>CP124714.1:70785000-73185000 GCA_031232105.1 Capsicum rhomboideum
GCGAGCTGAAATAGAGTTAGTTAGCAAGACTAGCTGCTCTTTCATCACTAAGCGGTGCTGCTTTCCCACTCCGCCCTAACTCGAAATTTCATAGAATAGACAGATCGGATCATAACCAGGCCAAAGAAAGTTCGACTCCCTCACCCCTTGAAGAAGGCGTGATTGCTTGAGTTGAATCAGTTGACTTTAGTCCTTACCTCTATAAGAGAGAGGTTTAGGAGTGATCTTTGGAAGCTAATGGAATGACATTCGAAAAGCATGAATCTTGAACGGTAGTAGATAAAAGGAATAGGTGCTTGAAAAAGGATAGGGATATTATTACTTATTGGAAATAGAGATTTCTTAGGGCTAAGTAGGGATAGACCGACCCATAATGGAATAGTAATATAAAAAGGTCTAAGGCTAATAGCTGGTAGGTCACCTGAAGAATTGATTGCAGTTTCCGCCCTCGTCCTTTATTTGCCAGTAATAAAGTACGGCGGCATCTTAGAATAGCGCTATTTCAAGTGAGGATATTTCCATTTGAAACTCTAAGGAATATATTGGAAAGCTTTCCCTCTTTTCAAAGAATACAGGACTGAAATGAAAATGAAAGTAAAGAGGGGCGTTCATGCGTGGATACTTTAAGTAGGCTCGCCATCGATGCTAAGAGATATACGAGCTACCATAGATCCCTCACCGATGAATAGCCTACTTTCCTCTTAGAATATCCCTTGAATAAGGGGATGAACCACTTGAGCCTCCTATTTCACTGAATCCGCTCCCATCTCTATAGAGCCCCGAAAGCTTATAGGATTTCTAGGCTGTAGAGAAAGGGCCTATGATGGAATCATTGAATCTCAGCGACGCGGTGAAAGATCTAAAAGAGGTGGATGATCCTCTGTCGCCACTCCTTTCGTAGTCAACCCGGCCGGGTAAATGCCATACTTGAGTCTTACTTGAGGCACTTTGTAAGTGCAAACCAGCGGGATTGGGCTAGGCTTCTTGATGTGGCACAATTCTCCTATAACTTGCAAAGGAGCGAAGCTACGGGGCGTACACCGTTCGAGTTAGCAACGGGGCAAGAACCACATACTCCCCATACTTTGGTGAGTTCTTACAAAGGCAGAAGTCCCGGAGCATATCGCTTGGCAAATACTTGGGAAGAATATACCGACACCGCCCGCTCATACTTAGAGAAGGCTACATAGAAGATGAAGAGGTTCGCGGATAAGAAATCAAGGACTTGTCGGTAGATCAGCTAGCTCGCGCTCTAGTCTTTCATTGATCTTTTCTGCCACTCGCTCTATGAGGATGCGCGCCTATCTAGAACGTGCAAAGTAAAATAGCGGTAGATCAACTGGGTATAGATAGACACATAGGCTGCTGGCAGAGTGGGGGGCAGAATCACACAGCAAGAAAGCTTCCTGTCAATCCAAAAATGTTCGAAAGAGAATTAGATCTAATCTCGTCAAGTGGGCTTATTCTATTTCTGAAGTTAGATTGAAGATTGAGAAAGCCGGCCAGTAGTGCCTTTAGTGAATGCGTTCACAAGGCCCCGGTCCCCGGTGGCTAAGAAGCTTGATCACTTTGTTGAATAAAGCAAGTTGACGTGATGATCTAATCTGGGTGAAGTGTCGCTACTTGGCCCAGCGTTATCGAGAAAGGGTTTTGTTTCCTTAGTCTTTCTTGTGCACTTTTTTTAGTCTACTTAGTCTATCGGAGTGGGCAGACTTTCGAGTTTTCAGCGGTTTATGCTAAATGTACGAGGGCTGCCCGTCGATTATTGTGGGATGCAATGGACTCTATTCAGAGGACTGTCCTCGCACGTGTAAGATTAGATCGGGGTTTCACTCCCTTACTACTCCTTTACATTAATTCTCCTAATATAAGAAGTATCTAACCTATCTAAACGCAAGCATACACGAGTCAAAGGAGGCAATTCAGAATGAAAGACATGCAAACCAGAAAGGGAGGAGCCGGCTATAGAATCTGCAAAAGAGTTTGCTTCTCTGTAAATATGGTTCACGCCTATACGAGAGTAAACCCCACTAGAAATTTCGTCAGGAAAAGGCTGCGTGGAAGGGAATACCACATTGTAGCTGCAAGTGCTTGAGAATGAGTTCACGTTGTTCTTGTTACAGTAAGTACTGCACTTGAATTAGCTTTTTTAGCAATAGAAGTTCTTGGTGGAATCTCCTTTGCTATTCTTGGGAAACTATCTGTAGAAGATGTTGATGCAATAACTGGTGCATGTGTTCTCGAAAGCACTCCCGGGAGAGAGTGGGTTTTTTTTGGACTTTAGGTCATCTTGTGACCTCTACTTTGATTTATGCGATTTATGCCGCATGTAAGGCGTAAAGATGGCAAGGAGTTCTTTCCTAAAGGAGTATTTAACGCTTCTCCAACCCTCCGAAGACACGATCAATAGGGCGCTAATCTAATGCAGTGAAGGAGTCTTACAACAATGATATCCTGCCTTAGCTGCTTTATCCTTCCCTCAACCTCCCCAGAAAGAGTCCATTCATTGTTGTCTTGGGGAACCTGAAATGGAATCGGTTCAAGAACCAACCACAGAAATCTCCACCGATTGAGATTTCTCGTATTTTAAGAGCTTTACTGAAGCTATTGGAAGTGACTCTACTCTACTCCAAAGTTGTCTGGGCTGGGTCCCTCAACCCAATAGTTCGCTAGGGCGGTGCTCAGATCAACACAAATAAAAGAAGAAAAAACCCGTATGCCCCCCTGATCATGCCTCGAAGAAGGCAATTCATGAGGAAAGGTCCCACTCAGACACACATAAAGACAAAGATGACAACTGGGGCATGGAACGTTGCTAAGGATAGGCTCCTGCTTTGACTATAGAATAGATGAACGTGACACATGCCATAATCAGACTAAAAAAGAGATTGAATCGAGACGGACAGCAAAATTGTCACTTTATGGAATTGTTTTGCTTTCTATGGATTCCCCAGAGGGGGAGAGACCCCAGTCAGCGACACAGAAATGGTTGAATCAGAGTTCTTGAGATTAGATTGGTGCAATCTATGTCTTTCCCATCTGGATCTCACCGGTAGACCACCCCGACCTATCACATGCCAATGAAAAAGAACCTAACCCGAGGATCAAGCTTACCAGAATGCTCCAATTGAAGTAGTTGATCCAAGACAGTAATGACCTTCAGTAGTGCTTCTTCCCCGCTCTGTACAGTAATAATAGAGGGCAAGCTAGCATTAGCAAGGCAAATTTACTTGAAGCAATAACTCTTAAGGCGGGGAGTGAATGCACCATTGGGGGATGGGCACGAAGGCTAAAAGAAAAAGTAAGGTGCGAAGGGCACTCCTTAAACCGCTTTATAGTTGAAGATGGAGGTGAGGGAAGACAGAAGGAATAGAATAATTAGTAACCTCTTGCAGCATTCTTCTTGTATTAGTATGAAATAAGACTAGAAATAGAGAATTCCTTTTGGTTAAGATAAAGATTAATGGATAGAAAGATTCATGGGTCGAAGCTAAAGGAGCTCAGCTCAGGGGACTGTGTGCCTTGTTTCCAAGATCCGGTGGATAGCTTTCATATTCCCTAGGGCTTTCATTCAGATGGAGGGGCAGTCTTAATTCATCAACCAAAGATGAAAGTAAGAGAGGGAATTCTTAAGATTCTTTGATCCAACGAGTGGAATACTTGGAGCGAGTAGTAAGAAAGCCCAACACTCGGCCTAGGAATTCTTGTCTGAACCTTCCATCCGTAAGCCAATCAATCAAAAAGACAAGTCGGCCATCATTCGACACCTTCCACTGATAAAGCATGCTATCAAGGGAAAGAGTCACCCAAGAAGGCATTTCCAACCAAAACTTCACCTATCGCAGAACCGTAACCCATCACTTGGCCTCTCCATGAATGTGCCTGCCTAGATCTTCGTCATTCTCTTCCACCGAAAGTAAGAATGGCATAATCAATCACATCTACAATCGAAACCCAAGCTGGCGAATAAGCAAGTGATTGGTCTTTTTTAGTCTTTATTAGCTTGATCGGCAACTGGGACACAAAGGAAGGAGCTTTTAGAATGACTTCAATTGGCACACACAACATTACCCCAACTATTCCATAGCCTCTTAGACTGCCTTGCCTGACCTTGAGCTCTTCGCTTCGTGCCTTACTTCTGCTCTAACGAGAACTCTAAGATGAGGGAGTTAGAAGTCGGATTTGAAGCTGGACTTTCCCTATATGACATTTCTTTAAAGTCCACTTCGAAGCTTCCAGGTTTACTTGTTTTATATTATGGTTATAGAGAATAACTCGATCCCTTGCTTCCATTAGTTAGTCAGGCATAGGGATCTCATCTCTTTATCTAGAATTATTCCTTTTGCATATATAGTCGATAAAAAAGAAATGATTTGACTTTCCCATAGCTTTCTTCAAAACTCTTTCTTTTCTCTTTTCTTCTCACCTCATAGTTTAGAAATGAATGTCTTTTTTCTTCTTGCTTCGCCTTCGCACAGAAGAACGAAAGGAGAAATCAATGCTCTAACGCTGGGATATCTCACGTGTACGATAATGAGAACTTAGCTATGGCCTTAGGTCATCTTTCTGTTCAAGCAAACTACAGGGCTTTTAGTTTCATCTAGTCTGTATGCAAAGAAAACGAGCATTCGATAAAAAAGGACTCCGTTACGTTAAGGGTATCGAGGTTGACTGGTTGTCTATCTAGTAGCGTACCCCTTTCTCAAAGGTTGGTAAGAGGTTCAGGATTTCGAATAGATGGTCCTTTACTTAGTTCTCTTTCTGATCTTTCTGATACTATTATTGTTTCAAATCTTATTAGGAAGTATGAAATCACTTACATTGACTAAATAGATGGAATAAGTGCAGATAGGATCATTCAAAGCAGACTAAAGGCTGAGTCATTGACTAAATAGATGGAATAAGTGCAGAGCTTCATGGATGACTTCATGCAAGAATTCTCTATTTTCTCTTTCTGATCTTGAGAAAAAAAATAATGGTTGTAATAGTAATAAATGAGAAAGAAAATGATGGTTGTAAGTAATAAATGGAATCAGGCTAATCTTGACTCTTTTCGATTGAGAAAGCGGCGGGCCCTATATCCCCGGCAACGGCGCCATTTTTGATAACGCTCAAATACACCCCAGAATAGAATGTAAGCGATCGTTAGCAATATAATTACCCAACTTGGAGTCGGGGTCGAATCCACGAGGAATGAATGCAATAGCTTTCACCTCTAAGTGTCAGAAGCAACTAGTGCTAACACGTGATGCTATAAGAATAATACATAAAAGTAAATGGGGGTTTTATTGTCTGTTAATTTGTAACTATTTAGACTTTTATAACTCAGGACACACCAATTCGAGAATTGAGTAGAGGAGTTAAAACCAAGAGTATAACGAGACTTGGGGTTATGCCATCGTAAGAGTGAATCTGTGTATGGGTGCGTCGAATATTTGACTATAGCTAGCTAAGAGTTATGGGTAGGTTAGATTACAGGTGCTTAGTGTCGATTTGTCACTCACACACCAGGGTTTCACGATTGGGTTCTTTCGAACACCTCAAAAATGCAGCTTATGCAACCAATCCATGACCTCAATTAACATCCTTACGTCTAAGAGATGCTATTAAATGAAACACATCAAGTTATTGTTCAAACCCATTCCTCACTCGTATCCCCTTTGTCAAGGATGATAAGAGTTCTATAAGTAATTAGAGTTTGCAACCTCTAATTTGAATGAAAACATGGAATGAGATTAAAACCCATAGCAAATATGTAACAATACTCAATCAAACGAAACCCATACACTTATCACACCTTATTCGAGCATAACCCCAAGTAGAAAAATTAGCTACTCATAGAAGAAGATAGAAGATAATTACCAAAGTTCTCTTCCCAAACTTCCATGGAATTCAATTCCTTACAAGAGTTTTTATTTGGAATTAATGCAAAAATCTAAGAATATAGCTTGTTTCTCTCTTTAGGGTTCACTCCTCTCTTTTCTCCCCCTCAGAATGTCCAAAAAAAGATGTCCTAGAACTGGAAAAATTACATTTTATAACCAAAAAAATCGTGTCCAGACAAATGACAAAAGTGCCCCTGCCTAGCCATCTGCGCCAGCGCAG
This sequence comes from Capsicum rhomboideum, assembly GCA_031232105.1. NCBI lineage: Eukaryota > Viridiplantae > Streptophyta > Magnoliopsida > Solanales > Solanaceae > Capsicum > Capsicum rhomboideum. Next base: position 70,791,106 of record CP124714.1, read on the forward strand.
ACGGGTGACCTGCGCGCGCAGGAGGCTGGCGCAGATGAAGCTGCCTTGCGCTGCCTAGTCCCTTTAATTGGCCACCTGCGTGCGCATCTCCTAGCCTGCGTGCGCAGGAGGCTAGCGCATATGGCACTGCATTGTGCTGCTCCACTCCTAAGCCAGCTACCTGCGTGCGCATCTCCTGACCTGCGTGCGCAGGTGGTTGTTAATCTCCCAAGGTGTTAAATCCAGCATCTTTTCTTCACTTTTCGAACTCCCATTGACTCGTATGGTTAGCTCGGGCTCGAGTTCATCCATTACCTGCATACAAGAGCCATATAACCTGAAATTTATATCGAATCAATGCGAATTCCAAGATAATCCAAGCTCAAGTGTATTAAGAATTGGGTAAAATATCAACTTATCAGTGTATAAATTTCCTGATGACCACTGTAGTTGTTACTTGTGTGCGACAATGGTCCCATTTTAGCAGCTAGGGGCCTTCTATAATGGTCCATTACTTAACTCACCAACTGCTACAGATGTTCCGTTATGGTGATACTGGAACCACTATAATGGTCCTTCAACAATGACTCGAGAAGTTTTCTAAAAGTCTCCCTTTCACAACACTCTCTTGGTTTTTCAACAACACAGATTTATCCTATCGCAACATATGCCTTAATTGGAGTTCTACAAATCTATTTCTCATTTTAAAAGTTTCTATAGACTAATAAATCTCTAATTTATCATGATATAACTGCAAAATCATCAACCACTACACCACAAGACACCAATAATCTCCAAACCATAAGCACTTAATTTTTGTCAGAAACTACCCTAGCCTAAGATTTTAACAACTCACATCCTAGGGAAAATTCTACCTGAGTACTTACACCCTAACCCATGCTATAATAATAGATTGGGTCATTTCACAAAGTTATACATGTCTAACTCAACTAGATCAGCTATGGTGACTCTATGTAAAACTAAAAGTAGGAAATTTTTATACACCCGTCTAGCTATGACTAACTCACCAACTAGAGTGAAAATAGAAAAGGATTCTAGGAGTTGTTCTGGACTGACTCCAAACTTAAAATCACTATATAGGGTCACAAAAGACAATGTAGACCAGGGTCTAACAAAGGATACATATCATGAGAAAAGATCTACTACATACAGTGACTACATCTGGTGAGCTCTCCTGATCCTGATGGGATGAAAGTGCATAGAAGCAGTCCTTACACTAACCACCACCTACACTAGAAGTGGCACCCTGCTGAACTAGGTAACCTTTTAGAGCTGTTAAAGAAGTAGACTGAGATCAACCACTACTATTGTCCTTCCTGACAAAGGAATAATTTTTTAATCTGTAACCAGACTAACCACAACCAAAACAACCATCCTTGACATACAAGAACTCCCTAGAATGGTTCCTACTATACTTATTGCAGGCAGGGTAAGTATGCCCTCTACAATAATTCCCTGTGAATGAGAGCGTGGCACTTTACTCATTTGATCATGTCAGGGTCTAGGTGATGGAGATGGAGTACTAACTGATGAAGGCACTAGTCCTAACAGCCTTTGGTGGAAAGAATATCAGCACCCACCAATAATTCTCTATTGGTTGTACTCAAAGTTACCTATCATATCTCTTTTATTCTCCCTTTCTCTCTTCTTCAGTTTTTTTTCTATAATCTTTTAGGCATGGGTCATCAATCTAAAGATATCTATACCCCAAATCAACATCGTAGTCTTGCAATCATTCTTAACTAAATCTAAAGCCCTGAAATTGAACTTACTCATCTTAGCCCTTGGCTCGACCACCATCTCCAAAGCATACCTAGATAGCTGAGTGAACTTTATGCCATATGTTTTTACTGGCATAGATCCCTATCTTAAGTTCATAAACTCCTCAGCCTTTGTCTCTCTTAACTCTCTCAAGAAGAACTGATTAAGAAAAGTATCAACAAAGGCATCCTAAACTTCAGGAGATGCATTTCTGCCACTGTCATCTTTCCACTGAGTATACCATAAATAAGCCACATCCTTGAGCTGATAGGAAGCCAACTCAATGCTCTCAACCTTATTTACCTGCATGACCTAGAGAAATTTCTTCACTTTATCAATGAAGTTCTATGGGCTTTCCTCAACCTTGGACCCAAAGAACTCAAGTGGATTCATGCAAACAAAGTCTCAAAATCGGGCAGCAACTGATCTACCATTTAGGTTAGCAGGGAATACTACCTACTGGTTCACCTGGGTTGTCATATCCTAAGCCAGAAGCTGAATAATTTTGCAAAACTTGGTATTAATAACCCTCTTATTCACTGGTGCTGGTGGATTAGCATTTTGTATGTTCTTCTATATGTATTTCTTCTTGGTGGCATTATCTAAAATACATAAAGCATGAGTTAGGAGGACAAATAGTGTTAAAATCTATTGTATGATAATGAACATGAAAGAAGAGAAGGTTTTCTAAACGTCTTGTATGCTCTCTCTCATAAGTTAGGCATGTTTCACACCCATAAAATAGACTCTACTAAATGTGAATTTTCAGATATCCTAGGACTCTTAAACCTACTGATTTGATACTAAGTTTTTCATAACCAAAGTCTACACCCTAAATGAGATACAATACTTTGAACCATAAGTTATCCCAAGAGAACCCTTGGTACCAACATAATACGACAATCATATATTCATATACTGAGCGAAAGCATAACTAAAATGGGAAAATAGAAAATAATTTGAATTTTTGAAATTAACAATTTGAAAACCTAATAAAACTGAAGTGTCTAACTATGTCTGAAAGCTCCTACTTAAGTGATACGTTATTGGGATAGGATCCCTAGCTAACTCTAAACAACTAAAAAAAAACTGAAATATAGTTTGAAAGGAACAATTGAACTGCAAGTAGTCCCCGAATAATAAGAACTCACCAAATCAATTGTTGAAAGATGGGATCCGAAAAAACCATGAGCTTGATAGTGAGTTCCTAAACCTATACCATAATAGGATATAGTGAAAGAGAAACGTATGCAATCAGTACTATAGGATGTATTGAGTATGTTAGACATGCAAATCATGTATAAAATATAGATATCATGTTGTAAAATTGAAATAATAGTGTAATAAATAGATCAGATATAACATGTATAATATGGTGTACAATGGCCCATGAATTCATTAATCCAAGCTAGAAAATTGTAGCATGTAGTGTATCATAAACTAGTCATGTCTGAGCTAAAAGCTAGTGAGTCATGCAAAATTATTGTACTTAGATAATTTTCTAGGGAGTATCTTTTATCCTACATAAACCATGTGAGTAAATATGGAGTCCAACATTTGACTCATATTGAGGAGGGTTGCTCTATACCTTACCAATAGTATAGAACCTGAACTGAGGTGGATCTACTAAGCTGAGCCTTAAAGGGCTAAATATAACCTATGCTAGAATGTAGTTCTGGGACTTGGGTTATCTATAACTCGTATCTTCTCATTACTAAATACTACTCCCAATACTATATATAGTATTTTCCCATAATAGATAAATTTGTAGCATAAAAATAAGCATAAAACTAGTTCAAATAATCTAATTAACTGAATGTAACACCCCGTACCTTTTCGACCCTACTTATACCTTATTTGAACCATGTTTAGCTTTGTTTTGAGAGAACTAAGTACGAATGTTGTATTGTGTTGATGGAGTATTTGATATTGTGCTAGTATCCGTGAAGAAAAGTCGAAGAAAAGAAGAAAATCGGAATTTAAGTGTGGGGCGCGCCCAAGGGCGTGCCAGGCCGCTTTTGGCCAAAATTTTTGTGCCATGGACAATAGAGGGGCGCGCCAGGCAGCGTACCATGCCTCTCATGCTCACCCTTTCAAGTGCAGAAATTTGGCAAAGTCGCAGGCGCGCCCAGGGGCGTGCCGGGGTGCTTTTTACCAAATTTCTTCTCCGATCATGAGTCTATAAATAGGGCTCTTGGGTTATTGGATAATTATTCCATCTTAGTAGGACTACTCTTGGGCGAGTTTGGCATCCAAGTTGGGGTTAATTCTTCTTCATAATTAATGTATCAAATTATGTTAAATTAAACATACTGAATTACTTAGTGATAAATATAATAATAGGATTAGAGGTTAAAGGGAATATGATTTTGCACACACATGAAATGAAAAATATGACAGAATTTAGTAAAAATGTGGAAAACGATATAGCAGAAACTAGTACAAATATACTAAAACAAACTGAAAATATAGAAAGATATAAAACCCCAACACCCAAATATTTAATAAATGAAGATAGAAATTATAAAACTTTAGTTTTATATATACTAAAAACCTTAGATAAAGATATTATCCAAAAGATATATAACTTATTACTTACCCATGAAATAATAGATTTAATGAAAGAATCATGGTTAGAAACCATATTACACGAAGATAGTGATGATGACTATAGAGAGAATGATATATATATTGACATAGATTCAGAAGGACACCTAGATTATTATTAAAAAATGAACCAAGAACATTTAGAAAATTGGCAAAAAACTATCAATGAACTAAGAGAAAGAGAAACCCTAATACAATACAACCTAGATAAATATATTCAAATCCAGAATGAAGAATATTTAGACTTAATAGTACAAGATATTAACCAAATACTAAGACTGATTAGACAAAGAGATATTTATTTTAATTCCGCATTTAGACAATGACCAAAGAAGATAAGATCAAAGGACCACCCCCCAAGAATGGTATCAGAGCACAGTAGTAAACACAGTACTAAAAAAGAACATAATGGTAGCAATAGCAACACTAAACATAAAAATAAAATCAATATTTACAAAAATAGAATAAGAAAACAAAGTAAAAGGCAATTCATAGAACAAACAGATAACATGAAAGGAATTGAGTATGGTGAAGACCTACCAGATGAACATCCTAGATGTATCAGACTAGAAAAACAAATAAACATAGCGAACAAAATACAAAAAATACGATTAGATTTAAATAAACTATACGAAAAATACGACTCCTGCAAATATATTATAATTCAATCTTTCTTTTCTATGGCTAATTTTATCTCGTATATCTATAATTTGTCTCAATAATTCTGTTTTTCTTATTATTCTCGATATATCTGGGTTACTTGGTTGGTTACTTGATTCGGGTTTATCCATTTATGGTTTGTCTTACTACTATAGTTATTTTGTCTAGTGCTATGATTAGTTTTGTCATCGCTTTATGTAATCTATTCATTTCCTTAATTATTGTTGTTATTTCTTTAAATCTAAATATAAGTATAAACAACCAAGGAAAAGATATTATGTAAAAAATTATAAAAAGAAAAGACCATATAAACCTAAGAAAAAATTAGCAGAATGTACATGCTACAATTGTGGAAAACTAGGACATCTAGCAAAAGATTGTAAAATACCTAAAGATATAAAAAAGAAACAAATAACAGAAATACAAATAAAGGATGATACATATACAGAATACATAGATTATGATATGGAAAGTGAAGATAGTATATATGAATTAGATGAAATAAATGAAATAGAAAATCTTGAAGAAAATATAAGTGATATAAGTGATATAGACCAAATAAGTAAAGAAGATACAGATATAGAAACCGATTATGACTGAAGTTATTGAGCAAAAAGATGATCAAAACGAAGAAACTACAAGCCAAAAGATAATATTTGATACGAATATATTTAACCAAATTAAAAAACAAGAGATATCATTAAAAATAGATAATGTTTTAGACGTACCGATTATAAAAAATTGGTTTAAAAAACCAAAAGAAGAATATTATGTTATTAGACAAAAGGAACATACAGTAGATTGCAAATATGCAAAAGGAAAAGCTATGGTACCAATACTTAACAAAAAGGAACTAAATAAAGAAATACAAGCTCTAAAAACTAATAGTGAAATAACCCATGTGCATTTAGGAGCAATAGAAATATTAATCAAAGCATGTTTTAGAGAAGGAATAGATACACCAATAGAACTATATTTAGCAGATGACAGAATCAAATACCCGATAGAAAAAAGTATCATTAGTGCAGTAAAAGGAAATTTAATATACCAAAAATTTAAATTCATAGTAAACCCAAATTATTCAGTAGCAATTAAAGATAAAAACATTGATAAATCTTTAGTATTATATTGGAAACTAACAGGAATAGAACTAACACCAGGAAGTAAAATATTTACAGCAAGATGTAGAAACTTGTATATTTTAACAACAAAACATACAGTAAAAGCAGTAAGCAAAATTGATAAAATAAAAATAGAAACACCATTTGATAACATAGTAATGGCAATAGATAACAATGATTATAGTTATGATGAATTAGATATAAATGATGAACTAGAAATAGTAAATGAAAGGATAGGAAAATCAAAAAGAATAATGGATACACCAACAATATCATCTAGAATGAGCACATCTAGAAGAATAGAACACGAAATACCAATGGAAATACAACCACATCATTATTTCATAACAGGATTATTAGGACAAAGAAAATATTTAATACTCATAGATACTGGAGAAGAAGAAAATTTCATTACCAGAGAATTAGTTTTAAATACTAATATAACAACACAAGAACAAGGATGTTTAGATTTACCTAAAGAGCTAAGACAGACAAAGGAAACAACAACTCAAGAATTAATTATAGGAGGAATACCAATCATTATACAATTTACCATAACACAAATGAATATAAATATTATTTTAGGACTAAAGTGGCTAGAACAAGTAAAACCTTATAAAATAGGAGATAAACAATTAATAATTCATTACCAAAATAAAGATGTCATAATTAATAGAACCAAAGTATAAAAAAAAAAAAAATTACACATATGACAAAAGTATATATATTAGCCAAAATAATAGTAGAAGGATATAATAGTAGATATTACACACCAATGATAGATACAGGATCAGAAGCTAACCTATGTAGATATAATTGCTTACCAGAAACAAAATGGGAAAAACTAAAAGACCCAACAGTATTTACAGGATTTAATGATGAAGGAAGCATGATTACCTATGTAGCAAAAAATGTAAAAATACAGATATGGGATAAAATATTAATCATAAAAACTATGTACAATTATGAGTTTACAACTAGAGATATGATAATAGGAATGCCTTTTATAGATGAACTATACCCACATATATTAACTAAAAAATATTGCTGGTTCACAACACCAGATAAACAAAAAATAGCAGCTAAAAGAGTAACAAACAAAATCAGGAAAACAACCCCATGGATAAAAGGAAGTGAAAAAATAATACAAAAATTAGAAAATAATACTAACACAGATAAGCATATAGAAATAATAACCTTTTCTATAAATACGTTAAACCCAATATATGATAAATTAGCAGCACTATATAGTGAAAATCCCCTACAAGGATGGGATAAACATAAAACTACCGTTACAATAGAACTAATTGATGAAAATAGCATAATTACTCAAAAACCTTTAAAATATAACTTTGATGATTTAGAAGAATTTCGACTCCATATTGTTGAGTTACTGACAAATAAATACATACAACCCAGTAATAGTAAACATACAAGTCCTGCGTTTATTGTTAATAAACACAGTGAACAAAAACGAGGGAAAAGTAGGATGGTTATAGATTATCGCAATTTAAATGCAAAAACTAAAACATACAATTATCCAATACCAAATAAAATCTTACAAATAAGACAAATACAAGGATACAATTATTTTAGTAAATTTGATTGTAAATCAGGATTTTACCACCTTAAATTAGAAGAAAAATCAAAACAACTCACAGCATTCACAGTACCACAAGGATTTTACGAATGGAATGTATTACCATTTGGATATAAAAATGCACCTGGAAGATACCAAATAATGTACTACATTATTGAGATAAGAGCATTATGCTCTGTCTCCTAAAAGAGAAAAAAGAAAAACGTGTGGGGTGTACTACTATTCCCACTTTTGACTAATAATAAGAAAAGAAAAGATGCTTAATAATTTACATAAAAAACAAAACTCTAACTATTCATAGGTCTTGTCATATCTCTTCTTGTCTGTAGCTTGTCCGGTTAGCTGTCTTCATTCCAATTCTACTTCTGGTATATTGACTGTATTTCCACCACTGCATTTTGAACATTGATGGTCTTGGTATTTTGGTCCAAGATATTGGCAATATTTTGTTAATAATCTTTCTGAAATAAAATCTTTCTTGATTGCTCTAGTTGTTGGAGTATCTTCTGGTTTTAATAGTGTCCATATCCATCTACGTACTTCTTCCATATCTTCTTGTCTTAGTTCCCTTGAATTTGCATATATCATAACTTGGTTTCTGCAATGGTATGTCCATATAGCGTGTCCATTGGTGTAGTTGTTTGCTAGTTCTTGAATAATCACTTGAAGTCCAATAAGTCTTTTGTTAGCATAAAAAGTCGGTATATCAATTTCAGGTATTTCTGGTTGTCTTTCTATTTCTTCTGGTATGATCATATCCCGAGTAAGTCCAATTTTGACTACTTGGATAAGTGGTTTTATTTCATTGTATAGTATTTCTGCTGGTGCAGAGTAGAATCTTATGTAAAAGAATGATTCATTTGTTATCCTTTTGTATATTGTGAATGCATCATATACTTCCGGTATTTTTTGTAATTCAACTCCGTCTGTTGTATATACTGTGGCTAGGAGTCCATATTCGTAACATGTTCGTACTAGCTTTGCATTAGTGCCTGGTTGGGCAATTAATTTATTATATCCTTGTAATTTTTGGGTTATGAAATCTCTTTTTGGGTCATTGGTTGTGAGGGACCTTGGATTTAAATTTAAGTAAGTTTGGGTTTTGTGGATATTTTGGATATAGGCTCTGGAAAGGTGATTATATACTTGTTTATTTTGGTTCAAACTGGCAGCATATGTAGATGTTTGTGGACTTGGGATATCTGGACTGGATATATTTATTGGTTGTCGGTTTTGGACAAATGGCTTTGAAAATTGACTATTTAAGTTTGTATTTTGTCTTCTAATAGGTTGTTTTGTAGCTCCTGTGCTGCTTACGCTTGTACTGGTACTAGGTCCTGTACTAGTTCCTGCAGCTGTATTAACAACATTGTTATGAGTTTTTTGGAGTTTCTCAACGTCTCCTTCTAGATCTGGATTTTTACCGTCTTCCGATCGACGTAGTTCCGCATTTTTTGAGTCATGCTGCTGACTTTCTTTAGCTATAGATTTCAGATGTACTTCATTAATCTTTAGCTTTTGTATTTCAAGCTCTATACTGTCCACTTTATTACAAAGTGTAGTAATAGCTTTTATCATAGTTTCCATACTACTATCTGTTTCTGGTGTCGTCTGTGTTGCTTTGTCTTGATAGGTAGTCTGCAACAGTATTTTTGTTAGTACTGATTACTTCTATTGTGAAAGTAAAATTTTGTATATTCAATACAAGTCTTCGTATTTCTTTTGTCGTAACTGAGTCCTGTATTTTTCTCGTTAGCCACCATTTTACTTGGGTGTTATCTGTTCTTACAATAAATTTGTTATATACAATATATGGTTCGAATGTTAATAAACATTTATATAAAGAAAATAATTCTTTTCGGTTTATTTCCCATTTAATTTGTGGTTCTGTATAAGATCCTGAATAGTATCTACAATGGTGTTCTATGATTTCATTTAGATATTTATATTTTAATACTCCTCCATAACTATGTTCACTTGAATCTGTTTCTACTATATATTCGAACTGTTTTTTCATATCGGGGAAATATAATTTTGGTAGTTGTTTACATAATTCTTTTATCTTTTGTATATGCTTTTTGTCTGTTTCATCAAAGTGATATTCAATATCCTTTTTTAGTTTCTTTTGTAATGGTTTTAAATGTTCTGCTAATTTTGGGATATATTCTCGTACTTGGTTTACTAATCCTAAAAAGGACTGTAATTTCTTTTTTGTATCTAAAAGTTCTTCTAAATCAATTATTTTTTGTACTATGTGTGTTTGCATTTTTACTCCATCTCTGTCTATCTGTATTCCTAAAAATTCTATTTGATTTTTTATTATTTCTGCTTTACTTCTGCTTAAGCTTATACCTGTAGTTTCTATTATATTTATAAATTTGTTCAATAATTGTATATGTTCTTCTTCTGTCCTAGAATATAAGAGTATATCATCTATATATACTACGCAATTTTCTAGTTGTGTAAAGTATGTATCCATAAAGTATTGATATCTTCCAGGTGCATTTTTATATCCAAATGGTAATACATTCCATTCGTAAAATCCTTGTGGTACTGTGAATGCTGTGAGTTGTTTTGATTTTTCTTCTAATTTAAGGTGGTAGAATCCTGATTTACAATCAAATTTACTAAAATAATTGTATCCTTGTATTTGTCTTATTTGTAAGATTTTATTTGGTATTGGATAATTGTATGTTTTAGTTTTTGCATTTAAATTGCGATAATCTATAACCATCCTACTTTTCCCTCATTTTTGTTCACTGTGTTTATTAACAATAAACGCAGGACTTGTATGTTTACTATTACTGGGTTGTATGTATTTATTTGTCAGTAACTCAACAATATGGAGTCGAAATTCTTCTAAATCATCAAAGTTATATTTTAAAGGTTTTTGAGTAATTATGCTATTTTCATCAATTAGTTCTATTGTAACGGTAGTTTTATGTTTATCCCATCCTTGTAGGGGATTTTCACTATATAGTGCTGCTAATTTATCATATATTGGGTTTAACGTATTTATAGAAAAGGTTATTATTTCTATATGCTTATCTGTGTTAGTATTATTTTCTAATTTTTGTATTATTTTTTCACTTCCTTTTATCCATGGGGTTGTTTTCCTGATTTTGTTTGTTACTCTTTTAGCTGCTATTTTTTGTTTATCTGGTGTTGTGAACCAGCAATATTTTTTAGTTAATATATGTGGGTATAGTTCATCTATAAAAGGCATTCCTATTATCATATCTCTAGTTGTAAACTCATAATTGTACATAGTTTTTATGATTAATATTTTATCTCATATCTGTATTTTTACATTTTTTGCTACATAGGTAATCATGCTTCCTTCATCATTAAATCCTGTAAATACTGTTGGGTCTTTTAGTTTTTCCCATTTTGTTTCTGGTAAGCAATTATATCTACATAGGTTAGCTTCTGATCCTGTATCTATCATTGGTGTGTAATATCTACTATTATATCCTTCTACTATTATTTTGGCTAATATATATACTTTTGTCATATGTGTAATTTTTTTTTTTTTATACTTTGGTTCTATTAATTATGACATCTTTATTTTGGTAATGAATTATTAGATATTTAGAGTTGTTTCATGACTTAGTTCTTGTTGTGGTTGTGGTTCTTCTTTGACTTGTTTAAGTTTTAATGTTTCGATTTCTTTTTTAGCATCGGTTCGTATTTTTTCAATTTCCAATTTTTGATCTATTTCATTATTTTCTTTTTGTAGTCTTACCATTTCTGTTAGGCTATCTTCTAACTTAGCTGAATTATTATCTGGCATTAAATGTAATTTTGTTCCTATTTTCCTATATCTTCGGTGAAGGCAAAGAGAAGGGGATCATCAGATAGCTGAAAGCTATAAGCTCTCAAACCCCCTCTCATGTGCTGAGAACCCCCTACATAAATAAAAATATAAGTTTTTAACTAAAGCATGGAGGAATCCAACATAGAAACATCTATATCACATACCACAGAGGAAATAACTACAAAGGTACACTCATATTTCAATATGTGTAACTAAATCTTATATTCCTGCTAATCTCTAGAATATTATTAATGTTTATCATGTAGTAGTTTGATTATGTTATATTATTCGAGTAAGTTTGCTATGGTTAGGTAAGCTAAGAGTTAGGTAAGCCCAGACTAAGCCATCCTAAGGGTCGAAACCGGAGAAGAATATTGCAGAATTTGTCGCTCAATGCCCAAATTGTCAACAAATAAAGGTAGAGCATCAGAAACCAGGAGGTTACATGCAATGTATCAATCTTCCAGTTTGGAAATGGGATATGATTAATATGGACTTCATCACAGGTTTGCCTCGTACAATGCAGAAATTTGATTCTATATGGGTTATAGTGGACAGGCTTACCAAGACTGCGCATTTTCTACCAGTCAAGACCACTTATACAGCTGAGGATTATGCAAAATTATATGTTAAAGAGATAGTAAGGTTACATGGTATTCCACTTTCCATTATATCAAACAGAGGGGCACAGTTTACTGCGCATTTTTGGAGATCTTTTCAGCAGAGTTTGGGTACACAGGTGAATCTGAGTACGGCTTTCCATCCTCAGACTGATGGACAAGCAGAACGTACCATCCAAACACTTGAAGATAATCTACGAGCATGCACCTTAGATTTTCAGGGCAGTTGGGATGACCATTTGCCTCTTATTGAATTTGCTTATAACAATAGCTATCACTCAAGTATTAAAATGGCACCTTATGAAGCTTTGTACGGAAGGAAATGTAGATCACCAATTGGATGGTTTGAAGCGGGTGAAACTGTTTTACTTGGGCCAGACCTTGTTCATCAGGCTATGGAGAAAGTTAAAGTGATTCAGCAACGATTACAAACGACCCAGAGTCGCCACAAGTCATATGCCGATGTTAGAAGAAGAGGACTTGAGTTTGCCATAGGTGATTGGGTATTTCTGAAGGTGTCACCAATGAAAGGGGTAATGCGATTCGGAAAGAAAGGGAAACTGAGTCCACAGTATATAGGCCCATATAAAATTATTAGAAGATTTGGGCAAGTCGCGTATGAGTTGGCACTGCCCCAAGAACTCTCCACAGTTCATCCAGTATTTCATGTTTCAATGCTTCGAAGATGCATAGGAGATCCATCTCGTTTTACTCCTATTGATGATGTACAGGTTACAGAGGATCTTACCTATGAGCAGATACCTATTGCTATCTTGGATAGACAAGTGAAGAGATTGAGAAATAAAGATATAGCATCCGTAAATGTACTTTGGAGAAATCAGCAAATAGAAGAGGTCACATGGGAAGCTGAAGAAGTGATGAAATCCAAATACCCTCATTTGTTCCCAAAAGGAAGAGTGACAAGTAAGTATTTATAAGCTTTGAGTATATCTCTATATGATTACATGAAGAATGCTCCTAAACTTGTAATTGGTTACTTTGAAATGATAACACTAACATTCGAGGATGAATGTTTCTAAGGGGGGAAGAATGTAACACCCCGTACGTCTCGGAGTCTAGCTGACTACCGTAACATTTATGGAAATATGAAAACATGAGAGATTTGATGAATTATGTATTGAATTGTGGGCATTTAAAAGTCTTGTACAATTGGGCCCTAAATGAGGCCCAAATGTCATGAGAAAGACATGGCCCAAAAGAGATTTTTGACCCATTCTTACATTGCTCATCCATTGACCAAGTAAACCCACCAAGTGTGTGGATAAGGATCATTCAAAAGGGACTATGTAAACCCATAAATTAGATTTTTATTCATTAGATACATACATGCCTTTTTAACATTTTTCTTAAACATTATCTCTCACACAAAAACCCTAAGGCAACTACTTGTTGGGCCAAGATCATTCTTTGGTAAGATTTGGTAAGTACTTATTCTCATGGTTCAGTATATATAATGTTTAATATGTTGTATAAATCATGTTGGTTGTGTTGGCAAAGTGTTGGACAGTGTGCTATGTGTAAAAACTGTCTATTTTTGCAATCGGAGAATGGTTTTGTCTTGTGAACTTGAACATGGACTTATAGTCATGAAGGAATTGAACTTGATGGATTAAATATTGACATGTGAGATGTTATTATAGTCGTACCTTGTTTTGTCCTTGTGTATAATGTGTGGAATTGTTATTGTGAAATTGGCTATGGATTTGGTGACGTATTGATCAAGAAGTGTCGTTTTGGGTGTTGTTTATGGGTGTGGTGAGAACATGGCTGATTATTGGCATTAAAATGATCAAAAATATGTTAAAATAAGTTTGTTTATAATCATGAACCATTCATTGCATAAAAAGACCCAAAAGAAACCATTTCGGACCAAAACGGGCATCCGCCCCCGCAGACGAGGGCACCTGCGGGCGCAGATGCCAACGCAGGTGCCTCTGGCTGCTTCCAAAGGTCACCTGCGCACGCACCACAGCCACCTGCGGGCGCAGGTCAGCCCAGGTTTCCGTTTTGTGTGTTTTCGTCTCTAGTTGATCCCCGAAGGCCCCTATACCCTTTTTGGATGTAATTACCAGCTTGTGATGTCGTTTTAATGACTTTAAAGTGTCGTATGGAGGTATGTTGGAATGTATTAAGTATGTTTGGTTGTTCATATGTTATTATGATGGGGTAATTGTGACGAAATGATAAAGAGAAAAGTGTAAAGGGTAAGGGTGGTGTGAAATGCTATCGATGTATGATCTCTTGGTCAATATGTGTAATGTTATGGTGTTGTTGATATGATAATGCATTGGATTGTATTGTAAGGGGTGACATGACATTATACGGCAGTCATATAGTTCGTCGTTGTCTTGTACGCCTGTATAGTAACTAGTTGCTAATGTAAGCTCCGATATGTACTTGTATTGTAGAGTAAGACATAAAGAAGAAGCTGGACTATTGTGTTCATACATAGGCTTGTGTATTCGTACTTGGGAGTAAAGGTATGTAAGGTTACTTTGTCCGTATCTTTCTGCGGCATATAGAATTCACATTGACCTATTTCGAAATGTGCTAAGGTATCCTATTCTCGATTACCAATGGTTATTATCACATGTTTCCTACTCATTGCTCAATTGTGAATCACATGTCTCATATTCTTTGATAATGTTCCAAGAGCCCAATAAGGTTGTGTTCCAAAGTTCCAATAGTGATTATGTGCATGTCTCTTACTCATTGGCTAATGATCCAAAGCTTCAAAGTAAAGTATGACTATCGTTATATCAATCTCAAAGTAAAGAATAAAGTAATGCATATGTGGTTAATGATCAAGTATGGGTGGCAGCTTTGGGGGCGAAATGCCTAGCTCAAGCTGATCCCAAGATTGTCGGATCAGGGGGCAGTCCTAGAGGCATAAGCCTAGCTCGGACCGAACCTGATAGGGGGCAGCTTTAGAGGTATAAACCTAGCTCGAGCCGAACCTGATATGTTGGTTTATGGGTGGCAGCTTTAGAGGTAATAACCTAGCTCGAGCCGAACCCAATGCTTTGATTCTTAGGGTGGCATCTCTAGAGGCATAAGCCTAGCTCGAGCCGATCCCAACATAATGTTATGTTATGTTAAGCCCACTGTTCAGTCGGGGCTCGGGTATCACAGTTCACAGGCAAAGATGAATAATCATAGAATCAAAGAACAAAGAAAGTAAAGAAAGCAATATACATGGTTTCCAAAGTTCAGTAGAGTGACTTATCCATATTGGTTATGCATTTGAATTTGATTTCATTGGCATATTCACATATCACACAGTTTCATTTAAGCCTTACATACTCAGTACATTCTTCGTACTGACCCCTCTTGGGGGATTTACCTTACTTGCTGCAGGCGCAGGTTCTAGTAGGCCTCCACAGTAGGTTGTCAGTTGTTGCCGATCATTGGTGAGCTCCAGTTAGTTCGGGGCTTCTTCGAGTCACAGTTGTACATATGTTTGGGTGTTGTACATGTTGTATAAAGCGGGGACTTGTCCCGACTTTTAGTTCATTTTGGTCAATGCGCTTGTTAGAGGCTTTTGTAGACAGATGTGGGTGTATAGATGTAAAAGGTGCATTTCATTTTTGACTTGATGGCCTCAACGGCCAAGTTTCATATATGTATATACGTCACATGTTCCATGAATTTCGTTGTTAGCATTATAAGCTCCTACGTGATAAGGGTGTTTCTGATGGCATGCATATGAATGAACATAAGTACAGGTTGGTTCTCTCGGGCCTTATCGGCTACGGGTGCCAATCACACCTCGTTGAAATTCGGGGCGTGACATGTATTCACTGATACACCTGTATTTGTATCACTGTATTTATATTTTATATCGATACAATCAGTTGCATACAATTGATACATTGGCTATGGATTGTAATTTTGTAAACTTAGACTAGCGCTGCCTATTTTGCTGAAACAGTGGCTACGCTGTGAAAGTTTCCCTAATTTTTTCCTGTAAAACAAATTTTCAGCAATTATTTCAGTATTTTATTCTATCATCTAGTAATATAATTTTCAAGCTACTTTATTCCCCTTTTCTTCTCTTTGACAAACACCATTGTTGTATGTCATGGCCAAATTTACATACTCCCCCAATCCCATTTTGTGGCCTTCTTTTCTTTTTATTCCATCCCAAAAAGAATGTTAACTTACTATAATTAAAAATAATTTAACTTTAAATTCTCCTTTTACCCTTAATAAAATTATTTACAACCACAAAATATCTAAAGAATATTTTATACCACAAGTTTCAAAAGATTCACTTTTTTCTTAAATACAGTGTCAAGTCAAACGGTGCCATATAAAATGGGACGGAGGGAGTAATTGATAAGTGGTAAGAATTGGCCCTTTTTCCTTGCTTAGTGGCATCGAATTAAAAGTAGTAGAGTTTTGAAATGTAGCAGTCTACCAATGTTACTAGTTGTCATCACCTCACTGCTTTGAGGTAACTGAAATTCTTGGTCAGCTTGGGAAAGTTTTGGAGCACGCTGCATGAATATCATGTAGGAAAGGTGATGCATTTTTGTCTGCTGCAACTCATTGATTGGCAATTTGTTCAAATTGAAGTTAGTAAACAGCAATCCTGGTTTTGTTGATGATGCTTCTAAACATTTTAGGGACGCTGCTAAGTTTATTGGCAACATGTGCATGAATTGCAGGTGTCCACTTGTTCTCTCTAAATTTCATTTTCAACATGTTTTCTTCCGACTATAATTTTGATATATGTGGATATGGACAGGGACCTACTTATAATGTCCCGGCATAGTTAAGTTTCTTCATCAGTTCAAGAGAAGCAGAAACAGCACAATTTGAGTATTTTTCCTCTTTCACGATTTCTGTTTGGCCATCTTCATGGGGTTTCCTTCTTTTATAACTTCCAATTGTACGTTCACATTTGAATGTATAGTCATCGAGGTGTTTCTGATAAATGTCCATTGATCTTCTAAATCTGTTACCTTATATTCTGCCATTGCAATCATCCTATTTAGCACTGTTGTCTGTTTGCAGCATCGGAGCTCCTAAAGTGAAACATAAAATAAATGTAATAACTTCACAAGTGCAAGCAAGCCAAGGTTGCGCTTGGAGGAATCAAACGAGAATTGAGGGGGTGCATTTGGTACAAAAGAAAATGTTTTACACGGAAATGATTCAATTCTGGGTTCTGTTTTCCTTATCCCGTTGGTATTTGAGACAGTTTGACATGTACCGCAACTATTTAGTGTGGCATGAACACTTAGAAGACACACCATGCACATAAGCTCATTCCTTAGTATAGTGTATATACACTACCTATCCAGCTTGCGCTCACTTCATCAACCACCAGGTCACCTCCGTGGGTGTAAAAGTGAGCTGTAAAATAAGTGAGAAATTTAGGATATGGTACAACACTCAATGGTATGTCTTGCTCTTCCAATTCCGATGATCTTTTTATGACTTTGGTTCTTTGGTGGGGGTAATTGCTAATATTGGTTTAAGCTTCTGTTGGGGCCAAATAATTCTTTTAACGTTAGTATAAAAGAAGATCAGACTTCTTGGGACTGGAAACAGATAATTGAGAACTTTTTTTGGGGGGGCGGTCAGCTATCATGAGAAGGAACAACTATCCAACATTTCAAATGAACCCTGAAAGTGCTCTCTTTGGAATTCATAACTTGATGCAAACTCCAGGCAATACTATGAAGAAAAGCACATAACTGAAAATATCTGCCCAATAACAAGTTATGATAACTCCCAAACAGGAAGTTTGTTACTCAACTTATTATTCCTCCTAGATGTCGAAGGAAAATTAAGAAAAAAGTCTGGGAAGATATTCATATAGTTGATGGTACTTTACTTCTAAATGTGCTCTGTAAACGTATCTTTGAAAAGGCATTCACTCATCTAATGGAAAGCAAACAACTTATGCCTCATACTCACATTTGATGCCCCTTTGCCAAGCAACAAATAGCTGAGAAAGGGTGGGCTCTTTCCCCCTGTTCAGATTTTTTTTTTTGATAACCCTGGTGTCCGGGCTAGCTTTTGAGCACCTCAACTAAATCCACGGGATGCCTGTCACTTTCCACCAGCAACAGATACCAGGTAACGCTGTCCACCAAGGCTAGAACAGATAAGAAAATCACCTAATGTCTTTTTTGTCTCTACTAGGATTTGAACCCCCTTTTCAGTTCTTTTGTTAGATAACAATATAAAACTAAGCTTTCCGACAATCATTTAACACCGTCTCACCAGAGTATTTGAAGATCTTTAATCTTCGAATCCATGGATGTAGCGATTTATAATCGCAAGAAAATACAACTATAATGAATCAGTTTAGGGCTCACTATGTATCTGTTGTCAAACTTATACTTATTCCAGAACGAGGGCATGACTCGAGTCAACTAAACATCGTAGGTACAATGAAGGTAACTGAAAAAGAAAAGAAGAAAAGGATGGGCCTGCTACTATCCCAACACAAACATCATAAAACCTTTATCCAGATTATAGTGTTAAGCAGTCCAAATTCTCCTAAAAAACAATACCATCATTTATCATAGCAATTACATATTTAGATCTGCAAACAAGCTTTACAATGGCTGTCCTCTAGTCGAACTGACATACCTTGTGTGTTCATGCATTGTCAATTTCAACAAGTACTGTCAAACCTACCAATCCTGCAAAGGTAACTCCAAAAAAAACAAATCCTTACATAGAAATATCACAAGTTGAACTAAGTTCAACAAAACCTTAATAATCTCGGACAGAGGAATTTGAGATGCAATACCAACAAAGCCGATCTATTGCGGAAAAATCACCAAATACCTGTATGCATACTTCCAATTTAAAGTACTCCTTGCGACAGCACAAATGGATATCATTGAAACAATCAAAATTAAGTCTCGCAAAATTACATTAGCTTAGTGTCCTTGTTAGTTGTTTTTGCTACCAATCAAGTGATGAAGAAGCACACCTGCTGCAACGCTTACATTCAAGCTTTCCACAGCCATAAAGGATCTAAAATTCTGGCCTGAAATACTATTATCACACTCCACATCTTCATCTTGTCCAGCAATTATATCCACGGGGATATTTCCCGGAATTCTAACTAATTCAGTACATGACCTCTCCACCAATGGCCTCAGACCAGTTCCCTCACTTCCCAAAACAAGGATTGTAGGAGCACCAGGCACAATCTCATGCAACGGAACAGCTCTTGAAGAAACGGAACCACCTAGGACCCGCCATCCATTTTCTGCCGAAGACGCAAGGAATTGCATCATATTCTTGCAAGACCTCAGCTCCATTAATTCAAGTGAGCCGGCACTTGCTTTGCTCACTACCCCACTCAATGGTGCAGAGTTCTTAGCACATAAGACAATCCCAGAAGCTCCGAAAAAGTAAGCAGACCGTATAATTGCACCCAAATTCTGAGGATCAGTAACCTCATCCAACGCAACCCAAAGAGAAGTGCTCTCTTCCTCAATTGAAACAGGTTCCAATTCCTTGATACCAATAATTTCCAATGGAGAAGCATCGAGGACCAGTCCCTGATGGGGCCTGTTATCAGTAATCATATTTAGGTCATGTTTAGATACTTCCTTTTTACCTAATCCAACTTTATCCGCCATCCTCAAAACTCTCTCAAACCCTTTCTTATCCTTCTTCTTCCTGTTATTCCCACTCAGATCCAACCCTTCCTGAATATACAGACCATAAAATTCCCTTCTTCCAGATGACAATGCAGCTAAAACAGGGCCAACACCATAAATTCCCTCGCCAACCATTCTTGGTAAGGTTGATTCAGTCGCCTCTTTCCATGTCTTCTTACCCCAACTATCTTGATTGTTCCACCTTCTAACCTCCCGCCTATCAGATCCCCCCGGTCTTACTTTAATTCGATTGAACCTGCTCTTAATCTTATCCCATCTCGGATCATCCATTTCATCATCTTCTTCTCCACTACAATCCTCATCTCTCTTAAATTCTACAATTTTCGCAGCAGAAACACCGCCTTTAAACAACTTGTCAGCCGATTCCCCCCAAGAAGACCGGTTTGCAACCACCTTTTCAGGTCTTTTAGTTTGTTTGGCTTTATCTTTTGCAAGCCAAGGAAGACTCTTTTCACTGCCCTCTGTTATTTTCTCAAAATCTGAAGTTGCAACACTTCTAGCAGTAATTGAATGGTGATCACCCAGAAGAGATTTCGGGCGAAACCCCACACATGAAAAATTCATAGATATTTCCAAGTTCCAAGGGGGTTTAGTGCTGAAAACGATTAAAGATCTGGGGCGATTTAAATCATGGGTTTGGGTTTTCTTGCTAAAAGATTTCAAGGTAAAATTGAAATTGTGCTTCAGAACCTTTGGATGGCATACTACTAGTAAAGATTGTGGCTTTGAGGTGTGAGACTGTCTTAGCATATTCGAATATCGTGATTAAAGCTAAGTGAAAATCAATGGCAACAACTTGATACCTTTTTCTGCAGGCACGACTTCTTGAAACTACTAACGTTGTATTCAGCTTAAGGATTTTAGAGGGTTTATCCGCTTCTGCTATCGAAAAGAGGCCGAGGAACACTGGGACGTGTTACTTGTCTTCGACCTATGTTATCGCTCCACCCTTGAGCTTCAGCAAATATTCAATTCTGGTCCCTTCACTTTCAAATGGTGGCAAATTTAAGCATTCCATTTTCATGTTAAATGTGAAAACGAACAAAAAAAAAAATTAAGGGTGACAAAAAAGTTATAACATCAAGAAAAAGTTATATAAGTCTTAATTATTGAGTAGAGGTGATAATTTTAAGATTATATTAAAATTCTAAAATTTTACTATTTATACAAAAGGTCCTACTTTTCCCTCTCCATCCCTTCTGCCGCTTCACCACCACCACCTCCTCCTCCTCCGCCACAATCACCATCTTCTTCACCTGCTCCTCCTCCACCTCACTTTCTACTAGATAGTTAAGCAATTATGGTAGTTGCTACAATAATTATCGAAAATGTTACAACAACTATCGTAATTGTTGCAGCATCGTAGTTGCTACATCAACTACAGTAGTTGTTGTAGCAATTGTCATATTGCTGCAACAACTATCGTATATGCTTGATTTTCTATAGAATTTCTTAAATGACATAAAAAAATCAAAACTTTCTTTTCAAAGTTTTCAAAATTAAAAATAAATAAATAAATAAAAATTAAAACTATTCAAAAAAAAAGTTTTCAAAATTAAAGCAAAATAGTCAATTAAAATAAAAATAAAAAATAGAAGAAGAAGAATGTGATAAAAAGGATGAACGTCTTAATGACGGCGGTGGCTAACAAAAATGACAAAGAAAAAGAAAAAGAAATAATGGAGGGAGAGAGAAAGAAAAAAATAATAAGAAAAAGAAGATGGAGGAGAAAGAAATCCGGAGAGAGGACGAAAGAAAGAAAAAGAAAGGAAGATTGAAAAGATTATGAATGGGGGAAATTTTAAATTTTGAATTGTACGGGGACAAACTTCTTTTAAATTTTTTTGAAATTTTAATATACATCCCAATTTTTTAATTACTCCAATCTGACTCACTTTACATTTAATGACATTTGACCAAGTCAATGTTACTTTTTTTAATTTAATGATTTGTTTGTCACCTCCTACTCCCACTCAATTAAGAAAAAAAAAGTTGTCATTTGGGACGAATTTCACTTTAGTAAAGTAATTCAATAAATTGTGAGGTTTTGTTATGTATTGATAGGCAAGAATTGGATTCAGTGGATCTGCAGAAATAGCGAAAACACGCCAATAAAAAAAAATTATTGTTATGAAATAGGAGCAATTGAAATGTATAAACTTGGGTTTAACTGAAAAAATGCTATTAATTTTTCGATATCGGGTTGATCGTTTCCATACTATATTATATTTTTTTTATAGGCCTATCAGTTCGATTATAAATTTTTAAGTTTAATTAACGGCTAAGTTTACCTTTTATCCCTAATTATATAAAAGTGCTTTAGATAGAAACTCTTCCTAATAATAGTAGCTATATACTGGTTTTTCTATGACTTAATCAAAAATTCCAATCTTTTTATGAGATATTGTGCTTTTACAATTCTGTAAGAAATATATCTTTGAATGTAAAGGAGGGCGAAGTGAGCAAATACACATTTTTTATGTCTCTATTTAATTAATATTCATTTTCTAATTTTTTTTGCAAGTTTATTCACTTTGGATAAAAGGTTAGATAGTCGCGTCTAGGAGTGTCAGTGGTACAGTTCAGACGGGTGTCTTAAGAAAATATACCATACCAATTTTTTTGTTAATCTACTAATATTAAAATTTTCAAAATAGTCCCAGTCCTTTCAATTCCTCTTCGCTATTAGTATGATTAGATTATTTTTGATAATTTATTTAATATCACCTTATATAAAATAATAATAAATTTTAATAGTACACATAAATATACAATTCTATCATAGCTCTATTCCCCTCTCAAAGGTTCAAACTATACAAGACTTATGTTTGATCACACAGATGAACTCCAAAAACCCCATAAAGAAACCAAGAATTACTCATAAGAAGAAATTTGAGAACTCAAAGAGTTTAAATACCAAATAAAGTACATTACAATTGATGGATAGATATTTTAGCTGCATCTAAAAATGCTTACCAAAAATCATTGGCTAAAACTAGAAGCAAGAGAAACAACAACTAAAATATAAGAAGAAAGAGTTGCAACAACTTGACTACTAAAAACAAGAGAAGTTGTACCGATTCAAATCATCATTACATGTGAAAACACCCCGAAAATAATTTATAATAAAGAATAGGCTCGAAATGGACCCAAGAAAATTTAAATCGGGGCCTAAGGTAATTTGGGCCAAGAGGCCCAATAAGGGGCTGGGCCGGACTATCGTACCGCTGTAGCGGTAAAAGTTCCATTGCAACAATAACGGACAGTGTGCCAGCCGAGGAATTTTTAAAATCCCTCCTCTTTTTTATTTCCCTAGGTTGCCCCCTTCCTCTAAAAACACTCTGAAAAAACCTAACTCCCCAACCATGAGGTTTCAAAGGTCAAGGTTCATGAGAGCGGTTTCGAGGCACACCCAGAGGGAACCCAACATGGGAATACGTCTAGCACACGCGGGACAACTCACTCCTCTCCGTAGTTGTATGCTTCGTCTAAGAGGTAAACTAAGGTTTAATTAATTATAGCTACTATACTCGGATTAGATGCATTTAATATTAATAGTAATGTCGGAAGTATCATGCCTTACGCCTTCGGGCACGGAGTTGGTGGGATGGACATGTTAAAATATGGATAGGCTTGAATACATTGATTTGTTGTACCTCCTGTTAATGTTGGTGGGAATAAGTGATGGTTAGGATATGGGGTGGAAGTGTGTAGCTTATTGTTAACCGGAGTCGAGTACGGTAGAAGTTAAATAATATAACATGAAATGGTAAAAATGAAAGTTTAAAGTGACTCGACTAGTGCATAAACGCTCAAATGGTTGAATTGCGTTAGGAAACTTGTTTAGTATTAATGTCTTGGTGGTCATGATTGATGCCTTTCATTGTTTAGTAGACGAGATAGTGAGTAAAAAGGTATTATTTAGAAGACGAGATAGTACGTAAAAAGGTATTGTTAGAAGACGAGATAGTGAGTAAAAAGGTATTGTTTAGAAAAAGAGATAGTGAGTAAAAAGGTATTCTTTAGAAGATGAGATAGAGAGTAAAAAGGTGCTGGTAGAAGAGGAGATAGTAGTAAAAAGGTATCGAGGTTAACTGGGTTACAGTGTTGGCACTGCTTGTCATGATTGTCGAAATTAGCGTTGCTATAGTTAAAAGGTAATGTGAACTAGGGTGATGACAACCCCATTGGGGGTGCTTGGTAAGTTGAAGTTATGATATTTATGTGAGGTTTAAGGTCATCGAATAAATGAATTAGATGGTTGACGCAACGGTAGACTGGGTTAAACCGCGATGCATTTTGGGTTGACACTTGTGATTATATTTTGCATGAATTATGATTGTTAATTTCTTGCACATATCCATATGCATTGTGATGAGGTGGTGAGATGATGGGTTGGGTACCACATCAGTACAATACAGTATGTTACGATATTGGGTTGGGTACCACGTCGGTATAATATGATATTGGATCGGGTACCACTCTGGTACATTATGATGAGAAGGGATAAGGAGAGATAATGCGCACATCTTGCATGCATTCATTCATTAATATGTTTGTACGTAATTTTAATTGATGTATATATGTTCTCCTACGTGTTGCCCTGTTGTGGTGAATTATGGAAAATGGTTGCGAATGTAAATGGGGTCCCTTGTGCGAACCGGGTTAGAGGTGAGATCCTATGGTAATGCTGAGTGCTTGCGAGTACCTAGAGGACTTGATTGTTATAGCTTAACGAATTACAAGTATCGTGAAAATGGGCCGATGTGAGAAGAAAGGGGTACTGGTTGGAGTGGGTAGTTAAAGGACAAAGATATACAAAATATAGTTAGAGGACAAAGATATACGAAATATAATCAAAAGATAAGGATATACGAAAATGTTAAATGACAAGTAGATCACAGAGATGCTAAGTGTAGTTCATAGAGATGCTAAAGGTGGGTTAATAAAAGTTGACAAATTGGGAGATCGAACAGGAACCTTACTTACTATTGTGATTTTCCCGTACTTATTATTGATGTTATTTGTTTCTAACCCTGGTCGGTCCATGACGCTTACCAGTATGTGTGGTTGTACTGATGCTACACTTACTATACCTCCAATTAGGGGTATAGCCATGGTGCATGTCAGTTGGGGTTTCTATAACAGCGATGCCAATCATTCAGCAACAACTCTTACCATTTCTATCCTACATGGATGTTGCGTCATGGATGTCCCTACTTCTTGTTAAGTGCTTTTGTACCAGTTTAGACTAGGTTCTGGGGATTCACTTGTAGTTATTTTCCGCATTTACTTTTCATATTCGATGTATTAAAAATAGGTTTTGGGAAGAATTAAGTAAACAATAGTGTTTCAACTTGATTAGACATTTGGTTGGTGGCTATAAAATTAACTAAGTGTTTATCGTTTTAACTTCTGCATTTGATTGAGTTATGGGATTATTAGGGTTCTCCTATCTGGAGTAGGTGTAGGTAGGTGCCCGACACGACTCGGTGGGTTGGGTCATGACAGAAGCAGTAGCTAAAAAAGTAGCTAATTTACTCACTACTAAAAAAGTACTAGTTATAAATTTTCCTTCAGCAATAAATTCTTTTATTTTTTCTTTAAAAAAAATATAGGTAGCAAGGCAACAACTATCGATAACTGCATCGTCATGCCAGAAAAATATCAGAACTATAGTTAAGCTTCAACATCTGTGAAAAAAATAATTAAAAAATAAAGCTATCATTATTTAAAATAAGAACTCTAATTAATGAAAACTAAACAATGTGATTGTCATATTTGTAAAAGCTTTTGGCCTAAATAATTTGTCAAGATTAACAATGACATTAGTTGATGTAGAATTTAAACAATCTGTAATGAACAAGACAAGTAAATAAAATTGACTTACTAAACTATCACAATCCAAAATCGCACCATGATGGCACCTACTACAACCCTTTAGTAGGTAAGCCAAGTCTCAAGCCATACAACAAAGGCAACGACCAACCAATCAGACAAAAATAGCTACAATAAGATAATAGGATTGACAAGTATAGATATATACATAACGAGTACAAAAATATAAAAAAAAATAGGCCCTAAAGAAATAGGAAAGATAAAATATACAAGGAAATCCAACTCCTAGACCTAGTGTCACCGGTACAAAAGCTACTTAGTGATTGAATAGGCACTACACTAGTACAAGTCTGTACATGAGATACAAAAATATAGAAGGGAAATGTGTAAGCAACCGAATGCCAAATGCTCACTGTAGCTGATAAGTGGCAATTTTACCACTTATTTGTATCTCTTTTCTTAGAATTTTGTGTCTTTAAACCATAATATGAGGCTAAATATCATTTGAATGGTGTTTATTTCAGATATGTTGAGGTTTAGAAGGAGATCTGAGCAGTTGAAGTGAAAACACGGAAAGATAGAGCTAAAACAAAGAAAATGAACTGCAGCATATTCCTTCTATGTGCACACACTGAAGCAGCTACGCACCCACAAGAGGAGTTTAGGAAGGTGACATGTTTGGCCTATGCGCACGCAAAGGCCTACTGCTCACACGAGCCTGTGTACGCATAGAAGCATTTTTTCCAGGAGCAAGAGAAGATCTAGAATTACACTTTTTCAACCCCAGTTCATACAAAACTCGATCCCCAGCCATTCCAACACGTCTTTGGCATATTTCTCAACTTTGAAGGCTAGGGTTCATGACCCTACACCCTTGGATTGAAGATTTTGAAGCTTTGTATTGTTAAATTCTTACTCCTTTCTTTATTCTATTGCTTTATATTGAATATTTGAGTGTAGTTAAATTCATACTTGAGCATTTGTAGTTAGAGATAATGCAATACTTATGTGTTGAATTTGGGTTTTAATTTTATCTCATGCTTTCGTATTAGTTAATTACTCTTGATTTATAAATGGGTTTTATTTATCTAATTAATCTCGTGCTTTATCGATTCTTACTCTAGTTGAACTTGAAAGAGGAGATTGGAGTGGAAATTGCCCATTTATTTTTATTAAGCTTAAAACAGTTAATCGAGATAGGAAAAGGTTCATTTAGCGTGATTTGGGACATATGACGCATCTTATGAAATTTGTTGGTAGATATAGTCAAATCCTAGCGTAGCCAAAAGTTGGTTTTGTGATTTATGCTTCTTAGCTTTGTTTGAAAGAACAAGTGAGGACTAAAACCTCACTGGTTGAAAAACGTTAGTGGGTGATTTCCAATCCAAGGATAATTTGCTAAATTCGTGATTATATTGTGAGTAGTTAATTAAATACGATGGATCGTTGATAAAATTGATTCCCCGTATCATTTCTCTTGTCTCCCATCATTTGTGAAAGCCATTGATCAACTTGTTCATATTTTAATTGGTTCAATCCTTGTTCATTTTTTTATATCAAAAACCCCCAAAACACTTGTATCTTTAATTGGGTTTTAGCGAGTTACTTTTATTCCTTACTTTCTCTATCGCTAGTCACATTGTTCCTCGTGAATTTGATCCCGACTCTAAGTTGGGTAAATATATTGCCTGCGACCATGTATATTCATTTTTAGGGTGTATTTGAGCATCATCAAAAGTGACGCTGTTGCCAGGGAACAATTTAGCATATTGAGTTAGTTTGAAATTTTAGTTTGCTTTCTTTGATTTGAACTTGTGAATATGTATTCGTAATTTTCTTTTATTTCTTGTGTTAGGTAGATTTTTGTTTTTTTATACTTGTTACTATGGCAGTATAGAATGAAAATGAGTTTGGTGGTTGCAAATCTTATGTTGATGAACCATGTCCATATTGTGGAGGACCCCACTTTTGGCAAGATTGTAGAAATGCTCCCAGAAGAGAGGTGTGTGCACCATCTTGATCCTATAGGGAATATGATTGTTACTTGTGTGGTGGTCGAGATGGACATTGGAGTGATTGTCCCAATTATTGTGCCCCCTCCCCTAGTTATGCTAACGAAAATGCTAGTTGTTCTTTTGAGTTTAATAGGTATCATGATGTGGCAAGGAAGAACAACGTGTCG
The DNA here is from genome assembly GCA_031232105.1 of Capsicum rhomboideum. NCBI lineage: Eukaryota > Viridiplantae > Streptophyta > Magnoliopsida > Solanales > Solanaceae > Capsicum > Capsicum rhomboideum. Next base: position 70,818,991 of record CP124714.1, read on the forward strand.
TACACAAAGGTATTGAAGCAATGCTTCAAACTATCTTGGACTGGCTGACTACAATGGGTGAGGATATGTATCTCATGCACCAATCCATGGTGGCATTTGGAAAGGAATGCAAAAAAGAAGAAGACCCTTATGAAAATGTCAATCTCTCAAATGTCATAGATTTGCCTAATCTTCAAAATGAAGTGGTTGAAGGAGAGATTTCAATATATGTGGTTGAGCCAAAATTATGTGATGAACGTAATGAAAATTGCCAAAGGGAAGAAGTGGCTCAAATTGAAGATGAAGAACAAATTGAAGATAAAGAAATCTCAGATTCTCCAAGGAAACAAATTGAGGAGATGTTGAAAAGCACAATGGAGAAGAATGAAAGATGTAGGAAAGTTTTGGCTAAATGGTGGGACCTAGTCCAACATGGTGATGACGAAGTTGTCCAAAACATTAATATTTCCATGAGTAAATTTTTACAAGTGGTGATTGAGTCCCAAAATGAAGAAAAACTTGACAAGGAAGAAATTGTGATCCAAGATTGGCTATTTTATCAAGTTCAACAACTTGAAGTTCATGAGGATCAATTTGATAGAGTTTTGCTAATGGTGGATGAATCCCTCAAAATGCATGTTGAGCGATGTCAAATGTTAATTCAAATTGAAATGGCTATCTGAAAATTGGAAACTGAATTGAATGCAAAAATTGAGGCATGTGATGTTTAATTCCAAATGGTGATGAAAAGTTGTTATGAGATAGTTTCCAATGAAGATGTGGGTGGATTTTTGGAAGCAGTGATTGAGTCCCAAAATGAAGAAAAACTTGACAAGGAAGAAATTGTGAGCCAAAAGTGGCTATTAAATCAAGTTCAACTACTTGAAGTTCATGAGGGTCTATTTGATAGAATTTTGCTAATGGTGGATTAATCCCTCAAAGTACATCTTGAGTGATGTCAAGTGTTAATTCATATTGAAATGGCTACCCAGAAATTAGAAACTGAATTAAATACAAAAATTGAGGTATGTGATGTTTAATGTCAAATGGTGATGAAAAGTTGTGATGAGATGGTTTCCAATGAAGATGTGGGTGAGCTTGATTTTGAAGAATTCTTGGTGATTTGCCAACCAACAGAGCCAAAAATAATGAAGGATACCAAAGTTGAAGAAGTGATACTAGAGTTGCAAGAAAAAACAAATCAAATCTTTTGTGAAAACTCTAGTTCATTTCGGGATGAGAATGTCAAGAAGGATGCAAATTTGAAAATAGTGAGGATTAAACCCCATTCCAACCATTTTTTGACGTTGTGCTTGGTGGATGTGATGGAAATCAAACCAACTGGGCAAATAGAGAATTTTGGAGATGAGGAACAAAGTCCCTATATTTTGGAGTTTGTCATCGCAAGAGGGCAAAATAACGTCCCTCACTTGAAGGCCAAGAAGTGCAAAATGTGGTATCTAGCAAGTGGACTATTGCTCTTCTCACCAACGTCTAATGAGCCTAAATGAAATTGTGATTTGAAGTTGGGTAAAAGATTTAAGCCTTTAAAATGGCAACATAAAGTTGGTCTTCTTTCTTCTTTACCTTTTCCCCACGTGCCTCAACGAGATGTAGATTTAAAATTGGATGAAGATTCAAATCCTCAAAGTAGGGACATAAATAATAAGGTTGCTTGTATCGTACCGCGATGTTAAATCAAGCACTTTATGGGAGCCAACCCATCATTCTCAAAAATTTTGGTTTACTTTTGAAATTTTAATTTTTAAAATAGCTTAGGATTTTATTTTTTGACTAATACACAAAATTTCAAAGTTTTGGGAAGTGATTTGAACAAATTTGGATGCAAAATTTGATTAGAATGGAGTTCGGGGTTGTACTACCTTGAAAATAAGAGTTTGAACACTTTTTAGAAGTGTTTGGATCACCAAAATTGATGGAGTATCGCCAAAATTGACCCATGCATCGCCAAAGTGAACAATAGTTGCTCAAGTCCATCACTGAGAAGCCTCATATGCGCACGCACCGGTCAAATATCCTATGCATATGCATGGGACCAGTCGCACATGCTCTTGTTGAGGGGTCAAACACCCTACGTGCACGCACTGGACCGGTCGCACATGCAGGTATTTAAATTGGTTCTAGGTAAACATATTACCCAAATTAGAAATTGAGGAAACAAAATTCTTTTTTTTTTCAAAGAGAGCAATAGGCTAGTTTTAACTCTTAAAGTTCACTTCAAGCTACAATTGCACCAACTTCCATAGTATTACCAAGTCAAAATCTCCAAGGTATGTGCATTCTTACTCCTTTCTTTCTTCTTTCTTCTTTCTCATGGTGCTACAATGGTGAAGGAACTCTATTTCATCTTGTTTAAGTTTTTAATTTTATCCTTTGAAAATAGTGATTCTTTGTGCTTGAAAGTGTTAATTTTGTGGATTGGTGTTGTGAATGAGATGGGTTTGGTATGAGTGAAAGTTTTTAGGTCGATTGTGGCCAAAAAGATGTGTAAAAAAATTATGAAAAATGAATGCCCCAAAGCTGTTCGGCGAAATGCCTGAACCAAAATTTTCTGTGTAATGCATTGTTCTTCGTTCACTCATCATCCTCTCGCGCATGCAAAGAGAAAAAAAACCTAAAAATATACTACCTTTCGCGTATGCGGTCTTCAGACTACACGTGCATAGAAAGGAGGACTGGCAGTTTCAAAATAGTAGCTTCACACAGGTCATCTCATGACATTTTCCACCTATTTCTTTAGCTTTAATACTTCCTAATACATTATTTTAAGTGTCTATATGAGCTTTTAACATGTTCGCTTAATTTGTAGGTACTTTTGGGCTTAAATTGGCTTTTGAAAGAGATGGCATCGAGTATAACATCTCCCCAAAAACTGTGGAAGAGGAGCATTTTGATTGGGAATGGTTCTTGTCCGCATCTTGTGAGCGTAAATATGATGAACTCCTATCTAAATCGGTTGTGAAAGGAAAAGGTATCCATATAGATCAAGTGGAAGCCAAGATGCGGAACTTTCATAGGAGATTATTAGAGAGTGGATAGATGGTTTTCTCCACTCAACCAATGCTTGCTAATCATACGGTAGTGACGGAATTTTATGCCAATGCATCCACAATCGACTTTGAAGGAGAGTTGGTTACCATCGTCGGAGGTGTGCGAGTCAATTTCAGCCCAGAGAAGATCAATAACGTCTATGGCCTCACAAATATAGATAATCAAGTCTATCATACACATGCAATAGAGGGGGGAAATCAATGGTTGATTGACAGATTGCACTATAGAATGACTCCAAGTTGGTTGTAATTGCATAATGAGGTTGATTCGCATGACTTTATAACTGAAGCCAAGACATGGCTTTTTATCATATGTGCTAGAGTCATACCTTCTACTCATGACACTGATGTGACATAGGAGAGGGCATTTGTGCTTGGAGCTATAATAGAGGGCACACCCATGAATGTGGGGGCACTTATTGTCAAGGAAATTGAAGAAGTAGCCCAAGGGAGGTCCAAAAGTCTTTTCTTTCCATCATTGATTACTCAATTATACTATGATGCTGGGTTGCAAAAGACCCAAATAATGTTGGGAGGGTGTCGGCAAGGGCAGTCCATTCATTGAAGAAGAAAGGGATTCAAGAAAAGTAGAAAAAATAAAAGATTAATTATCCTTTTTATTTGGACAGTTCATGAATAATGCTACTGAGCCCACAAGCTCATCAATAACTGCTGCCAGGACACAGGCCTCTATGGGCTCACTCCAGTCTGGACCTTCTGTCATGCGCCATATCTCCAGTCAGATACATGGAGTGAGCACACACATTCAGTTGTTGATAGCTAGCCTTTCCACTAGCCCATCTGGGGATACCATAGTTAAGCCTGACCCATCCAGAGGTACTGAGCCTCCACCATCCCTTGTCGATGTGATCTCCAAGCAAAAGGCTTTAAGCAACAAAATAGATCACCTAAGCTGGAGGTAAGGTAAGATCGAGAAGCACTAGAGAAATTTCAAGGAGCACAAGAAGAACAAAAGCAGATTTTTTAACAAAATAATGGGGAGGCTGAAATTGATTTGTGTGTCCAATAATTTGGATGATAAGGATAAGGATGAGGATGCACAACTCTAGTTTCCATCTACCTCCAATTCTGATTGATGCAGCTTCAGGGAGTCCCTTTTATTTCTTTATGCTTTGATGTTATGTAGTGAGGACATTGTAATTTCCTTAGTTAGGGGTGACTTGTGTTGATACTTATTCCCTTGTCGGGATTGGATTTGTATTTTGTTATATTTTGATGCATTTGTGCCATTACTGGTCTTGACTATTATCTTGTGCTTTATTGTGTGGCCTCATCGGGCTTGACATTATTGTGCCCTTGTCGAGCTTTTCTTTCTTATATAGATATCTTGTGCTCTCTCCAGACTTGATCTAGTTGGTTATAGATGTTGTGCGCCCTTGTCGGGCTTGAGATTTATTGTGATTTTGTTGGATTAGTCATTTTTTTGATTTTTATGTTTAGATTAGTTCCTTTATAGCGTAGTTATTTTTGTAGTTTTTCTTCTTGTAGTGATTTTAGGCGACATTTTCCCTATGATAGATTGAGTGAATACATTCTTAAGGGAAAATCATCATTTTTGGGTGTTGGTGTCATGCGTGTAGGGAAAGTCTAAGTACTCGTAGCATTGTGAAGTGGGGTTGTGATTTGTGTTATGGTGAAGTCTGAGTAGCAAATTGTTATGGTGAAGTCCGAGTAGCCGTTGTATTAGTTCCCTGGAGTCAAAAGGTAGGATTGTGGCTTATTTGGTACTAATAAAGTTAGTCTTGCACTGTGAAATATTGAAATAAGCATACCCCTCTAAAAATTTTTGTGAAAATCAAGTGCATAGAAGGGAATGATGTTGTGACAACACTTGGACTCTTTTTGTGACTCCTAGTTCGCTAGGTGGTGTTAGTGTAATGACCCTCTAGGTTATTTTCTCGATTTCCATTCATTTTTAGAGTTTTGAGCCTTTTCATAACGGCTATAGGTCATTTATGACTTATCAGAACAATCGGTTTGGTGTTCGGACAATTTGTTTGGATTTTAGGCTCAATTCCCTGTTTTGGAGCTTTCACTGTTAAGGAATTGGTCTCAGACCAAAAAAAATTCCGACAGTGTTATTATCTCTAAAACATTAAATTTAGGACAGGGGGACCCTTGGTTCGGGTCCCAAGGTTTTCAGACTCTTTTTGGGCTATTGGGTGGATTTGGTGAAAAACAGAACTATAGGTGTGAGACCCACATTTAATTGAAACGACCTTCGTTGAAAATTTTGATGGTTTCATGGAGTTTGGAATGTCGAATTTGGTATGGTAGCATAGTTCGTTTGCATGCACAGGATTTCAAACAAATTTCGAACCCCCGATCAAAGTCCGTTGGGACTTAGGAAAATTTCTAGTGTTCAACATTTGTTGTAACCAAACCTTGGCCTACGCGTTCGCGAGGCTTGGTCGTGTTTACGATGGTCAATGAATCTTTACCCTCACGTTCGTGAATTAGCCTTCGCATTCACGAAGAGTTAGCCAGCCTGGCAAGCTCAGCTTTGCTCTTCGTATCCGTGGTGGATCGGCCGCGTTCGCGAAGGTTTGGCCTGGGTTGGCATCGCATTCGCGAAGGGCATTGCCCTGACAGTATATATATTTCTCTTTCCCAATTTCTTCATCATTTTTTAGCCTCTTTTCACCATTGTTGGAGCTTAGATCATGGGAAATAGTGGGAGATCATCCATTAAGGTTAAGGTAAGCTAATCCAACTCCTGTTGGTCATTTCCCATTGCTTTCCCCATCAAATTCCATCTGTTTCCTTATAAATTTCTAGAAATTAGGTCTTAAATTCCTAAAATTATGGGGCTGATTTGAGCCCCGATTTATGCTCCATTTGTGCTCAACTTTTGAGCACACATTCCTTATCCTACGAGGGACCTCGTGACTGATTCAATTTTGGAATTTCGTTAGTGGGCCACACGGGCCCAATTTTGACCCAATTTTGGGCCTAGAGTTTTATATAGAAATATGGGTATCATTTTACTCCTATTGATGTGTAGATTATGATTTTGATAGTATGAAAACATTTTAGGATCATGGATCAAGAATGAGCGATTCATGGGCTATTCAAGATTGTGGTTAGACTACGAGGTAGGCTTCGTTCTACTTTTCTCTATGAGATTGTGTATTATATAGAGTGCATGCTTGGTAGGGATTATAGGATAGGTTTATGATGAGTATATAATGACTTGACCTGTTTAGGTGATTTAGAATAGAAATGTGACCTGAATCTTGGTCTAGGATACCCGTTAGGGTCGTAGAATCCTATTACACCTAGTTATGTACTTGTTGCCCTTTGATTAAGATGAATGATCCCTTAGTATAAATTGTATTATTGTGACACTTAGTGTATTGAATGATATTTCCCCCGGTTAGACCATTCTAGTGGCTTTATGCCCTTATTTACTGTAGTTTCCTGGATTATGGTGTTATTATCATGCTAGTTATACATTGTTCGGCCCGAGGTCGTGGGTACGTTACCAGTTGGACTCCAGGTAAGCATTCTATTCGTAAATGGACATGGCTCTATTTTATAGACGTTTAGGCTCTTATGATTGTATTATTTGGATACTGGTTATGGCATGCATACTTTTAGGCACATTTATGCTCACTTAGTGGTACGATTCCGACCAAAACCTTGATTTTACTACTTTTTCTAAAAAGGGATTTATTTCCACTTTTTACTTTTAAAACAGATTCTTTTACGATGGGAATCGTACCACCTTATTTAATAAATTATGAGCTTTTGGAACTAAAAATGTTGTTTAGGAAATTAGATCGAGGTTGATTCTGGTCCATTATTGATCCACTTTTTTCACCACTACTATTTACTTCGGCCAAAGAAGATTTTGACCCTTTCTACACTATTATGTCGATTTAGTCCCAAACTCGATCTCGGGCAATGGATTTACTGATTTGTACTCTTTTAGTCTCGGTTTGAGTCCGGGCACTTGTTATACTTATATATCTCTCTGGTACTGGATGGAGTAGATTGATTATGATGGTTACGAGAAGTCCTGGTTTGGGAGCAGGTAGTGTATATGGATATCCCATGTCCCCTATGGGCCCCTTCATTTGTGAGCCACAATGTCGAATAAGGATTGTCGTCGTAGGTCCTACCTTTTCAAGCTACTGAGCTGGAAGACATGTATACACTTGGTACGTTATGGCACTTTATTGATATATGGTACTAGACAATCCTTGCATTCAATCATTTATATGCATGGCCTATCACCAGTATAATTGTTTGGCACTTATATCTATCAGTCTTATGGGGGGTTGTATAGGTATAAGTTATGTTTATTGTATGCTGAGTGCTTGCTTGAACCTTTCGGGATTATGGGGATTTTGTTAGGTTATTGTTTGTTCGAACTAGCTGGTTACTTTATGGTTGGTTATTATAGTTAGTTCGTGGCAGAATGGTTATGGATTGGTACCCGAGATTGTTGGTATGTTTCTGATTCCTTTTCTCTATTGTAGTAAGATACGTTATTGTTAGATTATCTCATGATTAGTCATCCTTTGGTTAGAGACCTCGATTATGCTAGTATTAGCTTTTCTTCTTGGTTAGGATCCCTCGAGATATTAGGTTGGCTCCCTCAGGTTATTACCTTTGAGTTTAGTCCTATATACGTTTATATATATATATATATGGTATTATCTCTTATATCTCTCTCTTTCCTTATCTATTCATATCATATATGTATCCTCTTGGCCTTGTATTACTACTATATATCTTTCGTTCACTCCTCATTTGTATATTGACTTGTGATATACGGTATTGCACTTTAGTTCTTGATTACTATTAGAATAGGATAGTTTATCCTTACTGCTCCCTTACACTATTATATTTAGTTTCTTTGATGGTTTCCTATAGTTTATATTCCTGCTTTACATGTTATTTATGCTTACATTATCTTTGGAGCTCAGTCGGCCGATGCCTAATGAGTACCATGTGTTTGGTACTCATATTACACTTCAGCAGCCTGCAGATCATAGTACCAGTTCTCGCCGTTGAAGTGTGCATCGTACGAAGTAGCCATGGATCAGATATTTAGGGTGAGCTCCTGACCATTGGAGTATTCCTGCTCTCCCTAGTATTGTTAGATTGATCTCTATTTTATATTCAGAGACATCTTTGTATATATAAATATTTATTTATCTTGTATTTCTCTTATACTCCTGTTGTATTAGAAGCTCTTGTACTGATTTCACCAGCTTTTGGGGATATAATTACTTCCTTCTTGTATTCTTCTCATTTTCATTTGATATTGCTTCCGCTTCTCTCATTAGTCTGTTACTAGTTTTTTCGGACTACGGGTTGGCTTACCTACTGGTAGATTATAGTAGGTGCCATCATGACCTGAGAAATTGGGTCGCAACAGTTAGTTTGCATTATGAGACATAGCTCTTTTGTTCTTGTTTAGGAAGTGAAATCGATCTGTCTAGAATAGTTTGCATGACATGTGTGGTGATTTGTTGTTGAATAATTCTTGTGCTTACTTGTGTCATCTAGAACTCGCCTGGTTGGTCTTTTAATGCTAGTCTTGATTGTGTTTGGTTGGTGAAATGATCTTAGGCCTTCTTTGTGATTTTTGAAAACCTCTTTAGCCTTAAAAGCCTACCCGTGAATGTATGTTATCACTAGTTACCCCATTTGAGCTCTTACCCTTTCTTTGGCAACCACATTACAAGCCTTGCACCTTTTTGAAAATTTCCCTCTCTTGAACCCTACCCTCCTTGAACTTGAAATTCCAACTTGAGGCTAAATGCCTAAGTTGGGGGTGGTAGAACTTAGAAGAGGTGATCATAAGCCATGGTTTTCTAAGTGAGTGCCTTAAGAGCAAAACAATGATTGAATAACATGGGAAAAAAATAAAAAGAAAAAGAGAAACAGAAAGACTATTTTGAATCCTTGAGGCAACCCTAAGGGGTTTTTTGAATAAAGCCTTGTTTTGGTTTACAAGTGAAAAGAAAAAAGGTTTTACAAGTTCAGGCAGACTATTTTTGGCACCCTGCTATAGCGGCTGGTAGGCTGCTACTACGACACCGCTATAGTGGGAAAATTCCTGCTATGGGGTATTGACGTCAGTCCATCCCAAATTTTTTCGACTCCGAATTTATTTGAACTAAGTCATTATGAACTCTTCTTAAAGATATTAAAGAAATTCCTCTACCCCTTACCCTTTGGATGTAATAATTATTGTAATGATGAAATGAATCATTATAGCAGATACTAATTTACCTATCGTTCGTCCCTGAACAATCACGGTAGGAAAAGAACTATACAGAAGCGTACCGAGTAATTAATATCCATTCATTGATTATAAGATTCTTATTTCAAAACTTTACTCACCGAACTTATCAATAGAGTTCACCCAAATTATATCGCACCTATTTAAATACGACATCCTTACATAATCCTTTGTCACTGGGATTCACACGAGGCTACCCTTTAGAAGAATTTTACGAGCACCCAAGGTAACCTAAGCCTAGCCAACATATCCAAAAATTAATAATTAATTTAAATAATAGAAGAACATAAATTTTCCACCCCTGAAGGTAGCTTAGGCCCCACTATAATAGAACCCCGGCGCTGCTATAGTGGGTTACAGGCCACTATTGCTGGATAGGGCAGTTTAAAGAATTGAGAAATAGGTTTCTTGCCCATTTATCAATTTCAAACTACAAAATCTGCCCTCCACTCTTTGATCACTTTGCTTCCAACGGTAGAAATAAGGTAAATTCCATTCTAACTTTGTATCTTTACTACGTAACTTGCATTATCATAAGACACTACTTGAAATCATTGATATAAAGTGAGTTTTAGGGTTTGTTTTTAGATTCAAAGAATTTGCTCACTTTGAATGAATTTCCAAAGCGTGCTTGCTTCTCTTACGTTTACAACGCTCTTGTGACATTTTAGGCGTAAGATTCACGGAGTTCATGACTGATTTAGGCTTGAAAAAGGGTAGAATGTGAAGGGTTATTTTTTGAAAAATATTTGGTCATTGGGGCTTGTATAGAGGTTTAAATACCCGAATTTTTGTATATAATAGTCCCATGGCACTTCCCTAACCTTGATCTATGTTAAAAAGTTTAAATCAGATAATTTTTTGTGAAAATACGCCATTAGAGCGTCGATTCGTATTGGGGAAGATGAAGGCTGCTATAGTGTCCTTATCCCTCTATAGTAGAAAAATTCTTGCTATAGCGGTCCCGTGGTAGCGGAATTCCTTTCACTATAGAGGGAGGCAGGCAGTAGCCTCCCTTAGAATTTTTAACTTAGCTTTTCTGAAACGTTGCAACTGATTGAACACTTCTAGGGATCCTAACTTGCTTTTTGCACAATTATTACAAGAACAGTAATCTTCATGGCCAAAAATCAAGACAAAGCTCCCCTTTTCTTCAAAAGATTTCCTGACTGAAACTTTAGGAGAGGTTATGTCACGACCCATGACTACACCCTAGTCGTAACACAATGCTTAGAGCTACAAGTGATCCCAAGCTAACCCATGGCCTGACACGACAGTAAGATTACTGGAAATAAATAGAAATAAGAGACCGAATGCGGAAGCTATTGAATAAATACCAAATACTAATCAATAGAGTAGAGGTCTGACAATATCATAAAACTAAAATACTAGTCTGTCTGTCTGAAAGCCTGTACTACAGATGAGTTGCTTGGACAAGTCCCCAGCTAACTCTAACTATCTATAAAGATAAATAACTAAAATAAAGAAATAAGTCTCGTCTTCAAAAGATGAGGACTCATCAAACTCTGCTGCTGAGATGAGTATGGGATCGTGCTAACCGCAAGCTGGATGCTGAGCATATGAACCTATATTATAACACAATATAGCATAAAACAAAGTATGTGGTCAGTATTTTGAATTTACTGAGCATGTAATATATGCACTATACTATATAAAGATGAACATGATGAATATACGAGGATAAACTAAACATGGAAATAATGAATACGAGGTGATGCAATGACCCAAGTAAATAAGCATATAATTGATAAATATTGTACTGAATAAATTAAATATTAGGTCATGTAATATTTGAGTCTGAACAGTGGGATCTATTATTAACCAATATACCCCATCTAGGCTAAATGAGGCCTAACCTATAACCCCAGTTGGAAAGGTTCTCTATACCTTGCCAAGGGTACAAACACTAACTATGTGGATCCACTAAACTGATGTCTAAAAGAACTAAAATGTCAGCCTAATCTGGTAGCTGACACTTTAGAACCTATGGTGGAAACATAGTTTTGAGACTTAAGGACTTCTACTAAAGGTCTCAGCCTAACTGACGGGTGAGCCTTCATCCGAGCATCCATTCGGTGCTAAGTACTACTCCCAATTGAAATAAACTGATATACTGAATAGCTCAATAATACTAATTTTCTGAGACGAAATGATAAATATTACATCTGAAAGCATTCTAGAATCTATGAAACTGGAGGAATGAGTACTGAACCAACAAATTTTGGAATGATAAGTCATCAGGTGTTCATAACCCACCATGTTTAAAGAATACAATTATTCATTACAAATTATAAATTCTGAATTGAGTACGAATTCATAAAGTACAAGGACCAAAATACTGAGTATCTATATACTGAGGATTCATAAAACACAAGTCTATAAAGGTACTAAATTTCATGGGAAAACATGTATTTTTAGACTAGTAGTTATGGGGAATTGAAATATAAAGAGAATCATGCCTTTAATGAAAACCCCAATTTCTAAACAATGGGTTAATTGAGAAACTAAGTATATTTAGGGACTGAATGGGTGAAATGATACCCATTGATTAAATTCCACAAACTTGAAAGTGAAAATCTTGCTCAAATTTTGAACTTGAAGCCTAAAGATGATAACCCTAGTTCTTGGAACTTGGGAGAGTTTAATTGCCTATTTTGATTTTTATCTGAGTATTTACGTGAGTTTGAGGGGAATGAGCTATTAAGAGTAGGTAAGGCTTAAGTATTCCCCCTTTGGGATAGCCAAACAATATAGTATAAGGGTTTAAATAATAGGAAAAAACCAAAATGCCCTTTAAGAATCATAACTGAAAATCTGATATGGACACTAGACGGACCAACCAATGAATCGTTGGTTCTTCCAACCAATCGTTGGCTTTGGTGGTTCATGAGGGTCCTTTGTACATCATCATACATACCAACTAACGGTTCATTGGTTCTTCCAATGATTCGTTGTTTACTCTTGTGGCTATTGAGGTGTTTTGCCCACTTTCGGGACTTCTTAGCTTCTCTATAGACGAACAAATAGGATGGGTCATCCTAAAAACCAATGGTTCGTTATATGGGTCGTTGTATCTGACAACTTGACAGTACTTCAATAAAATGGTCATAACTTTTTTCCTCGAAATTGGATAGACAAATGGTCGGTGGCATTGGAAAAAAAACTCAAAGACTTTTAATTTTGGTAGGTTTTGAGCTATAAAGAGCTTCATATTTTAGGAGCTATGCTCATTTGAAGTTGAATCTAGTAAAATCTTATATGAAAAATAAGCTTTCAACTTAACTTTAAGATAGAAGTTCCTTATGACCTTAATTCATATCTAAAGCACTTCTCATACTAAGAAATCATCGGCTTTGATTCTATACGCATTTGAAGAATGGTTCTGATCTTAGTTCAGGAATTTGGGGTGTTTCAATAGCTGAAGACTAACTAGGCTAAAAATATAGGGAAAGATCTATAATCCCAACACTGAGTTCTAAGGGCTGAATACTGACATGATAACTAAATATGTAACTAAAACATAGACTAAATTGAACTCATGAATGCATACTAAGACATGTGAGCAACTGAGTGACATGAGACTGAGAGGAGTACTAAGGAGGAACTGTTACCTTAAGGAGGAACTGAATTTGAAGGGAAGAGATGGGGGTACTTGGTCATCATTTCTGCTTCTACTTCCTAAGTATCTCGCTTAACTTGTTGATTACTCAAAAAAAAAATTACAAAGCTGACTTCCTTGTTTCTCAACTTACGAACCTGACGGTCAAGAATCTCAAGTGGAACCTCTTCATAAGAGAGACTATCTCTCACTCCCACACTCTCAAATGACACAACTGAATCTGGATCAACAATACATTTCTTTAACAAAGACACATGAAAAATTGGATGCACTGATGCTAAGTCTGCAGGCAAGTCCAAGCCATAGGCCACATTGCCAATGCGCCTCAAAATCCTATAAGGACCCACATATCGGGGAAAGAGTTTTACTTTCTTACCAAATCTCTTCACCCCTTTCATAGGTGAAATTTTCAAGTAGACCAAATTGTCAATAGCAAACTCAAGCTCCCTTCTCCTCATAACAGCATAGGATTTCTGATGTATCTTTAGCCTTTCTCTAATCAACTAAATTTTCTCCATAGCCTCACAGACTGAGTCAGGCCCTATCAAAGTGGCTTCACCAACCTCAAACTAACCAATATGTGATCTATATCTCCTACCATAAAGTTCCTCAAACAGAGTCATTTGAATACTAGAGTGGTATCGATTATTGTAGGAAAACTCAATTAAATACAAGTGATCATCCCAACTACCCTTAAAATCAATCACCCAAGCTCTCAACATATCCTCTAAAGTCTAAATGGTCTGCTCTACCTGACCATCTGTCTGTGGGTAAAATTCTATGCTGAGATGAATTGGGTACTGAGACCCTTCTAAAAAGACTTCCAAAACTGAGAAGTAAATTGATTACCTTTAGCTGAGATGATAGTCAAGGGGACTTCATACAATTTCACCAACTCTCTAAGGTAAAGTCTAGCATAATCCTCGGATGAATCCAAAGTGTTAACGGGCAGGAAATATGCTGACTTAGTCATCCGATACATAATAACCTAAATAGAATCATGTTGTCGGTGAGTACAAGGCAACCCCGTAATGGAATCCATATTCACCACTCCCCACTTCTAAGTAGGAATACTAATATTCTATGTCATACCACCTGGTCTCTGGTGCTCAACCTTAACCTACTAGTGATTTGGACACTTAGCCTCAAATTCTGCAATATCCTTCTTAATGCCATTCCATCAATAGACTTACGCTATTGGGTAAATTGAATACCAAGAACTGTGAGCTTCTATTAGCATTCCCTGTCTTAATTCATCTATATCTGGAACACATAATCTGCCCTGACATCGAAGAACACCATCTCCCCTTGGAAGAAAACCTCAACTTTCTGACTTGAGACTACTTTCTCAACTTAAGAAAATAGAATCGCTTGCTTTTCCATCACCTTTGCTACTAAAGAAGATTTTGAACCATTCTGAACTATGACACTACCTTTGTTTGAATTAACCAACCGAACTCCCAATCTAGAAAGCTTGTGAACATCGCTAACTAATTCTTTCTTATCATCCTCTACATGAGCAACACTACCCATAGAAAGCCTGCTAAGAGCATCAACCACTACATTAGCTTTACCTGGATGGTGTAAGACACTCATACTATAATCTTTCAGCAACTCTAGATATCTCCTCTAATGAAGATTTAGATCTTTCTAACTGAAGATATACCAAAAGCTCTTATGATCTATGAATAACTACTACCAACCCAAGATCATGAGTTGGGTAATTCTTCTCATGAAGCTTGAGCTATCTAGAGGCAATTTTATAACCTTACCATATTGCATCAACACACATCCGAGGCAAACTCTTGAAGAATCATAATAAACTAAAAACCCATCTGAACCTTCTGGTAGAGTCAAAAATGCAGTGGAAATGGGTCGTGTCTTTAACTCCTGAAATCTCTTCTGAAAAGCATCAAACCACTGAAATTTGACTTTTTCTGAGTCAATCTGGACATAGGAGAATCAATAGAGAAATAACATTTAACAAACCATCTGTAGTAATCGGTTAAACCCAAGAAACTCTTAATATTTGATAGAAAGATGGGCCTAGAGGCCAATTACTAACTGCTTCGGTCTTTTGAAGATCAACCTGAATGCCCTTATTGGAAATGATGTGACTGAGGAATGCTATTGATTACAACCAGAATTCACACTTGTTGAATTTAGCGAATAACTAGTGATCTTTGTGAGTCTGCAAGAGAATCCTCAAATGGTCTACATATTCATCCTCACTCTGAGAATAAACGAGGATGTTATCTATAAAGACAATAAAGAACATGTCTAAGTACTTCTTGAACACTTTGTTGAGCATTCGTTAGTCTAAAAGACATAACAACAAATTTAAAGTGACCATACCAAGTTCTGAAGGCTGTCTTCAGAATGTCAGGTTCTCCGACTCTTAAACTGATTATAGCCAGATCTGAGGTCTATCTTTGAAAAATAACTAGCACCCTAAAGCTGGTCAAACAAGTAATCAATCCTAGGAATGGGATACTTATTCTTAATTGTGACTTTGTTCAACTAACGGTAATCGATGCATATTTTGAGGGAACCATATTTCTTACACGAATAAAAGAATTGGAGCACCATATGGAGAGATACTGGTCCTAATAAAACCTCTATATAAAAGATCTTTCAACTGTTCCTTCAATTCCTTAAGCTCAGATGGAGCAATTTTGTAAGGAGGAATTAAAATAGGCCGGGTATTTGGAAGGAGATCTATCCTGAAGTCAATTTCCCGTACGGGAGGAACTCTGGGTAGATATTCTGGAAACACTTCTAGGAATTCATTAACCAATGGAATTGACTCAAGATTTGGGGTCTCGGACTTTGAATCCTTAACCCAAACAAGATCATAGATACACCCTTTTGTGAATATTTTTCTAGCCTTAAGGTAAGAGACAAACTGACCTATAGGCGCTGAAGTACTATTCTTCCATTCTAAGACTGGTTCATTCAGAAACTGAAACTAGACTACTCTATTTCTATAATCAACTGAGGTATAATAGGAATATAGCCAATCCATGCCAAGGATGACGTTAAAATCAGTCTTTTCTAACTCTACAAGATCAACTAAGGTGATTTTCTAGGAAACTATGACTGGGCAATTTTTGTATATCCGTTTAGCTATAACTGAGTCACCAACATTAGTAGACTGAGAAATATTCTAAAAAGATTTAGGGATTGACACCTAAGTCTACTGCTATATAGGGAGTCACGAAAAAAAGTGTGGTTTCGGGATCTAATAAGACATAAACATCAAGGTGGAAAACTCTTAACAAACCAGTGACTACATCAGAGGAACCCTCCTAATCCTATCGAGTCTGCAAGGCATATAATCTATTCTAGTACTGACCACCACCTATATTAGATGAAGAACCTTGCTGAGTTGGACTACTTACTAGAGCTACTTAGCAATTAGAATGGGTCTGTTGGGAACATATCTGCCCCTTTGTGAGGACACTGGGAACTCCCTCAACCTTTGACCTAGATTTCCATATCCAAAATAACCACCACCATTGTCCATACACTCTCCTTGGTGGTTCTTACCACACTTCTTGCAAACCAAAAATGTATATCCACTATTAATGTTGCCTTTGGGACTTAGAGCCTGGTGCTCTATCCCAATGCTTCTATCTAAACTTGGGTACTGGGGCACTAGCAGAGGATAGGGCTAGAGCTGAAGACCTCTGACAAAACTAAGAGTAATTACCATCGCCCGATTTTATCTGAGAGTAGTCAAAATTTCTCATTCTAGCCCTCTTAGTCTCCCTTTCATTCTCTTTAATCTTTTTTTTTGATCTGTTGATCATGAGTTATAAGTATGGAGATGTCCATGTCCTTTACTAGTATAGCAGTCCTAAATTATTTGACCACTGTCTCAGAGACATCCAAAACAAACTTTCTTATATGGGCTCTCAAATTGGCCACCATCTTTGTAGCATACTTGGAGAGCTGAGTAAACTTTAGAGAATACTTCTTCACAGTGATGTTACCCTACTTTGGATTGATGAATTCTTGAACCTTAGCTTCCCTTAACTCAAGTGGGAAGAACCTGTCTAGAAATGCAGTTACGAATTCATCCTAATCCACTACATATCTATCTTCTTTCCACTGTTTCCACCAATTCTGAGCCACCCCATTCAACTGATATGAGACTAAGTCTACACTCTCAACTAGAGTGGTACCCATAATCTGAGTGACCTTTTGAATATCATTAATAAATTCCTGTTGATCCTTCTCCATCTTAGAATGATGGAACCCTAAAGGATTCATCCGAGTGAAGTCTCTAACTCTCATTGATGCCATATTCCCATTCGGATTGACCAGTGCAACAACCTACTAGTTAACCCGTGTGGTTATTTATTGAGCAAGCACCTTGAAAGCATCCCTAAACTCAGCATGAGAGACTTATTCATTTAGAGGGTCTGCTGGAGCTGGTGGAGCTTGCTAGTTTCCATTTTTCTTTCTCCTTCTATTTGCTCTTTTGGGAGTCATTTTATCTGTAAACACATAGAGCACAAATTAGAAAAAGATTAAATAGAGATCACATTCTATCACACGATATGATCATGAAAGAAGTGAAACTTTTCTAAAATATTTCATAGCCTCTTACTCATAAGTGTGGCGTGCTTCACACCCATGAACAAAACACTACTTAATGCGGCTTTCAGATACACTAGGACACTTTAAACCTGATGCTCTGATACCAAGTTATCACGACCCACTACTACACCTTATTCATAACACGGTGCTTAGAACCACAAGTGAGACCAAGCTAACCCATGGTCTGGCATGACACTAAGAGTACTGAAAATAAACGAAAATAAGATACTGAATACGGAAGCTATTGGTGCTTAGAAACATAAGTGAGACCAAGCTAACCCATGGTCTGGCATGACACTAAGAGTACTAAAAATAAATGGAAATAAGATACTGAATGCGAAAGCTATTGAATAAATTCCAAATACTAATCAATAGAGTAGAGGTTTGACAATATCATAAAATTGAAATATTAAAAGCCTCTACTAAAGATGAATTGCTACGATAAGTCCTAGCTAACTCTCACTATCTTAAAAGATAAATAACTAAAATAAAGAAATAAGTCTCATCCTCGAAAGATAAGTACTCATCGAACACTGCTACTGAGATGAGTACGGGATCGTGCTAACCGCAAGTTGGATCCTGAGCGTATGAACCTATATCATAACATAATATAGTTCAAAGTAAAGTATGTGGTCAGTACTTTGAATGTACTGAGCATATGAGATATGCACTATACTAGATAAAGCTGAACATGTTAAACATAAGGGGCTAAACTGAACATGGAACTGATGAATATGAGCTGATGCAATAACCTAAGTAAATAAACATTAAATTGATAAATATTGTACTGAATAAATTGAATATCAGGTCATTCAATATTCGAGTCTGAACTGTGGGAGCTACTATTAATCGACATATCCCATCAGACTTAAATGGGGCCCAACCTGTAACCCCAACTAAAAGGGTGCTCTGTACCTTCTCAAGGATACGAACACTGGATGACGTGTTTCTAATAAAATAATGTCCAAAGGACTAAGTTTACAGCCTAATCTGGCGGGTGACCCTTTGGGGCCTGTTGACACCCAATTTTTGCCCTCCATAAATTAAATTAATTTTTGAGCTTCTTCAGTTTCAAACAATTTGAAATAATTGCTCTGTAAATTTAAAATATTTTAAAAATCATATTTGAGGCAATTTTTCAATTCTTTCAATAATAAATATATCTCTATATTCCATAATATATAGATTTATAAAAAATTTACTTTTAATAATTATTTGGAAAAAAACATTTCCTACCAAAAATCGATTAAAATTGCATAATTAGTCTATTATTTCATTATTCTTTTGTTAAAAATAATTATTTTATATTTTCAAAATTAAGAAGTTCAATAATTAATTAAAAGACATAATTTATCTCATTCCAATTGTTATCAACTTCGAAATTAACGGAAAATAATTTGATGAAATTATCCAAGGAACCAAGTTCCTTAATACATCTTATTTAGTCCTTTTTACTTCAAATATTATTACCACTGGGCCTAGTTTTTTCATGTTCCCAACAGATCCCAACTTTTCAGCCATTTATTTTAGCCCAAAGTGACTTGACCTAGCCCAAATCCTTAATTCCCCCAACTAAACTCCTAATCCCTCACACCCTCTTTCTCTTGTCCATTCCCAACCAAATGAACTAAACCAGCAATGACCAACCCTTCTCCCTCAATGAAGAACCCCCAAATTTGAGCATATCCTTCCATTTATTCGGTGGATAACCGCCGAAACCATTGCCACAGTCGCCCATCTCCAATGTTATCAGTTTTACATCCTTTCACATCCCTTTTTCATCGAATTCTCAAAGCTACATAAAAGCTCAAATCCTCCACTGCAAACTTCTAAAAAGGGAGGGATATGGAGATTCAACAGTCTTTGGAGTGTTTTTACATTAGTTCAGCAGTCAAAGAACTCAAATCGTCAAAAATCAAATTTCAACAAGTCCTAATCCTTCAAGTCAATCTGACCATATCCTTCGCTTTCTTTCATTCCTCATTAATTCCTCTGCAATTTGCTTGTTCAAAAATTCAAATTTTGAAAATTTTCAAAGTTTCTTTGAGAAGCCGTTGTAACCCAATCTTTGCCTATAAAAAGGAGCCTTATTCACCTCTTTGAGAGATGAATGAAGGGCTATAGAATTTGGGGAATATATTGAGTTCTTTCATACTCTTCCATTCACTAACTTCTCTATTATCCTTTGCTTTCTTTCTTTTGATCTTCGACGAACTTAAGACGCTCTCTCTGTTTCGTTATGTAACACCCCGCACGTTCCCAACCCTACTTGACGATATTAAATAATATGTACGTAGGTATCGAGCGCTATGAGTATGCATTTGGTAAGGCTATTGATGAGATAATTGAATTTGGCTCTTGTTATGTGGTTAAACTTGCATAGAAGGTGTTTTGAAATTTTCATTGCTCATTTGTGGGGTTCAAAATGAGGCTAAGAAGACCTCTAAACAAAGTATAATAAGGTTAAGAAGTGAGTTAAAGAATAGGACTTGAAGTATCTAACCAAACCCGCGAAGAGAAGTCGAAAAATGGAATTTTTGAAAATTTTAAGGATGGGTGCATTTGGGACCGTGCCACGCCACTCTGGGCTAAAATTTTTATCCCAGAGGCAGTGGGTTGGCGCGCCCAGGAGCGTGCCACCTTGGGTTTTCCACTTTTTCGAAAGTTGGAAATTTCTAAGTCCCAAGGGTATCCGGGGACGTACCGAGCCGATTTTTGCTACGTTTATTATACAACCAAGAGTATATACATGAAATGAATGACATATTACATTAGTATGATAAAATTACTCGAGAACGAATTTGGGGTCAAAATGACAGTTTTGCCCCTAAGGTCAAAATAAGCCAAACGTGGCTAGAAGCACTTGTTTTTGGGATTGAGGCTACGGATATGAATATTATGAGTGGGAATATTATTGTAATACGTATAAGATGAGAAATTATTGATTTTATTGGGTTAAGTGATTTGGGCTCAATAAAAGCCCAAAATGGGATAAAAGACATGGGGCACATGACCCAATCTTCTATTGACTTGGTCAATTGAAGCATTAAATATCAAGAAAGTCTAAGGATGACCCAAGTACTATATAAAGGACCACAAAATCAGATTTTATTCATTTAAACTCTCATGTTCTTTGAGATATTTTCTCAAACCTTCTACAATATTCTCTCAAGAACCCTAAAGGCTCAAAGGCAATTTTGGAGCAAGATCATCCCTTTGCAAGTTTGGGTAAGTGAATATTATTATGGATTAATATATTGTATGCATGAAAGAGTATGTAAATCATGTTGGTTGTGCTTGGAAATGTTGGATATGGTACTTTGTGCTTTTATATAAGATTTGTGATCCATGGGATTTGAACTTGAATTAGGACTTGTGCCTTTGATGAAAGATCATGGTATGGACAAAATATGAACATCTATGGTGTTATTTTTGTTGTTAAACTTGTTCTTGTCTATAAGTGTAAATTGTGGGAATTTGGCCGATATGTGCTATAAAGTGTATTAAGGTGAATTGATGGATTATTTGTGATGTGGTATGGATAAGGAGGTGTAAAAGAGAATTGTTATGGTGAAATGCAATGATTATTATGTATTGGTCAATGTTGGGAATATTGGAGGATTTTTGGAATAATGATGCTATCAATGGTTTTGTCAAGGGGAAATGGCATGTTTCAAAGCAAACATGTACCCCATTGATGTTATATGCATTTGTGAAGTAATTGTGGTTAATGTGAATTCCGTTATGTATTTGTGTTGTAGAGTGACACATAAAGAAGGAACGGGACTATTGTATGCACATCTAGGATTGTATATCCATATTGAGAGTACAAGGTATGTAAGGTTACTCTGTCCGTATCTTTTTGCGGTAAATAGTATCCACATTGCTATTTCACTAGTCCTATCCCGAAATGTGCTAAGGTATCCTATATCCGTTTATCAATAGTCATTGTCATATATTTCCTAGTCATGGATCATTTGTGAGTCTCATGTCTCATAATCATGGTTAATGTTCCAAAAGCTCAAACAAGGTTATGGTCCAATGTTCCAATAGTGGTTATGCTCAAGTATCTTGTTATGAATGATTGTCCAATGGTTCCAATGGTGTCATGTTTCCAATAATGTTTATTCACATGTCTTCTATTTTGATTATGGTTCCAAGTTTCCAAACATGCTATGTCACATGAATATGTCAATCTCTCACAAGTGAATGTACCAATCTCATATGTCTCTCACTCATTGGCTAATGATCCAAAGTTTCAAGTGATGTTATGACTATCAAATATCAATATCAAAGTAAAGATCAAAGTAATGCAAATGTGGTCAATGATCAAGTATGGGTGGCAAGTCTAGGGGCGTAAGCCTAGCTCGACTCGATCCCAATGTGTTGATTTATGGGTGGCAAGTCTAGGGGCGCAAGCCTAGCTCGACTCGATCCCGATGTGTTGATTTATGGGTGGAAAGTCTAGGGGCGCAATCCTAGCTCGACTCGATCCCGATGTATTGATTTATGGGTGGCAAGTCTAGGGGCATAAGCCTAACTCGACTCGATCTCGATGCAGTGCTTTATGGGTGGCAGGTCTTAGGGGCATAAGCCTAGCTCGACCCGATCCCAACATGACGATAAGTCATGGAAAGACCCACTGATCAGTAGGGGCCCGGGTACATTGTGACACATGCATTGACAAACAAGCATTGAATGTAAAGAAAGTAATGAAAGCAATTCACATGGTTCCCAAAATGCAACATGGTGACTTATTCACATTGTCTAGTCATTTGTATTGAGTTCATTGGCATGTTCATGTGTTTCAAAGTTTCATTTGAGCCTTACATACTCAGTACTTATTTTGTACTGACCCCTCTCGGGGAATTTACCTTACTTGCTGCAGGCGCAGGTCCCAGTAGGCCTCCTCAGTAGATTGCCAGTGTTAGCAGTTCCTTGGTGAGCTCCAGTTAATTCGGGGCTTCTCCAAGTCAGAGTAGATATATGTTTTGATGATGTACATGTTGTATAAAGCGGGGACTTGTCCCGACTTTTGGTTTGTATTGGTCAATGCTCTTGTTAGAGGCTTTTGTAGACGGATGTGGGTGTATCAGTGTAAAAGACGTATGTTGTTTTGACTGGATGGCCTCAACGGCCAAGTTTCATATGTATGTATAAATATGTTCCATGTTTTCCCTTATTCGTCTTTCATGTTCTTACACAATGGTGGTTATGATTATGATATGCATATGATTGAACATAGGCAAAGGTTGGTTCTCTCGGGCCTTATCGACTACGGGTGCCAATCATGTCTCGATGGGATTCGGGGCGTGACACGTTCGGTGTCGAAGTTAGTGGTGAAGAACCCCTTTGACTCTTCTTCTCCTAGATCGCTGCCATGGAAAGGGTTAGTAATATCTCTGTGCTCATCTATTTTATTTCTCCAGATCTTGTTGTTTAGTATTTAAGTTGTTTGGCAGAGTTGTTGGATTACATGTTTAGCCGAGTACTCGTGTGTTTGGTTTAAGTTTTTTAGGATTTGTCTTGTTTTCAACTTGGTTGCAACTTGCTTTGAACTTGTCTTCAATCTCGATGAACCATTAGACCATATTTGACCCATAGGATCCTTGACTCTAATACCACTTGTTGGGTTCAAAATCAATAGGGCGTCATGCGGAAGCTTATAGTCTACAAACCATATACAACAATTTAGATGACACATACAACTATACCACAAAGGCATATTACTGATAGGTTTGGTCAACTGACCTACATATTATGAAAATTAATATCAAGAACATAAAACCTATTTGAGAGAAAATCCCCCCTAAACAAAACTCTTTTAATGACTAAATTATGAATGCTATTGTGTTGTGGTGTGAGAAGAGGAATCTTCAATTTATAGAAGTACAAAACCCTTCCTCCAAGAAAAGAATAACCAATTATGGAAGATGTCTTTTCCTACAAGGAAACTTTTTTCACAAAGAAAGGTAATTCTAATTATAATAGAAAATTAGGTAAAGTAGGAAATTTAGGGCAAATCCTAACAAAAAAAATATATATTTCCATCATTTTTTTTGAAGACCCACTTCTCATCAGAAGATTAGAAAAAGAAAGTGAAAAAAAATAACAAATACTAGATTTTGGGTTAAGACCTAAAATCATTTCTTATCCTTAGCTTTATTTTATATGCTTTGTATCACTAACAATTGTTTGATTGAAATTTTTATTAATTTAGATGAATCCTCGAAAGAGGTTATTTCATTTATGTAGATTTATTTACTATTACACATTACTCTTCTTGGTTGAGTCACATAGATTATAGATTTAAAATATTCTAATTAAATAGGTTTTGGTTCTGCCTATAAATAGGGTTTCAACTTAGGTAAGATATTAAATTAATTTTTATCATGTTTCATATAAACATTTCCTTTAAACTTTGAATCAAATTTCTAATTTTCTAAAATATAAGATTGATAAAATCAAGCTCTTCCAAATTTAAAGTTTTAAGAATTGATAAAGTTATTAGGAATTTACTTTAAAATGATCTATAAATCTTCTTTAGCCACAAAAGTTTCAAACCCATCAGTTAACTGCATTTGTGGATTTATCGAAATGCCTAACCTTTTCTTCAAAAAATCACTTGAACACTTACCCTGAACTCTGGTTTTTAAAAATAAAGGTTTTCTCAGACACCCTTTTAAAAAAATGGTTTTCTTAATCTTTTTAAAAATTCAGTGATGACTCTTTTCTCCTTCCGCTTTATTTATTTTTCAATAATAAATTGTCAAAGTTATGATGTTTTGATTGAGTTCAAAATACGTCATAATAGAAATGATGACTCTGCAGGAGATTTATCTAGGTTTTAACTAAAAGGGTTTTTCTAACTTTTTGTGGCTAACTTTTATGTGTTTTGTTTGCTTAAATTTAAATTATTTGTTTAATTATATAAACTGTCATTCCATTCATACTTTTTCTACTTTGGAAAATTGACACAATCACACGTACATGAGAGGTGTGTTTTGCGCACCCGCAAACTTATTTCAAAGCTCCAAATGTTAGAAGAGTTAGCATATGCGCAGTGTGTCCGGATCTATTTCTGTGTGACCGCGTAGCCTTCTCACTCGAGCAGTCCGCTCAGGAACCTTGTGTCTAGTAAGTCAAATCTTAGAAAAAACTTAAGTTAGAGCTATGTCACCCTTTCAATTTAAGTCATGCATTCATACACCTTAGTTGAGTTGATCCTTGGTATCGACTCCACATTTAGGATATCCACCTATGTGTCGACGGGTATTGCAACCCAACGATCAACAATCATATTTTGTGCAACGTGATATGATAGATGAATCCTTTTTAATTGCTTGGATCAATCTATCATAATCTCGAATATCTACCGTTTAGTCTCACCCCTGGCATAAAAGGGTCACCCAATTTAGGATGCAAATATTTACAAGCTATTATTTGCTATTATGCGATATAACTATTTTAAGTGCTATGTGTTTCTCTGATTAAAGATAAATGGATCCACTCCTATCTTCATATATTTTTCTAGAGCCTTTAGGCAGAAATATAAATGGACTATCTAAAATTCCAACCAAAATACTCCAAGTCTTTCAGGCTTCTCAGAAAATCCTAAAACCTTCCACGGAATCTTTAAACCTTTACTTCTATTAAATATGGGGGTTGACTTATTGAGATGTTAGAAAGAAGTATTAATGCACATATCCCAATTATCGACTTGGTGAGTGATGAAGAAACTAAAGATCTAATGTTGAAGAAAATTGCTAAAACCAGAGAAAGAATAGATGCATTGAAGAAGAAATTTGCAAAATTGAATGAAAAAGAAAAGATGTTACAAGAGATCACCAAAGTTGACATAGAAACAACTTTGGTGAAAAGACGTATTGCTGATATCGATCAAGAAATCCTTGAAGTCTCTAGGGCATCTGCAAGTCTCTCAAAATTTAAGCATCACACAAGAGGGTTTGTCAATAACGTTTGGAACCTAACCCTGGAGAACAATTTCTCCACAAACGAAAAAAATAAATTAGATGAAGATTTGAGTGACGAGAGCATCGGTTATTGAAGAACAAGAAAGAGCAGCTCGGGTAGAACTTAGGTTTATATTTCTTCTTATGATGTTGTCTTTACTTTCATTTCCTTGTAATCAAGAACTAAATGATACTTGAGCCCATATGGGGTACGTAGGAAGCTCTTTTAGAGCCTAGTCTCTTTATCCACTTTGGATTATCTTTATGTAATTCAAACTACGTTGGGCCTAAATTCTCTAGTGGGATACGTAGGCAGCCTACCTAAGGCTCAACCCCTATCTTTTAAACCCTTTATTTCCCCTATTTATGGTGAAATTATTGAAGAGATTTAAAATTTAAGAAATCGGAGAGCAGAAGGATCTAGGTTCAGCAAAGTCAACCTTCCTGTCAAACTCATTTACCAAAAATCAATGGACAAAGTTCTGTCCAAATCTATACTTCATTTGTGTATCAATTTACCTTTGATAATATCAACTCTTAAGTGTTTACCTTTTGTCAAATATCTTACATTTCTTATTATAAACAAAATCTAACATAGTGACCCTTTGAGTTATTTTTTTTTCCAGGTATTAAATAGAAACTGGTCTATGTTGAATACTGGCAGAACACCCTTACTACACTAGATCAATAGCTAATAAAAGTTCCTCCTCAGACTGTTGCTCAGAAAAAGAGAAAATGACAAGTAATAACAAAGACAATGCCTCACCAGAAATCACTGTGAGATATAACACGATAGCCAAACAAAATGAAATAATTGCTGAACTCACTAAGAAGTTGAAAATGCTTCAAGAAGAGATGAAGCGCACTAAGGATCTCGATAACCTAGCCATCACCGTTAACACGCTTGTCCCGAAGGACTCCAAGGCTCCTCTCCAATTACCTTCTCTTCACTCTCCTAATCATGTGATTTGTCCAAGCAACATCCCATCTGCCTCCGCTTTTAGACGTCTCGCATACCCTGTTATTAATAATCCACCCTCGTACCAAACTCATACCCCACCTACCCAACATATTAATCAAAATAATAACTCAGATTCCTATTATCCCCAAAATCCTCCTCCCACCTACCAAAATCCTTTTCCCACCTACCAAACTCCTCTTAACATCTACAGTTCCTAAAATATCCCTCCAACTTACCAAAATAACAATCCAAATGCTAATAATTCATAAAACTTAACTCCCATATACCAAAATTCCACTCCAACCATCCAAAATCCACCACATGTCCAGCCAATACCTCCAACCGCATTCCATGTCACCACCACCACAGAGCCATATACTACCTTTCCAAATCTTGAGGTTGACCACTATGTAGACAAGGAAAAAGAGTGGAAGGTCGTGGAAGAGAACTATTAGAAGGATATGCTAGCGGTGAAGAAAGAGATTGCTAGGATGAGAGAACTCTATGGTCCATTTGAAAATGTGGGGTATAGCTACAATGATCTGTGTATTCATCCTATTTTGAATCTACCCGAAGACTATAAGGTTCCAAAATGTGAAATGTTCAACAGTAATGGGAATCCCATGGCCCATCTAAGGGGATACTGTGATCAAATGGTTGGAGTTGACAAGAATGAAGCATTACTAGTGAGGTTGTTTAGTTGAAGTTTGAGTGGTGAAGCCTTAGAATGGTTTACTTCCCAAGAGTTGAAAAAATGGCTCGGATGGGGAGCTTTGGCCAAGGATTTTACCAAGAAGTTTGTCAATAGTGTAGAAGTGGTTCCAGATCAATATTTCTTGAACAAGATCAAACAAAAGTTCAATGAGCATTTCATGAGTATGCTTATCAATGGAGGAAAGAAGCAGCAAAAGTTCGGCCTCCTATGATGGAAGAAGAGATCATAGTGGTGTTCTCTCATGCCCAAGAATCAAAATTTTATGACAAAATGATATCAGCAGTTCACGCAACATCTGTTGATTTGGTTAAGATTGGTGAAACAGTAGAAGAGGGTATCAGAATGGGCAAGATCGATAAGACCCCAACACAGTAAGGATCTTTAGGATTTTTGAAGAAGAAGAAAGAGGATGTAACTTTCGTAACCTTCAGCCTTGAACCAAAAAAGACCTCTAGGACTAGAAGAACTCCCTCGCCGCCTATATACTCTCCTGCTCCACAAAAGATTCAACCTATTTTCTATACCCAACCATATTACCTAGCCCCATAGTCAAACAACGAACCAAATTACCAAGCTCTATTGCCAAACTACCAGAATGTCCAACCACCTATCAAGTTCCTCCCCCAAATACCCAAAATTACCACCAAGTGCCTCTACCAGCCAACCAAAATAATGTCCCCAGTCCTAATATAGAAAATAAACCTCCCAGGACCTTTACTCCATTAGCTGAAAGTCAAACTCAACTCTTTGAAAGATTAAGGGCGGCCGAATACATTCAACCTATCCAATCAAAACCTGCCAATACCAATTCTCAATTCTTCCAGGCCGACCCAAATTATGCATATCATTCAGGGGACATCGGACACTCGATTAAGGATTCTATCAACTTGAACCATAAGATCCAAGATTTGATTGATCAAAAGGTCATCACTCTCAGGCGCCAGTGCCGAATGTCAATAATAATCCTTTGCCAAACCACGAAGGATCTACCATTAATATGATTGAGACTGAGGATGAATGGCTAGCAAATAAGTCTATAACCCAAGAAAGGTCAGATAAAATGGAGAAAGTGGAAAAAGTAGAGAAGATAGAGAAGGTCATGGCTTCCTTAAGTATTAGCGAGAAACCACAGTTTGTGGTGTTGACAGCCCCACATCAAGCTTTTGCTTTGGTGCCAGCAAGGAAAGAATTCATTGTTGAGACGGTCGCTACTCATGGGATGACTCGATCGGGTTGATGTTATACTCCTGAAGAGCTGGCGAATGGTGCATACAAAAAAACCTCCCAAAAAAGGCCAATTATTGAAGGAGAAGCCAAAGAGTTTTGGTGGAAAATGCAACCAAAGGACTATTCTATTATCAAGCATTTGGAGAAGACCCTAGCCCAGATTTCTGTTCTGGCACTGTTGATGAGTTCCCAATATCATAGACAAGCTTTATTGAAGGTCCTTAATGAAGCCTATATGCCAACAGGAACAAGTGGTGAGAATTTGGCTGCTATGATCAGCAAGGTTATGGGAAGTCTCCGTATCTATTTTAGTAAGGAAAAGTTGTCCTTTGAAGGAGTAATGCATAATAAAGACTGACATATCACTCTCAAATGCCAGGACAAGGTGGTTAATTGAGTTCTAATAGATAATGTATCTAGATTGAACATTTGCCCACTCTCTACATTGACTCAGCTGGATTATGACTTGGGCAAGTTTCGTCAAAGTCACATTATATGAGAACCTTTGATGGAGGCTAGAGAGACACCACTAGCAAAGTTAATTTGTGCATTTAACTGGGATCCAGTGAATTTCTAGTAGAATTTCAAGTCATGGATATCACCACTAGTTATAATTTACTCCTCAAAAGGTCATAGATCCATATGGGTGGAGTCGTTCCCTCGACTCTGCCCCAGCTATTGAAGTTTGTATGGGATGATCATGAGGTGGTCATTCAAGGTGAAAGGAGCCAATTGAGCCATCCTATTGGTTATGTGCTTGTGATTAAGGATGTCTTGAGAGAGAATGATTTTTACATCGTGGAGATCGTGAATACCATAGAGAAAGACCTGACTCCCCAAGTGTTTTGACTTCGGTGTACAAAATATTGGCTATGGTCATACTAAGAAGCGGTTTTAAGCCTGGCCTCAGCCTAGGGAAGAATTCAGATGGCATCATTGAGCTAATTGTCATCTCAGAGAAGCAGTTCAAGTATGGGTTAGGATATGTGCCAACTGAAGAGGATGAAAATAGAGCCAAAGCAAACAAGATTAATATAGAGCTGCCAGAGCCGTCGCCATATCTTTACCAGTTATTTCCCGTGTGTGAGAAGTACATAAGCGATGGTCTGGGGGATGTAATTGGAAATCTTTTTGAAGAATGTGATGTGTTCCTAGAAGAATTCTCGGAAGCATCGAGGATCAAAAAAGTTGAACTTGGGGAGCAGTTGCAGAACTGGACTTTCACTCCACTCATGACTCCTCGGCTATTGGGTAGATTAAGGATGAATTTTGGTTTTTATTTCAAAATTGGTGATGGTTCGGATGAGTCCCGAGACCCACCTTTTATGTCTTTAATCTCCTGAGTTTTGTTTGTTTTCCAAAGGCCTGAATTCATACTTGTATGGGTTGTAGCCAAAGTTTGTCAGTATTTCAAATTCAATGAAAAGCCTCCTTTATTTTGAAAATTAATTATTTGTTTTAACTATTATTATCTAAATTGATTTGTTTTTTATTTCAGTAATAGTAATTTAAAACCTTCCATCATGTCATGACAAGAGCTAAGTGAACAAATCAGGGTAAATGACGATGATGAATGTGAAGAATATGATGAAGAGACTATGTTTCCATAATGGTTTACAGAACTAGTAAACGATCTTGAGAACCAAGAAAAGCCTAATCTTTAAGAGACTGAAGTGGTTAATTTAGGAAATGATGATGAAGTCAGAGAAACTAGGATCAGTGTTCATCTGTCAGAAGAACATAAAGAGAACTCATTATATTACTCAAGGAGTATATTGACATATTCGCATGATCTTATCATGATATGCCGGGATTGACCACAGATGTTGTGGCCCATAAGTTGTCGATTGACATAGGGTTTAGTCCTGTAAAGCAGAAGAGTTGAAAGCTCAAGCCAAATTTAAGTTTGAGAATCAAAGAGGGGGTCACTAAGCAGATTCAAGCCAGGGTTGTGGAAGTCACAAAGTATCCAATGTGGTTAGCTAATATTGTTCTAGTACCGAAAAAGGATGGCAATATTATGATCTGCATGGACTACAGGGATCTGAATAAGACTAGTCCCAAAGATAACTTCCCATTGCCCAATATAAATATCCTTATCGATAACTGTGCTAAGCATGAGTTACAGTCGTTCATGGATTGTTTTGCCGGTTATCATCAGATCTTGATGGATGGAAATGATATAGAAAAGACAGTTTTCATCATACGTTGGGGTGTTTATCACTACAGAGTTATGTTGTTTGGTCTTAAAAATACCGGTGCTATATACATGAGAGCCATGATGGCTATCTTTCATGATATGATTCACAAAGAGATCAAAGTGTATGTAGATGATGTTATCATAAAGTCCCATGAGAGTTCAAATCACTTGGCTCATTTGAGGAAGTTCTTTGATCAATTGCAAAAGTACAATTTGAAGTTGAACCACACCAAATGTGCTTTTAGAGTACCAGCTAGAAAGTTATTGGGCTTTATAGTCAGTCAAAGAGGTATTGAGCGAGATCTTTCAAAGGTCAAGGTGATCCAAGAGTTGCCTCCACCAAAGACCAAGAAAGAAGTCATGAGCTTCTTAGGAAGATTGAATTATATTACCAATTATATTAACTAGTTCATAGCCCAGTCAATGGTCATCTACGAACCTATTCTCAAGTTGCTAAAGAAATATGCACCAACTAAATGGACCAAAGAGTGCTAGAAAGCCTTTGATACTATGAAAGATTATTTGTCCAATCGACCTTTTTAGGCCCTCCTAAGGAAGGAGGTCCATTGTTGCTCTATTTATCAGTCTCATACAATACGTTTGGATATGTTCTAGGGCAACATGATGAAACTGTAAAGAAAGAGCGGGCAATTTACTACTTGAGTAAGAAGTTCACGCCATACGAGGTTAACTATACGCTATTGGAAAGAACATGTTGTGCTATAAATTGGATCATTCTAAAGCTGAGACACTACTTGTTCTCATATACAACGTATCTCATTTCTAGAATGGACCCTTTGAAATATATCTTCCAGAAAGCCATGCCTATGGGGAAATTCCCCAAGTAGCAAATATTGCTAAGTGAGTTCGACATCGAATATGTGACTCAAAAAGTGGTCAAGGGGAAAGCCCTAGAGGATCATATTGTAGAGAATCTAGTTGATGAATATTATGAACCACTCCGAACCTATTTTCCAGATGAAAAAGTCTTGTTCGTAGGAGAAGGCATCTTTGAATCATATCCTGGATGGAGCATGTTCTTTGATGATGTAGTTAATTTCAAGGGTTCAGAAATTGGAGCAGTATTGATATCAGAAACTGCTCAACATTAACCGATGACAGCCAAATTTTATTTCCCATGCACTAACAATATGGCCAAGTATGAAGCTTGTGCTCTTGGCATCAAATTGGCCATTGATATGAATGTTCAAGAATTATTGGTTATCGGTGATTCTGACTTATTGATCCATCAAGTTCAAGAAGAATAGGTCGTGAAGAACTCCAAAATCATGTCATATGTGGAACTAGTGCAAGATCTGTATAAGAGGTTCAGAAAGATTGAGTTCAAGCATATCCCCAGGATACAAAATGAGTTTACAAATGCTTTGGCTACTATCTCCTCCATAATACAACATCTAGGTCAAAGGTATATCGATCCATTGGAGATAATACTAAAGGAGCAACTTGTGCATTGTGCATAAGTCGAAGTAGAGTCAGATGGAAAACCATGGTATTTTGACATAAAGAGGTATCTAGAATTAAGAATATATTCATAAAATACAACAATTAATCAGAAGAAGGCGACCTGTTGAATGGATAATACTTCTTGAACGAAGAAATTCTGTATAGAAGGACTCCAAATTTGGAATTTCTAAGATGCGTGGATGCCATTAAAGCCATAAAGTTGCTTGGAAAAGTACATGTCGAAACATGCGGATCACATATGAATGGGTTCACCTTAGCCAAGAAGATTTTACGAGCTAGATATTTTTGGATGACTATGCAGAATGATCGTAGTCGATTTGTGCAAAAGTGACACAAATGTCAAATACATGGAGATTTAATTCGAGTGCCCCCCAATGAACTTAATGCTATGAGTTTGCCTTGGCCATTTGTAGCTTGGGGTATGGATGTTATTTCCCCGATAGAGCCATCTGCTTCTAATGGGCATAGATTCATCTTAGATGCTATTGATTATTTCACTAAATGGGTGGTGGCTGCTTCTTACAAGGTTATGAAGAAGAAGGTAGTAGCTGAATTTGTCAAGAACAACTTGATATGACAATTCAGAATACCCAAGTCAATCATCGCTGATAATGGAGAAAATTTGAACAGTCAATTGATGAAAATTATATGTGAACAATTCAATATTAAATATCAAAACTCAACTACGTATCATACCCAAATGAATGGAGTTGTGGAAGTGGCCAACAAGAACATCAAAAAGATCTTGAGAAAGATGGTTGGCAATCATAGATCTTGGCATGAAATGTTACCTTATGCTCTATTGGGATATCGAACAACTGTTAAGACTTCAACTGGGCAACTCCCTATTTTCTAGTGCATGAAGTAGAAGTTGTAATACCTACTGAAGTTGAGATACCTTCATTGAGAATCATTCAAGAAGCTGAATTAAGCAACGTTGAATGGGTTCATGCAAGATTAGAACAACTTACGCTGATCGATGAGAAGAGAATGAGCACCGTATGCCATGGCCAGTTATATCAACAATGGATGATCCATGCTTTCAACAAAAGAGTAAGAGCTTGTATGTTCGAAATCGGGCAACTAGTCCTCAAACGTAGCTTTTCTCATCAAGAGGAATACAAGGGAAAATTCTCTCTATGTTGGAAAGGACCGTATGTGGTTCACAAAGTGCTATCTAGAGGAGCTCTAATTTTGTTTAAGATGGATGGCCAAGAGTGTCCCAAATCGATCAACTCTAATGTAGTAAAGAGACACTACGTCTGAAGACAGTCTGTTCTTTTTTTTTTTTTTTTTTTTTTTGTAATTTCACTTTCTGAATATAATCATTTTTATGGTTTGAAATACCTTAAAAATTCCCCATCCTTTTGTACAAACTACGTTTGACATGAGTTTCCCAAGAATGGGATATGTAGGCAGCCTCTGTCAGCTTTGGTCAACCCCTAAGAAAATTTTATCTTTTTCCCTATATTGTTATGACCTGAATTCCCAAGAATGGGATATGTAGGTGGCTTATGTTGGCTTCAGTCACCCTTTTGATTATCTTTATATTTCCACTATGTTGTGGAAATTATATTTGACCTGATTTTTGCTTCAATGAGATACTGATGTGCCATAGATTTACGACACTTGAGATGCTTAAAATAATGGGATATTTGCAAGTTTAAGGGTAATTTTGTGGATATAATGTGTTTGTTGAGTTTTTATAGGACTTAAGGACTCATAGAAGAATAATGTGAAAACAGGACAAAAAGGGGCATCAGACGAGCCATGCTATGATCGTGGGTTCAAACCATGATCGTGGTAGGCTATCATAGGTTGAATCAAAAATGCCATATTTAAGAGTCCATCAGATGACTAGATTTTACTACCGTAGGACCATGTCATGATCATACCTAGAGATCGTGATATGTAACAGAAGGTCAACCTATAGGAGTCAAGTATAGCAAGATCAGACGATGGATCCCACGATCATAAGTTGATGGAATTATTGTACCATGTGGTCATGGGAGGAAAATATATAGGAGTTTTAGCACAAGGATCAGACGACAGGCAAAGCACGATCATGGGTTCAACCTACGATCGTGTGTTCTTCTCGTCCGAGGCAGTCGACACCAACTTTCTATTTTTTTAGGATAAGATTTGTTAAGTCTATAAAAACTCTTTTAAGGTTATTTTTATGCATTAGATATTATTATTATTCTATAACACTTTTTTGTGGTTTCCAAGGCACTTTCTTGGGATTTCATGAATATTGGTTTTTACAGTTTTAATTAAAGTTGAGATTTTGAAGTTTATTCATTCTTGTATGATTTAATTAATGTTTTCATCTATGAATGCTTATTTTGTTCACACAATTATGAGTAACTAAACCCCATAGCTAGGGTTGTGGGAACCATAGTGGATTAACGAAGTAGAGTTCGAAGTACAAGGTGTTTCTTGAAGGGTATTAGGGCAAGTATTGTTATTTCTTTTGAATTGATTACTTTCTGACGAGTGCACACTTTGGGACTCATCCTGTATCTAGTCTGGACTGTAGCAAGGGTAATAGGATAGGACTAGCGATTTAACAGCAAGACTCAGAGTTATCTTCATTTAATCAGCCTTGAGCCGTGATATGGGAAAGGCTGTATTGAGATCATAGATAGGGGCAACATAGCAACACTCATGAAGTATTAACCTTTGTGCTTAAGGACAGTTATCTACAAAGGGTGTAACATAGTCGGTTAGATGATACTTAGTCGATCGATTCTGCTTGCCGGATACCTGAAGATATCACTAAGTACAGAGAACCTATGGAGCTATGAAGTTATTGGGGAACACAATCTTAGTGCTTTTTCTCATCTTGATTACAACCCCAGCAAACAATTACTAGTTCACATTACAAAACCCCCTTTTACTTATTTACTTATTTCCAAGTAACTCAACCAAACAATGTTGACTGAATTTTGACCTATTCCTCATGGGATCGAACCCAACCTCTGTTGGGTTCTATATTTGAACAACGACCACTTTGTACTTTCTTATAGGTGTAATTTGGGTGATATCAAATTTTGGCACCGTTGTCGGGGAATACAATTATGAAGTTGATCGATTTTTCTTGTTGGAGTTTATTAGTTGCGGTTACTTCAGCTACTTTTCTCATTTTCTGAGGGCACACGCCGGTGTATGCCCAACACTCAGAGTCAAGGTAATCCCCTAATTCCACGTGACTAAGAAATTGAAAGAACTCTAAGGAATAATCGAAGAATGGTGAATAACGACGGAGTTCAAGATCCTGCAACTGTGGGTGACATTCATAATCAGCCACCACTTAATCCAGTTGGTCAGGAGACTGCAGAACAAATAACTGCTAGGTTGATGGTTGATGAGAATGCGAGACAAACATCTGCTAGACAAGCAGATAAAGACCATTGAGCAATGTAAGAGGCAGCTCAATGTCTTGCTACACTTGAGGAAAGACAGAGAAGACCTAGAGTGCAACCACCACCACTATAGTATCCCCCGATCTATGAGAAGGTAGAAGAAGATTTATCCTATTTTGAGCCAGTGGAGACTGGTGCCATTATCCCACCCGAATTGCCTGAAGTAAGTAAGTTTGATATTACAAGTGCTATGATTCATCTCTTGAACTTAAAAGGGGTAATTGTTGGCCTCCCTACTGATGATGCGAACATGCATGTGATGAATTTTGTGGGAATCTACACTTCGTACAATCTACCTGGAGTGAGTCAAGAGGCAATTCAGTTGAGGCTATTTCCATTCTCTCTTACAGGGGAAGCGACTTTATAATTGGGTGAATTACCACGAGGTTATATTACCAATTGGCAAGAGTTGAGAAATCAGCTTTTGGAATGATTCTTTATACCTTCTAGGATGTTGCAATTGAAAGATAAGATCAATAACTTCATACAGCTATATTCAGAGGCACTTTACAAAATATGGCTGAGGTTCAAGAAAAAGTTGCAGAATGTTTCAAACCATATGATGAGTTATAGCAATCTACTTGAGATCTTCTACAGAGCTTTGAATACAAATACTAAGGCTGTAGCAGACACTATCACTAGAGGTTCATTTATGAGTTTGCATTGGGAGCACGCATCGAAGATTTTAGATTGGATTGCTAAAACCAACTAAGGTTGGCATACTCGGGAAGAAGATAGACCCACGGGTAAATATGCTATTGGAGCTTCAGTAGAACAAAAGGCTTTGGATGAATCTGTGGCTTAAGAGGTAGCGTAATTGAGAACTGAAATTGGCTTGCTAGCCAAAAAGATTGCAGCTGGAGGTGTGGAAAAGGTTAAGGTTGTAGGTGCACAAGGCAGAGCACCTAGGTATGAGGAATCTGATTTTGAAGAAGAGGCTAAGTACTTGGATAGAGAAGTGGCGGGTTTCTGAGCCAAGGGCCAAGGGTATAATCAAGACAATTAGAACTTGAGGTAAAGGAATCAAGGTCAGAACTATTACAGAGACAACAATAACACGTCTAAGAAAAGAGACAGAGACAGAGATCGTGATGGTGATTAGAGGCAAAAGGATGATTACACAGACAAGAGTGGTTATTATGTTCCACCGAGGAACCGTGATGCTGAGTTTGAAAATTCAAGGATGGAAGCCATGCTTGCCAAACTTATTAAGGGGTCAGAGAGTTAAGAAAATTGTATTAAGAATATTAGAGAAGACATTTCAAAGATAAACCAAAAGGTTGAATCTCATGTGACCGCCATTAAATAATTGGAGCAGTAATTTGGGCAGATATCTACCGCATTGAATCAATATAAACCAGGAACTCTTCCGAGTAACACCATCCAAAATCCCAAAAATAACGGTTATTACTTAACTATAACTACTCGAAGTGGTAAGACTGTTGTTGATCCACCTATGCCTATAGTACTTGATGATGCGCCCGTTGTACTTGATGATGAGAATGAGAATGAAACTGAAAACCTGGTGGTTGAGAACAAGGCAGATCAAGAGCCTCGAGTTGTTGAAAAGGAGGTTAAGTCTGATAAAAGGAAGGTGAAAGAGGCCTCTCAAGTATTAAAGCCTATTCCACGACCTCCTCCACCCTTTTCACAAATATTAAAGAAGAAATTTGAAGAGGGAAAATATCAAAAATTTATTTCAATGTCGAAAGAATTATCGGTGAATATCCCTCTTATTGAGGCTTTGGAGCAAATGTCAGGTTACGCAAAATTTATGAAAGATTTGGTGACCAAGAAGAGGACTGTCAGTTTTGAGCCTGCTAATAACTTGCATCATTGTAGTGCAATCACTTCCCGTTCCCTTGTTGAGAAAAAGGAAGACCACCTGGGAGCATTCACGATTCCTTGTACTATCGGGTCTTACAATTTTGCAAATGCTCTATGTGATTTATGTGCTAGCATTAAGTTTTTGCCGTTAGCAGTTTTCAAGCAGCTAGGGTTGGGGTCGCCTAAGCCGACTTCTATGTGACTTCTTATGGCAGATCAAACTGTGAAGAAGTCAGTGAAAATTCTGTACGATGTGTTGGTAAAGGTGGGATCTTTTATTTTTTTGGATGATTTTGTGATTTTGGACTATGAAATGGATTTAGAGGTTCCCATTATCTTAGGAAGACCATTACTTACAACTGACCATGCTTTAATTGATTTGGAATCTGGGCAGATAAAGTTTTGATTGAATAATGAGCATGTTACTTTTAATGTCTGCAAATAGATGAAGTAGTCAAAAGAGATGCGCGTGGTGTCGGTCATTGATACTGTGGATAAGGAGGCACTTGTGGTTCCATTTAAAGAGAGACTGGGAGTCGAGGCACTTGCAGCAGTTATCATGAATTTTGAGAGTGATGGTATCGATGAGTACGATGAGATGGTAAAAGCACTTGTTGGTAGGGGTTCCTACACTTATGTGCCAAAGAAGCTTGATCTTAATCTGAAGAATAGAGTGACCCCACCTGCTCATCCTTTTATATAGGAGCCTCCCATCTTGAAACTTAAGGCTCTTCCTTTCCATCTCCGTTATGCTTTTTTGAGGGCCAATAACACATTTCTATTTATCATTTTAGCAGACTTGTTAGAGTGGCAAGTTGAGGCCTTGGTTTTTGTGTTGTAGATATTTAAACAGGATATTAGTTGGACTATTTCTGATATCATCGTGATTCTTCCCAAAATTTGCACACATAGAGCCAGCTCGAGCCGAACTGTATACCTAGCATTGAGCATCAACGTCGTCTAAATCCATCCATGCAAGAGGTTGTGAAGAGAGAGATCATTAAGTGGTTAGATGCAGATGTGGTTTACCCTATTGCAGATAGTAAGTGGGTGAGCCCGGTCTAATATGTGCTAAAAATGGTGGGATCACTGTGGTTCCAAATGAGAAAAATGAGTTGATCCCAATGAGGCCAGTTACCGAATGGAGAGTTTGCATGGATTATCGAAAGCTAAATTCTTGGACCAAAAAGGACCATTTTCCTATGACTTTTATGGACTAGATGTTAGACTGTCTTGCTGGTAGAGGATGGTATTGTTTTCTTGATAGTTATTCTTGGTACAATCAGATTTCCATCACCCCTAAACACCAAGAGAAGGCTACTTTCACTTGTCCATATGGGACGTTCGCATTCAAGAGGATGTCATTTGGTCTATGCAACGCACCAACCACTTTTCAACATTGCATGATGTCTACATTCTCTGACTTAGTGAAAGACACTATTGACATATTTATGGATGATTTCTCTATTGTGGGAGACTCATTCGATGAATACTTAGCATACCTTGCTAATGTTTTGCAAGGATATGAAGAATGCAATTTAGTATTGAATTGGAAGAAGTGTCATTTTATGGTAAAAGAAGGAATATTTTTGGGACACCAGGTTTCAAAAAAGGTAATTAAAATCGATAAAGCAAAGATTAAGGTAATTGAAAAGTTACCTCCACCTATTTCTATGAAAGGTATTCATAGTTTTTTAGGCCATGTGGGATTCTATAGAAGGTTCATCAAGGATGTTTTTAAGATTGCAAATCCATTGTGCAAGCTTTTAGAGAAAGAAGTGAAGTTTGTGTTTGATGATGCATGCCTAAAGGCATTCGAGTGTCTAAAAGAGAAGTTGATTTCAGCTTCCATCATTTTGTCTTCGGATTGGACCTTACTGTTTGAGGTTATGTGTGATGCTAGTGGGGTGGCCTTGGGTGCAGTCCTTGGCCAAAGGTGAGAAAAGATTTTTCATCCTATTTATTGTGCTAGCAAAACACCTAATCCAGTCCAGAAGAATTATACTATGACTGAGCAAGAGCTGCTTGCGGTGGTCTTTGAGTTCGAGAAATTTTGGTCTTACTTATTGGAACGAAGGTGATTGTGCATGCTGATCATGCAGCTCTGAGATATCTTATGGCAAAGAAGGATGTCAAGCCAAGGTTGATTAGATGGGTGCTTCTGTGGCAAGAGTTTGATTTAGAGGTAAAGGACCAAAAAGGGGCGGAGAATCAGGTTGCTGATCATTTATCATGCCTTGAAGAGGAGGCCATGCTAAACTGAGGGATGATCTTGAAATTGATGATACTTTTTCGAACAAGCAAGTGTTGACAGCATCACATGACTTAATCTCGTGGTTTGCAGATTTTGTCGACTTTTTGGGAAGTGATTTAGTCCCAGAAGATATGACATATCAGTAGAGTAAGAAGTTCATGCATGAGGTGAGAAAATTCTTCTGGGATGAGCCTTATTTGTTTAGGGTGTGTGTAGATGGTGTGATTCGAAGGTGTATTCCTAAGGTCGAGATGATAAGTATATTGGAAGTATGTCATTCGTCTGGAGTTGGGGGTCATCATGGAGGTGCAAAAACTGCGCACAAGATCTTGCAATGTTGTTATTATTGGCCCAACATTTATAAGGATTCTCATGATTATGCTAGGGCGTGTGACCAATGCCAAAGGAGAGGAAATATCTCAAGACGACATGAGCTCCCAATGACTACGATCCTTGAGCTTGAATTATTTGATGTCTGGGGTATTGATTTCATGGGTCCATTCGTGAGTTCTTATGGTATAAAGTATATCTTGGTAGTTGTGGACTATGTATCAAAGTGGGTGGAGGCAATTGTGCTACCCAATAATGAAGGTAAGAGTGTCACTACTTTCCTGAAAAGAACATATTCTCATGTTTTGGAACACCTCGGATTATCATTAGTGAAGAGGATCCCATTTTTGAAATCGATTGTTCAAAGCCCTGCTTGACAAATATGGTGAAAAACACAAGGTGGCAATACCTTGCCATCCTCAGACAAGTAGGCAAGTTGAGGTCTCAAATTGAGAGATTAAGTCCATCTTGGCAGAGACTCTGAATGCCATAGGACTGATTGGGCTAGAAGATTAGATGATGTATTATGGGCATACTGAACTGCATTTAAAACACCAATTGGTAAATCTCCATATCAGCTTGTGTATAGCAAAGCATGCCACTTACCGATTGAACTTGAGCACAAGGCATTATGGACATTGAAGTGGTTGAATCTAGAATGGCAAGATACAACCAAATTGAGACTTGAGCAGTTAAATGAGATGGACGAGTTTCATATCTATGCATATAACAGCTCAATCTTGTACAAGGAAACTATGAAATTGTATCATGATCGCAAGATTGAAAGAAGAGAATTTGCTACAGGCGACATGGTACTATTGTTTAATTCAAGGTTGAAGCTTTTTCCTGGAAAACTGAGATCAAAATGGAATGGACCATATAGAGTGGTCATGATGTTCCCCTATGGTGCAATTGAATTGGAGAATAATGATGGAAAGAAATTTAAAGTCAATGTCCAAAGGGTGAAACACTATATGGATGAAGGAAATGAGGCCCGAATGATTTGTGATGTGGACTTTAATGAGGCTTAAGTAATCAAGCCGACATGAGTCGTGCCGTGATGTTAAATCAAGTGCTTCATGGGAGGCAACCCATGTTTTGTACTTTAAATTTTATAGGGTAATGTGTGTTTTGGTGCAGAAAACCATAGAAGAAAATTGGTGCTGATCTGAACTCCAGATTGAACCCACGACAGAGATTGTACGATTGTAACTTGAACATATGATTGTGGGTTCAGTCGTCTGATGGGAGTTCTATAAGATGACAAATTAAGGATTCATCTCACGGTTAGGTATCACGATCATAACATGAAGGCACAATTGTGGTCTTAATCATCTGATGATACTCTTGCAAACCTTCAAAACAGGGCATCAAACATACGACCTTTAGTCACGATCGTAATTACAACCCACAATCATACTTAAGGATCGTATATTCTAAGGTAAGTTTTCTGGTTTTATCAATGTACGATTGTGGAATCGAACCATGATCGTACAATCCCTTTGTCTGAAAAGCCCGACAGTTTTAAGAGTCGCGACCCGACCCAACCCAAAATAAAGGTCAAAGGTATAAATACATGATGAAACCATTCTTTGGCCTCTTCTCACGATTCCAAATCAGTTTCTTAAGAAAATATAGCAAACCTTACATATTTCAAAGGCTAAAAGGGATGGTTACCTTCGATTTCAAGTCAGATCTCATTGTTTCTTCCATTTGCAACACTCTCATCTCACACTGTAAGTGCACATCACTCATTAACTATAACACCCTGCACGTTTTCGAGTCTAGCTGACTATCATAACATTTGTGGGAAAATGGAAACATGAGAGAATTGATGAATTATGTATTAATATGTGGGCATTAATAAGTCCTACACAATTGGGCCCAAAATGAAGCCCAAAATCATAAGGGAAGACATGGCCCAATATGGGATTTTGACCCATTCTTCCAATTTTCTCCATTTGACCAATCAACCCTTGCATTTAATGCTAAGAAAGAGATAAGAGAGACTTGAGGGACTATATAAAGAGAGAAAAATCAGATTTTTATTTCATATTTGACTCTCATTCTTTTCTAGACTTTACCAAATAATTTCCTTTGTCCCTCAAGAACCCTAAGTCATTCCTTTGGCCAAGATCATCCTTGTACAATACTTGGTAAGTGTTTATTATGATGGTTTAATATATTTTATGCATGAGAGATGGTGTATATTATGTTGGTTATGTTGGTGGAGTATTGAGAAGTGCATAATATGTGAAATGTTACATGTTTGCTAAATCGGAGGATGGTTTTGTCTTGTAAACTTGAATATGTACTTGTGGTCTTGAAGAAAGTGAACTTGGCAGAGTAAATATTGACATGTGAGATGTAATTACAGTCTTACTTTGTTTTATTCTTGTGTATATGTTACGCCTCGAATTCCAACGAGGCGTGATTGGCACCCAAAGCCGATGTGGCCTG
This sequence comes from Capsicum rhomboideum, assembly GCA_031232105.1. Classification (NCBI taxonomy): domain Eukaryota; kingdom Viridiplantae; phylum Streptophyta; class Magnoliopsida; order Solanales; family Solanaceae; genus Capsicum; species Capsicum rhomboideum. The sequence continues at coordinate 70,861,423 of CP124714.1, forward strand.
AGAGAACCAATCTTTGCTTGTGAACACTCGTATGCATAACCGCGTATGAAGCTTATTCTACTTTATGCAACTATACGGAAATCATATACATGGAAACATATGCCATAAATTTATATACAAAACTTGGCCGTTGGAGCCAATACGTCGTACTGAACATATATCTCTTACATTCATATACCCATATAAGTCTACAAAGCCTCTACAGATACATGACTATGACAAACCTAGAGTCGGGACGCACCCCACTCTATACTCATATACAATCTCAATCAATATGCATAATGACTCGGAAAAGCCCCGGATTAACTGGAGCTCACCAACAATCTATGGATATCTCGTCGCCTACCACGGAGATCTACTAACACCTGTGCCTGCAACATGTAAGGTAAGTCCCCAAAAGGGGTCAGTACGAAGAAAGTACTGAGTATGTAAGGCCATATGAAACTACAATAATACATAAGTACTTCCAGAAAATTAAACGTAAAAGAATACTCAATATGGATATACCTCCGTCCCGAATACGTGGAACCATGTTCATTACTTCTATTAGTCTCATTACGTGATCAATCAGTCGCATCATTATCTTTCTTATGACCATCTTCATGTTTACTTATATATAGACACGCAAGGGATATATTCTCATCTCTTTACAACTATCTTCACTACCGTTCACTCACTTAGTTAGTACCGGGCCTCCACCTTTGGTGGGCTGTCATACATAAATATAATACCGGAAATCCACCTTTAGTGGGCTATCATATATAAATATAATACCGTACATCCACCTTTAGTGGGCTTCATATATAAATATAATATTGGACATCCACCTTTAGTGGGCTATCATATATAAATATAATACCGTACATCCACCTTTAGTGGGCTATAATATATGAATATACCGGACATCCACCTTTGGTGGGCTATCATATATAAATATAATACCGGACATCCACCTTTAGTGGGCTATCATATATAAATATAATACCATACATCCACCTTTAGTGGGCTATAATATATGAATATACCGGACATCCACCTTTGGTGGGCTATCATATATAAATATAATACCATTGGGATTATTCCATCTTGCACTTATACCCTTTGATTGTAATCCATTCTCAATGAAACATAACATAAAATGACCATTTGCATTACTTAGTTCCTTGACCTTGTTATGAGAGTAACACATTAAAGATCATGACATTAATTAAGCACACCCTTATATACACATTCCACTTCACTCTTTTACTTCATGAGATTGACATCCTCACTTATGAAGAATAATTATATTAGCTTGCACATCACCTCTCTTATTACTCTTTCTTTCATTCTATGAATGAAACCTTGATGATGGAAATATTCTTGACACTTGGAACACAACATACATTACTTCACGTCTTTACTCTTGTAAGATTGACATCTTTACTTGCGAAGGATAGATACATTAATTTGCACATTACTTCTTTCATTACTTTTGAGAGATTGGTACATTTACTTTCCATAACATTGTTTGAACACAACATCTTGGAACAATAGTCAATGCATAAGAGACATATGTATAACCCTATTGGAACTTGGGATCATGATATGATTGGAATAACGCTATTCAAACGAAACAAGCCCTCTTTACCTCATTACTCTCGTTGGGATGGTTCTCTTAGAATTTACAACATTATGACAGCTTAGTAACCTCAGTCAATGAATAAGAGATACTAGGAGTAGGACACTTGTGAATAACATATGTGTCTACCTTAGTTGAAATACTATAGGACCCCTTTGGAATGTAACACTTTTGGAACCTTAGGACAATGATCACTAAGTACGATACATGTGGACATCAACTGTTCACCAACCTGAAATGCAATACATTAGAACATTTGGAACTCTCGACTTTTTAGCCAATGAACATGAGTCAACCAATGGACATGAGTCAATCAATGAACATGAGTCAACCAATGAACATGAGTCATATGATTCACCATTGACCAATGAGTAAGAAACATATGAGTAACTCTAGCCAACTATCGGATACGGAATACCTTAGAGTATTTCAGAATCGAATGAGTACTATGACGATGTGAACACCATATGTTGCAGAAGAATATAGAAAAGTAACCTTACATACCTTCACTTCCAAGTATGAGTACACGAGTCTATATATGAACACAACAGTCTAGCTTCTTCCTTACGTCTTACTCTACAATACAAGTACATAACAAAGTTCATGTTAACAACCAACTCTCTAACAAACGTGTAAATGTCACAATGAGTTACGTGACTGCTACATAGCATCATTTCATCCTTCACAGTACATTCCATTACATTATCATACCAACAACACCATAACATTCCCCACGTTGACCAAGATTTCATACATCAATAGCGTTTCACTCCACACTTACCCTTTATGCCTTCTCATTTCCATTCTGTCACATTTACGCTTATCAATTTGCCTCCTAACAACATATGAACAACCATACACATTTAATACATTCCAACATTCCTTCATACGACACTTTAAGGTCATTAAAATGACATCACAAGTTGATAATTACATCCATGAAGGGTATAGGGGTTTCGGGGGGCCAAAGGGATGCAAAAACAAGCAATTCGGAGTTCTGGGCCGATCCGCTAAGCCACCTGCACCCGCAGGTGGATGAACTGCATCCGTAGGCGACCTTTGGCAGTATCCATAGGCACCTGCGTTGGCACCTGCGCCTGCAGGTGCTTCGTCTGCGAGGGCGGGTGCCCGTTTCGTCCAAAAAGGGTCTCTTTTGGGTCTTTTCATGCAATGAATGGTCCATGATCATAACCAAACTTATTTTGAAATATTTTTGATCATATTAAACACCAAAATTCAGCCATGGTCTCACAACACACAATAACATCACCAAAATGACACTTTACGGTCAATACACCACCAAAACTATAACCAATTTCACAATAGAAATTCCAAACGTTATGCACAAGAATAAAACAAGGTAAGACTATAATAACATCTCACATTTCAATCTTTAATCCACCAAGTTCACTTTATTCAAAACCACAAGTGCATAGTCAAGTTTACAAGACAATCCATCCTCCGATTTAGCTAAAATAACCTATTTTTCACATAGTGAATTTCTCAATACTTTATCAACATAAACAACATCATATACACCATATTACATGCTTATAATATGTTAAACCATGAGAATAAATACTTACCAAGTTTGCAAGATGATGGTCTTGACCAAGGGGATGAAGGCTTAGGGTTTGAGTTGAGAGAAAAATGTTGTAGAAATTTCTAGAAATGGCATGGTGTCCAAATGAATGAAAAATCTGATTTTTCATGCTTTATATAGGCCCTCAAGTCTATTATTATCCAATCCTCAATATTAAATATCATGTTTGAATGGGTCAAATGGAAGAATGGATCTTTTTCTCCATTTGGGCCATGCATTTGGGCTTAAATTGAGCCCATTTGCCTATATTAATTTGGCCCAACAAATTCATGTACAAATCCTATAAAATCTCATGCATGTTTAATTAATTTCATGTATATCATGGGAATAAATTTGGTTCGGAAATCTATGGGGTGTTACAGTATAATGTTTGGAATTGCTATTGTGAAATTGGTTATGGATTTGGTGACGTATTGACCAAGAAGTATCGTTTTGGGTGTTGTTTATGGGTGTGGTGAGAACGTGGCTGATTTTTGGCATTCAAATGATCAAAAATATGTCAAAATAAGTTTGGTTATGATCATGGATCATTCATTTCATTAAAAGACCCAAAAGAGACCATTTCGGACCAAAACGGGCATCCGCCCCCGCAGACGAAGGCATCTGCGGGCACAGATGCCAATGTATATGCCCCTGGAATTTTCCAGAGACCATATGTGCACGTACCTCATCCACCCGCGGGCTCAGGTGGCAGCAAAGGTCAGCCCAGTTTTCCGTTTTGTGTGTTTTCGTCTCTAGTTGATCCCCGAAGGCCCCTATACCCTTTTTGGATGTAATTATCAACTTGTGATGTCGTTTTAATGACTTTAGAGTGTCATATGGAGGTGTTTTGGACTATATTAAGTATGTATGGTTGTTCATATGTTGTTATAAAGGAGTAATTATGACGGAATGATGATGAGAAAGCATAAAGGGTACGTGTAGTGTGAAATGCTATTGATGTATGATATCTTGGTCAATGTGTGGAATGTTATGGTGTTGTTGATATGAAAATGCAGTGGATTGTATTGTAAGGTATGATATGATGTTATACGGCAGTCATGTAGTTCATTGTCGTCTTGTGCGCTTGTATAGTAACTAGTTGCTAATGTAAGCTCCGATATGTACTTGTATTGTAGAGTGACACATAAAGAAGGAGCGGGACTAATGTATGCACATCTAAGATTGTATATTCATATTGAGAATACAAGGTATGTAAGGTTACTCTATCCGTATCTTTCTACAGCATATAGTACTCACATTGATGATACGCTTGTCCCATCCCGAAATGTGCTAAGGGATCCTATATCCGGTTATCAATGGTCATTATCATATAGTTCCTACTTAGTGATCAATTGTGAATCTCATATCTCATATTCATGGTTAATGTTCCAAAAGTACAATAAGGTTATGTTCCAATGTCCCAATAGTGATTATACTCATGTTTCTTATTCATTGATTATTGTCCAATGGTTCCAATAGTATTATGTTTCCATGAAGGCTATGTTTCCAACAACGTTTATTCACATGTCTCTCACTCCTTGGTTAATGATCCAAAGCTTCAAGTAAAGTATGACTATCATTGTAACAATCTCAAAGTAATGGATAAAGTAATGCATATGTGGTTAATGATCAAGTATAGGTCGCAGCTTTAGGGGCGAAATGCCTAGCTCAAGCCGATCCCAAGATTGTTGGATCAGGGGGCAGTCCTAGAGGCATAAGCCTAGCTCAGACCGAACCTGACAGGGGGCAGCTCTAGAGGTATAAACCTAGCTTGAGTTGAACCTGATAAGTTGATTGATGGGCGGCAGCTCTAGAGGTAACAACCTAGCTCGAGCCGATCCCGATATATATTGATTCATAGGGTGGCAGCTCTAGGGGCATAAGCCTGGCTCGAGCCGATCCCAATATAACGCTATGTTATGTTAAACCCACTGTTCAGTCGGGGCCCGGGTATCACAGTTCACAGGCAAAGATGAATAATCATAGAATCAAAGGAACAAAGAAAGTAAACAAAGCAATATACATAGTTTCCAAAGTTCTGTATAGTGACTTATCCATATTGGTTATGCATTTGAATTTGATTTCATTGGCATATTCACATATCATACAGTATCATTTGAGCCTTACATACTCAGTACATTCTTCGTACTGACCCCTCTTGGGGGATTTACCTTACTTGCTGCAAGCGCAGGTTCTAGTAGGCCTCCACAGTAGGTTGCCAGTTGTTACCGATCATTGATGAGCTCCATCTAGTTCGGGGCTTCTTCGAGTCACAGTTGTACATATGTTTTGGTGTTGTACATGTTGTATAAAGTGGGGACTTGTCCCAACTTTTAGTTCATTTTGGTCAATGCACTTGTTAGAGGCTTTTGTAGACAGATGTGGGTGTATAAATGTAAAAGGTACATGTTGTTTTTGACTGGATAGCCTCAACGGCCAAGTTTCATATATGTATATATGTCACATGTTCCATGAACTTTGTTGTTAGCATTATCAGCCCTTACGTCATAAGAGTGTTTCTGATGGCATGCATATGAATGAACATAAGTACAGTTTTGTTCTCTCGAGCCTTATCGGCTACGGGTGCCAATCACGTCTCGATGGGATTTGGGGTGTGACCAAAGAGGTATCAGAGCAGGTCGTTCTACGGATGTCTACAAAGCTGTGTCTGAGTAGAGTCTTACTTATCGATGTGTTGTGCACCACATTTATAAGTAGGAGGCTACGGGACATTTAGGATGCTATTTCTTTTCTTCAATTCTAGATCGTGCAATAGAGCCAGTGTTGTAAGTTGAATTGTATCTGACCATGGTAAATGTTTCTCTTTGATATAGTAATCATGCCGATCATGAGAAGAGGTAGAGGTAAAGGTAACTAGGTGGATATGCCTGCTGAAGAAGGAATGAGTAGATTACCACCTGACCAAGCTAGTCAAGGTGGAGCAAATGCTGAAATTTCATCGTGGTCTTCATCTACTTTTCCAGCTCCGAAAGAGCCAGTTGGTAGAGAAGTACCCGCAGAACCACCAATGAACACCACAGATCAGGATCTTAGAAATGCAGTACATATGTTGACACAGTTAGTGGCAGCACAAAGTCAAGGACAAGCTGGTCCAATGACACATGAGGATGATGCGGCGAGAGTGGCAAGTCGCAGGACACAGGATTTTCTAAAACTGGACCCTCCTATATTCACTGGGTGAGATACGAAAGCAGATCCACAGGACTTCGTGGATCAAATTCATAGGGCCTTGGAAGTTATGCATGTGACGGGGGTAGAGACAGTTGAACTTGCTGTGTACAGATTAAAAGGAGAGGCAATATTGTGGTACGAGGATTGGAAGAAATCCCGTGATATTGGTGTAAATCCACCTACGTGGGAAGAGTTTAAAGTGGCTTTTCTTGATAATTATCTTCCCTATGAGATCCGTGAGGCACGTACGGATCAATTCTTGAATCTTCTTCAAGGAAATTTGAGTGTCAGAGAATATAGTCTGCAATTTAATTCCTTGGCTCGATATGCTCCAAATGTGGTTGAGACTATGACAGATAAAGTCCATCGATACGTGGAAAGATTAGAACCATATTTGGTAAGGGATTGCACCATTGCTGCCTTGAACAAGGACATGGACATATCTAGAATACAAGCCTTTGCCCAGAAAATGGAAGATCAAAGACAGAGAAGAAGGGCATATGAATTTGACAGGGGACAATCAAAAAGGGCTAGACCTATGGGACCGTCTATGATGTCTCAAGGAGGATCTAGGCCTCGTATGTTTCCTAGACCATCGTTCTCATATTCTACAGCAGGTTCTCACTCTCAATTTGAGGGTCTAGAGGTGGTCTATCTGGACAGAGTAGTGGGGTTCTCGGATCACAGGCAGCAGGTTTTCCCCGTCAGCAGTGTCAACACTGCAGACGTATTCATGCAGGTACATGCAGAGTGGGGACAAATGCTTGTTTCTGGTGCGGTATGACAGGACACATAATGAGAGAGTGTCCCTAGAGGAGTACGAGTGGTGTAGCACGACCGACAAGGTTGGTCGTTGCATCATCAGCATCGGTCCCTTCTTTGGGCTGAGGTGTGCAGTCTGTTGGCCGGGGTAGAGGTGCCAGAGGAGCAGCAAGTACTAGTGGGGTTCAGAATCGCACTTATGCTTTAGTGGACCGACAGAATTCAGAGGCTTCCCCTAATGTCGTCACAGGTACATTATCCATATTCTCATATAATGTATATGCATTGATTGCCCCTGGTTCTACATTGTCCAATGTTACTCCATTGATTGCTGCAAAATTTGCAAAGGCACCAGAATTATTAATTAAGTCAATTGAAGTGTCTACACCGGTTGGTGAATGTATTATTGCAAAAAGAGTATATCGTAATTGTGTAGTAACGGTGTGTGGTCATGATACACTGGCCGATCTTATTGAACTTGACATGGTGGATTTGATATGATAATGGGAATGGATTGGTTAGCTTCTTGTTACGCCACGGTTGATTGCCGGGCCAAGAAGGTACATTTTCATTTTCCACAAATGGATGTTGTTGAATGGAAGGGTGATGTAGGGGCACCTAGAGGAAGATTTATTTCTTATCAAAAAGCCAGGAAAATGATTGCTAAAGGTTACATATGTCATTTAGTACGGGTGAAAGATACTGAAGTGGAACCACTAACTCCTCGGTCGGTTCCAGTGGTTAGTGAATTTATGGATGTATTTCCAAAAGACCTTTCAGGCTTACCCCCAGAAAGGGAAGTAGAATTTGGCATTGATGTGATTCCAGGCACTCAGCCTATTTCTATTCCTCCATATAGAATGGCTCCAGTAGAATTGCGTGAATTGAAAGAGCAATTGAAAGATTTGCTGGACAAAGGCTTCATCAGGCCTAGTATATCCCCTTGGGGTGCACCGGTATTATTTGTACGGAAGAAAGATTGCACGTTGAGAATGTGCATCGACTATTGGCAATTGAATAAGGTAACGATGAAGAACAAATATCCCCTCCCTCAAATTTATGATTTGTTTGATCAGTTACAGGGTGCCAAGTGTTTTTCAAAGATTGACTTGAGGTCGGGTTACCATCAAGTCAGAGTTAGAAAAAAAGATGTACCCAAGACAGCTTTCCGAACACGGTATGGCCATTACGAATTTTTAGTTATGTCATTTGGACTAACAAATGCACCAGCTGTGTTCATGGATTTGATGAATAGGGTGTTTAAGCCATTTTTGGACTTGTTCGTCATGGTATTTATAGATGACATCCTGGTTTATTCAAGATCACCAGAGGACCATGCTAATCACTTACAGCAGGTGTTACAGATTCTCCGTGAGCGTAAGTTGTACGTAAAGTTCTCCAAATGTGAGTTTTGGTTGAAATCAGTCGCGTTCTTGGGTCACATTATGTCAGATGAAGGGATACAAGTTGATACACAGAAGATTGAAGCTGTGAAAAATTGGCCAAGACCTACGACACCCACAGAAATTCGTAGTTTTCTTGGACTGGCGGGTTATTACCGAAGATTTGTGGAATGTTTTTCCTCTATTGCTGCACCGTTAACAAAGCTTACACATAAGGCAGTAAAATTTCAGTGGAATGATGCGTGTGATAAAAGCTTCCAAAAGTTGAAAGATAAATTAACCTCCACACCAGTTTTAGTGCTTCCAGAAGGTACCAAGGGTTATGCAATGTATTGTGATGCTTCCGGGGTTGGCCTCGGATGTGTATTGATGCAGCATGGTAATGTCATAGCATATGCCTCACGACAGTTGAGACCACACGAGAGAAACTATCCCACACATGATCTTGAATTAGCAGCGGTGGTCTTTGCTTTAAAGATATGGCGTCATTATTTATAGGGAGTTCATGTTGATATCTATACGGATCACAAAAGTTTGCAATATCTCTTTAAGCAGAAGGAACTCAATTTGAGGCAACGAAGGTGGTTAGAGCTTTTAAAAGACTACGATATTAATATCCTTTATCATCCAGGCAAAGCAAATATGGTAGCCGATGCATTGAGCCGCAAGACAATAGAAAGCACTAGTGACCAATTGACAGAAAAGAAAGAGATAATCAAAGATTTATATCAATTAGCAAGCTTGGGGTTCGTCTTCTTGAATCCTCGAATGAAGGAGTTATTGTACAAAACGCAGCTGAATCTTTGTTGACAGCTGAAGTGAAAGAGAAGCAGTTTGCAGATCCTATGCTATTGCAGCTAAAGGAAAATGTACAACAGAATTTGACAAAGGCATTTGATCTTACACAACAAGGGGTGCTACAATGCCAAGGCAGATTATGCGTACCAGATGTAGATGAGTTGAGGAAACGAATTATGACTGAGGCACATCATTCGCGCTATTCTATTCATCTGGGTGCTACTAAAATGTACCATGATTTATAGGAAATATATTGGTGGGGAAATATGAAGAAGAACATTGCAGAATTCGTCGCTCAATGCCCAAATTGTCAACAGGTGAAAGTGGAGCATCAGAAACTAGGAGGTTACATGCAATGTATCAATCTTCCAGTATGGAAGTGGGATATGATCAATTTGGACTTCATCACAGGTTTGCCTCGTACACTGCGGAAATTTGATTCTATATGGGTTATAGTGGACAGGCTTACTAAGTCAGCGCACTTCCTACCAGTCAAGACCACCTATACAGCTGAGGATTATGCAAGATTGTATGTTAGAGAAATAGTGCGGTTGCATGGCATTCCACTTTCCATTATCTCAGACAGAGGATCACAATTTACAGTGCACTTTTGGAGATCTTTTCAGAAGGGCTTGGGTACACAGGTGAATCTGAGTACGGCTTTTCATCCTCAAACAGATGGACAAACGAAGCGTACTATCCAAACACTTGAAGATATGCTACGAGCTTGTGTGTTAGATTTTCAAGGTAGTTGGGATGACCATCTTCCTCTTATTGAATTTACTTACAACAATAGCTATCATTCAAGTATTAAAATGGCACCTTATGAAGCGTTATATGGAAGAAAATATAGATCACCAATTGGGTGGTTTGAAGCAGGTGAGACTGTTTTACTTGGGCCAGACCTTGTTCATCAGGTTATGGAGAAGGTTAAAGTGATTCAACAACGATTACAGACGTCCCAGAGTCGACACAAGTCATATGCCGATGTTAGAAGAAGAGGACTTGAGTTCGCCAAAGGTGATTGGGTATTTCTGAAGGTGTCACCAATGAAAGGGGTAATGCGATTCGGAAAGAAAGGGAAATTGAGTCCACGGTATATAGGCCCATATAAAATTATTAGAAGATTTAGGCAAGTCGTGTATGAGTTGGCACTGCCCCAAGAACTCTCCACAGTTCATCCAGTATTTCATGTTTCAATCCTTTGAAAATACATAGGAGATCCATCTCGTTTTACTCCTATTGATGATGTACAGGTTACAGAGGATCTTACCTATGAGGAGATACCTATTGCTATCCTGGATAGACAAGTGAAGAGATTGAGAAATAAAGATATAGCATCCGTAAAGGTACTTTGGAGAAATCAGCAAATAGAAGAGGTCACATGGAAAGCTGAAGAAGTGATGAAATCCAAATACCCTCATTTGTTCCCAAAAGGAAGAGTGACAAGTAAGTATTTATAAGATTTGAGTATATCTCTATATGATGACATGAAGAATGCTCCTAAACTTGTAATTGGTTACTTTGAAATGATAACACTAACATTCGAGGACGAATGTTTCTAAGGGGGGAAGAATGTAACTGTCACGACCCGAAATCCTATTCGGGCTGGACTGGCACCCGAAGCCGATATGGCCCGAGAGAACCAATCTTTGCTCATGAATGTTTGTATGCATATCCTCATATGAACCTTATTAAACCTTATGCAACTATGCGGAAAACATGAACATGGAAACATATGTTGTATACATATTTAGGAAACTTGGCCGCTGGAGCCATCAAGTCAAAACGGACATTTATCTTTCACCTTCATAACCCACACATGTCTACAAAAGTCTCTAACAGATGCATTTACAAGATCAACTAACAGTCGGGACAAGTCCCCGCTTTATACAACATTTACAACATCAACACAACTGGACACCTATGACTCGGAAAGTCCCGAAGAAACTGGGGCTCACCAAAGATCCGCAATGTCAACCTTCAATGGAGGTCTAATAGTGCTTGCACCTGCAACATGTAAGGTAATTCCCCCGAGGGGATCAGTACGAAGAATGTACTGAGTATGTAAGGATCATAAGAAATTCACCATACATAATAGCAACAACAATGGAATCAATATAAGAGAAATAGCGAATGTGAATTAACTCTCTTTCTTTCTGTATGTGGAGAACCATGTACATTATGTTCTTTACTTCTCTTGTCTTCATATTTATTCATCTTTATTGTTCTACCCATGCTAGGCTGTTTTATCGCCCCTGGGATGAGATTAACCCATGCTAGGTACTTTGACCCCTAGGATGTTATGTGAACCCATGCTAGGCTTTCGTGTCGCCCCTGGGATATCATTAACCCATGCTAGGTTTATCGCCCCTGGGATGTTATATTAACCCATGCTAGGCTTTCGTGTCGCCCCTGGGATATCATTAACCCATGCTAGGCTTATCGCCCCTATGATGTATCGGGATCGACCCATGCTAGGCTTTTCTGTCGCCCCTGAGATACCACCCGTGTTATTGGGATCGACCCATGCTAGGTATTTTAACCCCTGGGATACCACCCATGATTACTTATTAAACATTACTTCTTCCTCTTATTATTCTTACTTCCATTCTAAGCGTGATACATACTTCATCTTTTGAGAGATTGATACATTGAGGATCATGACATTATTGGAAGCACACAACTAATATTACTTCACTTCTATACTTCATGAAATTGATATCTCTCATTGTGAGGGATAGATATATTAGCTTGCACACTACTTTCTTTATTACTCTTATGAGATCTTATGAGATTGGTAACTTTATACTTGTGAGAGATTAGTACAAAGATAATCATCACATTATTGGACTTTGGAACATGACATGATTGGAAAATGCTTTTCAAGGATAAATAGATTCTCTTATGTTATTACTCTATTGAGATAGTCCCTTTTAGGAATTACCACGTTATGACATCTTAGGAACTTCAATCAATAAATAAGAGATAAGTGAATCATAAGTCATCTAAGAATAGGACACATATGAATACAATATACGTCAACCTGAATTGCTATACTTCAAGCCTCTCGGAATTGAAACAAGTCCAGTGTCAATAGGAACAATATGTTGTAGAAGGATAGAGATAAGTGAATCATAAGTCATCTAAGAATAGGACACATATGAATACAATATATGTCAACCTGAATTGCTATACTTCAAGCCTCTCGGAATTGAAACAAGTCCAATGTCAATAGGAACAATATGTTGTAGAAGGATACGGAAAGAGTAACCTTACATACCTTGTATTCTTAATACAATTCTACAATCTTAAGTGTGCATAAAATATTCCCGCTCCGTCCTTATGTTTCACTCTACAACACAAGTACATAACGTAACCAACATTAACCACCAATTACCTTACAATGGCATATAATAACAATAAGTCACATGTTTGGCTTTAACATGTCATTTCCCCCCTTGACAATACCATTTATGAAATTATTGTACCAATAATCCCACAATAGTCCATACATTGACCAATACATGATAACCAATATCATGTCACACCAAGTTCATACTTTCCACTCTCCATCATCACAACATCACAATTATGCCATCAATTTACTTCAATACACCTCACAACAACAAATTGGCCAAACTCCCATAATTTATACTTATAGAAAAATAACAAGTTTAGAACCATAATAACACTATACATGTTGTTATTTTATCCATACCATGCTTTTTCATCAAGACCACAAGTCATAATTCAAGTTACAATCCCATGGATAACACATCTTTTTAACAAAAATCAAAAGTGTCATGTCCAACACTTCCAAGCATAACCAACATGATATACATAATCTCTCATGCTTATAATATGTTAAAGTACAATAATAATCACTTACCCAATCTTGGAAGATGACGATCTTGCTCCAAGAAGTGCCTTAGGGTTTTGGGAGCCAAAGAAGCTTTCTTGAGAATTCTCTAGAAAAAGATAGAAAAAGCATGTGTATTTCTCTTGAATAAAATCAGAATTTTGCCCCTTTATATAGTCCCTTAATTTTAATACTTAGCCACTCTTGGCATTTAATGCAATGTGTTGCATTAGTCAATGGAAGAATGGGTCATTTGACCCATTCTTGGCCCATGTTTTCTTTCACATTTTGGGCCCTTTTGAGTCCAATTCACTTAACTCAATAAAATAAATAATTTCTCATGCTTAATTCATTTCATACATGTTATGACAATATTCCCACTCATGCAATTCATACTCGTGGCCTCAATTCCAAAAACAAGCAATTCTAGCCACGTATGGTCTATTTTGACCAAAAGGGTAAAATCGTCATTTTGATGCCAAATTCATTCTCGAGTAATTTTATCATCCCAATATAATACTTCAATAATTTCATGTATATTCTCATGGTTGTAGAAGAAACGTGGAAAAAATCAGCTCGGTACTACCCCGGGCACCCTTGGGACTTAAGAAAATTTCCAAATTTGAAAAAGTGGAAAAACCATCCTGGCACGCCCTTGGGCGCGCCATCTTTCTGCCTATGGACTAAAAATTTTATCCCAGAGTGGCGTGGCATTCCCCCTAGCGCGTCCCAGACTTAGGTTTTTTGAAAATTTTATTTTTCGACTTTTCTTCGCGGGTTTGGTTAGATACTTCAAATCCTATTCTTTAACTTACTTCTTACCCTTAATATCCTTTATTTAGAGGTCCTCTTAGACTCGTTTTGAACCCCACAAATGCTCCATGAGAATCGCAAAACACCTCCTACGCAAGTTCAATCACATGTACAAGGCCAAATTTCAATTTTTTTCATCACTAACATTATAAATTACATACTCATGGCATCTTGACACTTAAGTAACCATTTTTCAACATCGTCACATTGGGTTGGGAACGTACGGGGTGTTACATTAACACCCCGCACGTTTTCGAGTCTAGCTGACTACCGTAACATTTGTGGAAAAATGGAAACATGAGAGAATTGATGAATTATGTATTAATATCTGGGCATTAATAAGTCCTACATAATTGGTCCCAAAATGAAGCCCAAAATCATAAGGGAAGACATGGCCCAACATGGGATTTTGACCCATTCTTCCAATTTTCTCCATTTGACCAATCAACCCTTGCATTTAATGCTAAGAAAGAGATAAGAGAGACTTGAGGGACTATATAAAGAGAGAAAAATAAGATTTTTTTTCGTATTGGACTCTCATGCTTTTCTAGACTTTACCAAATAATTTCCTTTGTCCCTCAAGAACCCTAAGTCATTCCTTTGGCCAAGATCATCCGTGTACAAGACTTGGTAAGTGTTTATTATGATGGTTTAATATATTTTATGCATGAGAAATGTTGTATATTATGTTGGCTATGTTGGTGGAGTATTGAGAAGTGCATAATGTGTGAAATGTTACATGTTTGCTAAATCGGAGGATGGTTTTGTCTTGTAAACTTGAATATGTACTTGTGGTCTTGAAGAAAGTGAACTTGGTGGATTAAATATTAACATGTGAGATGTGATTATAGTCTTACTTTGTTTTATTCTTGTGTATAATGTTTGGAATTGCTATTGTAAAATTGGTTATGGATTTGGTGACGTATTGACCAAGAAGTGCCGTTTTGGGTGTTGTTTATGGGTGTGGTGAGAACTTGGCTGATTGTTGGCATTCAAATTATCAAAAATATGTCAAAATAAGTTTGGTTATGATCATGGACCATTCATTGCATTAAAAGACCCAAAAGAGACCATTTCAGACCAAAACGGGCATCCACCCCCACATACGGGGCATCTGCGGGCGCAGATGCCCCTAGAATTTTCCAGAGTCCATATGCACGTGCACCTCAGCCACCTGCGGGCATAGGTGGAAGTTCAGGTCAGCCCAGGTTTCCGTTTTGTGTGTTTTCGTCTCTAGTTGATCCCCGAAGGCCCCTATACCTTTTTTGGATGTAATTATCAACTTGTGATGTCGTTTTAATGACTTTAAAGTGTAGTATGGAGGTGTGTTGGACTATATTAAGTATGGATGGTTGTTCATATGTTGTTATAAAGGAGTAATTGTGACGGAATGATGATGAGAAAGCATAAAGGGTACGTGTAGTGTGAAATGCTATTGATGTATGATATCTTGGTCAATGTGTGGAATGTTATGGTGTTGTTGATATGAAAATGCAGTGGATTGTATTGTAAGGGATGATATGATGTTATACGGCAGTCATGTAGTTCATTGTCGTCTTGTGCGCTTGTATAGTAACTAGTTGCTAATGTAAGCTCCGATATGTACTTGTATTGTAGAGTGACACATAAAGAAGGAGCGGGACTATTGTATGCACATCTAAGATTGTATATTCATATTGAGAATACAAGGTATGTAAGGTTACTCTGTCCGTATCTTTCTGCAGCATATAGTACTCACATTGACGATACGCTTGTCCCATCCCGAAATTTGCTAAGGGATCCTATATCCGGTTATCAATGGTCATTATCATGTAGTTCCTACTTAGTGATCAATTGTGAATCTCATGTCTCATATTCATGGTTAATGTTCCAAAAGTACAATAAGGTTATGTTCCAATGTCCCAATAGTGATTATACTCATGTTTCTTATTCATTGATTATTGTCCAATGGTTCCAATAGTATTATGTTTCCATGAAGGCTATGTTTCCAACAACGTTTATTCACATGTCTCTCACTCCTTGGTTAATGATCCAAAGCTTCAAGTAAAGTATGACTATCATTGTAAAAATCTCAAAGTAATGAATAAAGTAATGCATATGTGGTTAATGATCAAGTATGGGTGGCAGCTTTGGGGGCGAAATGCCTAGCTCAAGCCGATCCCAAGATTGTTGGATCAGGGGGCAGTCCTAGAGGCATAAGCCTAGATCGGACCGAACCTGACAGGGGGCACCTCTAGAGGTATAAACCTAGCTCGAGCCGAACCTGATAAGTTGATTGATGGGTGGTAGCTCTAGAGGCAATAACCTAGCTCGAGCCGATCCCGATATATATTGAATCATAGGGTGGCAGCTCTAGGGGCATAAGCCTGGCTCGAGCCGATCCCAATATAAAGTTATGTTATGTTAAACCCACTGTTCAGTCGGGGCCCGGGTATCACAGTTCACAGGCAAAGATGAATAATCATAGAATCAAAGGAACAAAGAAAGTAAAGAAAGCAATATACATAGTTTCCAAAGTTCAGTATAGTGACTTATCCATATTGGTTATGCATTTGAATTTGATTTCATTGGCATATTCACATATCATACAGTTTCATTTGAGCCTTACATACTCAGTACATTCTTCGTACTGACCCCTCTTGGGGGATTTACCTTACTTGCTGCAAGCGCAGGTTCTAGTAGGCCTCCACAGTAGGTTGTCAGTTGTTGTCGATCATTGGTGAGCTCCAGTTAGTTTGGGGCTTCTTCGAGTTACAGTTGTACATATGTTTTGGTGTTGTACATGTTGTATAAAGCGGGGACTTGTCCCAACTTTTAGTTCATTTTAGTCAATGCACTTGTTAGAGGCTTTTGTAGACAGATGTGGGTGTATAAATGTAAAAGGTACATGTTGTTTTTGACTGGATGGCCTCAACGACCAAGTTTCATATATGTATATATGTCACATGTTCCATGAACTTCGTTGTTAGCATTGTCAGCCTTTACGTGATAAGAGTGTTTCTGATGGCATGCATATGAATGAACATAAGTACAGTTTGGTTCTCTCGGGCCTTATCAGCTACGGGTGCCAATCACGTCTCGATGGGATTCGGGGTGTGACATTAACCAGAAATTTTTGGGTATTTTCTTAAGGATTATTGATGGATTTGTTTTGATTTAAGTGGTCAAATCTGGTAGTGTTTGAGGTCCTACGACACAATCCAAGATCGTGAGTTCTACCTACGATCGTAGGTTGAATCATTGTAGGATACTGGTTGATGATCTTTAGGAGTTTATCAGATGAACACATCCCATGATCGTAACATCAACATACAATCGTGGTCTATGATTGTCTAATGTGACATGAATCTACTGGTTTCAGGGATCCAACCTATGATTTGATGGTATGATCGTACCATCATTGCACGATCATAGGTTGTGATCATCTGATGGATATAATGCAGGTTAAGTTTTACTGGACCAACCTACGATCAGAAGGCACGATTGTACCTTTATTGCATGATCGTAGGTTGGGTGGCCTATTTTTAAACCTAAACCTATACATATACTGAACTGTGATGTAACATGTTTTGCAAATACAGGTACCATGGAACCCAAGTCTAAGGCTGCTTCTGACAAGGGTCTCCGAAAACAAATTTCAAAAGAAAGGGCCCCACCAAGTACCTTGGAGAGTGGGTCAAGTACGAGAAGGTTGGAGGAGGAGTATGACATTAGCTCCTTCGATGACCAAGTCAGCACCAGGGAGACCAGGAACTAGAAGAAGGCCAAGGAAGCTACAACCTCCAAGGCCATAATTAAAGTAGCCACTCCCGTCAACGCTCCAGTCTAAAAAGGGAACAGAAGACACCCAACAAGGCGAGAGTGAGGATAATGATAATAAAGCCCAATATGTGGAGGATGACGAGGAGACAGACTCGACACCTTCAAATAATAATCCTCCGACAGAAGCTAGTTAGAAGGGGTCTGGTCCACAACATTGGCTTGTTCCAAACTCTCTCCAATACTATGTGGATTGGATCACTCTCAAGGATAATGGGAACCAATAGAGAAGCATCCAAGAGGAATCACACATATTAAATGAGTTTTTACAGAGGATTTTGGAGGTGGTGGAGGTTTTTAAGCGGTACCAGTTGGGGTGGATGATAATGCCACTCCGTCTTTAAAGTAGGGAGCTCGTGAGGGAATTATACGTGAACTATGTCGCGACCCTCAAGAATATGACTCTCTTTGGCAAGGACAAAGATATGAAGAAGTATCCCCACTTGGACATGATAATTATGCGGGAAAAGGAAGTTGATATTTCTGTTGAGGCTATTTCTAGGGTCTTATCCGGAGAGGATTTTACACCACCTGCAGAGACTTTGGCGTATGATTAACGAATGTCAAAATTAAAGAAGGTTAAACATTTGTCCACTGAGGACAAGATGATACACTTCACTTGGCTAGCGGGACATATTGCTGAGGCTGGAGTAAGTACCTCTTGGGTAAACAAATCATATATTACAAAGAAGAGTCTCAAGTTTGTCGTTAAGGTATGTTGGTCCATTGTGAGGCACCGGATAACACCCACAACAAATGATAAAACATTGGGTACAACTAATCCTGTCTGATAGCCTCATTTGTAGTAGGTTGGAGCTGAACATTCCACTCATTATTAGGCAAGAGATTAGAGACCGAGTCTTAGAGAGCAACTTCACCCTTTCATTCCCATGTTTAGTTACTCAGCTGATGCAAAATATGGAGGTGCCATAAATTTTGCTAGTGGAAAAATTTCTTCAGCCTACTAAGACTGCGGACCTGGCCATGATAAAAGACATACGCAATCCAGCAGCCCCGATTTGAGATTTGGGGATCCCAAAGGTATATGGGGATGCCCCGAGTGGTGATACACCGTCAGCTTCTGATGCGAGTGCTTCACATTCTTCCTCACCAGCAGGTTCTCAGCCTAAGACATTAGTTTCGGCAGGCTACACACTGATTTCATCCGCTCAGTTGGAGGAGATTCTCTGGAACCAAGTCTTACATGATGCCCGAATCCAAAACTTAGAAGTAGGGGTAAAGCCTCATGTTGATGATGAGATTCAGGCGGCTGTACGATTGGTGCAAACATGGATGGACAGTATGGAGGGTCGGCTCATGACCCAAATTGATGTAGTCCAGCCACTTGACATGGTTTCTATCCAGATAGAGTTGATCGAGTTGAAGAAAGTGGTCCAGGCCTTAGCTATGCGACTTGACATGGTACCTCCACCTCCACCACTACCAATGCCTTCCACGGCATCTATTCAAGTGGATATTGCCTCACTTGTCACCCCTTTCTACACTCCTTGGAAAGAAGAGAAAGAAAGGAGAGAGCTACTGAGGAGACCTCTGCTGGAGTTATTTCGGAGGGTGAGACTATGGGAGGGGGTTTGGAGACGACCCCTGTATCTATTTTTTTGAGTGCCCCTACCACCATTAGGGCCCACGAGACTGTGAGTGTCGTGGCCACAGCCGAGGCCACTACTGCTGATATCACTATTGGGGACCCAGTCGCATCCCCACGTGACCCGAGTTCCACCGGTGCCTAGAGCACCCCAGGTATTCCCTTTACCCTAGTTTTTATTTTTTTATATGATTTCGTGCAATAGGGAAATTGCATGATTTCAAAGTTGGGGGTGGGGGTATACCACAGCAGAGGATTTTTGTTGCCGCATTTTTTTCCCTCGGTTGCACTATCATAGTTAGAACCGGCATGTTTATGTGCTTTTATGTGTTATTGTGTTGTATTGAGTCATTGTAGTGTAACTTAAAGTAATAAAAGAGAATTTGGTGTCGTCTGGCTTAATTAACCATGCTTACCTGTTTTAAAATCATTTTAACTGATACTCCTCCAAAAATATGTTTTTGTGATGTAGTATTGACATAGACTGTACTGAAATCGGTGTTAGGATCTAGATATGGCATTAGGATTTTAAATGGGACAACCTGACCGACTTTGGATGAACTGAATAGGTAGCAAGTTAGATAAAGCCCTGAGCCATGAGTGAGTGAGATGTATTACCTAGTCAGTGTGTGTGCGCGATCTAGAATTTGCCCGGTTAGTCTCGCTAAAAGTTGTAGGATAAGATTAGGAAAGAATCATAGGTCGTGTTTGATTTGGCCCACTTTAGCCTAAATGACCTACCAAATACTGTTATATCCCTTGAACCCAAACTTTGAGCCTTAGCCTATTTCTTGAAACTACCTATGACACCTTCTCATTTTACAATGAACCTTCTTTGGCCCTAGTCCCTCCTTGGACACTGTGTACCTTAATTTAGGTAAATCGCCTAAGTTGAGGGTGGATATTGTGTAGGGATGCGTAAAAAAATGGGTATGAAGTTTAAGTAGTAAAAAGAAAGAAAAAGGATGTGGGTGCGGTAAGAGGAAAAAAAAAAGAAAGAGAAAAAATAATAGTAAATTGCTTGAAAATAAAGTCGCACCCGAGGTCCTATAAGAAAATGGTATAAATTGAGAAAAGGGAGGAAAATAAAGAAGAATAGGAAAAATGGAGTCAAAATATAGTGTAGTGCCAAGGAGGAATAAGTCACTGTACCCAAATGGACCACACATGTCCCCGAACCTACATTACAAGCCTAGAAAGACCTATAGTAATCCTAACCCGACAATTTGAAAGCCAAAGCATAAAAAATAAGGGTAAGCCTATAGTATCAAATGCACACAACCGAACTTCTTTGTGAGAGTGAGAGATTTGATTTAGTCCCAGTGTTAGATTTCATTGCATATTTTGAGAGATTCGGTATTTCTTTGTGTGAGGTCATAAGAGTTGTAGTCTAATTATTGCTTGATTAGGTAGTGTATTGGTCAATGTGTTGGATTGCCTAGTTAATATGTACTGCCATATCCTGATCCCATTGTGTTTTAGTACTTGTATAGCGTATAAACTGCATTGGCTATTTTTTATAAGAACAAAGGGTATTGAATACACGTATTGGTTTGCATGCATGTGTTGAAAAAGTTGACCACCATAGTGACCTCTATTGTACTCTACGTTAAGTGTCTTAGATTGTTTAGGATTTTGTTTGCCCGAGGACATGCAAACGTTCTAAGTTGAGGGTGTTGATGCACCGTAGATTTACGACACTTGAGATACTTAAAACAAGGGATATTTGCAAGTTTAAGGGTACTTTTTGTGGATTTAATGTGTTTGTTGAGTATTTGCAGGCCTTAAAGACTCAAAGAAGAATAATGTGAAAACTGGACAAAAAGGGGCATCAGACGAGCCATGCTACGATAGTGGGTTCAAATTGTTGACACTTAATTTTGGACCGACATTTTCAAAAGAAATACTTTTGTGCTTTTTATTTGTTAGAGAGCATAAAATTCGATTTTTACATATTTTGGTTCAATTTAACACAAGTTATTGGTAATTATCTTTTTTCTTGAAAATGTTACGATATTTATCAATTTGTCATAATTTTTAATTATTGACTGTCACTGATTTTTTGCACAATTGTTTTTATAAAAAATTATTGTTTGAGTTTTATTAAATCATCAATTTTATTTTAAACACAAATCATATTCTTATCTGGAATTAAATACATTTGTTAACTTATTTTTTATCACAGTCTGTTAATTCATAAAAAACGGAGATGATAGTTTTGCACAAATAAGTTAATTATCCATAGTTTTGGATAAGATGAAATAGTCATTGTTTTGGATAGCTCATGGTTTTGGATAGCCCATGATTTTCCAAAACCATGCTATTGAGCACACGTTTTTGCTCTTGAGTGATTTTATTTTCTTTATAAAACTAATTCAATCTCTTCGCAATAAATAGTGGTGGAAATTTTTAAATTTCCGACCGACCACCCTCATCGAAATCCAATCTCCAGTGAGTAACCAGCACCACCACCACGAAAACCACCTCACTACCACCGCCTAACCTCTCTTTCTCTGTCACTGTCACAATTCTGTTCATCATCTCCAGAGCTAGAAGTTTCGATAAACAAAAAAAATGTAACAACAACGCTACTCCACCGAAGTCTAATCGCCGAAGAAAAACAATGAAACAAGTGACATTCGTTTCAGATCTGGATGGAGTATAATCAACGACCAAACAGGCCCCAACACCTCCTTATCTCCGTATTCTCCATTGCAACTCCAGTGATGGTGAACCCGGTGGACCATCTCCATGAATCAGCCACGTCAACACCATCTCTGGTGACGCCCAAGCTCCAACAAACCCACAATAACGCACCAAACAGTCCCTACTCCGTCCAGGTAACACTCCGACAAGCTCCATTACCATGTGTGTGTCTTAGCAAATCTAATCGAATTTTGTGGTTGTATTTTGTATAAAGTGATAATCTTCTTGTTATTTTGTGTTAGACGTTTTATTATTGTTAGCTTGAGTTTTAGATCTTCTCGAAAAATAACACTCCAATGAACTATTTTTAATTTTGTGTTGCATTTCACTGATAGCGCCCACTGTTTATTTTGTTTCTCTCAATTATTTCAATGACCCATGTAGCTTTTTAATGATTGTGTCATTTTATTATTTATTGTTTTGGGTGTATGCTGTTTTTCATTGTTATATTTATGTTGGTTTTATCAATGTTGGAATTTTCTTCAAATAATCTTTTATTATCTTACTCTTTGTTGGTAATTTTTAACATGGGTTGACTAAATGTTATCTCATGGCCAATGATAAAATCTCTACGTTAGATTTTTAAGGCCTCCCCATTATAAAAGACGAATTTTATTTTCAAGTTTAATTATTTTATTCAGTTTCAATATTTGGCCAATGATAAAATCTACTCCGTCGGATTTTCAAGGCCTCCCCATTATTCAAGACGAAATTTAATTTTCGTTCAATTATTTCATTTCAAATACTAATATACTTGGCCGATGAAGAAATTTTTGTCGATTTCCAAGGCCTCCCATGTATGAAAGACAAGTTTTACTTTTTTTGTTTATTATTTCTTTAATTTATTTTGATTTATATTTGCTCATTACTAATACTTTTGCCAAGTGTTTTCACAGGTACATGGAGCTTCTTCACAAAAAGACACTCGAATTCAAATTCGAGGATCATTTTGAGTTGTTTATTGTATTTATTCATTTTATTTAACGATAGACAAATATTAGGCCGCCTTCATTATTCGTTCTTTATTTTATTTTGTACATATTTTTTATATTTTTTATACATGTAAATAATTTTTTATTTCCTCCTCAATTGAAAAAATGAGTTCAGTCGGGACCCACCTTTGTGGATTCCGAAGGGTGCCTAACACCTTTCTTTTGGAATAACCTGAACCCTTATCTAGAATCTAATTGGTTTCGTAAATTATTTTTCTTTAATTTAATTAATAGGTTTCCTAGTTTTCCTAAAATTAGGTGGCGACTCCCAAATATTTTTTTAAACAATTGTTAATTGATTTTTTTAGTCCCGAAGTTGCGCCTTATGAAAATAGGGATCGTAACAGAATGGAGACTCCAGTAGGGATATAAAGGTTCTAACCATTATGAATTCATTTTTTCAATTGAGGAGTTTTTTACTTTTTATAATTTTTATGTTGCCTTGTATATTTTTAGATTATTTGTATCTTGTATATTGTTCATGTTACTTTGTATTTTACTCATTATTTTGTTAAAATTTTCATGATAGTTTAACTGTTTCATTTTCATGGCTTCTTCCGCCTATGTGGCAAAGCATTAGGCATTAGGAAAAAGGACGGTTATGCGGGTATCTGCACCCACCCTTCTGTATAACACCTTAACTTTCTTTGAACCGCCAAGTGAAGTAGTTGATTCGAGTCGGTCAACAGTCACTTGGTGTGTCACCCCGATAAGTTCATTTTGTGTTCCTGATCAATTTGAATAATCCATTCTAGTCAACTAGTTTGAGCGAAGTCAAACCCCATATTTAGGCATTGGCTTAGAGTGACCCGGTATCCAAGGGGTATCAGGTCCATTAGAAGATCACCTTGCGTCTATTGACAACGACTCAATAACAGACGATCATTCTTTATGTGTTTTTATTGAAGGATGTGATGTTGGATTATACGAACCCTTGTCCCTCAGAGTTGAGAATTTATTATTTTCTAGATTAATTTCTTTTGTTATAATCAAATGTAGATCTTCATCCGAAAGGTATTCAAAAATTTCAAGAAGTTCAAGAATGAAGGACTTCCAAGACGGATTAATCTAGTGTTGTTCTCCTGCGTGGGACTGATATTTATTGTATATCCTTTTCCCTTATTTTGTATCCCCATTTGATCTATTCATATCGGTTTGTATATAACATATTTTGGGGGAGGGGGCAATGGAACGTTTCACAAATGACATACACATCCTTCAATCGTTAGGCTTACCTTTGGCTCAAAAAAGGTCACATGTATATTAGGATGCATTATACATTGTTTATGTGTTATAAGTTGTCTAATTTGTTCATCCATAGTCATTCAATTTTGTGCTTAATATACATTTTTTGCTTTAAACATTATTTGTTCATTATTGCATTTTAAAAGTCCTTCGAACTACGTTTGACCTAATTCTTGGCTCAACGGGATACGTAGGTGCCACAACGGCTTGACCATATTCCCTCCATCTTTCTTTATAATGGAAACTAGGTAGAGTTTTTTAGAAGGTCTCAAAAATTCTACAAAAGCATACATCTTGTTACAGATTCAATACAAGAGTTTGTTGAAGCCAAAATAGGGGCAGAATTTTAGAGAAGGTCTAAAAAATTCCACTCAAAGAAGCTTCAAGAAGTTCAAGAAAGTTCTTTTGTGTTCTAAACTAGGGCAGAATTTTTGAGGAAGGTCCTCAAAAATTCCACCAAGCTTGCACTTCAAGATTGGATGAGTTTGCAAACTGTGGCCTCAGACTCCATTAGGCACCAGTATCCAATCTAAAAGACAAATCAGGGGTGACTTTGACTATTCAATAACACTCTTTTATTTTGTTCTAATTATCATAACTTCCTTGCTTTCACTCTTTTCTCATCTCTTTGCAGGAAAACCATCCCTACCAATGATCGGAGATGGTCACAATAATGTGCTACTTCTGTAGATAATTAGGAAATCTCACAATCCCTGAAAGCACTCTGGAAAAGAGTATAAGAACAAGATCCCTCGAAAACAATCAAGGAGCCACAACTTGTTGTCTCTAAAACAAAGAGAGATGCTCAAAGTAATGAATGGTCCTATAAATAATTGGGAGATGCTCTTTGACCAAAGAGGTCAGCCGACATTATACATACGAGGCATCACTCCGAGTTTGTCAATATTTTTACATTCATTATTTTTGTACATATATCATATATTATATCTTCACAAACTACGCACACCTGATTCTCATCCTTTGGGTGAGATACGTAGGCAGCCCTCCTCGGGTTTGATATTCCTTATTTTAAAAAAAGTATTTGTTAGAATCATGTCTTTGACTTAGTTGGTGCCAACACAATTAGAAGTATGCAAAAAATTGATATAATCGAGAGGATTGACTTCGTGATGAACCTTAGGTTCTTTTGGTATCTTTCATTTATATCTTTGTGACACTTGAAAATGTCTCTTGCATGCATCCAGGTTAAGAATAAAACTGACCTCATTATTTCATTTGCATTATGTGGTGAGTTTTAGATTAAATTCAAATGCATTGCACTGTTGATCTAGAACTTGGCCCGAATGTTTGTTGAGGTGAAATCCTGAGTAACATTTAGATTGGGAAAGGATCGTAGGCTTTCTTTGACCCAATTGTGCTTTTCAAGCCTACCAAATGAAATAATTCCTGGTACGTCCCCCTTTGAGCCTAAAGTCTCTTTGGACAATCACATTTTAGCCTATACCCTTCTGAGTGATTAGATGCACTATCCCTTTCTTGGCCCTACCTTCTTGAGCATACTGAAAATGTGCAAATTTTAGAAGAAGATTCAAGTTTGAAGTTGTCAAAGACAAAAGTTACAAAGTCCCTAAAATTCAAGGATACCAAAATGACCTCAAAGAAAAGAAAGAGAATCAAAAACTCTCCCTCAAGATCAAGTCAAGTCAAAGAGAAATCTCAAATAAAGAAAGGACAACACTCCAAAAAAAAAAAGAGGAGAAACTTTAAAAGAAAAGAAAGCATCAGAATTCTCTAGCATGTAAAGACTCAAAAAGAGGTCGAAACAAAAGGAAGGGACAATAAAGAAGTTCAAGGTTCAATGGCATGCCAAATGTCAAGAGCACAAGTTCAGCGTAACGCTCAAGGAGGGATCAAGTCACTCTTATCCCAAATCAATATCCTACCCATTCCTAAGACGACATTATAAGCCGGTAGCAAGTCCTACATAATCTTATCCCAAATGTTCTCACATTAGTGGAGACTTACATGAAGGCCAAGCCTATGGCATCATAGTCTCATGCTTTGAACATTCTTCTGAGTATGAGAGTGTTATTTAAAATGTCCTCAAATTAACATACTTTAAATGTGTGCAAGTGAGGACTTCCTTTGTGGTGAGGGCACTTGAAACATGAGGATCTGTTTAGTTCAAAACCTTTATTTAAAGCAAGACGAACAAATCTTGTCGACACTTAGGTACATTTGAGGTACCACTTGAAGCTATAGGAATTATCTCGAAGTTGATATCAATTAAAAGAGAAGCAAAAGAGAAATTTCTATACTGTGCTAATTATCGGTACCAACTAAAGTCAAGGCTTAATTCTCTTTTCTGTTAAAAAATGAAATTGGGGCAAACACCCACCTTTGAAAACCTGTCTAAGTGACTCGTTGGTCCTTACGCTGATAGGATTTGCTTTCTTAATTTGTGTCATTCATTTGTCAAAGTGTCACATAATGTTATGTTGGCTCGTCACTCCTATTTGTGACATGTTATGTTGGATTGTCACTTTATTTTGTGACACATTAAGTTTTGTTGGATCATCACCTCCTATTTGTGACATGTTATGTTGGATCATCACCTCCTATATTTGTGACATGTTTTATTGGATCGTCACTTTCTATTTGTGACATGTTGGATCGTCACTCCTATTTGTGACATGTTATGTTGGATTGTAACTTCATTTTGTGACACATTAAGTTTTGTTGGATCGTCACCTCCTATTTGTGATATGTTATGTTGGATCATCACACTTATATTTATGACATGTTTTGTTGGATCGTCACTCTTATTTGTGACATGTTTAGTTAGATTGTCACCTCCTTCATTATGACATATTCCATATGCTACTAATAAGTTTAGTGTAGGTGATTATGATATACTTTGGGAAGTCACCCCATTCAAAGTGGTATGTTAGGTCATCCGTCTTTTAATGAGACACTTTGGAAAGTCACTTCGTTTAAAGTGACATGTCGCATAAGGTGTGCACAATTCTTAGTTGCCCTTATATTTCATTTGCTACTAATAAGTTTAGAGCAGGTAATTATGATACACGTTGGGAAGTCACCCCGTTCAAAGTGGCATGTTAGGTCGCCCGCCTTTCAATGAGACAAGTTGGGTTACCACCTCGTTCAAAGTGGCATGATAAATTTAAAATGGGTCGTCCGTCTTTCAATGAGACAAGTTGGGTTGCTAGCCACTCAAATGGGTCATCCGCCTTTCAACGAGATAAGTTGGGTTGTCACCCATTCAAATGACAACATCAAGTTCAAATTGGTCGTCCGCCTTTCAAAGAGACAAGTTGGGTTGTCACCCGTTCAAATGACACATCAAGTTTAAATGAGTCATCTGCCTTCGATGATACATATTGGGTCGTTACCCGTGCAAATGACATCTCATGTTCAAAATGGGTCGTCCGCCTTTCAACGAGATGAGTTGGGTTGTCATCCGTTCAAATGGCACATCAAGTTCAAGATGGTCGTCGCCTTTCAACGAGACAAGTTGGGTCGTCACCCATTCAAATGGAATATCAAATTCAAGTTGGATTGTCCACCCTTCAACGAGACAAGTTGATCCGCCACCTTGTTCAAATAGGTATGCAGCTTTGCATCCTCAGCGTCTCACAAGCTCTATACTGAGGTAATGTTAGAAGTAAAGTCAAAGGTATGTGAATGTTTTATCTTCAAACAACTCTTCTCCTTTTATCTAAGACAATCCATCCCTTTCAACAGATGAAGAGTATTGTCAAAATGCTATCAATGTTTGACATTTCTTTGTGCATATGTCATTCTTTTTCTTTTTTTGTCTAGCCAAAATTGGCTACACGTCAACGTCTTCATCCAAAGACTCTTTCATCCTCTATGAATGAAGAGGGACAGTTGTTAACACCCAATTTTGGATCGATATTTTCAAAAGAAATACTTTTGTGCTTTTTATTTGTTAAAGAGCATAAAATTTGATTTTTACATATTTTGGTTCAATTTAACACAAGTTATTGGTAATTAGCCTTTTTTTTTTGAAAATTTTAGGATATTTATCAATTTGACATAATTATTAATTATTGACTGTCACTGATTTTTTACAGTCACTTTTATAAATAAATATTGTTTGAGTTTTATTTTAAACTCAATCACATTCTTATCTGGCATTAAATACATTTGTTAATTTTTTTTTTATCACAATCCGTTAATTCATAAAATACTAAGAAGTTATTTTTGCATAGATAAGTTAAATATCGATAATTTTGGATAAGATTAAATAGTCATTATTTTAGATAGCTCATGGTTTTGGATAGCTCATGGTTTTCCAAAACCATGGTATTGAGCATACGATTTTTCTCTTGGGTGATTTTATTTTTTCTATAAAACTAATCCACTCTCTTCACAATTAATGGTGATGAAAATTTCTAAATTTGGAAAAAACCCTAAAAGATTTTCTTCCTCTTTCATTTCCTTCCTGCCGACCGACCACCCTCACCGGAATCCAATCTCCAGTGAGTACCCAGCAACACCACCACTAACCCACCACGAAAACCACCTCACTACCACTGCCTAACCTCTCTTTCTCTGTCACTGTTACAATTTTGTTCATCATCTCCGGAGCTAGAAGTTCCGGTAAACAAAAAAAACGTAACAACAACGCTACTCCGCCGAAGTCTAATCGCCGAAGAACAACAATGAAACTAGTGACATTCGTTTCAGATCTGGATGGAGTATAATCAACGACCAAACAGACCCCAACACCTCACTATCTCTGTATTCTCCATTGCAACTCCGGTGATGATGAACCCGGTGGACCACCTCCATGAACCAGCCACGTCAACGCCATCTCCGGCGATGCCAAAGCTCCAACAAACCCACAATAACGCACCAAACAGCCCCTACTCCGTCCAGGTAACACTCCGACAAGCTCCATTACCATGCGTGTGTCTTAGCAAATCTGATCAAATTTTGTGGTTGTATTTTGTATAGAGTGATAATCTTCTTGTTATTTTGTGTTAGACGTTTTATTATTGTTAGCTTGAGTTTCAGATCTTCTCGAAAAATAACACTCCAATGAACTATTTTTAATTTTGTGTTTCATTTCGCTGATAGCGCCCACTGTTTATTTTGTTTCTCTCAATTATTTCAATGACCCATGTAGCTTTTTAATGATTGTGTCATTTTATTATTTATTGTTTTGGTTGTATGATGTTTTTCATTGTTATATTTATGTTGGTTTTGTCAATGTTGGAATTTTCTTCAAATAATCTTTTATTATCTTACTCTTTGTTGGTAATTTTTAACATGGGTTGACTAAATGTTATCTCATGGCCAAGGATAAAATCTCTACGTTGGATTTTTAAGGCCTCCCCATTATAAAAGACGAATTTTATTTTCAAGTTTAATTATTTTATTCAGTTTCAATATTTGGCCAATGATAAAATCTACTCCATCGGATTTTCAAGGCCTCCCCATTATTAAAGACGGAATTTAATTTTTGTTCAATTATTTCATTTTAAATACTAATATACTTGGCCGATGAAGAAATTTTAGTCGATTTCCAAGGCCTCCCATGTATAAAAGACAGGTTTTACTTTTTTCTCTTTAATTTATTTTGATTTGTATTTCTCATTACTAACACTTTTACCAAGTATTTTCACAGGTAGATGGAGCTTCTTCCCAAAGAAGCAACTCGAATTCAAATTTGAGGATCATTTTGAGTTGTTTATTGTGCTTATTCATTTTGTTTAACGATAGACAAATATTAGGCCGCCTTCGTTATTCGTTCTTTACTCTATTTTGTATATATTTTTTTATCTTTCTTATACATGCAAATGATTTTTTATTTCCTCCTCAATTGAAAAAAATGAGTTCAGTCGGGACCC
Organism: Capsicum rhomboideum; assembly: GCA_031232105.1. Taxonomy (NCBI): domain Eukaryota; kingdom Viridiplantae; phylum Streptophyta; class Magnoliopsida; order Solanales; family Solanaceae; genus Capsicum; species Capsicum rhomboideum. The sequence continues at coordinate 70,891,688 of CP124714.1, forward strand.
ACCTTTGTGGATTCCGAAGGGTGCTTAACAATTTCCTTTGGGAATAACCTAAATCCCTACCTAGAATCTAATTGGTTTCGCAAATTATTTTTCTTTAATTTAATTAATTGTTTTCCTAGTTCTCCTAAAATTAGGTGGCGACTCTCAAATATTTTTTTAAACAATTGTTAATTAATTTTTTGAGTCCTTAAGTTGCGCCTTATGAAAATAGGGATCATAACACAAACCACGATCATGGGTAGGCTATAGTAGGTTGAATCAGAAATGCCACTCAGGAGTCCATTAGAGGACTGGATTATACGACCGTAGGACCGTGTCACGATCGTACCTTGAGATCATGACATGTAAGAGAAGTTCAACCTGCAGGAGTCATGTTTAGCAGGATCAGAAGATGGCTCCAACGATCGTGAGTTGATGGAACGATCGTACCACGTGGTCATGGGAGGAAGATCAGTTTTGAAGAAGTGCAGGAGTTTTAGCACAAGGATCAGACGATAGGCCAAGCACGATCGTAGGTTCAACCCACGATTGTATGTTCTTCTCGTTCGAGGCAGCCGACACCAATTTCCTGTTTTGTTTAGGATAGGATTTGTTGAGTCTATAAATACTCTTTTAGGGTTATTTTTACGCATTAGATATTATTATTATTATTCTATAACACTATTTTTTGGGATTCCAAGGCACTTTCTTGGGATTTTATGAATATTGATTTTTGCGGTTTTAATTAAAGTTGAGATTTCAGAGTTTGTTCATTCTTGTATGATTCAATTAATGTTTTCATCCATGAATGCTTATTTTGTTCACATAATTATGAGTAAATAAACCCCATAGCTAGGGTTGTGGGAACCGTAGCGGATTAACAAAGTAAAGTTCGAAGTGCAAGGTGTTTCTCGAAGGGTATTAGGGCAAGTATTGTTGTTTCTTTTGAATCGATTGCTTTCTGACTAGTGCACGCATTAGGACTCATCCTGTCTCTACTCTGGATTGTAGAAAGGGTAATAGGATAGGACTAGCGATTCAACAACAAGACTCGAAGTTATCTTCATTTAATCAGCCTTGAGTCGTGATAAGGGAAAGGCTGTTTTAGGATCATAGATAGGGGGTAACATAGCAACACTCTATCGTATTAACCTTTGCGCTTGAGGATGGTCATCCACGAGGGACGTAATATAGTCGGTTAAATGATACTTAGCCTATTGATTCTGCTTTTCAGATACCTGAAGAGATCACTAAGTGAGGAAAACCTATGGAGTTATGAAGTTATTGGGGAACACAATCCTAGTTCTTTTCTCATCTTGATTACAACCCCAGCAAACGATTACTATTTCAGTTTACAAAACCCCCCTTTTACTTATTTTCTTATTTGCTAAATAACTCAACCAAACAAAGTTCAAACAAAGTTGATTGGATTTCAACCTATTCCTCATTGGATCGACCCCAACCTCAGTTGGGTTCTATATTTGAACAACGACCCCTTTATACTTTCTTAGAGGTGTAATTTGGACGACATCAGATACGTAGATGCCACAACGACTCGGTCATACCACCCCCAAAAATGGAAACTGGGGCAGAATTTTTAAGAAGGAATATTGAAAATTCAGAATATAAGATCATCCTCTAATAGTCAGAATGGAAGTTCATACAAGAGTACAATTGGGATAGATTTTGAGAAAACGTCTCAATATCCCCACAAATTGTCAGAATCTCCTAGCAAACTCTGAGATTTGCTTTGGAATATCTAACTAGGGCAGAAATTTTGAGAGCAGAAATTTTGAGAGGGACCTCAAAATTTCAATCAAGTGTATGCTAAGAGTTCGGAACCAACTCTAAGAACTTCCCTAGAAATGGAGTTCAGAAACAACTTTTGATATCCCCAACTACAACATAGTCCCAAAGAGACTAATCCCTAGCTATGACAGATTTTTCAAAGGATCATCTTCAAACCCCCAATATAAGAAATAAGACTTATTGTGGTGACATTTAGTGGCGACCTAAAATGTTGTTGCAGAAGCTTCATATACAGTGCAAACATTTGTAGTTGCTGCAGAACATATACTTTTAGCGGAGATTATCCTTTGTCGCCACTAATAGGCGTCACTGGATCTAAATTTATAAATTCCCGCTAACATTAAAATTTTGGCTCCACAATTATAGTGGCAACATATCAAATGTCGCCTCTAAATGTAATTTTGTAGCGACCCTGTCGCTTCTGATATCATTCTTATTAATTTAATTTTTTTTTAAGAAAAGAAAAGTAAAATAAAACAATGTTCTAGTTAAAGCTAAAAAACAGAAAAACAAAAGTTGTTCTTTGGTCAAAGCAAAAGCTCAAAGAAACGAAATGGGTATTCTATAGATCCATCAGCGCCGTCTTCTTCTTATCAGTTCTCTAATAAATCTCTTTTTCTTCATCTCCCTTTCCCAGCAAAACGAAATGGGTATTTGGTAATGTTTCTGCCTTGAAGCACTTACTATGTAATTTTGATTTTCCTCAATGGATATTCTTCAATTTTTCACTAATAGGGTTCTCTATAATATGTTTTTCATCAGGTATGTGCTCAAAATTTCTCGTCGAGTGTATATTTTCAGATTTCACATGCAATTTCTTTAACCCACTTGAAAATCTATAGGAATAGGGTTTCTGTTTGCCTAAAATTCTTCAATTGCTCATCAATAGGGTTCTTTAAAGTATGCGTTCCATCAGGTATGTGCTCAAAATTCTTTCTAGGTATATGTATTTTTCAGATTTCACATGCTACTTCTTTAACCCACTTAAAAATCTGTAGGAGAAGGATTCCTCTTTGCCGAAATTTTTTAGTTTTTCACTAATAGGGTTCTTGAAAGTATGTTCTCCATTAGGTATGCACTCAAATCCCTTTTCGGGTATATAGATTTTTCAAATTTTACATGCAATTTCATTAACCCACTTGAAAATCTGTAGGGATATGGTTCTCTAAAGTAGAAGGAGGAAGGAAGAGAGTTCATAGTTTGAAAATCAGTGTGAGGGTAAGCCATATGATGTTCTGAAGGTTTGAACCTGTTCACCGTTCGAAGTTTTGAACGTTTGAATCTGGAGGTACAATGGATGTTTGTTCCTATTTTTATTTTTCGTATGTTGTTGATTATCGGCCATATAAGTTGTCTCCAAGTTATCTCTCTTTGGGTAAGCTCTATGTTGCTTAGAATATTCAAAAAGGTCAATGGGTGTGTTTCGAATTCTCCAAAAGTAGCGTACTTTTGGAGGATCTGGCATGGGTGTGGCATTGATAGTGAAGAGTCCGCGCAACTTAGGGTAAGCTGAAACATTACTTTTGAAGTTCTAGACCTTTTGATGTTGTTATTGTGGTTGAGTGTTCGTACTACTTTGAAAGATTATTTATATTAAACGGAACTAGGACACAAATTAGTAATTTATATTTTCTTGACTTTATCCTGTACAAAACAAGAAGGAGAGAGAATGCTAGAGAAATTTGAATTAGAAACAAACTTAAAAGCTATGTGATACAAGAATTCCTTCCGAAATATCTCAAGTAACTATCAGGATTAGCATGGTAAATACATGAGACTAGGTCTGTAGTTAACCAAACAATTCTCCAGTTACCACCTCAAATCACCAGTAGTCTGAAGGAAAAAGAAACAGAAATTCCACACGCCTTATGATATTGGATTTTACTCATCGTTGAACTAAAAGGTGTCTCTGCAAGATTCATGCAAATTAGGATGATAACAGATTGTTCAAAATTATCAAGTTGGTTCATTTATTCTGTTCCATTCCCTAGTTTGTAGAACCAATATTGTTATTAATCTGCAATCCAACATTAGTTGTGTACTTGGCAGCTACTAGAGTACTATTGTTATAAGAAGGCTAGCTAATTTTCTGTTTCACACAATAATTTATATTTCATAGGGTTAACTAGAAAACAACTTTGTCTCCTCTAGCTGTAATAATTGACAAAGAAATACAAACAACTCTAAATTCAATAATCTGATATTACTTGATCAAGTTTCATTGCAGCAAACTTGATCATGATTTGTGGACTTGAGTTAGTGTTCTCTTGTCCTCATAAAATGTCCCCTGCTGTTTCTTACTATTATCTTTAAGATGAGGCTAACAGTTTCTTCTCTATTACAGAAGAACTTATAGCTTATTTATGCTACTATCACTTCCATATTTCAGATTGTTAAACTTTTCTTCCTCTTCTTTATTTATAGAAGAATCGTTCATTTTTTTATTCTTTATTTTGGAATTGCTGCTTACCTTTTTGTAAACTCTATCTTATTTTGCTTCTTCAATCACAATGGTTCACACCGGGTCAAAAGTTTTTTGATGTTATATAGTTGTGTACTACTTATATTTTCATTCCTTATCCAGTTACTGTGGTGATTAGTTTTCCTACAGTTCACTTTGCCACCCTCCTGAGTTATGAGCATGCTTTCAGACTCCATGTCACCTTTGCTTCTTACGATACTTTGGTTAATTCCAACTCTATGTATTTACTGTTCAAATATACTTGATTTTGTTAGTTACCCAACTTCTTTTGTTTTGTGATTAGTTTGTTTTTATTTGGCAATGGTCTAGAGATATTATGTTATTTACAATAGACCTTTTAGAGCATGGAAAGCTCCGTTGTGTGTTATCTACACCAAGTATAGTATTGATGAAGACAGATTGTCTTATCGATCTAATGATGTTGAGTTAGAGGATTGAAAATACCTAGTGAAGTATTTTGGTAGTGATAAATTCAAGGTAAATAAATAACTAGAATTTTTGAAGTTAGGATACTCGTTTACTCTTTGAATAGAGATTTTATGCTCTCTTAGCTTAAGTGCAGATTGTCAGCGAGAGAAACAAAAGAAATAGAGAAAAAAATAACTAAATATTCTTATGGTACAAGAGCATTTACAGAAGTAGAGGAATCTATGGTGAAAATACATTATATTTGCTCCTTATTATTACATATACTTCTTTGTTATTTTTATAATTATTTGCTTATTATACGTATATATATATTCCCTTTTGAACTATATTGTAGAGATATCCTCGATCAGAAGAAATTGAGACACCAGATAAAGGAGAAAAAGAGACACTTGATAAAGTCTGGAAAATCCAACACACACGTAAGAATGTTAAATGGAGAACACATATGGTTAGATCCACAATCCCAACAGATCCATGTAATTCCCTGAAATCACTGCCTTATTACCTTCCTGACATACAATAAGTTACATTCAATATGTTTGTTATGTTTGGTTGTAAACAGTTATGTATTATTGAAGGGACAACTCCAGCAACTTGTTGTTGAACAACAATCTAAAGATATTGAGCATCCATGACTAGGGATGAGATTCTATCCATGGTTCATGGTGAGAGAGGGATGTGTTCGGGGATAAGGATATGAAAAGAAGCCTCCTAGAAAGACTCAAATATAGCAAGAAGAAATAAAGGCCAACGTGTCTTCAGCGATAATGGCTGCCGATTTAAAAAGGAATATGGAACAAGATTTGCAAAAAAAATTTGAAAGAGAAGCGTGAGCACATGAAAGGAGAAGTAAAAAAGATGTTTCAAGAACAAATGGCTGCTATGATGACTAGAATGCAACAGGTACTACCTTAACAATTTTCGCCTCCTTTTTTTTTGATAATTTTTCTTTCTTACTTCTTGGAAATTATTTTGTGACTTGCTCTGTTGAAGTTGTTAGCTTGATTCTTTAAATTTGATTTTCTCAATGATGCATACCAATTATTCTGTGACTGCTTTCATTTGTTGTCTTGTGTTTATGAGAAAGCTGGACTGCTTCCAGCTTATCCAAATCATCGACTCTGCACTGAATCCTACTTGAACATATAATTCAATTCTTAAATTTTATCAGATGAATAATTGTAAGTAGCAGAGCTGAAATTATATTTTTGGTAAATAAGTTGGATAGTGGTTGTTGTTCTCTAGCCTTGTAGTGAGTTTGACAATTTTTCTAGCTTTGATATGGACAACTTGAATCACCTTCTTTGTCAAACTAGTTGTAGTCTTCTTCTTGTTTTGGACAATAGTATCGCCATGGTTGATATCGATATCAGCAATTGTAGGTTCAAATGGCTCCTCAAGAGAAGCCCAACAGAAAACTCCAGTGTAATTATCACATTAGATCCTTTCAAATCCTCTGTTATACTATGAGGATCAGAGAGAACCAGAGAATTATTGCTTTTTTTAGGTCAAAGTAAAAATTTTGTTCAATAAATAAATGAAGTAGAGTTTGCTATTCGAAAATCATAACGTTCAAAATTGGATCCGTCTTTGACCTTAGGCATGTGGCCTGATAGAAAATTTTTCTTCTGCAGTTTCTTTTACATCTATGTTGCTATAGGAGATAACATTATGTCTGTTATTACATTCCATTCAAGTCACTACTATCATGTATGGACTCTGCTTTTTCAAATATGCAGTTTCTTGCTGTCCATATTGAACTTCTGTTTTCTGCCATCAAACATTATACATCCTTCACATATTATAAAGACAAGAGGGACCAAGGTAAAAAGAGACTTCCAGTCAACTGATGTAATCTAATACAACAACAACATACCTAGTATTTACCATTATTTATGTAATCTAATATTTAATAAAAAAATTAACTGATACTAAAATAACTATTCTATACCTTCTTCCCCGATTCCTGATTAAAAAGACAGCTAATGGTTTCAAAGGATAGAAACATTAAACACCTTTATCAAAGCTCTCTGAATCAGCCCACTATTTTTAGAGATAAGTAGGATCTGTAATAAATACTTGAGTAGCAACCTTTTAATGAAAGAAACTTTTTTTCCTTCTCTTAAGATGCTTATTATAAACACATCAAAAGGAATAAGCTTATGGTTGATCATCCACTTGTTTTAGCATACTAGTCTAGGATACGTGCGTTGCACGTGAGTTTTACGTTTATTAAAAAAATGTGCATAAAATAGAGAATAAAAATAAATTATGTGTATTATTAATTGCCATTGAGGTAGATATAATATTTATTTAAATGAAAATATAAATATTATTGTATTACATTGACATATTAATATTTGAATTCAAACCTATAATGATATAAAATTTAGGTTATTTAGATAAATATATGAACATACTTTATCACCACAATATTATCATCATATATGTGAATTTAGTTCAAGAGATGCATTTTTCCAAACCCCTTCTTTCCATTTTATCAAGTTGTTAGTTGGGTTTTTGTTTTGAATATTTAAGTAGATCAGTGCATATATATTAATTTTTTTATTATTAAAATAATAACTTGCAACAATTCACACATAGGACAAAATCTTTTTTTTCCCTAAAACTCAAAGAAATAATTTGATACTATAGAACCAGATAGCCCAGCAAAGCTAGGCGCCTGCCAAGTTCAACACCAATGACATGAATTTAACAGCATGCAATGGTTTTTAGTGTCGAAGAAAAAAGGTTAAGCGTCAAATTATTTAGTACAGAGAATTGTGTGGACAATTTATCTATTTCTTGACAGGAGAAAGCATGGACATTCCTTCTATGTCATGATGAAAGGCAAGAAACAGATTAATCCTCATACCTATTTTTTCTTCTGAAAATTGATTTTTCTGCTTCCTTTTTGTTGATAATCCTGGTATCCGGGTCAGTCTGCGCGCACTCAACTAATTCCATGGGATAACTGTCACCTCCCCAACAAAGTTATAACGTGCCACATAGAATTAAGCCATTATATGAGCATGTTTTTTGCGGATAGAATTAAGAGACATTTAAAAAATCAAACGACAAAAATAAAGAGGGACAACCACCTACAAGCTAAACCGCAAAAAATATGGATAAAATGTGCAAGCTTGTCGATATCAGGTTCATATAAATCATTCCGGCATGAAATATAAAGGTAGAATTCGTAGAGCTTAAATCTTTAATCTGCCTCTGAGTGCATATGAAATTTCACGAAAATATACATAAAGAATAGATTAGTAAAATCAAATTTCATATGGTTGATCCAAATAAAGTTTCCACTGAAGAAAAATTAAAATTATTCTATCCACTTAATAAACAAAGGACATAACCCGAGGTAAGAGAAAAAAGATCATAAACAAAAGGACAGGAAAGAAAGTGAAGGAAAAATATTGCTCTATATATACCTTTGTTATGAAGCTAGCATAAGAGACATCAACTTGGCATTCAAGTGCAATAGAAAATAATCTAGTTGAGTAACCTATCTAGCAATTATACTGATTTGGACAAGTGCTTGATGTTATTATTGTCACTTCCTGATGTCTCCTTGGAAATTTGGTCATTAGCTTTAGCCCCCTGCATATGTTCATTATCTTCCTTTTCCTTCTCTTTTTCCTTTTCCCAAACCCTATATTGTGCCATGTTATGTCCCAAAATTTTACAGTGCTTGCAAAATTTGGGGACTCCCTCATATTCCAGCTTCTAATAGTAGCCTTTGAGAAGGCTATTTGGATTTTGCAGTCCCACTCATATTTGATTTAGTTGAGGTTTGGTAATAATATCAACCTCAACTCTAACGTTTGTCATGCTTGGCCTCGATCACTGATCCGTAGCAGTATCCACAGACAGGAGAACCCCAACTGGCCTCAGAATCTGTTTGATTGACATGATTCCAGGTGTGACAATGGAAAAGCAGATTCAGCAAAAGTACCTAGATTGGAACAACTGGGGAGTCTTCATTCGGTGTGAAATCAGGCGTCCATTTCTGGAACCACATGACCATGCCATCTATTTCAATTAATAGTTTGAACCAGACCTTTTGAAAGTCTGTCTCGCTATTGATGTCGATGAAAACAGTGCGAAATCATACGCACCTATCTTCACTTCACCATTAATCGAGATTTACTTAGCAAAAACATATCTTATCCTCACAATTTTAGGTCGTGTACTAAGAAACTTACATGTGATAGTGTATTTACACTCTTTAGCCATGACTCCATAATAATCAATGGATCTGAAGATGACTGCCAAAATGTCGTTATGCATAGCGAATCTAGCTTTCACATTCGGATCACCCATCCTCTTTACTGTGGGCTTGGATTTGACCGTAGCAATTAGGGTGAAGGCATGAAAAAAAATCTGAAGAATTCAATATATATTGTATACAATTGCAATCACATTTTTCCATAGGTGATACAAATCATACAAACTTAATTGAAGCAAATTCTGCTGTCTCTAACACCTACCACTAATAAACCAATTGGTAAACCCTTAGAAGAGGGATTCAAAAGAAAAAAAAAGAGAAGATGGGAATATAACATTAAGAAAGAACCATAATAGTTCGTACAATTGGTAGCTATAAAGTTTTTTGAATTTTTTTTTTGCATATTCTATTGCTCATGTCTTGTTCAGTTTTCCATACAACCTCATCTAGGCAGGTTGAAAGATTCTTGTAGAACTGCATAAAAAAAATATACAAGAACGTGGTTAAAAGAGGGAGAATGATAGCAAAGGAAGAAATTTAACTAATATGTTAATAACTATGCCTTTATCCTAAGTCTGTTGGGATCGGCTATAGAAATACCATGTATCTTTCTACTCAACACATATCCATAAGCCTCCTCCTTTATACCTTGGGAACTCACGTGGACTTTGTATTGTGAAGGATGACTTCATTCTAACACAATTTATCCCTCGAGGGACTATTCATGGTGTCCTTCGCCAGAGAAAACCAGCTGTAATACTGGACTGGGAGTTCCACCATCGTATTGTTCAATTCAAGAAACAAATTACACTAAAGCAACTCTAAAAGCATAGAATTAGTTACGAAAGTAAGTACAGAGTCACTTACGGATGAGACCTCTCCTTATAAACTCGTCTAGGAATAGCATTATATTATAAGATTTTTTATAGAATTAGAGGATTCATAAACCAAAAAGAACACGAATTGATATTTTAGTAGGCTTTCCATACATTTTTATATTTTAGTAGATCTTTTCCATATATAATCTTAGAGAAAACTCACGTGCAGCCCAGCAAAAAACTTCCAACCATTTATTTTTTAAATTTATTTTTTGGTATAATAATTGAAGGAAAAAAGTGAAAAGACGATTTTGTCTAAAGCAAAGACTTTTAATGAAGGACAAAAAGTTCAAACAATATTTATAAGGACCTTCACACTTTTAATATATTAGATTAGATAGATAGATAGATAGATAGATAGATAGATAGATAGATAATAAATATATTAGAGATGAGTTACTTTAGAAGTGTCCTTTCTTTTATGGCATTCCGTTCTCGATTCTTATATTTTAATTATCCCACTTGTGGTAGAATTAGGAGGCACTTGTGTTTAAATCCTAAATTGTCTTGCTTTGTTGAATTTCTATAAAAATAGACTATCACTTCTTGCTCCTCCTAGTTTTGTCGGTATCATTGCAGCAGTTTTCACGTTAGCAACATTATTTTCTGTTTCTAAATCACTTCAAAGACTAGTATTATCTTGTGAACTGGGCCAAATCCTCCTGTTCCAATCTTATTTATTTCACTAAAGTTATCAGTTGCAACTGTCAATTTAGAAAAGGCAAGAAGATGTAGTTCTAATGAATTTTTTAGCCATCTCTTGCCACAAAGTGTCTGTAGATATATCTCTTAAATTACTATATCTGGCCGTTGAAAAATGTTTAGGTCGTCTCAGAAGAGATCAAAACATGTAACATTAAGTAAAACTACATCACCCTGTCAATTCCAAGCTTCATTACTTCGAAATACTGTTATGCATATAACGCGCTGAAAATATTATGTCATTGATTTTTAGTCTTATATGGTTTATGTTATCCTTTTTATTATTAGCATTGAGTCTGAAAATTTTCAAAGTAATCTTGTGTTTTTTCAATATCAGGAACAATGTTCTTAAACAATGAGGCCGACCAAGGAGAAGCTTGAAGGCTTGCAATGAAAGTTTTTGTTTTCTTATATGTATATGCATACAATGCAAGTTATTTTTTTTTTGATCATATGTATTTGCATACAATTACACTAAAGTATGCAGTTAACTTTCTAGTAATTGAAGTGTTTATAATAGCTGGCTTGGGAATAATTTAGCAGTTTCTTAGATACTATTGGATCAATAGTATTTGTATGTGATGATTTAATAGCTTTTGTAGTGATTATTGTCGGTGCTAAAAGTTGATCTTCAACAGCAAGACTAATGTTGTCACAAATGTTATAGCAGTTTTTGTGGCGAGTTATATCTACTAATAGTTATTTTTCAGTGGCGAAATGGAAGTTGCTACTGATAGTACTGATTCTGCGACGACAAGAGTTGCTACTACTAGTAACTTTAGCAGCGAGAAATAGTTGCCACTAATAGTTTATGAGTTTTTGTGGTGACAAAATACGCCACTAAAAGTTTTATTTAGTGGCGACTAAGTTCAAATCAGGATTTTAACATTTTTTTGTGGCAAACTTTTAATCTTTTGTAGCAATATATGTTGCCACAAATGAATACTTATTGTGGCGACTCATGACTGTCGTCCTGAATAACTTTTAGCTATGGAAGTACTACCAACGACCCAATAGTCGCTGCTATATATCTTTAGTGGCGACTTTTGGGCTTTTTGTGGCGAATTTAGTCGCCATAATAGGTCGAATTTCTTGCAGTGGCCCCTAGCCATAATGTTGAAAATCTCTAGAGCTCGCCAACAAGATGACAGAAATGTCAGGACCTCGAACCAAGGGCGTTCGTTGAGCTACACATGCACGATAAACTGGCAGAGCCCCCTCCCAATTATATTTCAAAATTTATATTTTTCAAAACCTATTTTATCCTTTATTAAAGTATATTTTGGGTAAAAATTGATTTTTTCTTACATCTATTATGTCCTGGGGAGTCAAGACAAGCAACCGAAGATAGCAGGCACTTGAAGATGACAAGACTGAAGCAGACAACCAGAGGAGGTTAACACAGATCAGTTTCACCAAAAACTAATAATTTTTCTATGGATGTAGGATTTTTCCAGAGCTTGATAAAGGATCAACGAAAAGCATATTAATCAACATATTTCTTCATTTAGAGGAATCTAATAAGGGAAGACTGCAACGACTAGTTCAAAGGAAGAGATAATGACATCCCGTTCAAATCCCCAACAAGTCATAAATCATAATGAACATGCAATTATTCGAAATCAGTATTTGTTACCATCCCCAGAGACGAGACTTGTTTACTCCTTTATACTCAAAAGGACCTTTCGTTTGTCCACTCACCCCGAGAGAGTGTGATATGTACTTTTTTCTTTACATTATAGTTGTTTCCTTAAAAGTTTTTCTTCTGATAATAGTTGCTAGCAAAAGCAATACTGTGTCTACTGATTGTTTATCTTGAGAGTAGGTACACGTAAAGGAGTTGGAATAACAACAAAGCAATCATAGGGATCACCTAATAAGGATATAGCAACAACATCCTCCTCAGATCACCAACAAAGCATACGATGTACAAAATGGTATTTGTGGTTGTCTCCAAAGAAGGGGTTCAACCATTCATTTACACTCGAAATGATCTTTTGATTTTCTATTCACCTCAAGAAGAGGATGACAATTTTAGATAAAGTCATCTGATTTACACTACCAAATTTTTGTCTGAAGTCGCTAGCAAAAGAGATACTGTGGCTGCTAACCATTTACCTTGAGCGCAGGTACATACAAAAAGTTATCCCACCAGCAAATTGATTCAGTTGATATCTTTTTCAAACTACTGACAGGGACATTTCATATCCACTCATGCCAAGAAGGCCATGCCGAGAGGGACATTGCACATTCACTTATGTCTAGAGGGCTATTGGATATTCACTCATGTCGAAAGGGCCATTGTATATTCACTCATACAGAGAGGGCCATGCTAACAGGGCCATTTCATATCATCATTAAGAGGGCCATTACATATTCACTCATGCCGAGAGGTCCATGTCGAGAGGTCCATGTCGAGAAGGCTATTGCATATCATCACCAAGAGGGCCATTCCATATTCACCCAGGCCGAGAGGGCCATTGTATATCATCACCAAGAGGTTCATTGCATGTCATCGCCAAAAGGGCCATTGCATGTCATCGCCAAGAGGGCCATTTCATATCATCACCAAAAGAGCCATCATGTTCAATCATATTATCCCCAAAGTCTCCATATCCGATTAATCACACAGAGGCAGAGGAGTTTGGCATTGAAGGATGAATTGGAGCACATGTATCCATTAAATCAAGTAGAGGCGGAGAAGTTTGGCACTGAAGGATACCATCATCTTAATATTCGTTAATCACGCATAGATGGAGGAGTCTGGCATTAAAGATATTTTTGCGTCCTACATTTGCTAAATCGCACATAGACATTAGAGTCTGGCGCCAGAAAGCATATTCAGCATTAAACGCATCAACATACCAGAGCTCAGAAAGTGCATGATCTAACGGGCATATCTAAGTTGCTATCCCAAGGCAGACAACATACTAGACTTCCCAAAAAGTCAATATTTTGAAGTTCGCCATGTTCAAAACATGATAGTGTGCAATATTACCCAAACGTTAACAGACAAGGGTCATCCATAAGTCACAACAATATCCTAATCAATTAGTGTGCAAGATTGACCAAAAGTTGACAGTCTGAAGGTTATCCATAAGCCACAATTATATCCTTACCGATTGATGTGCAAGATTACCATAAACTGATAATCTGAGGGGTATTTGTAAGTTGCCTCATTTCCAATATTGAATGACGTGCAAGATTATCTGAAGACCAATAATTCAAGGGATATCTGTAAATAGTATCGATACGAATAATACACAAGACTTACCTAAGGCCATATGCAAGAAATTGCTATCGGTAACTTTAGAGGGTTGTCATGACCCGAGACTACCCCCTTGTCGTAATACAGTGCTTAGCAAGTGACCCCAAGCTAACCCATGGCTTGGCATGACATGACACTATAAATACTGAAATAAATAAAATAAAACACTATGCGGAAGATGAAATGAATGGAGAAATAATAATCAAAACCAACCAATAACATCTGAGTTTAAAACCATAAAGGTAAACACCTAATTGTATGTCTGAAAGCCTCTACTAAGACGAGTTGCTAGGAAAAGCCCCCAGCTAGCTCTAACTATCTAAAAACTGAAGGGGAATAAATGGAAAATACTGATAACTAGTCCTCGAATGATGAGGACTCACCAAAGTACTGCTGCTGATGTAGTAGGATATCATACTATGCGCGATCCAGAGGCTAAATGTCAGAACCTATAGTATAAGACAATATAACGTAAAGGAAAGTATATGGTCAATACTTTGAATGTACTAAGCATATGAGATATGCACTACACTATATATGCTGATCATGAGAACATGAATTGAATATTAAGTGAGAAAGGTAAACTGATGCAACGACCAAGTAAAGTAAATATGTAACATAATAATAATAAAATGCTGAGTAAAATGAATACAAAGATATTTTAATGCCTTAAAGGGATATATAAACTGACGTGCTGATGATGACATAGTTAAATCAAAAGTAATACTGAGGTACACTAAGATGTACGAATCCATCCAGATAATCATAAATACTTAATGCATGAATATTTTGATACAACTGAGATACTGTGAACTAGACTGAGCTGGGGGACATACAAAAGCCGAAGTCTGAGACTATGGGAGATACTATTAATCGACATGTAACCATGTGAGTTAAACATGGATTTTGATGTATAATCCCCATTGAAAAGGTCCTAATATACCTTGCCAGAGTATAAAGGCTGAGCTGATATGAAATGGTATAAATAAACCTATGGAGGCATGTCGTTCTGTGACTTAGGGACTACTACTAAAGGTCTCACCCTAGCAGGTGGGCAAGCCTTCATCCCCTAGTCCGCTTGGTGCTAAGTACTATTCTCAACTGAACATAATTGATAGCTCGATAAGATGACATACTTGGATGTCAACCTGAGATGACATGTATGGATGTCAACCTGTCCATAATCATGGATGCCATAGCTGATTGCCATACTACTAGTGAACTCTGTTTTTATAAGAAAATCAATCTACGATCATTAATGGCCTTCCGAATACCATACAAATTGGGAACTTATTTTTGAGAAAAGGTGTTCAAGAGCATTGATGGCATAACTGGATGTCATACATGTCATGTATCATACTATTATGAGCTGAAGCTCCTGATTATGATTTGAGAACTCATATGTATATAAATCATGTATTTTTGAATACTGTAACTTGTAAGTCTATGGGAGACATGAGATGGCTGGAGTAAATGCATAAAGAAACCCTACGAGGATTAAGATTTGGAAGGAAATTATAAAGCAGGACCTGAGCCCTGAATTCTGACTCATGGAGATGCTAATAGTCTAGTACGGTGAATTTATCTGAAAATACCATTTAAAATATACTTCATCTGAAAACACTTTACAGGTCTGTAACACTGAAGGTACGGATAAACTGAGACTAAGTAACAGACCCTCTATTTGAAAATATCCTAAAACATGCAAACCTTAAGGAACGAGTATTTAATTAATAATGCATGGGATCCTAGGTCATCGAGTGCTCATAACCCGCCATCTCTAAAGAATGCAACTATTCATGACAACTTCTATGATATGAATGGAATATGAAATTACATAATACAAGCCTAAAAATCATGAAATATCATTATGCTTAGGGTTCATGGACATGATACTATCAAAGTAGTAAATTTCTCGGAGAAACATGTATTTATAGTTTACTAGTTATGGGGAGCTGAAGTACAAGGAGAATCATGACTGTAATGAAAACCCTAATTTTGAGGTCATGAATTAATTGAGGAACTGAATGTATTTCGAGACTCAATGGGTGAAAGAATACCCACTGATGAAATCCCACATACCTGGAAGTAAAGAACTTGAACTTGAAGTTTGAAAATTAAGGAACCCTAGCTCTTGCTTTGGAGAAGAGAAAACACCTATTTTTCTCTGTTAATGCTAAGCATTGACTGAATTTGAGTAATGAGGGGCTTAGGGTAAACTTAGGATTATTATTTAACCTTATGATAGCTTAAACGACGTAGTTTTGGGGGTCTAAGTAGTGGGAAAAGACTAGAATACCCTTATAAAAAGTAACTAAAAAAGTTGCAAGGGATGGCATGCGACCCATCCCATGATCGTGGGACACACCTACGATCTTGGGTGAAGTTCGTGGTTGGGTGGATGGACTGGATACTCTCTGGTCTTGATCATACGAGCCATGGTATAATTATGGGACCCACCTATGATCGTACCTTGGTTCGTAGGTTGAAAGTCCAAGCCGAAGGAGCTAGTCAAGATCTTGCCCAAGATCGTGGTTTCTAACCATGTTCATGGTTCATTATCGTAGTTGGAAGGTATACTTTTCAATTTTCAGGTTTTTGGGGTTGTTTCATGCACGAGACCATTGTACGGTCGTGGTCTCTAACCACGATCGTGGTATCTCATTATTGGACAATGCTCTACTAAAATGGCCATAACGTTTTACTCCGATAACAGATTAAGGCAAAACTGGATGCGTTGGAAAGAAGACTCAAAGACCTTTTATTTGGTGGGTCTTGAGATCAAAAATACCACAGAATTTGGGAGTTATACTCATTTGAAGTTGACAATAGAAAGATTCTTCAAAAGAAATCAATCGGTAAGGGAGGTTTCAACTTTGCTATGAGCTAGAAGTTACTTGTGGCCTAAATACACATCTAATTCACTTCTCATACTACCAAAATATGAAGTTTGGTTCTACAAGTACTTGAAGCATCATTCTAATCTTAGCTCGAATTTTTGGGGTGTTACAGAGGCTATCTAGTCAAAATTGAAGAGTTTGTTACTGGTAGCTGAAAGGGCTATCATGTCAAGCTAAAAAGATCAAGATATACAGTAGCAGGGACTGTTCTACCTCGATGTTATAGGTGGTTATTAGGACCATCCTATTCGACAACCAGGAGGGTTATCATGCCTACTATTGTGGAAACTGTTACTTCCAAAAATAAGAATAGGAAAAGGTATGGTGAAAGGAACTATTTGCTCTTCATGAATTATATTTAATACTAACAGTATTGTTTCAAGATGTTGTCGAGAGCATCCAAGAGGATGAAATTCTCAAAGAAAAGCCACAGGTGCAGATGACTCCAAAAAGGACGCAGCATAATGTGGAACTTTTTCTTAGCAACGAACTGGGACATAGTCCGAGGAGGAATATCAAACTCTTTGGACAAGAGTTGAGGATCGAATTCCACTTCAATCAAACCATACCCCTATTAGAAGGCATGTGGGTTTTCTTTATTTTTTCAGTTTCAGTTTCGCCTCCAGAGTAATTTCTGAACCCACACTGGAAGCAACCTCCCTTATCTTCCAAGCCCAGCTGACAATGCTCCTAGAGATTTGGAAATTATGTCCGGGTAAGTTCTTACCTATGGATGTGAAGGATCCCATATTCATGGTCGAGAGGTTACAAGCCTCTTTTCCATAACTCGACTCTTTTGTCACCCATCATAAGCCAAAGGTCGTCTTAGTATACAAGACCATTTTTTCCACCTATTAAGTCAAACAACAAGCAGTCTGTAGGAGGGCTCTACGTTGAAAACTCGACTGCATTTCAATCCCCGTAAATCCTCGCATTCCCCAGCTTTTTGGTCTCTCTAAAGTTCGAAATTGGGATAACTTTTGAATTTTTTGAAAATCATGCGTAAGGTTCAAGCATCTTGAACTACAAGTGGACTGAATTCTTATGTAACCTGAGATGTGTAGGAAATATGATGTCGGGGTTCATCCATAATTCCATAAAATTCGTGCCAAAGCCAACCGTTCCCTTGAGACGAATTAGTGGTCGGACAAAATTGGGTTCGTCAATTCCCTTTGCCTAGGATCTCTTGCATCGACCCTATCATAGGGAGGAGCAGTTGTTGACACCCAATTTTTTCCCTCCACAATTTAAATTAATTTTAGAGCTTCTTCAATTTCCAACAATTTGAAATAATTGCTTTACAAATTTAAAATATTTTAATAATTATTTTTGAGGCAATTTTTCAATTTTTTAAATAATAAATATATCTCTATATTCCATAATATCTAGATTTATAATTTTTTTTACTTTTAATAATTATTTGGAAAAACCATTTCCTACCAAAAATTGATTAAAATTGGATAATTAGTCTATTATTTTAAAATGATTATGCTTTTTGTCAAAAATGATTATTTTATGTTGACAAAATTAAGAAGCTCAATAATTAATTAAAAGACATAATTTATCTCGTTCCAATTGTTATCAACTTAGAAATTAATGGAAAACAATTTGATGAAATTTTCCAAGGAACCAAGTTCCTTAATACATCTTATTTAGACCTTTTTACGTCAAATATTATTACCATTGGGCCTATTTTGTTCATGTTCCCAATAGATCCCAATTTTTCAGCCATTTATTTTAGCCTAAAGTGACTTGACCCGACCCAAATCCTTAATTCCCCCAACTAAACTCCTAATCCCTCACACCCTCTTTCTCTCGTCCATTCCCAACCAAATGAACTAAACCAGCAATGACCAGCCTTCTCCCTCAACGAAGAACTCCCAAATCCTAGCCTTTCCTTTCTTTTATTCGGTGGATAGCCGCCGAAACCACTGCCACAGTCGCCTATCTCCATTGCTATCAACTTTACATCCTTTCACATCCCCTTTTCATTAAATTCTCAAAGCTACATAAAAGTCAAATCCTCCACTGCAAACTTCTAAAAAGGGAGTGATATGGAGATTCAACAGTTTTTGGAGTGTTTTTACATTGGTTCAACAGTCAAAGAACCCATCTGTCTTGAAGAGCTCAAATCGTCAAAATCAAATTTCAATAAGTCTTAATACTTCAAGTCAATCTGACCATATCCTTCACTTTCTTTCATTTTCTCATTAATACCTCTGCAATTTGCCTATTAAAGAATTAAAATTTTGAAAATTTTCAAAGCTTCTTTGAGAAGCCGTTGCAACCCAATATTTGCCTATAAAAAGGGGCCTTGTTCACCTCTTTGAGAGATGAGTGAAGGGCTAGAGAATATGGGGAATATATTGATTTCTTTCATACTCTTCCATTCACTAACTTCTTTATTATCCTTTTCTTTCTTTCTTTTGATCTCTGACTAACTTAAGTCGCTCTCACTGTATCGATCCAACACCCGAAGTCAAAGTTAGTGGTGAAGAACCTCTTCTACTCATCTTTTCTTAGATCCCTACCACGAAAAGGGTCAGTAATATCTCTGTGCTCATCTATTTTATTTCTCCAAATATTGTTGTTTAGTATTTAAGTTGTTTGGCAGAGTTGTTGGATTACATGTTTGGCCGAATACTCGTGTGTTTGGTTTAAGTTTTTTAGGCTTTGTCTTGTTTTCAATTTTCTGACCAAATAGTTCAGATCATTATGGAATAGTTCTTTATGGCTAACACTATTTCGGGTCGGTTTGATTAACTTTCAAGAAGTACGAGGCAGAAGGATGCCTCTATGAGTATTATGAGTTGGAACACAAATATCTTATGATATTTGTTGTTCTTACCTCTCCTTCGTCTCTAAGTACTTCAAATTTTCCTACTCCTATACCCCTGTTGCTCAGTTATGTCGTAAGATTTAATTGGCCTATATTTTGTAATTGTGAATTCATATGCTCCCTCCCATTATTTGAGTAAATATGGCTAAATGTTCTACTTCCTTGTTCACTGCTTGGTTAGTTGTTTAATTTTGCTAGAGTAGAGGGAAGAAAGGGATGTTCTTGTGAACATTAAAAGATAAAACGATGAACATCTTGTGGTGCTTATCGTTTTACGCCTACCTTTCACCCATAAAATGCTCAAAGATTTCCCCGCTCCCTTTTAGTCATTTCGATTCTATTCTTAAGTCTATTTGTTCATGTTAATAACTCTAATTCCTATTTTCCCGATTTGAACCTGAATGTTTTTACCTTCCCTTTATTTTTCTTTGTTTCTTGGTTTAACTGTTTAGTACAAGCATGGACGAGGGGATGCTCATCTAAGCATCATGGAGTGAGGAGTAAATGCCTTATGGTGTTCGCTACTTCCACCTCCCCTTTCCCAAACTTGTATAAATTCTTTTCCCGTTTCTCCCATCCTCGTTGATTTTTAGTATGTTCCTATCCTTGTTTTTACCGTTTGGTTTAGTTGTTTTATTTGGTAGAAATGTGAGCTATGACGATGTTCATGTGAGCATTATGGAGTGATGGATGAATATTTTGTGGTATTCATCACTTCCGTCTCTCCTTTCTTTAAGCACTGGTGCAGATTTTTTCCTTTCCATTTCTCAGCTTTGAAATGTTTCGGTTCTTTTCCTTTGTTTACTCTCACTGTCTGGTCTGGCTGACTTACATTATAAGAAGTACAGGACAAGGAGGATGCTTATGTGAGCATTATGAGATTGGAAAGGAATACTTCATAGTGTTACAGTCTTAAACTTCTTATTCCTAAATGTTCTGAATTTTTCCACCCTTCCCGTTAAATATTTTAATCTTGTTGATGGGAACTCGTTCATTAACTCTTGTTCTTGTTCGAGAAATTGAAACAGCTTTTTGGTTTCCTTTATTTTTATATATGCTTTATTTGTTATTACTATTTTTAGCTAAGTATGAGATAAAGAGAATGCCTATATGGACATCGAGATTGAAAGACAAGACAAGAACCCTTTGGTGTTACTCATTCCATATCCTCCTCTTTATCATAAACCTTATAAATTCCCCCTACCTTAACACCCTTTATTTGTTTCTTTAATAAATGGATCATAAGCTCAGAGATTTTTGTTTTGATTTAAGGAGAAGGGAGTTGAGTTTATACTCACAGTTACTGCCAAAATAGAATGACTGCAGTTTATTAGATTTCTCACCCTTATTTCTTAGGAGTCGTTTGGCCATGAAAACAAAAAACGTATTCACTTTATTTGGTATTTTTGAAGTTAAAAATAGAGTTGGAGTTGTGTTTGGCCATAGTATTTTCAAAACTATTTTAGACTTTGGATGTACTTTTTTATAAAGTAATAGGAGAAATTGAGCACCATGAGGTCTCAGGTTCAATTTTCAACAGAGACAAACACTAGGTGATATCTTCCCATCTGTTGTAGCCTTGGTGGACAGAGTTAATTGGTATCTGTTGCTGGTGAGAGGTGGTAGGTATCCCTAGGTAGTTGCACTAGACCAGAGTTACTATCTGAGTTAGTAACTCTGGTCTAGTGCAACTACAAAGGTTTCCCCTATGTTCTTTTAGTTCTTCTTCACTTAGGCTATGTAGTTATAGGTATATCCTTTTGAAGATGCTCTTTTTGTTTGAGTTTTTCCTTTACTTGTAAAGGGAGAGTCTCCCTTATTTATGCATTTCCTAGATTTCTTGTACTTGAGAGGAGTCCTCTCTTCTTAGGTGTTTAGTTTTCTAGATTTCCTTCTAGTTTTGGGGATAAGTTGACCGACCTTAGTAGGCTAGTCGACATATGAACCACCATAGGGTCAGAGGTAAGGTTTATGTCCCCCTCCTTGTATTTTATACTTTGTTTATTTATAATAAGGCTTGGGGGTGTGCGGCTCAATCCCTGGCGGACTCTAGCCTCGTCTGCTTATTAAAAAAAATAAATATAACTGGTCCATTCAAGGAACCATAGTATCTCAACAAGGTTTACCACAACACATATGATGAGTGCATGCAAGAAAGATGTACGTATAATCTCATTCTCATTTCAACATCATCATCAATATCATCTCATCATCATCTCAACATCATTATCATATCATTCTCAACATCTTCTCAACATGATCTCAATATCATCATCAACATCATCTCCACATCACCTCAATATCATTATAAATGTCCATGTAAATGCAAGATGATGTCAATAATCACAAGTAGTACCTGAAAGTAAATCAGAAACACCCAATTCAAATCAGATGCAAGTAACAACAATTAAAACAGAACTTACAATTAATGACAACTAAGTAAATGCAGTCAACAATCACAAATAATGCCCGAAAAGCCAATTCACCACTTATTCAAATGAGCATTATAAACCTAATCATCAATCACAAACATGTCTGAAGACCAATCAATCAAGTATCCATTTTAGGAGTTCACATTCCACTAAAGATTGATGTCTTCACTCCAATTCAACAACCTATTTCATTAATCAATTTAACCCTCTTTTATTCTTATAAAAACTGGTAAATTTAGTTACTATCTAGTAACCCTTAAACTCAAGTCATCACTAAGTTCAAGATGCTATCCCCTTTAGTCGATCATTCAACAACTCGGCTCTATTTAACTTGCAGTTCTAGCTAGAGTCATACACCTTTACACATCTTACTTCCTAGCACTAAGCCAAACTTGACTTTAGGTTCTTAGGTTATAACATCACATCCTCTTATCACAATCAATCCTTATAACTATCTTCTATCAAGAATATCCCACACTCTAAATATACACAATATCAGGTTCACCCTTTTTAAGGTATTAAAGACTAGTTCTATGGATTACAAGTTCCCCTACTCGTTCTATTATTACCCGCATTCACACATTAAACTTTGTAAATCATCAAGTAAGTCATACAAATACTTACATCTATCAAGGTATCCACACAAAATACAACAACAACACACAATTATATCATTATTACACTAATTCCATGTTTTAAGCATCCAAACTTCGTGCCCGTAGGCCAAGACATGAAATCTCCCATCAACTATAGTTATTACACACAACTAATCCAAGTCTGCTACACATTAAACCATAACTTACCTTAATCGAAGATCTTGGAACAAGTAAGCCACACCAAGGTTGCTCTTTCCTTTCCTTCATGCCTCCCTTGGTCAGTCATCTAGAAATCAAACAACTGTAGGAGTTATTAAGTAATTACTCTTTGAACTACTTTGGAAATTTAACCCACTAATTCTATCCTTATTCATGGTCTAAAACACTACCCAACAGTCAATTAATGCTTAACTAGTTCTATCATACTCTACCCATCACCATAAAGGTTCCATTTTTATGAATTCAAAGCCTCCAACCACCAATTTCATGTTAGGAATCATTAGTTAACAATCTAGAAGTAATTCTAGGAGATATTACCCCAACCCATAGGTTTTTTCCAAAATATCATGAACTTAGGGTTCAAATCCCCAAGAATTCCACCATCAAAGATTATTCTAATGATTCTAAGATGTGATTAGGTTGAAAGATAAAGAAGATGATGGAAGAACTTACCTCAATGAAGAATTTTCTACCAAAAGCTTATAAATGGGCCCCTAGGGCTTTGGGATGAAGCTTTTAAGTAAAAATCCCAAAAAACGTCAAAAATCAGCTTATGTACTGCCCAGTTGTTGCTGCAGCGGCCCGATTACCGCTGCAGCTGTACCACTATGGCGGCCAACTTTTCATCCTAGATAGTGTTTAGTAAAATGGCCATAACATTTTACTTCGATGTCGGATGAACAAACGGTTGGCAGCATTAGAAAAAATACTCAGAGATCTTTCATTAGGTGGGTATTGAGCCCCATAACTCTTACCACCAAATATAATATTTGGGTGAAATAACACATAGAACAAGTACACACATATTGCCTTAGAATTTAACTCAAACCACTGATATCTAGAATACACACACAACCATTCTAATCTACACTTTGTTACTCCCAACCTTTCATCATATTTCTAATTATTCTCCCTATTACACAATTAATCCATTAAACTAAGAACAAGGCATTCATATCCAACATACTGACACCTGTCAATGTGACCATACCATATTTCCATAACCAAAGATTTCTACTCATTAACCAATTAATTATACCCAAGGAATGACAGAGCAACATCAATAACATCAACAAATTCATTCAAGAATATACATCCTATGCATAAACACGATCTACTAGTTTTATTCATCCAAACACCTTACCCGCATGCCTACGCTTGGAATCTCCCATCAATCTATGTTATGAACACTTTTTCTAACACAGGTCTTTGATTCTCAATTAAACCTAGCCTACCTGGGCTCCAAGAAGATGATATGGATACATGAACTTGAACTTTTGGCTCTGTTCTAGTTATTTTTGTTGTTAAATCTATAAGGAAACATATGGTTTTACCCCGTCTAAGCACTCCCCTTCTTTCCCATTGCTTCAGAGCTTTGAGGCAACGCTAAGAGGTTTTAGACTGATGCCTCATTCTCGAATACAATTGAAAGGATAAAAGTAATTCAAAGTTAGGGTTGGACTATTTCAGTTTCTCAGCATCCCACTATAATGGCCTACAGGCCGCTACCACGACACTGTTATTGCGGGATGACGTCAGCCACCCAAAAATTTCAATTCCCAAATTATTTAACTAAGTCTTTTATGAACCTATTTCAAGGATATTAACAAAATTCCCATACCCTGTGCCCTTTGGACGTAGTGATTTTAGTAATGATGGAATGGCTCATTATAGCAGATACCTATTTACCCATCATTCATCCCCAAATGATCATAGTAGGATAAGAACTAAATGAAAACATCCCCAGATTATTAAAACTCACTTAATTTTTTGCAATCAAAACTCACATGAGGCAACTTTTAATATGAGCTTACGAGTACCCAAGATAACCAAGGCCTTGCCAGCACAACAATTAATTAATAAACTAAATAAGGAAAGGACAAAAAAATTTGTCCCAAAAGAGGACTGGTACCCACTATAGCGGGAAAATTCCATCTATAGTGGCACCGCTATTACAGGCTGCAGGCTGCTATAGTGGGACGAAATAGTTTAAAATGTTGAGAAATGGGTTTCTAGCCTATTTATAACTTTCAAACTCAAAAACTCCCCTCCCTCATTTGATCAACTTGCTCTAAACATTGTAATTAAAGTAAATCTCATTCTAACATCACCTCATTATTCTTATGCTCGCAATATAGTCATTTTTGCACTAGAAATCACAGAAAACATATGGGTTTAGAATTTGTTTTTGAAATCAAAATTGTGCTTGAATTTGGATGAATTTCAGAAGCATGGTTGGTTCTCTTACGTTTAGAATGACCCCATGGCGTTCTAGGTGTAATATTTACGGAGTTCATTATCAATTTGGGGCTTAAACAAGGGTAGAATGTGAAAGGTTATTTTTGTGAATTTTTCTTTATAATAGAGGCTTGTATAGGCAGTTAAACACCCGGATTTTTGTATATAATAGTCCCATGACACTTTCCCAACCCTGATATGTGCTTGAAAAGTCGATAATGGATGATTTTTGTGCATTGATGCATTGGTTTGAGTTCAGAGAAGATGAAGGCCGCTATAGCGACCTCATCCCACTATGGTGGCCCTACTATAGCAGGAATATTCCCACTATAGTGGTCCCGTTGTAGCAGGATGCCCTCTGCTATAGCAGAGGCAGGCAATAGTCTTCCTAAATTTTTGAGACTTAGCTTTTTCTGAAACTTGCAATTATTTAAATGCCTCTATGGATTCTAACTCACTTTTTGCATATTTTTGAAGGATTATTAACTTCATGGAAGACAATCAAGATAATGCTCCCCCTCTTTTCCAAAAATTCCCTAACCAAAACTGTCAGGATAGATTTCAGGGCAACTGGAGGATGGGATTCTGCTATGTGAAGGGGTTCCTTATGAGAGGTGTTGAGGAGGTGGCACTAGAGTTCTATAACTGGCTCTAGGAGTTTGATTGGATGCCATTGGTGGAGGCTCCTCGAGATGGGGTCTTGGGCTAGGTTAGAGAGTTCTATGCTATCCTCCCCACCGTGCTCTAGGAGGACACACACCCCAACTATCTACATTCAGGGAGAGAATGTCCCTATGGATGCTACTACGACCATTGAGGTGCTAGGGGTGCCAGATATCTCCAGTGTTAAGTATGAGGACAAGGCCCGGGAAATAGATGTGTTTGCTGAAGGATACACTAGTTGCTGAGGCTGACTGAGAGTAAGTCTACTGGACCAGTCCCATAAATAATGTAAAATAGCTACCCAACCAGCCTACGCACCACGGACGCCAAGCTCTAGGCACCATCTTTGATCACTATAATCCAAGAAATATGATACATAATAAAATTTATGTAACGGGCCATTTAAAATACCCAAAACACCACACAATATTATGAGGTACAAAAATTTGAGGCGAAAATGGAAATAATGGGGAATGACAAATGATGTTGAAACCTACATTTTTACCCTTGCATCAGCACTTTTGCTGCTATCGTGGCCCGTTGGCCAAGTTGGGCTGCCGCTGTAGTAGGTCCAAACCAGTAACTCGAGACTTGGTCTCCTTTATAGCCATTTCGTAACACACTTCTCAAAATTCAACATTACGAACTAACCCTTTCATGGTAAACGCTATAACCGGAGTTCTACCAACCCGTTTTATGCATTGGAAGTTTCTACGACTTCCTAAACTAATTCTCTAATGCGTTAAACACTCAAATCCACAAATTAACACAACATGATCCAAAATTCAACACTAATCAATCAACCCCAGATTTCTAACCAAAACCACACTACTCCGAGGTCTGTCATTCTTATACTAGGAAAACTTATAGTGGGGTACTTATGTTTTCTAACCAATGCTATAACTAACACAACACCACAAACACACCATTATAGGTTTTCATTAGCACCTAAATTCTCCACCATGACTCTATTAGTCTATTCAACCCCCAACATACCCTAATTACTCATGGAGCAATACTAACCAAGTATTATCATGTAACAACGAGAGGAATATGAATATGCCAAAACACATCTAATAAATCTGCACTCTCGATCGACCCTATACTATGGACCATCAACCAAAATCAAGCTAACTTAATTGACCAACCTTATCAACTCAACTACACCACATTCAAGGGATACTATTAACCAATAATTATTCCCATATAGTAAGTATTTATGAAATATCAAACCATAATCAGTCAACTACACGGTTAGTCTAGTAGCCCTGCCTCCTCACCAAACCTATGAACATTACTCAACTATCACTTTATTCACATCCTTAAAACATAACCCATTTTAAATCATTTATAGCCACCATGGATTTTGTACAACCGATTAGTCTACCTTAAGGACATCAACGCCTTTACCCTCATAAAATCATTCAAGTCACTTAACCAAATAAGCTATATAATTGTCAATCACACCATTAAGGTTCAACTTACCAATATCAAGTAAAACCATTATTATCATCTCCCCTTATCATATTATAGGAAACAACTAATTTTATATACCTAGTCAATTTACCTTGCATTAGTGATATTACGTCCAAGTAACCAAGGTTGTGCAACACACATAAGTCTATCTTAGTTTAACCAATTACTTATTAAGGCTCAGTAGCAAGTCAACTCATTACTTGGATTATTCTTACAAGGATGACCCACTAGCACTTTATACCTAGATATAATCATCAAAGATCGGACCACACAAGGATCCCAAATATAATTATCCAAGATTTGTACCATACAAGGATCCAAAGTATATCATTAAAGAAAAAATAGAAATCAAGACATACCTCAAACCACACCCAGTCTTTTCGATTCATGGATATTCACATTGTTATAACAACTTTACACTTCTCTCTCACTTCTCTCTCTATCCCATTAATATTCTTTTGTGACAACCCTCACTCACTATTATACTATGATTAATCATTAGGATTGCAACAACCAAGATAATTAATAACATCAACAACCTTGCAAGAAGGGGCATTGCAAAATACATCACATATATAACTATATTGTAACACCCCATACCTTCCCAACCCTACTTTACGACATTAAATAATGTGTATGTAGGTATCGAGAGCTATACGTATGCATTTGGTAATTCTATTGGTGAGATAATTGAATTTGGCTCTTGTTTATGTGATTAAACTTGCATAGAAGGTGTCTTGCAATTTTCATGGCGCATTTGTGGGGTTAAAAATGAGTCTAAGAGGACCTCTAAACAAAGTATATTAAGTCTAAGAAGTAAGTTAAAGAATAGGACTTGAAGTATTTAACCAAACCCGCGAAGAGAAGTCGAAAAATGACATTTTTGAAAAATCTAAGTGTTGGGCACGTTGGGGACCATGCCACACCGCTCTGGACTAAAAATTTTAGTCCATAGGCAGCAAGTTGGTGCGCCCAGGGGCTTTTCACCTTGGTTTTTCCACTTTTTCGAAAGTTGGAAATTTTTAAGTTCCAAGGGTTCCCGGGGATGTATCGAGCTGATTTTTGCTATGTTTCTTATACAATCATGAGAATATACATGAAATGAGTAAATTATTACATTAGTATGATAAAATTACTCGAGAGTGAATTTGGCATCAAAATGACGGTTTTACCCTTATGGTCCAAATAGGCCATACGTGGCTAGAATCACTTGTTTTCAGGATTGAGGCTATGGATATGAATAACGTGAGTGGGAATATTGTTGTAACACATATGAGCTGATTAAATTATTGATTTTATTAGGTTAAGTGAATTGGGCTCAATAAATGGGCCAAAATGATAAAGAAAACATGGGCCAAAATGGGTCAAAAGACCCATTCTTGCCTTGACTTTCTAGATCATTGCATTAAATGTCAAGAGTGGCTAAGGATGAAAAATTAAGGGCCTATATAAAGGGCAAAATGTTTATTTTTATTCATTTGGAAAACACATGCCTTTGTAGATATTTTTCAACCATTTTTTCTCTCAAACCCTAAGAGGTCAAAGCCAAACTTTGGAGCAAGATCAACATCTTCCAAGCCTAGGTAAGTTATTATTATTATGGATTAATATATTATATGAATTGGAGAGTATGTGAATCATGTTGGTTATGCTTGAAAGAGTTGAACATGGTACTTTGGGGTTTTGTACAAGATGTGTCATCCATGAGATTCAAGCTTGAATTATGACTTGTGCCTTTGATGAAAGATCATGGTATGGATAAAATATGAACATGTATGGTGCTATTTTGTTATTAAACTTGTTATTTACATGTAAGTGTAAATTGTGGGATTTTGATCGATATGTGCTATGAGGTGTATTAAGGTACTTTGATGGATTATTTGTGATGTGGTGTGACTAAGGAAGTGTAAAGGAGAAGTGTTATGGTGAAATGTATTGATTATCATGTATTGGTCAATGTTGGTAATATTGGGGGATTTTTGGAAATAATAATTTCATCAATAGTTTTGTCAAGGGGAAAGGTATGTTTAAAGGCAAACATGTAACTCTTTCACGTTATATGCATTTATAAGGTAGTTGGTGGTAAATGTAAATCCCGTTATGTGTTTGTGTTGTAGAGTGAAACACAAAGAAGGAGCTGGACATTGTGTACACATCTAAGGTGGTATATTCGTATTGAGAGTACAAGGTATGTAAGGTTACTCTGTCCGTATCATTCTGCGACAAATAGTATTCATATTGACTTTACGCTTGTCCTATTCCAAAATGTGCTAAGGTATTCTATATCCGGTTATCCATGGTCATTGCCATATATTCCCTACTCATTGATCATTGGTGAATCTCATGACTTATATTCATGGTAAATGTTCCAAAAGCTCAAATCCAATGTTCCAATAGTGGTTATGCTCATGTATCTTGTTCATTGATTACTATCCAATGGTCCCAATAGTGTCATGTATCCACGAAGGCTATGTTTCCAATAATGTTATGGCTACAAAAGTATCAATCTCTCATAAGCCAAGGGTATCCTATTTTCGGGTATCAATTATGGTTCCTCACATGTTCTTTATGCATTGATCAATTGTCATTCACATGTCTCATATGC
Source organism: Capsicum rhomboideum (assembly GCA_031232105.1). NCBI lineage: Eukaryota > Viridiplantae > Streptophyta > Magnoliopsida > Solanales > Solanaceae > Capsicum > Capsicum rhomboideum. Next base: position 70,921,440 of record CP124714.1, read on the forward strand.
ATTGACTAATGTTCCAAATATTCCATGGTTCCACCAATGTTATGTTCCAAAGTTCAAAGTGATGTTATTACTATCCTAGTATCAATCTCAAAGTAATGAATAAAGTAATGCAAATGTAGTCAATGATCAAGTATGGGTGGCAAGTCTAGGGGCATAAGTCTAGCTCGACTCGATCCCGATGTATTGATTTATGGGTGGCAAGTCTAGGGGCACAAGCCTAGCTCGACTCAATCCCGATGCATTGATTTATGGGTGGCAAGTCTTGGGGCATAAGCCTAGCTCGACCCGATCCCAACATGACGATATGTTATGTAAAGACCCACTGATCAGTAGGGGCCCGGGTACATTGTGACACATGTAATGATGATTAATCATTGAAGTAATGAAGTAAAGAAAGCAATGAAAGTAATGCACATGATTTCCAAAATACAGAATGGTTACTTATTCATATGACTTATTCATATGCATTTGAGTTCACTGAGCTATTCATGTATTGTACAGTTTTATTTGAGCCTTACATACTCAGTACTTATTCCGTACAGACCCCTCTTGGGGAACTTACCTTACATGTTGCAGGTGCAGGCACTAGTAGACCTCCACCGTAGGTTGACAGTAATCGCAGAACATTGGTGAGCTCCAGTTAGTTCGGGGCTTCTACGAGTCGCAGTGGGTCATATGTTGTGATATTGTACATTGTGTATAAAGCGGGGACTTGTCCCGACTTTCAGTTGGTTTTGGTCAATGTATCTGTTAGAGGCTTTTGTAGACGTATGTGGGTGTATGTGTATAAGATGTAGATGAAGTCTTGATTTGATGGCCTCAATGGCCAAGTTTCTCATATGTATATACGTCACATGTTCTATGCTTTCCAATTTTAGCCTCTCATGTTTCTATGTGATAGTAGTGTTTTCGATGACATGCATATGAATGAATAGAAGCAAAGTTTGGTTCTCTCGGGCCTTGTCGGCTTCGGGTGCCAATCACGCCTCGTTGGGATTCAGGGTGTGACATATATACACTGAAGAATAATATTTATACATAATCTAGGACGTACCTTATATTCATACTTTGCTACAATGCACAATCACCATCATCAACATAATCGATCCATTCAAGGAACCATAATATATCAACAAGGTTCACCACAACACACACACACACACACATATAAATGTGCATTCAAATAAATATGATGAGTGCATGCAAGCAAGATGTACGTATCATTTCATTCTCATCTCAACATCATCATCAATATCATCTCATCATTATCTTAGCATCACTATCATATCATTCTCAACATCATCTCAACATGATCTCAATATCATCATCAATATCATCTCAACATCATCTCCATATCACCTCAATATTATTATCCATGTCAATGTAAATTCAAGATGATGTTAATAATCACAAGTAGTGCTCGAAAGCAAATCAGAAACAGCCGATTCAAATCAGATGCAAGTAACAACGCTTAAAACAGAACTTATAGTTAATGAAAACCAAGTAAACACAGTCAACAATCACAAATAATGCCCGAAAAGCCAATTTACCACCTATTCAAATGAGTATTATAAACCCAATAATCAATCACAAATATGTCCGAAGACCAATCAATCAAGTATCCATTTTAGGTGTGCACATTCCACTAAAGATTGATTTCTACAACTAATTCAGTATCCTGTTTCATTCATCATTTTAACCCTCTTTTATTCTTATCAAAACTGGTGAATTTTGTTAGTAACTAGTAACCCTTACACTCAAGTCATCACTAAGTTTAAGACGCTATCCCCTTTAGTCGATCATTAAACCACTCAGCTCTATTCAACTTACAATTTAGCTAGAGTCATATACCCTTACACATCTTACTACCTAGAACTTACAAACTTGTCTTTAGGTTCTTAAGTTATAGCATCACACCCTCTTATCGCAATCAATCCTCCTAACTATCTTCTAGTAAGAATATCTCATACTCCAAACATACACAATATCGGGTTCACCCTTTTTATGGTATTAAAGACTAGATCTATGGATTATAAGTTATCCTACTCCTTCTATTGTTACCCGCATTCACATATTAAATTTTGTAAATCATCAAGTAATTCATACAAATACAAACACCCATCAAAAGATACACACAAAATACAACAACACACAATTATATCATTATTACACCAAATCCATGTTTTATCCATCCAAACTCCGTGTCCGTAGGCCTAGACATGAAATCTCCCATCAACTATAGTTATTACATGTAACTAATCCAAGTCTACTACACATTAAACCATAACCTACCTCGAACAAAGATCTTGGAACAAGCAAGCCACACCAAGGTTATTCTTTTGTTTCCTTCATGCCTCCCTTAGCCCAGTCATCTAGAAATCAAAACAAAGTAGGAGTAATTAAGCAATTACTCTTTGAACTACTTTAGAAATTCAACCCACTAATTCTATCCTTATTCGTGGTCTAAAACACTACCCCAAGGGTCAATTAGCCTTTAACTAGTTCTATCATACTCAACCCGCTCCATTAATGGAGTTTCAAAGCTAAAGGTTTCATTTTTATGAATTCAAGGCCCCCAACCAGCAATTTCAAGTTAGGAATCATTAGTTAACAATCTAGAAGTAATTCTAGGTGATATTATCCCAGCCCATAGGTTTTTCCCAAATTCTCATGAATTTAGGTTTCAAATCCCCAAGAATTCAACCATCAAAGATTATTCTAATGATTCTAAGTTGTTATTGGGTTGAAAGATGAAGAAGATGGTGGAAGAACTTAACTCAATGAAGAATTTTCACCCAAAGACTTGTAAAATCGCCCCCCTAGGGCTTTGGGACAAAGCTTTTGAGTTAAAAGCCCCCAAAATATCAAAAATCAGCTTATTTATTGCCCAGTTACCGCTATAGTGTCACAATTACCGCTGCAACAGTGCCACTATGGCGACCAACTTTTCAGCCTAGATAGTGTTTAGTATAATGGCCATAACATTTTACTCTGATGTCGGATTAATAAACGGCCGGTGGCGTTGGAAATAAGAATAAAAAATCTTTCATTTGATGGGTATTGAGCCTCATAAATCTTTATATTCTAGGATATATACTCATTTTAAGTTGACCCAAGTTTAAACTTAGCTCAAAACTCAATCGATTAGAACACCTCTAACTTAACTTTGTGCTATGGGTATGGTATGACCTTACTTCATGTCTAATGAACTTTCTTACTAAATAATTGACCATATAACCTATGATAAATGAGGTTCTTATGCCTTTATAGCAGATACTTTTAGTAACGATAGAATGGATTGTTACAAGTACAATGATCCAATAATGATATACATATATGCTGATATGTAAGGATAATCTGAAAATCCATAATACAATGCAAGTAAAATAAATTGAGGGTTATGTACAAAGGCATCATACATAGTCAATGGTATATTATGAGTCTTTCATATAAATGTGTGTGCATTATTAGATCCAGGGGACACACTTTCCTTCGTGACTTTTTATGTTGCAGTAAATTTTGATGTTGGTCCCAAAACCCTTTCAGAACCATTCTTAGTCTCTACTATTATTGGCGAGCTAGTCATAGCCAAGTGGGTATACTGAAATTGTTCAGTTTCAGTCTTTCAAAAAATCACCACAGTTGATCTAGTATAGTTAGACATGACTAATTTTGATGACATTCTTAGAATGGATTGGTTACACTCCTTTTATGCCTTAGTCGACTATAGAACTAGAGTCATTAAGTTTTAAATTCCTAATAAACCAGTCCTAGAATAGAAGGGTAGTACCTCAATGCATATAGGTCAGTTTGTTTGTTACCTTATGTCCAAAAAGATGATCTCTAAGGGTTTCATTTATCATCTAATTTAGGTTAAGGATTCTACATCTGAGACCCCAACCCTTCAGTCAGTTCCAATTATTAATGAGTATCTATACATGTTTCCTAAGGATCAGCTTGGAATCCCTCTCGAATGGGAGATCGACTTTAGGATAGACCTTTTTCCAGATATGCAGCCTATCTCAATTTCTCCTTACAGAATGGCTCTTTCTTAGCTTAAGGAATTGAAATATTAGTTGAAATACCTCTTAGACAAAGGTTTCATCATACCCAATATCTCTCTATGGGGTGCTCCAGTTCTTGTTGGGCTTAAGAAAGATGGTTCACTCAAAATATTCATCAATTACTGTCAGTAGAAAAAAGTCCCAATCAAGAAAAAGTATATCATTCCTAGGATTAATGACTTGCTTGACCAACTTTAGGGTTCTATTTTCTTCTAAAAAATAGACCTCAAACCCAACTATTAATAGCTCAGAGTTAGAGAATGTGATATTTTGTCTTAGAGAATGTGATATTTTGTCGCCTTCGAAACTAGGTATGGTTACTATGGATTGTTGTTACATCTTTTGTACTAACAAAAATCCCAATAGATTGTATGGACTTGATGAACAAGGTGTTCAAATAGTATTTGGACATGTTTGTCATTGTCTTCATAGATGACATCCTCATTTATTCTCAGAATGAGGATGAACATGCAGACCATTTTTGGATTGTTTTGTAGACCCTTAAGGATCGTCAGTTGTTTGCTAAGTTTAGCAAGTGTCAATATATGTTGAAATCAGTGGCATTCCTCTATCATGTCATTTCTAATAGGGCATTTAGGTTGATCCTCAAGACGAAATCAACTAGAAACTAGCCTAGACCCATCTCTCCATCAGACATTAGGATTTTTTGGGCTTAGTCAATTACAACAGGAGGTTTCTTGAGGGTTTTTCATCCATTGCTTTTCGTATGTCCAGATTGACTTAGAAGAAAGTCAAGTTTCAATGGTCTGATGCTTTCAAGAAGAGTTTTTAGGAGTTGAAGACTCAACTCACTTCTACTCCAGTTATGACCCTACCAGTGGGTACAGATAGGTTTGTTGTATATTGTAATTCCTCAAGAGTTGGCCTTGGGTGTCTATTGATACATCAAAATAATATCATATCTTATGTTTCCAAACAGCTCAAGGTTAATAAGAAGAATTACCCGACTCATGATTTTGAGTTGGTAGCAGTAGTTTTTTCCTTGAATATTTGGAGGCACTATCTTTATGGAGTTCTGATGGATGTGTTTGTTGATCACAAAAGACTTTAATATGTGTTCAATCAGAAGAATCTGAATCTTTATTAGAGAAGATGGCTAAAATTGTCGAAGGATTATGAAATAAGCATTTTGTACCATCTGAGTAAAGCTAATATAGTGTATGATGTCCTCAGAAAACTATCTATGAGTAGTGTTACTCATGTGGAGGATGAAAAGAATGAGTTAGTTCATGATTTTCACAAACTCACTCGGCTGGGAGTTTATTTTGTTGATTCAGCTGATGGTAAAGTTATAGTTCAAAATGGTTCAAAATATTCACTAGTTATAAAGGAGAACACAAAATAGGATAGTGATCCTATTCTTCTCAAGTTGAAGGAAGTAGTCCACAATTAAAAAGTGAAGATTTTGTCCCAAGATGGTGTGCTTCATTATCAGGGCCGCTTGTGTGTTCTAGATGTTGATGATTTGAGATAGTGGATTTTGATAGAAGCTCATAGTTCTTGGTATTTTATTCACCCAGGTGCCACCAAGATATACCAAGATCTATGGGAATTCTTTTGGTGGAATGGCATGAAGAAGGACATCACAGAATTTTTAACTATGTGTCCAAATTACCAAAAGGTTATGATTGAGCACCAAAGACCAGGAGGTATGACTCAAGATATCAACATTCCTACTTAGAAATGGGAAGAGATAAATATGGACTTTATCACAGGGTTACCTCGTATATGGTGACAACAAGATTTATTGTAGGTTGTTGTAGATTGAATGACTAAGTCAGCACATGTCCTACTAGTTAAAACTACAGATTTAGCTGAGGACTATGCTAGACTTTACATTTAGGAGTTGGTCAAGTTATATGGAATCCCGTTGTCTATCACCTCAGATAGGGGTACTTAATTCACATCGTAGATTTGGAAGTCTTTTCAAAAGGGTCTCGATACCCAATTTAATCTCAGCATAGCTTTCACCCGTAAATAGATGATTAGATAGAGAAGACCATTCAGAACTTAGAGGATATTTTAAGAGTTTGTGTGATCGACTTTAAAGGTAATTGAGATGATTACTTATCTCCCATTGAGTTTGCTTATAATAACAGCTTTCACTCTAGTTTTCAGATGGCCCCATTTGAGGTGCTTTATGGTAGGAGATACTGATCTCTTATTGGATAATTTGAGGTTGGTGAAGATACCTTGATATGTTCAAATTCAGTTTATGAGGGTATGGAGAAAGTTCAGCTAATTAGAAATAGGCTGAAAATAGGTCAGAGTCATCAGAAATTGTATATAGATGTGAGGAGAAGAGAACATGAGTTGGCAGTTGATGATTAGGTTTATATGAAAGTTTCACCCATAAAAGGGGTGATGAGATTTGGCAAGAAAGGAAAGCTTAGTCCCCGATATGTCGGTCCTTACAAGATTCTGAGGTGCATTCGCAATGTCGCCAATGAGTTAGAGTTACCCGTAGAGTTAGCATCGGTGCACCTAGTCTTTCATGTGCCTTTATTGAAAAATATGTTGGTGATCAATCATTAATTTTTCCATTAAAGAGTGTGGGTGTGAAAAATTATTTCTCTTATGAAGAGGTCCCATTTGAGATTCTTGATTGACAAGTTTGTAAGTTGAGAAATAAGGAAGTTACTTCTATGAAAGCCCTTTGGAGAAACCAGCTAGTTGAGGAAGCTACTTGGGAAGAAGAAGAAGATATGATGACCAACTACCCTCACCTTTTTCCTTCCAGTTCAATACCAGCTTGAGGTAACAATTTCCTCTTTAGTATTCTTACTAGTTTCATGTCCCATTAGTTGCTCTTATGCTCTCAATATGTATGCATGTCTCATAAATTCAGCTCAGTTTATATTTCAGTCAGAAATTAGTTACCATGTCAGTACTTCAAATTTTAGAACTTAGTAGGGTTACAACTCTTTCCCTACCATCTCAGCTTAGTTGGTATTCATTTGAGGATGAATGCTCCTAAGAAGGAGATATTGTAACACCCTAAAAGTTCCTAGTGTGTGAACTTTGATTTAATCAGAAAACCAGATAGCAGTTCTAAAAATCTGCACCAAAAAGACTCATAGTACGAATTGTATAGTGAGGTCACAAGTTGTGGGCTAACTCATTCTAAGTAGTAGAAACAAAGTCTAGAAAAAGATAGAAATTTCACCAGTTTCCACGACTCAGGGGCATGAGTTGTAGGACCAGAGTATGAGTCATTAAGTGACTCGTACTGATGAGGAACCCGAGAGATAGCATTTTCTCACAAGGGCCACGAGTCCTTGCCACAACTTATTAATAAACCTTATGAGTCGTGGGATGGAAATCGTGCACCAAGATAGCAATCTAGTCCAGGAACCACGAGTCAAAGGATGATCGTGGGTTCAAGGTATGATTCATACCATGGACCCATGATGACTGAACCTAGAAATTTTAGTTACTTTAATTAGGGGTATTTTTGACTTTTCCTTAAATCCTAATCCTAAACCACATTGTTTAGGGTTGTTTAAGTGGGATTAAAGGGCATTAGCTGACCTTTTTCCCCATTACCATCATAAACACTTAGAAAGGAATTCAGAAAGTGATTAAACTCTCTCAAAGTCAAGAAAACTTAGGGTTCTTCTCAAAGTTCAAGATTCAAGCTCTTAGCACGAAACCTCAAACACCAGGTATGTGAGAATTAAAAATGGGTATCCTTTCATCCTTGAGTCCCAATGAAACTCAATTTAAATCCTCAATAGCATGAGTTATGATTCTAAGGTTCATACCTATTTTATTAATTCCTCCAAATTTAGTACTTCCGGGATTTTTATATTATGATTGCATGATTTCCATGATTTTTAATCTCCTCGTGATATAGTATTTTGTGATTTGATATTTAATATGATTTTACAGCATTTCACATGATGTAGTTTTCTTGCAGAAAACTTGGCGTGTTATGAACACATGATCCTAGAACCTAGTGAATTTTGCATGAAAGAGCATGATCAATTTTTCAGAAATAATTCATACTAATTAGGTACTGACCCAATTTTTAGAACTCCAGTTTTATATGAGCTATTAATATTTTATTAGTTTGGGAGTAGTACTTAGCACCGAGTTGGACTAAGATTCTAGTTCACCAAAAGTCCCAAAACTACATGCCACCATAGGTTTATTAAGCCCCCAAGTTGGGCATCAGTTTAGTGATCATGTCAGTTATACCTTTATACCCTGGCAAGGTATATTGGGTCCTCCGGATGAGACGTATACATTAGAGTCCATATTAGCTCACGTGGTTTATGTCAGTTAGTAGACTCTCCCACAGACTCAGACTTAGTATATTTTTCCGTGACTCTCAATTTAGTTTTACTTGCATTGTATTATGGATTTTCAAATTATCCTTGCATATCATCAAAGATGTATATCATTATTGGATCATTGTACTAAAGTTCAACTCCTTGCACTTAGTTTGCATTTAGTACAACATATCAGTATCTTCAGTATGGTCAACTTATTATATATTTTGCATATCTCACATGATTAGTACATTCATAGTACTGACTGCATACCTTCTTTTGTGTTGTATCATTTTATGCTATTGGTTTTAGTGCTCAGTCTTAGCATCGCAGCTAGTATGTTCTAGTGTCACATTAGCAACTACTAGTGGTGAGTCCTCATCATCCGAGAATGAGTGCTCATTATTTTTATTTCTCCATATTTTAGTTTTCAGTATTTAGAGTTAGCTGGGGACTTGTCCCACCAGCTCGTCAGTAGTAGAGACTTTCAGACATAGATTCAGACATTTCAGCTTATTTAAGTTTGGTATTACTTTTCAGAAATAGTTTATTTTGAGAGATTGTTCAGATTATTTTAGACCTTATATTTAATTCATTTTATCTTTGGCTCAGTCTTATTTATTTTGAATGTTTAGTGTTATGTCATGCCATGGATTAGCTTTGAATCACTCGTATCTCTAAGCACTGTGTTATGTCCAGGTATAGGCTCGGGTCGTGACAACTTCGGGTTTAGCTATTGAAAAGGACTTGAATATTGAAGCATGTCTGTTGGGTTTTGCTAGCATCAAGCTTATGCCTTCTAAAAATGAAAATTTGATCCGGCCTACCAAGGCATTGTTCTTGGGTTGTATTACTAGAAAGTTGAGGCTAAACCTCAGGATGATTATCTAACCTGAAATGGCTAAGCGAGTGCAACAGGAGAAGACCTATCTACCATTCCTGTCCTTGATCATGGAGCTTTGTCGATGGGCTAATGTCCCATTCTTGTCTAAGTTTAGATGTTGAGATTGAAACGTCCACAACTTTTGACATCCGTAGAATCCCAGCCTTATATGAGAGAGAGCTCAATAAGAAGAAGGAGGAGGTCTGGGTAGACACTTCCCCAGTAGTTAATGTACAGACTCTTGAGGCTACTCATACCCTAACTGCCCCAATTTCTACGGTTTCCTCTTCAGTGCTAACACCTTTGACCTAGCCATCCTCTAGTTCCAAACTATCAACTGCTGTTGCACCTGCCCCACCTACTTTGACCCATGTGAGCTGGATAAAAATAGGCAATATGGTACAATCCACTGCTACTAGGTTAGCTAGGTTAGAGGCATAGATTTTTGAGCTGATTTAGGCCACCTTGGCCCCTCTTCAAGTAGAACTATAGGAGTATAGAGAGACTTTGTAGTATTGTCAATGGCATGTTGCTCAAAATAACCTCAAGGAGAAGAATGATTCAGAAAGTGTGGATTGGTTGGCTATGCAAGCTGACATTACTTGTTTCACAACTGATATGGACCAATTGATGTCTGCAGTTTTTGCTACTTTGCGGGTTTCACCACTTTAGGTTGTTTCTCACCCCTACAAAGCTTAGTTCGGTAAAGTTGATTTCTTTAATTCCCTCGGTTGTGACAGCCCTAAGAAGGGAACATATGAGAATGAGGATGCTTTAGAGACTGAGGAGGAGGAGCTTGGAAAGCAGGAAGTGGAGGTTGTTGAGACGATACACTAGGGTGACTTTGATGCCCTCCAGGACCTTGAGAATGTTGTTTTCTTCTCCATACTTAAGCGGTCCAAGAGGGAGACTCTATGGAGGGATCTAGCGGGTCCAAACCCATTGAGGAGACATTTTCCATTAAAACAACCCCAGATGCTACACCCCAGGTGCCTCCCTATTTAGATTCGAGCACTGATGCCCAACTTGAGGCCGTACTAGTGGGTCAGACTCCACCTCAGTCCTAGATTTCACAGGGGGAACCACATCTTTGTCTTTCTTTTATTAATTTTGCTATGCATTACGGATAAAGCATGTATTTTAGTTGGGGTGGGGTGTACTCATTCATTTTGATATGCATTATTCAAATATTCTCTTTTTGGATCTATATTTGTAACAACCTGTTATGTGAAAATTTCCTTTTTATGAGTTTTGACCATCTTACCCTTTCCCGTAGTTGTTACATAATTATTGTGAGGTGTGGGGATGCTTGGCATGATCCCCAATGCATTTGAGAATTATTTGAGAGAGTTGGAGACTTTTAGAGGCTTTAAAAGCCATTAGTTGACTTCGGTCAATATTTCATGATTTGAGTTTGGATGGCAATTTAGACAGTTCTATTAGATCCTTAACATCGATTTTGGATTATTAGCGGAGTTGGTTTAGGTTCGGAACCTTTATTTTGTATTTTGACACATATTTTGAAAACTAGTGATAAATGCCTAAATGGGGTCCTAGGCGTTAATTTGTTGAAAACAACTTCTTTTTGAAAATCTAACATTCTCATTGAGTCCACAATGTTAAAAATATCCTAGTAGCATATATGGTTTATTTGTGTGGGGTCTTGAATGAATCCCGAGGGTCCGTTTAAAGATATTTCTTTTACTTGGCAAATCTACTGGTGCAACATTTTTTGATGCCTCAGGATCTTCATCGTGACTAAATGGACATATGTCATCATCACGGGCCTCGATGATCTCCTTCATCGCTATCTTATGGTGGTGGTACCACGATCGCAATAAGTTAATTGGTGGATCAAGTCGAGTTTGACCATCGCAGTCGCGAAGTCCTTCTCTCGCGGTCGCGGTGACCGACTTAAATCCTGGTCAATGTTGACCATCACTATCGCGAGAAGGGGACCATTATCATGAGTTACTGTTCATAAAATAATATAAATACTTTCTTTTCACGATTTCCACTATTTTTGGACCTTAGAGCTTCGGGACTAGGCAATTTCTTTGTTTTTTCTCACCATTTTTGCTTGGGTAAGATTCTCTTTCATCTTCCTATCCTTTCCTCTTGATTATATCTTTGAAAACACCTTTTAATCATGATTTCAAACAAAAAATTAGGAGTTTTTATTGATAAATCTTTAAAATAGTTTTTCTTTAATTTAGGCCTCATTTTTAACTCGTTTTTGCTTGATTTTCAACTGTAGATTCCTATAATATTGGGGAACATGTTTCTAAAATGAAATTCTAGTTTTACTCCTTTTATTTTCAAACCCATTTTGGATCCATTGTAAATATAGTCAATATGGGTATCATTAGCTTCCTTTTAATGCATAGATGCTATATTTGAATGTTTTAGCTTATTCTGAGACCGTTTGAAAGGGAAAAGCTCCCTGTTGAAGTTTTGAGGCCTGAATTTTGACACTATAAGGTAGGTTATGGCTTAACTTTCTTCAGCCTGGGTGGGGTAGTCAATAAACGAGTAAAGCATGATATGGGTTTTGGATTTAGCCATGGAAGTATTATTTTAAGATTGTTATTAATGTTGTGTGCATGTGTGGGGGCGTATATGCTTATTGTTTTTGCCTTAAGATATCATATTTTGCATATTGCCTGTGCGGGGGCTTTATTTGATATAATAGGTATTATTTGTGCATTAAATGCTATTATTATTGATGTGATGCCCGTGCGGGGGATTGAATAGATATTATAGGCCTTATTTGAGTATTTTTACCTCTACCATGATAGAATATACCCGAGTAAGGGGTTGAAAGAATATTATTAATGTCTTACATGACTATTTATTCTGGTGGTGCCAAGAAAGAACTGATATCATGAATTTATGACATATTGAGTTGATTTTGAGATCACTTATACGTGTATTAAATGGAATATTATCTTCAAACTGATTGGTTATAAGCATTATATCCTCATTTTCAACATACATATTTCATGAGACATTGGTACCATTAAGAAATATTGATTCGAAAGAAAACGAGACATTTTTATAAAAACCCTTAATTCGTGAACAATTGTCGGAGAGCTGAATATGAAACTTTGTAAAACCCTTGATCTGTTAATACTAGCCGGAGAGGTGAGTTGATATTGGAGGTATTATACGGGTTGCGAACCCCCCATGGGTCCTATCTTGGGAGAGCTGAGGCTTGGTAGGTGTATACAGAAAGTCATGCGATGATTTTCAAATCATTCATCATGATCCCATCATCACTGCATTGCAGTACATATGTATTTTCCATGTTTCTTTATGTACCCTTGATGTGTACTTGTATTCCATAGATGTATTCGTGTTTAGTTGTTCCTATATCAATCTTATATTGTAGAACTGTTAGCGGAGATAGTATGAGCTACCGAACTTTTCTATTTGCAGGTGACATGCTCATAGTATCTTTTACTTGTATTATTTTCTAGTTTGCTCAGTCGACCAATGATACCTACTGAGTATAAGTGGACCGTACTCACCCCTACTGTGCCCTTTCGGTGAAGATCCTAGCTTGAGTATGAGATCCGGCAGTTGAGTTCGTGCAAGCTTGTCAGATTCTGAAGGTACTGGTGTGCTCTAAAGTTCGGGCAGATTCCACATCTCATCCTATCTTAGTTGTCTTTATTTACCTTTCAGAGATAGATTTACGTATTTTTTAGTATTTGGATATTGTAGTTAGATGCTCTTACACTTGTGACACTATCTCCTTGGGGTTTATGGTATTTTATTCAAACTTCTGCTTAATTACCAGTATTTATGGCATGACTTCATTCTAGAAGTATCACATTTTATGAGTTTACTTTTCTTTATCAGATTTCCTTTATTGTGTGTGGGATTTGGCTTACCTACTAAGGCTGGGCCAAGGTAGGTGACATCATGACCTCAACTTTTGGGTCGTGACAACTGGTATCAGAGCGCTAGGTTCACCGATTTTATAAGTGTAAGAGTAAAATGTCTAGTAGAGTCTTGGATCGGTACGTAGAAGTCAATATCTCTCTTCGATAGGCTATAAGACATCTTTAGGAAAAAACTTCTCTAACTTGATTCCTTATCATGTGGTTTATTAATACCTTATATTCTAAACTTACATTCTATTTTTTTCTGTGCAGAGGGTGAGGACTAGGTCCAGAAATGTTAGGGATGCTGAGTAAGCACCTAATTTTAGAGCCCCAGTCGGGGGTGAGATAGGGGTCTTGGTTGACCTAGAGGTAGAGGACGAGCATAAGGAGCTACCCTCATTAGAGGACGTACTAAAGAGGCCTCTCCCAAGCCTGAGGTTTAGTATGTTGAGGATGTCTATCAGTCAGGAGGTGAGAGGCTAGCTCAGGTCCCACCGAGTTCGGCTAACACCCCAGTGCTACAGGATCTACTGATTCAACTCTTTAGTTATTTGGATGGTGTTCCATTGAGTGTACCGGGTACTCCTCAAACTTCTAGTGGTGTTCCGCAGTCAGTATCAATTTTTGCTTGTGGTATTTCAACTTCAGAGGTACAATCATCTTCTATGGTACCCCCACGTATGGATTCACTGCCTACTAGGCTTATTGTTTCCCCAGTTATTTTGGGTCCTATGATGTCTTTTGATGATCAGAAGAGGTTTGAGAGGTTTATTCACTTGGCTCTTCCAAGTTTAGTGGAGCGATTGGAGAGGATGCATATGAGTTTCTAACTGATTACCAGGAGGGGTTGCATAACCTCAGATCCCTTGAGTCTCACGGTGTTACTTATATGATTTATCAGTTGACCGATGTGGCAAAACAGTGGGGGAGGTCTCTTTCTAGTTGTATACCATTGGGTTCGCTGCTATGATATGGACCCAATTTTCTGAGGCTTTTCTGGAGAGATTTGTGATTTATAGTTTGAGAGATCAAATGAGAGATGAGTTTGATCACCTGGAGCAGGGTTCCATGACCATTGCAGAGTATGAGGCACACTTTCATGCTTTATCCAAATTTTCTGTCACTAGTATCTCCACTGAGTCATAGAGGATCAGGAAGTTTGTCAGGGGATAATATGGTTCTTATCAGTTGGCTACATCCCAGATCGTAGTGTCAGGACCTTCTTTTTAGAGTATTGTAGAGCATGCTAAGTTGATTGAGTCAATTACTTAGGCTACTCAGGGAGGCACAAAAAAGGTGCCTCATCAGAGTTAGTTTGGTGGACATACATCCCGAGGTAGGGATTTTCTGGTAGAGGTTCCTGTGGTTATCATAGTAGGCCTGTTCAGGCATTTTTACAGGGATTGGGTGGTAGGCTTTCAGTTTGTGTTGCTATAGGTAGCCAGGTATTAGATCATACGGGTGGAGGTTTCAGTTTTAGTTCATCAGGTCAGAGCGGTCGTCCTAGTCCTTTTGGGCCTCCACAGATTGAGTCAGGTAGCAGAGGGTGTTATGAATGTCATGAGGTTGGTCATCTGGTGAAGGACTAGCCTTGGCGTGTGTTTGGTCCTGCCCAGTAGGGTTCTCAGCTTCGACTTTGCCCTATTCCTATTTCTGTAGTCAAAGGTGGTTCGCAGAGTGGCAGGAGTAGTAGTAGAGGTGATTGAGGTAGAGCTAGGGGAGCTCGTGATGGTGGACGCGGGATTGCTCAGTCTAAGATTAGGCATGGATAGCGTTATTTTATGCCAGGGACCTGAGGCAGAGGCCTCTGATGTAGTTATTACAGGTATCTTCCCAGTTTGCTACCGATTTTCTTCCATGTTATTTGACCCTGGGTCTACATTCACCTATATGTCTACATAGTTTGCTACTAGTTTTGATGTTGTATACATGTCCTTTATTGTGCTTCTTTATGTTTCTACCCTCGTAGGAGATTCTTTAGTAGTGGATCGGGTGTACCGATCTTGTGTAGTGACCTTTTTGGGGCATAAGACTTGGGTAGACTGGATTATCCTAGATATGATTGATTTTGATGTTAACTTGGGCATGGATTGGTTAGCTCCCTATCATGCTATTTTGGATTGTTATGCCAAGATCGTAACTTTAGCTACTCCGTGTGTGCCAAGGTTAGCTTGAAGGGTACTCTTAATTCGGGTCCGAAGGGAGTTATATCTTTTTTACGTGCTCGTCACATTGTAGAAAAGGGGTGTTTGTCTTATTTGGCCTATGTTCGCAATACTAGTGTTGCCTCTCCACCTCCTTTGAAATCTGTTCGGGTTGTTTGCGAGTTCATGGACGTGTTTCATACGAATTTGACCGGTATGCCTCTGGACCGTGATATTAATTTTTCTACTGATCTTGACCTAGGCACCAAGCCCATTTCCATTCCTCCCTATAAGATGGCCTCGGGTGAGTTGAGGGAATTGAAGGAGCAATTGTAGGATTTGTTGGGTAAGGGTTTTATAGGACCTAGAGTATCTCCTTGGGGTGCTCTTGTCTTGTTTGTGAAGAAGAATGATGGTTCTATGTGCATGTGTATTGACTATTGATAGTTGAACAAAGTGACAGTTAAGAACATGTATCCTCTTTCTCGCATTGATGATCTATTTGACTAGCTTCAGGGTGTTTCAGTGTTTTCCTAGATTGAATTAAGATCCGAGTATCACCAGTTGAGGATTAGAGCTTCGGATGTTTCGAAAGATAGCTTTTGGACTCGTACGGTCATTATGAGTTCTTGGTCATGTATTTTGGATTGACCAATGCCCCTGCAACATCATAGAGTTGATGAATCAAGTATTTTGATCGTATCTCAACTCTTTTGTGACTATATTTATAGATGATATCTTGGTTTATTCCAAGAATGAGGCCGACAATGTGAGACACTTAGAACTGTTCTTCAAAGATTGTGTGATGAGAAGCTATTTGCTAAGTTTTCCAAGTGTGAGTTCTAGTTGGATTCTATTTCTTTCTTAGGTCATGTGTGGATCAAGGATAGAATTATGGTTGATCCGGCCAAGATAGCGGCAATTCGTGATTGGGCTAGACCTACTTCTACTACCGAGATTTGGAATTTTGTTGGTTTAGTGGGGTATTATCAGTGTTTTGTTGAGGGTTTCTCTTCTATTGCGGCTCCTTTGACCAATCTGACTCAAAAAAAAGTTATATTTCAGTGTTCGGATACTTGTGAGGAGAGCTTCCAAAAGCTCAAGAAGTTGTTGACTTCGGCTCCTATCTTGACTTTGCTCAAGGGTTTACTGTGTTTTGTGATACTTCTGGTGTTGGAGTAGGTGTTGTGTCGATGCAGAAAGGTAAGGTGATTACTTATGCTTCTCGTTAGTTGAAGCCCCATGAGAGAAATTACCTTACCCATGACTTAGGTTTGGTAACAGTCGTCTTTGTATTGAAGTTTTGGCGGCATTTGTTGTATGGAATCCATTATGATATTTTTGTGGATCATCGTATCCTTCAGTACTTCTTCACCCAGTGGGATCTTAATATGAGATAGAGACGTTGGGTTGAGTTTCTTAAGGATTATGATCTCACCATTCTTTGTCATCTTGGCAAGGCAAACATGGTTGCGGATGCCTTGATCGGAAGTTAATCAATATGAAGAATCTCGCTCATCTCTTGACTCAGGAGCGACCTTTGGCTGTGGAGGTTCAGTCCTTAGCTAACCAGTTGGCTAGGAATGATATTTTGATGCCCGAGCATGCTTTGTTGAGGCTAGATCTTCTTTGATGGAGCAGATTAGAGATCATTAGTTTGATGATGATAGGTTGAGGGTGATTCATGATAAGGTGTTGAGTGGCGAGGCCAAGGCGGCATCTCTTGATTCTAATGGTGTTTTGAGGATTAGTGGTGGAGTCTGTGTACCGAGAGTTAGTGGATGGGTGAGATTGATTTTGGATGAGGCTCATTGTTCTAGATATTCCATTCACCCCGAGGCGGCCAAAATGTATCATGATCTGAAGCAGCATTATTGGTAGGGTGGTATGAGAAAGGATATTATGGAGTGCGTGGCTAAGTGTTTGAATTGCCAGCAGGTGAAGTATGAGCATCAACAATCGGGTGGTACGATGCAGAGGATGTCCATTCCAGAGTGGAAGCGGGAGTGGATCACCATAGATTTCATAGATGGTCTACCCCCAACTTTGGGGAAGTTTGACTCTGTTTGGGTGATTGTGGATTGGTTGACCAAATTAGTGCATTTCATTCCTGTGAGGGCGAGTTATAATACAGAGAAGTTGGCCAAGATCTACATTAGAGAGATTGTTCGATTTCATGATGTCCCTGTTTCCATTGTGGCCGATAGAGGTATGGTGTTTACCTTGGGTTTTTGGAGCACTATTCAGAGTGAGTTAGGTGCTCAGCTTGATTTGAGCACAACTTTTAACCCTCAAATGGGTGGTCAGCTGAGAGGCATGCTACGAGTATACGTTATGGACTTTGGAGGTCACTAGGACCAGTACTTTCCCCTCATGGAGTTGTCCTACAACAATAGTTATCATTCGAGTATTCAGATGGCACCTTTTAAGGCTTTATATGGGCAGAGGTATAGATCCTTCTATGGAATCATTCGACTCATTTGAGGTGAGACCTTGGGGTACAGATTTGTTGAGGGATTCGATGGATTATGTGAGACTAATTCAACAGAGGCTATTAGCTGCCCAGAGTAGGCAGAAGAGCTATGCTGACCATTAAGATCGCAAAGGCAGAAGAGTAATACCGACCGTCGAGCCTGCGATGTATCATATATGATTAGAGATTGAGTTCTGTTGAAAGCTTCACCCATGAAGGGTGTGATGAGATTCAGAAAGAAAGGGAAGCTCAGTTTGAGTATTAGCCCTTTCGAGATCCTTGAGAAGTATGGTGATGTGGCGTATAGGCTAGATTTGCCTCCACATCTATCGGTTGTTCATCCTGTTTTTCATGTCTCTATGTTGGAGAGGTACTGTCCTGATGATGCCCATGTAATTTGATTGGACTCTGTTGTGTTAGACCCCAATTTATCCTTTGAGGAGGAACCTATTATTGACACCTAATTTTTGCCCTCCACGACTAAATTTAATCTTGAGTTGTTTTACTTTTGAATAAAATTAAAATATTTATTCTATCCGGATAAAAACTTTTCAAAATACGTATCCGAGTTAATTTTGTTATTTGAGTGATGATTATACACTTCCGTGTTCATATATACGAGATCATATAATTTTTGTTACTTAATAACTATTTTATCGAAGTGGCTTTTAATCAAAATTCATCTTGAAAATTGGTTCAAATAGGATAAATTTTAATTTCAATATAATTTATTTTAAAAAATAATTTATTTGTTTGATTGTTATTAAATCAAGAAAAATCAGGATTAAATCGGTACATAATTCGTGTCAGATTGTGATTCAATTTAGCCAACTCATTAAATTTGGCCTTAATTGATATCAAATTGGCCATAATTACAATGCAATTGGCCAATTGATTGTCAATTTGGCCGAAATTAAAATGAAATTGACTAAACTCTAATCTATTTGGCCATTTCTTAAAAAAAAAACCTAATCTTAATTCCCATTCCCTTAAAAATAGCCCAGTCCATTCCATTTGAATTTCAGCCGATCCAGCCCAACACCAGCGACCGACCTGGCCCACATCATCCTTATAACCCATTTCTCCCTCATCAGCGTATAACAACAACAATACTAGCAACATCAACAAAACACAAAAGCTCAACCCGACCTTTTCTCCCCAAAACCCTAGAACCCAAATCGATTTCCCTTATCTCTTCATCCCCGTACGATCCTCGCGTGCCTAGCACGAGGATTGTACCTCGTAGCTTCTACAATAGGTGATGCGGTGACCCCACATTCGCTCCTCAGGTTACCATTTTTCAATTCCAGCTCTCTATCCTTATCTCTTAGCTTATTTGAGCATAAATCCAGAAAATGCCCTCGAAATCCTTCAATCCCACATTGATTTTTCTCTCCAGAAATCCCTAAATCTGTTTCTATATAAACCCCTTCTATTCACTCTTTATAGAGAGATTTGGGAACCCCAAATAAAAAAAAAATTTCTTTACTCGGTTAGGATTTGGACTTCTGTCCCCCAGCCTGGAGTTGTGAGAATTTTGGCTTGGTTTTTAATTTTCCTCATTGTTCTCGAGTAAGGGGAGAGGTAGAAGTCGAACTTTTCAACTCGTCGTCCCAGTTGGCTACTCGACAACAGGTAATCATCTTTCTATCCTCTAGCTTCAATTTTTGTGAGAATTTGCTATGTGGCTTTAATATCTTTATGCTTTCCTTAGTTTCTGATCTGACATGATTAATTTGTATACCTGACTTAGCATCACGTAAATTTGGAATGGGCTATATATGTTATATCCCTCCCCTGCATTCCCATTTGTTTTAAATTTGGTTTTTGTTTTGGAAGTCAGTCCTTGTTAGTTTAATGGTAAAGTTGTTCATGCTTAAATTTGGTTGTAGTTAAGCACTGGTTTTGGTTTAGGGTATTAAAGTTTGAACCTTTGGGATTTTCTCTACTTCATTTTGGTTCTACTCTAAATCTCAGCCCCTCGTAATGAGTATTTACGTGCATTTTGATATTGTCCAATGATCCATGTGGTTGGGGATATAGTAAGTGTGTCCTCTCAATCACTAAGTAGAGGACAAGAATCATAATTGGCTATGCTGAAGTGGTATAAAACCTATAGGAGAAGTAGATTTTTGAATGTTTTTCTTCGGTTTTCCCTTTGGGAGCTCAAGTTACTTTTCATCTTAAAAGAAAAGCTGGAATGTGTTGTAGGATATGTTATTATTCCTTCTCTGTTCACTTTCTTAAATTCTTAAAGTTCCTTAAGAACGTTTCTTTCAGGTGTGAAATGGTTTAGTTTGTTTTCGATTCAATTCCTATTTTTTTATCTATTAAATTAGTTGGCATGTCTTTGCTTTGTATGAGCCTCCTTGTTATGTGTTGCATAATTTCTCGAGTAAAGTTATTGAATTTTGTCCAGATGGTATGAATTAGTTAGTTGGGATTAAGAGTTCACTGCTATGTTTTGAAGTCACTCGGGTTCATGCAAGTTCAAGATACTGATTTAGTCTCTTTGTTGTAACTATGAAGTCTGGAATTGATCGTTAGCTTTCACTTAACTATTTAAGTGTGTTTGTTGATTCGAATATGTCTTTAGAACTATTTAAATTGCGAGTTGGACCAAATTTTCTTATCATTAAAGAAAATATGTGATATGTCCACTTGTCTTTATTTCTCAAAATGGGTCTGTTGCTTACACTTCTTTACTTTGTCATTCCTTTGCTAAAATATATGCATATTTATTTAAAAGGTGATGCAAAATAGTTAGTTGTAGCCTCTGTACGAAAGCATGATGTGTTTTGAGATGCCTTTTATCTTTGATACTTATTTGTTCACCATGAAGAATGGATATTTGACTACTCTTAAATTATTTTGGGTTTAGTTTGAAGAATTTCATTGGAATACTGTATGAGTATTTGAAGTAACTAGTCACTCTTGGTCTCCTTTCGAGATTAACTTGGCTAAAATTAGTAAATTTTTTGGTTTCGTTTTGACAAAGTGTTAAGAATAATCTCGTTTAATTTTACTACTTTGCAAAATCTCTTTTTGAGCAATTGGTTCTATAATGTTTGGTCTAGGATAAATTTGTCTAAGTGTGGAATTTAAGTCTGATTCTTGGCATATTGCTAATTTCTTTTTTCTTTCTTTTTACGCATGAACTGCCTGAGACGAGTCTATTTGGACTCCCCATTTCTCTCGTATTCGCTCCTCCTCGAGTCAACCTCTACTAAATCACTGAAAGGGAAGCAAATAGTAGGCCAAACGCCTAAAAATCCAGCAACAGTAGACTAAAGAAGCAGAATATCTTGGGCCGAAGTCCAAGCCATCGACAACAAAATTTGGGCCTTTAGTTAGGCAATTACAGATTTGGGCAAAGCGCCAAGTCATTTTCATGTCCCTTTCTTTCCATATTTGTTCATTATATTTGTGAAATGCTTAACACTTTCACAACTTAGATGCATCCTCAAAAGGGCATTTAGATAATTTAATTGGTTCTTCATATGGTTCATTTTGATTCGATTTGAGTTTAACTAAAATAAACTTCCAAAGGTTTTTCATTTAGGAAAACTCAAAGCTCGTAGAATAGCTTGGTGAATTTTCTATATCCCTTCATATTTATTTAGTAGCTTAAATCCACGTTTGGTAATTGGGTTAATTATTTGACTCAAAAATGTGACTCGGATAAGATTGTTAAGCTAGAATTATCTCAAAATTTTGACATTTTATTTATTTCACAAATCGAAATAACCAGATGAACGGGTATTGAATAAATTCTATTATTTTAAATAAATTTTTCAAACAAGTTACACCTATGAGATTTGTTTTACAACTTAAAAGAATTTTTCAAAGTTTAGCCAAATAAGTTGAATTCGCCGGAACCACACTTTATGGATTTTTGAAAGTTCCCAACACCTTCTTTCGAATTTACTTGAACCCTTACCTAGACCCTGGTTTTCAAATTACCTTTTTTAAATGGTTTCTTAATTTTCCTAAAAATTAAGTGGCGACTCTAAATTATTTTTTCAATAAAAGTCAAATAGATTTTTTTCGCCACGAAGTTATGAAGTTTTTGAACTCTTTTCAAAAACGATCGTAACAAAATGATGACTCCGCTGGGGAATTCATCTAGGTTCTAACAATAAGATTTTATTTGTTTGGCTAATATTTATATTAATTGTTACTTTTGGCTATTATATGTTTAAATTTTCGCCATTCCTGGCAAAGCATTAGGCATTAGGAAAAGGGCGGCTATGCGGGTAGACCTTCCCTTCTGTATAACACCTCAACTTTCTTTGAACCGCCAAGTGAGTAATTGATTCGATTCGGTCACAATCACTTGGTGTGTTACCCCAAAAAGTCCATTTCGGTTTCCCAGTCAATGTGAACAAACCACTCCAGTCAACTAGGTTAGAGTGAAACCAAATTCTGAGAATAGGCATTTTGACCTATGAGACCCGGTACCCCAGGGGTATAGAGCCTATTAGAAGAACACCTTACGTCTATTGGCCACTAGTCAATAACAGACAATCATCCCTTATGTGTTTAAATTGAAGGATATAATGTCGGTTTGTACGGACCATTGTCCCTTAGGGTTCAGGGTTTTATTTAGATAGTTTCTTTTATTGTAATCAAAGAAGATCTTCATCCGAAAGGTGTTTGGAAATTTCAAGAAGTTCAAGATCGAAGGACCTCCAAGGCAGTTTAGTTTAGGTTTGTTCCCCTGCGTGGGATTGATATCATTTATTTCCCCTTTCCCTCATTTTGTATCCCCATTTGATTTATCCATAAAGTTTCTATAATATATATTAGGGGAAATGGAACGTCTTAGACATAGCATGTATACCCTTCAAACGCTAGGCTTACCTTTGGCTTAAAAGGTCACATGTATGCTCGGACGCGTTAAAACTCATTTATGTGCTAAGTGTTCCATTATTTGCTTTGTCCGTGTTTGCTTGATTTGTGTGTTTAAATAACATATGTTTTGCTTTAAACAAGGCTAGTCCATTATTCTATTTTGAATTCTTAGAGCGTCATTAGGAATACAAAATTAAAATCCAACTCTTCCTAAAGTACTCTTCAAAGTCCATCGAGAAAAAACCCTTCCAATTTGCCCAAGTTTTATTCAAAATCAATTAGGTCATTGTCCAATTCACATTGACCACGTTGCTCTCTCGTACTTAATTGTAGCTAAAGTTACCCAAATAATCTATTAACGATAAAAACTTTGTTATCTTCAAACGAACTCTCCCAATAAGTCTTTTTAGGATGTTTATTTGCAAACATCCGATTTCTTCAATTACTTAGTTCATTTTGTTCAAAATTCTGTTTCTCCATCAAAATTCAAAGTCAGTCAAATGGTCAAAATTCTGATCATTCAGTCACTTTTCAGAAGTGTTCTATTCCTTGAATTTTGAGCTAGTCTGTTTCGAGTCAAACATATGTTATTTGTTTCATAGATTACTTTGATTAATTATTACTAGTCATGAACTAACTTTTTCACCTTTTGAGTGTTTTTCATTCCTTTTAGAGAGAGGCTGATTTGTGTTGGTAATCAAACTTGCTCGCTTTACAAAGACTAAAAGCAAACCAGTTTCAAGTAATAGCTGGGAGAACATCAGTATTTCACACGGTCTAAGGTCAAGAAAGCAACTACAGACTCATCAGTTCTTACATGGGCTAATAGAAAAACTCGTTCAACTATGGATCCTAATTTGATCATCACAAACACTTCATCTGAATCAGTTCCCACCTTGTCTGTCGCAATGGACCCTGCTACCTCGATAGAAAGAGAAATAACCCCAGAGGTCATTGCTGGTCTGGAACAACCAATTGCCGAACTAAGGCTCATAATGATGCAGAAAAGAACACCTTCTCAGACTTCCCCAAACATGACCCTGCCTCCTTATACTCGACAAAAAAGGCCTATTTTCCAACATCAGAAGGAGTTGATCAGGGAGGTCATTTCACCACTTCTCAAAATGCTCATGCTTCCCAGAATGCTTCTTTTGTGTACACGTTTGCTCATCCAAAGGTTCAGAACATATCATTGTCACACCGTGCTCCGCCAGTGTACACTTACACTACCACCCTGCCAGTGACACAGACTCAAGGTCTCTACCGCCTAGATGCTGATCATTATGTTTAAACTAAGAATGATCCAAGGGTGTGCAACAATGATACGGTGAATAGAAAGCTCAAGATCTTGGAGGATGCTATGAGAAACCTCCTAGGGCTCGAAATTAACCAAAGTGTGAAATATGAAGAGTTGTGTGCATTTCCTGAAATCCAGTTGCCTCCTGGTTACAAGATTTTGAAATTCAAAAAGTTTGATGGGTCCGAAAATCCCTTCTTTCATTTGAAAACTTATTGTGAAAAGTTGATTGGTATGGGCAAAAATGAAGGAATAAGGATCAAACTATTTAGTCAAAGCTTGAGTGGAAAGGCTTTAGAATGGTACGCTAAACAGTATGTGAACAAATGGAGCACTTGGGATGACTTTGAAAATTCTTTTGTGGATCATTACAAGTTTCATGTCGAGATTATTCCTGACAGAATTGCTATCACAAAGCTAAAATAGAAATCAAATGAGGGTTTTCGTAAATATGCCATATGGTGGAGAGAAAAGGCAACCAGGGTACATCCTCCTATGGAGGAACCTGAAATAATCAGTTACTTCATCCGTGCCTTAAATCCAGAATAATTTGATCGTATGGTGATGATGGCTGGAAAAACATTTGCTGAAATTGTCAAGACCGGAGAAATGATTAAGGATGGCCTCAAAACAGGGAGGATAATAAATTTGACAGAGCTATAATCCACACATAAGGGCTTCCATACTAGCTCTTTCGGAAATGGAAAGAAAAAAAAGAAAGAAGTTATGGGAGTGATGACTCAAGGAGGTACCTCTCACCGTAAGTGATCTTTACAATACTAGCGCAATGCTCATCATGCTCCGTATCTGGGCTACAATGTGCAAGCAACATATCATGCTTAACTTCCACCTCAAAATTACCAAAATAATGCACCTCGTGCCAACCATGAAAGAAAATCGCCTAAGGTCTTCACGCCGATGCTTGAACCATTGACTCAACTCTATGAAAGGTTAGGCAAAGCCTGTGAACACTTCTGTTTATTGGTATGATCCAAACAAGCGATGCGCTTACCACTCTAGGGTTGTTGGACATGATACCGAGAAATGTATCACTCTCAAGCACAAAATCTAGGACCTGATTGACAACAAGGTGATAACACTTACAGAAGCTCTAGCAAATGTGAACAACAATCCATTGCCCAATCACAAGAAGTAGTCATGGGCATCATCAGTCGCAAAGAAGAGTGAAGTTTCCTCAAAGGCGCACTTTTGGCATTCTTCTATCTTACATTTTGAAGTTATTGTTTCCTTTTCTTATAATCGTACTTATTTCCTTGTAGTCGTAATTTGTCACTTTATTTCTTTGTAATCCTACTTTGTGGTTTGATTTTCTTGAAATCACACTTTTAGTTGTAATGAACTACGTTTGACCTGATTTCCCTTGTGGAATACGTAGGCGGCCTATATTTGGCTTCGGTCAAGTTATCAAAAATATCATTATGCCTTTTGCTTTGTATGAACTACGTTTGACCTGAATTCCCAATAATGGGATACGTAGGCGGCCTATGTCGGCTTCGGTCAACTCATTAGGAGATTTATCTTTTCATTTTATGTTGGAACTATGTTTGACCTGATTCCTAATCCAATGGGATACATAAGTGCCAAAATGACTTGGTCATATCACCCCATAAAATGGAAACTGGGGCAGAATTTTTGAGAAAGATATCAAAAATTCTACAAGATAATATCTTTCTTACATATCAAAGTCGGAAGATTTTATCAAAGTGAGACACTGGGGCAGAATTTTATCAAAGCCAGGAGTTAGCCATTACATTGTTTTGAGTTATATTTCCATTATTTTGAGTTCATAAGGATATTATTGGTTTTGTAATTGGAACATCGATTTTAGGGTTTTATTCATAATTGAGATTTCAGAGTTTCTTCTTTATTGTGAGTTTACAATTATGTTTTCATCCTCGAATCTTATTGTGCTCTTACAAACATGAGTAGCTAAACTCATCAACTAGGGTTGTGTGAACCATGAGGAATTAACGAAACGGGTTAAGTGTGAAGCGAATTCTGAATCGGTGTGAATGCATGTATTGTTATTTCCTTCGTTGTGATTGATCTTCTAACGGTTCCAAACGTTAGAAACCTGCCTGTATTCTAGACATGCTCGAGAGAGAGAGGTAGAGATTGGGAAAAGGGAATAACAACAGAGATTTGAAGCTATCAACCTTCATCTAATAACTTGAGTCGTAGCAGGAATAGTTATCCGAGATCAAGGACAAAGGTTAGTAGTACGACACTCGGAGACCGAGAGGAGAAGACTGAAATTCATCTAACTAAGGTCGAGAGACGTTTAGATGAACCTATCTTGTTAGATTTTACATGCAATGCAGCGGGACAGTTTTGCCAGCACAAGTAACTGGTGGAGTTAAGGAATCATTGGGGATCATAGTCCTAGTGTATTTCTCATATTGTTAACAACTCCTATAATCAGCAATCTTTACTGTTACCATTTATTCACAATAAAAAACCCCAATTTTACTTACTTGCCAATTACTCAGACTAGCATTCTACATAATTTCATCCTATTCCCTGTGGGATCTACCCCAACCTAGTTGGGTTCTATATTTGATATAGCGACCGCATTATACTTTTCTGAAAGTATATTTTGGGCGACATCAAATTTTGGCGCCATTGCCGGGGATTACGGTTACGGAGTTGATTAGTTTATTTGTTAGAGTTGATTGGTTTTATTATTTTTTTTGTATTTTTCTGAAAAGGCACACGTCGGTGTATTCCCAACACTAGGAGTCAAGACAATCCCCTGATTCTAATTGATACTGAGATAGAACGAACACTTAGAGCAAATAGAAGAATGGTGAATACCGACGGAGTTTAGGATCCCGCAGTCGTGGGAGATATTCATAACCATCAAATTCAGCCAATTGGTTATGAAACAGCGGAACAAATTATCGCTCGATTGACACGAGAAGAGCAAGCTAGGCAAGTTACTCTTAGGCAAGCAGATAGAGATAATCGAGCAATGCAAGAGGCAGCACATCATTTGGATGATGTTGAAGAAAGGCAAAGAAGACTGAGGGTGCAACAACCACCCCAAAGACCATATGTGCCGATTTATGATGATCCCAAAGAAGAGGATGTGGCTTATTTTGAGCTAGTAGAGACGGGCACCATTATTCCACCAGAGTTACCTCAGGGCATTAAGTTTGACATTGCAAGTGTCATGATTCACCTGCTAAACTTGAAGGGTGTGTTTGTCGGTGTTCCTGCTGATGATCCAAACATGCATAAGATGAATTTTGTGGGGGTCTGTACTTCATATAATTTGCCTGGAGTTAACCAAGAGGCTATTCGGTTGAGATTGTTTCCATTCTCTCTAACAGGAGAAGCGACTTTGTGGTTGGCAGAGTTACCACGAGGTTCCATCACTACTTGGAAAGAGTTAAGAAATTAATTTCTGGAAAGATTTTTTCCACCCTCCAAGATGCTACAGTTGAAGGATGAGATTTATAACTTCAGACAACTACATTCTGAAGCACTTTACAAAACATGGTTAAGGTTCAAGAAGAAGTTGCAGAATGTGCCAAATCATAGAATGAGTGGTAGAAACTTACTTGAAATCTTCTACAGGGCTTTAAACGTCAATACTAAGGTTGTAGCAGATACTATCACTAGCAGAGAATTTATGAGTCTGATGTGGGAACAAGCTTCAGAGATATTAGATCATATCACTAAGACCAACCGAGGATGGCATACTCGGGAGGCAGATACGCCTGCTGGAACGTATGATATTGGAGCCTCAGCAGCACAATGGGCTTTGGACGAATCTATAGCACAAGAGGTAGCACAACTGAGTACAGAAATTGGTTTATTAGCTAAAAAGATTGCGGCCAGAGATGCTGCGAAGGTGCATGCCGTAGGTACACAAGGCAAAACACCTAGGCATGATGATAGTGATTCTAATGAGGAGGCTAAGTACCTGGATCGAGAGGTGACAGGTTTTCGAGCCAAGGGCCAGGGGTCTAATCAAGACTCTTAGAACTCAAGGGAATCAAGGTCGGAACTATTATGAAGAGAATTACAACAAGTTGGGATATAGAGATAGAGAACAAGATCGTAACGGTGATTGGAGGTGGGAGCATGATTATAAAGAGAAGAGTGGTGTATATGTACCACCAGGGAACCGTAATGATGAGTCTGGAAATTCAAGAATGGAAGCCCTTCTCAATAAACTGGTTAAAGGGTCAGAGAGTCAAAAATATTGCTTGAAGGAGATTAGGTCAGACATTTTGAGAATAAGTCAAAAAGTAGATTCCTATTTGACTGCCATTAAACAGTTGGAGCAACAGTTTGGGCAGATATCGGTGGCATTGAAACAACGTCATCCAGGTACCTTTCTAAGCAACGCCATCCAGAATTTGAAGAATGATAGTCATTTTCTGGCCATTACTACTAGAAGCGAGAAATGCACGACTGATCCATCTATACCTGTGGATAGTGGTAAGACCTATGAGCTGATGATAGTTGATGTAGAAACTGAAATACAGCCGGATAATTCAAAGGTCAAAACAGTTCCAAATCCTCATGATACTGGCGAAAAGGCAAAATCTGAAAAGAGGCAGGAAAAGGAGGTCCCACAAATATTAAAAACTATCCCACGACCTCCTCCTTCCTTTCCTCAAAGGTTGAAAAAGAAGGCTGAGGAAGGCAAATATCAGAAGTTTATTATAATGTTGAAAGAGCTATCGGTAAACATCCCTCTTGTTGAGGCATTGGAGCAGATGATAGGTTATGCGAAGTTCATGAAAGACTTGGTGACGAAGAAGAGAACTGACAATTTTGAGCCAGCAGATGACTTACATCATTGTAGTACAGTTTCTTCGCATTCCCTAGTTGAAAAGAAGGAGGATCCAGGAGCTTTCACAATTCCTTGTACTATCGGGTCTTACAAGGGTCTTACAACTTTGCTAAAGCGCTTTGTGATTTGGGTGCTAGCATTAACTTAATGCCGCTAGCCGTTTTCAAGAATTTGGGGTTGGGGGCACCAAGACCAACCTCTATAAGACTTCTCATGGCGGATAGGACTATGAAAAAGCCGGTGGGCATTTTGTATGATGTTTTGATAAAAGTTGCATCTTTCATCTTTCTGACTAACTTTGTGATTCTAGATTGTGAAGTTGATTTTGAGGTTCCCATCATATTGGGAAGACCATTCCTTACCACTGGTCGACATGAAAATAAGGCAGATGAAATTTAGTTTAAATGATGAACATGTCACTTTTAATAGTTGTTGTTCCATGAAGCAACCGAAATATATGCGGGTGATTTCGGTAATAGATACGATTGAAGAGAGTGATATTATTGTACCTCTTAAAGAAAGGTTGGGGGTAGAAGCTCTTACGACCGTGATTATGAATTTTGATAGCGATGGTATTGAGGAATATGATGAGATGGTTGGTGCACTTACTGGTAGGGGATCATAAACTTATAATCCAAAGAAACTTGATCTCGATTTGAAGAATAGGGTGACCCCACTGGCTCATCCTTCTATTGAGGAGCCTCCAGTTTTGGAGCTTAAGGCTCTTCCGACTCACCTTCGCTACATATTTTTGGGAGCCAACAACACTTTGCCTGTGATTATTTCTGCTAAGTTGGTAGAGTGGCAAGTAGAGGCTCTGGTTTAAGTATTGAGAAGATTTAAGAGGGCCATTGGTTGGTTCATTGCTGATATTATAGGGATTTCACCCGGTATTTGCCCTCACAAAATTCAACTTGATCCTGAGTGTATACCGAGCATTAAGCACCAACGTCATCTAAACCTACTTATGCAAGAGGTTGTGAAGAAAGAGATCATCAAGTGGTTAGATGCAGGTGTGGTTTACCCCATTGCTGATAGCAAGTGGGTGAACTCAGCTCAGTGTGTACCAAAGAAGGGAGGAATCACTATGGTTCCAAATGACAAGAATGAGTTAATCCCATTGAGGCCGATTACTGGATGGAGAGTTTGCATGGATTATCAAAAACTGAATTCTTGGACAGAAAAAGATTATTTTCCTATGCCCTTTATGGATCAGATGTTAGACCATCTTGCTAGTAGAGGATGGTATTGTTTTCTCAATGGCTATTCGTGGTATAATCAGATTTTCATTGCTCCCGAAGACCAAGAGAAGACCACTTTCACTTGTCCATATGGGACGTTCGCGTTCAAAAGGATATACTTCGATTTATGTAATGCACCAACCACTTTCCAGCGTTGCATGATATATATTTTCTCCGACATAGTGGAACACACTATTGAGGTTTTTATGGATGATTTTTCTGTTGTGGGAGACTCATTTGATGATTGATTGGCACACCTTGCTAATGTGTTGCAAAGATACGAGGATTACAACTTAGTGCTAAATTGGGAAAAATGCCACTTCATGGTTAATGAGGGTATCGTATTGGGGCATCAGATCTCAAAAAAAGATATTGAAGTTGATAAGGCAAAGATTGAGGTGATTGAAAAGTTACCTCCACCTATTTCTGTGAAAGAAATTTGAAGTTTCTTGGGACATGCAGGATTTTATAGAAGATTCATCAAAGACTTCTCAAAAATTACAAATCCGTTATGCAAGCTTTTAGAGAAGGAGGTGAAGTTCGTATTTGATGAGGTGTGTCTAAAAGCATTTGAGTGTCTAAAAGAGAAGTTGATTTCAGCCCCTATCATTGTTTCACCATATTGGACGATGGCTTTTGAGGCTATGTGTGATGCTAGCGGAGTGGCTTTGGGTGCAGTCCTTGGCCAAAGACGTGAGAAGATTTTACATCCAATTTACTATGCTAGCAAAGTACTTAATCCAACTCAGAAGAATTACACTGTGACTGAACAGGAATTGTTGGCAGTGGTCTTTGCTTTTGAGAAATTCAGATCTTACTTGATTGGTACGAAGGTGATTGTGCATACAGACCATGCAGCACTTCGGTATCTTATGTTAAAGAAGGATGCTAAGCCAAGATTAATTCGGTGGGTGCTTCTACTGCAAGAATTTAATTTTGAAGTCAAGGACCGAAAGGGAATCGATAATCAGTTCGCTGACCATCTATCACACCTTGAGGGTGAGGCCATGCTTAAATTAAGGGATAATCTTGATACTGATGATACTTTTCCAGATGAGAAAGTGCTGGCAGCAGCACAAGACTTAATCCCATGGTTTGCAGATTTTGCCAACTTTCTAGCAAGTGATCTAATCCCGAAAGATATGTCGTATCAACAGAGAAAGAAATTCATGCATGAGGTGAGAAAATTCTTCTGGGATGAGCCATATCTGTTTAGAGTATGTGCAGATGGTATGATTCGAAGGTGTATCCCAGAGGCTAAAATGATGAGTATCTTGGAAGCATGTCATTCATCTCTAGTTGGGAGTCATCATGGTGGCATGCGGACTGCGCACAAGATCTTACAATGCTATTACTATTGGCCTACCATCTATAAATATGCTCATGACTATGCTCGGGCCTGCGATCAATGCCAAAGACAAGGGAATATCTCACGCAGACATGAACTCACTATGACAACTATCCTTGAGCTTGAATTGTTTGATGTATGGGGAATTGACTTTATGGGGCCCTTTGTGAGCTTACATGGGATGAAATACATTTTGGTAGCTCCCAATAATGAAGGAAGAAGTGTCACAACATTCTTGAAAAAAGAACATATTTTCACAATTTGGTACACCACAAGTAATCATTAGTGATGGAGGATCCCACTTCTGTAATAGGCTGTTCAAAGCCCTACTTGAAAAATATGGTGTCAAACATAAGGTGGAAACATCTTACCATCCTCAGATGAGCGGGCAAGTTGAGGTGTCAAATCGTGAGATAAAGTCTATTTTGGCAAAGACGATGAATGTCAATAGGACTGATTGGGCTCGAAGATTAGATGATGCATTATGGGCATATCGAACTGCTTTTAAGACACCAATAGGTGCATCTCCATATCAGCTGGTTTTTGGTAAATCGTGTTATTTGCCTGTTGAACTTGAACACAAGGCATTATGGGCATTAAAAAGGTTTAATCTAGAATAAAGTGAAACGGCTAAATTGAGGCTAGACCAGATGAATGAGATGGATGAATTTTGTCTTCGGGCTTATGAAAGTTCAGCACTGTATAAAGAAAACATGAAATTATATCATGATCAGAGGATTGAGAAATGAGAGTTTCACTCGGGAGATTTGGTACTACTGTATAACTCCAAGCTTCGCTTGTTTGCTAGAAAGTTAAAATCCAAATGGTCCGGACCATTCACGATAGTTAGGGTATTCCTGCATGGAGCAATTGAGCTGAAAGGTGCATATAATGTTCTATTCAAGGTCAACAGGCAGCGTGTAAAACATTATGTGGGAATCACAGAAGAGATAAGCACTTGTGAGGAGCTTAGTCTTGATGAAGTCTGAGTAGTCAAGCTAGCCATGTAGTGCCGCGACGTTAAATCAGGCATTTCGTGGGAGGCAACCCATGGGCTGGTTGGTGAAGTCTGAATAGCCAACCTAGCTAGGTCGTGCCGCGACAGTAAATCAAGCGTTGTTTGGGAGGCAACCCAAGGTCTGAGTTGGTTGTGATCTGATCAGTGGAGGATAAGTTAGCGGGAACTTACAATATTGAGACTGAATATGTTAACTACAACCCATGACACTATTTCACGCAACGTAAGTTCATCCATGTAATGTGGGTTGGTATCGTAGAAGTCAGAGGAAATCACATGCTTGCTGAACTTGACCTACGCTAGTGACCCACGTGATATAGTTCAACCCACGTCACATGGGTAGTGCCGTGAGAATCAGGAAATATTTTCACTTTCAGAACCCAATCCACGTTAGGGGACCCACATGACGTAGGTGAACCCACGTCACGTGGGTGGCGCCATGAAATCCAAAAATTGTAAATTACCCAAGACTTGACCTGACCCGACCCGACTCGACCCGACTCGACCCTACCTATATAGATATATATCGGCATACCAAATTCGACCCAATTTCAAATCAAACCCTTCCTTATCTAATTTAAATCCTAACATAAACCCTTTTTTCCAATAATCACCAAATTCTCATATACCAAATCCCAAATTCTTCAATTCTCCTATACCAAAATCCAAAATTCTTAAATCCTAAACCCCAAAATCTGACAAACCCGACCCAAAATTGACCCCACTTTACCCAAACCCGACTTACCCGACTCTATGCCACCCAAATCAAACCCCAAACATGGACACATGGGTTCTTCCTCATGAATCCGTACCAAAAATCCTGAATTTACAACTAGATTGAGTGATGAACCTTTGGTGTCCGATAAAAGTGAGTCTGAAGAGGCATACGAGCTTGCTACCGATGCTAATGCACTAGTGCCTCGTACAACGAGGCTACAAAGGCAGGAACAAGCTGCTCCCCGGGATGCCCAACAGCCTACTTCACAGCCCCCGCAACCTGCTGCCCCTGCTCAGTCTTCTGGTCCGCCCTCCAGTCTGATAAGGGGACGTACGATGCTACAACCGATAAAGAATGGGAGGTTGATGTAGCTGGGTCTAAGAAGAATGCTGAGGATACGGATGATGATGAGATTGATGTATTTGGGTCTGGGGAAAATGCTGAAGGTCCAGATGATTCTGCGATTGATGCGACAGCATCTATTTCTGGCACAAGTGGTCAAAACTCCACGACGTCCTCACAGTGGCAGATGGCTGCACAGCGGGCCACAGTTGTGGTTCAAAGGGAAAGTAAGTGGTGGTGTGTTCGGGGTATGAGGGCCATTTATGACAGGGATATCAAACTTACTGAGCGGGGAGTGTGTAGAAGGAGTATCACTGAGGAGCCCTAGTATCGGCTAGATGAATTGAAGGCACTGCTTGAGATTAAGGCTGTATTTGACCATTATGGATTCGGATGGATGACGGAGCCTCCTGGGAACTATAGCTCAGAGTTGGTCCATGAGTTTTATGTTTCTTATGCTGCTTCTGTTGAATTGATCACACCCAATAAGCAGTGGTATAGGGACCAACCACCATTGACTCACACTTTGGTTCGGGAGACCAAAGTGGAAATCTCTGAGCAGACTATCCACAGGTTTTTGTTT
Organism: Capsicum rhomboideum; assembly: GCA_031232105.1. Taxonomy (NCBI): domain Eukaryota; kingdom Viridiplantae; phylum Streptophyta; class Magnoliopsida; order Solanales; family Solanaceae; genus Capsicum; species Capsicum rhomboideum. The sequence continues at coordinate 70,955,418 of CP124714.1, forward strand.
AGTGCTGAGCGTCCATTTCCAACTAGCACTGTAGAATTTGATCACCATATGGAGACTGTGAGAAATAGGGCTAAAATAAGGGACGCCGATCAGCGTTTGGAGTTACTGCAGTGGATTGCAGGTTATATAGCAGAGGATGGTGCTAATGTTAGTTGGGTTGCGGGGAAGATGGATATTAAGAAATCCTCACTTTACTTTGCAGGACGATTTTGGTGGTCAGTTGTCAAGCACCAGTTGAGTCCGACTAATGCCTATAATTCACTCACACTTGATCGGACAGTGTTGGTAGCGAGCATTCTGGCAGGTTATGATATTAACTTCGCTCGCTATACATGAGCGTGCTTTCCACGACTTCACCAACACCCTTTCCCCTGTCTGATTCATGGCTTATGTGTTAGTACTGGTGTGTTCATGACGCCTGCAGTAGACCATCATACTGAGGTGACCCGCATTGCTGATATAGGGTTGATGCAGCAGCAGGGAGCTCACCCAGTCTTTCCACGGAAGTCTCAACCTTCTGGGTCATCAGGAATAGCCCTTTTTGAAAGGCTTGGAGAAAGAGAGGAGATGGTTAGTGCTCCACCACCGGTGAATGTACCTGATACTGTTCGTATACCTGTTAAGGGTACAGGCCCGGTGATTGATGATGAGGTAGAAGGCCCTACCACACCACCGCCTCCCTCTGGTATGGTTTCAGTTTTGAGGGACTTCCTGTAACAGTTGATTGATAGACAAACGCAGATGTTCGAGAGGTATGCCCATACTGAGACCCAGATGGCTAAGTTGGTATCCCAACTTAAGCCATGGGCTAGGACCACGGTAGAGGCTGCAGAGGCTAGAGTGAAGGCCCGTATGACTGCGGTTATGGATCAGTTTATGAGAGAGTTGCATGGGAGGATTGATAGCTTTGAGACACGAAGGGACACCCGGTTGAGTTCAGTACAGCTTTCTAATATGGCCGGCTTGACACAGGAGGTAGCTGCTTTGAGAGAGGAGGTTTGAGCTTTGGTATCGAGCAGCACTCCCATCATTCCACCTATGCCCGTTTCGGCCCCGATGAGGCCGGCTTTTGAGGTGGATTTGTTTGCTTACAGGAGCCTCCTATTGATAGAGGCAAGAGACCACGTAGTCCGACAGATCAGGGTAATAGTGGTGATGAGTTCGAGGATGATTTCTGGAGAGTGGTTAAGGCCTCTAGGGTAGAGTACCAGGCCCGATAGATTGCTCAAGAGGAGAGGGCACGGGGTGCATCCTCTAGTAAGATACCCCCTCCACTGGACGCACCTAGCAGCGAGCCTAGAGAGCATACTGATGATCACACATTGGGCGGGCCCACATCCGGGACTTAGGGCACCTCAGGTATGTCTTCACTCCCTTCCACTTACCATATTGATAGTTGTGTACTAAGGGCAGTGCACCATTGTTTGGTTGGGGTGGAGTGTACCACTACTTGGGGGGGTTTGTTGTCGTGTTTCTTTTCCCCCAAGTGTGCTATCATAGTAGAACTGACATGTTTAGGTTTTTATTGTGTTTTCATGATTTAATGAGGAGAAAAATAGGGGAACCTTAGTGCAGTCCAATTTTGAATGTATTTTAAAGGATAAGAACGCTTTTTGATTATCTAAAGGATACCCCTCCTGAAAATTTTTGTTTTTCTGAAAATTTTTATTTTTGAAGTGTATGTGAAGTATGTTAGCTTGTGGCAGCTGTTGGATCTTGTTATGGCATTAGCATTATAGGCAACATAACTTTAGCTAGCATTGCATGAACTGGATAGATAGTAGTTGATAGTGTAACCCTGTGCTATGTATGTGTGAGGTCATTACTTAGTTCACTTTGTGTGTACGATTCAGAACTTGCCCGGTTAGTCTTGCCTAGGTTATAGGATAGTGGTTAGGAAAGGATCATTGGTCGTTTTTGAATTAGTCCACTTTTAGCCTAAATGCCTGACCAAATATGCAATGAATATCCCTTGAACCCAATTTTGAGCCTTAATTGACCTATTTCTTTCAATAGCCTATTCACCTTCCCGTTTTGATTTATAATGAACCTGTCTTGGCCCTGGTCCCTCCTTGGACATTGTGTACCTCAACTCAGGTAAATCGCCTAAGTTGAGGGTGACTATTTTAGGGGTGCGTAGATTAATTTGGGTATGAAGAAGGGGTTAGAAAATAAAAAAGAATAGATTTGGGTGTGAAGAAAGAAAAAAAAAAGAAAAAAAGAAAAAAAATATATATAAATAAATTGTGTTTTGAAAGTATGAAGGAAATCACACCCAAAATCTGAAAATAAATAAAGGAGAATAAGGGAAAATAAAAATGAGAAAGGTTGGAAAATGGAGCTAAAAATAAGTGTAGTGTCAAGGAGGGTTGAGTCACCATATCCATAGGTACCATACCCGTCCCAAGCCTACATTACAAGCTGATGAAAGTCCTATAGTGATCCTAGTCCAACTGTCCGAAAAACTAAGGCATAGAAAATAAGGGCAAGCCTATGGTATTTCATGCACACTGTTTGAACTTCTTTGTGAGAGAGAGTGTTTTGACCGAGTCCCTACTTTGAGATTCATTAGTATACTCTGAGTTTATAAGACTTCTTTGTTGTGAGAGTATATGGGTTGCATTGTTAGCTGCTATTTGTTTGGATAATGTCATTTGCATATATGCTTAGTTGTTTGTTCATAATCTCATTCCATCACTTGATCCCTTCTATGTCATGATAATATGTTGCATGTATGCACACTGTGGTTTTGATTTGCAAGTAGAACGGGTCAGAAAAGTTTTGAGGTCAAAAGCAATGAGTCGACTGCCGTAAGTCCCTTAGGTTTCTTTTAGTTAAGCATCAGTGTGTTTATTTTGTTTTGTTCGCCTGAGGACATGCAAACGTTCTAAGTTGAGGGTGTTGATGCACCATGGTTACATGGCACTTTCGATGCTTAAAGCAAGGAAAATATGCAATAACTTGGGTGTGTTTGGTTGGTATGACGTGGTTTCTATTCTATATTGCAGGAGAATAGGTTTTGGAGGTAAAATGGACAAAAAGTGCTCGAGAATGAAGTATCTGAAGATGAAAGAGTCAAGTTCTGCACCATAGAGGTGACTCACGACAGGACTCACGTGCCGTTAGTCAACTCACATGCCGTGAGTCAACTTCTGAGGATGTCCCATGTGCCTGATTTCCACGACAGGATCTACGTAGCGTGACTTGGTTCCACGACACCAAGTCACGGTACCGTGGATAGTTGCCGACTCTATTTTCCTATTTTGATTAGGATAGGATTCGTTTTGTATCTATAAATACCCCTTTGTTGTCCCATGTTCAGGAGTTAGCCATTACATTTTTTTGAGTTATATTTCCATTATTTTGAGTTCATAAATATATTCTTGGTTTTGTAATCTTGGAACATCGATTTTAGGGTTTTATTCATAATTGAGATTTCAGAGTTTCTTCTTTATTGTGAGTTTACAAATATGGTTTCATCCTCGAATTCTTATTGTGCTCTTGCAAACATGAGTAGCTAAACTCATCAACTAGGGTTGTGTGAACCATGAGGAATTAACGAAACGGGTTAAGTGCGAAGCAAATTCTGAATCGATGTGAATGCACGTATTGTTATTTCCTTCGTTGTGATTGATCTTCTAACTGTTCCAAACATTAGAAACCTGCCTGTATTCTAGACTTGCTCGAGAGAGAGAGAGAAAGATTGGGAAAAGGGAATAACAATAGAGATTTGAAGCTATCAACCTTCATCTAATAACTTGAGCCGTAGCAGGAATAGTTATCTTAGATCCAGGACAAAGGTTAGCATTGCGACACTCAGAGACCGAGAGGAGAAGAGTGAAATTCGTCTAACTAAGGTCGAGAGACGTTTAGATGAACCTATCTTGTTAGATTTTTCATACAACGCAGCGGGACAATTTTGCCAGCACAAGTAATCGGTGGAGTTAAGGAATCATTGGGGATCACAGTCCTAGTGTATTTATCATATTGTTAACAACTCCTATAATCAGCAATCGTTACTGTTACCATTTATTCACAAAAAAAAAAAAACCCAGTTTTACTTACTTGCCAATTACTCAGACTAGCATTCTACATGATTTTGTCTTATTCCCTGTGGGATTGACCACAACCTAGTTGAGTTCTATATTTGATACAGCGACGGCATTATACTTTTCTGAAGGTATATTTTGGGCGACATCACTTGATTATTATTCCAGTAAGATACATAGGCAATCCTACATAAGGATTTGGTCTTTCCACTGTTTCAAACTCCAGACCCTCAGAGGAAACTGAGGTGATAAATCTTATTATATTTGGGTCATCCGCCCTTTCAAAAGGATACGTCGGATTGTCATATTGTTTGAGGTGAAATATCTTATTATATTTGGGTCATCCACCCTCTCAAGAGGATATACCAGACTGTCACCTCGTTCGAGGTGACATATTTTATTATATTTGGGTTTTTTGCCATTCAAGAAGATACATCAGACCGTCACTTTATTTAAGGTGATATTGTCACCTCCTTCAGTGTGATATATTATTATGGATTGTCGCCTCCTTCAATGTGATATATTATTGTGGATCGTCACCCCCTTCAGAGTGACATGTTATTATGTTATGGATCATCACCTCCTTTAGCGTGACATGTTATTATGTTACGGATCGTCACCTCCTTCATCGTGACATGTTATTATGTTACGGATTGTCACCTCCTTCAGCGTGACATGTTATTATGTTATGGATCATCACCTCCTTCAGCGTGACATGTTATTGTGTTATGGATCATCACCTCCTTCAGCGTGACATGTTTTTATGTTATGGATTGCACCTCCTTTAGTGTGGCATATTAAAACAAGGTTCTCACAATTGTCTTTACATTGCATTTGCTACTAATAAATTTAGTGCAGGTGATTGTAGGCGCATTGGGAAGTCACCCGGTTCAAAGTGAACATAGGTCGTCCGCTTTTCAATGAGACACGTTGGGCCATCACCCCATTCAAAGTGGAATGATACATTCAAGATAGGTCGTCCGCCTCTCAATGAGACACGTTGGGCCATCACCCCATTCAAAGTGGCATGATACATTCAAGATAGGTTATCCATCTTACAATGAGACAGGTTGGACTATCACCCCGTTCAAAGTGGCATTATACATTCAAGATAGGTCATCCGCCTCTCAATGAGACACGTTGGGTCGTCACCCCGTTCAAAGTGGCATGATACATTCAAGATAGTTCGTCCTCCTTTCAATAGGACAGTTGGGTCATCACCCCGTTCAAAGTGGCATGATATGTTCAAAACAGGTTGTGCAAATTAGATCATCAACTCTTTCAGCGTGACATGTTTAAATACGTTTACACTAAATTATATTTGTGTCAAGCTGCATTTACAACTAACTATTTTATTTGAGATGTCATCGAGAGCATCCAAAAGGATGAAATTCTCAAATCAAAACCACAGGTGAGAATGACTCCAAAAAAGAGGCAGCATAACGTGGAACTTTTTCTTAGCAGCAAATTGGGACGTAGTCTGAAGAGGAATATCAAACTCTTTGGACGTGAGCTGAAGGATGACTTCCACCGCCATCAAACCACACCCTTATTAGAAGGCACAGGGGTATTTTTGGGACATTCTTGGTTTCAGTTTCACCTCTGGGGCATTTCTAAACACACACCAGAGACAACTTTCCTCTTATTTCAAATCCGGGTGACAAAACACCTAGAGCTTTGAAAATTATATCCATGTAGCCCTTGGTTGTGGGTGTAAGGGGACCCACACTCATAATAGAGATAGTTACAAGCCTCTTTTCTGTAAATCAAATAGATTGTCACTCATCTCGAACCAAAGATTGTCGAAAATAAAAGACTATCTTTTCAACTATTTGAGTCTAACTACAAGCAGTCTGATTCCCTGAATCTCGGAGATATGTAGGTTGGGCTCTTTGTTGAAAACTCGACTGCATTCCAAACCCCCAATCCTCTTATTCCCCAGCTTTCCTGTCTCTTTAAAATTTAAAGCCGGGATAGCTTGTGAATTCTTTAAAAATCTTGCTCCCAAATCAAGCATTATGAACTACAAGTGGCCTGAATTCTCATGTAACCTGAGATATTTAGGAAACCCGATACCGGGGTCTGGCCATAACTCCTTGAAATTCATGCGAAAACTAAACTCTTTGAGAAACAAATTTGTGGTCGGAAAAAATTAGGAACGTCAAACTCCCTTTGCCCAGGGTTACTTGCATTCACCCTACCCAAAGGGAGGGGTCAGTTGTTGACTTTAATCCTGAGTTACTTTGATTTTAAATAAAATTAAATTATTTATTCTATCCGGATAAAAACTTTTCAAAATATGTATCCGAGTTAATTTTGTTATTTGAGTGACGATTATACACTTCTGTGTTCATATATACGAGATCATATAATTTTTGTTACTTAATAACTATTTTATCGAAGCGGATTTTAATCAAAATTCCTCTTGAAAATTGGTTCAAATAGGATAAATTTTAAGTTTAATATAATTTATTTTTAAAAAAAATTATTTTTTTTATTTTTATTAAATCAAGAAAACTTGGGATTAAATCGGTACATAATTCGTGTCGGATTGTGATTTAATTTAGCCAACTCATTAAATTTGACCTTAATTGAAATCAAATTGGCCAATTGATTGTCAATTTGGCCAAAATTTAAATGAAATTGACTAAACCCTAATCTATTTGGCCATTTCTTAAAAAAAAAAGCCTAATCTTAATTCCCATTCCCTTTAAAAACACCCGAGCCCATTCCCTTTGAATTTCAGCCGATCCAATCCAACACCAGTGATCGACCTGGCCCATATAATCCTTATAACCCCTTTCTCCCTCATCAGCGTATAACAACAATAATACCAACAACATCAACAAATCACAACAGCTCAACCCGACCTTTCTCCCCAAAACCCTAGAACCCAAATTGATTTCCCTTATCTCTTCGTCCCCGTACGATCCTCCATCCCTAGCACGAGGATTGCACCTAGTAGCTTCTATAATAGGTGACGCGGTGACCCCTCATTCGCTCCTCAGGTTACCATTTTTCAAATTCGGATTTTGAATTCTCAAATTCATACTAAAATGATACAATTCCAACTGTATATCCTTATCTCTTAGTTTATTTGAGCATAAATCCCAAAAATTCCCTCAAAATCCTTTAATCCCACATCGATTTTTTTCTCTACAGAAATCCCTAAATCTGTTTCTATATAAACCCCTCCTATTCACTCTTTACAAGAGATTTGGGAACCCCAAAAAAGAGCTAGAATTCTCTTTACTCTGTTAGGATTTGGACTTCTATCCTCAGCCTGGAGTTGTGAGAATTTTGGCTCAGTTTTTAATTTTCCTCTTTGTTCTCGAGTAAAGGGAGAAGTGGAAGTCGAGCTTTTCAACTCGTCGTCCCAGTTGGTTGCTCGACAACAGGTAATCATCTTTCTATCCTCTATCTTAATTTTATGTGAGAATTTGCTATGTGGCTTTAATTTCTTTATGTTTTCCTTAGTTTACTATCCAACTTGATTAATTTGTATGCCCGACTTCGCATCATGTAAATTTGGAATGGGCTATGTACGTTATATCCCTCCCATGCATTCTCATTTGTTTTAAATTCAATTTTTCTTTTGGAAGTCAGTCCTTGTTAGTTTAATGGTAAAGTTGTTCATGCTTAAATGTGGTTGTAGTTAAGCACTGGTTTTGGTTTAGGGTATTAAAGTTTGAACCTTTGGGATTTTCTCTACTTCATTTTGGTTCTACTTCAAATCTCAGCCCCCTCGTAATGAGTATTTACGTGCATTTTGATATTGTCCAATGATCCATGTGGTTGGGGATATAGTTAGTGTATACTCTCCATCACTAAGTAGAGGACAAGAATCATAATTGGCTATGCTGAAGTGGTATAAAACCTATAGGAGAAGTAGATTTTTGAATTTTTTCTTCAGTTTTCCCTTTGGGAGCTCAAGTTACTTTTAATCTTAAAAGAAAAGCTGGAATGTGTTGTAGGATATGTTATTATTCCTTCTCTGTTCACTTTCTTAAATTCTTAAAGTTCCTTAAGAACGTTTCTTTCAGGTGTGAAATGGTTTAGTTTGTTTTCGATTCAATTCCTATTTTTTTTATCTATTAAATTAGTTGGCATGTCTTCGCTTTGTATGAGCCTCCTTGTTATGTGTTGCATAATTTCTCGAGTAAAGTTATTGAATTTTGTCCAGATGGTATGAATTAGTTAGTTGGGATTAAGAGTTCACTGCTATGTTTTGAAGTCGCTCGGGTTCATGCAAGTTCAAGATACTGATTTAGTCTCTTTGTTGTAACAATGAAGTCTGGAATTGATCGTTAGCTTTTACTTAACTATTTAAGTGTGTTTGTAGATTCGAATATGTCTTTAGAACTATTTAAATTGCGAGTTGGACCAAATTTTCTTATCATTAAAGAAAATATGTGATATGTCCACTTGTCTTTATTTCTCAAAATGGGTCTGTTGCTTACACTTCTTTACTTTGTCATTCCTTTGCTAAAATATACGCATATTTATTTAAAAGGTGATGCAAAATAGTTAGTTGTAGCCTCTGTATGAAAGCATGATAAGTTTTGAGATGCCTTTTATCTTTGATACTTATTTGTTCACCATGAAGAATGGATATTTGACTACTCTTAATTATTTTGGGTTTAGTTTGAAGAATTTCATTGGAATACTGTATGAGTATTTGAAGTGACTAGTCACTCTTGGTCTCCTTTCGAGATTAACTAGGCTAAAATTAGTAAACTTATTAGTTTCGTTTTGACAAAGTGTTAAGAATAATCTCTTTTAATTTTACTACTTTGCAAAATCTCTTTTTGAGCAATTGGTTCTATAATGTTTGGTCTAGGATAAATTAGTCTAAGTGTGGAATTTAAGTCTGATTCTTGGCATATTGCTAATTTCTTTTTTCTTTCTTTTTACGCATGAACTGCTTGAGACGAGTCCACTTGGACTCCCCATTTCTCTCGTATTCGCTCCTCCTCGATTCAACCTCTACTAAATCATCGAAAGGGAAGCAAATAGTAGGCCAAAGGCCTAAAAATCCAATAGCAGTAGACCAAAGAAGCAGAATATCTTGGGCCGAAGTCCATGCCATCGACAACAGAATTTGGGCCTTTAGTTAGGCAATTACAGATTTGGGCAAAGCCCCAAGTCATTTTTATGTCCCTTTCTTTCCATATTTGTTCATTATATTTGTGAAATGCTTAACACTTTCTTTAACTTAGATGAATCCTCAAAAGGGCATTTAGATAATTTAATTGGTTCTTCATATCGTTCATTTTGATTCGATTTGAAATTTAACTAAAATAAATTTCCAAAGATTTTTCATTTAGGAAAACTCAAAGTTCGTAGAATAACTTGGAAAATTTTCTATATCCCTTCATAGTTATTTAGTAGCTTAAATCCACGTTTGGTAATTGGGTTAATTATTTGACTCAAAAATGTGACTCGGATAAGATTGTTAAGTTAGAATTATCTCGAAACTTTGACATTTTATTTATTTCACAATTCGGAATAAGTAGATGAATGAGTATTGAATAAATTCTATTCTTTTAAATAAATTTTTCAAACATGTTACACCTATGAGAATTTTTTTACAACATAAAAGAATTTTTTAAAGTTTAGCCAAATAAGTTGAATTCGCCAGGAACCATACTCAGTGGATTTTCGAAAGTGCCTCACACTTTCTTTCGAATTTACTTGAACTCTTACCTAGACTCTGGTTTTCAAATTACCTTTTTTAAATGGTTTCTTAATTTTCCCAAAAATTAAGTGGCGACTCTAAATTATTTTTTCAATAAAGGTCAAATAGATTTTTTCGGCATGAAGTTATGAAGTTTTTGATCTCTTTTCAAAAACGATCGTAACACCTATTGCTATCCTAGACAGGCAGACTAGGAAGTTGAGGTCTAAAAGTATAGAGTTGGTGAAGGTCCAGTGGAGACATCTCCCTATTGAGGAGGCTACTTGGGAGGTCGAGTCCGACATGTGTCGTAGATACCCCCAGCTTTTCACCACACCAGGGACCTTATTTTTTTTTAGTTCGAGGATGAACTAGTGTTTTAGTGATGGATAATATAACAACCTGTTATGTGAAAAAATATTTATGTGTTTTGACCATTTTTCCCTTCCCCATAGTTGTTACATGCTGATTGTGAGGTGTGGGGATAGTTGGCTCAGTCCCCGATGCATTCGAGAATGATTTGGGAGAGTGGGAGACTTTTAGAGGCTTTAAAAGCCATTAGTTGACTTCGGTCAATATTTCGTGATTCGAGTGCCGGATGGTGATTTGTACAGTTTCACTAGATCCAGAACATCGATTGTAGGTTAGTATCGGGGTTGGTTCGGGTTCGGAACCTTTATTTTGCATTTCTACCCTTATTTCAAAAACTAATGAAAATGTCTAAATGGGGTCCCGGGGGTTAATTTGTTGAAAATGACTTTTTTTCAAAAATCAGACATTGTCATTGAGTCCAGAACATTTAAAATAGCCTAGTAGTATATATGATTTGTTTCTGTAGGGTCCCGAACGAATCCTGAGGCTCCGTTTGGAGACATTTCTTTTACTAAGAAAATTTGTTGGTGCAGCATTTTCTAGTGCATCAGGCTTTTCATCATGATTACGTGGACACGTGTCATGATCGCGAGCCTTGATGATCTCCTTCATCACAATCGCGTGGTGGTGTTCCATGATCGCGATAATTTAATTGGTGGACCGGGTCGGATTTAACCATCGCGATCGCAAGGTCCTTCTCTTAAAACAGTATAAATAATACCTTTTTGCGATTTCCACCATTTTTGGATCTTGGAGCTTCGGGAATAGGCGATTTCTAGGGTTTTTCTCACTATTCTTGATTGGGTAAAATGCTCATTCATCTTCCCATCATTTCCTGTTGATTATATCTTTGAAAAAATCTTTTAATCATGATTTTAAACTAGAAATTGGGTTTTTTAATCGGTAAAGCTTTAAAATGATTTTTCTTCGATTTAAGCCTCGTTTATAACTCGTTTTTGCTTGGGTTTTCAACTGTAGACTCCTATAATATTGGGGAACATGTTTCTAAAATAAAATTCTAGTTTTACTCCTTTTATTTTCGAACCCATTTTTCAAACTAGTTTTGGATCCGTCATAAATATAGTCAATATGGGTATCATTAGCTTTCTTTTAACGCATAGATGCTATATTTGAATGTTTTAGATTATTTAAAGACCGTTTGAAAGGGAAAAGCTCCTTATTGAAGTTTTGGGGCTCGAATTTCGATACTACGAGGTAGGTTATGGCTTAACTTTCTTCAAACTGGGCTACGTAGTTAATAAATGAGTAAAACATGCTATGGGTTGGGAAATTTATCCATGGAATTATTATTTCAATATTGTTATTAATGTTGTGTGCCTGTGTGGGGGATTATATGCTTATTATTGTTGACTTAAGATATCATATTTTACGTGTTGCTCGTGCGGGGGCTTTATTTGACATCATAGGCCTTGTTTGTGCATTAAATGCTATTATTATTGATGTGATGCCCATGCAGGGGCTTGAATAGATATTATAGGCCTTATTTGAGCATTTTTGCCTCTATTATGATAGAATATACCCGAGTAAGGGGTTGAAAGGATATTATTGATGTCTTACATGACTTTTTATTCTGGTGATGCCAAGCGGGAACTGATATCATGAATTGTTGACACATTAAGTTGATTCTGAGCTCACTTAAACATGTATTGAATGGATTATTATCTTCATACTAATTGATTGTAAGCATTACATCCTGATTTCATACATACATATTTCATGAGACATTGGTACCATTAAGAAATATTAATTCGAAAGAAAATGAGACATTATTATGAAAACCCTTGATCCATGAATAATTGTCGGAGAGATGACTATGACACTTTGTAAAACCGTTGATTCGTGAACACTAGTCGGAGAGATGAGTTGAGATTGGAAGTATTATACGGGTTGCGAACCCCCCATGGGTCCTATCTTGGGAGCACTGAGGCTCGGTAGGTGTATACAGAAAGTCATACGATGACTTTCAAATCATTCATCATGATCCAATCATCATTGCTTTGCATTGTATATGTATTTTCTGTGTTTCTTTATTTACCCTTGATATGTACTTGGATTCCATATATGTATCCGTATTTAGTTATTCTTGTATCGATCTTATATTGTAGAATTGTTAGCGGAGACAGTGTGAGCTACCGTTTGGGAACTTTTTTGTTTTGCAGGTGACGTGCTCATAATATCTTTTACTTGTATTATTTTCTACTTTGCTTAGTCTGCCTATGATACCTACTGAGTACAAGTGGACCGTACTCACCCCTACTGTGCCCTTGTAGTGTGGATCCTAGCTCGAGTACAAGACGCAGCAGTTGAGTTCTTGCAACATTGTCAGATTTTCAAGGTACTGGTGTGCTCCAGAGTTTGGGGAAAATTCCAGATCTCATCCTATCTTAGTTGTCTTTATTTACCTTTCAGAGACAAATTTACGTATTTTTCAATATTTAGATGTTGTATTTAGATGCTCTTACACTTGTGACACTATCTCCTTGGGATTTATGGTACTTTATTCAAACGTCCACTTAATTTCTTGTATTTATGGTCTGACTTCTTTCTAGAAGTCTTACATTTTGCGAGTTTACTTTCCTTTATCAGATTTCCTTCATCGTGTGTGGGATTTGGATTATCTACTAAGGCTGGGCCGAGGTAGACGTCATCATGACCTCAACTTTTAGGTCATGACAATATTATTGCGTGCGATGATGTGTGAGATTCTTATTTTGACTTTTATATGATGGTGTGTGGTGATGTGACTTTGTTTTTTGGTGAGTTTGTTTGTTTAGCTTTTAAATTCTAGGTGTTTTAGTTTGATTTGATTAGACTCTACTTGGTGTTGGGCTCGAGTAATAGATGCTTTTAATAGAATGATTTGACTCAAAGGGTACCCTTGTGGAGATTCTCATATAGATGGAGCTTCAAAAGTGTTTTCTTGATAAAAAAAAGTTTTTGCCCAGTGTTAGAAATTTTGTTGGTTGAGTTGAGATAGTTGGACACTGATTGGTATGAATACATGCAACTTTTCTTGACTATCTGAGTATCTTCTATGAAATATGCAATGATTGAGCTATGTCGATTAGGGAATTGAAAATGTAGATTTGGATGTGTAGTTTAGTGCCATGGGTGAGGGATCATCTTTGATCTTGTGTTGTGTTTCCATCTTGAACTTGCCTTGTTGGTCTTTCATTAAATATAGGGCTTTGTAAAGTTGGACAAATGATCTTAGGCCTCGAATAGATTGAACCTTAAAAAGGATACTATAGCTTCTCATACCATGAGATGAGTAACCGAGATTTTCCCCTTTGTGCTTATTAGCCTCTTTCTTGAATAACCACATTACAAGCCATAATCCATTCTTGAAAAATACCCTCTCTTGAACCACTAAAGTGAGACAACTCAGGCTTATAGGGTAATCATTGAGCAAGGTTTGTAAGTGGAAGTGAAAAGAAATAGAGGTCGATGACTTCCTTCTCTTATATCAATAATATCTATGGTAGATAGTAGATGTGATTAAAAAGAGAGAGAGAGATTTTGGTGTAAATAAATAAGTTGTGTTGCTTTAAGATCATGAAAGAAGGAAGTGATCGAATGGCAAAATCATAAAGGTAACCTCATGCTTCAAAGTGTGTCAATTGGGTTAGTATTGAAGAAAAAAGTGTTCAATGACTCTCATGTAGTGCTTCAGAAGGGTATAGTTACTATAACCATATGATAACTTACTTTATCATGTCCCTATGTTACAAGCTTACAAAAGTCCTTTAATATCTCCAACTTTTCATTCCCAAATGTGGGGTGATGGAAAATATGGACAAGCCTATGGCATGGCATTCGTTCACTTGATCTTTTTGAGGGTGTGAGAGAAGTTTGTTATGATCCCTTATTTTTTTAATTGACTGCATGATGAGTGAAGGGATGTTCTTTGTGTGAGGGAACTTAAATTGCATAAATCAAGCACATTGATATGCCTTGGTTAGTATAGTTGAGCACGTGCATAGTTTGGTAGCAGATTCAATGCTTAAGGCTTGTAAGTCATGACATGAGTGTATGATCATTGAAGCATGCACCATTGGTTTTTTAAAATTAAGAGGGCAACGAGGTTTTCACAAATGCATATGTGCAAGCTCCCAAAAAGTACCAATTGTAGTTACTGTGTTTTGTTGTAAGAGTTGATTTACTTGAGGACAAGCAAAAGTTTAATTTGGGGGTGATGATGAGCCGACAATTTGTGGCTCATTTAGCCTACATTTGATACTAAATTGATGTCCTCAATGCCAATTTGAGTCATTTGCTTATGTTAGTTTGATTAAAATGTAGGTGTTGAAGTCAAAAATACATCCAAGGAGTAGAAGAAGGACAAAAGAAGTAAAAACATGGAAGAAAAGGAGAAGAAAGAGCAAGTCCATTGCAAAAGAGACTGCTAAGTATTGCAGAAGCATTATGTGATCGCCAAAATAGAACTTTTATAGCTAAAATGGATAGAAACTCAAGTTCCTCTCGAGCAAAGTTATGCGATCTAATAGGAGGTTCTGTGTATTGCAAAACTTGTATGCGATGGGCCACGTGTATCGACGAATTGGACTGAACACTGAAGAAACCAAGGATTGGAGGTGATAGCAGCGAATGGAAAGACACTTTTCGTATCGCAAAAGTGGTCTGCAAGCCCGATGAAGATCACATAACCCATGGCGGTGGTAGTTTTGTAAATTGTTTGCTCCAAATTTCTTATACTATAAAAGGGAACTTTTGATTTCTAAATCCTCATTCAGCTCTATCTTTAGTTTTGAGACTTTGTAAGCAAGCAACTAAATAGTGGGGTGAAGACAAATTTTGGATATTTACTCTTGGATTCTCTAATTTCATTGGTGAATATTCAAATTATGGCCGAGTTAGCTGAAATTATTGGAATATCCGCTCTCCTTTAACTATGCATAGCTAAATCCTCAATTTTTAGAGATGTGTGATGTATGAATTTTAGTATGTGTTTGAGTGTTGATTATTTGCTTCTACAATTACTTATTTGATGTAGGTTGAACTATTTCTCTACGTTTTAACTTATGTTTAGAAGTTGCAATCTCTACTCAACCTTAGATCCGTTGTTTTACTTGAAAAGAGGAAACAAGGGTGAGGAGAATTAGTTGACAAAGACTTGATTTTTTTCCATTAATAGCTAATTCTAGAGATAGATTGGCTAGTTTGAGTTTGTAGGTTAGTTGGGATTGTATACACATTGGGGTTTGAGAACACCCCATGTAAAATTTATTGATTGATTGAAAATTGTCATTAATACCAAAGACCTAGCCTACCCACATCAAACATTGTTGAAGCAATATCAATCACCCAAGTACAATAGTTGAGTTCATGCTAGCACACCCCTAAGACCTCTTAATACTTGAATTCAAACTCGATACATAAGAAGTGTGTTGAAACTGTTTCCTGAATTGTTAATTGTGTTAACAAATTGGTTTAATTGCTTTTCAAAACCCTCCATTTATTTTATCTATTTTATTTAAGCGTGCAAATAACTAGTGAATCGATAACACTCTAGGGTTAAACTATTATCTCATTTCTGTGGAATCGACCCCGACTCTTGAGTTGGGTTAATATATTACAAACGATCGTCTACATATCTTTTTGAGAGGTGTATTTGAACGTTATCAGTGATCAAGTTCATCCAAATTAATCATCAACTTTCAATTTCCTGACTTGCAACTACCATTTTTTTGGCAGGATATTTGCAATACTGTGGACCATTTGCAACCTATAATTATATCCAAGGTTGTTTAGTGGCACAAACCTGATTTGGTTGGATTAAACTCAATATAGATGGTTGTAGTAAAGGAAATCTCGGTCCCTCAGGAGGTGGTGGTACTATCCAAGATCATAATGATGTTATGGTTTGTGCTTTTGCTGAATTTTATGGTGATTGCAACAATAATCCTGCAGAAGCCAAAGCAATGCTCAAAGCTAAGGTATCATTTTGTGTCTTAACAGAGACTTAACCAACGTGGTTGTGAAATCTGACTCTATGGTTATCCTAAATTTGATTAAGAGAAAATAAAAACTCCATGGCAGCTCAATCATATTACAGAGCAGATTATGGTACTAATCAGGAATGTCAATTTCACCTTTTGTCACACACTGAGAGAGGGGAATAAGACTGTCGATATTGTTGCAAATTTGGGGAAGAATCCAAGAGCTCATCTATCTTGTATGAGGTTGTTTCTATTCCTTCGAGTGTTAGAGCCTTAATGAAATTAGAAGCTAATGGTCTGCCAAAATTTCAGATTCAGGAAGAACAAGTATGTTTAGGAGACCTTGTGGGTAACTTTTCTAACTCTTCCCACTTTGTACGTAACTCCTTTTGTTGGGATTATAAATTTCTCAGAACTCTCTCACCATATCTATGAACAAGGTGGATATATTTGCCTCCATCCAACGTACTTGTTATGGAATGGAAGAGACAAGAAGAAAAATTAAAGAGAGACTGAATGATAACTCTTCGAATTGATTCTTTCATTGATTCAAATAGAAGAGTACATTTTTATTTATAAGCAACTAAATAGAATAAATAAAGAAAATATGATATTTTCCTTATAGTTACTAGACTAAATATTCTGCAATTAATAAACCCTAAACTTGAAAGGAAGTAAATAATATAAAACATTCTTAAGCTAAAAAAGAAGAAAATAAAAATACTCTACCATTAATGAAAATCATAGAATAGAAGGAAGGTAAATTTCAACATTCTCCTTCAAACTCAAGTTGGTGTATCCAAATTGAGTTTGAACAATTAATTATTCTCGGAAAACGCATTTTCCCTTGATTTTGTTACAGGAATTTAAAAAAGTTGGTCTTTCTCATATTCTTCTTCAACAAATAGTGCTTTTGAATTATCTTGAGTGTCTTTGAACTTGCACACTTTTGTAACATGACCCTTTTGTTTGCAACTTCCACATATTGCATCATATCTCCACCAATAAAAATTTTCCAAGTATGTTTTCTTTTTTACAATATTTGCAAAGAAGATAATCAACTTTTCTTTTTTGGTAGTTTACATAAAAAATACCTTCTACAACATTTTCTTATCTGTAAGCTCTTCTTTGTTCTTGTGCTTGAAGAGCACTTATCAATTCTGCAAGAGAGATGGCAGAGAGATCTTTAGGCTCTTTCAAAGCGGAGATTTTGGACTCAAATCTCTCAGGAATAGTCACCAGAATTTTTTTGACTTCTATTGTCTTTAAAATCTTCGTCAAGCAACGTGATTCTATTGACAATCAAAGAAATTCTGTCAGAATACTTAGTGATTGTCTCACCTTCTTGTATCCTAAGAGATTCAAAATCTCTTTTCAAATTCAAAATTTGATTTTTTTCTGCCTCGTTCACTTCCTTGGTACTCCTTTTCAAGCTTTGCCCACGCTTCTTTTGTTGTTTCACATGCAATGATTTTAGAGAAGATTGAATCAGCAACTGAATTTTGAATTACAATTTTTGCTTTATATTTTTTGGATTTCTCTTCTGAGTGAATTTTGATTTCGACGGCAGAAGGATTTGCAGGGAGCGTTTGTATAGATTTATCTTCCTTTACAACTTCCCACAAATCATAAGCTTCAAGATAAGATTTCATCTTAACTGTCCAAATTTGATAGTTTTCACCAGTAAAGGTTTGTGGGGCATTGAAAGAGAGAGTATTGCTTGTCATGGTTTGAAAAACAAGATTTAAAATAGTATGGGTTAAAAATCGGTTAAAAATAGCTCTACGTTAAAAATAAAAGTAAGGGTTAAAAATAGACCTACGTTAAAAATAAAAGTAAGGATTAAAAGTAGGTTGAAAATAGGTATTGATTAAAAAGGTGGTTGAAAGTTTTTCTTCAGTAAATTCACAGATCCATGAGGATCGATGAAGGCTCTTGATACCACTGTTATGGAATGGCAGAGACAAGAAGAAAAATTAACGAGAGACTGAATGATAACTCTTCAAATTGATTCTTTCATTGATTCAAATAGAAGGAATTTTTGACCAAAATAATACATTATTTAAAGAAATTAACAAAAATAGTACATTACTTTAAGATTTTCCAGAAATAGAATAAACGTATATGTATGAGTAACATTTTAGGTAAGATTTTACTAAAATATTTTAACGGTAAAAGTTAAAAGAGACGGAAATAAAACGTAACTATGAGTAACGTTTTACAAGTAATACGTTATTGAGAATTACGACTCTCTGATTCAAATGCAATTATTAATTATTCACCGATAAAATACAACTCATGAGTCCTTTCATTCTCACATCTTTTTATGGGCTACTTTTAATACTTTTTACTCTTCTTTCTCTTTTTATCTCTCTTATTTCTCCTAACAAACTACATCAAAAATCAAATAGCAAGAAAAAATAAAATGGCACAATTAAAGTGCTATTATACAAAATTCCCTTGCTCGTATCTAAAATAAAGAAAGATTCATTGCGGAAAAAAAAGATCTCCTACACTAAATACAGTATATATTATAATTTTTCTATACAATTTTCTAAGATAAAAATTAGATTAAACTCTATTCAATTTAAATAAAAATTATAAAAATAAAAAATAAAAAATTCATGTGGTGGAATTTGATTAAAGCAATTAAGTTGAGTTTTTTTTATTATGATTTCTTATTCCAACCATCAAAATGTGTTATTTTTGCTTTCAGATAACTTTGCAATTTTTTTTTACCCCTTGTTTTGTTTATTTTCCATCTTTTTACCTAGTTGTGTTAGTAGAATATTTTATGATCGAGAAGCAATTTTATATTTTACTACCTTTATTTTCTATTTATAAATATAGCAATATACTATAGAAAGTCTACTCTAAACTCACATTTATATGTTACTCAGAAATACATTAATTTCATATATATTCACTTAAGGTTGGTAAAAGAAAAAAATCAAATTCATAATTGAATAGTTTGTTAATTAATTCTAGTTACAATACTGTTTATTTGAAAGTTACCAGTTCTTTCTATGATATTAGTTACAAAGTATAATTATTTAATTCTTTTTAAAATTCTTTTTAAAAAAACAAACATGTATTAAAATACCTGTTGAAATTACTTGCGTATACAATATATTTGGCGCACATCAATACTTATTTACTTGTTCAATTGAAGCAAAAAAATTGTTTATAATATAAACAATATCATCTTCTTTAATGTTTAAAATTTTTTGGGTTTGAATGTACAGGTTAGGAAAAGGTAAAACGAGTAAGGGCATTTTGCAAATTAATCATGCTATGTGTATTTTTTTCTCATTGTGTATTGTTATTGGTGTACTTTGTTAGAAGAAATACAAGAGAGAGAAAGAGGAGAAAAAAATGAGAAAAGAAGTACAAAAGAAAGTGGTCATAAACTGTACTTTGTCAGAGAATAGTTAATAAATGTATTTGAATCATAGAGTCGTAACTCTCAATAACGCATTACTTGTAAAACGTTACTCACAGTTACGTTTTATCTCTGTCTTTCTTAACTTTTACCGTTAAAATATTTTAATAAAATATTACCTAAAACGTTACTCACACATACGTTTATTCTATTTCTAAAAAGTTTTAAAATAATGTAGTATTGTTGTTAATTGCTTTAGATAATGTATTAGTTTGGTCAAAAATTCCAAATAGAAGAGTACATCTTTATTTATAAGCAACTAAATAGAATAAATAAAGAAAATATGATATTTTCCTTATAGTTACTAGACTAAATATTCTGCAATTAATAAACCCTAAACTTGAAAGGAAGTAAATAATATAAAATATTCTTAAGCTAAAAAAGATGAAAATAAAAATACTCTACCATTAATGAAAATCATAGAATAGAAGGAAAGTAAATTTCAACATTCTCCCTCAAACTCAAGTTGGTGTATCCAAATTGAGTTTGAACAATTAATTATTCTCGGAAAACGCATTTTCCCTTGATTTTGTTGCAGCAATTTAAAAAAGTTGGTCTTCCTCATATTCTTCTTCAACAAATAGTGCTTCTGAATTATCTTGAGTGTCTTTGAACTTGCACACTTTTGTAACATGACCCTTTTGTTTGCAACTTCCACATATTGCATCATATCTCCACTAATAAAAATTTTCCAAGTGTGTTTTCTTTTTTGCAATATTTGCAAGGAGGATAATCAACTTTTCTTTTTTGGTGGTTTACATAAAAAATACCTTCTACAACATTTTCTTATCTGTAAGCTCTTCTTTGTTCTTGTGCTTGAAGAGCACTTATCAATTCTGCAAGAGAGATGGCAGAGAGATCTTTAGGCTCTTTCAAAGCGGAGATTTTGGACTCAAATCTCTCAGGAATAGTCACCAGAATTTTTTTGACTATTTTATTGTCTTTAAAATCTTCGTCAAGCAACGTGATTCTATTGACAATCAAAGAAATTCTGTCAGAATACTTAGTGATTGTCTCACCTTCTTGTATCCTAAGAGATTCAAAATCTCTTTTCAAATTCAGAATTTGATTTTTTCTGCCTCGTTCACTTCCTTGGTACTCCTTTTCAAGCTTTGCCCACGCTTCTTTTGTTGTTTCACATGTAATGATTTTAGAGAAAATTGAATCAGCAACTGAATTTTGAATTACAATTTTTTGCTTTATATTTTTTGGATTTCTCTTCTGAGTGAATTTTGATTTCGGTGGCAGAAGGATTTGCAGGGAGCGTTTGTATAGATTTATCTTCCTTTACAACTTCCCACAAATCATAAGCTTCAAGATAAGATTTCATCTTAACTGTCCAAATTTGATAGTTTTCACTAGTAAAGGTTTGTGGGGCATTGAAAGAGAGAGTATTGCTTGTCAAGGTTTGAAAAACAAGATTTAAAATAGTATGGGTTAAAAATCGGTTAAAAATAGCCCTACGTTAAAAATAAAAGTAAGGGTTAAAAATAGTTCTACGTTAAAAATAAACGTAAGGATTAAAAGTAGGTTGAAAATAGGTATTGATTAAAAAGGTGGTTGAAAGTTTTTCTTCAGTAAATTCACAGATCCATGAGGATCAATGAAGGCTCTTGATACCACTGTTATGGAATGGCAGAGACAAGAAGAAAAATTAACGAGAGACTGAATGATAACTCTTCAAATTGATTCTTTCATTGATTCAAATAGAAGGAATTTTTTACCAAAATAATACATTATTTAAAGAAATTAACAAAAATAGTACATTACTTTAAGATTTTCCAGAAATAGAATAAACATATGTATGAGTAACGTTTTAGGTAAGATTTTACTAAAATATTTTAACGGTAAAAGTTAAAAGAGACGAAAATAAAACGTAACTATGAGTAACGTTTTACAAGTAATACGTTATTGAGAATTACGACTCTCTGATTCAAATGCAACTATTAATTATTCACCGACAAAATACAACTCATGAGTCCTTTCATTCTCACATCTTTTTATGGGCTACTTTTAATACTTTTTACTCTTCTTTCTCTTTTTATCTCTCTTATTTCTCCTAAAAAACTACATCAAAAATCATATAGAAAGAAAAAATAAAATGGCACAATTAAAGTGCTATTATACAAAATTCCCTTGCTCGTATCTAAAATAAAGAAAGATTCATTGCGGAAAAAAAAGATCTCCTACACTAAATACAGTATATATTATAATTTTTCTATGTAATTTTCTAAGATAAAAATTAGATTAAACTCTATTCAATTTAAATAAAAATTATAAAATAATAAAAAAAAAATTCATGTGGTGGAATTTGATTAAAGCAATTAAGTTGAGTTTTTTTATTATGATTTCTTATTCCAACCTTCAAAATGTGTTATTTTTGCTTTCAGATAACTTTGCAATTTTTTTAACCCTTGTTTTGTTTATTTCCATCTTTTTACCTAGTTGTGTTAGTAGAATATTTTATGATCGAGAAGCAATTTTATATTTTACTACCTTTATTTTCTATTTATAAATATAGCAATATACTATAGAAAGTCTACTCTAAACTCACATTTATATGTTACTCAAAAATATATTAATTTCATATATATTCACTTAAGGTTGGTAAAAGAAAAAAATCAAATTCATAATTGAATAGTTTGTTAATTAATTCTGGTTACAATACTGTTTATTTGAAAGTTACCAGTTCTTTCTATGATATTAGTTACAAAGTATAATTATTTAATTCTTTTTAAAATTCTTTTTAAAAAAACAAACATGTATTAAAATACCTGTTGAAATTACTTGCGTATACAATATATTTGGCGCACATCAATACTTATTTACTTGTTCAATTGAAGCAAAAAAATTGTTTATAATATAAACAATATCATCTTCTTTAATGTTTAAAATTTTTTGGGTTTGAATGTACAGGTTAGGAAAAGGTAAAACGAGTAAGGGCATTTTGCAAATTAATCATGCTATGTGTATTTTTTTCTCATTGTGTATTGTTATTGGTGTACTTTGTTAGAAGAAATACAAGAGAGAGAAAGAGGAGAAAAAAATGAGAAAAGAAGTACAAAAGAAAGTGGTCATAAACTGTACTTTGTCAGAGAATAGTTAATAAATGTATTTGAATCATAGAGTCGTAACTCTCAATAACGCATTACTTGTAAAACGTTACTCACAGTTACGTTTTATCTCTGTCTTTCTTAACTTTTACCGTTAAAATATTTTAATAAAATATTACCTAAAACGTTACTCACACATACGTTTATTCTATTTCTAAAAAGTTTTAAAATAATGTAGTATTGTTGTTAATTGCTTTAGATAATGTATTAGTTTGGTCAAAAATTCCAAATAGAAGAGTACATCTTTATTTATAAGCAACTAAATAGAATAAATAAAGAAAATATGATATTTTCCTTATAGTTACTAGACTAAATATTCTGCAATTAATAAACCCTAAACTTGAAAGGAAGTAAATAATATAAAATATTCTTAAGCTAAAAAAGATGAAAATAAAAATACTCTACCATTAATGAAAATCATAGAATAGAAGGAAAGTAAATTTCAACATTCTCCCTCAAACTAAAGTTGGTGTATCCAAATTGAGTTTGAACAATTAATTATTCTCGGAAAACGCATTTTCCCTTGATTTTGTTGCAGCAATTTAAAAAAGTTGGTCTTCCTCATATTCTTCTTCAACAAATAGTGCTTTTGAACTATCTTGAGTGTCTTTGAACTTGCACACTTTTGTAACATGACCCTTTTGTTTGCAACTTCCACATATTGCATCATATCTCCACCAATAAAAATTTTCCAAGTGTGTTTTCTTTTTTGCAATATTTGCAAGGAGGATAATCAACTTTTCTTTTTTGGTGGTTTACATAAAAAATACCTTCTACAACATTTTCTTATCTGTAAGCTCTTCTTTGTTCTTGTGCTTGAAGAGCACTTATCAATTCTGCAAGAAAGATGGCAGAGAGATCTTTAGGCTCTTTCAAAGCGGAGATTTTGGACTCAAATCTCTCAGGAATAGTCACCAGAATTTTTTTGACTATTTTATTGTCTTTAAAATCTTTGTCAAGCAACGTGATTCTATTGACAATCAAAGAAATTCTGTCAGAATACTTAGTGATTGTCTCACCTTCTTGTATCCTAAGAGATTCAAAATCTCTTTTCAAATTCAGAATTTGATTTTTTCTGCCTCGTTCACTTCCTTGGTACTCCTTTTCAAGCTTTGCCCATGCTTCTTTTGTTGTTTCACATGTAATGATTTTAGAGAAAATTGAATCAGCAACTGAATTTTGAATTACAATTTTTTGCTTTATATTTTTTGGATTTCTCTTCTGAGTGAATTTTGATTTCGGCGGCAGAAGGATTTGCAGGGAGCGTTTGTATAGATTTATCTTCCTTTACAACTTCCCACAAATCATAAGCTTCAAGATAAGATTTCATCTTAACTGTCCAAATTTGATAGTTTTCACTAGTAAAGGTTTGTGGGGCATTGAAAGAGAGAGTATTGCTTGTCATGGTTTGAAAAACAAGATTTAAAATAGTATGGGTTAAAAATCGATTAAAAATAGCCCTACGTTAAAAATAAAAGTAAGGGTTAAAAATAGTCCTACGTTAAAAATAAAAGTAAGGATTAAAAGTAGGTTGAAAATAGGTATTGATTAAAAAGGTGGTTGAAAGTTTTTCTTCAGTAAATTCACAGATCCATGAGGATCAATGAAGGCTCTTGATACCACTGTTATGGAATGGCAGAGACAAGAAGAAAAATTAACGAGAGACTGAATGATAACTCTTCAAATTGATTCTTTCATTGATTCAAATAGAAGGAATTTTTTACCAAAATAATACATTATTTAAAGAAATTAACAAAAATAGTACATTACTTTAAGATTTTCCAGAAATAGAATAAACATATGTATGAGTAACGTTTTAGGTAAGATTTTACTAAAATATTTTAACGGTAAAAGTTAAAAGAGACGGAAATAAAACGTAACTATGAGTAACGTTTTACAAGTAATACGTTATTGAGAATTACGACTCTCTGATTCAAATGCAACTATTAATTATTCACCGACAAAATACAACTCATGAGTCCTTTCATTCTCACATCTTTTTATGGGCTACTTTTAATACTTTTTACTCTTCTTTCTCTTTTTATCTCTCTTATTTCTCCTAACAAACTACATCAAAAATCATATAGAAAGAAAAAATAAAATGGCACAATTAAAGTGCTATTATACAAAATTCCCTTGCTCGTATCTAAAATAAAGAAAGATTCATTGTGGAAAAAAAAGATCTCCTACACTAAATACAGTATATATTATAATTTTTCTATGTAATTTTCTAAGATAAAAATTAGATTAAACTATATTCAATTTAAATAAAAATTATAAGAAAAAAAAAAAAAAATTTCATGTGGTGGAATTTGATTAAAGCAATTAAGTTGAGTTTTTTTATTATGATTTCTTATTCCAACCTTCAAAATGTGTTATTTTTGCTTTCAGATAACTTTGCAATTTTTTTACCCCTTGTTTTGTTTATTTCCATCTTTTTACCTAGTTGTGTTAGTAGAATATTTTATGATCGAGAAGCAATTTTATATTTTACTACCTTTATTTTCTATTTATAAATATAGCAATATACTATAGAAAGTCTACTCTAAACTCACATTTATATGTTACTCAAAAATATATTAATTTCATATATATTCACTTAAGGTTGGTAAAAGAAAAAAATCAAATTCATAATTGAATAGTTTGTTAATTAATTCTGGTTACAATACTGTTTATTTGAAAGTTACCAGTTCTTTCTATGATATTAGTTACAAAGTATAATTATTTAATTCTTTTTAAAATTCTTTTTAAAAAAACAAACATGTATTAAAATACCTGTTGAAATTACTTGCGTATACAATATATTTGGCGCACATCAATACTTATTTACTTGTTCAATTGAAGCAAAAAAATTGTTTATAATATAAACAATATCATCTTCTTTAATGTTTAAAATTTTTTGGGTTTGAATGTACAGGTTAGGAAAAGGTAAAACGAGTAAGGGCATTTTGCAAATTAATCATGCTATGTGTATTTTTTTCTCATTGTGTATTGTTATTGGTGTACTTTGTTAGAAGAAATACAAGAGAGAGAAAGAGGAGAAAAAAATGAGAAAAGAAGTACAAAAGAAAGTGGTCATAAACTGTACTTTGTCAGAGAATAGTTAATAAATGTATTTGAATCATAGAGTCGTAACTCTCAATAACGCATTACTTGTAAAACGTTACTCACAGTTACGTTTTATCTCTGTCTTTCTTAACTTTTACCGTTAAAATATTTTAATAAAATATTACCTAAAACGTTACTCACACATACGTTTATTCTATTTCTAAAAAGTTTTAAAATAATGTAGTATTGTTGTTAATTGCTTTAGATAATGTATTAGTTTGGTCAAAAATTCCAAATAGAAGAGTACATCTTTATTTATAAGCAACTAAATAGAATAAATAAAGAAAATATGATATTTTCCTTATAGTTACTAGACTAAATATTCTGCAATTAATAAACCCTAAACTTGAAAGGAAGTAAATAATATAAAATATTCTTAAGCTAAAAAAGAAGAAAATAAAAATACTCTACCATTAATGAAAATCATAGAATAGAAGGAAAGTAAATTTCAACATTCTCCCTCAAACTCAAGTTGGTGTATCCAAATTGAGTTTGAACAATTAATTATTCTCGGAAAACGCATTTTCCCTTGATTTTGTTGCAGCAATTTAAAAAAGTTGGTCTTCCTCATATTCTTCTTCAACAAATAGTGCTTTTGAACTATCTTGAGTGTCTTTGAACTTGCACACTTTTGTAACATGACCCTTTTGTTTGCAACTTCCACATATTGCATCATATCTCCACCAATAAAAATTTTCCAAGTGTGTTTTCTTTTTTGCAATATTTGCAAGGAGGATAATCAACTTTTCTTTTTTGGTGGTTTACATAAAAAATACCTTCTACAACATTTTCTTATCTGTAAGCTCTTCTTTGTTCTTGTGCTTGAAGAGCACTTATCAATTCTGCAAGAGAGATGGCAGAGAGATCTTTAGGCTCTTTCAAAGCGGAGATTTTGGACTCAAATCTCTCAGGAATAGTCACCAGAATTTTTTTGACTATTTTATTGTCTTTAAAATCTTTGTCAAGCAACGTGATTCTATTGACAATCAAAGAAATTCTGTCAGAATACTTAGTGATTGTC
This sequence comes from Capsicum rhomboideum, assembly GCA_031232105.1. Lineage (NCBI taxonomy): Eukaryota > Viridiplantae > Streptophyta > Magnoliopsida > Solanales > Solanaceae > Capsicum > Capsicum rhomboideum. Next base: position 70,982,181 of record CP124714.1, read on the forward strand.
TCACCTTCTTGTATCCTAAGAGATTCAAAATCTCTTTTCAAATTCAGAATTTGATTTTTTCTGCCTCGTTCACTTCCTTGGTACTCCTTTTCAAGCTTTGCCCATGCTTCTTTTGTTGTTTCACATGTAATGATTTTAGAGAAAATTGAATCAGCAACTGAATTTTGAATTACAATTTTTTGCTTTATATTTTTTGGATTTCTCTTCTGAGTGAATTTTGATTTCGGCGGCAGAAGGATTTGCAGGGAGCGTTTGTATAGATTTATCTTCCTTTACAACTTCCCACAAATCATAAGCTTCAAGATAAGATTTCATCTTAACTGTCCAAATTTGATAGTTTTCACTAGTAAAGGTTTGTGGGGCATTGAAAGAGAGAGTATTGCTTGTCATGGTTTGAAAAACAAGATTTAAAATAGTATGGGTTAAAAATCGATTAAAAATAGCCCTACGTTAAAAATAAAAGTAAGGGTTAAAAATAGTCCTACGTTAAAAATAAAAGTAAGGATTAAAAGTAGGTTGAAAATAGGTATTGATTAAAAAGGTGGTTGAAAGTTTTTCTTCAGTAAATTCACAGATCCATGAGGATCAATGAAGGCTCTTGATACCACTGTTATGGAATGGCAGAGACAAGAAGAAAAATTAACGAGAGACTGAATGATAACTCTTCAAATTGATTCTTTCATTGATTCAAATAGAAGGAATTTTTTACCAAAATAATACATTATTTAAAGAAATTAACAAAAATAGTACATTACTTTAAGATTTTCCAGAAATAGAATAAACATATGTATGAGTAACGTTTTAGGTAAGATTTTACTAAAATATTTTAACGGTAAAAGTTAAAAGAGACGGAAATAAAACGTAACTATGAGTAACGTTTTACAAGTAATACGTTATTGAGAATTACGACTCTCTGATTCAAATGCAACTATTAATTATTCACCGACAAAATACAACTCATGAGTCCTTTCATTCTCACATCTTTTTATGGGCTACTTTTAATACTTTTTACTCTTCTTTCTCTTTTTATCTCTCTTATTTCTCCTAACAAACTACATCAAAAATCATATAGAAAGAAAAAATAAAATGGCACAATTAAAGTGCTATTATACAAAATTCCCTTGCTCGTATCTAAAATAAAGAAAGATTCATTGTGGAAAAAAAAGATCTCCTACACTAAATACAGTATATATTATAATTTTTCTATGTAATTTTCTAAGATAAAAATTAGATTAAACTCTATTCAATTTAAATAAAAATTATAAAATAAAAAAAAAAAAATTCATGTGGTGGAATTTGATTAAAGCAATTAAGTTGAGTTTTTTTATTATGATTTCTTATTCCAACCTTCAAAATGTGTTATTTTTGCTTTCAGATAACTTTGCAATTTTTTTAACCCTTGTTTTGTTTATTTCCATCTTTTTACCTAGTTGTGTTAGTAGAATATTTTATGATCGAGAAGCAATTTTATATTTTACTATCTTTATTTTCTATTTATAAATATAGCAATATACTATAGAAAGTCTACTCTAAACTCACATTTATATGTTACTCAGAAATATATTAATTTCATATATATTCACTTAAGGTTGGTAAAAGAAAAAAATCAAATTCATAATTGAATAGTTTGTTAATTAATTCTGGTTACAATACTGTTTATTTGAAAGTTACCAGTTCTTTCTATGATATTAGTTACAAAGTATAATTATTTAATTCTTTTTAAAATTCTTTTTAAAAAAACAAACATGTATTAAAATACCTGTTGAAATTACTTGCGTATACAATATATTTGGCGCACATCAATACTTATTTACTTGTTCAATTGAAGCAAAAAAATTGTTTATAATATAAACAATATCATCTTCTTTAATGTTTAAAATTTTTTGGGTTTGAATGTACAGGTTAGGAAAAGGTAAAACGAGTAAGGGCATTTTGCAAATTAATCATGCTATGTGTATTTTTTTCTCATTGTGTATTGTTATTGGTGTACTTTGTTAGAAGAAATACAAGAGAGAGAAAGAGGAGAAAAAAATGAGAAAAGAAGTACAAAAGAAAGTGGTCATAAACTGTACTTTGTCAGAGAATAGTTAATAAATGTATTTGAATCATAGAGTCGTAACTCTCAATAACGCATTACTTGTAAAACGTTACTCACAGTTACGTTTTATCTCTGTCTTTCTTAACTTTTACTGTTAAAATATTTTAATAAAATATTACCTAAAACGTTACTCACACATACGTTTATTCTATTTCTAAAAAGTTTTAAAATAATGTAGTATTGTTGTTAATTGCTTTAGATAATGTATTAGTTTGGTCAAAAATTCCAAATAGAAGAGTACATCTTTATTTATAAGCAACTAAATAGAATAAATAAAGAAAATATGATATTTTCCTTATAGTTACTAGACTAAATATTCTGCAATTAATAAATCCTAAACTTGAAAGGAAGTAAATAATATAAAATATTCTTAAGCTAAAAAAGAAGAAAATAAAAATATTCTACCATTAATGAAGATCATAGAATAGAAGAAAGATAAATTTCAACAGTACTATAGGTTGATTAGTTCTAACAATCACTATGTTCTGGATGCCAAAATTTATGTCCTCATTCGTGTCATTCTGATTTTTGGTAAATATGCATATTAGAGTCATGCCTAATTTCTCCATCAATTAGATGGATTCTTGAAAAAAGAAAAAAAAAAAAAAAAAAGCTTAGAAGTTAAGAGTGGTAAACAAGATGTATGATTAAGCGGGTAATAATTTTATCCTCATAACCCTACAATGTAATTTTCCCCCAAAAAAAAATATCACATGAATTGAAATTTTATAGTAATTGATTTTTTAAAAAAATGTCAAACAAATTGAGATAGAGAAAATTTAAGCAAAAAAGAATTACATGTCCTTTTTCGCATATTTAAAAGGAAAACCTTCGACGGAAGTAGTTTAGACTTCATTAATGGACAGTAATTCAGTAAAACAATTACTCCATCCGTTTCCTCATTTCTGTTTCAACTTTCACGTTTTTTCTATAACTTTTTTTAGTCCGTTTCGAAAGAAAAATGTTGCTTAAGACCATAAAATTAAAGAATATTTTGATACATTTAACATATTTTAATTTAGATAGCAAGACTCAAAAGTCTTCTTCATTTTAATATCATAAATTTCGTACTAAGTCAAAAGCAGACAAATAAATTATACGGACGGAATATAAAACAAAATGAGATATACGGTGCTAAGCTGCGCAAGTTTTCCATCATTACTTCATTCATCATCACAAGAGACACTTTGCAAACTGTTTTCTCTTGTTATCCTATCAATCAATTTACTTTGAAGGTTGCAACCACTTTTAAATTAAATTTGCGTTAATCTACTGCTAAGCTTCCTAAATAGAAAATTTTGGATACATAGAAATTTCTTTCTAAAGAAATGGAAGATGTACAAGTACTTACAAGATCAGTTTTTGTATCTGAAAGCGAGATAAGATTGGCCTCCTTGAATAAGACTTCTTTGTAATAGTAGCTTTTGGACCAAATGAAGATCTAATTCTTCCATCTAAGCTCTTACATGACTTCATTCTCTTGTTATAAGAAGAATTCCCAACCTTTGAAAGATCTTCAAGGCTCATCACACTTCCCAAACGCCCAAATGACTGACTCTTCACTTGATAATACTTTGATAACCCTCTCCTGCACTTACAAAATAATTTCATTACCTCACCTACCATTTCATTTAATATATATATCCAAATGAATGAAATAAAGGAGAATGCCTTTCCAAAATTATTTCTTCTGGAAATTCAAAAATGATTTTCAGGTAAAGCGGAACAATCTAAGTCTGTGATCTTTGTAATCAGGTAAGAATTTAAGTACTATATGTTGATAGAATTTTTTTAAAGAGTAACACTATCATTTGTTTAACAATTTAATCACTGTCTTCGTTCCAATTTATGTGCCACTTTGATTATCAAAGAGTTTTTATCGCAATATTTTCATATGTATGTCCTTTAAGTAATTTGAATAGTTAATTATGAGTTAATAACTTAAATGGTCACTCAATTATGAATTTTTATCCTAGAAAGTCACTTAGCTTTGATCTCTACTCCAAAAGTCACTCAACTATCACATTTTTACTTAGAAAGTCACTCAACCTATTTATTATTTTTTTCAATAAAATTTGCTTATGTGAAATTTCTATTTAAAAATAAAATTCTGAAAAATAAAAAGTATCCTTTTAATGACCTTTTATCCTTATTCCCTAAATTAATATTTCTCCCTCCTCTTTCTCATTTTTCTTCTCCTTCTCACTTTCTTCCCATAAATCACCATAGTATTGTTAATGCATTCAATGTGTTAGCTAAATTAGTTCATATATGATTTTCGACATAGGAATCTGTGTATGGATTTTCAATTTTTTCACGGAGCCGTTTCTTGCGATTACATTTTCTTTTTAATTACCACTTCAATTTTATTTTTCTTAGGATAAAAACTTGTTTGTGTTCATTATTGAAGGCTATGATGATTTTTAAGTATTTGGAATTACCGTCTGAACATTATTGATGTGTGATCTACTATCTGAGGCTTCAAATTTTATTTTTTTCCTTTCATTTTTTTAACTTTTTGAATTGGTTAAATATCTTTTTTCATTCTTTTATTTCTTTTTGTTGATGCTAGAATTTATTTGATTTATATATGAATATGTTCTAGAATTTATCTATTTTTTTGAAATTCTTCCAAAAATTACTATCAGAATCAAACAGCTGTTTATCGGGTTTTGAATTAAATGATGTTTGGAAAAATTACAAAAATAGTAATTGGCAGCTCGATTTGAAATTGATGTGATAGTTGTTTTTGTTATAAAATAAAGACAAAATATCAACATCAAACTTAAAGAAAAGAAGCAATTTGTTTACTACTTAGAACTATATCAAAATGTACAAAAGGGTGGTTATTTATAAACCACCAAACTTGCTCTCTAAGCATATTAAGCTTGACATTAATTTGACAATTTGACCAAGTAACTTTAGAGTTCAAATTCAATTTGAATAAGTAATCTTGGTGTTCAAGTTTAATTTGGCTACTAACTCTTGTCTCTCATTAATGACATTCACAAATATATATGTCACATGACATCCATATTACATAACACTCCCCCTGGGATGTCCATTAATAGATAATGTGTCTCGTTAAAATCTTACTAGGAAAACCTAGTGGAAGAAGCCTAGTGAAGGAAAAAGAGTACACACATCTCGTAATACGTCCTTAGTGTTGCCTCATTAACAACCTTACTAAGAAAACTCGATTGGTACAAAACCTTGGTTAAGAAAAAAAGAGTACAAAGCGTATTTTACTCCCCCCTGATGGAAACTTTATTTGATATTCATAGACGGCGCATTCCATCTTATATCTCAGCTTCTCAAATATTGATGTTGACAATGCCTTAGTGACCAAATTCGTCAATTTGTCAACTGATCGAATTTGTTGAACATTTCTTTCACCTTTCTTCTCAAGATCATGAGTGAAGAAGAACTTTGGTGAAATATGTATTGTTACGTCTTCTTTTATGTATCCTCCCTTCAGCTAAGCTATACTTGTAATATTGTATTCACATATTATAGTTGGAATATCCCTTTTCAAACGAAACAACATATTTCTTGAATATGTTGAGTTATTGACCTCAACCAAACACACTTCCGTCTTGCTTCATGAATGACTATTGTTTCTACAAGATTTGAAGAAGTGACAGCTATTGTTTGATTCATCGGACGCCATGATGTAGTTGTATCTCCATATGTAAGTAAATAGCCCATCTGAGATTGAACTTTATGTGGATTAGATAAATACCTTTTCAATGTATGTTCATTGATGGATAAATATTTTATTTGTCAAATACTCTGAGTATACATCCAGTAATACGCATTTTTAGTTGCCTTTTTATATGTTTCAAAAAATTTAAGGAATACAATTCCAACCTTAGCTGGTACAATGATCAATTCATTGTGAGAACAAGCAGCACAAGAGAATTCATGAAGAACTTTCTATTTCTTCAATTTATAACCACATGAATTCTTAATTATCACATTTGAACCGGGATGGTCAACCCTCATGCCAACTGATATTTATTTCAGTAAACTTTTAATTTACTATTCATGTGATTCCGTCATCATGCTCATATTTGTGTATTACAAATAGGAGGAAAAAGGGCAGGTAACCTTTTACATAAATATTTATAAGCCGCTTCGATTGTAGTAATATGAAGATATAACATCTTTTCATTTTGTAGTATCAATATAATTTATTTTTGGCCAATATCTTCGAAACTTAATAAGTTTCTTTTGAAACGTACTACAATCCCAATATATGGACAATTTCATTCCCCCTGATAGTAACATTTTAGCTCTTTCGTAGCTCTCGCTTAATTTTGTGTACTACCACATATTTCACACATCATTCATATGGTGAACATATCCTTCAAGGAGAAAATCATATAATTACGGTCATAATATTAAAATATTATACAGGCAAGACTTGTTTCTCGCTTTTACCCTTTGATAATTCATGATAAACATATCAAAATATTTATGGCATACTACAAGTACGCGATCAATGACCGTCTATTTCAAAATAAAATTTTCTTTATTTTTCTCGAACCTCCCATAGAGGTGAGATGTGATATTTATCCAATCATGCATGAGCATGTCCTTATTCATAAATTTTATCACATCTTGACACATTCACTTTCAAGAATAACCGAGCATCAACGATGCTTATCACAAGTCGCATTCTCTTCAAGGAGTGGACTATAATCATATATATGTGCTTCATACATTTTCATAAGAAGCTCGTTGTCATGTCTTGAAATTTATCATAGTTGCATGACACACCTCAACATCACTTTGAAAGGTCAAGTGCACCACCACTTTATAGTCCTTTATTTTGATGGAGGATTTATAGAACTTATCAAATTAGGTTGCACGATAACTACGTGCCCAATACCTTCCAAACAAAATTAATGGTAATATTTACCTTCACCCTTTGAAGGATCATTTTGAGAACTCATAATATTCTTTGAAGAATCTTCTAATTCTTTATTATATGTTGAATAATACTCAATGTGCACATCTTCGGAATGGCAAAATCGTTCATGCCAACTTATGAACTTATTTATACTAGTAAACTCTAAGTTTACCATGACATATGATTTTCACTTAGTAAATTTCAAATTTACTATAACATGAATAAATTTTTAAATTTACTATTTCGGAGTATATTTCGTAATATTTCTTCTCAATCATCCTACCTCTTTTGGAGGTGTTACTCCTATCACATTCACCCCAGGGAATGGATCTGTAGTTTTAACAATCAAAATTCTCATTCCCTAGGAATGCAATATAATCATGCCTTAAGCCTATCAAATTATGATAGCTTAGAATCTCTTTCAAGATATTGCTCCTTTATGAGCAAATCGAGGCGTACACATTCATATTCATAAATTCAATCACATGTCTTCTTTCAGACATATTATGCATTCCTACCACATTCACTTTAGGGAATGAAGCATATTTCATGACTTTTCACTAAAATTTTGCCTTAGTCATCATTATATCATCAATATGGTCCATCGAGATTCAAACTCAACATCTTATCAAAATAAAAGGTCATTTAGACCATAGATTGATGGGACTTGAACCCAATATCTTATCATCATGGTGCACCGAAACTCTAACTCGATGTCTTACCCTTTTGAGGCGATGGAGCTTGAATCCACCGTCTTACCTATAAACACATATTAAACTAAAATATAACAGGACTCACCGAGCCTTAAAAAGAATATTACCAAAAGAAAATTAAACATGAAAATCAACTATTTGAGATTCACTTGCGTACATCTGTTTTAGCAGACAATAATTTACATTAGGACAATGAAAGAGATTTTCTCACCATTCTAATCAAACTTATAATACTGATTTCAATAGTATTATATTCAATACTTATACACGATTAATTTTAACTAGAAGAAGAAGATTATGCCAATTAAACTTGTCCAATGGCATTCTAGCCGAGAAAGAATATATATATGAATTATATATTGCAAACTAACCTTCCATGATGTTCAATAATTAAATCAATAAAGTTGAGCAACTAAGTTTAAATCCAAAGTTCAACCTTTGTCTAAGCAAGAGTTTTCATGGGGCAGAGAGTACCACCAATAGCATACCCCAATCGAAAATACATTAGCCATACCTTAGCCTTATCTTAAGATGGTAGAGTCTTATACTGATAACGTGTTATAAAATAAAAACAAAATATCAATATCAAACTTAAAGAAAAGTGTCAACTTTAAAGAATTTTAGTAGTACTTTGTTTACTACTTGAAACTATATCAAAATGTACAAAAGGGTGGCTATTTATAAGCCACCAAACTTGCTCCCTAAACATGTTAAGCTTGACATCAATTTGACAATTTGACCAAGTAACTTTAGAGTTCAAATCCAATTTGAATAAGTAACCTTGGTGTTCAAGTTCAATTTGACTACTAACTTTTATCTCTCATTAATGACATTCATACATATATATGTCACATGACATCCATATTACATAACAATTTTACATAAGTTGTGATTTCTGAAAATTATTTTCCCAAGTATAATATATCAAGTTACTTAAAACTAATTAGCTAACACAATTGAATGCATTGACAATTTTATGTGGAATATCATATATGAAAGTGAGGAGGAGAAGAAAAATAAGAAAGAGGAGGAAGAGATATTAATTTAGGGGAATAAGGATAAAAGGATCTTTAAAGAGATATTATTTATTTTTTAAAATTTTATTTTTAAATAAAAATTTCACATAAGTAAATTTTATTGAAAAAAATAATTAAATGAGTTGAGTAACTTTCTAATTAAAATGTGATAGTTAAGTGACTTTTGAATTAGAGATCAAAGTTTAGTGACTTTCTGAAATAAAAATACATAGTGAGAGACCATTTAAGTTATTAACTCATTAATTATTGAAACTTATAGTACTTCTTGACTAGTTTCTAAATATGTAATTTTACTTCTAAAAAATTTAGAAATTTTATGACTAAACTTACAATCAAAATTAAGAAATTCAATTCTAGAAATTTGAACCGCAACATATAAATTGAATTAGCGCGAGTACCATTTTATTATTGTTAAAATTTACCTTAAACTATATTATAAGTGACAAAATTGTATAATATTAGACGCATTGAATGAATAAAACTTTTCGGTTAGGCATGAACTTACTTGATAGGAAGTTGAGCCATGAGTTGAGACAAGTCACCCAAAGGCCCAAAAGAAGATGATGAAGATGAAGCATCATCTTCCTCATCATCTACCATGTCTATAGAAGAAGAAGAAGTTTCAGCAGAGTCTTCAAAGCTTGATTCAGAGTAATCATCGGAAACACTATTCATAACCAACCATTGGACTTGCCTTGGACTCTTCAAACCCATTGCCGCTTCATCAACTGCCTTTGTTCCTTCCATGGAAATATTACCAATTCTTGAGATTTTTTTGAGGAGAATTAATTAAGAATGAATTTTTCTTTGATCGCCAATGACTTTTTCATACAACGTGATTTCTAGTAAGCCTCACCTGGTGAAACATATATATAAGGCAGAATAATTTATAGATTAAAATATATAACTTTAATATTTGTGGTTGAGGATGAATTTGTACCTTTCAATGACTGACGTGTACAATAATAAGCTGTGAAATTATATGAATTTGTACCTTTTAATAATCATTCAAGGGGTTTTCCCATTCTAATGTGTACAGAGGATAAGGTGGATTTTTGAAGACATCCAAATCTGAGTCACCACCCTATCATTTAGGAAATTAACGGGACAATCGATTAGACTTTGTCCCCAGAAAGGTCTTTAAGCCCACTTTTTAAAATTTCTAGGCAACTCATCATTTGATGTTATAAAGCGTAATTTTACAATTTCCAAAGGATTGAATATTCCTTTCTGTTGCTAGATAAGTGATGTTTTTAGTTTAGATAAATTCTTAATAAAATTATTTATTTATAAAAAATAAAAAATATTTTTTTTAACTTATTTTTAATAAATATCTTGAAAAAAATTATTTTCTCCTTTTTAAAATAGTTGGTTCTTGTTAACTTAGCACTCCTCTTAAGAAATTATTTATTAGGGGTTTATTTTACCAAATTAGCCTTATTAATTATACTTTAAAAATATAAGTTTGAGTATATACACTTTATTTAGTCATTTAATGGTAATGATATTATTGGAAGAACACAATAAAATCATCTTGATTTCATAAAAGGGATAACTAAATTGAGACAAATACATTTAGAAAGAGGACAACTATTTTGAAATAGAAGAAGTATTTCTTAATAATTTCTTGGTCATGTAAACCTTTCTATATTTTAAAAAAGGTAAAATTAAAATTAAAATGAGTAATAAATAAAATAATATAGTCAAATTACCTTTTAGGACGATGAGAATGTATTTATGGCATGGTAAATATCTATTTTATTTCTTTGAAGAAAAGTTAGGATTGGTTATTTTGACACCAACTTAGTTATAAAGGATTTTCATTAATTACATTTCATCTTTCAAGAGAAAAAAGAAGCTTTTTCTCCTCTCTCTCTTTTCAAGTTAGCATTCATTAGTATATTTAAACTCAAGGGTATATTAAAAAAATTATGATCAAAGTATTCTTAAATACTTAAACATACACTTATTTAGGAACAAAATCATAACTCTTAATATTAAATATAATTTTTGTTATTTTAATAAAATAAAGCACTCTACTCCTAATTTTAAAAATGTATACTTCATATCAATTCATAAAATAAACACACTAAATTCAAATAGAAAATAAAGATAAATTACTTAGATATGATGTTCTAATTAAATATGAATGATAATATTACATGCTGCACATGCAATTTTTTCTTCATTTGCTATTCTACCTACACTGAACACTTGATCTTCCTATTCTTTGATATCAACAATCCCTACTTCTCTATCTAAATTTAAAACACCACCACAACCAAAAAAAAAATAGTGTCTTCTCTAATTCGAAATGTTACAAGACAAATGCAAAAAATAACGAAAACAATGAAATGTTCATAATAAAGTTTCTTTTTCTCTTTTGCTAATATGATAGGAAAAATAATTTAACAATATGACTTGCACTGAAGAAAAAAATTTACAAAGAAAATGTAATGATCCTTGATGTCGCCCAAAATATGCCTCCTAAGAAGTGTAAAGCAGTCGCTGAATCAAATATAGAACCCAACTAGGTTGGGGTCGATCCCACAGGGAATAGGACGGAAGTAGGTTGAGTTCTTGTTTGAGTAGTTGGCAAATAAGTAAAAAAAGGGAAATATCTGTAACTAGTAGTGATCGTAACAAGTGTTGATTCTTTGAAGTTGTTTTCAATATGAGAAATACACTAGGACTGTGATCCTCAGTGATTCCTTAACTCTACCGGTTATTGGTGCTGGCAAAACTGTCCCGCTGCGCTGCATGCAAAATCTGACAAGATATGTTCGTCTAAACGTCTCTCGACCTTGGTTAAACGAATTTCACTCTTCTCCTCTCGGTTTTCGAGCGTCGCACTACTAACCCTTGTCCTGGATCTCAGATAACTATTCCCGCTAAGGCTCAAGTTATTAGATGAAGGTTGATAGCTTCAAATCTCTGTTGTTATTTTATTTTCCCAATCTCTACCCCTCTCTCGAGCAAGTCTAGAATAGAGGCGAGTTTCTAACGTTTGCAACCGTTAGAGGATCAATCACAACGAAGAAAATAACAATACATGCATTCACACCGCTTCAGAATTATTTTGCACTTAACCCGTTTCGTTAATTCCTCATGGTTCACACAACCCTAGTTAATGAGTTTAGCTACTCATGCTTGCAAGAGCACAATCAGAATTCGAAGATGCAGGTATAATTGTAAACTCACAATAATGAAGAAAAAAACTGAAATCTCAATGATGAATAAAACTCTAGAATCAATATCCCAAGATTACAAAATCAATAATGTGTTTATACGCTCAAAATAATGAAAACTATCTCAAAAAAATGTACTGACTAACTCCTAAACATAGGATGATATAGGGGTATTTATAGATATAAGGCTAATCCTATCCAAATCAAAACAAGAGACTAAAGTCGGCAAACTTCCACGGTATCGTGACTTGGTGTCGTGGAACCAAGTCATGCCATGTAGGTGAGTGTTGTGGAAATCAGGCTCAAATAGACATCTTCAGAAGTTAACTCACGCCACCCAGTCACGCCACGTGAGTGCAGTCACACCACATGACTGCCTGTCGTGGGAATCAGACAATATTCAGCATCTCTGGAGATGACTCACGGCAACCACTCACGTCACGTGAGTGGACTCACGACACGTGAGTGCTGTCATGGGTCACTCTTCTGGTGCAGCTCCTTGCTCTTTTGTCTTCCGATACTTCGTTCTCATGCGTTATTCTTCCTTTTTGATCATTTTTCTTCAAAACCTGTTCCCCTGCAATGTAGGACAGAAAACACATCATACCAACCAAATACACCCAAGTTATTGCATATTTTCCTTGTTTTAAGCATCGAAAGTTCCATGTAACCATGGCTCATCAACACCCTCAACTTAGAACGTTTGCATGTCCTCAGGCGAACAAAACAACACAAATATATACGATGCTTAATTAAGAGAAACCTAAGGGACCTACGACAGTCAACTCATTGCTTTTGGCAAAACTTTTCTAACCCCTCCTTCTTTCAAGTCTAAAAACCACAGTGTGTATCCTTGTAACATATTATCATGACATAGAAGGTATCAAGTGATGGCATAAGATTATGAACAAACAACTAAGCTTACATGCAAATGACATTATTCGAACCGATAGCAGCTAACAATACGACCCATGTACTCTCACAACAAAGAAGTCTCATACACTCATAGTATGCTAATGAATCTCAAACTAGGGACTCGGTCAAAACACTCTCTCTCACAAAGAAGTTCAAACAGTGTGCATGAAATACCATAGGCTTGCCCTTATTTTCTATGCCTTAGTTGTTCGGACAGTTGGACTAGGATCACTATAGGACTTTCATCGGCTTGTAATGTAGGCTTGGGGACTGGTATGGTACATATAGGTATGGTGACTCAACCCTCCTTGACACTACATTATTTTTGACTCCAATTTCCAATCATTTTTATTTTTATTCTCCTTCATTTATTTTCAGATTTTGGGTGTGATTTTCATTATATTTTCAAAAAACAATTTTTTTTTATTTCACTTTTTTTTTCTTCACACCCAAATCTATTTTCTCTCTTTTTCTTTTCCTAACCCCTTCTTTATACCCAAATCAATCTACGCACCCCTATACTAGCCACCCTCAACTTAGGCAATTTGCCTGCGCTGAGGTACACAATGGCCAAGGAGGGATCAGGGCCAATACAGGTTCATTATAAATAAAAAAGGGAAGGTGGATAGGCTAAAGAAAGAAACAGGTCAATTAAGGCTCTAAATGGGGATCAAGGGATACTTCATTGCATATTTGGTCAGACATTTAGGCTAAATGTGGACTTATTCAAAAACGATCTATGATCCTTTCCTAATCACTATCCTCTGACCTAGGCAAGACTAACAGGGCAAGTTCTGGATCACACACACAAATTGAACTAAGTAATGACCTCTCACACACAACACAGGGTTACATTATCAACTACTACCTATCCAGTTCATGCAATGCTAGCTATAGTTGTTTTAACTATAATACTGATGCCATAATAAGATCCAACAGATGTCACAAACTAACATACTACACACACAATTCAAAGCAAAATTTTTTAGGAGGGGTATTTGGACAATTACAAACCATCCTTAATATTCAAAATTGGACTGCACTAAGGTTCCCCTATTTTTCTCCTAATTAAACACAAAAATATAAATAACAAACTAAACATGCCGGTTCTACTATGATAGCACACTCGGGGGAAAAGAAACACGACAACAAAACCCCCTAAGTAGTGGTACACCTCCACCCCCAACTAACAATGGTGCACAACCCTCAGTGCACAACTATCAATAGAATAAATTCAAGGGAGTGAAGACATACCTGTAGCACCCTAAGCATTGAAAGTAGGCCCGCCCGTACTGGGATCATTAGTCTACCCTTTGGGCTCTCTGCTAGGTGCATCCGGTGGAGGGGGTGCCTGACTGGAGGATGCACTGTGTGCCCTCTGCTCCTCCGCTATCTGGCTAGCATGGTACTCTATCCTAGAGGCTTTAACCGCTCTCCGGAGATCACCCTCAAACTCATCACCACTATCCACCTGCTCCTACGGACTGCGTGGTCTTTTGCCTCTATCAATGGGAAGCTCCTCATCCGCAAACAAATCCACCTCAAAGGCCGGCCTCAGCGGGGCCGGAACAGGTATAGGTGGTATAATAGGGGCACTGCTTGGTGCCAAAGCGCGGACCTCCTCTCTCAATAAAGCTACCTCCTGCGACAATGCTGCTATACCAGGACCATGTGCAGAACCCATCCGGGTGGCCATCCATGCCTCAAAACTATCAATCCGCCCATGCAGCTCACGTATAAACCAATCCATAGCTATAGTCATACGGGCCTCTACTCTAGACTCGGAAGCCTCTATGGTGGTCTGAACCCATGGCTTAAGTTGGGATACCAACTTAGCCATCTGGGCCTTAGTGTGAGCCTGCCACTCAAACATCTCCGTCTGCAGATCAACCAGCTGCTGCAGGAATTCCCTAGAAATTAAAACCATACCAGAGGGAGGCGGTGGTGCTGTAGAGCCGGGTACCTCATCATCAATCGGGCCTGTGCCCTCATCAGGTATAGGAACAGGCTCTGGTACCCGAACCGGGGACAAAATAGGCATAGGCATACTAACTGTCTCATCTACATCTCCAGGCCCTTCAAAAAGGGCTGATCCTGACGACCCAGAAGGCTGAGACCTCCATGGAATACTGGGGATAGATCCCCGCTGTTGCATCAAACCAATGTCTGCTATGCGTGTCACCTCGATAAAGTGATCGACGGTAGGTAGCGCAACCACACCAGCACTATCACACAGGCCCTAAATCAAGCAGGGGAACGGGATACTGGTATAGTCACGAAAAGCACGCTCATGGATCTCTCTAACAATATACCTCGCAATATGAATGTCATAACCGGCAAGGATGCTAGCAACCACAACAGCTCGATCCAAGGTGAGTGAATTATCCGCATTAGTAGGCCCTAACCGATGCCTAACAATCGACCACCACAATCTGCCAGCAAAATAGAGCGTGGGCTTCTTTATCCAGCTTCCCAGTCACCCAACTAGTATCAACTCCATCCTCCACTATATAACCAGCTATCCACCACAGCAACTCCAACTTCTGATCAGCATCCCGCATTTTAATTCGATTTCTAACAGTCTCCATGCGGTGATCAAACTCAGCAGTCATGCCTGGCAATGGCCGGTCTAGACCAAATAAGAACCGGTGGATGGTCTGCTCAGATATGTCGACTTGGGTTCCTTGAACCAAAATGTGAGTCAATAAAGGTTGGTCTCGGAACCGCTGCCCAACAGGTGTACTCAAATCAACAGTCGCAGCTTATGATGCATAAAATTCTCGGACCAATTCTGAGCTATAACGACCAGAAGGCTTGGCCATCCATCTAAACCCATACTGCTCAAACACAGGCCAAATATCAGGCAATGCCTTCAACTCCTCTATACGATATCGGGGCTCCTCCATAATACTTCTCCAACACACACCCCACTCCGTCAGCTCAGCATCCCTATCATAAAAATCCCACATACCCTGAACACACCAGCGCTGGATATCTCTTTTCTGTGAGGGAGTCGGGGCACTCTGTTCACCAGGGCCTAAAACAGATGTTGTGGCCTCTGCCGCTGAAGTACCCTGTCCTGTCGCATTATCCGCAGAGCCTGAAACTGAATCATCCTCCCCCTCTTTATACTGGGGGGCAGACTAGAAAGACTGAGCAGGAGCAGCCGACTCGACAGGCTGAAGTGCTGCCCGGGCAGCAGCTTGTGCCCGAGTCTGTAACCTCGTGGTACGAGGAACTAATGCAGTATCATCATGTCCAATCTCAAACTCCTCCACGGACCCACTTTTTTCTGATTCAGTCGGTTCATCACGCAAATGGGTCGATAATTCCAGATTTTTGGTTCGAATTCTGGACAAAAAATCAAGGTGGTCACTTTTAGGGTTTGATTTGGGCGGCATGGTATTGGGTTTGGGTAGTTGGGTCGGGTTTGGATCAGATTTGTACGTAGGGTTCAAATTTTGGGTCGAATTTATAGGTAGGGTTCATATTTTGTAGGTAGGTTTTCGGATTTTGGGTTTTAAAAAAGGTGATAATTTTGGGTTTTGGATTTTGGGTTTTGGATTTTGGGGTTTTTGGATTTTGGGTTGTATTGGAGTTTGGGATTTAGGGTTTATGTGTAGTGCAGATTTGGATTCTGGTCGGGTTGTGAAGGAGGTTAATGAAATTTGTATAAAGAAACGGGTCAGTTGGGGTCCGGTGACGGGTATCTGAGTTTTCTGCTTTTCACGAAACCACCCACGTGACGTGGGTTGACCTATGTCACGTGGGTCCTCTGTCGTAGGTGAGATTCTAATTTTTGAATTTTGCTTCTGCATTCACGATGCCACCCACGTGACGTGGGTTTACCTACGTCACGTGGGTCACCTGTCGTGGATGAGAATCTGAAACATGAATTTTTTTACTGATTTTTACGTCACCACCCACGTCACATGGGTGGACCTATGTCTCGTAGGTACCTGGTGTGGGTAGGACTAAACCTGTTCAGGTAAATCTTGTGAATTTCAGCTACTTGCTCCTCCAATGCTCAGATCACAACATCCTCAGATCGTGGGTTGCCTCCCAAGTAGCGCCTGATTTAATATCGCGGCACGACACGGCTAACTTGGATACTCAGACTTCACCAACTAGCCATGGGTTGCCTCCCATAAAACGCCTGATTTAACGTCGCGGCACGACATAGCTAGCTTGACTACTTAGACTTCATCAAGCTCAAGCTCCTCACATGTCCTTATTTCTTCCGTGATTCCCAGATAATGCTTGACACGCTGCCCATTGACCTTGAATAGAACAGTATCATCACCTTTTAGTTCAATTGCCCCATGTGGGAATACCCTGACTACCGTGAATGGTCCGAACCATTTGGATTTTAACTTTCCAGCAAATAAGCGAAGATTGGAGTTATAAAGTAGTACCAAATCTCCCGGGTGAAATTCTCGTTTCTCAATTCTTTGATCATGATATAATTTCATCTTCTCTTTATATATTACTGAACTTTCATAAGCCCGGAGATGAAATTCATCCATCTCATTCATCTGCTCAAGTATCAATTTAGCTGCTTCACTCTAATCCAAATTCAACCTTTTCAAAGCCCATAAAGCCTTATGTTCAAGTTCGACAGGCAAATGGCAAGATTTTACAAACACTAGCTAATATGGTGATGCACCAATTAATGTCTTGAAAGCAGTGCGACATGCCCATAATGCATCATCTAATGTTCGAGCCCAATCAGTCCTATTGGCATTCACTGTTTTTGCCAAAATAGACTTGATCTCATGATTTGACACCTCAACTTGACCGCTTGTCTGAGGATGGTAAGGTGTTGCTACCTTATGTTTAACTCCATATTTTTCAAGCAAGGTCTTGAACAGACGATTGCAGAAGTGGAATCCTCCATCACTAATGATAACTCGGGGTGTACCGAATCGTGAGAATATGTTCTTCTTCAAGAATTCCATGACAGTTCTTCCTTCGTTATTGGGAAGCTCAATTGCCTCCACCTACTTAGAAACATAGTCAACAGCTACCAGAATGTATTTCATCCCAAGTGAGATCACGAAAGGGCCCATAAAGTCAATTCCCCATACGTCAAACAATTCAAGTTCAAGTATAGTTGTCATGGGAAGTTCGTGTCTGCGTGAGATATTCCCTTACCTTTGACCTTAGTTACAAGCTCGAGCGTAATCATGAGCATCTTTGTAAATACTGGGCCAATAGTACCCACATTGCAAGATTTTATGGGCAGTCCGTGCACCTCCATGATGACCCCCAACTGGAGATGAATGACATGCTTCCAAAATACTCATCATCTCGACCTCTGGAATACATCTTCGAATCATGCCATCTACACATACCCGAAATAAATAAGGTTCATCCCAGAAGAATTTTCTCACCTCATGTATGAATTTCTTTCGCTGCTGATACGACATATCTTTCGGAACTAGATCACTTGCCAAAAAGTTGGCAAAATCAAAAAACCAAGGGATTAAGTCTTGCGATGCTGCCAATACCTGTTCATCTGGAAAAGTATCATCAATTTCAAGATCATCCCTTAATTTAAGCATGGCCTCCTCCTCAAGGCGTGATAGATGGTCAGTAACCTGATTCTCGGTTCCCATACGATCCTTGACTTCAAAGTTAAATTCTTGCAGTAGGAGCACCCACCGAATCAATCTTGGCTTAGCATCCTTTTTTGACATAAGATACCGAAGAGCTGCATGGTCTGTATGCACAATCACCTTCGTACCAATCAAGTAAGATCTGAATTTCTCAAAAGCAAAGACCACAGCCAACAATTCCTGTTCAGTCACAGTATAATTCTTTTGAGCTGGATTAAGCACTTTGCTAGCGTAGTAAATTGGATGTAAAATCTTCTCACGTCTTTGGCCAAGGACTGCACCCAAAGCCACTCCACTAGCATCACACATAACCTCAAAAGGCATCGTCCAATCTGGTGACACAATAATAGGGGCTGAAACCAACTTCTCTTTAAGACACTCAAATGCTTTTAAACATGCCTCATCGAACACAAACTTCACCTCTTTCTCCAAAAGTTTGCATAAAGGATGTGCAATTTTAGAGAAATCCTTGATGAATCTTCTATAAAAGCCAGCATGACCTAAGAAACTTCGAATACCTTTCACGGATATAGGTGGAGGTAACTTCTCAATTACCTCAATCTTTGCCTTATCAACTTCAATAACTTTCTTTGAAATATGATGCCCCAATACGATACCCTCGTTGACCATAAAATGACATTTTTTCAAATTTAGCACTAAGTTGCACTCCTCGCATCTTTGCAGCACATTAGTAAGGCGTCCCAAGCAATTATCAAATGAGTCTCCCAAAACATAAAAATCATCCATAAAAACCTCAATAGTGTCTTCCACCATGTCGGAGAAAATAGACATCATACAACGTTGGAAAGTGGTCGGTGCATTACATAGACCAAAGGACATCCTTTTAAATGCGAATGTCCCATATGGACAAGTGAAAGTGGTCTTCTCTTGGTCTTCAGGAGCAATGAAAATCTGATTATACCCCGAATAGCCATTGAGAAAACAATACCATCCTCTACCGGCAAGACGGTCTAACATCTGATCCATGAAGGGCATAGGAAAATGATCTTTTTCTGTTCAAGAATTTATCTTTCGATAATCCATGCAAACTCTCCATCCAGTAACTGGCCTTATTGGGATTAACTCATTCTTGTCATTTGGAACCACAGTGATTCCTCTCTTTTTTGGCACACACTGAACTGGGCTCACCCACTTGCTATCAGGAATGGGGTAAACCACTCCTGCATCTAACCACTTGATGATCTCTTTCTTCACAACCTCTTGCATAGGTGGGTTTAGACGACATTGGTGCTCAATGCTCGGTACGCACTCAGGAGTAAGTTGAATTTTGTGAGTGCAAATACCGGGTGGAATTCCTATAATATCAGAAATGGACCAACCAATGGTCCTCTTAAATCTTCTCAATACTGAAACCAGAGCCTCTACCTGCCACTCCACCAATTTAGTAGAAATAATCACAGGCAAGGTGTTGTTGGCTCCCACAAATATGTAGCGAAGGTGAGCCGGAAGAGCCTTAAGCTCCAAAACTGGAGGCTTCTCAATAGATGGACTAGCTGGTGGGGTCACCCTATTCTTCAAATCGAGATCAAGTTTCTTTGAAGCATAAGTGTATGCTCCCTTACCAGTGAGTGCACCCACCATCTCATCGTATTCCTCAATACCTTTGCTATCAGAATTCATAATTAAGGCTGCGAGCGCTTTAACACCGAACCTTTCTTCAAGAGGCAAGACAACATCATTATCCTCAACCGCATCTATTACCGAAATCACCCGCATATCTTTTGGTTGCTTCATGGAACAACAAACATTGAAAGTGACATGTTCATCATTTAACCTGAATTTTATCTGCCCTATTTACATGTCTACTAATGCACTACCAGTGGCAAGGAATGTTCTTTCCAATATGATGGGAACCTCAAAATAAACTTCACAATCAAGGATCACAAAGTCAGCCGGAAATATGAAAGATGCAACTTTTACCAAAACATCATACAAAATGCCTACCGGCTTTTTCACAGTCCTGTCTACCATGAGAAGTCTCATAGAGGTTGGTTTTGGTGCTCCCAACCCTAACTTCTTGAAAATGGCTAACGACATTAAGTTAATGCTAGCACCTAAATCACAAAGTGCTTTAGCAAAGTTGTAGGACCCGATAGTATAAGGAATTATGAAAGCTCCTGGATCCTCCTTCTTTTCAACTAGGGAACGTGAAGCAACTGTACTACAATTATGTAAGTTATTTGCCGGCTCAAAACTGACAGTTCTCTTCTTTGTCACCAAGTCTTTCATGAACTTTGCATAACCTGGCATCTGCTCCAATGCTTTAACAAGAGGGATGTTTACCGACAGCTCTTTCAATAGCGTAATAAACTTCTGATATTTGCCTTCCTCATCCTTCCTCTTAAATCTTTAAGGAAATGGAGAAGGAGGTCGTGGGATAGTCTTCAACTTTTGTGGGACCTCCTTTTCCTGCCTCATCTCAGAATTCGCCTTTTCGCTAGTATCCTGAGGATTTGGAACTGTTTTGACCTTTGAATTATCCGGCTCTATCTCAGTTTCTACATCAACAACCATTGGCTTATTGGTCTTACCATTATCCACAGGTATAGATGGATATATGGTGCATTTCCCGCTTCTAGTAGTAATGGCCAAACAATGGCTATCATTCTTCGAATTCTGGATGGTGTTGCTTGGAAGGGTACCTGGCTGACGCTGGCTCAATGCCACTGGTATTTGCCCAAACTATTACTCTAACTGTTTGATAGCAGTCGAATGGGATTCTACTTTCTGACTTATTTCTGAGATGTCTGACCTAATTTCCTTCAGGCATTGTTCTTGACTTTCTGACCCTTTCACCAGTTTATTGAGAAGGATTCCATTCTTGAATTTCCAGAGTCAGCATCGCGGTTCCCAGGTGGAACATATACGCCACTCTTCTCTCTATAATCATCCTTCCTCCTCCAATCACTATCACGATCTCATTCTCTATCTCTACATCCCGACTCGTTGTAACTGTCACCATAGTAGTTTCGACCTTGATTCCCTTGCCTCGAGTTCCAGGAGTCTTGGTTAGACCCTTGGCCCTTGGCTCGAAAACCCGCCACTTCTCGATCCAGATACTTCGCCTCTTCATCAGATTCATAATCTTCATGTCTAGACGTTTTACCTTGTGCACCTACAACATGCACCTTTTCATTATCTCTAGCCGAAATCTATTTAGCTAGAAGACCAATTACTATCCTCAACTGAGTGACCTCTTGAGCTACAAATTCGTCCAAAGCCCGTTGTGCTGCTGAGGCTCCAATAACATATGTGCCAGCCGGCGTATCTGCTTCCCGAGTATGCCATCCTCGGTTGGTCTTAGTGATACGATCTAATATTTCTGAAGCTTGTTCCCACCTCAGACTCATAGTATCTGCTACAGCCTTAGTATTGACGTTTAAAGCCCTGTAGAAGATTTCAAGTAAGTTTCTACCACTCATCGTATGATTGGCACATTCTACAACTTCTTCTTGAACCTTATCCATGTCTCATAAAGTGCTTCAGAATGTAGTTGTCTGAAGTTGTAGATCTCATCCTTCAACTGTAGCATCTTGGAAGGTGGGAAAAACCTTTCCAAAAATTGATTTCTCAATTCTTGCCAAGTAGTGATGGATCCTCGTGGTAATTTTGCCAACCACAAGGTCTCTTCTCCTGTTAGAGAGAATGGAAACAATCTCAATCGAATAGCCTCTTGGTCAACTCCAGGCAAATTATATGAGGTGCAGACCCCCACAAAATTCATCACGTGCATGTTTGGATCATCAGTAGGAAGCTCGAAAAACACACCCTTCAAGTTTAGCAGGTGAATCATGGTACTGGTAATGTCAAACTTAGTGCCTGGAGGTAACTCAGGTGGAATAATGGCACCAGTCTCTATTGGCTCAAAGTAGGCCACATCTTCTTCCTCAGGATCAGTATAAATTGGCACATGCGGTATTTAAAGTGGTTGTTAAGCTCTCAATCTTCTTTGTCTCTCTTCAGCCTCAGCCAGTCGCTGAGTTGCCTCTTGCATAGCTTGATTATCTCTCTCTGCTTGTCTAAGAGCAGCTTGTCTAGCATGCTCTTCTCGTGTCAATCGAGCAGTAGTTTGATCCGTTGTTTCATGACCAACAGGCTGAATTGGTTGATTATGAATGTCTCCCATGGGGGAAGGATCCTAAACTTCGTCGGTATTCACCATTCTTCGATTAGCCCTCAGAGTCCTTTCTATTTCAAGATCAAGTGGAATCAGGGGATTGCCTTGACTTCTAGTATTGGGCATACATCGACGTGTGCCCTTAAAAGTATAGAAAAACAATACCAATCAACTCCAACAAAGAAACTAATCGACTCCGTAACCGTAATTCCCCGACATTGGCGCCAAAATTTGATGTCGCCCAAAATATGCCTCCTAAGAAGTATAAAGCGGTCGCTGAATCAAATATAGAACCCAACTAGGTTCGGGTTGATCCCACAGGTAATAGGATGGAAGTAGGTTGAGTTCTTGTTCGAGTAGTTGGCAATTAAGTAAAAAAGGGGAAATATTTGTAACTAGTAGTGATCGTAACAAGTGTTGATTCTTTGAAGTTGTTTTCAATATGAGAAATACACTAGGACTGTGTTCCCCAATGATTCCTTAACTCTACCAGTTATTGGTGCTGACAAAACTGTCCCGCTGTACTGCATGTAAAATCTGACAAGATATGTTCGTCTAAACGTCTCTCGACCTTGGTTAGACAAATTTCACTCTTCTCCTCTCGATTTCTGAGTGTCACACTACTAACCCTTGTCCTGGATCTCAGATAACTATTCCCGCTAAGGCTCAAGTTATTAGATGAAGGTTGATAGCTTCAAATCTCTGTTGTATTTTCTTTTCCCAATCTCTACCCCTCCCTCGAGCAAGTCTAGAATACAAGCGAGTTTATAACATTTGCAACCATTAGAGGATCAATCACAGCGAATAAAATAATAATACATGCATTCACACCGATTCAGAATTACTTTGCACTTAACCCATTTCGTTAATTTCTCATGGTTCACACAACCCTAGTTAATGAGTTTAGCTACTCATGCTTGCAAGAGCACAATCAGAATTCGAAGATGCAGACATAATTGTAAACTCACAATATTGAAGAAAAAACTGAAATCTCAATGATGAATAAACCTCTAGAATCAATATCCCAAGATTACCAAATCAATAATGTGTTTATACGCTCAAAATAATAAAAAACTATCTCAAAACAATGTACTGACTAACTCCTGAACAAAGGACAATACAGGGGTATTTATAGATACAAGGCTAATCCTATCCTAATCAAAACAAGAGACTAAAGTCGGCAAACTTCTGTGGTATCGTGATTTGGTGTTGTGGAACCAAGTCATGCCACGTAGGTGAGTGTTATGGAAATCAGGATCAAATAGACATCTTTAAAAGTTAACTCATGCCACCCAGTCACACCACGTGAGTGCAGTCACGCCACGTGACTGCCTATCGTGGGAATCAGACAATATTCAGCATCTCTGGAGATGACTCACGGCAGCCACTCACGTCACGTGAGTGCTGTCATGGGTCACTCTTCTGGTGCAGCTCCTTGCTCTTTTGTCTTCCGATACTTCATTCTCAGGCGTGATTCTTCCTTTTTGATCATTTTGCTTCAAAATCTGTTCCCCTACAATGTAGGACAGAAAACACATCATACCAACCAAATACACCCAAGTTATTGCATATTTTCCTTGTTTTAAGCATCAAAAGTGCCATGTAACCATGGCTCATCAATCCTTCAGGTTATTTTCTATGTTTTCATAATTTTTCTACATTTAGAGCTTTCCTACAGCTGTCCCAGGTCATTTATGATTTGCTGGGACTGACAATTTGGTTACCTAGCTGTTCGTTTGATTCTTAGAGTCATTTTCTTGTTTTGGAGCCTTTGAAGTTAATGAATGTGTCTCGGTCCATAACCTTACGTAAATGACCTTGGATTCCATTTCTGACAGTCTCATTAGCTCCAGAATGTTGATTTTAGGCTAGGGAGACCCTTGGTCCGGGTCCCGAGGCTTCTAGACTTGTTTTGGGCTATAGGGTGGATTTTGGTTAAAACAACCTTTGGGGGTGTGGGATCCATTTTTTATCAAAATAATCCCGAATGAAAATTTCAGTGGTACCATTGAGTATAGTGTATTATCATCCCTTAGGACTAGTATTAGCGCTAATGGTACCTTGATATGGGGATGGGAAGCCTTATACTAGACTCGGGTAGGTTCATACCTAGCTTGGGTTATTCGGACCACGTAGTAGGCCCTATTGCCCTTTTTAGATAAGTATATTTGATATGAAGCTCCTTTAAGCTTAGTTAGACTCCTGGCTGTGACCTTATTTTCTTGAGTTGGGGTTGACTTAGACTTGATTTCTGACCTATTTAGCTTCTTTTCCCCAGGTAGAGTAGTAATCGACCCTGGACCGCACCACCTTGACCTAGTAGATGGGGACCCGCCTCGCCTTAGTAAACTTAGCCACTTAGGATTGGTTTTGTGACTTTAGGTATTGGTGATAGGCCTAAAACCCTTGGATTTCTTCCTGCTAGCTAGTTATGCTTGTATACATATATATTTCAGCTCCGGTTCAAGTCCGACGTATGCTCTATTGCTATTTTTATGAGTTCTGGTCTGAGACTGGCATCGGTTTACGGTTATGGTTTACTATTTATGAGTTTCGGTATGAGTTTGGCTTTAGTTTATGGTTGAGGTTGGCTTCTCATAGGATCACCTATTTCTGGTTACGATTTGGTTACTATGAGTTTTAGTTCGAGTCCGACATCTGTCTTTGATCACGGTTGGGATGTTCTAGTGTTGATTATGGTTGTTACTAGGAGTTTTGGCAGTTGTAATGGGTTCTGTTGTACATGGATCACTTGTCCTCTTGTTATTATCATTTATTTCCAGTTCGAGCCAGGCGTCTAGCTTCATATTACTATCTGTTGGTTTCGATTCAAGCCCGATACATGCATACACTTTCATTATGGATTTGGGGTCTGAAGGTTATTGAGACTTGTATTGTTAATGGTTATTTTTTTTCTTACCTTAGTTCTTCATATTCTTATCCACCGGCTTTTGGGAGCTCGGTAAGGTTAATTGTCTTCTTGTGTGTGCCTTCTGGGCTTATGGAGGCCCAACTAGGTTGTAAATTAGTTATTTGCTTTTACTTTTGAGTTACTTCTTTCTTTTATCGCAGTTGCCTAGTATAGTCGATTTTTGCATTTTACCCCCTTTACTGAACAGACTTTAGCTTACACTCTCGCATTATATTTATGTCTTTACTATATTTGAGGTCAGTCGGCCGATGATGCCTACTGAGTACCCGTTGCTTTAGTACTCATACTATATTTCTGCATTTTTTTCTGATGCAGATTCGAGTACGAGCCATCAGCGTTGACGTTATCCTCAGGCACTGCTACTGATCCGGAGACGGGGTGAGCTTTCTAGAGTCCAGAGCTGATCCTCCTCCATCTCTTTCAGCTACAGTCTTTTGTTTTTCTGAGACTACTGTGGATATATGTATATTTTGGATACTGTCTAGTACTCTTGTTTTGGTCATATTGGCTCTTATACTAGCCTTAGCAGGTCTTGGGAGGGTTTCATTTTGTACATTTTTTCCTCTACCTCTCTTATACAACATGTTATATATATATATATATATGTATATCTCTTTGCTTCCGCTCATATTACTATCATTATTGGTTTCATTCTTGTTTCTTTTTATCATCTACCCGTTAGCTCGTTATTTACCGTTTTGGGCTATGGCTTGGCTTACCTACTGGTGGGTTTAAGTAGGTGCCATTATGACCTGAGAAATTGGGTCCTTATAGCTTGGCATTAGAGCCTAAGTTCACCTGTATTATTGGTACGAGAGCCTATGTTTAGTAGAGTCCCGCGGATCAGTACAGAGACGTCTGTATCCTATCTTTGAGAGGCTACAAGACATTTTTAGGAAAAATCTCATCTTCTTTGGTTCACTTCCATGAGTTGTGTCTGTATTGGTTTCCAAATTCTTATTTTGTTTCACTTTTTCGCAAATGTTTAGGATGCGGGGTACGACAGTCGGGAATCAAGACCCCGAGACTACTGCTAGAGCTCCAGTCAGAGGCAGACGTCAAGCCCGAGGTCGAAGGAAGGCTAGAGCAGCAACCCCAGCTCAAGATCAAGCTAGGGAGCCAACTCCAGATCCTATTATTGCTCCCGAGCTAGAGATAGCTCTAGAGATTCTGCTACCACAGTAGCAGGTGGGCCAGGGGCAACCCAGGCCCCACCCGAGTTTATATTTTCTTCAGTTCTCAAAGATGTTTTGGTTCAGTTATTGGGATTAGTTGGTGGTCCATTGACAGATATGGCTCAGACAACAGCCTAGGGTGGTATTGATATAGGGGCGCAGCCTGCAGCTGCGGCTCCCAGGGCAGAGGTTCCGCCAGTATCGGTAGTTCTACAACCGACAATAGCCCAGCCAACTATGATTAGAGAGGAGCAGAAGATATTGGGCCAATTTCTGAGATTGACTCCACCCAGATTTGTCGGGGCCTCAGGAAAGGATGCTTATGAGTTTCTGACCTGTTGTGAGGAGAGGATGTGTAATTTAGGATTGGTAGAGTTTCGCGACATGGATTATACTACTTACCAGCTTGACAAGGCAGCGAGACAGTGGTGGAGAGGTTATCTTGATTCCAGGTCAGCTAGATCTCCCCCTTTGGCTTGGTGTCACGGCCCGATTTCTCAGGTCATGATGACACTTACCATAATCCACCAGTAGGTAAGTCAACCCATAGTCTAGAATAGTGAGTAACGAACTAACAAGAAAAGCGGAAGCAAAACTAAATAACAATGAGAAAGAAGGCAAGAAGAAAGTAAATACGTCCCCATGACCTGATGAAGTCAGTACAAGAGCTCCTAATACAACAAGAGTACAAAGTAAAGTACAGAATAAATGTATACAAAACTGTCTCTGAAATACAAGATAGACATCAGTCCAACAATAAGAGGGCGAGCAGGAACGCTTTGGACGTTAGGTGCTCACCACTATTCTCTGATCCATGGTTGCTCCGCACGATGCACACATCAATGATGAAAACTCATACTATGATCAACAGGCTGCAAAAGTGTAGTATGAGTACCAAACACGTGGTACTCAGTGGGCATCGCCCGACTGAGCTCCAAAGATAGTGCAAGTATAATAACATGTAAAGTAAGAGTATAAATTATAGGCACCTATCTACAAAACTAAGCATAATAATAGTAATGAAGCGTTAAGGATAACCTATCATAAACTACCAATAATTCGGGACAAAGTACAATACCATATGTAACTAGCCAATAGACAGTAGTAAAGTGAGGAAAGAGATATACCACATACCATAGTAGAGTGAAGAAATGTATAATAGTAGTAGGAAAGAAAGAAATGATATATAAATCATGGCTAGGGAAGAGTATATAAATATATATATATATATATATATATATATATATATATATCCATGCTATACCGAAAACCAAATCCGAAGATACTACTCTGAGGGAGCTAGTATAATATCTCAAGGATCATAAGTAATAAGGGAGCTAACTCTAGCATAATGAGGGTCTCTAACAGAATTGTGCAGAATCATAAGGTAATCTAACAATAATAAACCTTACCCCAATATAAGAAAAGGGATTAAAAACATACCGACAACCTCAGGTACCAATCCATAACCAACCTGCCACGAGCTATGCAATAATAACCAAACAATAAGTAACAGGATAGCCCAGACAACCAATAACCCCAACCAGGCCCCCATAAGCCCGGAGAGGCACAAGCAAACGATCAGCAAACAACAACCATAACTTGTATCTATAAGATCAATAGATATAAGCGCCAAACAATTATACTGGTGATAGGTGATGCATATGAATGAATGAATGCAAAGTGAACCAATACTATCATACCGACTGAATGCCAAACCATACCAAGTATATACACCTCATTCGGCTCGCTGGCTCGCAAGGCAGGACCTATGGATATCACCTCTTTCGGTACGTGGTTCCCAGACAAAGAAATCCATAGGGGACTTGGGATATCCATATTTACTACTTGGTCCCGAACTAGGACTTCTAATAACCATCATATCCAATCTACTCTGCCTAGTACCAGAAAGAGATATAAAGTATAACAAGAAATGTCAAACTTGAACCAGAACTGAATAAGTGTATATCTGTAAATCCATTGTCCGAGATAGAATCTGGGACTAAAACAGTATAGTAATGTAAAAAGGGTTTGAATCTCCCTCAACCAAAGTGAATAAGTAGTGGTAAAAAAAAGAGTGGATCAATAATGGACCAGAATCAACCTTGATCTAATTTTCAAGTAATATGTTTGGTTTAAATATCACAATCTAATAATAGGGGTGGTATAAGTTTCATTGTAAAAGAATCAACTTTAAAGTGAAAATGTGAGAATAAATCCCTTTTTAGAAAACAATAGTAAAATCAAGGTTTTGATTAGAATCGTACCACTAAATGAGCAAATATACATCTAAAAGTATGCATGCCATCACCAGTATCCAAACAATACAACCATAAGCATCTAAGTGTAAATAAACTAGAATCACGTCCTTTCAAAGGATAAAATACTAACCTATTGTCCAACTAGTATCATAAACATAGCCTCGAGCCCAACAATATATAACTTAATGAGAAATTAATACTATAATCGAGAAGCTAAGGTATACAAGGGCATAAAGCTACAAGAAGGGCCTAATCAGGGAATAATGCCCAATTCACTAAGTAATATAGTAAGTCTTATATTAGAGGATCCTTAATGTCAATCTATGGTTAAACAAGTCTATAATCAAATGTACTAAGATCTTACAACCATAACGGGTATTCTAGGCTAAGGTTCGGGTCATATTTCTATTCTATATTCCCTAAATAGGTTAATTCATGGTATTTCTAGGTATAAATTTATCCTATAATCCCTACCTAACATGTAATCTATACATTACACCATCTCATAGAGAAAAGTAACCAGTAGCCTACCTCGTAGCCAAACCACAACTTCAAACCATCCACGAATCACTTGTCTTTGCTCCACGATCCCAAAATGTTGCCACGCTTTCAAATTTATAACCTCAGCATTAATATGAGTAAAACGATACCCATATTATAATATAAAACTCCGAGCCCAAAATTGGGCAGAAAAGGGGCCTGTAGGGCCTGCTAATGGAATTCCACATTGAATCTGTCATGAGATCCCTCAAAGAATAAGGAATGCATGTTCAAAATTTGAGCACAAACGGAGTACTAATTGGGTCCAAAATAGCCCCACAAAGTTGAGGGATTCAAAACTAATTTCTAGGAATTAATCAAGGAAAAGAATAGAATTTGACGAGGGAAAATAATGGGAAAGGATAAAAAGGTGTTAAATTAACTTACCTTAGCCCAAGGACGATTTCCCAAAAATTTCCTTGCTCAATGGTCCATTAATTACGAATTAGGGTTAAGAAAATGAAGGAAAAATGGAGGAGACAATAATTTATAGGCCTAGGGATTACCATCGCGATCGCGAGGGTACCTGGTCACGAACACAAGGCCTAAGGAAATAGCTCATCGCAATATCCGACAAAAGGAATGCAAAGGCAAAGGCAAGCAGGATATACCATAGCAAACACGACATCAAGGGTCGCAAATGCGATAAGGAAAAAGAATTGGGTCGGCTTGACCCCTTATTGGAGAGATTGAGAATGCGAAGGTCATAGACTTAAACCTTTGTAAACTCGTCATCTTATCACGAAGGTCAAAATATGACTACACCAGATGCTGAAAAACAAGCAAAATGCCTAAGTCCCAATGAACTCTGATCGGGTGCCCGGGATTCGTTCGAAACCCCATGCGTGCAAACGAACTATGATACCATACCAAATTTGATATTCTAGACTCACAAAAACCATATAAATTTTCATCCGAGGTCGTTTCAATTAATAGTAGGCCCCACACCTATAGTTCTATTTTTATCAAAATCTACCCAATAGCCCAAAACAAGTCTGGAAGCCTCGGGACCTAGACAAGGGTCCCCCTAGCCTAAAATACATGTTTTAAAGTTATAGGATCTGTCAGAATTCTCATCCAAGGTCGTCTACTAGAATTTTTGATCCAAGACCCATTTCTCAATTTTAAAAGCTCCAAAATAGGAAAAAATAAGCATAAAACTCAAACGAACTGCCCGAAAATCAAACCGATGCTTATGGCAAGTCATAAATGACCTGTAACTGATATGGGAAGACATAAAATGTTAAAAACACATGGAAATTGAGAGAATTAACTGGAGGGTCATTACACTTGGACTCAGTTCTCTAAGGCTTTCTTGGGGAAGTTCATGACTTGCAGCATACGTGAGTGCCTCAGGGATGAGTTTTATACATTGAGATGGGGTTATATGACTATGTACAAGTATGAGTTGAGGTTTCACATGCTAGACCAGCATGCCACTATGATTCTGTCTATAGAGTACAAGAGGATTTGGTATTTTGTTAGAGGGTTGAGACTATCACTTTACAGGGCTACTCAGAGTTTGGTGACTTTGGGGAAGTCTTTTAATAATATTGTTGATCATACCTATACTATTGAAGAGATGGATCGCGAGGTCCAAGGGGCAAACAATTAGAGGTCGCGTTATCAGGGTAGTTACAGTAGGAGCCACAACGGTTCAAAGTTTAAGGGCCGAAGATTTTAGGGTAGGTACTCTCAGCATCAATTTTATTAGCACCAGGATTAGCCTAGTAGGCCTATTCAGGCAGCGCTTCAGATTTAAGATGGGGGTCAACCCAGTTATGGTAGTTTAGGTGGTCAGAGTAGTAGTCAGCCAGTGAGGGGTGTTCAGCCAGGGTCATCAGGCCGAGGTAGCCATTTCGGATCAACCAAACCTTCTATACAGAGTAGGGTGTCAGGGGATTGTTATGAGTATGGTATTATTGGGAACTTCACCAGAGAGTGTCCGTACCGTGGGATGATTAAGCCTGCACCTCAGAGTGTTCAGCCGATCAGGTCAGTACCGCCTCCAGCTAGGGGTGGTGCACAGGGTTGTAGGGGTGGTCCTAAGGGTTCCATAGGTGGTCCTTAGGTAGATAGGATAGGTGGTCGGGCAGGTACCCAGTCTAGTAGCAGACAGAGCCATTTGTATGTTGTACCTGGTAGGCTAGAGGTTGAGGTTTCAGATGTTGTGATTATAGGTATGATTTCAATATGCCATCAGCCAGCTTCTGATTTATTTAATCTGGGATCTACATTCACGTATGTTTCTGCTTATTATACACCGTAGTTGGGTTTGTCTTTGAAGTCTTTATCTGTGTCATTACATGTAGCTACCTCTGTGGGTGATTCCTTAGTAGTAGATATAGATCATGTTTGGTGACTGTTCGAGAGTATGATACTCAGGTTGATCTCGTAGTGTTAGACATGGTGGATTTTGATGTGATTTTAGCTATGGACTGGTTATCCCCCTATAATGCTGTCTTAGATTGCTTCGCCAAGATCGTTACCTTAGCCATGCCTGGCATACTCGTGGTTGTATGGCAGGGTTCTTTTAGTCTCATGCCGATGGGTATTATTTCTTATATTTGGGCTAGGAAACCGGTATCGAGGGGTTGTGAGTCACTCCTTACCTATGTTTGGGATGTTAGTGTTGTGAGTCCTTTGCTTGACTCAGTTCCTGTTGTTCATAATTTTTCTGATGTTTTTCCTATCGACCTACCTGGCCTTCCTCCTGAGCGTGACATAAAGTTTGCTATTTTTATCAAGCTGAGCACCCTACCTATTTTTATGGATCCTTACCGTATGGCTCCTGCTGAGCTAAAGAAGCTAAATATTCAGCTTAAGGATCTTTTGTGTAAGGGTTTCATCAGATCGAGTGTATCTTCTTGAGGTGCTCCGGTTCTGTTTGTAAAGAAAAATAATAGCTCTATGCATATGTGTATCGACTACATACAATTGAATAAGGCGAGAATGAAGAATAAGTATCTTATGCCTTATATCGACGACTTGTTTGACCAGCTTTAGGGTGCAGCGGTATTTTCTAAGATTGATTTGAGGTCTGGTTACCATCAGTTAAGGATTAGGGCTGAGGACATCCCTAAGACTGTCTTCAGGACTCGTTACGGCCACTATGAGTTCCTGGTGATGTATTTTGGGTTGACTAATGCCCCAAAAATATTTATGGATTTGATGAACCTTGTTTTCAGGCCGTATTTGTATTCCTTCGTGATAGTTTTACATCGATGACATCTTGGTGTATTCGAGGAGTAGGGAGAAGTACGAGCAGTATTTAAGGACGGTGCTCCTCACTTTGAGAGATCATAGGCTTTATGCCAAATTCTCAAAGTGCAATTTTTGGCTTGAGTCTGTAGCTTTTTTGGGGCACGTGGTGTCCAAGGATGGTATTATGGTGGACCCGGTGAAGATTGAGACTATTCATGATTGGGCTAGGCCTTAGGTAGCCACTGACCTACAATAATCCTTAAACTTTCGTGCTTGGTGGAGAAGAAGCGAACAAAAGTATGCTCTCTTGTTGTCTTATTCTCTATCGTGAACTGGGATCGCTCGCTAGCTAGGTAAAATTAGAGCAAGATTTTTTGAGAAAATATTCCCCATATTTGGGGACAAGGGGCGGAGCGACCTTTTGATCTACTTACTACAGTCTAGGAAGAAAAGGATCATCTAGGTGTTCCCTATTGTTTCGATCTCCCTTACGCCTGGTAGGAGCAAATCGAAGGCCCATCGGGATTGGGTATGGACGACTCGACTGACATAGCATTGATGAGAAAAGAAAAACTTCCCCCATCGCATCATTAACCAGTGTAGGATTCAAGGATCAGGATTCTAGTTAAATCGACCTTCCCTCTCATCTTAGGGTGAGGCAAGGAATTGTTTCAAATGTTCGTTGTTTAATAGCTCGACTTCGAACGTGGATTCATATAGAACATCACGCCACCATACGAACATGGTATATAGGAGAAATATGAGGCCCAAACTAAGAAGTGTTACACCCCCTTGAAATGAGTGCATATACATCACAGCTCCTACTGTTATTGCCAAAGCTCCGAGTGAAATCGAAATAGGCCATGGAATTGGATATACCAAATGATAAGAAACAAATGCACTCGATGGACTGTCGATCTATAAGTCCTATGACATAGGAGTGGGATTCTCTAAAACACCAAGGTTGTGGGTGGCCAAGAGGGCCCATGAGTTCTAGTCTTTCTGGTAGCCAATGATCTAAGGGAGCTAGTAGTGCAAAGATACTCAAAAGTGGTATGCGCACATAAAAAACATTTAGATGGTGTCTTTCTCTACTTTATTCCTCGGCAAGCTTGAGAGTTTCCTGATATAAGCTCCCTAGGTATGGGTTTGGGGTTTATGTAAATGACCTATCTTCAAAGGGAGTTACTGACTTAAGGTATCCCCTAATCTGAGGGTGAGCTAGAATTTCGTATGGTGAAGAGGAAAGGAAGAAGTCATTGTAAAAGAAAATGACATTTACCATTTCCGCTGCCTGCCTAAAGTCTTATTGGTAACTCTTAGGTTCTCTATCAGTAGAGTGATTACAAAACCTAGGTATGTTTTTGGAGAACAATAAGAAGAGACTCTATATGCGCTTACAGAAGGGGAAAAGATTAATTCTCATAGATTAGACAGTACACATGTGCAAACAAGAAAATCAAATTATCTTCTTATTGATACTATATATTTATCCTTTCCCTTATAGATCCACCTTTATTGCTTACTTTTTTTAGAAGCTCGAAGTTAGTATTGATTTATGCAAAGATGCTTCTTTGAAGCTGGAGTAAGGAATTGTCCACCTCATCACCCTGAAGAGCAGTGGCTCTGTTGTTTTGCATGCCCACAGAGAGAGACTCCAAAATGAAACTCAATTGAAAGAAAGAACAATCAACTATATGCTTAACTCATGCCCCAAGAATCCAAGCAAGCCATCATAAGAGATGCAGGAAAGCAAGCTGAAGAAGAAAAAAAGGCTTCCACATAAGATCTCCCAAACCGTTACTTTATTCTAATTCAAAATTATTTACAAGGAAGCCCTATGGCCTTAATGCTAGAAAGTAACAACAGAAGAATTCAAAGCGCTAAATAGAAAATCAAAAAAGGCCAAGCTACAAAATGAAGAGCAAGAAGCGGAACTAGAAGAAAACTTTCTTTCTCTTTATGGATAACCAATCCTTGAGACTAATATACATTCTTAAGAAATAATATGTACCAAACTAAAAATTTTGTTTGATCAGTATATGACTCTGCCTAATGGCTAAAGGTTTTGATTGCCCGATAGACTTAACTGCATGATTGAAAGGTGAAAGTTAAGATTACGTTCAACCAGGTGTAACGTGTTAAAGGTCACTGAGTCATTGTAAAGGGGAATAGGTTGTTTTACGCGTTCAACAACTTAAAGATTTTGTGGAGAAGAGTTGGGAATGTTGTTCCACACATTGGCTCAATTCTACCTTCCATATCTAATTCTTCTTTCATTACAAGGTCTAGCCCTCATTACACAACTAAACTCTCGCCTTATTATGTTACGGCATTCACTTAAACTAGGAAGCTTACTAGTCGTGAGATCTTCACAGGGAAGGCTAAAATAAAGACTAAGAGGCACTGCAATCTAGCAAAAAGTTATACTTTCATTTCTTTGTTGAGATTGAAATCTTGGGAAAAGGTTAGGTATTATGCATGCAGGATAAGTCAAGAAAAGGACTTCCTTACCTTTCATTCATAGTAGTCTTAATGACTAGTAGTTTGAAGCCTTAAGAAAGTGGTTTTTTCGGCACTCGCTTCCTTTGTCTTAAGTAAGGTTTAGTTGACTTTTTTGATTCAAAAGTCTTAGTCGAGCTTCCACCCAAATAAAAATGGTGAGCGCCTAGCACGCTTGTAGACTTGCTTTGCTACGGAAAGCTCAAGTAGCTAGCTGGTTCTCCCAAAAATGCATTGAGGCACAACAGTTAACTGGACATCTAGGGGTAAAGTACTATTTCGATGAGAGCTGTGAGAGCGGTACCAAATCGAGGCAAACTTTGAATACTAGATATGATCTCAAATGATTTATCAAATCAATCCCAGTGGTCAAGTGCACTGGATGATACAACATGCAAACATATCTTGTTAAATCAGTCTTTTTTGCCATATTGCATATAAGGGGAATCGAACTGCCTCTACTGCTGGCAGGCAAATGTATAATGTACTACTTTGATCCAGTAACTTCTTAGGAGTAGGTTTTGGCTTGGGAAAAACCCATGGAATTCTCCCGTTCCCTAGTTAAAGACTTGGTTGGATGCGGGATCTACTCCATGAGGATCGATATGGATGTAGATGATATTATCATGAACCCTTTTTTTGTACTGCTAGGGATACTTAATTCCACTTCGCCAATTGACATTACCTGTACTTTCGTGTCTCTCAGTGTGGTTAGCACTGGGTGTTTTTGAGCAGCGAGGCTTACACCTATTCGCATTAGTTCATCCAAATTTCCTTACCCTTATGCATGCATTATTAAATAAGCCATTTTCCAATAGCTACTTCAATCAATGTTAAGTTTGACTACACCCGCAGCTGACTACTTATTAAAAGATTGAACAAGAAATGAAAAGTCATACTACAACAATTGTAACTAAACATTCCCTCCCTGCTCTAACTTTGATCAACTTGCCTGTACAATGTATTTTTTAAGAAAGATCAAGGCAGCATATCAGATGTTCCTTTATACTTTACTTGGATTTGTTTTTATGCTAAGAACTCGATAAGCGTACCGTGGGATCATGGGGGCGATATGTACTTTTGACTGATAGAAAACATCTCTCTTTTATCCCTCCCTGGAAAAATCCATCATGTATCCCTAACTTGCCAGCTTGATCGCTTATCTTATTTACCCTTTTCTTAGCAGGTGGTTTATGTCTGATCCTTTTGAGTCGCCTAACTTGGGTGAAGCACTACAGATCAATTCACATATCACTTGATACAAACGACTTTTATTTTTCCACCGGACCACAGTCTTGACCTCCGATTGAGTTAAGAGTCAATTAACGTATTTTACCATTTCCTGGGTCCTTATCGCATTTCCCTAGTTCAGGGTATGGGTTCTTTCTCTATGTTTGAAAGTCCTGGTGTGAACTCTCCTACTTAGCTAACTCCAGCATATTCTCAAGAATCCAATTTTCTCTCTCGATCTAGATCTACTTTACCAACAAGAGCTCTTACCGAACAAATTCCCTAGGACTACTATAACTGGAATGATATAGACCACAAAAATATGAAGATGTTAGTCTAAGTTTACCTAATTAATAGTTCTTCCCCTCATTCCTTATATCTTGGATATTAAGATGTTCATGCAAAGCATAGGCTAGATAGCAGTACAATTTACACCAACCCAATCTCAAAAAATAAAAAGAAGTACAAGCAAGGACAACGTCTCCTACTGAGGTTCGCAGTTTTGATGGGTCGGGAGGCTACTACAGGCAGTTTGTTGAAAGATTTGCTACTAATTTAGCCCCTATGACCAGATTGACTAGGAAGAAGGTTTCATTTCAGTGGTCCGTGAGTTGTGAGGCGAGCTTTCTTAAGCTCAATGACTTGCTCACTTTAGCTCCTATATAAACTTTTCTAGTTGTGGCCGAGGGGTGCACCATTTATTGTGATGATTCTGGTGTTAGTTTGGGGTGTGTTATGATGTAGCGAGGTTATGTTATTGCTTATACATCAAGGCAGTTGAAGGTGCATGAGCACAACTACCCCACTCATGATTTGGAGTTGGCTACAGTAGTTTTCACGCTTAAAATTTAGAGGCATTGTTATTCATTGTGAGATCTTCACTGACCACCGTAGCCTTCAGTACATTATGACCCAGAGGGAGCTTAATTTGAGGTAGCGTAGATGGATTGAGTTGCTGAAGGACTATTATATCTCTATTCTATACCATCCATGCTAGGAGAATATAGTAGCGGGCGCCTTGAGCCAAAAGGCATTGAGTATGGGTAGCTTGGCTTTCATTTCTGTTGCGCAACAGCCATTGGATTTGGATATCTAGTCCTTAGCCAACATGATGGTTCATATTGATATGTCTGACCCTAGGAGGATTCTTGCTAGTATTGAGGCCAGATCTACCTTATTGGAGCAGATTTGGGGTCATTAGTTTGAGGATAGTAGGCTTCATAGCATTCGAGATCATGTGTTGAGAGGTTAGTCCAGGAGGGCTACCTTAGAATCTGAGGGTGTTCTAAGATTTGACGGTCGTATTTATGTTTTGAGGGTCAAAGATTTGATTCATATGATTCTTTTTGAGTCTCACAGCTCCAGATATTCTATTCATCTCAGGATAACTAAGATGTAAGAGATTTGAGGTAGCATTACTGGTAGAGTGGCATGCGGAAAGATATAGCAGGGTTTGTGGCTCAGTGCCTATGTTGTCAGTAGGTGAAGTCCCACCATCAAAGACCTGGTGGATTACTTCAGAGGCTACCCATTCTCGAGTAGAAGTGGGAGCGGGTCACTAGATTTCGTAGGTGGTTTGCCTAGCATATCTCATGGTTTTGATAACATTTGGGTCATCGTGGATCGATTGACCAAGTCTGCTCATTTCATCCCTATTTAGATGTCTTTCAGTGCCGAGAGGTTAGCCCATGTCTATATTCGAGAGGTGGTTTGTCTCATGGAGTACCCGTGTCCATTATTTCTGATTGAGGCTCCCAATTCACTTCTAGCTTTTGGAGGACATTTCAAGAGGGGTTGGGTACCTAGTTTGACATTAGCACTGCTTTTCATCCCCAGACTGATGGGTAGTCAGAGAGGACTATTCAATTTTTTGAGGATATGCTTATAATAAAAGCTACCATTTGAGTATTCAGATGGCACCATTCGAGGCATTATATGGTAGGCGTTGTCAATTTCCAGTTGGTTGGTTTGAGACTTCTGAGATTAGGACCTGTGGTACAGATTTTCTTCGTGAGTCTTTGGATTGGGTTCAGGTGATTCAAGATAGGCTACGGGAAGCTCAAAGCAGATAGAAGATTTATGCTAACCGTAGACTTCGTTCCTTGAGGTTCAGAGTTGGTGATCGGGTCTTTCTATAAGTATTGCCATGAAGGGCGTGATGAGCTTTAAGAGAAGGGGTTTGCTCAGCCCCAGGTATATCAGGCCATTTGAGATTCTACAGATAATTGGGGAGATAGCATATGAGTTAGCTTTGCCTATCGCTTTTTCAGCCATCCATCCAATTTTTCATATATCTCTATGGAAACAACCTCTCTATCTCACTTCTGAGGTAGTGGTATGGACTGCGTACACTTACCCCCCAGACCCCACGTGGTGGGAATATACTGGGTATGTTGTTGTTGTTGTTGTTGTATGATGCGGCTCTATATTTTGGATGAGTCACGCTTGCTTCAGGGGGACTCGATTCAGTTGGATGAGAGATTGACCTTAACAGAGGATCTTGTGTCTATTTTAGCCAGAAATGTCAGGCGATTGTGGTCCAGAGATATTCCTATAGTTAAGTTTCAGTGGCGAGGCTACCTGGGATACCGAGCGTAATATATGGACCCAGTATCCCTACCTGTTCGAGCCTTCAGGTATATCTTGATCTTTTACTTTCGCGAACTAAAGTCCTTTTAGTAGTGGATATTGTAATGACCCACCAAGTCATTTACTATGCTTTTGTGCTTTTTCTATGTTTAGAGCTTTTCTATAGCTGCCCCAGGTCATTTATGACTTGCTGGGACTGACAGTTCGATTATCGGGCAGTTCGTTTAATTTTTTGAGCCATTTTCCTATTTTGGAGCCTTTAAAGTTAAGGAATAGGTCTTGGGACAAAACCTCAGGTAAACGGCCTCGGATGTCATTTATGACAGTCTTATTTGTTCCGAAACGTTGATTTTAGGCTAGGGGGACCCTTGGTCTGGGTCTTAAGTATTGACACCCAATTTTGACCTCCCGATATTCCTCATAGGCTGCTATTTTATCAAAAAATATTAGTTTTGAATTTTTAATTATTATTTTGGTATCAAATAAATTCTGACATTTAATATTCATGATTTTAAAGTACGCAATTTTTTTTTAGCATTTAATTTTACATTCTTATATAATGTATATAATTTATTAATTCAAATATAATATTTTACATGATTTTGTAAATATTTATTAAATTATTTCCGCAAATACGCATACTCATAATTTACAAACACGTGGTCCAAAGTTTATTGCTTATTATTATTATTATTATTATTATTATAGTATTTTTAAATTTTGTATTGATAGGTGCCTAATCTATTTCAAATCATTTCGTCATTGATTTTAAATAATATATTACGTGCCATTAATTTTACTTACATAATTTATTCATAATGATTTTATGACATTGATTAATTTTGTTAGTATTTTATTATATATTTACTGATTTATTTATTAAATAGTAGTCTAATTCAATTTAATTTCCCTAATTTATTTAAATTCTAGCCATTTTTACCCAGTTTTGTGTCAATTTTAGCCTAAATTGATTTCAATTTGCCTAAATCGAAATCCCCAATTCAATTTTATTAAACCCAATTTCTGACCCAATTTCAATCCATAACCCGACCCATTCTAATTTATAATCACATTCGTTGATCTCATATGATCCAACGACTGAGATCAAATGCCCCTCTATTTTCTTTTTAATCCCTTTCACTCAAAACCCTAACCATTTTTCTCATCTACCACAGCCGACATCCCTTTCTCTCCCTATCTTTTTCTTCTCTCTCGGCCTTCCTTTTCTCCACAACCACAACGCCGTCGGCAAGCCTACGCCGGTGAGCCACATCTCCCCCACCATCGCACCACCATCATATCTACCCGTCACCGGCGAAATCCCCTCAGCCACTGTCGCCCTCTCTTCTCTCTAATCTGTCCGAACTCTCTCTTCTCCATCTCTACCACGGCGAACCAGCCGCCACCACTGGCGACCTCCAAACCCCACCAGCGAAACCATATTTCTCTTTCCCCGATGTCTCTCTCATCATCTCCACCATACCACCGGTGAATCCCTGTCGGTGGACGATGCACACACCATAAGTCAGCCTCTACGCCTACAGTCGCCACTGTTCGGGTAGACCAGCAAAAAGCCAGTCCACCCTCCGCCTCAACTTCAGTCACCTCCATGAGCTCCGACCAACCATGGCCGATGAAGACCCATCTCCGATCTCCTTTCAACGAACCGACGCACCGGATGAAGCTCCAATGATCTCTCATGGCTAAAATTTGGGATGCTCGAAAAACTTTGAAAGTCACCCGTTTTATTTGGTTCCGATTCAAGCTTCAAGAATGCAATGTTAAGACGGATTCTCATAAATGTGAATTCGTCCCTGGTATGATTTCCTGTGTCCCTAATTATAATTGATTGCTACCTTGTTCGATTTCATATTTTCCGCTTCAGATATATTCATGATCCTAAAATTTGTATATCTTTTTTGACAATTTTTGTTTATTTCTTTATGATTCTTATGTGTGTTTCTTTTTGGATGATATGAAAATCCGATGGCGGTGATGTTTGAATTTCTGTTAGTCCATTGTATTTTCTCTTAAGAATGGGCTTGTATTGTGTATTTCATAGGAGTATCTGTCAATTATTATCCTTTATTTCTTTCATTAGAAACTTTACAGCCTCTGCGTGGGATTGAATTTTCACTGAGCATGTTGTTGTTGTTGTTGTTGTCTGCGTGCGATTGAACAGGGCAAGCACGAGATTCTATTGCGTATTTGTCTGTTCTTGGTAGTTTATGTTAGCTTTGATCGATCTATATCCCCTGCCCTCTTGAATTTGAATTGTGATGACCTCTTACTTAACTATATTTGGTAAGCTTTGGCTGATTCCATGTTCGCTTGTCTTATGTGGAAATCTTTATGATTTGTATCTCATTTACTAGTTTTCTTAAATTATTGTGACAGCTTGAGTATTTAGTTAATTATGGAAAATTTGATATTCAAATCAATTTGTTTCCCCTCTCTTTAATTCAAAATATATACATATATTTATGGTACTGTGGCCTTTAATTGATGTTCTACCCATTTACTTAAGGAAAATTTCTTCATTAACTGATTTTTTTGAATATTTTCTTCTCCACTTCTTTAGTTTTACTTGATTAATTATGGTAGCCAAATATAATTTCTCTCCTTAATTGATCTTATGTAGTGGTTAAAGGAAGTGTATATTGACTGATTTCAAGGAGATTCTCCATTCCTTTAATTTTTTATGACCTCTCTCAACTCTTTTACTATATAAACAAACATTTTTCTTTCATTGAAAAAAAAAAGTTTTTCAACCCCTATTCTCTCTACACAAAAAGAATAGAAAGGAAAACTTTTCACGATTCTATTCTGTCTTTTGGCTTTTGGCTTTGAAAGGCTCTCTCTTGTGTTTATCTTGCTGTTTTGGTCTTCTATCACGTTCTGCTTAAATCTTCTTATTATTATCTACTCATTCCTTAACCGGTTAGTCTCTATCGAAGCAATCTTAATTCTTATATGTAGTATTTTTTTTTTTCACCTCTGTGTTACTTGCATGATTTTTTTATGTGTTTATTATACGAAGTTATTTGCTTCTCGAATTCTTGTTTCGTGTAATTTGGTATGCATAGTTGCTTAACTGGTCCTTGATCGAGTTTGGGATAAAGAAGAGTCGCCAAGGGGTTTATTAAAGACCTATTTTGAGTCTTTTGTAATTTTTTTTCCTTTTCTTTCTTTCTTGTCATATTCATTATGAGTCTGTAATGGTGTATTGTATAAACTCTGATATGTAATAAAATTGCGAGGTCTGCTTATGGGGGCGGGGATTATGTGATTCAAATATTTTATCACTTAGATGCCAGACCTATAGGATATTTTACGAATGTTTAAACATGGGTAATTGAATTACTCTATCACCTAGGCAACACTTCTAGGACTATTAATTAAAATTTCAACGTGTTGATTAATTGTCACTTAGAAATCATGTTTTAGGAGTATGAATTAGCTTTCCGCTTATTAAAATTAATTCCGAGCATGTTCATTAATTTTCTACATTTTTAATTAATTTCCTACACTTTTTTGTTCACTTTAAATTAATTTTCAGCATTAAAAAATCACATTTCCAGCACTTTAAATCTATTTTCCAGCATCTTTAATTTAATTTTCCAGCACATGTA
This sequence comes from Capsicum rhomboideum, assembly GCA_031232105.1. Classification (NCBI taxonomy): domain Eukaryota; kingdom Viridiplantae; phylum Streptophyta; class Magnoliopsida; order Solanales; family Solanaceae; genus Capsicum; species Capsicum rhomboideum. Next base: position 71,024,868 of record CP124714.1, read on the forward strand.
AATGAATTTCCAGCATATTTAAATTAGTTTTAAGAATGTTTAAATCAATGTCCGACATGTTTAAAAAAATTTCAGTATAACCAAGAATAATTTTCAGCAATTTTAATTAATTTTCAGCATTTTTATATAAATTTTATTCCAATACTAATTTTCAGCACTTATATTGAGTTTCCAGCAATGTTTAATTAAATTTTCAGTCTCTCTAATTGATTTTTAGCATACTAAATAATTTTACAGCATATAATAATTAACTTTCAGCATGTCTATTTAATTTCTAGAATATAATAAGTAATTTGCAGCATTTTAAAATTAATTTTTGCATATTTAAATTAATTTCTTGCACATTTTAAATTAATTTCCTGCATATCTGACTAAATTTTCTGCATATTTAAAATAACTTCCTGCACATTTAAATCAATTTCCTGCACTATTGATTTAAGTTCCTGCATATCTAATTAAATTTTTGCATATTTAAATTAATTTAATTTCCAGCCTTGATTAATACCTTATCACTTAGAAATCATGCCTATAGGTTTCAATTACGTAAAAAATGAATAATTGTCTTTTAAGCATGTTAATCACTTAATTAACTTTAACGAATCAAGAGGTTTGTGTGAAATCATTATGTGCTACTTGTTTGTCTAATGTGTTTTGTCTGACACGAACCCTGAGTCTAATTAAGCAACCTAAGAGTTCTTTTGTCTAGACCCAAATCCGAAATAGTAAGTCCAATGCCTCTTGGACATTAAGTTAGGACGGGTAGGCATTTTTAGGGAATGCTAGTTTTATCGCTTTCTTTAGAACGCTTTTAAGATTAATAATCAAACTAAGTGGATTGGGGTAGATAGTCGGAAATGATGGAAGTTGAGCCAAACAGAATTCGACAATGCGACATACAACATTGCCATCTGTTAATGAGCCGGGTGCTGATCCGAAGAGGATAAAACTAACTCCTGAATCGGTTTTGTTTTTCTTTATTTTATTTTTGAATGTTTTAATTGTCTGGGGTAGTTGAGGTTTATTATTTAGCAAATCTTTCATTATATAATGTGTCATTTCTGTCTCCTCGCTTATCTGACTTTGTGTTCTTACGCATTTCATTATTTTATCACATAGATAATTGCTAATTAAAATTGAGTTGTATGTCTAGCTTATTAATTATTTTACATTTTTAAACACCTAGTTATTATTAAGTTAATAAAAATAATTGACCTTGGCTTGTCACGTAAGATCCCCACGTAATATATGAGTTCGGCTAGGATCCACATTTGTGGACATCGAAAGGTGCCTAACACCTTTCTTTCGAGGTAACCTGAACCCTTACCCAAATTTCTAGTTGACGTAGACTATAAAATAAGTTTGTAATTAGTCGAGTATAGTGCTCTAACGCACCTTAATTCGTTAGGTGGTGGTTCTTCTCTATTAATTAATCCCAAAAAAGAGTTATCACGTCGAATCCCGCTTTTCTCGAGAAAAATGGGACGCGACAGCATGACGACTCTGCTGGGGATATACTTTGGTTCTAACCATTACGGATTCGTGTTTATATGGGGTTTTGTGTTTTCTTTTTATTTTTTTAATTTTATGGTAATATTACTTACATGATATGCATGATCCACCCATTTCCCCTTCTTCCTTTGTTTGTTTTCTCAAATGATTAATTTGACTCCTTATTTAATTTTATTTATTTCATTTTTGAGTCATTTATTGTACCATGTTCATCTCCCTCCCTTTTTTATTTATTCATTTTCTTGAATATTTGATATATATCTTTTCATATTTAATTAATTTTCTTTTTCTTCATTATGTGTCTTATATCATGTGTTGCTTTTCTTATATTCGTTTATTTACTTGTTTTTATTATATTGCTATTTTTCATAAATTGCGTATTTGTTATCTTTTTATTTACATGCTATGTGGTTATTGCTTTATTTTAATTGTTATTCCGCTTATACCTTCCTCCACTTGGAACCTCCTTTCTTTTCTTTTAAGAACGGTTGCGTGGTTGCACAGACGTTCATTCCTAGAACACCTTAGCGGGAAATGCCTCATGGATCGGTCGATCATCGGTGCGTCGAAAGTCAAGAGCTTTCCCACTCTCAAGTTGTCCACTTGAGGGAACCGTGTCATGAAACTATTCTTATTCTTTAGATCGTGACTGCGTGTTTTTTTTACTAAGGAATATGCATCTCATTCAGCCTGGAATGTCTCGGGACCCTTGATGCACCGAATGTTAATTAGCGAAACCTAGTTCCAAGTCCAAAGGGGTTCACAACCCCAAAAGGGCGCATAATCTTATTTGCTATGTGTTAAACTTCTATGCTACCTACCTTGTTTTTTTGTTTTTTTTTTGTTTTTTCTCTCTTTTGTTTTAGTTGTTCCTTACTCTTAGAGTTTCTTACTCTTGGAATTAATGTCTTGCTATTTTACCTTTATTCCTTTAGGCCCGAAATATACCATCTTAGGGCTTAGTGTCGAAACTCTCTTTCAACTTATCTTCATGGCTCAATCTTGTCCTCCAAGGTATCTTTTAGCACACTAATCATCTCTTGGTTTGATCCATTCCTCGATAGGAGGTTCTAGATTGTTTCTACTCTTTTAGGGCAACTCATTATATTAGGACATTCTTAATCAACACCTTCAATTTAATATACGATTGTCTTCATTGTAACTCTTGACCAGTAATGTTTTCATATTAATGACATACTCTAGCTTTCCCAAAATTTAAGCCATATAGAGCTCTCATAACTCCTATTCATTTCGAACGAGCATAAATAAAATATTTTACTCCATGATATTACTCATAGACATTCCATTGTCGTGCGCTTTTACTAATCATAAGTCATTTCTTCTAAGGCTGACTAAAGTTGAACATCAAGAATGGTCAGTCAAGCAATGTTTATCAATCTTGCCAACAATGAAGTTGAGCGTAGGAGTTTGGGTTTGCACCAAGACAAGCTTACTCCCTTTGAGTCAAGCATCATGAGTATGGAAAGAAAAATTGAGAGAATCAGAGGAATAATGACTAATCTTCGAGGTTCATCTGATATGCCACCAGGCTTTCCAGAGCCATTATCCAAAAATGACTTTACTGCTCCCATCTACATTATGGATTCGCCAGTATTGATGACCTCACCTATGCCTAATTGTGATGCACAAGTAACTCCGAGTCTGTATTCAGTCGCACTGCAAAAAGCACTCAATGGGTTGACAGAGATGGGCAAAGAGAAGGAAACAGAAGGAAAGATTTCTAACCATAAGGCAGGGTCATCTCAACAGCTCGAGATGGATAAGTTATCCAAATCAAGAGAAGAAAGTAAGTATAGATTTGGGGACTTGAACTTTCCGTTATACGACGGGTCTGGCGATCCTCATTCCCATTTGAAAGCGTACCTCGATAAAGTAGTTGTTATAGGGCAAAGTGATGGTCTTAAGATGAAGCTTTTTGTCAGTTCACTTACAGGTCTAGCATTGATGTGGTACGCAGAGAAGGATACAATCAAGTGGGTCTCTTGGGACAATTTGGCAAGTGACTTTATTAGGCGGTTCGATAATAGGCTGAAGAGGAAGTTCATAGTTGAAACTCCAAGACATGACAAGGTTGGTTTGGTTGAGCCACAATTCAGAGATAGGGGAAAGACAATTATCAATAACGCATCAAAGCCTCTGAATCCCGAAGTGAGAAAATTCAAAGCTATGACTCTCTTAGACGAACCACCGTCAATCACTTTTGAGATGTTAAGGTCACATGGTGTCTTGCAACTTAAGCTTATTGGTTCCTATTGCCCTTCAAGTCCTTTCTTTGATCCCAAAAGGATTGTACCTTCCATTCTGGCATACCTGGTCATGATACGGATGAATGCCGCCAATTGAAGAGAGAACTACAAAATTTGATAAGCGATGGGAGGATAGTAAAGAAAAGTCGCCCTCAAATGATATGGTATCCATCTCCAGAAATCACTCCAACACCAAATTATCCCTGTTATCCCCAATCCTCCACAAAACCTTATCCTCAAACTGTTTGGTAACCACCTCCATCCATTGCTCCAACATCAAAATACATTCCCGTGTCTTATCCAAATCCACCAACAAATCAACGATCCAATCAATCCGCTAGACTTCCAGTAAAGTTTCAAAAAAATCCACCAAGATAATACACCCCTCTAGTTGAACCCATAACCCAGTTGTATGAAAAACTCAGAGAAGCAGGCTACATCACACCCATCCCTGCAGTACCTGTTAACACTCAGTCTAAATGATACAATCCTGATCAGGTTTGCGCCTACCACTCTGGGATGAAAGGGCATCCCATAGAGGCGTGTTTTGCCTTGAAGGACAAGATTTAAGCAATGATTGATACCAAGGTGATAACCGTGATAGGGCCAAATCTCGGTGTTGATTAATTTCCTAAACATGACTTGCACCTGTTTGGCATTGATGAAGAGGATATCATGTTGTTTCTCCGCTCCGGGCTCCTTAGCACCTGAATTACTTTAAGCTTTACACAATATGGATTTTCTTTCATGTCTTTCTTTATGTAATTGGAACTACGTTTGACCTGATTCCCCTATAAGAGGGATACGTAGGCACTCATTTAATGGGTTTGGTCTCATCATAATAAAATTTTCTTTCCCCTGCTTTATCTTTTTTAATGAAGTTGGTTGGATTAACAATGTAATGTGATATCAATCACAAAGGATATTTTGAATTGACAACTCTGATGTTCAACATGAGTCGACCTTGTTCATTCCCCTAGCTTTCTTATTTTCTTTACCTCCATAATTTCAAATTCAGAATCATGTTAATCTCTCAAAAGCGTAAGTTCTATCACTATCGTCTGTCTTGTGCCTTAAAAGCTCAAATCTTTGTGCTTAAATCACTTATTAAGTCATAGTCTTCATCTTAGAACGTCTTCTATTTATATTTATCATGTTTTAAACCTATTTGTGCTATGTGATAACTTTTGTTTGATTTATTTGTTTTACTTAAAGGTTGTCTAAATATTTGAACACTGAATCGGCTAAGAGTCTGCAATTTGACAAACCATCTTAATCCTTTTTCTAACACAGATTTTGCTTCTTTCCCAGCACAAAATACCTTCTTGCCTATCGTCTTATTCGTCTCCTCAACAAATATCTTTGACACATGTCAATCTTGGTACTCTGCAAAATATGGTAATACATGATGGGGAATCACCTACACTGCAACAAAAGTTTCTTGACTTAGAAAAGAGGTTGGATGAGTATCTACGTTCCAAAGGCATTTGTGACTTGAGGTATGAGAAACTGTGTCTACATCCAAGGGTTGGTTTACCTCCAGGATATAAAGTCCCAAAATTAAATGTGTTTGATGGGCTTGGAGACCCGATCATGCATCTAAAGGACTATTGTGGCAGATTAGTTGGAATCGGGCATAACGAAGCTTTACTAATGAGCGTCTTCATTCAGAGCTTGTCAGGAATAACACTCACTTGGTATGTCAAACAAGACTTTGACAAGTGGTATACATGGGAAGACATGGCTCAAGACTTTGTGAAACAATATAAGTTTAATTTCAAGTTCGATCCGATGATGCTGTACTTGCTTGAAGTAAAAAGAATAACTCATAAATCTTTTGAGGAATATGCAACACGATGGAGATTGGAAGCTTCTAAGATACATCCTTTTGTGCCTGAAGAAAAGTTGATCCAACTTTTCGTCAGGTCGTTAGATGGTATATACTATCAAAAATTATTCGGCTTATGTATTCAAAGTATCGACGATCTAATCTTAATTGGGAAAAGATTAGAATATGGTATTCGGACAGGAAAAGTTATTGATTTTTCCGCAATACAAGCTACTTTTCAAGAACTGAAAGCTTCACCGAAAGAAGAAAAAGAAGAATATATCTCAACCATCCCACCTCAAGAACAATACTATCCAAATACCCAACAAGCATTTGCTATTTTTTACACCTACAACCCACAAGGTTTTCAATACCCAAATTCTCACCAACCTGATCCAATACCATCCAATTCTCATCAACCAAAGAAAATGAAACCCCATACCTTTACCCCTTTGACTGAACCTTTATCCAACATATTTCAAAGATTGTTTGTTCAAGGAGTTCTGAAACCAAGGAAAGGATGGATCCCTAAATACGAACCTTCAAATTTTGACTTGTCCAAAAGGTGTGCATATCATTCAAATATCCAAGGTCATGATATTGAGAAATGTTCAGCATTGAGGTACAAGATCCAAGACTTGATTGAGAAGGGCAAGATTATAGTACAAAAAGGGCCACTAAGCAACATCTATGACCCTACCACAAGCACAATTATTATCCAAGGTGACCCGATAGAGATTGTCTCGAGACATTTGACAAGGAAGCATAAAGCACATCAAAGGAACTGAGAAGGATAAAACAATCACAAGTAAAGTACCAATTCTCTTTCCAATGAATAAAATTTTCTACTTTTTTCTCTTTGTATTCATGAACTACGTTTGACCTGACTTCCATTTGGATACGTAGGCAGCCCATTCTTGGGTTCGGTTTCAATCTAGTAAAAATTTTCTTTTCCCTTCATATTCAAATCATGTTAGCTTTTGACAAAGCTCTATTCAACAAATCTAAACTATTTTGACCCATTCATGACTTCAAATGACAATTGCAGATTCGAAGTCGAACCTCAATGTTCGAATACAAGACAACCGTTTCTTTTGAACTAACAATTTTCTTTGAGTGATGCAGGAATATAAGACTGGGGCAGAATTTTTGAGATTACCTCAAAAATCCTACCAACAGACAACATTTTGATTCGCAAAAAAGTGTGAAACATCTCTTAAACTAGGGCAGAAATTTTTTAGAGGTACTCAAAAATTTCATCATAATGGCATGACAATGACAGGAAGTCACAGCCAATGCAAAAGGATATGTTGGGTTATCCGCCCTAAAATAGGATACGCTGGGTTTTTTCGCCCTAAAATAGGATATGTTGGGTTATCCGCCATAAAATAGGATACGTTGGGTTATCCGCCCTAAAATAGGATATGTCGGGTTATCCGTCCTAAAATAGGATGTGCTGGGCTCATTCCGCCCTAAAATTGGGATATGCTGGGTTATCCGCCCTAAAATAGGATATGTTGGGTTATCCGCCCTAAAATAGGATACGCTGGGTTATCCGCCCTAAAATAGGATGTGCTGGGTTCATTCCGCCCTAAAATAGGATACGTTGGGTTATCCGCCCTAAAATGGGATATGTCGGGTTTGTCTACCCTACAATAAGACAATTGGACTCGTCCGCCCTAAAATAAGGACAAGTGATTTTGCAGGCATATAGCCAACGTGATCACATCCTCCTTAAAAGTCGAAACTACGGCAGATTTTTGAGGCTCCTCAAAATCGTGGGCAACAATTACAACGTCAAACATATACTCTTACTTATCTCCTCTTATCATTATTGTTATCTATTACTATTACTTGTCTCCGCATTATTTAATAGTTTCTATGCTTATGGGTTAATCATCTTATCTAGTTGTGTTAGAAGCTGCAGGTAAGCTCCCAAAAAGCATAAGAAAAGACGTTTGAGAATTATTCTCCTCTCGTCTCTGAAATATGATTCTTTATCCCTATATCTCACAACCTAACCTAAATCATATTAACATCCCACATTCCAAAACTACTCCCACTCCATCCTCATCGACCCATGTTGTCGTTACTGTTGCCATATAGCATATTATTAACTTCTTTTAGGAATTTTATTCATTCCTAAATTTAGAACCACACATGGCCTGATTCTCGTAAACCCGAGATATGTAAGCGACCTAAAACCAAGTCTCGGCCCCACTATTTTGAAAATTCCCTTTTGCTTTTTTGACTCCAGCAAACCATCCTTTCGGTCGGACAAAATTGGCTACTAGGTCAACGTTCGTTGCTCGACAATTCTTCCATCATTCCCAAGCAACGAAGGGGCAGCTGTTGACACCTAATTTTGACCTCTCGATATTCCTCACAGGCTGCTATTTTATCAAAAAATATTAGTTTTGAATTTTTTTTAATTATTTTGGTATCAAATAAATTCTGACATTTAATATTCATGATTTTAAAGTATGCAATTTTTTTTTTAGCATTTAATTTTACATTCTTATATAATGTATATAATTTATTAATTCAAATATAATATTTTACATGATTTTGTAAATATTTATTAAATTATTTCTGCAAATACGCATACTCATAATTTACAAACACGTGTCCAAAGTTTATTGCTTATTATTATTATTATTATTATTATTATTATTATTATTATTGTTATTATTATTATTATTATTATTATTATTATTATTATTATTATAGTATTTTTAAATTTTGTATTGGTAGGTGCCTAGTCTATTTCAAATTTATTTCGTCGTTGATTTTAAATAATATATTACGTGGAATTAATTTTACTTACATAGTTTATTCATAAAAATTTTATGACATTGATTAATTTTGTTAGTATTTTATTATATATTTACTGATTTATTTATTTAATAGCAGTCTAATTCAATTCAATTTTCCTAATTTATTTAAATTCTAGTCATTTTGTACCCAATTTTGTGTCAATTTTAGCCTAAATTGATTTTAATTTGACCCTAAATTGAAATCCCGAATTCAATTTTATCAAACCCAATTTTTGACCCAATTTCAACCCATAACCCGACTTATTCTAATTTTTAATCACAGCCGTTGATCTCACATGATCCAACGACTGAGATCAAATGCCCCTCTATTTCGTTTTTAATCCCTTTCACTCAAAATCCTAACCATTTTTCTCATCTCCCACAGCCAACACGCCTCTCTCTCCCCTTCTCTCTCGACCTTTCTTTTCTCCACCACCACAACGCCGTCGGCAAGCCTACGCCGGTGAGCCACATCTCCCCCACCATTGCACCACTATCATCTCTACACGTCACCGGTGAAATCCCCCTAGTCACTGCCGCCCTCTCTTCTCTCTAATCTGTCTGAACTCTCTCTTCTCCATCTCTACCACGACGAACTAGCCGCCACCACCGTCGACCTCAAAACCCCACCAGCGAAACCACACTTCTCTTTCCCCGTCCTCTCCCTCATCCTCTCCATAGTACCACTGGTGAATCCCTACCGGTGGACGACGCACACACCACCAGTCAGTCTCCACACCAGCAGATGTCGTCGCCACTATTCCGATAGACCAGCAAAAAGCCAGTCCACCCGCCATCTCAACTTCAGTCACTCCAAGAGCTCTGGCCAACCATGGATGGTGAAGCCCCATCTCCGATCTCCTTTCAACGAACAGGCGCACCGGATGAAGCTTCAATGATCTCTCACGACTAAAATTTGGGATGCTCGAAAAACTTTGAAAGTCACCCATTTTATTTGGTTCCGGTTCAAGCTTCAAGAATGCAATGTTAAGACGGATTCTGATGAATGTGAATCCTTCCCTGGTATGATTTCTTGTGTCCCTAATTATAATTGATTGCTACCTTGTTGTTCAATTTCATAATTTCCGCTTCGGATATATTCATGATCCTAAAATTTGTATATCTTTTTTGACAATTTTTGTTTATTTCTTTATGATTCTTATGTATGTTTCTGTTTGGATAATATGAAAATCCAATGGCCGTGATGTTTGAATTTCTGTTAGTCCATTGTGTTTTCTTTTAAGAATGGGCTTGTATTATGTATTTCGTAGGAGTATCTGTCAATTATTACCCTTTATTTCTGCATGGGATTGAATTGTCACTGAGCATGGTGGTGTTGTTGTTGTTGTCTGCGTGCGATTGAACAGGGCAAGCACGAGATTCTATTGCGTATTTGTCTGTTCTTGGTAGTTTATGTTAACTTTGATCGATCTATATCCCCTGCCCTCTTGAATTTGAATTGTGATGACCTCTTACTTGTCTATATTTGGTAAGCTTCAGCTGATTCCATGTTCGATTGTCTTATGTGGAAATCTTTATGATTTGTATCTCATTTACTAGTTTTCTTAAATTATTGTGACAACTTGAGTATTTAGTTAATTATGGAAAGTTTGATATCCAAATCAATTTGTTTCCCCTCTCTTTAATTCAAAATATATACATATATTTATGGTACTGTGGCCTTTGATTGATGTTCTACCCATTTACTTAAGGAAAATTTCTTCATTAACTAATTTTTTTGAATATTTTCTTCTCCACTTCTTTAGTTTTACTTGATTAATTATGGTAGCAAAATATAATTTCTCTCCTTAATTGATCTTATGTAGTGGTTAAAGAAAGTGTTTATTGACTGATTTCAAGGAGATTCTCCCTTCCTATTATTTTTTTTAACTTCTCACAACTCTTTTACTATATAAACAAACATTTTTCTTTCATTGGAAAAAAAAGTTTTTCAACCCCTACTCTCTCTACACAAAAAGAATAGAAAGGAAAATTCTTCACGATTCTATTCTGTCTTTTGGCTTTTGGCTTTGAAAGGTCTCTCTCGGGTTTATCTTGCTGTTTCGGTCTTCTATCACGTGCTACTTAAATCTTCTTATTATTATCTACTTATTCCTTAATAGGTTAGTCTCTATCGAAGCAATCTTAATTCTTATATGTAGTATTATTTTTTTTTTTTCACCTCTGTGTTACTTGCATGATTCTTTTATGTGTTTGTTATACGAAGTTATTTGCTTCTCGAATTCTTGTTTCGTGTAATTTGGTATGCATAGTTGCTTAACTGGTCCTTGATCGAGTTTGGGATAAAGAAGAGTCGCCAAGGGGTTTATTAAAGACCTATTTTGAGTCTTTTGTAATTTTTTTTCCTTTTCTTTCTTTCTTGTCATATTCATTATGAGTCTGTAATGGTGTATTGTATAAACTCTGATATGTAATAAAATTGCGAGGTCTGCTTATGGGGGCGGGGATTATGTGATTCAAATATTTTATCACTTAGATGCCAGACCTATAGGATATTTTACGAATGTTTAAACATGGGTAATTGAATTACTCTATCACCTAGGCAACACTTCTAGGACTATTAATTAAAATTTCAACGTGTTGATTAATTGTCACTTAGAAATCATGTTTTAGGAGTATGAATTAGCTTTCCGCTTATTAAAATTAATTCCGAGCATGTTCATTAATTTTCTACATTTTTAATTAATTTCCTACACTTTTTTGTTCACTTTAAATTAATTTTCAGCATTAAAAAATCACATTTCCAGCACTTTAAATCTATTTTCCAGCATCTTTAATTTAATTTTCCAGCACATGTAAATGAATTTCCAGCATATTTAAATTAGTTTTAAGCATGTTTAAATCAATGTCCGACATGTTTAAAAAAATTTCAGTATAACCAAGAATAATTTTCAGCAATTTTAATTAATTTTCAGCATTTTTATATAAATTTTATTCCAATACTAATTTTCAGCACTTATATTGAGTTTCCAGCAATGTTTAACTAAATTTTCAGTCTCTCTAATTGATTTTCAGCATACTAAATAATTTTACAGCATATAATAATTAACTTTCAACATGTCTATTTAATTTCTAGAATATAACATTTAATTTTTGCATATTTAAATTAATTTCCTGCACACTTTGAATTAATTTCCTGCATATCTAACTAAATTTTCTGCATATTTAAAATAACTTCCTGCACATTTAAATCAATTTCCTGCACTATTGAATTAAGTTCCTGCATATCTAATTAAATTTTTGCATATTTAAATTAATTTAATTTCCAGCCTTGATTAATACCTTATCACTTAGAAATCATGCCTATAGGTTTCAATTACGTAAAAAATGAATAATTATCTTTTAAGCATGTTAATCACTTAATTAACTTTAACGAATCAAGAGGTTTGTGTGAAATCATTATGTGCTACTTGTTTGTCTAATGTGTTTTATCTGACGTGAACCCTGAGTCTAATTAAGCAACCTAAGAGTTCTTTTGTCTAGACCCAAATCCGAAATAATAAGTCCAATGCCTCTTCGACATTAAGTTAGGATGGGTAGGCATTTTTAGGGAACGCTAGTTTTATCTCTTCCCTTAGAACGCTTTTAAGATTAATAATCAAACTAAGTGGATTGGAGTAGATAGTCGGAAATGATGGAAGTTGACCCGAGCGGAATCCGACAATGCGACATACAACATTGTCATCTGTTAATGAGCCGGGTGCTGATCCGAATAGGATAAAACTAACTCCTGAATCGGTTTTGTTTTTCTTTTTTTTATTTTTGAATGTTTTAATTGTTTGGGGTAGTTGAGGTGTATTATTTAGCAAATCTTTCATTGTATAATGTGTCATTTCTGTTTCCTCGCTTATCTGACTTTGTGTTGTTACACATTTCATTATTTTATCACATAGATAACTGCTAATTAAAACTGAGTTGTATGTCTAGCCTATTAATTATTTTATATTTTTAAACACTTAGTTATTATTAAGTTAATAAAAATAATTGACCTTTGCTTATCACGTAAGATCCCCACGTAATATATGAGTTCGACCGGAACCCACATTTGTAGACCTTGAAAGGTGCCTAACACCTTCCTTTCGAGGTAACGTGAACCCTTACCCGAATTTCTAGTTGACATAGACTATAAAATAAGTTCGTAATTAGTCTAGTATAGTGCTCTAACGCACCTTAATTCGTTAGGTGACGACTCTTAACTCTTAATTAATCCCCAAAAAGAGTTGTTACGTCGAATCCCACTTTTCTATGGGGTGTGGTGGATTTTGGTTAAAATTGCCCTTGGAGGTGTGGGTCCCACTTTTTATTGAAATGACCCCGGATGGAAATTTTGACTTCACTGTTGAGTATGAAATATTGAATTTGGTAGCATAACATAGTTTGTTTGCGAGCACGGATCCTAAACCAATCCCTAGCACCCAGTCGGATTCGGTTGGGACTTATTGAACTTGGCTGGTGTCAAGTATCTGCTGCAGCGGATTAAGCGGCTAAGAGAACTCCTTAGCGGCTGGGCACTGCTCTAGAGGCAACCGCTTTAGCAGCTCTGAACCGCTTTAGTGGGGCCTGGCCAACCAAGTTCTGGTCGCTTAAGCGACCCTTGGACACTTTAGCGGTCATTTAGCTGCTAAAGTGGCCATAGTTGGTACATATATATATGTCACCTCCTTCATTTCCAACTTTTAGTTCTAAGTATAAATCACCATTTGAGACCATTCTAAGTTCTGAAACTGTGAGGAGATCATATTTTGGTGCGGAGATTAGCGTGGGGGCGTGTTTGTAGACACGTGATCATTATAATATCCGTAAATTTTGTTCAATTTCTAGCTTATTTCCCCGGTTTATTCCTTAAACTTCTCGATTATGTTTGGAAGGATTTTGGGACTATTTGAGCTCGGATTAGACCAAATTTATGTGGCAATTAATCCTTGAGCTGAGCGGGATGCTGTGATAGTTTCATTTTCATGATTTTGTAAATGGGCCCCACATGGGATTTTTAGTCTGATTTCTGACTTAGAGAATTTATACGTAATATCAATTTCTTGTCTTGACGTATAGATCATTGTTTTTCTAGTGTGGCAGCTCTTGGAGGCTTCTCGGAAGGGAAAAGCTCCTGTGTAGAGAATTCGGCGAGCGTTCGGCGACATTTAGGAAGGCTAGGCTTACCCTTCTTTTAGATTGACCTTAACTATGGTATTAGCATATTATTGTGCTAGTTTTGGGTGGATAGTTTAGTCCGGTTATTTTCGTAGCATTTTACATTGTATTTAGTCGGTTAGGGTCCCTTTTCGGTAGAATCTGGGCCCGTTTGCCCTTAGTATAGTGTATTATCATACATTAGGACTAGGATTAGTGCCTATGGTACCTTGAGATGGGGATGGCAAACTAGACTCGGGTAGGTTCGAACCTAGCTTGGTTTATCGAGACCCTGTAGTGGGCCCTACTGCCCCTTTTATTTTTATTTTACTTTGATTTTTTATTTTTATTTTCTTCTTTTTAAAGAAAAAAATTTCTCAACATTTACTTTTTTCCTTTTTTCCTTTTCTCCTTTCAACTTCTATTTTTTTTCGCGTTTTTATTTTTCTTTGGTTTTTATTTCTTCTTTTCTATTTTTGTTTTCATTTTTTTTTGTCAACCTTTATTTTTCTTTTCTTTTTTCTTTTGTCTTTTTTTCTTTATTTTTTTATTTTTTCTCAACCTTTTTTTTTTTCCTTTTCTTCTCTCAACTTCTATTTTTTTTTTCTCATTTTCATTTTATTTTATTTTATTTTATTTTATTTTATTTTATCAACCTTTATTTTTCTTTTATTTTTAATTTTTTTTCTTTTTTTGTAACCTTTATTTTTTTCTTTTCTTTTCTTCGATTTCTTTCAAACAATAAGTCACGCCCCATAGGCAAGAGTTGACACTACCACATTGTGTCTTGATTTATGAGATATTCTATTACTCTTGCCTTAGAGGCAAGACTTAACCCAAGAACTTTCAAACAACTAGTTACGTCCCATGGGTAAGAGTTGACACTATCACATTATATTTTGACTTATGAAATGCTCTATAACTTTTGCCTTAAAGGCCAGACATAGCCCAATGACTTTCAAACAACAAGTTATGCCCCATGGGCAAGAGTTGGCACTACCACATTGTGTCTTGATTTATGAGATGCTCTATAACTCTTGCCTTGGAGGCAAGACTCAGACCATGGGCTTTCAAACAATAAGTTACGCCCTATGGATAAGACTTGACACTATCATATTATGTTTTTATTTATGAGATGTTCTATAACTCTTGCCTTGGAGGCAAGACTTAGCCCAAGGAATTTCAAACAACAAGTTATGCCCCATGGGCAAGAATTGACACTACCACATTGAGTCTTGATTTATGAGATGCTCTATAACTTTGCCTTGGAGGAAAGACTAAGACCAAAGACTTTCAAACAATAAATTATGCCCCATGGGCAAGAGTTCAGACTACCACGTTGTGTCTTGATTTATGAGATGCTCTATAACTCTTGCCTTAGAAACAAGAGTTAGCCCAATGACTTTCAAACAACAAGTTACGCCCCATGGGCAAGAGTTGACACTACTAAATTTTGCCTTGATTTATGAGATGATCTATAACTCTTGCCTTAGAGGTAAAACTAGCCCAAGGACTTTCAAACAACAAGTTATGCCCCATGAGCAATAGTTGACACTATCACATTGTGTCTTGATTTATGAGATGTTCTATAACTCTAGCCTTAGAAGCAAGACTTAGCCTAAGGACTTTCAAATAACAAGTTATGCCCCATGGGCAAGAGTTGAAACTACCACACTGTGTCTTGATTTATGAGATGTTCTATAACTCTTCCCTTAGAGGCAAGACTTAGCCCAAAGACTTTCAAAAAATAAGTTATACGCCCCCATGGGCAAAAGTTGGCACTACCACATCGTGTCTTTGATTTATGAGATGATCTATAAGTCTTGCCTATAAAACTAGACTTAGCCCAAGAATCTCTCAAAAAAACAAGTTACTCCCCATGGGCAACAGTTAACCCTACTTCGTTATGTCTTAATTTTTGAGATACTTTATAACTCTTGCCCTAGAGGCAAGACTTAGTTTAAGGATTTGCAAACAGCAAGTTATGCCCCACGAGCAAGACTTGCCACTACCACATTGTGTCTTAATTTATGAGATGTTCTATAACTCTTTCCTTAGAGGCAAGACTTATCACAAAGGACTTCCAAACAGCAAGTCACACCCTTAAGTTTACTTTGATGTCAAAGAAAGAAGATTCTTTTTGCGGATTATCCAACTTTCTGTTTATTAGCAAAATATAATAGAAGCAGAGATATAAGAAAAAAGAGAAGGAAAAAAAATAAAGATTGAGAAAAAAGAAAAAAAAGAGAAGAAAAAAATAAAGCTTAAGAAAATAGAAAAAGGAAAAAAAAAATAAGAGAACAATAAAAGTTGAGAAAAAAAATAAAATAAAATAAAAATAAAGTTTTGAGAAAAATGAAAAAAATGAGAAAAAAAAAAAGGTTGGGACAATGAATTAAAAAAAGAGAAATGAAAAATAAATAATGTTTGAGAAATAAAAGAAAAAAAGAAGAAGAAGAAAAAAAAATTAAAAAAATAAAGGTTGAGACAAATAAATTAAAACAAGAAAAAAATAAAAAATCAAGTAACACTAAAAAAGAGAAAAATAAAAGTTGAGAGACAAGTGAACATGGAAAGAGTAAAAACATTTGAGGTGTAGAGGGGCAAAAATGTACTTATTGTTTACATAAAAAGGAAGGAAGACTAGTCTTGTCACAACCCGAAATCCCATTCGGGCCGGACTGGCACCCGAAGCCGATATGGCCCGAGAGAACCAATCTTTGCTTATGAACACTCGTATGCATCTCCTCGTATGGACCTTATAATACCTCATGCAACTATGCGAAAGTCATGGATATGGAAACATATGCCATATATATATATATATATCAAACTTGGCCGTTGGGGCCATCAAACCAAAATGAGCATACATATCTTACATTCTGTTCCCACATAAGTCTACAAAAGCCTCTACAGATACATAGCTATGACAAACCTAGAGTCGGGACAACACCCTGCTCTATACTCATATACAATACCAAAATACATGTACATAGCAACTCAGAAAGCCCCGAACCAACTGGAGCTCACCAAAAGTCGGCAAAAGGCCTGCAACCTACGGTGGAGGTCTACTAGTACCTGCGCCTGCAGCAAGTAAGGTAAAGCCCCCAAGAGGGCTTAGTACGGAGAATGTACTGAGTATGTAAGGCCATATGAAACTGTCATAAATACATCAATAGAATCAAAATGTAATAGGATAATCAATATGAATAGTCCATCGATTTGCATATGTGGAACCATGTAACTTAAATAAATTAAGTTCGTCTCTTTATGGTTTATTCCTTATCGCTCATATCATATTATACCCGGGCCCCAACTGATCAGTGGGTCTTAACATAACATAATGTTATGTTGGGATCGGCTCGAGCTAGGACTTTGCCTCTAGAGCTGCCACCCATAAATAAATATATATTGGGATCGGCTCGAGTTAGGCTTATGCCTCTAGAGATGCCACCTATACCAACATATCAGGTTCGGCTCGAGCTAGGTTACTACCCCTAGAGCTGCCCCCTATCAGGATCGGTCCGAGCTAGGCTTATGCCCCTAGGACTGCCCCTTGATCCAACAATATCGGGATCGGCTTGAGCTAGGCTTTTTGCCCCTAAAGCTGCCACCCATACTTGATCATTAACCACCAACAAATATGCATTACTTTCTTTCTTACTTTTGAGAGATGTACTTGCGAGGAATTGATTCATCCTCTTATGAGAGATTGATACAATCAATTTTGAGAGATTAACGTATATATACATAGCCACAACATTATTAGAAGCTCAAGAACACAACATGATTGGGACTTTTGAAGCATGTCCATAATTATGCAACTCATGAACAACCATGATTAATGAATGAGGAATATGTGACTTAACAATAGATAACATTATTGAAACCATTAGACAAAGGTCAATGAACAAGAGGTATGTGTATAACCACTATTGGCACGTTGGAACATAACCTTTTTTGGGCTTTTGGAACGTTGACCAATGAATATGAGACATACAATTCCCAATTGATCAATGAGTAGGAAATATATGATAATAACCATTGCTAACCGGATATAGAATACCTTAGCACATTTTGGGATGGTACAAATGTAATGTCAATGTGAATACTATTTGCCGCAGAAAGATACGGACAGAGTAACCTTACATACCTTGTATTCTCAATACAAATATACAACCTTAGATGCGTATACAATAGTCCCACTCCTTCTTTATGTGTCACTCTACAACACAAATATATAACAGGTTTCACATTAACCATCAACTACTTTACAAATGCATATAACATCAATGGGTTACATGTTTGCCTTTAAACATGTCATTTTCCCTTGATAAAACCATTGATGAAATTATTATTCCAAAAATCCCATAATATTCCCAACATTGACCAATACATGATAATCAATACATTTCACCACAACACTTCTCCTTTACACTTTCTTATCCATACCACATCACAAATAATCCATCAAATGACCTTAATACATCTCATAGCACACATCGGCCAAAATCCCATAATTTACACTTATAGAAAAATAACAAATTTAGTAACAAAATAACACCATACATGTTCATATTTTATCCATACCATGCTCTTTCATCAAAGGCACAAGTCATAATTCAAGCTACAATTCCATGGATATCACATCTTTTACCAAAAACACAAAGCACCATATTCACCACCTCCAAGCATAACCAACATGATTTACATACTCTCCCATGCATATAATATGTTAATCCATAAGAATAATCACTTACCTAAGCTTGAGAAATGATGATCTTGCTCCAAAAGTTGTCTTTGAGCTTTTAGGGTTTGAGAGAAAAATGATTGAAAAAAAAAATATCTAAAAGGCATGAGATTTCCAAATGACCAAAAATCAGATTTTTGGCCCTTTATATAGTCCCTTCAATCCATCCTTAGCCACTCTATGGCATTACATGTGGATTTCTAGAAGGTCAAGGCAAGAATGGGTCTTTTGACCCATGCCTTCTTTCACATTTTGGGCCCTTTTTGGCCCAATTCACTTAACCCAGTAAAATCAATAATTTCTTGTGTTTAAATCATCTCATACGTGTTACAACAATATTCCCACTCACGCTAGTCGTATCCGTAACCTCAATCCCAAAAACAAGTGATTCTAGCCACGTATGGCCAATTTTGACCAAAAGGGTAAAATCGTCATTTTGACGCCAAATTCGTTCTCGAGTAATTTTATAATACCAATATACTACTTGAATCATTTCATGTATATACTCATGGTTGTAGAAGAAATGTGGCAAAATTCGGCTCGATACATCCCCGGGAACCCTTGGAACTTAGAAAATTTCCAACTTTCGAAAAACTGAAAATTCCATCCTGGCACACCCTGGGGCGCTCCATATTGCTGCCTATGGGCACAAAATTTTGGCCCAGAGCGGCCAGGTACGGTCCCTAACGCGCCCCTCACTTAAATTTTTCGAAAATTTAATTTTTCGACTTTTCTTCGCGGGTTTGGTTAGATACTTCAAGTCCTATTCTTTAACTTACTTCTTAACCTTAATATACTTTGTTTAGAGGTCTTCTTAGCCTCGTTTTGAAACCCAAAAATTCTCCACAAAAATCACAAAACACCTCCTATGAAAGGCTAATCACATGTACGAGGCCAAATTTCAATTTTTTCATCATTAACATTACCAAATACATACTTATAGGTCTCGACACCTACATAACCATTATTAAATGTCATCGAGTAGGGTTGGGAAGGTACGGGGTGTTACAAGTCTTTAAAGACTTTTCTTATGAGGGACAAAAATACAAAGCCAGCCACTATGAGGGACATCCCATGTAGTTTTCTGTTAGTTCTATGCTTTTACTTTCTAGTTACTTATTTCTTTTATTGTAGTTGCCTAGTATAGTCGATATTTGCATTTTACCCCCTTTACTGAGCAAACTTTAGCTTACACTCTCACATTATATATATTTATGCCTTTAGTATATTTGAGCTCAGTCGGCCGATGATGCCTACTGAGTACCCGTTGCTTTGGTACACATACTGCACTTCTGCATTTTTTTTCTGATGCGGATCTGAGTACGAGCTACCGGCGTTGACGTTATACTCATGCCCTGCTACTGATCCAGAGATGGGGTGAGCTTTATAGAGTCCAGAGCTGATCCTCCTCCATCTGTTTCCCTCCTCCATCTGTTTCAGTTACAGTCTTTTGTATTTCTGAGACTACTGTGTATATATGTATATTTTGGTTACTGTCTAGTACTCTTGTTTTGGTCATAGTGACTCTTGTACCAGCCTTACCAGGTCTTGGGAGGGTTTCATTTTGTACATTTTGTCCTCTCCCTCTCTTGTACAACATGTTATATAAATATGTATATCTCTTTTCTTCCTCTTATATTATTATTGTTATTGGTTTCATTCTTATTTCTTTTTATCTTCTGCTCATTAGCCTGTTATTTTCTGTTGGAATATGGCTTGGGTTGCCTACTGGTGGGTTGAAGTAGGTGCCATCATGAACTGAAAAATTGGATCCTGATAGAAAAGAACTTACGATATAAATTTTTTGGATAGATTGATGAAAAGTTAAGAACCTGAAAGTAACCTACAATTAAATGAAAAAGAAACAATTTAAGTTAGATCACAAAATATTAATTCACATAAATGGTTTCAACCTAATTTTTTTTTCGTACTTGATTCGTATTCTGAAGGTTCGTATTGTATCATAAGGTTAGAATCCGAATATATAGTATTCTATGTAGGATATTTTATTTTTGGAATGAATTTTGATTACAATATCATTTTACCATATATGTCTCTTGATTGTTAATCAATTATTCACTTCCATATAAAAACGTGGAACTTAAAATAGAAATTAATTTTTTTAACATTTATATTTGTCTTCACAATTTGTATTAACTTAAACGTGGAACATAAAATATTCAGTTTTTCAAATTTACCTTTTCCATATAAACGTTGCTTGGTTGAAATTTGATATAAATCTTTTGATGTTATATTTGTTAGTTCATTAATACAATATGAAAGGAATTCTCAATCATATAAGTTATCAAAAGGTATATGGGAGGATACCAAATGAGATTATAATTTGTTAATTCGTTACTACTTAAATTCAGATATATAGAAGTAGTAGAATTTGTAATAAACTATTTGGCAGTGTAATTTGATAAAACAAATACACATATCATAATTATATTAACCTTTTCCTTAAATTCCTCTTAATTTACGATTTGATTATATTTAACTGATTACTTAATTATCTACATAGATATACGAACGATTTTTAGATTTAAATAAGACTTCAGTTGTTCTCCTCCTAATAATGATTGTTGAGATCTTATTTAACTAAAAGAAAGAAATTCAATAATAAAAAATAAATAAAATTTTAAATAATTTTTTATTTCTGTGCCACTTCATCTTTCTTGTAACTTTCCCTAGAATCTCACGTAATTTACTTTCCATAAATCTCTCTTAATTGTAATTTGATTTTTATTTAATTGATTATTTAGTTACCTCTATAATTTCAGAATGGACTCAAATAAGGTAACAAATTATCTTTTCCCTAATTAAAGATTTATTTATATTGAAAAACAGAAAATAATTATATATGTCTTTTGGTTAATTGATTATATCTATTATGCTTATTTAATTTACTCCAGTTAAATGTATCATGAATATTATACATAATAAAATATTATTTCTTACATGATAACAGTTATACTGCAAAAATTTTAACTTTTTTTATAATTACATTTAGTATTTTTTAGACTTAAATTAGAAAAATAATTAGACTTCGATTCGTATGATGTAAAATCTAATTAATTTGATTATAGTAAATTATTGGTACTTAATTTTAATTTTATTTATTTGAAGTACTTAAAGTCCTTTCTTTCGAAAGTCAAACTTCCCATTTGAAATCTTTTCATTAATTAGTTTTAAGAAAAATATATTTTCTTACCATTATCAATTCATATGACGACCTAATTTCTCAGGTCATAATGACACCTACTTTAACCCATCAGTAGGTAAGCCAAGCCATAGCCTGGAACGTCAAATAATGGGCTAACACGCGGAAGATAAAAAGAAACAAGAATGAAACCAATAACCACAATAAAATAGGTGGAAGCAAAAAGATATGCATATATACATAACATGTTGTACAAGAGAGGGAGAAGACAAAATGAACAAATTGAAACCCTCCCAAGACCTAGTAAGGTTGGTACTAGAGCCACTACAACAAAAAGAAGAGTACTATACAATATCCAAAATATACATATATACAGTAGTCTCGATATACAAAAGACTATAACTGAGATAGATGGAGGAGGATCAGCCTCGGACTCGGATTTGCATCAGGGAAAAGATGCAGAAGTGCAGTATGAGTACCAAAGAAATGGGTACTCAGTAGACATCATCGGCCGATTGAGATCAAATATAGTAAAAGCATAAATATAATGTGATTGTGTAAGCTAAGTCAACAGTAATACGGGTGAAATGTAAGTATCTACTGTACTAAACAAGTATAGTAACGGAAATAAATAACTCAAAAGTAAGAGAAACAAGCTAACTACAACCTAACTTGCCCCTCATAAGCCCAGAAGGCACACACAGGAAGACAATTAACCCTACCGAGCCCCTATAAGCTGGCGGGTGCAAATAAGAGAAAACTAAGATCGAAACCACAAATATCCAGTGACTGAACCGATCTCAAGTAACCTTTTTAGCCCCAAATCCATGATGAAAAATACAGATATGTACCGAGCTTAAACCGGCAACACAGGGTATTAACGAGAGGCCAGACGCCGGGTTCGAACCAGAAATAATGGGTAATAACGAGAGGCCACATGAATCATGTGCAACAGAACTCAATAACACTTCCAATACTCTTAGTAACTATCATAATCATCACCAGAATATCCCGGCTGTCACGCCCCGAATCCCATCGGAACGGATTGGCACTCGTAGCCGACAAGGCCCGAGAGAACCAAGCTTTGCTTCTAGTCAATCATATGCATGCCATAAGAAACACATGATCACATAAGAGCTTAAAATACTAACAACGGAATTCATGGACCATGATTTATATATATACATATGCAAAACTTGGCCGTTGAGGCCATCAAGTCAAAATGTCATGTGCCATCTTACATCCATACACCCACATACGTCTATAAAAGCCTCTAATAGATGCATTTACCAAAACTAACTAAAAGTCGGGACAAGCTCCTGCTTTATACAACATGTACAACACCAAAACATATGTACAACTGTGACTCGGAGAAGCCCCGAACTAACTGGAGCTCACCCATGATCCGTAAACAACTGGCAACCTACTGTGGAGGCCTACTAGCACCTGCGCCTGCAGCAAGTAAGGTAAGTCCCACAAGGGACGTCAGTACGAAGAATGTACTGAGTATGTAAGGCTCATAAGAAACTATATGATATGTAATACGTCAATGAACTCAATACAAATGAATGACCAATATAGATAAGTCACTATTCTGTACTTTGGAAACCATGTGTATTTTATTAATTTCTTTGCTTCTTTACTTCTATGCTTTGTTAATCGTCACTTGTGTCACTATGTACCCGGTCCCCGACTGATCAGTGGGTCTTTACATAACATAACGTTATGTTGGGATCGGCTCGAGATAGGCTTATGCCTCTAGAGCTACCACCTATAAATCAATACATTGGGTTCGGCTCGAGCTAGGTTATTACCTCTAGAGCTTCCACCCATAAACCAACTTATCAGGTTCGGCTCGAGCTAGGTTATTACCTCTAGAGCTACCCCCTGTCAGGATCGGTCCGAGCTAGGCTTATGCCTCTAGGACTGCCCCCTGATCCAACAATCTCGGGATCGGCTTGAGCTAGGCATTTCGCCCCCAAAGCTACCACCCATACTCAATCATTAACCACATATATGCATTACTTCATTCATTACTTTTAGATTGATACAATGATAGTCACAACTTTATTTGAAGCTTTGGATCAATAATCAATGAGTGAGAGACACGTGAAGAAACATTATTGGAAACATAGCCTTCATGGAAACATAACACTATTGGAACCATTGGACAATAATCAATGAACAAGATACATGAGTATAACCACTATTGGAACTTTGGAACACAACCTTATAAAGCTTTTTGGAACATTATCAATGAATATGGGCCATGTGATTCACAATTAATCAATGAGTAGGAAACATCTGATAATAACCATTGATAATTGGATATAGGATACCTTAGCACATTTCAGGATGGGACAAGTGTAATGTCAATGTGAACACTATTTGCTGCAGAAAGATACGGACAAAGTAACCTTACATACCTTGTATTCTCAATATGAATATACAATCTTTGATGTGCATACAATAGTTCCGCTCCTTCCTTATGTTTCACTCTACAACACAAATACATAACGGAGTTTACATTAACCATCAACTACCTTACAAATGCATATGACGACAATAAGTTACATGTTTGCCTTAAAAATGTCACACCCCGAATCCCAACGAGGCGTGATTGGCACCCGAAGCCGATGTGGCCCGAGAGAACCAATCTTTGCTCATGAACATTCATATGCATAACCTCGAATGAATAACATGCTGTCTCATGTAATTGATGAAATGTACAATGCCATACATATACATATATAAAACTTGGCCGTTTGGGCCATCACATCGCACTAAACGTACATATCTTACATCCATATACCCACATACGTCTACAAAAGCCTCTAACAGATGCATTTACAGGACCAACTAAGTCGGAGAAAGTACCCACTTTCGATAACATTTCAACGTCAAAAGAAATATACAACTATGACCGAGAAAGCTCCGAACCAAGTGGAGCTCACCAAAACTCTGCAAATGATCCCCAGTCTACCGAGGAGGTCTACTAATGCCTGCACCTGAAACATGTAAAGTAAGTCCCCAAAAGGGGTCAGTACGAAGAATGTACTGAGTATGTAAGGCCATAAAGAAACTGTATCAATGCACAAGGACTTCAATGGAAATAATTATAAGAGAAAACTCTACATATCAAACCATGCACCTTTCTTTTATCATCAATTTTGATCATTCAATCATAGCCTTATCTTTCATATGATATCTTTCATTCAATAGATTCTCCCTTTGCTTATCGCTCATTGTCATTATGATTAGTCATTCAACATACATCCACTCTTTGGGTAGGGTTAACATTACATCACATTGCTTCCTTTTCTTTCATCATTCTTTACTTCATTTCTCTTTCTTTCATACAATGAGTGATACTTGATGATAGAAACATTCTTGAAACACAAATATACATCACATCACATCTTTACTCTTGTAAGATTGGTACCTTTACTTGTGAGGAATAGATACATTAACTTGCACATTACTTCTTTCATTACTTTTGAGAGATTGGTACAATGATAGTCACAACTTTGTTTGAAGCTTTGGATCCATAATCAATGAGTAAGAAACATGTGAATAAGCATTAAAACATAACACTGTTGGAACCATTTGACAATGATCAATGAACAAGATACGTGAGTATATCCACTATTGAAACCTTGGGACATAACCTCATTGGACTTTTGGAACATTACTAATGAATATGAGACATGTGTATAACTCTATTGGAACTTGGACTTATAACATGATTGGAACAATGCTATTCACCTAAACAAGCTCTCTTTATCTCATTGCTCTTGTTGGGATAATTCTCTTAGGATCTACAACATCATGACAACTTAAGAACTTTCGTCCATAAATAAGAACTAAGTGGGTCATAATTCATCTAGGAATAAAACACATATGAGTAACAATATAAATCAACCTTAGTTGGAATACTATAAAACCCCTTTGGAATAGAACACTTTTGGAACCTTAAGGCAATGATCACTAAATACAATACATATGGATATCAACTGTTCACCATCCTGGGATACAATACCTTAGAACATTTGGAACTTTGGAATCGTGTCTACCTTACATCTATGATCTTTCTGCACTTTTGCCCCCAATCAACTTATGTAATTTAATTTCTTTCTTTAGAGAGATTGGTGTACTAGCTTGCACATTACTTCCTTTATTACCTATATGAGATCATCACCTTATAGGTGGCATATGATACAATATCGTCCATTACCTTATAGGTGGCTAATAATAATAATATACCGCTCATCACCTTATAGGTGGATAATTATATATATACCGTTCATCACCTTATAGGTGGATAATAATATAATACCATTCATCACCTTATAGGTGGCTTATAATATAATACCGTTCATCACCTTATAGGTGGCATATAATATAATACCGTTCATCACCTTATAGGTGGCATATAATATAATACCGTTCATCACCTTATAGGTGGCTTATAATATAATACCGTTCATCACATTATAGGTGGCATATAATATAATACCGGACATCCAGCTGATCAGTGGGCTATAATCATATATATATATATATAACACTAATACTGTAACATAATGTTGGGATTGATCCATCCGAGCTTATGCCCCTTTTGATTTGATCCATACTCAATGAAATATAAAGTAACCATGTGTACATTCTCCTTTGCATACTTCTTTCCTTATCATTGTTATGAGAGTGATACATTATACCTCATAAGATTGATACTTTAACTTGTGTGAGATTGATACAATGATAATCATAACTTTATATGAAACTTTGGATCAATAATCAATGAACAATAGATATGAGTATAACCACTATTGGAACTTTGGAACATAATCTTATTGAGCTTTTGGAACATGAACCATGAATATGAGACATGAGATTCATAATCAATCAATGAGTAGAAACATAGGGTAGTGACCATTGACAACCGAATTTAGAATACCTTAACACATTTCGGGATCGAATAAGTACTATGACAATGTGATCACCATATGTTGCAGAAGTATATAGAAGAGTAACCTTACATACCTTTGCATCTTAATATTCATACACCAGCTTATATGGAAATACAATAGTCCATCTCTTTCCTTACGTTTCACTCTACATCACAAATACATAACGAGACTTATGTTAGCAACCAACTACCTTACAAGTGCACAAGATGACCATGAATCACATAGTTACTTTAGAATGTCATTTCGTCTTCTTACAATGTCATTTATCGCATCAACATGCCAACACTACCATAATATTCCACTCATTGACCAAGATTTCATACAACAATAGCATTTCGCATCACGCTTACCCTTTATGCCTTCTCATTATCATTCCGTCATATTTACACTTCTCAATTTGCCTCATAACAACATATGAACAACCATACATATTTAATACAGTCCAACATGCCTTCATACGACACTTTAAGGTCATTAAAACGACACCACAAGTTCATAATTACATCCATGAAGGGTATAGGGGTTTCGGGGGGCCAAAGGGATGCAAAAACAAGCAATTCGGAGTTCTGGGCCGATCCGCTAAGCCACCTGCACCCGCAGGTGAATGAACTGCGTCCGCAGGTGACCTTTGGCAGTAGCCAGAGGCACCTGCGTTGGCACCTGCTTCGTCTGCGAGGGCGGGTGCCCGTTTTGGTCCGAAATGGTCTTTTTGGGGTCTTTTTATGCAATGAATGGTCCATGATCATAACCAAACTTATTTTAACATATTTTTGATCATATAACATGACTACAACCAGCCATGGTCTCACAACACATATACAACACCCAAAACTACACTTTACGGCCAATACGCCACCAAAATCATAACCAATTTCGCAATAACTTTTCCAAACGTTATACACAAGAATAAAACAAGTAAAGAATATAATCACATCTCACATGTCAATATTGAATCCATAAAGTTCATTTTCTTCAAGTTCACAAGCCCATGTTCAAGTTCACAAGGCAAAACCACCCTCCGATTTAGCAAACATGTAACTTTACACACATGGTGAACTTCTCACACTTCACCAACATAACCAACATGAGATATAACATCTTCCATGCATAAAATATATTAAACCATAATAATAAACACTTACCCATACTCACCAATGTAACACCCCGTATACTCCCAACCCAATGTGACGACGATAAACAATGGGTACTTCGGTGTCGAGAAGCCATAAGTATGTATTTGGTAATGTTAACATTGAGAAATTTGAAATTTGGCTTCGTACATGTGATTAGCCTTTCATAAGAGGTGTTTTGTGATTTTTGTGACGCATTCGTGGGGTTCCAAATGAGGCTAAGTGGACCTCTAACCAAAGTATATTAAGGCTAAGAAGTAAGTTAAAGAATAGGACTTGAAGTATCTAACCTAACCCGCGAATAAAAGTCAAAAAATGAAATTTTTGAAAAAATTTAAGGAGGGGCGCATTTGGGACCGTGCCACGCCGCTCTGGGCTAAAATTTCTAAGTCCCAAGGGTATCCGGGGACGTATCGAGCCGCTTTTTGCCACGTATATTCTCCAAAATACATGAAATGAAGGACATATTACATTGGTATGATAAAATTACTCGAGAACGAATTTGGGTTCAAAATGACAATTTTACCCTTGTAGTCAAAATAAGCCAAACGTGGCTAGAATCACTTGGTTTTTGGATTGAGGCTTCGTATATGCATAGCATGAGTGGGAATAATATTGTAATACATATGATACGACTTAAATACGAGAAATTATTGATTTTATCGGGTTAAGTGAATTGGGCCCAAAAATGAAAAGAAAGCATGACCCAAAAATGGGTCAAAAGACCCATTCTTGCTTGGACCTTCTAGAACCCAACATTTAATTCTAAAGAGTGACTAAGTAGGGCACTTAAGGGCCTATATAAAGGGGCAAAATGCTGATTTTTATTGAAGAGAAACACACATGCTTTTTCTATCTTTTTCTAGAAAAATCTCAAGAAGGCTTCTTTGACTCCCCAAAACCCTAAGGCATATTTGGACAAGATCATCATCTTCCAAGCTTGGGTAAGTTAATATTATTGTACTTTAACATATTATAAGCGTGAGATAATATGTATATCATGTTGGTTATGGTTGGAAATGTTGGACATGGCACTTTGTGCTTTTGTATAAGATTTGTGATCCATGGGATTTGAAATTGAATAAGGACTTGTGACTTTGATGAAAGATCATGATGTGGATAAAATATGAACATTTATGGTGTTATTTTGTTATTTACTTTGTTATTTTTCTATAAGTGCAAATTGTGGGATGTTGGCCGATTTGTGCTATGAAGTGTATTAAGGTGAATTGATGGATTGTTTGTGATGTGGTGTGGATAAGAAAGTATAAAGGAGAAGTGTTGTGGTGGAATGTATTGATTATCATTTATTGGTCAATGTTGGGAATATTGGAGGATTTTTGGAATAATGATTTTATCAATGGTTTTGTTAAGGGGGAAATGACATGTTAAAGCTAAACATGTGACTTATTGTTGTTGTATGCCATTATAAGGTAATTGGTGGTTAATGTTGGTTTCGTTATAAACTTGTGTTGTAGAGTGAAAGGTAAGGAAGGAGCGAAATTGTTGTGCTCACATATTGGGATTGTGTACTTATATTGGGAAGATAAGGTATGTAAGGTTACTCTTTCCGTATCCTTCTACAACATATTGTTCCTATTGACATTGGACTTGTTTCAATTCTGAGAGCCTTGAAGTATATCAATTCAGGTTGACATATATTGTTATCCATATGTGTCTTATTCTTAGATGACTTATGATTCACTTATCTCTTGTTCCTTGATTGAAGTTCCGAAGATGTCATGACGTTCTAATTCCTAATAGAACTCCTAATAGAACTATCTCAGAGGGTAATAATATAAATGAATCTATGTATTCTTGAAAAGCATTTTCCAATCATGTCATGCTCCAAATCCTATATTGTGAGGATCATCTTAGTACCATTCTCATAAGAGTAATACGAGAGATGATGTGCAAGGTAGAGTGATCATTACTCATAAGTGAAGATGTCAATCTCATGAGTTAAATGCGTGAAGTGAAATGTGCATATAAGTGTGTGCTTTACTACCATTATCTCTAGTGTGTCACTTTCCTAGCTAGACAAAGGGGTATAAGATTGTAAAGAAGTAAGGCGCTTGGGTACTAGATGTTTCATTAGGTATGGATCACATTCTAAAGATTATAAGTTCTAGATGGAATAATTCCAATACTATGCTATGTTAGTCACTATAGACCACCAAAGGTGGAGGGCCGGTGCTGTATGCTTACTTATATAAGATCTCATAAGCGGTAGTAAAAGTGATCTCTTGGAAGTAGAGAAACGAGGTAAAGTATATATGTGTGTTTCCAATAGCATCGTGATCCTCAATAGGTCATACAAGTGTGTATATTCTACCTCCAAGTTTCGGGAATGTGATGTTCTAAAGGCTAGTAATGTTATGATTATGTTTGTACCCATCTGGTAAAAGTTGAGGTATAATTATGACATTATCCATGGGGTGAAATAAACACCTGCATGATGGTTCTCTATACATTATCCATGGGGTGAAATAAACACCTGCATGATGGTTCTCTATACATTATCCATGGGGTGAAATGAACACCTGCATGATGGTTCTCTTTACATTATCCATGGGGTGCAATGTACACCTGCATGATGGGTCTATGAATTTTCCACTGATCAGTTGGGCCCGGGCAGTATATGATTCATAAGTGATTAAGTGAAGTAAGATAAGGTAGAGAAGCATGTAGAGTGGATGTATGATACCCCACCCATAGAGTGGATGTAGGTTATATTATTAATCCACCAAGAGAGTGGGTGTGTGTGGATGAATGTTATTCTTTTGTAATTTAATAATCAAGTAGTAGAACAATAGTGGTAATGAGCATAGAAGCAAGAAATAAATCTCTTGCATAGAGAAGAGTCTCATGAATAGAGGAGAAGAGTCTCTTGAGTGTAGATGTATATGAAAGATATTCTATGAATAGTAAGGATATAAAATGAATGTCCTAAAATGTTCATAACGAAAGCAATGGACAAGTTTCTAATTAGAATGATGGTTTACCCATATTGAAAAATCTCTCATATTTATTTCATTGACATTCTCATGTATGATGTAATTTCTCTAGCCTTACATACTCAGTACATTCTTCGTACTGACCCCCTCGGGGACTTACCTTACATGTTGCAGGTGCAGGCATCAGTAGACCTCCTCAGTAGACTGTGGATCAGTTGCAGAAATTTTAGTGAGCTCCACTTGATTCAGAGCTTTCTTGGTCATAGTTGTATATTCATTTTGATGTTGTAAAGGTAGTATAAATGGATGTATCTGTTAGAGGCTTTGTAGACATATGCGGGTATATGAATGGAATATGTATGTTCAATTCGACGTAATGGCTCCAACGGCCAAGTTTGATATTTATATTTATGGCATATGTTTCCATATTCATGTCTTCCGCATAGTTGCATAAGGTATACTAAGATTCATATGCAGATATACATACGAAGATTCATGAGCAAAGATTAGTTCTCTCGGGCCATATCAGCTTCGGGTGCCAATCACGCCTCATTGGGATTCGGGGTATGACAAAATTGGTATCAGAGTAGTTCGTTCTAAGGGTGTCTACAAAGCCGTGTCTAAGTAGAGTCTTGCTTATGGATGTGTTGCGCGCCACATTTATAAGTAGGAGGCTACGGGACATTTAGGATATGTTTCATTTCTTCACTCTAGATCGTGTGCTAGAGCCATTGTCATAGGTGGGATTACATCTGACCATTGTAACTGGTTTTCTTTGATATAGTAAAATGCCGATGACAAGACAAGATAAGGGCAAAGATAAGCAGGTAGACATGCTCGCTAGAGAAGGAATGAGTAACTCACCACCCGACCCAGCTAGACAATATGAGGCTGAAACTGAATCCCCAGAATCACCTGTTAATGTTATGAAGCAAGAGTTGCAGGAATTGAAAAATACGGTGCATATGTTGACTCAAATAGTGGCTGTACAAGCTCAGGGACGAGCTGGTCCAATGACAAATGATGACGGTGCGACTAGGATAGCTAGTCGGCGGACACAGGATTTTCTGAAATTGGATCCTCCCATATTTATCGGGTCCGATCTTACTGAGGATCCGCAAGACTTTATAGATAAAATTCAAAGAGCTCTCGATGTTATGCATGTGACGGGTGTAGAAACAGTGGAGCTTGCAGCTTATACACTGAAAGGAGAGGCGATATTATGGTACGAAGAGTGGAAACGATCCAGAGGTATCGGTGCAAATCCATCTGGTTGGGAGGAATTCAAGGCGGCATTACTTGATCACTATCTTCCATATGAGGTCCACGAGGCTCATGCGGATCAGTTTTTAAATTTACGTCAAGGCAATCTGAGCGTCAGGGAGTACAGTCTTCGTTTTAATTCGTTGGCTAGATATGCACCTAATATGGTAGCGACTATGGCCGATAGAGTGCATAGGTATGTAGACAGATTGGAGCCATATTTGGTAAGGAACTGTACCATTGCTGCGTTAAATAAAGATATGGATATAGCTAGAATACAGGCCTTTGCGCAGAAAATGGAAGATCATAGGCAACAAAGAAGAGCACAAGGGTTTGAAGAAGGGCCGTCTAAGAGGGCTAGATCCACGGGACAGTATATGGCGTCCCAAGTAGAGTCCAGGCCTTGGAGTTTTAATAGACCGCCTAGACCTTCATTTTCTTATTCCTCGACAGGTACTTCCTCTCACTTCCGAGGGTCTAGAAGTTTAAGTCAAGTCGGGCAAAGTAGCGGGGGTCGTGGTTCAGGTTCACAGACAACGGGATCTTTTTTCCCGCTGTGTCAGTATTGTAGACGATTTAATTTAGGTGAATGCCAGCGGGGGATGAATAGTTGTTATTGGTGCTGTATGACAGGGCATATGATGAGAGACTGCCCACGACGAGACTTGGATAATATGGCGCAACCTGCGGGATCGACTGTTGTATCACCACCATCGGTCCCTTCCCTAGGAAGAGGTGTTCAGCCTATTGGTCGTGGTGGAGATATTAGAGGAGCAGCTAGCTCCAGTGGGATCCAAAATCGCATCTATGCTCTAGTAAACTGGCAGAATGCAGAGGCATTTTCTGATGACGTTACAGGTAAATTACCATATTTTCACATGATGTATATATTTTGTTTGATCCGGATTCTATCCTATCGTATGTTATTCCATTGACTACTACGAATCTAATGGGACATGGGAGGTTATTAGTTCAGTTACACGAACGAATCTCTATCTGTCAGGAAATTGAGTATAGTTAAAGGCACACATTGTAATGGTATATGAGATGGTTGTGATTATAAATGATTAAGTCCTCTTAAAAGAGTTACTCATGAAAGGTAGAAAGGAATTCAGAAAGAAGGGAAAAATTGACCCTATACAACATGCCATGTGATATTGTTGAAAGTGTATAAGAGTTTCCTTTCATATTGTTTCCATGGGAAATATACAAAGTTTGGGGGATTTCACTAGAAACAAATAGCAATGGCTATTATAAACCGACAAGTGTGAAAGTTAATAAATAAAGACGTACATTTTGTAAGAATCCTTTGGAGAAATCAACAAGTCGAAGGGATCGCATGAGAAGTTGAGAAAACAACATATGATGAAATTAATGTACCCATATTTGTTTCAAATGGAACAAAAGGCTCAAAATGTGGACGTGGACCAATACTAAGTAAGTATCCATGAGCCTTAAGTGTTTATGTGTACGTATGCTAATATAGAGATGCATTTGTAATAATTGAAGCGACATCGTTAACATTCGAGGACGGATGTTCCTAAGGGGGGGGGGGAGAATGTAACACCCCGTATACTCCCAACCCAATGTGACGACGATAAACAATGGGTACTTCGGTGTCGAGAAGCCATAAGTATGTATTTGGTAATGTTAACAATGAGAAATTTGAAATTTAGCTTCGTACATGTGATTAGCCTTTCATAAGAGGTGTTTTGTGATTTTTGTGACGCATTCGTTGGGTTCTAAATCAGTCTAAGTGGACCTCTAACCAAAGTATATTAAGGCTAAGAAGTAAGTTAAAGAATAGGACTTGAAGTATCTAACCGAACCCGCGAAGAAAAGTCAAAAAATGAAATTTTTGAAAAAAATTAAGGAGGGTCACGTTTGGGACCATGACACGCCACTCTGGGCTAAAATTTTAAGCCCAGAGGCAGTATGTTGGCGAGCCTAGGGGCGTGCCACCTTGGGTTTTCCACTTTTTTGAAAGTTGGAAATTTCTAAGTCCCAAGGGTATCCGGGGATGTACTGAGCCGCTTTTTGCCACGTATCTTCTACAAAATACATGAAATGAAGTAAATATTACATTGGTATGATAAAATTACTCGAGAACGAATTTGGGCTCAAAATGACGATTTTACCCTTGTAGTCAAAATAAGCCAAACGTGGCTAGAATCACTTGGTTTTTGGATTGAGGCTTCGGATATGCATAGCATGAGTGGGAATAATATTTTAATACATATGAGATGACTTAAACACGAGAAATTATTGATTTTATCGGGTTAAGTGAATTGGGCTCAAAAAGGGCCCAAAAATGAAAAGAAAGCATGGCCCAAAAATGGGTCAAAAGACCCATTCTTGCTTGGACCTTCTAGAACCCAACATTAAATGCTAAAGAGTGACTAAGGAGGTCACTTAAGGGCCTATATAAAGGGGCAAAATGCTGATTTTTATTGAAGAGAAACACACATGCTTTTTCTATCTTTTTCTAGAAAAATCTCAAGAAGGCTTCTTTGACTCCCCAAAACCCTAAGGCATATTTGGACAAGATCATCATCTTCCAAGCTTGGGTAAGTTAATATTATTGTACTTTAACATATTATAAGCGTGAGATAATATGTATATCATGTTGGTTATGGTTGGAAATGTTGGACATGGCACTTTGTGCTTTTGTATAAGATTTGTGATCCATGGGATTTGAAATTGAATAAGGACTTGTGACTTTGATGAAAGATCATGATGTGGATAAAATATGAACATTTATGGTGTTATTTTGTTATTTACTTTGTTATTTTTCTATAAGTGCAAATTGTGGGATGTTGGCCGATTTGTGCTATGAAGTGTATTAAGGTGAATTGATGGATTGTTTGTGATGTGGTGTGGATAAGAAAGTATAAAGGGGAAGTGTTGTGGTGGAATGTATTGATTATCATGTATTGGTCAATGTTGGGAATATTGGAGGATTTTTGGAATAATGATTTTATCAATGGTTTTGTTAAGGGGGAAATGACATGTTAAAGCTAAACATGTGACTTATTGTTGTTGTATGCCATTATAAGGTAATTGGTGGTTAATGTTGGTTTCGTTATAAACTTGTGTTGTAGAGTGAAAGGTAAGGAAGGAGCGAAATTGTTGTGCTCACATATTGGGATTGTGTACTTATATTGGGAAGATAAGGTATGTAAGGTTACTCTTTCCATATCCTTCTACAACATATTGTTCCTATTGAAATTGGACTTGTTTCAATTCTGAGAGCCTTGAAGTATATCAATTCAGGTTGACATATATTGTTATCCATATGTGTCTTATTCTTAGATGACTTATGATTCACTTATCTCTTGTTCCTTGATTGAAGTTCCGAAGATGTCATGACGTTCTAATTCCTAATAGAACTCCTAATAGAACTATCTCAGAGGGTAATAATATAAATG
The DNA here is from genome assembly GCA_031232105.1 of Capsicum rhomboideum. Lineage (NCBI taxonomy): Eukaryota > Viridiplantae > Streptophyta > Magnoliopsida > Solanales > Solanaceae > Capsicum > Capsicum rhomboideum. The sequence goes on from CP124714.1 coordinate 71,060,100, forward strand.
AATCTATGTATTCTTGAAAAGCATTTTCCAATCATGTCATGCTCCAAATCCTATATTGTGAAGATCATCTTAGTACCATTCTCATAAGAGTAATACGAGAGATGATGTGCAAGGTAGAGTGATCATTACTCATAAGTGAAGATATCAATCTCATGAGTTAAATGCGTGAAGTGAAATGTGCATATAAGTGTGTGCTTTACTACCATTATCTCTAGTGTGTCACTTTCCTAGCTAGACAAAGGGGTATAAGATTGTAAAGAAGTAAGGCGCTTGGGTACTAGATGTTTCATTAGGTATGGATCACATTCTAAAGATTATAAGTTCTAGATGGAATAATTCCAATACTATGCTATGTTAGTCACTATAGACCACCAAAGGTGGAGGGCCGGTGCTATGTGCTTACTTATATAAGATCTCATAAGAGGTAGCAAAAGTGATCTCTTGGAAGTAGAGAAATGAGGTAAAGTATATATGTGTGTTTCCAATAGCATCGTGATCCTCAATAGGTCATACAAGTGTGTATATTCTACCTCCAAGTTCTGGGAATGTGATGTTCTAAAGGCTAGTAATGTTATGATTATGTTTGTACCCATCTGGTAAAAGTTGAGGTATAATTATGACATTATCCATGGGGTGAAATAAACACCTGCATGATGGTTCTCTATACATTATCCATGGGGTGAAATAAACACCTGCATGATGGTTCTCTAATCATTATCCATGGGGTGAAATGAACACCTGCATGATGGTTCCCTATACATTATCCATGGAGTGAAATGAACACCTGCATGATGGTTCTCCTTACATTATCCATGGGGTGCAATGTACACCTGCATGATGGGTCTATGAATTTCCCACTGATCAGTTGGACTCGGGCAGTATATGATTTATAAGTGATTAAGTGAAGTAATATAAGGTAGAGAAGCATGTAGAGTGGATGTATGATACCCTACCCATAGAGTGGATGTAGGTTATATTATTAATCCACCAATAGAGTGGGTGTGTATGGATGAATGTTATTCTTTTGTAATTTAATAACCAAGTAGTAGAACAATAGTGGTAATGAGCATAGAAGCAAGAAATAAATCTCTTGCATAGAGAAGAGTCTCATGAATAGAGGAGAAGAGTCTCTTGAGTGTAGATGTATATGAAAGATATTCTATGAATAGTAAGGATATAAAATGAATGTCCTAAAATGTTCATAATGAAAGCAATGGACAAGTTTCCAATTAGAATGATGGTTTACCCATATTGAAAAATCTCTCATATTTATTTCATTGACATTCTCATGTATGATGTAATTTCTCTAGCCTTACATACTCAGTACATTCTTCGTACTGACCCCTCAGGGGACTTACCTTACATGTTGCAGGTGCAGGCATTAGTACACCTCCTCAGTAGACTGTGGATCAGTTGCAGAAATTTTTGTGAGCTCCATTTGATTCGGAGCTTTCTGGGTCATAGTTGTATATTCATTTTGATGTTGTAAAGGTAGTATAAATGGATGTATCTGTTAGAGTCTTTGTAGACATATGTGGGTATATGAATGGAAGATGTATGTTCAATTCGACGTAATGGCTCCAACGGCCAAGTTTGATATTTATATTTATGGCATATATTTCCATATTCATGTCTTCCGCATAGTTGCATAAGGTATACTAAGATTCATACGCAGATATACATACAAAGATTCATGAGCAAAGATTGGTTCTCTCGGGCCATATCGGCTTCGGGTGCCAATCACGCCTCGTTGGGATTCAGGGCGTGACAACCAAGTGATGATCTTTGGCCAAAAGGATGAAGGCTTAGGGTTTGTGTTGAGAGAACAAATGTTGTAGAAAACTCTAGAAAAGGCATGGTGTCCAAATGAATTAAAATCTGATTTTATTTGCTTATATAGACCCTTTAAGGTCATCCTTATCCCATACCTTTAGTCAATAATTAATTTGTGGACTTGGTCTTGCAAGAATGGGTCAAGAATGCCCTTTTTGGGCCATGTCTTCATACTAATTTTGGGCCTCATTTAGCTCATTAACAATTTGTTAATTGAGACCACCAAATTTTTGTGTACAATTCATTATATATATATATGGATCCCTCAAGTCACTCTTGTCAATTTCTTGGTATTAAATGCATGGTTGATTTTGTCAAATGGAAGATTGGATCAGTTTTGCCCCATTGGGCCAAGTCTTTCTTATGATCTTTGGGCCTCATTTGGCCCAATGGCTCAAGACTCATATAATCCCCAACAAATAATTGCATAATTCTTCAACTCTCTCATGTTTAATTAATTCCATAAATGTACACATATTCGTATACGTTCGACAACATACGGGGTATTACACCTCCCACGAAGGTCTAGTCCCATGTACTAGGACCAATATCACTTATATCATCAATAACATTACATAATACATACTTTTGGCTCGCGACACTTAAGTAAACATTGTTCAACGTTGTCAAGTAGGGTTTGGTAGGTACGGGGTGTTGCAAAAAATGTCATTTCCCCCTTTACAATACCAATTCACGGCATTGTCGTTCCAACAACACCCCAATCATGCCATACATTGACCACAATATCATATACCAATAGCATTTCACAACAAAGTTTCTCCTTTACACTTTCTCATGAACACCATATCACAATTAATCCATCAAGTCACCTTAATACACCTCATATCACATATCGGCCAAAATCTCATAATTTACACTTATAGAAAAATAACAAGTTTAATAACATAATCACATCATACATGTTCATATTTCATCCATACCATGCTCTTTCATCAAAACCACAAGTCATATTTCAAGTTTAAGTTCCATGGATAACACATCTTTTAGCCAAAAAGCAAGAATGCATTATGTACACTTTTTGACATACCAATCATGATCTACATACTCTCCCAAGCATATAATATATTAATCCATAAAAATAATCACTTACCCAAGCTTGAGAAATGATGATCTTGCTCCAAAAGATGGCTTAGGGTTCTTAGGGTTTGAGAGATATGTTTGAGAAAATATCTAAAAGGCATGAGAGTTCCAAATGAATAAAATCTGATTTTTGGGTCTTTATATAGTCCTTGGGGTCATCCTTAGCCACTCTTGGCATTTAATGCTATGTTTGGCTTGGTCAATGGAAGAATTGACCCATTTTTGGCCCATGTTTTCTTCATCATTTTGGGCTTTTATTGATCCCAAATCACTTAACCCAATAAAATCAATAATTTCTCATGTTTAAATCATTTCATACGTGTTACGAAAATATTCCCACTCACGATATTTATATCCGTAGCCTCAATTCCAAAAACAAGTGATTCTAGCCACGTATGGCTTATTTTGATCGAAAGGGTAAAACCTTCATTTGGATGCCAAATTCATCCACGAATAATCTTATCAAATGGAATGCCAATTACTTCAATTATTCCATGTATAGGCTCATGTTTGTGGAATAAATGTGGCAAAAAGTGGCCCGGTACGTCCCCGGGCACCCTTGGGACTTAGAAAAATTTTCAACTTTTGAAAGGTGCGCACAAGTAGCCTGACACGTCCTTGGGCGCGCCAACTTGCTGTCTGTGCCCAAAAAATTTGGGCAATTAGTGGCCTGGCACGCCCTCTGGCACGCCTGGGCCTTAATTTTTTTGAAAATTTCATTTTTTGACTTTTCTTTGCGGGTTTGGTTAGATACTTCACAAAACACTTCCTACGAAAGTCTAATCACATGTACGAGGGCCAATATCAACTATCTCATCAATAACATTACAAAATACATACTTGTGGCTCTCGACACCTAAGTAAACATTGTTCAACATTGTCAAGTAGGGTTGTGAAGGTACGGGGTGCTACATTCTTCCCCCCTTAGGAACATTCATTCTCGAATGTTAACAATATCGCTTCAATTACAACAAATGCATCTCTATATTAGCATACTTATACGTAAACACTTAAGGCTCATGGATACTTACTTGTTATTGCTCCACTTCTGCACTTTGAACTTCTTCGTCCATTTGAAATAGATAGAGATACATGGATTTCATCATTTCCTCAGCTTCCCATGTGATCTCCTCTACTTGTTGATTCTCCAAAGGACTTTTACGGAAGCTATGTCTTTATTCCTCAACCTCTTTACTTGTCGATCTAAGATAGAAATGGGTACCTCTTCATAAGTAAGATCCTCCGTAACTTGGACATCCTCAACGGGAACAATATGAGATGGATCTCCTATGCACTTTTGAAGCATTGAAACATGAAACACTGGGTGAACTGAGGAGAGTTCTTGGGGTAGTGCCAACTCATACGCAACTTGCCCAAATCTTCTAATAATTTCATATGGGCCTATATAACGTGGGCTCAATTTTCCTTTCTTTACGAACCGCATTACCCCTTTCATCGGTGACACCTTTAAAAATACCCAATCACCTATGGCGAATTCAAGCCCTCTTCTTCTAACATCAGCATATGATTTGTGGCGACTTTGGGCCGTTTGTAACTGTTGTTGGATCACTTTAACTTTCTCCATAGCCTGATGAACAATATTTGGCCCAAGTAAAGCAGTTTCACCTGCTTCAAACTATCCAATTGGTGAGCTACATTTCCTTCCGTACAAAGCTTCATAAGGTGCCATTTTAATACTTGAATGATAGCTATTGTTGTAAGCAAATTCAGTAAGAGGTAAATGGTCATCCCAATTGCCTTGAAAATCTAACGCGCACGCTCGTAGCATAACTTCAAGTGTTTGGATAGTACGCTCTGCTTGTCCATCAGTCTGAGGATGGAAAGCCGCACTCAGATTCACCTGTGTACCCAATTTAAGCTGAAAAGATCTCCAAAAATGCACAGTAAACTGAGCTCCCCTATCTGATATAATGGAGATCGGAATCCCATGTAACCGCACTATTTCTTTAACATATAATCTTGCATAATCCTCAGCTTTATAGGTGGTCTTGACTGGTAGGAAATGCGCTGACTTGGTAAGACTGTCCACTATAACCCATATAGATCAAATTTTCACAGTGTACGAGGCAAACCTGTAATAAAATCCATGTTAATCATATCCCATTTCCAGACTGGAAGATTGATACATTGCATATAACCCCCTGGTTTCTGATGCTCTACTTTCACTTGTTGATAATTCGGGCATTGAGCGACAAATTCTGCAATGTTCTTCTTCATATTTCCCCACCAACACACTTCTTTTAAATCATGGTGCATTTTAGTAGCACCCGGATGAATAGAATAGCGCGAGTGATGCGCTTCTATCATAATTCGTTTCCTCAGCTCATCCACATCTGGTATACATAATCTACCTTGGCATTGGAGCACCCCTTCTTGTGTAAGATCGAAGGCCATAGTCAGACCCTGCTGTACATTCTCTTTCAGCTGCAATAACATAGAATCCATAAATTGCTTCTCTTTTACTTCAGCTATTAAGGAGGACTCCGCTGCATTTTGTACAATAACTCCATCATCTGAGGATTCAGGAAGACGAACCCCCTGTCTGGCTAATTGATGTAAATCTTTGACTAAATCTTTCTTTTCTTTCAATTGACCACTAGTGCCTCCCATTGCCTTACGGCTCAATGCATCAGCTACCACATTTGCTTTGCCTGGATGATAAAGAATATCAATATCATGGTATTTTAAGAGCTCTAACCACCTTCGTTGCCTCAAATTGAGTTCCTTCTGCTTAAAGATATATTGCAAACTTTTGTGATCAGTATAGATATCAACATGAACTCCATACAAATAATGACGCCATATCTTTAAAGCAAAAACCACCACTGCTAATTCAAGATCATGTGTGGGATAATTTTTCTCATGTGGCCGCAACTGTCGTGAGGCATATGCTATGATATTATCGTGTTGCATCAATACACATCTGAGGCCAACCTCAGAAGTATCACAATACACTGCATAACCTTCGGTGCCTTCAGGAAGTACTAAAACTGGTGTGGAGGTTAATTTATCTTTCAACTTTTGGAAGCTTTCTCACATGCATCATTCCACTGAAATTTAACCGCCTTATGTGTAAGCTTTGTTAACGGTGCAGCAATGGAGGAAAAACCTTCCACAAATGTTCTGTAATAACCTGCCAGCCCAAGAAAACTACGAATCTCTGTAGGTGTCGTAGGTCTTGGCCAATTTTTCACTGCTTTAATCTTCTGTGTATCAACCTGTATCCCTTCATCTGACACAATGTGACCCAAGAATGCGACTGATTTTAACCAAAACTCACATTTGGAGAACTTTGCATACAACTTACGCTCACGGAGAATCTGTAACACTTGCTGTAAGTTATTAGCATAGTCCTCTGGTGATCTTGAATAAACCAGGTTGTCATCTATAAATACCGTCACGAACAAGTCCAGAAATGGCTTAAACACCATATTCATCAAATCCATGAACATAGCTAGTGCATTTGTTAGTCCAAATGACATAACTAAAAATTCATAATGGCCATACCGTATTCGAAAAGCTGTCTTGGGTACATCTTCTTCTCTAACTCTGACTTGATGGTAACCCGACCTCAAGTCGATCTTTGAAAAACACTTGGCACCCTGTAACTGATCAAACAAATCATCAATTCGAGGGAGGGGTTATGTGTTCTTGATCGTTACCTTATTCAATTGCCGATAGTTGATGTACATTCTCAATGTACCATCTTTCCTCCGTACAAATAATACCGGTGCACCCCACAGGGACATACTAGGCCTAATAAAGCCTTTGTCCAGCAAATCTTTCAACTGCTCCTTCGATTCATGCAATTCTGCTGGAGCCATTCTATATAGGGGAATAGAGATAGGCTGAGTGCCTGGAATCACATCAATGCCAAACTCTACTTCCCGTTCTGGGGGTAAGCCTGGAAGATCCTCTGGAAATACGTCAAGAAATTCATTGACCACTGGAACCGACTGCGGAGTTAGTGGTTCCATATCATTATATTTCACTCGTACTAAATGACATATGTACCCCTTGGCAATCATTTTCCTTGCTTTCAAATAGGAAATAAATCTTCCTCTTGGTGCCCCCACATTACCCTGCCATTCAAGAACATTTTCTTGCAGAAAAGAAAAATGCACCTTCTTGGCCCGGTAATCTACCGTGGCATAACCAGAGGACAACCAATCCATCCCCATTATCATATCAAAATCCACTATGTATAGTTCAATGAGATCGGCCAATGTATCATGACCACACACAGTTACCACACAATTACGATATACTCTTTTTGCAACAATATATTCACCAACCGCTGTAGACACTTCAATTGATTTAATTAATAATTCTGGTGCCTTTGCAAATTTCGCAGCAATCAATGGAGTAACATAGGACAATGTAGAACCTGGGTCAATCAGTGCATATACATTATATGAAAATATGGATAATGTACCTGTGACGAAATCAAGAGAAGCCTCTGAATTCTGTCGGTCCACTAAAGCATAAGTGCGATTCTGGACCCCACTAGTACTGGCTGCTCCTCTGGCACCCCTACCACGGCCAACAGACTGTACACCTCAGCCTGATGAAGGAACCGATGCTGATGACGCAACGGCCGATCCTGCCGGTCGTGCTATACCACCCATGCTCCTCTGGGGACACTCTCTTATCATGTGTCCCGTCATACCGCACCAGAAGCAAGCATTTGTCCCCATTCGGCATGTACCTGAATGAATACGCCCGTAGTACTGACACTGCAGACAAGGAAAGCCTGCTGCCTGTGATCCGTGAACTCCACTACTCTGCCCAGATGGACCACCTCTAAACCCTCGGAACTTAGAGTGAGCACCTGTTGTAGAATAATAGAAGGATGGTCTAGGCGGTCTGGGAAACATCCGAGGCCTAGATCTTCCTTGGGACATCGCAGATGGTCCCATAGGTCTAGCTCTTTTGGACTTTCCTCTGTCAAATTCATGTACCCTTCTTCTCTGTCTTTGATCTTCCATTTTCTGGGTGAACGCTTGTATTCTCGCTATGTCCATATCCTTATTCAAGGCAGCAATGGTGCAATCCCTTAACAAATATGGCTATAATATGTCCATGTATCGATGGACTCTGTCTGTCATCGTAGCTACCACATTTGGAGCATATCGAGCTAAGGAATTAAATTGCAAACTGTATTCTCTAACGCTCAAATTTCCCTGACAGAGATTTAGAAACTGATCCGCATGTGCCTCACGGATCTCATAGGGAAGGTAATGATCAAGGAAAGCCGCTTTAAATTCTTCCTAATTAGGTGGATTTGCGCCAGTATCACGAGATTTCTTCCAATCCTCATACCACAATATCGCCTCTCCTTTCAATCTATACGCAGCAAGTTCAACTGTTTCTACCCCAGCCACGTGCATAACTTCTAGAGCCCTCTAAATTTGATCCACGAAGTCCTGTGGATCTGCTTTCGGATCTGATCTAGTGAATATAGGAGGGTCCAGTTTTAGGAAATCGTGTGTTCTGCGACTCGCCACTCTAGCCGCATCATCCTCATTTGTCGTTGGACCAGCTCTTCCTTGACTTTGTGCCGCCACTAACTGTGTCAACATATGTACTGCATTTCTAAGATCCTGATCCGTGGCATTCATTGGTGGTTCTGCGGGTACTTCTCTACCGACTGGCTTTTCCGGAGCTGGAAAAGTAGAAGAAGACCGCGATGAAATTTCAGCATTTGCTCCACCTTGACTAGCTTGGTCAGGTGGTAATCTCCTTATTCCTTCTTCAACAGTCATATCTACCTGCTTACCTTTACCTCTACCTCTTCTTGTGATCGGCATTGTTACTATACTAAAGAAAAATCAATTACCATGGTTAGACACAATTCAACTTACAACACTGGCTCTATTGCACGATCTAGAAGTGAAGAAAAGAAACAACATCATAAATGTCCCTTAGCCTCCTACTTATAAATGTGGTGCACAACACATCGATAAGTAAGACTCTACTCAGACACGGCTTTGTAGACACCCTTAGAACAACCCGCTCTGATACCACTTTTGTCACGCCCCGAATCCCATCGGAACGGATTGGCACTCGTAGCCGACAAGGCCCGAGAGAACCAAGCTTTGCTTCTAGTCAATCATATGCATGCCGTAAGAAACACATGATCACATAATAGCTTTAGATACCAACAATGGAATTCATGGAACATGATATATATATACATATGCGAAACTTGGCCGTTGATGCCACCAAGTCAAAAACCACAAGTCATACTTCAAGTTTGCCTTAAAGAAAAATAACAAGTTTAATAACATAATCACATCATACATGTTCATATTTCATCCATACCATGCTCTTTCATCAAAACCACAAGTCATATTTCAAGTTTAAGTTCCATGGATAACACATCTTTTAGCCAAAAAGCAAGAATGCATTATGTACACTTTTTGACATACCAATCATGATCTACATACTCTCCCAAGCATATAATATATTAATCCATAAGAATAATCACTTACCCAAGCTTGAGAAATGATGATCTTGCTCCAAAAGATGGCTTAGGGTTCTTAGGGTTTGAGAGATATGTTTGAGAAAATATCTAAAAGGCATGAGAGTTTCAAATGAATAAAATCTGATTTTTGGGTCTTTATATAGTCCTTGGGGTCATCCTTAGCCACTCTTGGCATTTAATGCTATGTTTGGCTTGGTCAATGGAAGAATGGGTCACCCATGTTTCCTTCCCCATTTTGGGCTTTTATTGAGCCCAAATCACTTAACCCAATAAAATTAATAATTTCTCATGTTTAAATCATTTCATACGTGTTACGACAATATTCCCACTCACGCTATTTATATCCGTAGCCTCAATTCCAAAAACAAGTGATTCTAGCCACGTATGGCTTATTTTGACCGAAAGGGTAAAACCATCATTTGGATGCCAAATTCGTCCACGAATAATCTTATCAAATGGAATGCCAATTACTTCAATTATTCCATGTATAGGCTCATGGTTGTGGAAGAAATGCGGCAAAAAGCGGCCCGGTACGTCCCCAGGCACCCTTGGGACTTAGAAAAATTTCCAACTTTTGAAAGGTGCGCACAAGTAGCCTGGAACGTCCTTGGGCGCGCCAACTTGCTGCCTGTGCCCAAAAAATTTGGGCAATTAGCAGCCTGGCACGCTCTCTGCCGCGCCTGGGCCTTAATGTTTTTGAAATTTTTTTTTTTCGACTTTTCTTTGCGGGTTTGGTTAGATACTTCAAGTTCTATTCTTTAACTTACTTCTTACCTTTAATATCCTTTGTTTTGAGGTCCTACAAGCCTCGTTTTTAACCCCACAGATGTTCCACGAAGTCACAAAACACTTCCTACGAAAGTCTAATCACATGTACGAGGGCCAATATCAACTATCTCATCAATAACATTACAAAATACATACTTGTGGCTCTAGGCACCTAAGTAAACATTGTTCAACGTCGTCAAGTAGGGTTGGGAAGGTACGGGGTGTTACACCGACTGTATCATAAACAGATTCCAGACTCAAACCAAAACTCACAGTAACCATACCACAACCAGAAACAAGTGATTCCATAAGTAACAAACCTCAACCGTAAACTGATACCCAACTCATACCAGAACTCATAAATAGTAACCATAACCAAAATCATAATCGATGCCAGAATCGTGCCATAACTTATAATAATAGTAGCAATGAAGCATATGCCGGATCCCAAAACTGAAATGTATTTATATAGAAATAAGAATAACTAGCTAACAGGAAGAAATTTCAAGGTTTTCAAGCCTATCTCCAATCCATAAGGTCATAAATACTAATCTCGGGCGGGTAAGTCCACTAAGGCAAGGCGGGTCCCAAATACTAGGTCAAGAGCATGCGTTACAATTTCAGCTACTACTCTACCCGGGAAAAGGAGCTAAAATAGGACAGAATCAAGTCTAAGTCAACCTAACCCAAGGTAATAACCTAAAATAATGTCCAGGAGTCTAGCTAAGACTAAAGGAACTTCATATCAAATATACTAACTAAAAAGGGCATTGGCCCCACTACGGGGTCCCGATAACCAAACCTAAGATAGAATCTAGCCGAGTCTAGTCTAAGGCTTCCCATTCCCATATCTAGGTACTAATAACACTAATCCTGGCCCTAAAGGATGATACTACACTATAGTAGGGGAGAACGGGCCTGAAATCTACCAAAACGGGACTCTAACCGGCTAAATAAGTCATAAAAATACTAAAATGGCACCCGAGCTAAAACTACCTGCCCAAAACTAGCATAATAGTATACTAATACCATAAGTAAGCTTAATCTAAAAGTAAGATAAGCCTAGCCGACCTAGATTCCGCCGAACGCTTGCTGAATCCTCTAAACCAGAGCTTTCCCCTTTTGAGAGGCCTCTGAGAGCTGCCACACTGCCAAAATAATCTTCTATGCATCAAGGCGAGTAAAATGATATCCATATTGCATATAAACGCTCTGAGTCAAAAAACAGACTAAAATTCCCATGTGGGGCTCGCTTGTGGAATCACAAAATTAAAATTGTCACAGCATCCCAGACAGTATAAGGATCAAAAGCCATAAAAATGTAGCCAATTCCAAGCTTAAAACAGTCCCGAACTAGTCCCAACAACAATCCAAAGTAAATAACAAAAAATGGAGAATTAACCGAGAAATTAAGTGAAAGCTTATGGGAATTTGAAATATAGGGCCCACAAGCACGTTCCCAAGCTAATCCAAGCTCAACTATACGATTCTCCCTTAATTTCAAAGTTCAAGGTGCCTATAATGCTGCTTGGAACTTAGAAAATATGGTGGAAAAACAAAGAAGGAAGTATATATACTGCTAGGGGTTTCTTCATCGCTGTCGCGAGGTCCCCTGTTTACGACATCCCACTAACGGTACCATCACAATCGCGGTGACCAAGCCACCCGATCACGATAAAAAAGCTGGCCCGACCTCACGACCTTCTTCATTGAGGTTGTGAGCCCTCGAGCCTTGCGATCGCGATGACTAAAATCATGGCCCTTCACAATCGAGGGGGGTCCTCATCACGGTCGCGATGAAGGAACTGGGCCTGTACTAGGTGCTGATACACTAGCAATTCCACCAAGTTGCAATTATTCTAACCGGACCCTCGAGATTCGTTTGGAATCTCGTGAATGCAAATGAACTATGCAATCCTATCAAATTTGACATTCCGGACTCAACGACTCCATCGAAATTTCCATCCGAGGTTATTTTGACAAAAATAGGTCCCGCACCCCCAAGGGCTATTTTAACCAAATTCTACCCGATAACCCAAAACTAGTTCGAAAGCCTCGGGACCCGAACAAAGAGTCCCCTAGCCTAAAATTGATGTTTCAAAGCTGAGAGACTATCAAAAATGGCATCCGAGGGTGTTTACCTGAGGTTTAGGCCCGATACCCATTTATTAACTTCAAAAGCTCCAAAATAGAGGAATGACTCTAAAAAACAAATGAACTGCCTGGTGACTAAATTGTCAGTCCCAGCAAGTCATAAATGACCTGGGGCAGCTGTAGGAAAGCTCTAAACACAGTAAAATCACACAAACATAGGAAATGACCTGGAGGGTCATTACAATATCCACTACTAAAAGGACTTTCGTCCGCAAAAGTAAAGGATAAAGATGTACCTGAAGGCTCGAATATGTAGGGATACAGGGCCTGTATGTCACGCTTGGTCTCCCAGGTAGCCTCCTCGACTGGATTGTGTCACCACTAAATCTTAACTATAGAAATATCTCTGGAGTACAATCGCCTAACATCTCTGGCCAGAATAGATGCAGGCTCCTCTGTAAAGGTCAACCTCTCATCTAACTGAATCGAGTACCACCGAAGCACGTGAGACTCATCCAAAATGTAATACCACATAATAGATACATGGAAAGCTGGATGGATGGATGAAAAGACTGGAGGCAAAGCCAACTCATAGGCTACCTCCCCAACTGTTCGTAGGATCTCAAATGGTCCAATATACCTAGGGCTGAGCTTGCCCCTCCTCCCAAACCTGATCACACCCTTTATGGGCGATGCTCGCAGAAAGACCTGATCACTAACTTTGAACCTCAAGGCATGAAGTCTATGGTCAGTATAACTCTTCTGCCTGCTCTGAGTTACCCGTAGCCTATCTTGAATCACCCAAACCCGATCTAAAGTCTCACGAAGTAAATTTGTACCATGGGGCCTAACCTCAAAATTCTCGAACCAACCAACTGGAGACCGACAATGCCTGAATGGAGCTATCTGGTTCCTCGAATGGTAGCAGTTATTATACACAAATTCTGCTAAAGGTAAAAACTGATCCCACTGACCTCTAAAATCCAACACACAAGCACAGAGCATATCCTCCAAAACCTGAATAGTCCGCTTCGACTGGCCATCAGTCTGGGGATGTGCTAAGATTAACCTGGGTACCTAACTCCTCCTGAAATGTCCTCCAGAAGCTAAAAGTGAACTGAGAGCCTTGAACTGAAATAATGGACATGGGTACCCTGTGGAGGCAAACCACCTCTCGAATATAGATACGGGCTAATCTCTCGGCACTAAAGAAACTCTAAACATGGATGAAATGGGTAGATTTGGTCAATTAATCCATGATGACCCAAATTCTATTGGAACCACGAGAAGTACGAGGCAAACCACCTACGAAATCCATAGTAACCCGCTCCTATTTCCATTCAAGAATAGGCAGCCTTTGAAGCAATCCACCAGGTCTCTGATGCTCGGCCTTTACTTGCTGACAATAAAGGCACCGAGCTACAAACTCTGTTGTATCTCTCCACATACCACTCCACCAGTAATGCTGCCTCAAATCCCTATACATCTTAGCTATCCTAGGGTGAATAGAATACCTAGCGCTATAAGCCTAACAAAATATCAATGGAATCAAATCTCCGACCCTTAGAACACAAATTCGACCGTCAAATCATAGAACACCCTCAGTATCTAAGGTAGCCCTCCTAGATTCACCTCTTAACACCTGACCTCAAATTCTACGAAGCCTGCCATTCTCAAACTGAGGACCCCAAATATGCTCCAACAAGGTAGATCTGGCCTCAACACTAGCAAGAATCCTCATAGGGTCAAAAATATCAAGACGAATCATCATGTTGAGTAAGGACTGGATATCCAAAGCCAATGGCTGCTGCAAAACTAAAATAAAGCCCAAGCTACCTATACTCACTGCCTTCCAGCTCAAGGCGTCTGCTACCATATTTGCCTTGCCCAGATGGTATAGAATAAAAATATCATAGTCCTTCAGCAACTCAATTTATCTACGCTGCCTTGAATTAAGCTCCCTCTACGTCATAATGTACTGAAGACTATGGTGGTCAGTAAAGTTCTTACAATGAACACCATACAAGTAATGCCTCCAAATCTTAAGCGTAAAAACTATTGCAACCAACTCCAAATCATGAGTGGGGTAGTTGAACTCATGCAACTTCAGCTACCTCAATGTATATGTAATAACACTGCCCTGTTGCATCAAAACACACCCCAAACCAACACCAGAAGTATCATAATAGATGGTGAACCCCTCGCCCTCAACAAGAAGAGTTAGAATAGAAGCTGAAGTGAGCAAGTCCTTGAGCTTAAGAAAGCTCTCCTCACAACTAGTGGACCACTGAAATGGAACCTCCTTCCTAGTCAATCTGGTCATAGGGGCTACAATGGTAGCGAATCTCTCGATGAACCACCTGTAGTAGCTTGCTAACCCAATGAAACTGCGAACCTCAGTAGGAGATGTAGGCCTAGCCCAATCACGAATTGCCTTAATCTTCACTGGGCCAACTATAATACCATCCTTGGACACCATGTGCCCCAAGAAATCTACAGACTCAAGCCAAAACTCATACTTTGAAAATTTGTCATAAAGCCTATGATCTCTCAAAGTGTGGAGCACAGTCCTTAAATGCTGCTCGTACTTCTCCCTACTCCTCGAATATACCAAGATGTCATCAATGAAAACAATCATGAAAGAGTCCAAATAAGACCTGAAAATGTGGTTTCTCAAATCCATAAATGCTGCTAGGGCATTGGTCAACCTAAAAGACATCACCAGGAATTTATAACTTGAAAGCTATCTTAGGGATGTCCTCAGCCCTAATCCTCAACTAGTGGTTACCAGATCTCAAACCAATCTTAGAAAACACCACTGTACCCTCAAGCTGGTCAAGCAAATCATCGATACGAGGTATAGGATACTTATTTCTCACGGTCACCTTATTCAGCTGCCTGTAATCGATACACATACGAATAGACCCATCTTTCTTCTTTTCAAACAGAACTGGAACACCCCAAGGCAATACACTTGGTTTGATAAAATCCTTACCCAGGAGATCTTAAAGCTGAATATTTAGCTCTTTTATCTCGGCAGGAGCCGTATGATAAGGAGGCATAGAAATAGGTTGGGTTCCCGGCTCTAGGTCAATAGCAAACTCTACATCACGCTCAGGGGAGATCGATGCAAAAGGGAACGCCTAGATAATTTTTTTCTTCCTAAAATGCAGTAAATAGATCGAAAGGTCATTCCACCCCTTGTCCCCAAATATGGGGAATATGTTCTCAAAAAATCTTGCTCTAATTTGACCTAGACAGTGAGCGATCTCAGTTCGCGACAGAGAACAAGACAACAATCAAGCGTACTTTTGTTCGATTCTTCTCCACCAAGCACGAAAGTTTAAGGATAACTGTAGGTCAATGGCTACCTAAGGCCTAGCCCAATCAAGAATAACCTCAATCTTTACCAGGTCCACCATATTACCATCCTTGGATACCACGTTCCCCAAGAAAGCTACATACTCAAGCCAGAAATTAAACTTTGAGAATTTGACATAAAGCCTATGATCTCTCAAAGTGAGAAGCACCATCCTCAAATACTGTTCGTATTCCTCCCTACTCCTCAAAAACACCAAGATGTCATCGATGAAAACTATCACGAAGGAATCCAAATACAGCCTGAAAACATGGTTCATCAAATCCATAAATGTTGTTGGGGCATTGGTCAAACCAAAAGACATCACCAAGAACTCATAGTGGCCATAATGAGTCCTGAAGACAGTCTTAGGGATGTCCTCAGCCCTAATCCTGAACTGATGGTAACCAGACCTTAAATCAATCTTAGAAAATACTGCTTCGCCCTGAAGCTGGTCAAACAAGTTATCAATACGAGGCATAGAATACTTGTTCTTCACTGTCACCTTATTCAACTGCCTTTAATCGATACACATATGTATAGAGTTGCCTAATAAGCTGCCCAACCGCGATGCCTAATAAGAAGAAAAATATGAAAATGTGAAGCCAGGATCAAATAAAGTAGAAGCTGGCTGATGGCATACTAAAATCATACCTGTAATCACAACATCCGAAGCCTCAGCCTCTGGCTTACCTGGTATAACATACAAATGGCCCTGTCTACTGCCAAACTAAGTGCCTACCCGACCACCAATCCAACCTTCCTGAGGACCACCTCTAGAACCCTGAGGACTACTTCTGCGACCCTGAGCACCACCCCTAATCAGCAGTGACATTGATCTGATCAGTTGAGCACTCTAAATAGCAGGCTCAATCATCCCATGATGGGGACACTCTCTGGCAAAGTGACCAACAACACCACACTCATAATAAGCCCCTAGCACCCTACTCTATCTAGAAGGTTTGGCTGATCCAGAATGGCCACCTTAGCCTGATGACCCTGACTGAATACCCCTCACTGGCTAACTACAACTCTGACCACCTGAACTACCATAGCTGGGTTAACCACTATCTAAAATCTAAAGCAATGCCTGAATGGGCCTACTAGGCTGACCCTGGTGCTGATAAGACTGATGCTGGAGGTACTTACCCTGAATCCTTGGCCCCTGAACTGTGAGCCGTTGTGGCTCCCACTAAAACTACCCTGATAACGGGGCCTCTTATAGCTTCCTCCTTGGGCCTCGCAATCCATCTCCTTAATAGTATAGACGTGGTCATCAATATCAATAAATGACATTCCTGAAGTTACCAAACTTTGAGTAGCCCTGCGGAGTGGTAGTCTCAACCCTCTAACAAAACACCGAATCTTCTCGTACTCTGTAGGCAAAATCATAGTAGCATATCGGGCTAGATTGTAAAACCTTGCCTTATACTCCGCCTCAATCATAAAACCCTATTTCAATATAGAAAACTCATCCCTGAGGCACTCGCGCATGTTGTGAGGTATGACTTCCCCAAGAAAGCCTCGAAGAACTGAGTCCAAGTCACATTTAGAGATCTAGTTGGCCTGGAATCAAGATAACCTCTCCACCACCGTCTCACTACCCTGTTAAGTTGGTAAGTAGTATGATCCATGCTGTGAGACTCGACTAATCCCAAATTATGCAACCTCTTATCATAACTGGTCAGAAACTCTTAAGCATCTTCTCCTGGTGCCTCGACAAACCTAGGTGGAGTCAATCTCAGGAATCGGCCTAACATCTTCTGCTCCTCCGCAATCATAACTGCTAGGCTACTACCAGCTGAGAAACTACCAGTACTGGCGAAACCTCTACTTTGGGAGCCACAGCTGCAGGGTGCGCCCCTAAACCAATACTAACCTGGGCTGCTGTCTAAGCCCCGTCAGTCGACATACCACTAACTAACCCCAATAATTAGACCAAACATCACTGCGAACTGCAGAAGATATAAATTTGGGTGGGGCCTGGGATACCTCCTGGCCCACCTGCTGCTGTGGTGGTGGTACCTCTCCTTCTATCTCAGGCTCAGGAGAAACAATATGATCTAGAGATGGCTCCCTATCCCAATCTCAACCTCTAGGTCAACCTCTGCCTTGAACTGGCGCTCTAGCAGTAGGCTTGGGTTCCTAATCCTCGGCTGACATACCCCGCATCCTAACCATTTGCGAAAGAGTGAAATAAAATAAGAATTGGAAACCAATATAGACACAATGCTTGGAAGTGAACCAAAAAGATGAGATTTTCCTAAAATACCCTATAGCCTCCCGAAGATAGGATACAAATGTCTCCGTACCGATCCATGGGACCCTACTAAACATTGGCTCTTGTACCAATGATATTGATGAACCTATGCTCTGATACCAAGCTATCACGACCCAATTTCTCAGGTCATGATGGTACCTACTTTAACCCACCAGTAGCTAAGCCAAGCCATAGCCCAAAACATCAAGTAATGGGCTAACTGACAGAAGATAAAAAGAAACAAGAATGAAACCAATAACCACAATAAAATAGGCGAAAGCAAAGAGATATGCATATATACATAACATGTTGTAATAGAGAGGGAGAGGACAAAATGAAACTCTCCCAAGACCTAGTAAGATCGGTACTAGAGCCACTACAACAAAAAGAAGAGTACTAGATAGTATCCAAAATATACATATATATAGTAGTCACGGAATGCAAAAGACTATAACTGAGATAGATAGAGGAGGATCATCCTTGGACTCTAGAAATCTCACCCCATTTTCGAATCAGTAGATGGGCCTGAGAATAACGTCAACACCGGTAGACATCATCGATCGATTGATCTCAAATATAGTAAAAACATAAATATAGTGCGAATGTGTAAGCTAAGTACAGAGTAATATGGGTGAAATGTAAATATCTACTGTACTAAAGAAGTATAGTAAAGAAAATAAATAACTCAAAAGTAAAAGAAACGAGCTAATTATAACCTAATTGGGCCCCCATAAGCTGACAGATGCAAACAAGAGAAAATTAAGATATAAACTATAAATATCCAGTGACTAAACCAATCTCAATTTACCTTTTTATCCCCAAATCCATGATTAAAAATCCAGACATATACCGGGCTTGAACTGACAATAATAGGTAGTAACGAGAGGCTAGACGCTGGGTTCAAACAGGAAATAATGGTTGATAATAAGAGGCCACATTAATCATGTACAATAGAACTTTGTACCACCGCTAATACTCTTAACAATCTTAATAATCACCAAAACATCCCAACCATATCATAAATAGATGTCAGACTCGAACCGAAACTCACAGTAAATGTACCGTAACCAGAAGCAAGTGATCCCATAAGTAACCAACCTCAACTGTAAACTGGTACCTAACTCATACAAGAACTCATAAATAGTAACCATAACCAAAATCATAACCAATTCTAGAATCATTCCAGAACTCATAATAATAGTAGCAATGAGGCATATGCCGGAACCAAACTGAAATGAATTTATATATAAATAAGCATAACTAGCTAACAGGAAGAACTTTCAAGGTTTCCAAGCCTATCTGCAGACCATAAGGTCATAAATACCAATGTCGAGTGGGTAGGTCCACTAAGGCAATGCGGGTCCCAATACTAGGTCAAGGAGGTGCGATACAGGATCAGTTACAACTTTACCCGTTAAAAGGAGCTAAAATAAGCCAGAATCAAGTCTAAGTCAACCCAACCCAAGGTAATAACCTACAATAGTGGCCAGGAGTCTAGCTAATCCT
This sequence comes from Capsicum rhomboideum, assembly GCA_031232105.1. Classification (NCBI taxonomy): domain Eukaryota; kingdom Viridiplantae; phylum Streptophyta; class Magnoliopsida; order Solanales; family Solanaceae; genus Capsicum; species Capsicum rhomboideum. Next base: position 71,079,528 of record CP124714.1, read on the forward strand.
AAAGGAATTTCATATAAAATATACTAACTAAAAAAGGTAATGGCCCCACTACGGGGTCCGGATAACCAAACCTAAGGCAAAATCTAGCTGAGTCTAGTCTAAGGCTTCTTATTCCCATCTCTAGGTACTAATAGCACTAATCCTAGCCCTAAAGGATGATACTACACTATACGAGGGGAGAATGGGCCCAAAATCTACCAAAATGGGCCCCTAACCGACTAAATACAACAACAACAACAACAACAATATACCTAGTGTATTCCCAACAGGTGGGGTCTGGGGAGGGTAAAGTGTACGCAGTCCATACCACTACCTCAGATGAAGTAGAGAGGCTATTTCTGATAGACCCCCGGCTTAGTATAAGGCATAAAAATACTAAAATTGTACTCGGGCTAAAACTACCTGCCAAAACTAGCGCAATAGTACACTAATACCATAAGTAAGATCAATATAAAAGCACGGTAAACCTAGCCTACCTGGATGCCATCGAATGCTCATTAAATCCTCTAAACTAGAGTTTGCCCTTCCGAGAGGCCTCTGAGAGCTACGATGCTATAAAAATAATGATCTATGCATCAAGACGAGTAAAAAAATACCCATATTGCGTATAAACACTTCAAGTTAGAAATTGAACTAAACATCCCACGTGTTTCCCACTTGCAGAATCATGAAATTGAAACCATCACAACGTCTTACGCAGCTCAAGGGTCAAAGCCACAAAATATAGCCAATTCCAAGCTCAAAATAGTCCCGAACCAGTCCTTACAATAATCCAAAGTAAATAATAAAAATGGAGAATTAATTGAGAAATTAAGAGAAAGCTTACGAGAATTCAAAGATATAGGGCCCACAAGTATGTTCCCAAGCTAATTCCAGCTCAACTATACAATTTTCCCTTACTTTCAGAGCTCAAGGTGCCTATAATGGTGCTTGGTACTAAAAAATATGGTGGAAAAGCGAAGAAGGAAGTATATATACTTCCAGGGGTTTTCTCATCGCTGTCGCAAGGTCCCTTGGTCACGGTTGCGACATCCCATTAAAGGGACCATCGCGATGAACAAGCTGGCCCGACCTCACGACCTCACGACCTCCTTTATCGTGGTCGCGAACCCTCAAGCCTTGCTATCGTGATGACTAAGATCATGGCCCCTAGAGATCTTGGGGGTCCTCATCGCGGTAGGGATGAAGGAACTGGGCATGCACCAGGTGCTCATGCACCAGTAATTCCACCAAAATCCTGTGAAAACAAAAGAATTATGTAACCCTCAGGATTCATTCAAAATCCTGTGAAAACAAAAGAATTATGTAACCCTACCAAATTCGATATTTCAGACTCAATGGCGCCATCGAAATTTCACCTTAGGGTCATTTCAACAAAAAATGGGTCCCTATCACGATGTAAAAACAGGTCATGATAGAGCTTATCACGGTTCAACCTTGATAAGTCAGCCAATCACCCAAACTGATAATTGAAAGCCAAAATAACAACAATATAACCCAAGGCGAGACTTTTAGAATGAAGTTAGACCCATAGAAATATTAAATAGCAGAAACCTAAATGAATACCATAAATCACTACAAAACTGGTGTCATAATATAAGAGCATCTAATACAATATCCAGAAAAAAAAAACACATTTGTCTCTGATAACCAAAATAAAGACAAATAGGGATACATGAGGTCTGAATCAGCCCAAACTCTGGAGCGAATCAGTACCTCAAAGTCTAGAATATCCATACGAAATCGACCGCCATGGAAGGTTCTCGTACTAGGATCTGCATCGAAAGGGCACAGTGGGGGTGAGTATGGTCCCATGTGGTCGATTGAGCAAAAGAGATAATAATATAAGTAAAGAAGACTATGAGCACGCCACCTGTAAACAGAAAAGTTTCCAAACGGTAGCTTACACCATCTCCATTAACAATTCTAATATAATATGGAATTAAAACAACACAAACATACACGAAAAGCATTCGAAAACTAAACACAAGCTAAGGAAGCTAATGAATTCATGAAAGATGCATATGCAATGCAATGCAATGTTGATGATGGGATGGAATAGTTAAAGTCATCGCATGACTTTCTGTATACACCTACCGAGCTTGCAGCTCCGCATTAGGATCCATAGGGGGTTGGCAACTCTTATACTATAACTCATATATAGATCTCAATTCAAATCACCTTTCGGCTTGTTTCACGGATATGGTTTTATAAAAATGTCTCATTTTCTTTCAAAAGAATGTTCCTCAATGGTACCAGCATCTCATGAATGTATATATGAAATGATGATGTAATGCTCACAACCAAATCAGTATAAAGATATCCAATCAATTTAATACATGTATATAAGTGAGCTTAGAATCAACTCAATATATCCACAATTCATGATTATTAACTCTAATTAGGCACTATCGAAATAAATATGCATGTTAGACATCATTAATATCATATCAACCTCTAACTCGGGTTTTTCTATCATGATAAGGCAATCAATACTCAATAAGTCCTATAATAACAATTTAAACCCCCGCACTGGCATCATATCTAGTACAAGGCATATGAATGCACACATAAGGCCAACAATGTCAAATAAGGCCCCCATTCAGGCAACACGCAATATCAGATATCACAAATCAATAATCACCGAATATATGCCCCCACACGGGCACAAAACAGTAATAATAATCTCAAAATATAAAATCCATAGTTATTTTTCCCAATCCATAGCATGCTTTACTTATTTATTAACTATCCAGCTCAATCTAAAGAAAGTTAAGTCATAACCTACCTCAAAACGACAAATTCTTGGCCTAAAGTCCCTCAACACGGAGCTTTCCACTTTTGAATGGCCTCTGAGTCAACTAAAACATACAAATATAGCTTCTATGCATTAAAAGAAAGCCAACAATACCCATATTGCCCATAATTAAACCGGGTCCAAAACAGACTTGAAAAATTAGTTTGAAAATGAGAGGGGTAAAATTGAAATTTTTCTTTAGAAATACATTCCCCAAGGTTATTGGAATCTATAAAAGCAAACCCAAGAAAAATTAAGCTTAGAATAAGGGCCAAATCGAAGAAAAATCATTTTTAAGCTTTACCGGTAAAACCCCCCAAAATCCATTTCAAAATCATGCTTAAAGGGTATTTTTGAAGATAAAATCAATGGGAAATAGTGGGATTAAGAGTTTAGAAGCTACCCATATGAAAGTCGATGAAAAAAATCTCGAAAAGTTTCTTTCCAGAAGCTTGGAGGTCCAAAAATTAAATAAAATTGCGAAACTGCAGTTTATTTACTGTTCAGTGAACAGTACCTCACGATTACGGACCTCACCTCGCAATCGCAAAAGTCAACGGTTGACTGTCCATGAATTGGCCTTCATTTTTGTGACCAAGGCTTTGCGTTCGTGAAGGCTGATGAATCAGACCTTCGCGTTTGCGATAGCCTGGTAGCGTTCGTGAAGAAGAACTCGATTGTCCTTTGTGATCGTGGACACCACCTCGCGATAGTGATGAAGGGTGATTTCCTTCTCCACATTCGTGGCCAAGGGCCCGCATTCACGAAGAAGGATCCATGCACCAGATATCAGCTGTGCACCAGCTGATTCGCATGGTTCCAAATTCTCCTAACGGACCCTCAAAATTCGTTTAAGATCCGACAAAACCAAACTATATATACTACTAGGATAATTTAGACGTTGCAGACTCAATGGCAACGTTGGATTTTTGAAAAAAATATTGTTTTCAATAAATTAACCCCCGGGACCCCTTTTCACTATTTTCCAAATGAAGGGTCGAAATGAGATATAAAGGCCTTGAAACCAAACCAACTTCGTTACTAACCCAAATTTGACATTCCGAATCTGCTGGCACAATCCAAATCGTCATCCAAGACTCGAAACATGAAATGTTGACCGAAGTCAACCATTGGCTCATAAGACCTCAAACCAACCCCAAACTAGCTCAAATCACTTCCGATCGCATTGAGAATTATGACAACCATCCCCACACCATAAAACCAACATGTAGAAACTATGGGGAAGGGAAAAATGGTCAAAACACAAAAAAGGCATTTTTTTCTTAAAATAGGTCCTTATAATATCCACCCATAAGACTCTAGTTTGTCCTCGAACTAAAAAACAAAGGAATACCTGAATCGTTGAAAATTTAAGGGTAACTACAACATATATCGGGCTCGATCTCCCAAGTAGCCTCCTCAAAGGAACGGTGTCTCCACTGATCCTTAACTACAGAAATATCTCTAGAATGCAACCGTCTAACATCCCTACCTAAAATGGAGACTGGCTCCTCAACAAAGGTCAACCTCTCATCCAACTGAATCGAATCCCAACTAAGCACGTGAGACTTATCCAAAATATAGCATCGTAGCATAGATACTTGAAAAACTATATGAACGACTGAGAAATATGGAGGTAGGGCTAACTATAAGCAACCTCCCCAACTGTCTGAAGAATCTCATAATGTCTGATATACCTCGAGCTACGCTTGCTACTCTTTTTGAACCTCATCACGCCTTTCATGGGCGATACACGATGGAAAACCCGATCTCCAATACCAAAATTCAAGGCATAAAGTCTTCGATCGGCATAACACTTTAACCTTTTCTGGGATGCCCGAAGCCTATCCTGAATCACCCGAACTCTATCCAAAGACTCATGAAGCAAGTCGGTACCATGGGGTCTAGCCTTAGAAGTCTCAAACCAACCAATCAGAGATCTACAATGCCTACTATACAACGCCTCAAAAGGTGCTATCTCAATGCTCGAATGGACGCTATTATTATAAGCAAACTCTGCCAAGGCTAAATGCTGCTCCCACTGACCTCCAAAGTCTATTACACACGCACAAAGTATATCTTCCAAAGCTTGAAAAGTTCACTGTGACTAACCATCAATATGGGGGTGAAAAGTTGTGCTAGGGTCAACCTAAGTACCCAAATCCTCCTGGAATGTCCTCCAAACACTAAAAGTGAACACCGAACCTCTATCTGAAATAATTGACACGGGCACTCCACGAAGATGAACTACCTCTCGAACATATATACGGGCCAACCTATCGACACTGGATGAAATATGAATAGGGATGAAATAGCCTGATTTGGTTAATCGATCCACGATGACCCAAAAATTGTCGAAACCACAAGATGTACGAGGCAACCCACTCACGAAATCCATAGTGATCCACTCCCACTTCCACTCTAGAATGGGTAATCTCTGAAGTAAACCACCTGGTCTCCGATGCTCGGCTTTTACCTGCTGACAACATAAGGAACGAGCTACAAAATCCGCTAAATCCTTCTTCATACCACACCACCAGTAAAGATGCCTCAAATTATGATACATCTTGCTCACCCCAGGATGAATGGAATATCTGGAACAATGTGCCTCCTCTAAAATCAATCTCACCTATCATCAACAAAGGCTAAAACACGTCCAGGTGTCCAAATATCAAGCCTAACCATCTGTTTATCTAAAGACTAAACCTCTAAGGATAAAGTTAGGTCACTTCTGAGTCAAGATATGAGTTAGAATCCCTATACTAGCCGAATTCCAACTCAAGGCATCCGCAACCATGTTAGCCTTACCCGGATGATACAGAATAGTGATGCCATTATCCTTAAGCAACTCAAGCCAACATCGCTATCTCACTGGGTGAAGAAGTACTGAAGACAATGATGATCTGAGAATATCTCACAATGAACTCCATACAAGTAGTGCCTCCACAACTTCAACACAAATGCAACTGCGGCCAACTCCAAGTGATGGGCAGGGTAATTCTTCTCTTGAGGCTTTAACTGATGAGAAGCATAAGCAGTCACGTTACCCTCCTACATCAACACTGCACCCAAACCAATACTGAAAGCATCATAAAATATGGTAAAACCCATGCCCTCCCTGGGTAAATTAAGTCAAGATAGGAGCCAAAGTCAACAACTCCTTGAACTATTGAAAGCTTTTCTCACACGCTTTCGACCACTGGAAGGAAATCTTCTTTTGAGTCAACTTGGTCAAAAGAGCCACAATAGAAGAGAAACCCTTAACAAAACATTGATAATAACCCACCAAGCCAATAAAGATATGAATCTCAGCAGGACTAGTGGGCCTTCCCCAATCACGAATCACCACAATCTTGGCCGGATCAACTATAATACCATTCTTGGTCACCACATAACCCAAGAAAGAGATATAATCGAATAAAAACTCACACTTGGAGAACTTAGCATACAACTTCTCATCATGTAATCTCAGAAGTATAGTCCTCAAAGGTTTCACATGATCGACCTCATTCTTGAAATAAACCAAGATGTCATCTATAAATGTAATCACAAAAGAGTTGAGATACGGTCAAAGTACCTGATTCATTAACTCCATGAAAGCTGCTAGGGCATTAGTCAACACAAAATACATGACCAAGAACTCATAATGACTGTATCAAGTCTGAAAAGTTATCTCTGGAACATCCAAAGCTCTAATCCTCAACTGATGGTACCCATATCTTAAATCAATCTTAGAAAACACAAATGCACCCTGAAGCTGGTCAAACAAATCATCAATGCAAGGAAGAGGATACTTGTTCTTAACTGTCACCTTATTCAACTGTCAATAATCAATGCACATGCGTATAGAGCCATCCTTCTTCTTCACAAACAAGACAGGCGCTCCCCAAGGAGATACACTAGATCTAATGAAACCCTTACTCAGCAAATCTTGCAATTCCTCCTTCAATTCCTTCAACTCAGTGGGGGCCATCGTATAAGGAGAAATAGAAATGGGTTTGGTGCCCGGCTCCATATCAATAGAAAAGTTAATATCACGATCCAGAGGCATACCAAGTAAATCAGTAGGAAACACATTCATAAACTCGCGAACAACCTGAATAAAATACATAGGAGGCGATGAGGTAATGCTAGTATCATGAACATGAGCCAAATAAGACAAACAACCCTTTTCTACCATGCGACAAACACTTAGAAAAGATACAACTCCCTTCGGACCTAAATTAAGTGTACCCTTCCAAGCTAACATTGGTACACCCGACATAGCTAAGGTCACAGTCTTGGTATAATAATACAAAATATCATAAGAGGAAACTAACCAATCCATACCCAAGATAAAATAAAATTAAACCATATCTAGGAGGATCAAGTCTACCCAAGTCTCACGCCCTACAAAGGTAACCACACAAGATCGGTATAACCGATCCAGCATTAAAAAATCTCCTATAGGGATAAATACATGAAGAGGCTTATCAAGGGGCTCACATGAAGCATCAAAACAAAAAACATATGTGGACACATAGGAGAATGTAGATCCAGGGTTAAATAACATGGAAGCAGATCTGAAGTAAACCAAGATGATACTTATAATGACTGTATTAGAGGCCTCCGCCTCAGATCTTCCAGCATAGCATAACACTGTCTATGTCTACTCCTGAACTAAGCAACCTTGTGACCACTACCATAAGCTCCCCTACCTCTACTTCGAGCACCTCTAGGACCAACTCTACCACTATGTGAGCTACCTAAAACTGCAAAAATAAGAGTAGGGCAAAGCTGAAATTGAGATCCCTACTGAGGAGGTCCATACACACGATGAGGGCAATCTTTGGCCACATGGCCAAACTAATCACAAACAAAACATCCTTTGTGGCCCAACTCAATCTGAGGAGGTGCGGACGAACCAGAACAACCACCCTAGCCTGAAGAACCGAACCTAGAACCTCTACTCGCATGGCTTGATACTTGGCTATTAGAAGCCGCAGAACTTGAAGGTCTACCACTTAATCCCTATAACAAGGCCTAAACTGGCCTACTATGATAACCAAAGGAACTTTAACTAGAGAAGTATCTACCTCGAGAGGCGTGTCGACTAAACTCACCCTGGTGATGCACCTTCTTGGTGCCTCCCTGAGTAGCCTGGATAATAGACTCAGTCATCTTGGCATGCTCAATAATACTCTGTAAAGAATCCCCTAAAACTACCATCTAGGCTGTAGCCAACTGATATGAACCATCTAACCCCTTCACAAACTTCCAAATTCTCTTAGACTCGATAGAGATGCTAGCGGCTGAATCTCTGGAAAGAGCATGGAAACATGCCTTATACTCGACAATAGATAAGGAGCCATGCTCTAAATGGTAAAACTTATCTCTCATCTAATCTGTCAAACTATAAGGCACAAACCTCTCTAATAATGCCTCAGAAAACTGAGTCCAAGTTATAGCAGGTGAACCCAAAGGTCTACAACTAGCAAGCGACCTACTGATAGGTAGTATAAGCAACTCCATGAGGCTCAAGGGATCTAAGATTATGTAACTTCTCCTGGCAATCAGTCAGAAACTCATAGACATCCTCGCCAATAACACCACTAAACTTGCGTGGACCCAAGCAAATAAACCTCTCAACCCTCATCTGATCATCAGAAGACATCACTGTACCTAAAACAATCGGATTAATTGTAAGTTTGGTAGGCAAATAGTCCGTATGTGGGGGGTACCATAGATGATGGTTGTACCCTAGAAGTAGGAATACCATAAGCAGATGTTGGTACAAATAGTGGAACACCACTCAAATTTGAGAACACCCGGTATACTTAAAAGGAACACCATCCAATTGACTCAAATGATGAATCATCAAATCCTGAAGTACTGGGGTGTCAACTGAGCCCTATGGGACCTGAACTGGTCCCGTATCCCCTGTCTTATATCATCTCTGGTATACTCAACCTCGGCCTCTAAAGAGGCCTCCCTAGTACGTCCTCTGACTAGGGCAGCTGCTCGTGCCCATCCTCTACCTCTAGGCCATTCACGACCCCTGCCTCATCCACGAATCGGGGCTCCCAAATCAGGTGTCGGATTAACATCCTTAGTATCTATGGACCTAGTCATCACCATCTGCATAGAAAGAAGGTAATGTAAGTTTAGAACATTAGGTATGAACAAGGAAATAAATTAGAGAAGTCTTTCCTAAAGACATCTTATAGCCTCTCAAAAATAGTTATGGATGTCTACGTATCGATCCGCGAGACTCCACTAGACATCCTACTCTTACACTTATGAGATCAGTGAACCTGAGGCTCTGATACCAATTTGTCATGATCCAAAAATAGGTAATGATGGCACTTATCATGGCTCAGCCTTGATAAGTAAGCCAATCACCCAAATTGATAATCGAAAACCAAAACAACAACTATATAACCCAAGGCGAGACTTCTAGAATGAAGTCAGACCCATACAAGTATTAAATAGTGGAAACCTGAATGAATACCATAAATCACCCAAAACTAGTGTCATAACGTAAGAGAATCTAATACAATATCCAGAAAACAAAAATACACATTTGTCTCTAATAACCAAAATAAAGACAAATAGGGATAGGGATAGATAAGGTCTGAATGAACCCCAAACTCTAGAGCAAATTAGTACCTCAAATTCAGGAATCTCCATACAAAATCAACCACCACGAGAGGTGCTTGTACTAGGATCTGTACCGAAAGGGCACAATAGGGGTGAGTACGATCCCATGTACTCAGTAGAAATCATAGACTGACTGAGCAAAATAGACAATAATATAAGTAAAGAAGACTATAAGCACATCACCTGTAAATAGAAAAGTTCCCAAATAGTAGCTCATACCGTCTCCACTAATAGTTCTAATATAATAAGGAATTGAAACAACACAGACATGCACAAAAAGCATACAAAAACTAAACACAAGCCAAGAAAGATAATGAAATTATGAAAGATGCATATGCAATGCAATGATGATGATGGGGTGGAATAGTGAAAGTCATTACATTACTTTTTGTATACACCTACCGAGCTAGCTGCTCCATAATAAAACCTATAGGGGGTTAGCAAACCATATACTATAACTCATATCTCAATCTCAATCTCAACTCACCTCTCTGACTCATGTTCACGGAGAGGGTTTTATAAAAATATGTCATTTTCTTTCACAACAATGTTCCATAATGGTACCAACATCTCATGAATATATATATGGAATGAGGATGTAATGCTAACAACCAAATCAGTATGAAGATATTCAATACATGTATATAAGTGAGCTTAGAATCAACTCAATATGTCCATAATTCATGATTATCAATTCTAATTAGGCACCATCAAAATAAATATGCATATAAGACATCATTAATATCATATCAAACCCTAACTCGAGTTTTTCTATCATGATAAGGCAATCAATGCTCAATAAGGCCTATAATAACAATTTAAGCCCCCCCCCCCCCCCGGGCATCATATCTAGTACAAGACATATAACTGCACACATAAGGCCAATGATGTCAAATAAGGCCACTACTCGGGCAACATACAATATCATATATCACAAATCAATACACCAAATATAAGCTCCTACTCGAGCACACAACAGTAATAATAATCTCGAAATATAAAACCCATAGTTATTTTTCCCAACCCATAGTATCTTTACTTATTTATTAACTACCCAGCTCAATCTGAATGAAGTTAAGCCATAACCTACCTCTAAATGACAAACTTGAGGCATCAAGTCCCTCAACACGGAGATTTCCCCTTTCAAACTGCATTGGAGTCAACTAAAAACATACAAATATAGCTTCTATGCATTAAAAGAAAGCCAACAATACCCATATTACTCATATTTAAACAGAGTCCAACACGAACTTGAAGAATAAGTTCAAAAATGAGAGGGGTAAAATTAGAATTTTTCTTTAGAAACACAGATTCTCAGGGTTATAGGAGTCTATAGAAGAAAATCCAAGCAAAAACGAGCTTAGAACGAGGTCCAAATCGAAGAAAAATCAGTTTTAAGCCTTACCGATAAAAACCCCAAAAATCCATTTCAAAATCATGCTTAAAAGGAGTTTTCGAAGATAAAATCAATGGGAAATAGTGGGATTAAGAGTTTAGAATTTATCCTCCGAAAACTTGATGAAGAAAGCCTCAAAAATTGCCTTTTTTGAAGCTTGGAGGTCTAAACATGGAGTAAATTCATGAAAATAAGGTTTATCTACTGTTCAGTGAACAGCGCCTCGCGATCGCGAACCCCACCTCATGATCGCGAGGGTCAATGGTTGACTGGCGATAAATTGTCCTTCGTGTTCGCGACCAAGGCATCGCATTCGCGAAGGCTAATGAATAAGGCCTTCGCATTCGCGACAGCCTTGTCGTGTTTGTGAAGAAGGACTCGGTTGCCCTCTGCGAAAGGCGGCCACCACTTCGGGATCCCGATGAAGGGTGATTTAATTCTCCGTGTTCACGGTCAAGGGGACGCATTCGCGAAGAAGGATCCATGCACCAGATATTAGCTGTGCATTAGCTGATTTGTATGGTTCAGAATTCTCTGAACGGACCCTCGAGATTCGTTCAGGATTCGATAGAAACAAACCATATATGCTACTAGGCTAATTTTGAAATTTCAGACTCAATGGAGATGTTGCATTTTGGAAAAAAGATTTTTTTCAATAAATTAACCCCCGAGACCCCTTTTTGACTATTTTCCAATCGAAGGGTCGAAATGAGATATAAAGACCCCGAACCCAAACCAACCTCGCTACTAACCCAAATTCGACATTTTGAATCTGCTGGAGCAGTCCAAATCATCGTCTGAGAGTCGAAACATAAAATGTTGATCAAAGTCAACCATTGGCTCATAAAACCTCAAAACAACCCCAAACTCGCTCAAATCACTCCCGATCGCATCGAAAACTGTGCCAACCATCCCCATACCCCAAAACCAACATCTAGAAATTATGGAAAAGGGCAAAATGGTTAAAACATGAAAAGGCAAGTTTTCGTAAAATAGGTCTTTAAAGTCCCGTACCCACCCCCAAGGGCTGTTTTAACCAAAATTCACTCAATAACCCAAAATGAGTCTGAAAACCTCGGGATCCAGACCAAGGGCCCCCAATCTAAAATTGAAATTCTAGAGATGATGAGACTATCAGAAATGGAACCTGAGATCGTTTACTTGAGGTTTAGGCCCGAGGCCCATTTCTTAACTTCAAAAGCTCCAAAACAGGGAAATGACTCTAAAAACCAAACAAACTGCCCGGTGACTGAAGTGTTAGTCCTAGCAAGTCATAAATGACCTGGGCCAGCTGTGAGAAAGGTCTAAATGCAGTAAAAGTACAAAAACATAGGAAATGACCTGGAGGGTCATTACAATTCAATAAATATATTTAGATTCTTATTAGTTTTTTCTTGATAAATTTTATTGTAGAAATGTCAAGTGGTTAGTTTTCAAGACGTCGGTTGCTTTAATCTCATGATGGACTACCCTAATTTATTAGATATATAGATAAATATGAAATAAATAAATAATCTTAATATGAAATAATATGAAATAGTTAAACAATTTTAATAGTTTTCATCAAATAGAAGTCAAGCTTAATATATGAGTCAATCTTAATATTTTTTATCCAAAAGAAATCAAACTTAATTATTTTTTATCATAATATTAAATAAATATGAATTAGTCTACAAAACAGGTTTTTGTTGTAAAAATGTCAATTGACTTGTTCTTAAGATGCCACTTGACTTAATTATAAGCTAGATTATTCTCCTTTATTATATACATAGACATTAAATAAATATGAATTAGTTAATAATCTATAAAATAGGTTTTTGTTGTAAAAATGTCAAGTGGCTTGTTCTCTCACTTGGCTTAATTATAAGCTAGACTTATATATATATATATATATATATATATATATATATATATATATATATATATAATAAATATGAAATAAATATGAATTAGTTAATAATCTATAAAATAGGTTTTTGTTGTAAAAATGTCAAGTGACTTGTTCTCAAGATGCTACTTAGCTTAATTATAATTTAGACTATTCTCTTTTATTCTATATATAGCTATTAAATAAATATGAATTAGTTAATAATATACAAAATAAGTTTTTGTTGTAAAAATGCCAATTGGCTTGGTCTCAAGATGCCACTTGGCTTAGTTATAAGCTGGACTATTCTCTTTTATTATATACATAGATATTAAATAAATATGAATTAGTTAATAATCTACAAAATAGGTTTTTATTGTAAAAATGTCAAGTGGCTTGTTCTCAAGATGTCACTTGGCTTAATTATAAGCTAGACTATTCTCCTTTAATTATATATATAGTTATTAAATTAATATGAAATAAATATGAATTAGTTAATAATCTACAAAGTAGGTTTTTGTTGTAAAAATGCCAAGTGACTTGTTCTCAAGATGCCACTTGGATTAATTATAAGCTAGACTATTCTCCTTTATTACTACTATATAGAATCATGAGTGAGCATGCAACTGAAGCAGGCAACTGACGGTTGTCATGCCTGCTTCCAGTTGTCTGCTTCTGATCGAGGACATTTTTATAATTTCATATTTTTTAATTTTAATTTAATTATTTTAATTTTATTTTTAATCTGTTATATATTTAAAAATTATGTAAAAAGTATTATAAATTACAATAATTAATAATTTAAATTATTTGGAGACACATAAAAAAATTTTGGTTGATTCAAAATTCTATCAGTGCAACAAAAATTGGGATATATTATTTGAAAATTTCGTGAAAAGTAACATAAACCACAATAATTAACAAATTAAAATATTTGAAAAATGTATAAAAAAATTTGTTTGACTTTCCAAATTATATCAATGTCATAATAAATTGTGATAGAGGGAGTAACATATATTACTGGAAAATTATGTAAAAAATCGTATAAATCATAATAATTAACAACTTAAAATATCTAAAACTATATAACAAATTTGATTGACTTTGTTAAATATTCCATCAATGCCAAATAAATTGAGACAAAAAAGAGTAACATATAGTAGCTAAAAATTATGTAAAAATACTATAAATCAATAATTAATAACTTAAATATTTAAAAATCAGAGAAAAATTTCGTTGACTTTCCAAATGAAATCTGTATCATATAAATTGGGATAAAAAGGTAATATACATTGGGCCCCTGCTGGTACAGACTCCAATATCTAGTTATATATGTAGATATGAGTCAATCTTAATATTTTTCATCCAATAGAAGTTAAACTTAATTAATTTTTTACCACAATATTAAATAAATATGAATTTGTTAATAATCTACAAAATATATTTTTGTTGTAAAAATGCCAAGTGGCTTGTTCTCAAGATACCACTTGGCTTAATTATAAGCTAGACTATTCTCCTTTATTATATAGATAGATAGATATTAAATAAATATGGAATAAATATGAATTAGTTAATAATCTACAAAATAGGTTTTTGTTGTAAAAATGCCAAGTGGCTTGTTCTCAAGATGCCACTTGACTTAATTATAGGCTATACTATTCTCTTTTATTATATATATTAAATAAATATGGAATAAATATGAATTAGTTAATAATCTATAAAATAGATTTTTATTGTAAAGACATATATTTTACAGATATTGAAGTACTTTTTAGACCTACTTCTACTTCTCCTCATATATACTATAGCTATTAATGCCAAATAAACATTCTCAACCTTGTCATATAGACAAATATTTTAGGTGTAAAAGTTCTTATTTTATCAGGATTCTTCATATATATTTAGGAGTCCTTAATTTTTCACATACATCTCTTATCATATATTTTTCTTTTACCACATATTTTAGTAGTCCTTCATTTTTCACGGTTTAAAAGTCCTTATTTTATCATAGTTCTTCTCATATATTTTAGGAGTCAATATTATAAAGATTATTAAATAATAATTTGAATATAAGCTTATATTTCGAGTTCCGCAAATAATTTTAATTAAAGATTCAACTACAATAACGAATAATATATCAAAATATAGTTAAATAACATAATCAAAACTAAGTCACAATTAAACAAGGAAAGGAAAAAAAGTAAAGAGATAAACCTTTGATTTTTTGGCTAATTCATTCGGCGACTGCACTATAAGGAACTATTATTTCTTTTTTACGTGCATTGATTGTGAAGGAACACAAACAAATTCATCTTCTGTCAATTTTCCTAAGGTAAGGACTACGTTGAGCCATTGCATCTCCCCTATAATTATGACTACCTAATACTGCAAAATCAACATTAGTAATTTCAGAAATACGAAACCATAAATTAAAGAAAAAAAAATTATTTTTATGAGTTTTCATTTGTAAAACTGACCTGTTTACCATTGGTTGTGCAAGCTCATCATCCTTCCATGTTAGACCATTATTATAAAAATTGTCACCTGTTGAAACTACAAAGTCTTTGTCTAATTCCTCTCCTATTCTTCCCATCTGCATCCAAATTATATACATAATTAATTATCAAATCCAAACAAATCAAATACAAGAAAATTAAGGGTACTAATTAAAAAAAAAAAAAGGGCAGCCCGGTGCACTAAAGCTCCTGTTATGTGCAGGGTCCGGAAAAGTACCCGACCACAAGGATTATTTCTTTTTTACGTGCATTGATTACGAAGGAACACAAACAAATTCATCTTCTGTCAATTTTCCTAAGGTAAGGACTACGTTGAGCCATTGCATCTCCCCTATAATTATGACAATCTAATACTGCAAAATCAACATTAATATTTTCAGAAATACAAAACCATAAATTAAAGAAAAAAAATTATTTTTATGAGTTTTCATTTGTAAAACTGACCTGTTTACCATTGGTTGTACAAGCTCATCATCCTCCCATGTTAGACCATTATTATAAAAACTGTCACCTGTTGAAACTACAAAGTCTCTGTCTAATTCCTCTCCTATTCTTCCCATCTGCATCCAAATTATATACATAATTAATTATCAAATCCAAACAAATCAAATAGAAGAAAATTAAGGGTACTAATTAAAAAAAAGGGGCAGCCCGGTGCATTAAAGTTCCTGTTATGTGCAGGGTCCGGGGAAGGACCCGACCACAAGGGTCTATTGTATGCAGCCTTACCTTGCATTTCTGTCAGAGGCTATTTCCAAGGCTTGAACCCGTGACCTCCTGGTCACATGGCAGCAACTTTGCCGGTTACTCCAATCCTCCCCTTCTAAGGGTACTAATAATTAACATTTAATTAAAAATTAAGGGTACCTGAAGAGCAACAACAAATTATTATAATCACCTTTACGTTTCCAATCACCAACAATCAAGAATCGTAAATTATCATCATCTTTAGTGTAATGATCGAATTTCTAAAGCCCGACTGCTCTAGAACAAAATATTATTAAAATAGCCACCAAAAGGAACAGAAACATTGATTCCTTACAAAAAATAGCCATGACTAGGAAACCAAATGAGAAAATCTCTATCTCTTTTCTCAATTAGAACACACAATATTATTGAACATTCAGCAACAATAATAATGCATGGAAGAGGAAAAAGGTATTTAATGTTGAAAGCCAAAAAAAGACAAAGCAATAATACAAATTAATAATGTAGAGTAATGAAAAATAAAAGTCTAATCCAGAGGAAAAGTAAATAAAAAGGATTTTCTTAATATTACCTATGGCAATAAGGTGAGGAACAATTAATTAAATCTTTAGGTAATTGATGAGAACTACCAACAACAACAGAAGAAGAATTAATATGAACAAAACCAACCAGTTTCCTCCTTGTAATACCTTTCACACCAGCCGACCCTCGCCCCTGTTCCCGCTCCCACCCCTCAAATTCTTGCAATACATCAATATTCACGTATGAATTTTTTTTTGAGTGAAGTGTCAAAAACACACCTAAACTATCCTTTTTTTTGAGTTTCATACCTAAACTATTGAGTGTTTGAGAAACACACCTAAACTATCACTCATTAGTTTGAGAAACACACCTCAAAATGAATAAAAATATTTTAAAAAAAAATAAAAAAATGTGTTAGTAAAAAAGAATAAAAATATGTCACGTGGACTGATTTTTAATGGCTAGACACACCAAAAGAGTTTGTAAGCAAATATTTGGTCTAGTCAACTTTTAGGTGTGTTTCTCAAACTAATAAGTGATAGTTTAAGTGTGTTTCTCAAACTATAAGTTATAGTTTAGGTGTGTTTCTCAAACTAAAAGTGATAGTTTAGGTGTGTTTCTCACACTTCCACTAGTTTAGGTGTGAAACTCAAAAAAAGAGGATAGTTTAGGTGCGTTTTTAATACTTCACTTTTATTTTTCCAAATACAATAAAGAGTTCTAAACCTAACTCACTGTAATGACCTTCCCGGTCATTTCCTTCGTTTTCGTGTGTTGTCAGCGTTTAGAGCTTTTCTATAACTTCCCCAAGTTATTTATGACTTGCTGGGACCGACAGTTCGGCTCCCGGGCAGTTCGTTTGAGAATATTATTTAGATCGAGCACGTTGTAAAATATTAAATTAAATTAAAATTTGGTAAAATGATATAGTTAATTACCTTTTGAAAATCTTTTGAAATTTATAAAATGTATAAAATTTTTTAGTTATGATATATCTATACTATAATAGTTTTATAACCTATTGATAATTAAAGCGGAGATAGTGAATTTAAATATGTTAAAATAATATTATTATTTTATAGAGGTTTTACTTGAAATAATTTTCTATTAATTATGGTATATTTAAAATATTGTATTTATTTTACCACGGACCTATGCAATACCCGAATACATATATAACGGGATGAAATTTATATTAGTGGGCCACCTCCACTCCACGTGGAGATTATGAAGGTGGACAACACTTTGGTTAATAATGGAGAGGCTGCCACTTGGCCATTTACATGGCACTTAGTCAATGTAATAGGAAAAACTTTTTGTAGCTAGAATTTATGTTTTCACTGCCTAAAATCTTGTTCCTCTAATAATATACCTAAACCGTCTCTGATCTAGGTATGTATAGAAGCTTCTTATGTGAAAATTCAAACTATTTAGATTTAGCTTTGATCTTTAATTCCTAAGTAACTTAACTACCCACGAGCTATGATCCTAAGATTACACCGTTCTTGCAAAAAAGGAGAGAATCCACTTCCTATATGTTATGTCTTTCAGATTTGATTGAGGTTCCTAAATACATATATTTGGAGAAAAATTAATCGTAATCATAAGATTCAAGTCAGTGGAGTAAAGTATATTAATCCAAAACATCGCATTGAGGAAATTATTATTGGCCACATCAGTTGGAATTTGAAAAGCTGGCACCGGTCCTTTAAGTTTGGGATGAGATTTGCTTTCTTGTGATTGTATAGAACTTGCAAGACTACCGTTAACGGGAAAGAACCCAAGTTTGGCAGCAGTCTGAGGCCTCTCGAAAGGGAAAGGCTCCTATTTAACTGGCTTTAGCAGGCGTTCGGCGGCGTCCAGGTAGGCTAGGTTTACCTTCCTTTACACTTAGACTGGGTGTATGTGTGATATATGTATGCTATTGTGCTGGTATTGTGGGCTGGTATTATAGACTTGGTGGTGGTGGTTTGCTGTGATTTAGGCCTTCTAGGCCGGATAGGGCTATTCGGATATATTCCAGGCCCGTTATCCTCGTGGTATCCCACAGATGACCTATTTGGGGTCGGATAGTATTGTTGTTGTTGTTGCTAGTCTGGGAATGTTATTGTTGGACCTTAGTCCAGGCTTAGACAGACTTAGCCCAGACTTAGACAAGTATAACCAGACCTGGTTTTCGGGACCCAGTAGCGGGCCCCGTTACCCTTTTTGTCGACTTGTCAAAACTTTGACATCTTTGGGCTTAGATAAGCCCTATATGACTATTAGGATTATGACGGGATTAAGTCACCCCGATTATACCCGGTTGGCCTGTCTAGCTTTGTTCGTCCCTGATAGCACCGTATTTGATTGAGGTCGGCTAGTTTGACTTAGAACACTGAACCGCCTTTCCATGACTTGTAATGTATACCCAGACTTTTATATACATATTTTTATAGTAGGTAGTTGACCTAGAAGGACCCCAAGATTGACTTGTAGCATGTTGTAGAGTTAGCTTCTGTACCTATATAATAGTAATGACTTGGCACTAAGGCGTTCCCCGTTTATTTGATATGATATGACCTTTGATTCTGTTCTGGTTACTGGCTATGATGAGTTCCGGTTCGAGTCCGGCTACTGATTCAGGTATGATGATTTTGGTTATTGACTATTGGGTATTCCGATTCGAGTCCGGCCCCGGATTGTGGTACACTATGAGTTCCGGTTCGAGTCCGGCCACTGATTATTATGAGTTTCGGTTCGATTCCGGCATCTGGTTATGATATGATTGGAGAGTTTTGGTATTGGGTACCGTGATTATGATGTTGTTGTTCTATGAGTTCCGGTTCGAGTCCGACAGATATGATATATATGTGGCCTCTTGTTATTACCCACTGCTTCCGGTTCGACTCCGGCGTCTGGCCTCTTGTTATTACCCATTGGTGCCGGTTCAAGCCCGGTGCACTCCTGTTGGTTATTGTGGTTACTGGATACTGATACATCCTCGAGACACTGGTGACTATGCATTTACTTTTCTTGTGTGTCCCGCTGGTTTATGGGGGCCAGACTGGGTTATTGTTTTCTTCCGTGTGCCTATCGGGCTTATGGGGGCCCAGATAGGTTATGTTTGACTTGTGTGTTTACTTACGCATTTATTTACTCGTTATTATGTATCACACTTATATTTTCCTGAGCATATCTATACGCCTCGGCCGTTACTTATGTATCTATTGCTTGTACCCCGACTTAGCATGCCCCCTGCACTTTAGCTTGCTTATATTATATTAAGCTCAGTCGGCCGATGATGCCTACTGAGTACCCGTTGCCCTGGTACTCATACTGCACTTCTGCATCTTTTTCCCCGATGCAGATCCAGGCACCAGTCGACGGTTTTGATGTGACTCTTTTCTCAGCACTGATTCCGGAGCAAGGTGAGCTTACTGACGTCCGAGGCAGATCCTTCTCCATCCTCTACTGTATAGTCTTTTGCTCTCAAGACTATTGTACTTATTATACATGTTTGGTTTCTGTCTTGTATTTTGGGTATGTTAGTAGTGGCTCATGTACTGACCCCACCAGGTCTTGGGAGGGGTTCTGGACTTTATATACATTGTCCTCTTCCTTCTCAGTCTTAGCATGTTTATAAATATGGTTACTTCCACTTCTTCTCTGTTTTATGAGATTCCGCCCGTTAGCCCGTCGCTTGTTGCTCCGGACTAGGGTTTGGCTTGCCTATTGGTGGGTTACGATAAGCGCCATCATGACCCAAATATTGGGTCGTGACAGCTTGGTATCAGAGCCCAGGTTGTGTAGGTAGTGTCGGTACATGAGCCAATGTTTAGTAGAGTCCTGTGGATCGGTGCAGGGACGCCTGTATCCTATCCTCGGGAGGCTACGGAGCAGTTTTAGGGGAGTCTCTCATTTTCTTGACTCATGTCCGTGCATTGGGTCTGCGTTGGTTTCTGATCTTCATTTGGTTCACTCTTTACGCAGATGGTTAGGACGCATGGTGCGAGACCCGAGGGTCAGGACCCCGAGCCTGCAGCAAGGGCTCCAGTTAGGGGTCGAGGTCGACCCAGAGGTCGGGGGCAGGGTAGAGCAGCAGCCCCAGGATGAGATCATGCTAGGGATCAGTTACCCGATCCTGTTATAGCTCCAGATACTCCGCCGCCACAGCAGCCGGTGGGCCAGGGAGCAGCCCAGGCTCCACCTGGATTTATAGATGCTTCTTTGCTTCGAGGTACATTACTTCAGTTGTTGGGGATAGTTGGAGGTCCGTCAGCCGAGGGAGCCCAACCAGCAGTACAGGGAGTTGGTGTTGGGGCGCAGCCTGTAGCTGCAGCACCCAGAGTTGAGATTCCACCAGCACCGGTAGCTCCACAGCCAGTTATAGATCAGCCTGCTATGTCTGTCGATGAGCAGAAGATGTTGGGGCGTTTATTGAGGTTGACTCCACCGAGATTTGCTGGTACTCCGGGTGAGGATGCATATGAGTTCTTGTCCAGCTGCGAGGATAGATTGCGGAATTTGGGATTGGTACAGTCTCGTGGTGTTGATTTTGTGGCATATCAGTTTGATACTGCAGCGAGGAGATGGTGGAGGGGATATCTTGATTCCAGGCCAGCAGGATCTCCGTCGGTTACTTGGACCCAGTTCTCTGAGATTTTCTTGGGAAAGTATATGCCCCGTACTATGCGGGAGCGACTTAGAGATGAGTTCTCTAGATTGACTCAGGGTTCGTTATCTGTCGCCGAGTATGAGGCGAGGTTTCATGATCTTGCTAGGCATGCTACTTCTATTTTGCCTGATGAGTATGAGAGAGTTAGATGTTTTATCAGGGGACTGAGATTGCCACTCCGCAGAGCTACCCAGAGTTTAGTGACTTTAGGGAAGTCATTCGCAGAGATTACCGAGCATGTATACTCTATTGAGGAGATGGATCGCGAGGCCCAAGGGGGCAGCGATAAGAGACCTCGTGTTCAGGGTAGTTTCAGTGGGAGCCATAGTGGTTCGCAGTTCAGAGGTCATGGGTTCCAGTTTCAGGGTAGGTACCCTCAGCAGCAGCAGCAGTCTTTTCAGCGACAGGGTCAGCCTAGTAGGCCCGTACAGTCAGCTTTGCAAATATCTGATAGGGGTCAGCCCACCTATAGTGGTTCTGTTAGCCAGCCTCAAGGACGTGGTCAGTCCAGTTCATCGACTAGAGGTGGTCATACCAGCTCAGCCGGACCTTCTAGGCCGAGCAGGGAGCCAGGAGCATGCTACACTTGTGGGGTTGTCGGTCATTTTGCGCGTGAGTGTCCTCAGCGCATGGCGATTGAGCCTTCAGTTCAGACAACACAGCCCCTCAGATCTATACCTCCAGCAGGTAGAGGTGGTGCACAGGGTCGTCGGGGTGGTCCCCAGGGTTCTCGAGGTAGAGCACAGGGAGGTCGGACTGGTGGTCAGGGCGGTGCTCAGACTAGTGGTAGCCAGCGTCAGTTGTATGCCGTGCCGGCTAGACCGAAGGCTGAGGCTTCGGATGCAGTGATTACAGGTACGATTTCCGTATGCCATCAGCCAGCCTCTGCATTATTTGATCCTGGATCCACGTTTTCTTATGTATCTACTTATTATGCACCACGGTTGGGTTTGTGTTCTGAGTTATTATCTATGCCCTTACGTGTATCTACCCCCGTTGGTGATTCCTTAGTAGTGGATCGGGTATATAGATCATGTCTGGTGACTATTCAGGAGTTTGAGACTCAGGTTGATTTTATTGTATTGGCCATGGTAGACTTTGATGTGATTCTGGGCATGGACTGGTTGTCTTTTCATCATGCAGTCTTGGATTGCTTTACCAAGACCGTTACCTTAGCCATGCCTGGTGTACCCCCAGTGGTGTGGCAGGGTTCTGTTAGCCGCACACCGACAGGGATTATTTCATATGTTCGTGCTCGTAGATTGATGTCGAGAGGATGTGATTCATTCCTTGCTTATGTTCGGGATGTTAGCATTGAGAGTCCGTCACTTGACTCCGTCCCAGTTGTTCGTGAGTTTCCTGATGTATTCCCGACTGACTTACCTGGCCTTCCTCTTGAGCGTGATATAGAGTTCATTATTGACCTTGAGCCGGGCACCCGACCTATTTCTATAGCTCCTTATCGTATGGCTCCTGCTGAATTGAGAGAGTTGAGTACTCAGCTCCAGGACCTTCTGGGGAAGGGTTTTATCAGGCCGAGTGTGTCTCCGTGGGGTGCTCCAGTTCTGTTTGTAAAGAAGAAGGATGGATCTATGCGCATGTGTATTGATTACAGGCAGTTGAATAAGGTAACTGTGAAGAATAAGTATCCTATGCCTCGTATCGATGATTTGTTTGATCAACTTCACGGTGCAGCGGTATTCTCAAAAATAGATTTGAGATCTGGATACCATCAGTTGAGAGTTAGGGCTGAGGACATCCCAAAGACAGCCTTCAGGACTCGATACGGCCATTATGAGTTCCTAGTGATGTCTTTTGGGTTGACTAATGCCCCAGCAGCTTTCATGGATTTGATGAATCGTGTATTCAGGCCATACTTGGACTCCTTTGTGATTGTGTTTATTGACGACATCTTGGTTTATTCGAGGAGTAACGAGGAGCATGAGCAGCATTTGAGGATTGTGCTCCACACTTTGAGAGATCATCGGCTGTATGCCAAGTTCTCAAAGTGTGAGTTCTGGCTTGAGTCTGTAGCTTTCTTGGGCCATGTTGTGTCCAGACACGGTATCATGGTAGACCCAGCAAAGATTGAGGCTATTCGAGGTTGGGCTAGGCCCACGTCGCCTACTGAGGTACGCAGTTTTGTTGGATTGGCAGGATATTACAGACGGTTTGTTGAGGGCTTTTCGTCTATTGCATCTCCTATGACCAGACTGACCAGGAAGGAGGTTCCATTTCAGTGGTCTGAGGATTGTGAGGCAAGCTTTCTGAAGCTCAAGGATCGACTTACTTCTGCCCCTGTGTTGACTCTTCCAGTTGAGGGCGAGGGTTTTACCGTGTATTGTGATGCGTCTGGTATTGGTTTGGGATGTGTTCTGATACAGCGGGGTCGTGTCATTGCTTACACATCGAGGCAGCTGAAGGTGCACGAATGTAATTATCCCACTCATGACTTAGAATTAGCAGCGGTAGTATTTGCACTGCGGATTTGGAGGCATTATCTATACGGTGTGCATTGTGAGATCTTTACAGACCACCGCAGTCTTCAGCATATCATGACTCAGAGGGATCTTAATTCGAGGCAGCGCAGATGGATTGAATTGTTAAAGGACTATGATATCTCTATTCTCTATCATCCGGGCAAGGCGAATATGGTAGCGGACGCCTTGAGCCGGAAGGTAGTGAGTATGGGTAGCTTAGCCAGTCTCTCAGCGGCCGTTGGCTTTGGATATTCAGTCCTTAGCTAACTCGATGGTGCGTTTGGATATTTCTGACCCCAGAAAGGTTATCGCTTATGTTGGTGCGAGATCTACTTTGCTGGAGCAGATTCAGAGTCGTCAATTTGAAGATAGAGGTCTCCGTAGAATTCGAGATCAGGTATTGAAGGGTGAGTCTGAGAGAGCTACCTTGGGTTCTGATGGTGTTCTGAGGTTTGACGGTCGTATTTGTGTTCCGAGGATTGAAGATTTAATTCAGTTGATTTTGTGTGAAGCTCACAATTCTAGATATTCTATTCACCCCGGGACAGCTAAGATGTATAGAGATCTGAGACAACACTATTGGTGGAGCGGTATGCGGAGAGATATAGCAGGGTTTGTAGCCCGATGCCTTTGTTGTCAGCAGGTAAAGGCCGAGCACCAGAGACCTGGTGGAATGCTTCAGCAATTGCCCATTCCCGAGTGGAAATGGGAGCGGGTCACTATGGATTTCATTGTTGGATTGCCTCGCACCTCCCGTGGTTTTGATAGTATTTGGGTTATTGTGGACCGATTGACTAAGTCTGCACACTTTATCCCTGTTCGAGTCTCCTATAGTGCTGAGAGGTTAGCTCGTGTATATATTCAGGAGGTGGTCCTCCTACATGGAGTGCCAATATCTATTATCTCAGACCGAGGATCTCAGTTTACCTCCAGTTTCTGGCAGACTTTCCAGGAAGAGTTGGGTACTCAGGTGGACCTTAGTACTGCATTTCATCCTCAAACCGACGGGCAGTCTGAACGAACTATTCAGGTATTGGAGGATATGCTCCGCGCATGTGTGTTAGATTTTAGGGGTCAGTGGGATCAATTCTTACCTTTAGCCGAGTTCGCGTATAATAATAGCTTCCATTCCAGCATTCAAATGGCTCCGTTTGAGGCTTTATATGGCAGACGGTGTCGATCTCCAGTTGGCTGGTTCGAAACTACAGAAGTCAATCCTCGTGGCACAGATTTACTCCGAGAATCTTTGGACTGAGTTCGAGCGATTCAAGATAGGTTGCGGACAGCTCAGAGTAGACAAAGGAGTTATGCTGACCGTAGACGTCGTCCGTTGAAATTCAGGGTGGGTGATAGGGTCTTCTTACGAGTATCGCCCATGAAGGGCGTGATGCGGTTTGGTAGGAAGGGTAAGCTTAGCCCCAGGTATATTGGACCCTTTGAGATTTTGCGGACAGTTGGAGAGGTGGCTTATGTGTTAGCTTTACCTCCGGCATTTTCAGCTATCCACCCAGTATTTCATGTTTCTATGCTACGACAATATATTCCAGATGAGTCGCATGTGCTTCAGTGGGACTCGGTTCAGTTAGACGAGAAACTAACATTTGTGGAGGAGCCTGTGTCCATTTTAGCCAGAGATGTCAGACGGTTACGCTCCCGGGACATTCCAGTGGTTAAGGTACAGTGGCGTCACCGTCCGATTGAGGAGGCAACTTGGGAGCTTGAACGTGACATGCGAGCCCAGTATCGATACTTGTTCACATCTTCAGGTACGTGCTTATTCTTGACTTTCGTGGACGAAAGTCCTTTTAGTAGTGGATATTGTAATGACCTTCCCGGTCATTTCCTTCGTTTTCGTGTGTTGTCAGCGTTTAGAGCTTTTCTATAACTTCCCCAAGTTATTTATGACTTGCTGGGACCGACAGTTCGGCTCCCGGGCAGTTCGTTTGAGAATATTATTTAGATCGAGCACGTTGTAAAATATTAAATTAAATTAAAATTTGGTAAAATGACATAGTTAATTACCTTTTGAAAATGTTTTGAAATTTATAAAATGTATAAAATTTTTTAGTTATGATATATCTATACTATTTTATAATAGTTTTATAACCTATTGATAATTAAAGCGGAGATAGTGAATTTAAATATGTTAAAATAATATTATTATTTTATAGAGGTTTTACTTGAAATAATTTTCTATTAATTATGGTATATTTAAAATATTGTATTTATTTTACCACGGACCTATGCAATACCCGAATACATATATAACAGGATGAAATTTATATTAGTGGGCCACCTCCACTCCACGTGGAGATTATGAAGGTGGACAACACTTTGGTTAATAATGGAGAGGCTGCCACTTGGCCATTTACATGGCACTTAGTCAATGTAATAGGAAAAACTTTTTGTAGCTAGAATTTATGTTTTCACTGCCTAAAATCTTGTTCCTCTAATAATATACCTAAACCGTCTCTGATCTAGGTATGTATAGAAGCTTCTTATGTGAAAATTCAAACTATTTAGATTTAGCTTTGATCTTTAATTCCTAAGTAACTTAACTACCCACGAGCTATGATCCTAAGATTACACCGTTCTTGCAAAAAAGGAGAGAATCCACTTCCTATATGTTATGTCTTTCAGATTTGATTGAGGTTCCTAAATACATATATTTGGAGAAAAATTTAATCGTAATCATAAGATTCAAGTCAGTGGAGTAAAGTATATTAATCCAAAACATCGCATTGAGGAAATTATTATTGGCCACATCAGTTGGAATTTGAAAAGCTGGCACCGGTCCTTTAAGTTTGGGATGACATTTGCTTTCTTGTGATTGTATAGAACTTGCAAGACTACCGTTAACGGGAAAGAACCCAAGTTTGGCAGCAGTCTGAGGCCTCTCGAAAGGGAAAGGCTCCTATTTAACTGGCTTTAGCAGGCGTTCGGCGGCGTCCAGGTAGGCTAGGTTTACCTTCCTTTACACTTAGACTGGGCGTATGTGTGATATATGTATGCTATTGTGCTGGTATTGTGGGCTGGTATTATAGACTTGGTGGTGGTGGTTTGCTGTGATTTAGGCCTTCTAGGCCGGATAGGGCTATTCGGATATATTCCAGGCCCGTTATCCTCGTGGTACCCCACAGATGACCTATTTGGGGTCGGATAGTATTGTTGTTGTTGTTGCTAGTCTGGGAATGTTATTGTTGGACCTTAGTCCAGGCTTAGACAGACTTAGCCCAGACTTAGACAAGTATAACCAGACCTGGTTTTCGGGACCCAGTAGCGGGCCCCGTTACCCTTTTTGTCGACTTGTCAAAACTTTGACATCTTTGGGCTTAGATAAGCCCTATATGACTATTAGGATTATGACGGGATTAAGTCACCCCGATTATACCCGGTTGGCCTGTCTAGCTTTGTTCGTCCCTGATAGCACCGTATTTGATTGAGGTCGGCTAGTTTGACTTAGAACGCTGAACCGCCTTTCCATGACTTGTAATGTATACCCAGACTTTTATATACATATTTTTATAGTAGGTAGTTGACCTAGAAGGACCCCGAGATTGACTTGTAGCATGTTGTAGAGTTAGCTTCTGTACCTATATAATAGTAATGACTTGGCACTAAGGCGTTCCCCGTTTATTTGATATGATATGACCTTTGATTCTGTTCTGGTTACTGGCTATGATGAGTTCCGGTTCGAGTCCGGCTACTGATTCAGGTATGATGATTTTGGTTATTGACTATTGGGTATTCCGGTTCGAGTCCGACCCCGGATTGTGGTACACTATGAGTTCCGGTTCGAGTCCGACCACTGATTATTATGAGTTCCGGTTCGAGTCCGGCATCTGGTTATGATATGATTGGAGAGTTTTAGTATTGGGTACCGTGATTATGATGTTGTTGTTCTATGAGTTCCGATTCGAGTCCGGCAGATATGATATATATGTGGCCTCTTGTTATTACCCACTGCTTCCGGTTCGACTCCGGCGTCTGGCCTCTTGTTATTACCCATTGGTGCCGGTTCAAGCCCGGTGCACTCCTGTTGGTTATTGTGGTTACTGGATACTGATACATCCTCGAGACACTGGTGACTATGCATTTACTTTTCTTGTGTGTCCCGCTGGTTTATGGGGGCCAGACTGGGTTATTGTTTTCTTCCGTGTGCCTATCGGGCTTATGGGGGCCCAGATAGGTTATGTTTGACTTGTGTGTTTACTTACGCATTTATTTACTCGTTATTATGTATCGCACTTATATTTTCCTGAGCATATCTATACGCCTCGGCCGTTACTTATGTATCTATTGCTTGTACCCCGGACTTAGCATGCCCCCTGCACTTTAGCTTGCTTATATTATATTAAGCTCAGTCGGCCGATGATGCCTACTGAGTACCCGTTGCCCTGGTACTCATACTGCACTTCTGCATCTTTTTCCCCGATGCAGATCCAGGCACCAGTCGACGGTTTTGATGTGACTCTTTTCTCAGCACTGATTTCGGAGCAAGGTGAGCTTACTGACGTCCGAGGCAGATCCTTCTCCATCCTCTACTGTATAGTCTTTTGCTCTCAAGACTATTGTACTTATTATACATGTTTGGTTTCTGTCTTGTATTTTGGGTATGTTAGTAGTGGCTCATGTACTGACCCCACCAGGTCTTGGGAGGGGTTCTGGACTTTATATACATTGTCCTCTTCCTTCTCAGTCTTAGCATGTTTATAAATATGGTTACTTCCACTTCTTCTCTGTTTTATGAGATTCCGCCCGTTAGCCCGTAGCTTGTTGCTCCGGACTAGGGTTTGGCTTGCCTATTGGTGGGTTACGATAGGCGCCATCATGACCCAAATATTGGGTCGTGACACTCACGATCCAATAAAACCTTTGTAGCGAGCGAGCGCAAGAGGTTATAAGTATGAAAATCACGACACACAAGTTGCCACTAATGATTACCACGTATTCCTCAATGCCCTATACAAAAGGAAAGAAGTGGACCTTTGACTTTTTCGGCTACTTCATATGCTGGCAAGCCGACAACATGCTTGTCTCATCTAATTTTTTGATTAGAAATTTTCAACAGAAAAAGAAACACGAGAAATTATCTGAAGTGGAGAATTCATTATTAATTGTTGATTATGGATAATTCATATATAATCTTTAAATTTAATAACTAAAAGAAATAAAGAAAGACAAAACAAATGATGACAAAAAGACTACTTGACTTAATAAACAATTACACATAATGCATCATGACTTAGAAAATCACATAAATCACATAAAATCAAAGAATACATAATCAAATTTATACGTTTAATATCAAGTCGAGAATCAAATAATTCAACAATTCTATAACTCTTTCCATCATTAGTTAGTATTCTTCCATCACCCCATCAAATTATCATGGAGTATTCTTCTAATTGCACACATGATCTGCTAACAGAAATTCTACGGAGGCTACCATGGAGTATATCCTTCTAATTGCCACATGATTTGCTAACATAAATTCTATTAAGGCTGCCCACATTCCATGTTTAACTTCTTATATAGATGTGATATTTTAGGCTACGTAGAATTTGATTTAATTTCAAATAAGGAAAAGTAACTTGAAATATATTATTTGATTTGAATTTTTTAATTTGAGGAAATAGGTGAAAAGACAATTTTGTCTAAAACAGAGTATTTTAATGAAGGGTAAAAAGTTCAAATCACTTTTCTAAAGGTCTTCACACTTTTAATATATTGTAGATGTAGATGTAGATGTAAAATAAATATGGAATAAATATGAATTAGTTAATAATCTACAAAATAGATTTTTATTTTAAAAATACCACGTGGCTTGTTCTCAAGATGCCACTTGGCTTAATTATAGATTAGACTATTCTCCTTTATTATATATAATATAGATTCTTATATACGTGTAACTAAGAAAAGTATTTTGCATACCTGGAAAGTATTCATCACATATGATTTATTCAGACTTTAGATAAATGTTTCTCATTCGTTTTGAACATACAGAAATAGCTAAATTTATTTATGCGTTTAATTAATTATCAAAAGTGGTTAAATTTTATGATTCGTCATATTTTCTAAAGAAGAAATTGCATTGAAGTTGATATACTCTGCAAATTCATTTCTTGAAATGAATGTGACAATATTTAGTAAAATATATAAATGTAGGCGTTTTCTTGGTTGTGAAGATATTACGACTGACCTTCAAAAGAGGTAGAATAATTGAGAAGAAATAACTCTAAAATTTACTCCTGAAGTAGTAAATACTCTGAAATTTACTCCCAAAGAAGAAAATCTAAAATTTATTCATGTAATAGTTAATCAGAAATTTTCTAAAGCAAAAAACACATGTCACGATAAACTTAAAATGTACTAGTACAAATAAGTTTATAAGATGGCATGAACGTTTGTGTCATTTTGAAGACATATATTGAGTATTCAACCAACATTAAAGAACTAGAATTTTTTTCAATAATTGTTATGCGTTCTCATGATAAGTTAATTATATAAGTCAATGTTGG
Organism: Capsicum rhomboideum; assembly: GCA_031232105.1. Lineage (NCBI taxonomy): Eukaryota > Viridiplantae > Streptophyta > Magnoliopsida > Solanales > Solanaceae > Capsicum > Capsicum rhomboideum. The sequence goes on from CP124714.1 coordinate 71,109,631, forward strand.
GATTGGATCCCCCAAATCTTGTAAAGTATTAAAGGTGAATATGGACATGTAATGACCCATCATGTCATTTTCGTAATTTTCATGCATTTTTCATGTTTTGACCCTTCCCATAGCTTCCTTATAACATTTATGACCTGCGGGGATTAGTGGTGCGGTTCCCAAAGTGTTCAGTCGGGAACCATTTTTCCTGTATTGAAGCTTTTATAGTTGGAAAATTTGACTTCAATCAGCATTCCTAGTAAACGGACTTAGATGGGAATTCTGACAGTTCCATTAGCTTCGAAGCGTAGATTTTGGATTAGGGGGACCTTTGGTTTGGTTCTTGATGTCGTCCAAATTACACGTTGCAATAAAGAATAACACAACTGCAGATCAAATATTGAACCAAACTAGGTTGTCGATCCCACTGGGAATATGGTTAGAAATAAGGTCAATATGGTTATTTAAAATAGTAGTCGGTTATTTCTATGGGAAATTATAGTAAGAAGTAACTGTTTGTAAAAGTAGTCAGACAAGTAAAAAAGTATGAGAATTTATTGTTTTGTTATCAATTAATGAGAATGGACTAGGACTATGCTCCCCATGATTTCATAGCTCAATAAGCATACTAGTGTTATATCCTAATGCTTTGCATGCAAAACTGACAAGTTAAGTTCACCTAAACATCTTTCAATCCTAATTAGATGAATATCTCTCATATCCCTTTCGGTCTTCAAGGATTTACTTATTAACCCTTTATTTAACCTCAGATTGACTTTACCTGTTAGGGCTTAATTCATTAGATGAGGATTAGAAGCCTCAAATCTCTGTTGTTAATCTTTTTTCCTAATCTCTACTTGTTTTGTCAAGCAAGTGAAGGTTTATGACGAGTTCTTAAGTTTGCAACCGTTAAAAAGCAATAATTACGAAGAGAAAAATAATACGTGCATGAACACCATTCTAAAATCACTAAGCATTTTAACCTACATTGTTATTCCATCATGGTTCCTACAATCCTAGTTATGGAATTTAGATACTCATGTTTGTAAGAATAAAATCAGGAACTATTGTAGAAAACATGATCATGAACTTACGAGGTGAATAAGAAAAATTTGAAATTGTGTATTATCACACAAATCCAAAATCAACAATCAAAGTATGAATTAATTACTCAAAAACTCAAGAGTATGTTGTTTCTTAGCAATACCAAACACAAAAATAATGTAAGTGTGTAAAATTAAACTTAAAACCTAGAAAATGTATTTATAGAATACAAAGCCAATCCTAAACCAAATAGGAAAACTAGGTCGCATCAACTGTTCATCACCCATGGTTTGGAACCACAGTCCGTGAAAGTGGAAAGGTGACTCGTTGTTTGCATTTTCACTGAAATCTACCCAGGTTACCATAAGTTAGATCACAACTCGTGGACAACTTTCCACGGTTTGTGGATTGATCCATGGTTCCAAACTCCAAATTGCATCGCCACAGTATTCATACTGATGGATCTCAAAATATACCATGAACTGGTTTCAGGGTCTGTAGAAATAATCGTCATTAGACTTCAACTTTCACATCTTCACATACTCTTCCATGAATCTCAGCACGACTCGTGGCTTGCATTCACGAGTCATCAAATGAGCCTTGGTTTGAATTTGAATTTGCATCTTATCAGAATCGTCTTCACAAGTGTCAAAATTATCTGTGGATTGGTTCCACCATCTGTCAGGTGAGTTCATGGACCAGTACTTAGTCTTTTGGCTCTAAATTTCTACTTTTGATTTCACAACCTAATTTCCTGTACAAAAATACATCATATCTACCAAAACATACTCAAGAACTTATAAAATTTCCAAATTTTAAGCGTCGAATGAGCCATAAAATCCTGGCACATCAACATGCTCAATTTAAAACATTTGATTTTACTTAAGCAACAAAACATAAGACACTAATACAACGACATGATGCTTCGGAAATCTGAAAATTAGGAAACCCCATGACAATCACACAATCATATGGCAAAGACACACATTTTCTTGCAGGTTCAAACCTCCTTCTTATTATTCAAAACTAGTGTGAACAAATAACATTTTTCAACTAACTCAACAGGATCAATGCATGATAATCAAGTTATTATTAGACAATTCATACACTTAGTGACACACAACTTTTGTAGTTAGCAATCAAACAATTATACCCAAGTGCCCTCACATTTAAAAGAACAGTCCTACACACATAATCATAGCAATATAACATTGGGAAAACATATCAAAGTGTGAACACACTCACCAAAAAGTTCAAACAATGCACATACACATACCATAGGCTTGCCTTATTTTTTATGTTTCGATCGTCTGACAGTCGCACTAGGATCACTATAGGACTTTTACTTGGCTTGTAATGTAGGCTTGGAGATGAATATGGTAGATTTTAGGATTAGTGACTTAACATTCTTTGGCACTACACTATTTTTGTCCACTTCCTACACTTTTCTCTTCATCCCTTCTTTTATTTAGTTTAAACTTTAGGTGTGACCTTATTTTTGACTCATGTGCTTACTTTTATCTCTTTTTTTTCTTTTGCAAGTTCCAACTTTTTCTTTTTCTTTTTCAGGATATACCATACCATTTTTTTTCTTTTGATGACTAGTTTCTTCTTTACATACCCAACTCTTCTCCTCATTTACCCCTATAACAGCCACCCTCATCTTAAGCGATTTGCTAGAGTTGAGGTATAGCGTCCAAGGATGTCATGATCTAAATAGTCATGAGTGACAGCGACACTAACCCTATAGTGGGAGAATCCTCTAACCCAAGACTTAACCAATTTATTTAACACAATACATTAATAAAATAATAAATCTCAACTTATATAAACAAAAAAAATAAATGAAAGTCTAACTATTACATCCCCAAAATCCAAAGTTATCGTACATAGGACACTATATAAAACAGTATCTAGAATGATCCAAAACTCACTAATCAATACATCGTTTGAAGATGGAACAATGCAACTATGAAGATCTGTGGCAGCCTGAACAGAAGTAGCTCACCCTCGAATCAATCAACTGGGAACGCTAGCTATGAGGTTGCCTCGACATCTCTAAAACACAGTCTGCACTCAAGAAAAATAGTACAAGAGTATTATCACTACAAACATTATATACTGACAAGCATAATAGGCCGACTCAAAATAGTAGCAAGTATATCTCATGAATAGATAAAACAAATAGACAGGTACATCAATACATAGTCAATAATTGCATCAACCAGTTAAGTCACCCAATTTCCAAACTCATCAATACCAATAACATAAAGGACGTATAGTCATCAACAAATATATGTCAACAATAAAAGGCATATAAGTCATCACATAAAACATATCAAGTCATTCCAAACCCTATAAGTATAAGCAGTCACATCACAATTATGGATCTTTTCCACATAAATTTCACAGTTGAATAGCCTGCATATCTTATAAATCTGACTTTGTATCGAATCAGAACTCAGAAGAATTATAAATCTACACACTCATGCTAAAGGATCTTATTTTTTCCCAACTAGTCATGACCTGTAGGCGACAACCTAGAGTCTATTTATCGTACCGATATGGTACCCGCTCCATATCATAGCCACTCGTTTGTAAGCTCACATCCGTAGCGAGCTATACAACAATCAAAATAGTATATATATATCCTCAACTCTTTAACATACCTTAGTATGTTCTCATAATCAGCTATCTCCTAGGACAATACAATAAGTAAACAAAATATAGCAACTGTAAACTATTCTCATAAGTCATCTAAAAATAGGCTTCAATAGTTATAAGCTTATTCATACAAGCACATGTCAATCCAAATAAATAATCTATCACAAATTATGTCCAAAGACCAATTAATGTGCTAATCAATGCAGAACACATACAAGATACTATTTCAAGTCTAACTCCACATAAGTCATAACCTACCTCACCCAAAGAATCTGGAACAAGCAAGCTAAGCCATGGAAGATTTCCCTATCCTCAATGCCTCAACACGTTCATAGTCTAAAACAAGAAATTATAAGAGTAATTAATAATTTACTCTTCTAAGTAGTTTTTATGCTAAAGGTATCATCTTTATGGAACTCAGGGTTCCCAATTACCCCAATTCATGTTTATGAAATACAAATTCATGCTAGAAAGTATTAATTTACACCATATAAGAAATTCTAGATGATATTACATCTACCCATAGGCTTTCTTACACTTTTCATGAACCTAGGGTTCTAACCCATAATTCCACCATTAAAATCTTCCTAATAATTCTAAGATTTTAGTAGATTACTAGATGATAGAATTGATGGAAGAACTTACCTCAATGGAAGAATTTTACCTTAGATTTGGGAAAATTGCCTCTCTGTAGCTCGAGGACGAGGCTTAGAGGTGAAACTAAAAATTAAGTCACTTAAATTGACATTCGATCACAACCCAACTAGGAGGATCGTGCTGGAACATACTCTATTCTAACTAGATAGGAGAATCCTTATCACCCATTCTATAATGACCCTCCAGGTCATTTTTCTCATTTTTGTGCTTTTTCTATGTTTAGAACCTTTCTATAGCTGCTCCAGGTCATTTATGACTTGCTGGGACTTGCAGTTTAGTTACCAGCCAGTTTGTTTGGTTTTTAGAGACATTTTCCTATTTTGAAACTTCTAAAGTTGAGAAATAGATCCCGGGTCAAAACCTTAGGTAAACGGCCTTGAATGCCATTTCTAACAGTCTCATTAGCTTCGAAACATCAATTTTAGGCTAAGGGAACCCTTGTTTTGGGTTCCAAGGCTTCCAGACTCATTTTGGGCGATTGGGTGAAATTTAGTTAAAATGACCCTTGGGGGTGTGGGACCCACTTTTTATCGAAATTACCATGGATGGAAATTTTAATGGCCTCGTTGAGTCCAGAATGTCAAATTTGGTAGGGTATCATAGTTTGTTTGCATTCACAGGATTCTGAATGAATCTCGAGGGCCCGATCGAGATATTTGGAACTTGCCAAGTTGCTGGTGGATCAACACCTGGTGCAGGCTAAAAATGGCCTTCACATTTGCGAGGCCTTGGCTGCATTGTCCAGGGTTCACAAGCCACAATTATTATTCACGAAGCAGAGACCGACCAAGCTGGTCCAACCTTCTTCTTCACAATCGTGGTGGACCTTCCGTGTTTATGAAGGTCTGTCAGGACTGGCACCTGCGTTCACAATAAGGGTCCCATGTTTGTGAAGAAGGGACCCTTAGCAGTATATAAACCTTCTTCTTTGTTTTTTCCAGCCCATTTTCCAAGTTCCAAACACCATTGTAAACACTTTGAGCTCTGAAATTGTGAGATAATTGTATTGTTGAGTTGGGATTAGCTTGGGAGAGTGATTGTGGGCCATATACCATTCAATTCCCTCAAGTTTCCACTTAATTTCCCCATTAATTCTCCATTTTGATTATTTTTTTGGGATTGTTGTTGGGGCTGGTTCGGGGTAGTTTTAAGCTTGGATTTAGCAAGAATTCTTATGGGATTTTATCCTTTAGCTACGTGGGAAGCTGTGACAGTTTTAATTTTGTGATTCTGCAAGTGGACCCTATGTGGAAATTTTTATCCAATTTCTAACCCGGAGAATTTATACGTAATATGGGTATTATTTTTCTTATCTAGAAGCATAGAATATTGTTTTGATAGCGTGGCATCTCTCGGAGGCCTCTTAGAAAGGGAAAGCTTTGGTTTAGAGGATTCACCGAGCATTCAACGGCGTCCAAGTAGATTAGGCTTACTCTACTTTTATATTGAGCTTACTTATGGTATTAGTGAACTATTTGCTAGTTTTGGGTAGGTAGTTTTAGCCCGGATGTTATCTTAGTAGCTTTATGCCTTATTTAGCCTACTGAGGCCCTGTTTCGGTAGATTTTGGGCCTGTTCTCCTCTAGTGTGGTATGTCATCATCCTTTAGGGATAGGTTTAGTGCTATTAGTACCTTGAGAGGGGGATGGGAAGCCTTAAATGATAATCGGGCAGGGTCTAACCTAGGTTCAGTTATCGAGACCCCGCAGGAGGCCCCACTGCCCTTTTTAGATAGTGTATTATGGCATGAAGACCCGTTAGGCTCAGTTAGACTCTTGACTACCATTTTAGGCTATTTTCATAGGATGGGTTGACTTAGACTTCGTTCCTGGCCTATTATAGCTCCTTTTCATGGGTAGAATAGTAATTGATCCTGTACCACACCTCTTGTCACGCCCCAAATCCTATCGGGATGGATTGACACTCATAGCCAACAAGGCCTGAGAGAACCAAACTTTGCCTCTATTCAATCATATGCATGCCATAAGAAACCCATAATCACATAATAGCTTTAGATACCAACAATGGAATTCATGGAATATGATATATATATACATATGCGAAACTTGGCCGTTGAGGCCACCAAGTCAAAAATGACATATACCTTTTACATTTATACACCCACATCCATCTACAAAAGCCTCTAACAAATGCATTGACTAAAATGAACTAAAAGTCAGTACAAGTCCCCGCTTTATACAACATGTACAACACCAAAACATATGTACAACAGACACTCGGAGAAGCCCCGACCTAACTGGAGCTCACCAATGATCTGCAACAACTGGCAACCTACTGTGGAGGCCTACTAGTACCTACGCCTGCAACAAGTAAGGTAAATTCCCCAAGAGGGGTCAGTAAGAAGAATGTACTGAGTATGTAAGGCCATATGAAACTTGTAAGATATGTAAATATGTCAAAGAACTCAAGTTCAAATGCATAACTAATATAGATACGTCACAATGTAGATGAGTCACTATTCTGTACTTTGGAAACCATGTATTTTGTTTTCATTACTTTCTTTGTATCTTTGCTTCTATGATTATTCGTCTTTGACTGTGACCTGTGATACCCGAGCCCCGACTGAACCGTGGGTTTGAACATAACATATCGTTATGTTGGGATCAGCTCGAGCTAGACTTATGCCCCTAGAGCTTCCACCCATGAATTAACAAATCGGGATCGGCTCGAGCTAGGTTATTACCCCTAGAGCTGCCACCCATACTAACATATCAAGTTCGGCTCGAGCTAGGTTATTACCCCTAGAGCTGCCCCCTGTCAGGATCGGTCCGAGCTAGGCGTATACCTCTAGGACTGCCCCGTAATCCAACAAATCTCGGGATCGGCTTGAGCTAGGCATTTACCCCCAAAGCTACCACCCATACTTGATTATTGACCACATATTTGCATTACTTTGTTCATTACTTTGAGATTGACACAATGATAGTCATAACTTTATATGAAGCTTTGGATCATTAACCAATGAGTGAGAGACATGAGAATAAACATTGTGAGAAACATAACATTATTTGCACCATAACATCATTGGAACAATTGGACAACAATCCATGAACAAGAGACATGAGTATAATCACTATTGGAACATTGGAACACAACCTTATTGGGCTTTTGGAACATTAACCATGAATATGAGACATGAAATTCACAATCGATCAATGAGTAGGAAACATATGATAATGACCATTGATAACCGGATATCTAATACCTTAGCACATTTTGGAATAGGACAAGCGTAAAGTCAATGTGAATACTATTTGCCGCAGAATGATACGGATAGAGTAACCTTACATACCTTGTATTCCCAATACGAATATACAATCCTAGATGTGCATACAATAGTACCGCTCCTTCTTTATGTGTCACTCTACAACACAAATAGATAACGGGATTCACATTAACCATCAACTACTTTACAAATGCATATAACATCAATGAGTTACATGTTTGCCTTTAAACATGCCATTTCCTCTTGAGAAAACCATTAATGAAATTATTATTCAAAAATCTCACAATATTCCCAACATTGACCAATACATGATAATCAATACATTTCACCACCACACTTCTCCTTTACACTTTCTTATCCACACCACATCACAAATAATCCATCAAATTACCTCAATACACCTCATAGCACATATCGGCCAAAATCCCACAATTTACACTTATAGAAAAATAACAAGTTTAATAACAAAATCACACCATACAAGTTCATATTTCATCCATACCATGCTCTTTCATCAAAGTCACAAGTCATAATTCAAGCTTGAATCTCATGGATCACAAATCTTATATAAAAACACAAAGTACCATGTCCAACACTTCCAAGCATAACCAACATGATTTACATACTCTCTCATACATATAATAAATTAATCCATATCAATAATCACTTACCCAAGCTTGAAAATGATGATCTCGTTCCAAAAGATGGCTTTGAGTCTTTAGGGTTTGAGAGCAAATATCTTATCTCTTTGTTCTAAAAGGCATGAGACTTGTGAAGAATAAAAATCAGATTTTTTGGTCCCTTTTATAGGACTTTATGTCAATCCTTAGCCACTCTTAAAGCATTAAATGCTTGGTCTAGAAGGTCAAGGCAAGAATGGGTCTTTTGACCCATTTTGGCCCATGTCTTCTTCTCATTTTTGGGCCTTTTGTTGGGCCTAATTCACTTAACCCAATAAAATCAATAATTTCTCGTGTTTAAATCATCTCATATATTTTACAACAATATTCCCACTCACGTGATTCATATTCGTAACCTCAATCCCAAAAACAAGCTATTCTAGCCACGTATGGCCCATTTTGACCACAAGGGCAAAACTGTCATTTTGATGCCAAATACGTTCTCGAGTAATTTTATCATACCAATATAATATTTCATTCATTTCATGTATATTTTCATGGTTGTAAAAGAAACATGATAAAAATTGGCTCGGTACGTCACCGAACACCCTTAGGACTTAGAAAATTTCCAACTTTCGAAAAATGGAAAAACCCATACTGGCACGCCATTGGGAGCACCAGCTTGCTGCCTTTTGACAAAAATTTTTGGCCCAAAGTGGCCTGGCATGCCCTCTTGCACGCCTGAGCCTTAGTTTTTATCAAAATTTTGTTTTTCGTCTTTTCTTCGCGGGTTTGGTTAGATACTTCAAGTCCTATTCTTTAACTTACTTCTTACCCTTAATATACTTTGTTTAGAGGTCCTCTTAGCCTCATTTTGAACCCCACAAGTTCTCCACAAAAATCACAAAACACCTCCTACGAAGGTTTAATCACATATACAAGGGCCAAATTCAATTATCTCATCAATAGCATTACCAAATACATACTTATAGCTCTCGATACCTAAGTAAACATTATTTAATGTCGTCAAGTAGGGTTAGAAAGGTACGGGGTGTTACATTCTTCCCCCCTTAGGAAGGTACGGGGTGTTACATTCTGTCCAAGTAAAACAGTTTCACCCGCTTCAAACCATCCAATTGGTGAGCTACATTTCCTTCCGTACAAGGCTTCATAAGGTGCCATTTTAATACTTGATTGATAGCTATTGTTATAAGAAAATTCCATAAGAGGCAAATGGTCATCCCAACTTCCTTGAAAATCTAATGTACAAGCTCGTAGCATATCTTCAAGTGTATGAATAGTACGTTCTGCTTGTCCATTAGTCTGAGGATGGAAAGCCGTACTCAAATTCACCTGTGTACCCAAACCCTGCTGAAAAGATCTCCAAAAGTGCGCTGTGAACTGTGCTCCTCTGTCTGATATAATGGAAAGTGGAATACCATGCAACCGCACTATTTCTCTAACATACAATTTCGCATACTCTTCAGCTGTATAGGTGGTCTTGACTGGTAGGAAATGCGCTGACTTGGTAAGCCTGTCCACTATAACCCATATAGAATCAAATTTTTGTAATGTACGAGGCAAACCTGTAATGAAGTCCATATTAATCATATCCCATTTCCAGACTGGAGGATTGATACATTGCATATAACCTCCCGGTTTCTGATGTTCTACTTTCACTTGTTGACAATTCGGGCATTGCGCGACAAATTCTGCAATGTTCCTTTTCATATTTTCCCACCAATACACTTCTTTTAAATCATGGTACATTTTAGTAGCACCCGGATGAATAGAATAGCGTGAATGATGCGCCTCTGTCATTATTCGTGTCCTCAGCTCATCTACATCCGGTACACAGACTCTTCCTTGACATTGAAGTACCCCTTCTTGTGTTAGCTCAAATGCCTCTGTCAAATTTTGCTGTACATTTTCCTTTAGCTGCAATAACATAGAATTCGCAAACTGCTTCTCTTTCACTTCAACTATTAAAGAAGATTCTGCTGCATTTTGCACAATAACCCTTTCATTTGGAGATTCTATAAGGTGAACTCCCAAGCTGGCTAGTTAATGTAGATCTTTGATTATCTCTTGCTTATCAGCCAACTGGCCACTAGTGCTTTCTACTGCCTTGCGGCTCAATGCATCAGCTACTACATTTGCTTTGCCTGGATGATAGAGAATATCAATATCAAAGTCTTTTAAGAGTTCTAACCACCTTCCTTGCCTTAAATTGAGTTCCTTATGCTTAAAGATATATTGCAAGCTTTTGTGATCCGTGTAGATATCAACATGAACTCCATACAAATAATGACGCCATATCTTTAAAGCAAAAACTACCGCTGCCAATTCAAGATCATGTGTGGGATAATTTTTCTCAAGTGGCCGCAACTGTCGTAAGGCATATGCTATGACATTACCGTGTTGCATCAACACACATCCGAGGCCAACCCCAGAAGCATCACAATACACTACATAACCGTCGGTACCTTTGGGAAGCACTAAAACTGGTGTGAAGGTTAATTTATCTTTCAACTTTTGAAAGCTTTTCTCACACGCATCATTCCACTGAAATTTTACTGCCTTATGTGTAAGCTTTGTTAACGGTGCAGCAATAGAGGAAAAACCTTTCACAAATCTTCTGTAATAACTTGCCAGTCCAAGAAAACTATGAATTTCTGTGGGTGTCGTAGGTCTTGGCCAATTTTTCACTGCCTCAATCTTTTGTGTATCAACCTGTATCCCTTCATCTGACACAATGTGACCCAAGAATGCAACTGATTTTAACCAAAACTCACATTTGGAGAACTTGGCATACAACTTACACTCACGGAGAATCTGTAACACTTTCCATAAGTGATTAGCATGGTCCTCCGGTGATCTTGAATAAACTAGGATGTCATCTATAAATACCGTGACGAACACGTCCAAAAATGGCTTAAACATCCTATTCATCAAATCCATGAACACCGCTGGTGCATTTGTTAGTCCAAACGACATAACTAAAAATTCATAATGGCCATACCGTATTCGGAAAGCTATCTTGGTACATCTTCCTCTTTAACTCTGACTTGATGGTAACCCGACCTCAAGTCAATCTTTGAAAAACACCTAGCACCCTGTAACTGATCAAACAAATCATCAATTCGAGGGAGGGGATATTTGTTCTTGATCATTACCTTATTCAATTACCGATAGTCGATGCACATTCTCAATGTACCATCTTTCTTCCGTACAAATAATACCGGTGCACCCCACGGGGACATACTAGGCCTAATGAAGCCTTTGTCCAGCAAATCTTTTGATTGCTCCTTCAATTCACGCAATTCTGCTGGAGCCATTCTATATGGAGGAATAGAAATAGGCTGAGTGACTGGAATCACATCAATGCCAAATTCTACTTCCCGTTCTGGGGGTAAGCCTGGAAGATCCTCTGGAAAGACATCCAGAAATTCATTGACCACTGGAATCGACTGCGGAGTTAGTGGTTCCACTTCAGTATCTTTCACCCATACTAAATGACATATATAACCCTTAGCAATCATTTTTCTAGCTTTCAAATAGGAAATAAATCTCCCTCGTGGTGCCCCTACATTACCCTGCCATTCAAGAACACTTTCTTGTGGAAACAAAATTGCATCTTCTTGGCCCGGCAATCTACCGTGGCATAACAAGAGGTCAACCAATCCATTCCCATGATCACATCAAAATGCACCATGTCCAATTCAATGAGATCGGCCAACGTATCATGACCACAAATAGTTACCACACAGTTACGATATACTCTCTTTGCAATAATATGTTCACCAACCGGTGTAGACACTTCAATTGATTTAATTAATAATTTTGGTGCCTTTGCAAATTTTGCAGCAACCAATGGAGTAACATAGGAAAATGTAGAACCGGGGTCAATCAATGTATATACATTATATAAGAATATGGATAATGTACCTGTGACGACATCAGGGGAAGCCTCCGAATTCTGTCGGTCCACTAAAGCATAAGTGCGATTCTGGACACCACTAGTACTGGCTGCTCCTTTGGCACCTCTACCCCGGCCAACAGACTGAACACCTTGGCCCAAAGAAGGGACCGATGCTGATGATGTAACGGCCGATCCTGCCGGTCGTGCTACACCTCACATACTCCTCTGGGGACACTCTCTCATCATGTGTACTGTCATGCCACACCAGAAACAAACATTTGTCCCCACCCTGCATGTACCTGCATGAATACGCCCGCAGTGCTGACACTACTGACGGGGAAAACCTGCTGCCTGTGATCCGTGAACTCCGCTACTCTACCTAGATGGACCACCTCTAGATCCTCGAAACTGAGAATGAGCACCCTCTGTGGAATAGGAGAACGATGGTCTAGGTGGTCTAGGAAACATGCGGGGCCTAGATCCTCCTTGGGACATCATAGGTGGTCCCATAGGTCTAGCCCTTTTGGACTGCACCCTATCAAATTCATGTACCCTTCGTCTCTGTCTTTGATCTTCCATTTTCTGGGCGAAGGCTTGTATTCTAGCTATGTCCATGTCCTTGTTTAAGGCAGCAATGGTGCAATCCCTTACCAAATATGGCTCTAGTCTGTCCACGTATCTATGGACTCTGTCTATCATCATAGCCACAACATTTGGCGCATATGGAGCCAAGGAATTAAATTGCAAGCTATATTCTCCGACACTCAAATTTCCTTGACAGAGATTTAGAAACTAATCCGCACGTGCCTCACGGATCTCACAGGGAAAGTAATGATCAAGGAAAGCCACTTTAAACTCTTCCCATGTAGGTGGATTTGCACCAATATCACGGGATTTCTTCCAATCCTCGTACCATAATATTGCCTCTCCTTTCAATTTGTATGCAACAAGTTCAACTGTTTCTACCCCCGTCTCATGCATAACTTCCAAGGCACTCAGAATTTGATCCACGAAGTCCTGTGGATCTTCTTTTGGATCTGACCCAGTGAAGATAGGAGGTTCCTGTTTCAAGAAATCCTATGTTCTGCGACTCGCCACTCTAGCCGCATCATCATCATGTGTAATTAGACCAGTTCTTCCTTTACACTAGGCTGCCACTAACTATGTCAACATATGAACAGCATTTCTAAGATCCTGATATGTGGCATTCATTGGTGGGTCCGCAGGTACTTCTCTACCAACTGGCTCCTCCGGAGCTGGAAAAGTAGACGAAAACCGTGTTGAAATTTCAGCATTTGCTCCATCTTGACTAGCCTGGTCAGGTGGTAACCTACTCATTCCTTCTTCCGCAGGCATGTCTACCTTCTTGCCTTTACCTCTACCTCTTCTCGTGATTGGCATTTTAACTATACCAAAGAAAAACAATTACCATGATCAGATTCAATTCAACTTACAACACTGGCTCTATTGCACGATCTAGAAGTGAAGAAAAGAAACAACATCCTAAATGTCCCTAGCCTCCTACTTATAAATGTAGTGCACAACACATCGATAAGCAAGATTCTACTCAGACACGGCTTTGTAGATACCCTTAGAACGACCTGCTCTGATACCACTTTTGTCACGCCCCGAATCCCATTGGGACTGATTGAAACTCGTAGCCGACAAGGCCCGAGAGAACCAAGCTTTGCCTCTATTCAATCATATGCATGCCATAAGAAACCCATAATCACATAATAGCTTTAGATACCAACAATTGAATTCATGGAACATGATAGTTGAGGCCACCAAGTCAAAAACGACATATACCTTTTACATTTATACACCCACATCCGTCTACAAAAGCCTCTAATAAATGCATTGACAAAAATGAACTAAAAGTCAGGACAAATCCCCACTTTATACAACATGTACAACACTAAAAAATATGTAAAACTGAGACTCGAAGAAACCCCGAACTAACTGGAGCTCAACAATGATCTGCAACAACTGGCAATCTACTGTGGAGGCCTACTAGTACCTGCGCCTGCAGCAAGTAAGGTAAATTCCCCAAGAGGGGTCAGTACGAAGAATGTACTGAGTATGTAAGGCCATATGAAACTTGTAAGATAATTAAATATGTCAAAAAACTCAAGTTCAAATGCATAACCAATATAGATACGTCACAATGTAGATGAGTCACTATTTTGTACTTTGGAAACAATGTATTTTGTTTTCATTACTTTCTTTGTATCTTTTCTTCTATGATTATTCGTCTTTGACTGTGACCTGTGATACCTGGGCCCCGACTGAATAGTGGGTTTGAACATAACATATCGTTATGTTGGGATCGGCTCGAGCTAGACTTATGCCCCTAGAGCTGCCACCCATGAATTAATAAATTGGGATCGGCTCGAGCTAGGTTATTACCCCTAGAGCTGCCACCCATACTAACATATCAGGTTTGGCTCGAGCTAGGTTATTACCCCTAGAGCTGCCCTCTGTCAGGATTGGTCTGAGCTAGGTGTATGCCTCTAGGACTGCCCCCTAATCCAACAAATCTCGGGATCAACTTGAGCTAGGCATTTTCCCCCAAAGCTACCACCCATACTTGATCATTGACCACATATTTGCATTACTTTGTTCATTACTTTGAGATTGACACAATGATAGTCATAACTTTATATGAAGCTTTGGATCATTAACCAATGAGTGAGAGACATGAGAATAAATATTGTGAGAAACATAACATTATTTTCACCATAACATCATTGGAACCATTGGACAACAATCCATGAACAAGAGACATGAGTATAATCACTATTGGAACATTGGAACACAACTTTATTGGGCTTTTGGAACATTAACCATGAATATGAGACATGAAATTCACAATCGATCAATGAGTAGGAAACATATGATAATGACCATTGATAACTGGATATAGAATACCTTAGCACATTTCAGAATAGGACAAGCGTAAAGTCAAAGTGATTACTAGTCGCTGCAGAATGATACGGACAAATTAACCTTACATACCTTGTATTCCCAATATGAATATACAATCCTAGATGTGCATGCAATAGTCCCGCTCCTTCTTTATGTGTCACTCTACAATACAAATATATAACGGGATTCACATTAACCATCAACTACTTTACAAATGCATATAACATCAATGGGTTACATGTTTGCCTTTAAACATGCCATTTCCCCTTGAGAAAACCATTAATGAAATTATTATTCCAAAAATCTCACAATATTCCCAACATTGACCAATACATGATAATCAATAAATTTCACCACCACGCTTCTCCTTTACACTTTCTTATCCACACCACATCACAAATAATCCATCAAATTACCTCAATACACCTCATAGCATATATCGGCCAAAATCCCACAATTTACACTTATAGAAAAATAACAAGTTT
Source organism: Capsicum rhomboideum (assembly GCA_031232105.1). Classification (NCBI taxonomy): domain Eukaryota; kingdom Viridiplantae; phylum Streptophyta; class Magnoliopsida; order Solanales; family Solanaceae; genus Capsicum; species Capsicum rhomboideum. Next base: position 71,125,177 of record CP124714.1, read on the forward strand.
AATAACAAAATCACACCATACAAGTTCATATTTCATCCATACCATGCTCTTTCATCAAAGTCACAAGTCATAATTCAAGCTTGAATCTCATGGATCACAAATCTTATATAAAAACACAAAGTACCATGTCCAACACTTCCAAGCATAACCAACATGATTTACATACTCTCTCATACATATAATATATTAATCCATATCAATAATCACTTACCCAAGTTTGAAAAATGATGATCTTGTTCCAAAAGTTGGCTTTGAGTCTTTAGGGTTTGAGAGCAAATATCTTATCTCTTTGTTCTAAAAGGCATGAGACTTGTGAAGAATAAAAATAAGATTTTTTGGTCCCTTTTATAGGCCTTTATGTCCATCCTTATCCACTCTTAAAGCATTAAATGCTTGGTCTAGAAGGTCAAGGCAAGAATGGGTCTTTTGACTCATTTTGGCCCATGTCTTCTTCTCATTTTTGGGCCTTTTGTTGGGCCCAATTCACTTAACCCAATAAAATCAATAATTTATCGTGTTTAAATCATCTCATACGTTTTACAACAATATTCCCACTCACGCGATTCATATTCGTAGCCTTAATCCCAAAAATAAGCGATTCTAGCCATGTATGGACCATTTTGACCATAAGGGCAAAACTGTCATTTTGATGCCAAATTTGTTCTGGAGTAATTTTATCACACCAATATAATATTTCATTCATTTCATGTATATTCTCATGGTTGTAAAAAAAACGTGGCAAAAATTGGCTCGGTACGTCACCGGGCACCCTTAGGACTTAGAAAATTTCCAACTTTTAAAAAATGGAAAAACCATCCTGGCACGCCCTTGGGCACGACAGGTTGCTGCCTTTGGACAGAAATTTTTGGCCCAGAGTGGCCTGGCACTCCCTCTGGCGCGCCTGAGCCTTAGTTTTTCTGAAAATTTTGTTTTTTTGTCTTTTCTTCGCGGATTTGGTTAGATACTTCAAGTCCTATTCCTTAACTTACTTGTTACCCTTAATATACTTTGTTTAGAGGTCCTCTTAGCCTCATTTTGAACCCCACAAGTGCTCCACGAAAATCACAAAGCACCTCCTACGAAGGTTTAATCACATATACAAGGGCCAAATTCAATTATCTCATCAATAGCATTACCAAATACATACTTCTCGATACCTAAGTAAAAATTATTTAATGTCGTCAAGTAGGGTAAGGAAGGCACGGGGTGTTACATTCTCCCCCCCTTAGGAAGGTACGAGGTGTTACATTCTGCCCAAGTAAAGCAGTTTCACCCGCTTCAAACCATCCAATTGGTGAGCTACATTTCCTTCCGTACAAGGCTTCATAAGGTGCCATTTTAATACTTGAATGATAGCTATTGTTATAAGAAAATTCAATAAGAGGTAAATGGTTATCCCAACTGCCTTGAAAATCTAATGTACAAGCTCGTAGCATATCTTCAAGTGTCTGAATAGTAGGTTCTGCTTGTCCATTAGTCTGAGGATGGAAAGCTGTACTCAAATTCACCTGTGTACCCAAACCCTGCTGAAAAGATCTCCAAAAGTGCGCTGTGAACTGTGCTCCTCTGTCTGATATAATGGAAAGTGGAATACCATGCAACTGCACTATTTCTCTAACATACAATTTCGCATACTCTTCAGCTGTATAGGTGGTCTTGACTGGTAGGAAATGCGCTGACTTGGTAAGCCTGTCCACTATAACCCATATAGAATCAAATTTCCGTAATGTACGAGGCAAACCTGTAATGAAGTCCATATTAATCATATCCCATTTCCAGACTGGAAAATTGATACATTTCATATAACCTCCCGGTTTCTGATGTTCTACTTTCACTTGTTGACAATTCGGGCATTGCGCGACAAATTCTGCAATGTTCTTTTTCATATTTCCCTGCCAATACACTTCTTTTAAATCATGGTACATTTTAGTAGCACCCAGATGAATAGAATAGCGCGAATGATGCGCCTCTGTCATTATTCGTGTCCTCAGCTCATCTACATCCGGTACACATACTCTTCCTTGACATTGAAGTACCCCTTCTTGTGTTAGCTCAAATGCCTCTGTCAAATTCTGCTGTACATTTTCCTTTAGCTGCAATAACATAGAATCCGCAAACTGCTTCTCTTTCACTTCAGCTATTAAAGAGGATTCTGCTGCATTTTGCACAATAACCCTTTCACTTGGAGATTCTATAAGGCAAACTCCCAAGCTTGCTAGTTAATGTAGATCTTTGATTATCTCTTGCTTTTCAGCCAACTGGCCACTAGTGCTTTCTACTGTCTTGCGGCTCAATGCATCAGCTACTACATTTGCTTTGCCTGGATGATAGAGAATATCAATATCATAGTCTTTTAAGAGTTCTAACCACCTTCGTTGCCTTAAATTTAGTTCCTTATGCTTAAAGATATATTGCAAGCTTTTGTGATCCATGTAGATATCAACATGAACTCCATACAAATAATGACGCCATATCTTTAAAGCAAAAACTACCGTTTCCAATTCAAGATCATGTGTGGGATAATTTTTCTTATGTGGCCGCAACTGTCGTGAGGCATATGCTATGCCATTACCGTGTTGCATCAACACACATCCGAGGCCAACCCCGGAAGCATCACAATACACTACATAACCGTCGGTACCTTTGGGAAGCACTAAAACTGGTGTGGAGGTTAATTTATCTTTCAACTTTTGAAAGCTTTTCTCACACGCATCATTCCAATGAAATTTTACTGCCTTCTGTGTAAGCTTTGTTAACGGTGCAGCAATAGAGGAAAAACACAAATCTTCTGTAATAACTTGCCAGTCCAAGAAAACTATGAATTTCTGTGGGTGTCGTAGGTCTTGGCCAATTTTTCACTGCCTCAATCTTTTGTGTATCAACCTGTATCCCTTCATCTGACATAATGTGACCCAAGAATGCAACTGATTTTAACCAAAACTCACATTTGGAGAACTTGGCATACAACTTACGCTCATGGAGAATCTATAACACTTTCCATAAGTGATTAGCATGGTCCTACGGTGATCTTGAATAAACTAGGATGTCATCTATAAATACCGTGACGAACACGTCCAAAAATGGCTTAAACACCCTATTCATCAAATCCATGACCACAGCTGGTGCATTTGTTAGTCCAAACGACATAACTAAAAATTCATAATGGCCATACCGTCTTTGGAAAGCTATCTTGGGTACATCTTCCTCTTTAACTCTGACTTGATGGTAACCCGACCTCAAGTCAATCTTTGAAAAACACTTGGCACCCTGTAACTGATCAAACAAATCATCAATTCGAGGGAGGGGTTATGTGTTCTTGATCGTTACCTTATTCAATTGCCGATAGTTGATGTACATTCTCAATGTACCATCTTTTCTCCGTACAAATAATACCGGTGCACCCCACGAGGACATACTAGGCCTAATAAAGCCTTTGTCCAGCAAATCTTTCAATTGCTTCTTCAATTCACGCAATTTTGCTCGAGCCATTCTATATGGAGGAATAGAAATAGGCTGAGTGACTGGAATCACATCAATGCCAAATTCTACTTCCCGTTCTGGGGGTAAGCCTGGAAGATCCTCTGGAAAGACATCCAGAAATTTATTGACCACTGGAACCGACTGCGGAGTTAGTGGTTCCACTTCAGTATCTTTCACCCATACTAAATGACATATATAACCCTTAGCAATCATTTTTCTAGCTTTCAAATAGGAAATAAATCTCCCTCGTGGTGCCCCTACATTACCCTGCCATTCAAGAACACTTTCTTGCGGAAAACAAAATTGCACCTTCTTGGCCTGACAATCTACCGTGGCATAACAAGAGGCCAACCAATCCATTTCCATGATCACATCAAAATCCACCATGTCCAATTCAATGAGATCGGCCAACGTATCATGACCACACACAGTTACCACACAGTTACGATATACTCTCTTTGCAATAATATGTTCACCAACCGGTGTAGACACTTCAATTGATTTAATTAATAATTCTGGTGCCTTTGCAAATTTCGCAGCAACCAATGGAGTAACATAGGAAAATGTAGAACCGGGGTCAATCAATGCATATACATTATATGAGAATATGGATAATGTACCTGTGACGACATCAGGGGAAGCCTCTGAATTCTGTCGGTCCACTAAAGCATAAGTGCAATTCTGGACCCCACTAGTACTGGCTGCTCTTTTGGCACCTCTACCCCGGCCAACAGACTGAACACCTCGACCCAAATAAGGGACCGATGCTGATGACATAACGGCCGATCCTGCCGGTCGTGCTACACCTCACATACTCCTCTAGGGACACTCTCTCATCATGTGTACTATCATGCCGCACCAAAAACAAGCATTTGTCCCCACTCTACATGTACCTGCATAAATATGCCCGCAGTGCTGACACTGCTGACGGGGAAAACCTGCTGCCTATGATCCATGAACTTTGCTACTCTGCCCAGATGGACCACCTCTAGATCCTCAAAACTGAGAATGAGCATCCCCTGTGGAATAGGAGAACGATGGTCTAGGTGGTCTAGGAAATATACGAGGCCTAGATCCTCCTTGGTACATCATAGGTGGTCCCATAGGTCTAGCCCTTTTGGGCTGTCCCTATCAAATTCATGTACCCTTCGTCTCTGTCTTTGATCTTCCATTTTCTGGGCGAAGGCTTGTATTCTAGCTATGTCCATGTCCTTGTTTAAGGCAACAATGGTGCAATTCCTTACCAAATATGGCTCTAGTCTGTCCACGTATCTATGGACTCTGTCTGTCATCGTAGCCACAACATTTGGCGCATTGCAAGCTATATTCTCCGACACTCAAATTTCCTTGACAGAGATTTAGAATTTGATCCGCACGTGCCTCACGGATCTCATAGGGAAAGTAATGATCAAGGAAAGCCACTTTAAACTCTTCCCACGTAGGTGGATTTGCACCAATATCACGGGATTTCTTCCAATCCTCGTACCACAATATTGCCTCTCCTTTCAATCTGTATGCAACAAGTTTAACTGTTTCTACCCCCGTCACATGCATAACTTCCAAGGCCCTCTAAATTTGATCCACAAAGTCCTGTGGATCTTCTTTCGGATATGACCCAGTGAAGATAGGAGGGTCCAGTTTCAAGAAATCCTGTGTTCTGCGACTCGCCACTCTAGCCGCATCATCATCATGTGTAATTGGACTAGTTTATCCTTGACTCTGGGCTGCCACTAACTGTGTCAACATATGAACTGCATTTCTAAGATCCTGATATGTGGCATTCATTGGTGGGTCCGCAGGTACTTCTCTACCAACTGGCTCCTCTGGAGCTGGAAAAGTAGACGAAGACCGTGATGAAATTTTAGCATTTTCTCCACCTTGACTAGCCTGGTCAGGTGGTAATCTACTCATTCCTTCTTCCACAGGCATGTCTACCTTCTTTCATTTACCTCTACCTCTTCTCGTATTTGGCATTTTTACTATACCAAAGAAAAATAATTACCATGATCATATTCAATTCAACTTACAACACTGGCTCTATTGCACGATCTAGAAGTGAAGAAAAGAAACAACATCCTGAGCTGCCACCCATGAATTAATAAATTGGGATTGGCTCGAGCTAGGTTATTACCCCTAGAGCTGCCACCCATACTAACATATTAGGTTTGGCTCGAGCTAGGTTATTACCCCTAGAGCTGCCCCCTGTCAGGATCGGTCCGAGCTAGGCGTATGCCTCTAGGACTGCCCCCTAATCCAACAAATCTCGGGATCGGCATGAGCTAGGCATTTTCCCCCAAAGCTACCACCCATACTTGATCATTGACCACATATTTGCATTATTTTGTTCATTACTTTGAGATTGACATAATGATAGTCATAACTTTATATGAAGCTTTGGATCATTAACCAATGAGTGAGAGACATGAGAATAAACATTGTGAGAAACATAACATTATTTTCACCATAACACCATTGGAACCATTGGACAACAATCCATGAACAAGAGACATGAGTATAATCACTATTGGAACATTGGAACACAACCTTATTGAGCTTTTGGAACATTAACCATGAATATGAGACATGAAATTCACAATCGATCAATGAGTAGGAAACATATGATAATGACCATTGATAATCGGATATAGAATACCTTAGCACATTTTGAAATAGGACAAGCGTAAAGTCAATGTGAATACTATTTGCCGCAGAATGATACGGACAGAGTAACCTTACATACCTTGTATTCCCAATACGAATATACAATCCTAGATGTGCATACAATAGTGCCGCTCCTTCTTTATGTGTCACTCTACAACACAAATATATAACGGGATTCACATTAACCATCAACTACTTTACAAATGCAAATAACATCAATGGGTTATATGTTTGCCTTTAAACATGCCATTTCCCCTTGACAAAAGCATTAATGAAATTATTATTCCAAAAATCTCACAATATTCCCAACATTGACCAATACATGATAATAAATACATTTCACCACCACACTTCTCCTTTACACTTTCTTATCCACACCACATCACAAATAATCCATCAAATTACCTCAATACACCTCATAGCACATATCGGCCAAAATCCCATAATTTACACTTATAGAAAAATAACAAGTTTAATAACAAAATCACACCATACAAGTTCATATTTCATCCATACCATGCTCTTTCATCAAAGTCACAAGTCATAATTCAAGCTTGAATCTCATGGATCACAAATCTTATATAAAAACACAAAGTACCATGTCCAACACTTCCAAGCATAACCAACATGATTTACATACTCTCTCATACATATAATATATTAATCCATATCAATAATCACTTACCCAAGCTTGAAAAATGATGATCTTGTTCCAAAAGTTGGCTTTGAGTCTTTAGGGTTTGAGAGCAAATATCTTATCTCTTTGTTCTAAAAGGCATGAGACTTGTGAAGAATAAAAATCAGATTTTTTGGTCCCTTTTATAGGCCTTTATGTCCATCCTTATCCACTCTTTAAGCATTAAATGCTTGGTCTAGAAGGTCAAGGCAAGAATGGGTCTTTTGACCCATTTTGGCCCATGTCTTCTTCTCATTTTTGGGCCTTTTGTTGGGCTCAATTCACTTAAACCAATAAAATCAATAATTTCTTGTGTTTAAATCATCTCATACATTTTACAACAATATTCCCACTCACGCGATTCATATTCGTAGCCTTAATCCCAAAAACAAGCGATTCTAGCCACGTATGGCCCATTTTGACCATAAGGGCAAAACTGTCATTTTGATGCCAAATTTGTTCTCGAGTAATTTTATCATACCAGTATAATATTTCATTCATTTCATGTATATTCTCATGGTTTTAAAAGAAATGTGGCAAAAATCAGCTCGGTACATCACCGGGCACCCTTAGGACTTAGAAAATTTCCAACTTTTGAAAAATGGAAAACCATCCTGGAACACCCTTGGTCATGCCATCTTGCTGCCTGTGGGCAAAAATTTTTGGCCCAGAGCGGCCTGGTACGCCCTCTGGCGCGCCTGAGCCTTAGTTTTTCTGAAAATTTTGTTTTTTGTCTTTTCTTCGCGGGTTTGGTTAGATACTTCAAGTCCTATTCTTTAACTTACTTCTTACCCTTAATATAATTTTTTAGAGGTCCTCTTAGCCTCATTTTGAACCCCACAAGTTCTCCACAAAAATCACAAAACACCTCCTACGAAAGTTTAATCACATATACAAGGGACAAATTCAATTATCTCATCAATAGCATTACCAATTACATACTTATAGCTCTCGATACGTAAGTAAACATTATTTAATGTCATCAAGTAGGGTTAGGAAGTTACGGGGTGTTACACCTCTTGACTTAGTATTTGGGACCCGCCTTTTCTTAGTGGAGTTATCCATTCGAGATTGGTATTTGTGACCTTATATTTTGGATAAAGGCTCAGAAACCTTGATTTTTTCTTCCTGTTAGCTTGTTATGCTTATTTGTACATAAATTCATTTTAGTTCCGATTCGAGTCCGAAATATACCTTATTGTTACTATTTACTATGAGTCCTGAAACTATTCTGACACCGGTTATGGTTATGGTTACAATATATCAACTTCGATATGGTTTTGGTATCAGTTTAATGGGTGATATTGGCTACTTATGGTATCTCTTATTTCTAGACATGGTGTGGGTATTCTGAGTTTTGGTTCTAGTACAGCATCTGTTTATGATATGGTGTGGATGTTTTGGTGATGGTTATGGTTGTTTTGGGAGTTTTGATAGTGGTACTGAGTTATGTGGTCCATGATTTATATATATGGTCTCTTGTTACTATCTACTATTTTTGATTCATATTCGGCGTCTGGCCTCTCGTTATTACCTATTGGTTCTGACTCAACCTTGGTACATATCTGGTTATTTCATCATAGTTTGGGATTTAGAGGTTACTTAGGATCTGTTCAGGCACTGAATTATTTATGTTTTCTGTCTTAGTTTTCTATTGTCTGCACCCACCAGCTTATAGGGGCTTGGTAGGGTTAATTGCTTTCTTATGTGTGCCTTCTAGGCTTACGGGAGCACAGTTAGGTTGTAGTTAGTGCATTTATTTCATTTCTGAGTTACTTATCTCCTGTATTGCCCTTATATATTTTATTTATCGTACTTGCCTAGTTTAGTGGTTGTTTACATTTTACCCCGTTACTGTTGACTTAGCTTGTACACTCACATTTTATTTATGCTTTTACTATAGTTAAGCTCAGATGATTTCTACTGAGTACTCGTTGCTTTGGTACTTATAATGCAATTCTACATCTTTTTCCAGATGCAGATTCGAGTACGAGCCACCGGCATTGACATTATCCATAGGCCCAGCTACTGATCTGAAGACGGAGTGAGCTTTCTAGAGTCCGAGGCTGATCCTCCTCTATATATTTCAGTTATAGTATTTTTCCTTTTGAGAATACTGTGTATATATAAATTTTAGATACCGTCTAATTCTCTTTTTTTGGTTATAGTGGCTCTTGTATCAACCTTACCAGGTCTTGGGAGGGATTATTTTGTATATTTTATCCCCTTCTTTCTGCTGTATGATATATTATATATGTATATTTCTTCACTTCCGCTTATGTTGTTGGTATTGTTAGTTTTTTTTCTTGTTGCTGTTCATCTTCCCCTGGTTAGCTCATTACTTGCCGTTCTGGGCTATGGCTTGGCTTACCTACTGGTGGGTTGAAGTAGGTGCCATAATGACTTGAGAAATTGGGTCGTGACAGCTTGGTATCAGAGCCCAGGTTTCACCAATATTATTGGTACAAGAGATAATATTTAGTAAAGTCCTATGAATTGGTACATACACATCGGTATCCTATCGTCGGGAGGCTACGGGACATTTTTAGGAAAGTTTTATCATTTGGATTCACTTCCATGTGCTGTGTCTGTATTGGTTTCCAAATCCTTATTTGTTTCACTCTTTCACAGATGGATAGGATGAGGGGTATGGTAGTAGAGGATTAGAACCCCGAGCAGATAGCTAGAGCTCCAACTAGAGGCAGAGGACGACTCCGAGGTCAAGGGCAGGCTAGAATTACAACCCCAGATTAAGATCAAGCTAGGGAGCTATCGCCAGATCCTATTATTACTCTAGAGCCTGAGATATCTCAAGAGATTCCTCTGACACAACAATAGGTGGGCTTGGGGGCAGCCCAGGCCCCATCCGAGTTTATATCATCTTCAGTTCTTCATGATTCATTAGTCCAGTTATTGGGTTTAGTTGGCGATTCGCCGACCGATGGAGCTCAGCCAGTAGCACAGGGTGGTATTGGTTTAGGGGTGTAGCCCATAGCTGCAGCTCCCAGAGCAGAGGTTCCTCCAGCATCGGTAGTTCCACAACCGACAATAGCCCAGCCAATTATGTTTGCGGAGGAGCAGAAGATGCTGGGCTGATTTTTACGATTGATTCCACCCAGGTTTGTTGGGACCCCAGGAGAGGATGCTTATGAGTTCCTTACTAATTGTGAGGAGAGGTTATGTAATTTGGGGTTGGTTAGGTCATGTGGAGTGGATTTTGTTGCTTATCAGCTAGACACAACATCGATGAGGTGGTGGAGAGATTATCTTGATTTCAGGCCATCTGGATCTCTACTTGTGACGTAGACTCAATTCTCCAAGGCTTTCATGGGGAAGTACATGCCTCGCAGTAGGCGCGTCTAAGAGATGAGTTTTTTTTATTTAAGATAGGGTTCTAAGTCTGTGGTCGAGTCTGAGGAGAGATTTCATGAGCTAGCTAGACACACCACTATGATTCTGCCTACAGTGTATGAGTGGGTTTGATACTTTTTTAGGGGTTTGAGACTATCGCTTCGTAGGGCTACTCAGAGTTTGATGACTTTGGAGAAGTCCTTTTCTAATATTGCTGAGCACGTCTATTCAATTTAGGAGATGGATTGCGAGGCCCAAGGGGACAGTGATAAAATACCCCATTATCAGGGCAGTTATAGTGGGAACCACAGCAGCTCACAGTTCAGAGGTCGAGGATTTTAGGGTAGGTAGCCCAGCAACAGCCTTATTATTACCAATGTCAGTCTTCTAGGTCCGTTCAGGTGGTGCTTCAGATATCAGATGGGGGTCATCCCAGTTATAATGGTATCGGTGGGCAGAAAAGTAGTCAGCCGCAGTGGGGTGTTCAGTTACGGTCATCGGACAGAGGTGGTCATTCTGGATTAGCCAAACCTTATACATAAGGTAGAGTTCTAGGGACATTGTATTATTATGGAGTTATCGATCACTTTGCTTGATAGTGTCCCCGGTGCGGGATGATTAAGTCTTCAGTTCAGAGTGCTTAACCAATCAGATCAATGCTGCCTCTAGTTATGAGTGGTGCATAGGTTCTTAGGGGTGGTCCCCAGCATTTCAGAGGAGTTCCTCAGGGAGGTAGGCCAAGTGGTCGGGTAGGCACCCAGTCTGATAGCGGGCAAAGCCATTTGTATGCTGTACTGGGTAGGTCAGAGGCTGAGGCATCATATTTTATGATCACAGGTATGATTTCCATATACCATCAGCCAACTTCTTCTTTATTTGATCCAGGATCAAACTTTTCATATGTTTTTGCTTATTATGAACCACAATAAACCACGATTGGGTTTGTCTTTGGAGTCTTTAGCTGTACCATTATGTGTAGTTACCCCCTGGGTGATTCCTTAGTAATGGATCAGGCATATAGATCATGTTTGGTGACTATTTGAGAGGATGATACTCGGGTTGATCATATTGTGTTAGCTACGGTTGATTTTGACGTGATTCTGGGCATGGACTGGTTATCCCCCTACAATATGCTCTTGGATTGCTTTGCCAAGACCATTACCTTAGCTATGCCTGGTGTACCCCCGGTCGTGTGGCAGGGTTCTTTTAGCCTCGCATCGATGGGGATTATTTCTTATGTGCGGGCTAGGAGACTGATATCGATGGGTAGTGGGTCATTCCTTGCTTATGTTTGGAATATTAGTGCTGTGAGTCCTTCACTTGACTCTGTTCCTATTGTTCGTAATCTTCTCGATGTTTTTCCTCCTAACCTTTCTAGCCTTCCCCCTGAGAGAGATATTGAGTTTGCTATTGACCTCGAGCCATGCACCCAACCTATTTTTATGGCTCCTTATCGTATGGCTCCTGCTTAGCTAAAAGAGCTAAATATTTAACTCAGGATCTTCTAGGTAAGTTTTTCATCAGACCAAGTGTATCACCTTGGGGTGCTCCAATTCTGTTTGTGAAGAAAAATAATGGCTCTATGCGTATGTGTATCGACTACAGGTAATTGAATAAGGTGACAGTGAGCAATAAGTATCCTATGCCTCATATCAATGACTTATTTGACCAGCTTCAGGATGCAATGGTGTTTTCTAAGATTCATTTGAGGTCTGGTTACCATCAGTTGAGAATTAGGGCTGAGGACATCCCTAAGACAACCTTCAGGACTCGTTACGGCCACTATAAGTTCCTGGTGATGTCTTTTGGGTTGACCAATGCCCCAACAACATTTATGGATTTGATGAACCATATTTTCAGGCTATATTTAGATTCCTTCATGATAGTTTTCATTGATGACATCTTGGTGTATTCGATGAGTAGGGAGGAACACGAGTAGTATTTAAGGATGGTGCTCAATAAAGTGAGGATCATAGGCTTTATACGAAATTCTCAAAGTGTGAGTTCTGGCTTGTTTTTGTAGCTTTCTTAGGGGATGTGGTATCCAAGAATGGTATTATAGTGGACCCAACAAAGATTGTGACTATTCGAGATTGGGCTAGGCCTATGTCTCCTACTGAGGTTCACAGTTTCGTTAGGTTGGAAGGCTATTACAGGTGATTCATCGAGAGTTTTGCTACCATCGCAGCCCCTATGACCAGATTAACTAGGAAGGAGGTTCCATTTTAGTGCCCCGCGAGTTGTGAGGCTAGCTTTCTTAAGCTCAAGGAATTGCTCACTTCAGCTCCTATTCTAACTCTTCCAATTAAGGGCGAGGCAACTGAAGGTGCATGAGCGCAACTACTTACTCATGATTTGGAGTTGGCTGGGGTAGTTTTCACACTTAAGATTTGGAGAAATTACCAGTATGGTGTTCGTTATGAGATCTTCACTGACCATCATAGTTTTCAGCATATTATGACCCAAAAGAGGTTAATTTGAGGCAGTATAGATGGATTGAGTTGCTGAAGGACTATAATATCTCTATTCTATACCATTCGGGCAAGACGAATGTGGTAGCAGATGCCTTGAGCTGAAAGGCAGTGAGTATGGGTAGCTTGGCCTTTATTTCAGTTTCAGAGTGGTCATTGGCTTCTGACATCTAGTCCTTAGCTAACTTGATGGTTTGACTTGATATTTCTGATCCTAGGAGGATTTTAGCTAGTGTTGAGGCCAGATCTACCTTGTTGGAGCAGATTTGGGGTCGTCATTTTGAGCATGGCAGGTTTTGTAGCATTTGAGATCAGGTGCTGAGGGGTAAGTCCAGGAGGGCTACCTTAGTTTCAGAGGGTATTCTGAGGTTTGACAATCATATCTATGTTTCATGGGTTGGAGATTTGATACAATTGATTCTTTGGGAGGCTCACAGCTCTAGGTATTCGATTCACCTCAGGACAACTAAGATGTATAGGGATTTGCGGCAACATTACTGGAGGAGTGGTATGCAGAGAGATATAATGGAGTTTATGGCTCGATGCTTTTATTGTCAGCAGGTAAAGGTCGAGCATCAGAGACCCTATGGTTTGCTTTAGAGGCTGTCCATTCCCGAATGGAAATGGGAGCGGGTTACCATGGACTTTGTAGGTGGTTTGCCTCATACTTCTTATGGTTTTGATAGCATTTGGGTCATCTTGATCGATTGACCAAATCTGTTCATTTTATCCCTATTCACACTTCCTACAGCACTGAGAGGTTGGCCTGTATCTATATTCGGGAGGTGGTTCACCTTCATGGAGTGCCCATGTCCATTATTTCAAACCGAGGTTCTCAATTCACTTCTAGCTTTTGGAGGAAATTTCAGGAGAAGTTGAGTACCAAGGTTGACCTTAGTACCGCCTTTCATCTCCAGACTGATGGGTAGTCAGAGCAGACTATTCAAGTTATGAAGGGTATGCTCCACGCTTGTGTGTTGGATTTTGGGGGTCAGTGGGATCAGTTCTTAGCTTTGGCAGAGTTTGCGTATAATAACATCTTTCATTCAAATATTCAGTCTGCTCCATTCGAGGTACTGTAGTAGGTAATGTCGGTCTCCAGTTTGTTGGTTTGTGACTTTTGAGGTTAGGCCCTGTGGTACAAATTTACTTCTAGAGTCATTAGACTAGGTTCGAGTGATTCAGGATAGGCTTTGGGCAGCTCAGAGCAGGCAAAAGAGTTATGCTGACCGTAGACTTTGTTCCTTGAGGTTTAAAGTTGGTGATAGTTTCTTTCTATGAGTATCACCCATGAAGGGTGTGATGAGGTTCGGGAGGATGGGGCAATCTTAGCCCTAGGTATATTGGACCATTTGATATCCTTCAGATAGTTGGGGAGGTTGCATATGAGTTAGCTTTTCCTCTAGCCTTTTCATTTATCCACCCGGTGTTTCATGCGTCTATGCTATGACGGTATATCCCAGATGAGTCTCACATGCTTCGGTGGGACTCAGTTCAGTTGGATAAGAGGTTGACTTTCTTAGAGGAGCTTGCGTCTATTTTAGCTAGGGATGTCAGACGGTTGCGCTCTAGGGATATTCTTATATTTAAGGTTCAGTGGCAGCAACATCCAATTAAAGAGGCTACGTGGGAGACCAAGTGTGATATGCAGACCCAGTATCCCTAGTTGTTCGAGCCTTTAGGTACTTCTTGATCCTTTACTTTTGCGGATGAAAGTCCTTTTAGTAGTGGATGTTGTAATGACCCTCCAGGTCATTTTCCTCATTTTTATACTTTTTCTACATTTAGAGCCTTCTTATAACTACCACAGGTCATTTATGACTTGATGGGACTAACAGCTTGGTTACCGGACAATTTATTTGGTTTTTAGAGCCATTTTCCTGTTTTGGAACTTTTAGAGTTGAAAAATGTGTCCCGAGCCAAAACCTTAGGAAAGCGACCTTGGATGTCATTTCTGACATTCTCATCAGCTCCGAAACATCGATTTTACGCTAGGGGGACCCTTGGTCTGGGTCCCAATGCTTCTGGGCTTGCTTTGGGCTATTGGGTGGAATTTAGTTAAAATGACCCTAGGAGGTCTGGGACCCACTTTTTATCTAAATAACCCCAGATGGAAATTCTGATGGCACTGTTGAGTCCAAAAAGTCAAATTTTGTAGGGTAGCATAGTTCATTTGAGTTCATGGGATTTTGAATGAATCTCGAGGACCCGGTTGGGATATTTGCAACTTGCCATGTTGCTAGTGCATCAACACCTGGTGCAGGCCAAATATGGCCTTCACGTTCACGAAGCCTTGGACGTGTTCATGAGGGCCAAGATTTTTGACCTATGTATTCGTGGAAAACTTTGCATTCATAAATAAAAGATCGGCCAAGCCGGTCCAGGCTTTTTGTTTGTTGTTGCGGTGGACCAACCACGTTTGTGAAGGTTTATCTGGGCAGGCACCCGCATTCACAACAGAGGTCCCACGTTCGCGAAGGAGGGACTTCTGGTAGTATATAAACCTTCTTCTTCATTTTTCCAGCATATTTTCCAAGTCCCAAACTCCATTGTTAGCACTTTGAGCTCTAAAATTATGAGATAATTGTATTGTTGAGCTGGGATTAGGTTGGGAGTGTGATTGTGGGACCTATACCTTCGAATTCCTGTAAGTTTCTACTTAATTTCCCCATTAATTCTCCGTTTTATTTGTTTATTTTGGGATTGTTGTTGGGGATGGTTCGGGGGTATTTTAAACTCGAATTTAGCTCGAATTCTTATGGCATTTGATCCTTGAGCTGCATGGGACGCTGTGATGGTTTTAATTTTATGATTCTGCAAGTGGGCCCTATGTGAAAATTTTGATTCAATTTCTAACCCAGAGCATTTATATGTAATATAGGTATCATTTTTCTTGTCTTGATGCATAGATTGTTATTTTGATAGCGTGGCAGCTCTCGGAGGCCTCTCGAAAGGAGAAAGCTCCAGTTTAAAAGATTCAGTGAGCGTTCGGCGGTGTCCAGTTAGGCTAGGTTTACTCTACTTTTTGATTGAGCTTACTTATGGTATTAGTGTACTATTATGCTAGTTTTGGGTAGATAATTGTAGCTCGAGCATTATTTTAGTAGTTTTATGCCTTATTTAGCTGGCTAGGGCCCTATTTTGGTAGATATCAAGCCCATTCTCCCTTAGTGTGGTATGTCATCATCCTTTAGGGCTAGGTTTAGTGCTATTAGTACATTGAGATGGGAATGGTAAGCCTTAGACTAGACTCAGGTTGGTTTTGAACTAGGTTCAGTTATCGAGACCCCATAGGGGGCCCCAACACCCTTTTTAGATAGTGTATTATGGCATGAAGGCCCTTTAGGCTTAGTTAGACTCTTGACTACCATTTTAGGCTATTTCCTTGGGATGGTTGACATAGACTTGGTTCCTGGCCTATTTTAGCTCCTATTGCCAGGTAGAGTGGTAACGGATCCTGTACCGCACCTCTTGACTTAGTATTTGGGACCCGCCTTGCCTTAGTGTACTTATCTACCTGAGATTGGTATTTGTGACCTTATGGTCTCGAGATAGGCTCGAAAACCTTGATTTTTTCTTCTTGTTAGCTAGTTATGTTTATTTCTAGATAAATATATTTTAGTTCCAATTCTAGTCTGGCATATGCCTTATTGTTACTATTACTATGAGTCCTGGCATTATTCTGACATCGGTTATGGTTATGGTTACTATGTATTAGCTCCTATATGGTGTTGGTATCAATTTTGTGGATGAGATTGGCTATTTATGGCATCTCTTATTTCTGGACATGGTATGGGTATTCTTTGTTTTGTTTCGAGTCCGACATCTGTTTATGATATGGTGTGGATGTTCTGGTAATGGTGATGGTTGTTCTAGGAGTTCTGAAAGTGGTACTGAGTTCTATGGTCCATGATTTATATATATGGCCTCTTGTTATTATCCACTATTTTTGGTTCGAATCCGGCGTCTGGCCTCTCGCTATTACCTATTTGTTTCAGTTCATGCCCGGTACATATGTAGATATTTCATCATGGTTTGGGATTTGGAGGTTACTTGGGATAGGTTAGGCACTGCATTATTTATGTTTTCTGCCTTAGTTTCCTATTGTCTGCACCCACAGGCTTATGGGGGCTTGGTAGGGTTAATTGCTTTCTTGTGTGTGCCTTCTGGGCGTATGGAGGCTCAGTTAGGTTGTAGTTAGTGTATTTCTTTAATTTCTGAGTTATTTATCTCCTGTATTTCCCTTATTTATTTCCTTCAGTGCACTTGGCTAGTTCATTAGATGTTTACATTTTACCCTCGTTACAATTGACTTAGCTTGTACACTCGCATTATATGTATGCTTTTACTATATTTTAGCTCAGTCGGCCGGTGATGTCTACTGAGTACCCATTTCTTTGGTACTCATACTGCAATTCTAAATCTTTTCCCTGATGCAGATCCGAGTACGAGTCACCGGCGTTAACATTATCCTCAGGTCCAGCTACTGATCTGGAGATGGGGGTGAGCTTTCTAGAGTCCAAGAATGATCCTCCTCCATCTATTTCAGTTATTGTCTTTTGCCTTGTGAGACTACTATGCATATATATATTTTG
Organism: Capsicum rhomboideum; assembly: GCA_031232105.1. Taxonomy (NCBI): domain Eukaryota; kingdom Viridiplantae; phylum Streptophyta; class Magnoliopsida; order Solanales; family Solanaceae; genus Capsicum; species Capsicum rhomboideum. The sequence continues at coordinate 71,142,411 of CP124714.1, forward strand.
GATACTATCTAGTACTCTTCTTTTTGTTATAGTGGCTCTTGTATCGACCTTACTGTAACACCCCGTACATTTCCGACCCTACTTGATTGGTGATCTAGGGCGTATTTATATGCCTTATAGCCAACTTTGAACCATGTTTACCTTCATTTTGAGAGAAATAAGTACATATTTTGTATTGTTTTTGATGGACTATTGATATTGTCCTAATGTCCGCAAAGAAAAGTCGAAGAAAGAAAGAAAATCGAAGATTAAGTGTCAGGCGCGCCAGGCAGCGTGCCGGGCCGCTTTTTGCCAATTTTTTTCTCCGACCACCAGTCTATCAATAGGGTTCTTGGGTTATTGTATCATTAGTCCATCTTAGTAGGACTACTCTTGGGCGCTTTTGGCATCCAAATTAGGGTTAATTCTTCTTCCTTTTTATTTTTATTTCTTTTTTATAAATTATGTTAAATGAAGCCATGAGTGGCTAAAATCGCTTATTCTTGGGGTTGAGGCTACAAACATGAATCTCGTGAGTTGAATCTTGTCTTAACATTTATGTTATTCTTTAAACATGAGATTGTTGGGGTATTATACATTAAATTTGTTGGGCTAAATTACTCTTGTGCAATTGGGCTCAATTGAGGCCCAAAAATCAAACAAAAGACATGGCCCAAATGGGGCAAATGACCCATTCTTGTGTTGACCAAGTAAACATGGCATTTAATGACCAAGAATTGGCTAACGATGACTTGAGGGACTATATAAAGACACAAAATCAGATTTTTTATTCATTACAACTCACATGCAATTTCTAGACTTTTCTCAAAAGATATTTTTCTCTCTACTCTTAAACCCTAAGGCAACCATCTCTTTTGGACAAGATCATTACTTTGCAAGATTGGGTAAGTGTTTACACTTGTAATTTAATATATGATATGCATGAGGGATTGTGTAGATCATGATGGTTATGTCTAAAGGTGTTGAGTGGTGCACTTTTGCTTTTTGCTAAAAGATGTGTCATCTATGTGACTTGAACTTGAAAAGAGACTTGTGGTTTTGATGGAAGTGAATGGTGTGGATGAAATATCAACATGTATGGTATGGTTATGTCCTTAACTTTTTTTTTTTCTATGTGTATAACTTGTGGAATTGTTGTTATGGAACGTATTGAGGTGACTTGATGGAGTAATTGTGACGTAGTATTAGTGAGGAAGCGTAAAGGATAAACTTGGTGTGAAGTGCTATTGGTTTATGATGTCTTGGTCAATGTGCAGAATGTTGTGGTATTATTGGTATGACAATGCCGTGAATGGTATTGTAAAGGGTGAAATCACGTTATAGGGCAATCATGTAACTCATTGTCGTCTTATACACTTGTAAGGTAGTTAGTTGTTAACGTGAGCTCCGTTATGCACTTGTGTTGTAGAGTAAAACGTAAGGAAGTAGCTGGATTATTGTATTCACATATAGGACTGTGTATTCGTATTGGGAAGATAAGGTATGTAAGTTTACTCTTTCCGTATCCTTCTGCAGCACATATTGTTCACATTGACATTGTACTTATTCCATTCCGAAATGTCCGAAGGTATTGTCATATAGTATTACTCACAGAACCAATTGTGATTCACATGTCTCATGTTCATTGACTAATGTTTCAAAGTTCTAATAATGTACAATCACCAATGTATCACTCTTATAATGAACAAATGAAGTAATGTATAATTGTTTGTATATTCTTGAGTGGCATCCCAGGGGTGGAATAAACACCTAGCTTAGGTCAATCCTAATATCATGGGTGGTATCCCAGGGGTTCAAATACCTAGTATGGGTCGATCCCAATATCATAGTAACATCCCAGGGGTGACAGAAAAGTACAGTAACATCCCAGGGGTAACAGAAAAGCCTAGCATGGGTTAATCACATCCCAGGGGTTAAAATACCTAGCATGGGTTATCCGTTTTTACCACTGATCAGTTGGTCATTTGTTTATTATATGCTTTACAATTTTCTTAATGCAAAGAAGGATAAAGTTAAGTAATGAACTAGAATGATGAATGGATGTAAAGGCAAAGAAGTAATGAATATAACGTACATGGCTCCTCATATACAGAACGATGGTTTATCCATATTAACTATTCTCTTATACTTGATTCCATGGATGTTCTTATGGATGATGTAGTTTCTTATAGCCTTACATACTCAGTACATTCTTCGTACTGACATCCCTTGGGGGGGACTTACCTTACTTTCTGCTGTCACAGGTGCTAGTATACCTCCACAGTAGGTTGCGGATCATTTACCGATCATTGGTGAGCTCCAGTTGGTTCGGGGCTTTTCGAGCTACATGTGTACATTTGTTTTGGTATTGTAAATGTTGTATAAAGTGGGGACTTATCCTGACTTTAGGTTGTTTATGTCCATGTATCTGTAGAGGCTTTATAGATGTTGTGGGACAAATGAAGGAAATGTAAGGAACGTATGCTTTTGACTTGATGGCCCTAACGGCCAAGTTTCATATATATATCATATATTTTCCATGACTTCCGCCATTGGCATCTTATATCTCTATGTGATGGTGATGCTTATTGAGTGACATGCGTATGAGTGTATATGAATGAAGATTGGTTTTCTCGAGCCTTAACGGCTTCGGGTGCCAGTCTGCCCCGTTGGAATTCAAGGCGTGACAAAAATGGTATCACAGCCAGGTTGTCCTAAGGGTGTCTACAAAGCCGTGTCTGAGTAGAGTCTTGCTTATGGATGTGTTGTGCACCATATTTATAAGCAGGAGGCTACAGGACATTTAGGAGTTGTTTCTTTTCTTCATATCTAGATCGTGCAATAGAGACAATGTTGTAAGTGGAATCGTATCTAACCATTGGAATTGGTTTTCTTTGTTATAATAAAATGCCGATTACAAGAAGAGGTAGAGGTAAAGGTAAGAAGGTATATATGCTTTTCGGAGAAGGAACGAGTAAATCACCACCTGACCAAGCTAGTCAAGCTGGGGCTGACGCTGAGTTTGCATCGCGGGCTTCTTCTACTTTTCCAGCTCCAGAAGAGCCGAGAGGTAGAAGAGTACCTGCAGAACTGCCTATGAATGCCACTGAACAGGATTTAAGAAATGCAGTGCATATGTTGACTCAGATAGTTACTGCACAAACTCAGGGACGAGCTGGTCCAACGACAAGTGAGGATGACGCGACTAGAGTAGCTAGTCGGCGGACACAAGATTTTCTGAAATTAGACCCTCCCGTATTCACTAGGTCAGATCCGAAAGCCGATCTACAGGATTTTGTGGATCAAATTCAAAGGGCTATAGATGTTATGCATGTGACTGGTGTAGAAACAGTTGAACTTGCGGCCTATAGATTGAAAGGTGAAGTTGGGTTCTATATGGAAAATATCGAGGGGTATTGATGTACTTCCAGCTGGTTAGGAGGAATTCAAAACGGCCTTTCTTGATCACTACCTCCCATATGAGATTCGGGAGGCATGTGCAAACCAGTTTCTAAATCTTCGTCAAGGGAATATGAGTGTCAGAGAATACAGTCTGCAGTTTAATTCTTTGGATCGATATGCTCTGAATGTAGTAGGCACAATGACAGACAGAGTCCATCGATATGTGGACAGATTGGAGCCATATTTGGTAAGGGACTGCACCATTGCTGCGTTGAACAGAGATATGGCTATAGCCAGAATACAGGCTTTTGTATAGAAGATGGAGGACCAGAGGCAAAGAAGAAGGGTACACGAATTTGAACGAGGACTATCAAAGAGAGCTAGACCTAAGGGACAGTCTATGGTGTCCCAAAGAGAATTTAGGCCTCAGATTTTTCCTAGACCTCCTAGACCATTATTTTCTTCCCCTACAGCAGGTACTTCATCCCAATTTTGGGGATTTAGAGGCAGCCAGTTTGGACAGAGTAGTGGGATTCAAGGTTCACAGACAACAGGATTTTCTCATCAGTCGTGTCAGCGCTGCGGAAGGTATTATTTAGGTGAATGCCGAATGGGGGAAAATGTTTGTTTTTGGTATGGTACGACGGGGCACATAATGCGAGAATGCCCACAAAGGGGCGCAGGTGGTATAGCACAACCTACGGGATCAACCATTGCATCATTATCATCGGTTCCTTCCCTAGGTAGAGGAGTACAGCCTATTGGGCATGGTAGAGGTGCTAGAGGAGCAACTAGTTCCAGTGGAGCCCAAAATTGCACCTATGCTCTGGTGGACCGGCAGAATTCGGAGGCTTCTCCTGATGTAGTCATAGGTACATTATCCATATTTGCGCATAATGTTTACGCATTGATTGATCCGGGTTCTACATGTTATTCCGTTGATTACTGTGAAATTTAAACGAACACCAAAATTATTAATTAAGTCAATTGAAGTATCTACATCAGTTGGTGAATCTATTATTGCAAAAAGAGTATATCGTAATTGTGTAGTAACTGTGTGTGATCATGATACGTTGGCTGATCTTATTGAACTGTAAATGGTGGATTTTGATGTCATAATGGGTATGGATTGGTTGGCTTCTTGTTATGCCACGATAGATTGCCGAGCTAAGAAAGCACATTTTCATTTTCCACAAACGAATGTTCTTGAATGGAAGGGTAATGTGGGGGCACCGAGAGGAACATTTATTTCCTATCTTAAAGCAAGGAAAATGATAGCCAAGGGGTGCATATGTCACTTAGTAAGAGTGAAAGATACTGGTGTAGAGCCACTAACTCCTCAGTCGGTTCCAGTGGTCAATGAATTCCTTGATGTATTTTCGTAGGATCTTCCAGGTTTACCTCCAGAATAAGAAGTAGAGTTTGGTATTGATGTAATTCCAGACACTCAGCCTATCTCTATTCCCTCGTATAGAATGGCTCCAGCAGAATTGCGAGAATGAAAGGAGCAATTAAAAGATATGCTGGACAAGGGATTCATAAGGCCTAGTATGTCCCCATGGGGTGCACCAGTATTATTTGTACGAAAGAAAGATGGCACTTTGAGAATGTGTATTGACTATTAGCAATTGAATAAAGTAACGATCAAGAACAAATATCCCCTCCCCAGAATTGACGATTTGTTTGATCAGTTACAGGGTGCCAAATGTTTTTCAATGATTGACTTGAGATCGGGTTACCATCAAGTCAGAGTGAGAGAAAAAGATATACCCAAGACAGCTTTCCGAACACGGTATGGCCATTATGAATTTTTAGTTGTGTCGTTTGGACTAACAAATGCACCAGCTGTTTTCATGAATTTGATGAATAGGGTGTTTATGTCACACCTCGAATTCCAATGGGGCGGACCGGTACCCGAAGCCGATAAGGCCAGAGAGAACCAATCTTCATCCATGTCCGTTCATATGCATGTCATTCAAGAAGCATCACCATCACGTATAGGGATATAAGATACCAATAGAGGAAGTCATGGAAACATGTGATATATACATATAAGAAACTTGGCTGTTAGGGCCACCAAGTCAAAATGGACATACATCCCTTACATTCATATTCCCACATCCGTCCACAAATCCTCTAACAGATGCATGTACATAAACCTAAAGTCGGGACAAGTCCCTGCTTTACACAAAATTTACATAGTACCAAAACCAATGTACAACTGTGACTTGGAAAGCCCCGAACCATCTGGAGCTCACCAAATATCTGCAAATGACCCACAGCCTACTGTGGAGGTCTACTAGCACCTGTGCCTATAGCAAGTAAGGTAAGTCCCCCAAGGGACGTTAGTACGAAGAATGTACTGAGTATGTAAGGCCATAAGAAACTGTATGATACATAAATATGTCAATGGAATCAAATACAAATGAATAATTAATATGGATAAGTCACTATTCTATATGTGTGGAACCATGCACTTTACTTCGATTTCTTTCTTTGCTTTTATGCTCATTCATTCCTTCATCACTCATTCATTCATTCATTACTCATCCTTTCATTCATATAATGCCCGGTCCCCAAGCTGATCAGTGGGTAATCAACAGTTATTCGGGATCGACCCATGCTAGGCTTTTCTTTTGCCCCTGGGATACCACCCGTAGTGGAGGGATCGACCCATGCTAGGTGTTGTTTTCACCCCTGGGATACCACGCGAGGTATTAGGATAGACCCATGCTAGGTATTTTAACCCCTGGGATACCACCCAAGAATAGAGACTTTATTACATTACTTCTTTAATCTTTGAAATAGTTCATTCGGCGATCATGTCATTATTGGGACTTTAGAACGTAACATTATTGGAACTTTGGAACCATGTCCACGATTATGTGATACAGGAATGACAATTGATCAATGAATAAGGAAAATGTGAATAACAATAGATGGTAATCTGAAATGAGATACCTTAGAACATTTCAGAATGGAACAAGTACAATGACAATGTGAACACTATGTGCTGCAGAAGGATACGGAAAGAGTAACCTTACATACCTTATCTTCCCAATATGAATACACAGTCCTATATTTGAATACAATAATTCAGCTCCTTCCTTACGTTTCACTCTACAACACAAGAACATAACGGAGCTCACGTTAACAACTAAGTACCTTACTAGTGCACAAGACGACAATGAGCTACATGACTACCATATAACGTCATTCCACTCTTTACAATACCATACATTGCATTACCATACTAACAAAACTATAACATTCTACACATTGACCAAGATATCATAAACCAATTGCATTTCACACTAAGTTTACCCTTTACGCTTCCTCATTATCATTCCGTCACAATTACTCTATCAAGTCACCTCATAACAACATATTAACAACAATCCATAATTGATATGATCCAACATGCCTCCAAACGACCCCTTAAAGTCATTAAAAAGGTATCATAAGTTGATAATTACATCCAAGAAGGGTATAGGGGTCTTCGGGGATCAAAGAGAGACAAAAAACACACAAAACGAGTTTCTGGGCTGACCTGTGAAGCCACCTGTGCCTGCAGGTGGTTGAGGTGCAGCCGCAGTTGACCCTTGACCCTGTCCAGGGGCACCTGCGTTGGCATCTGCGCCCGCAGGTGCCCTGTCTGCGGGGGCGTGTGCCCGTTTCGGCCAAAAAGGGTCTCTTTTGGGTCCTTTTTGTTTATTAAATGGTCCATGTCCATGAATAAGCTTATCTTTATATATTTTAAGTCACTTGGATGCCAACGAACCATCATGGTTTCACAATACACATGAACATCACCAAAACCACATTTTCCTTTCAATACACCACAATTTCCATGACCAAGTTCATAACAACAATCCCACATGTTATACACATAAAGAAAGAAAGTTATGAACATAAACACATCTTACATGTTGATATTTAATCCATCAAACTCACTTACTTCAAGACCACAAATCCATTTTCAAGTTTACAAGGCAAAACCCTTTTCCGATTGTAAAAATAGACAGTTTTACACATAGTGAACTGTCCAACACGTTGCCAACATAACCAACATGATTTTTACACCATATCAAGCATATAATATACTAAACCATGAGAATAAATACTTACCAAATCTTGCAAGAGAGTGATCTTGTCCAAAAGAGTGATGACTTAGGGTTTGTGTGTGTAGAGAGAAATATCTTGAATATTCTAGAAAAGGCATGTGTATTGATATGAATAAAAATCTGATTTTTTCCTTGCTTTATATAGTACTTAATGGTCATCCTTAGCCACATTAAATGCATGCTTTCTTGGTCAAACACAAGAATGGGTCATTTCCATTTTTGGGCCATGTCTTTTATATGATTTTGGGCCTCATTTGAGCCCAATAGCACATGATTCATTTAAGCCCAACAAATTAATGCATAATTCACCAACCCTCTCATGTTTAAATAATTTCATGAATGTTAAAGTAGGATCATGAGTTCGAAAATGTATGGGGTGTTACATCCTCCCCCCCTTAGAAACATTCGTTCTCGAATGTTAGTGACCTTATTCAATTTCAATAGTTGTAAGTCTAGGATCATTCTTCATGTTGTCATGTATATATACTTAAATGCTTATAAATACTTAATTTTCATTGCTCTGATCTCGTATTTGGAACTTTTTCTTCCATGTGAAACAAATAAGGATACTTGGACTTCATCATTTCTTCAGCTTCCCATGTGATTTCTTTTACTTGTTGATTCATCCAAAGTACCTTTATGGAAGCTACGTCTTTATTCCTTAACCTCTTCACTTGTATATCCAGAATAGCAACAGGTATCTCTTCATAGGTGAGATCCTCTATAACTTGTACATCATCAATGGGAGCAAAATGAGATGGATCACCTATGCACTTTCAAAGCATTGAAACATGAAATATTGGATGAACTTGGGGTAATGCTAATTCATACGCAACTTTCCCAAATCTTCGGATAATTTCATATGGCCCTATATACCGGGGACTCAACTTCCCTTTCTTTCCAAATCTCATTACCCCTTTCATCGGTGACACCTTCAAGAATACCCAATCACCTCTGGCAAATTTGAGCCCTCTTCTTCTAACATCAGCATATGACTTGTGTTGACTTTGGGCCGTTTGTAGCTGTTGTTGGATCACTTTAACTTTCTCCATAGCTTGGTGAACAAGATTTGGTCCAAGTAAAGCAGTTTTACCCACTTTAAACCATCTGATTTGTGATCTACACTTCCTTCCGTATAGAGCTTCATAAGGTGCAATTTTGATACTTGAATGATAGCTATTATTGTAAGCAAATTCAATAAGAGGTAAATGGTCATCCCAACTGCCTTGAAAATCTAACGTGCAAGCTCATTCCATCAGTCTGAAGATGGAAGACCGTACTCAGATTCACTTGTGTACCCAAACTTTGCTGAAAAGATCTCCAAAAATGTGTAGTAAATTGAGCTCCCCTGTCTGATATAATGGAGATCGGAATCCCATGTAACCGCACTATCTCTTTAACATACAACCTTTCATACTCCTCGACTGTATAGGTGGTCTTGACTGGTAGGAAATGCGCTGATTTGGTAAGCCTGTCGACTATGACCCATATGGAATCAAATTTCCGTAGTGTACGAGGCAAACCTGTGATAAAGTCCATATTGATCATATCCCATTTCCATACTAGAAGATTGATACATTGCATGTAACCTCCTGGTTTCTGATGCTCTACCTTTACTTGTTGACAATTTGGGCATTGAGCTACAAATTCTGCAATGTTCTTCTTCATGTTTCCCTACCAATACATTTCTTTCAAGTCATGGTACATTTTGGTAGCTCTTGGATGAATAGAATATCGTGAATGATGTGCCTCTATCATAATTCATTTCCTCAGCTCGTCTACGTTCGGTACGCATACTCTACCTTGGCATTGAAGTATTCCTTTTTACGTAAGGTCAAATGCCTTTGTCAAACCATGTTGTACATTCTCTTTTAGTTGTAATATCATAGGATCCGCAAACTGCTTCTCTTTCACTTCAGTTATTAATAAAGATTCTGCCGTATTTTGTACAATAACCCCTTCATCTGAGGATTCAAGAAGACGAACCCCCAAACTGGCTAATTGATGTAGATACTTGACTAAGTCTTTCTTTTCCATCAATTGGCCACTAGTGCCTCCTATTGCCGTGCGGCTCAATACATCAGCTACCATATTTTCTTTTCCTAGATGATATAGGATATCAATAGCATAATCTTTCAATAGCTCAAGCCACCTCCGCTGCCTCAGATTTAACTCCTTCTACTTAAAGATATATTGCAAACTTTTGTGATCAGTATCCATATAAACATGAAATCCATACAATAATGGCGCCATATCTTTAAAGAAAATACCACGGCTGCTAACTCAAGATCATGTGTGGGATAGTTTCTCTCATGTGGTCGCAACTTTCGTGAGGCATATGCTATGACATTACCGTGATGCATCAATACACATCCAAGGCCAACTCCGGACGCATCACAATATACTGCATACCCCTCTGTGCCTTCCGAAAGTACTAATACCGATGTAGAAGTCAATTTATCTTTCAGCTCTTGGAAACTTTTCTCACATGCATCATTCCACTGAAATTTGACTGCCTTGTGTGTAAGCCTTGTTAAAGGTGTAGCAATGGAAGAAAACCCTGCAACAAACCTTCGATAATAACCTGCCAACCCAAGGAAGCTACGAATTTTTGTGGGTGTCGAAGGCCTTGGCCAATTTTTCACCGCATCAATCTTTTGCGTATCAACCCGTATCCCTTCATCTGACACAATGTGACCCAAGAATGCGACAAATTTTAACCAAAATTCACATTTTGAGAACTTCGCATACAACTTACGCTCACGAAGAATCTGTAACACCTTCCGGAAGTGCTTAGCATGGTCCTCTTGTGATCTTGAATAAACCAGGATGTCATCTATAAATACCATCACAAATACCTCTATAAATGGCTTGAACACCCTATTCATCAAATCCATGAACACAGCTGGTGCATTTTTAGTCCAAATGACATAACTAAAAATTCATAATGGCCATACCGTGTTCGAAAAGCTGTCTTGGGTACATCTTTTTCTCTAACTCTGACTTGATGGTAACCCGATCTTTAGTCAATCTTCAAAAAACATTTGGCACCCTGTAACTGATCAAACAAATCATCAATTTTGGGGAGGGGATATTTGTTCTTGATCGTTACCTTATTCAATTGCCGATAGTCAATGCACATTCTCAATGTTCCATCTTTCTTCAGTACAAATAATACTGGTGCACCCCACGGGGACATACTAGGCCTGATGAAGCCTTTGTCCAGCAAGTCTTTTAATTGCTCCTTCAATTCACGCAATTCTTCTGGAGCCATTCTATACGGGGGAATAGAGATAGGCTGAGTGCCTGGAATCACATCAATACCAAATTCTATTTCTCGTTCTGGGGGTAAACCTGGAAGATCCTGAGGAAATACATCAAGAAATTCATTGACCACTGGAACCGACTGAGGAGTTAGTGGTTCTACCTCAGTATCTTTCACTCGGACTAAGTGATACATGTACCCCTTGGCAATCATTTTTCTTGCTTTTAGATAGGAAATAAATTTCCCTCTCGGTGCCCCTACATCACCCTTCCATTCAAGAACATTCATTTGTGGAAAATTAAAATGTACTTTCTTAGCTCGACAATCTATCATGGCATAACAAGAAGCCAACCAATCCATGCCCATTATGACATCGAAATCCACCATGTCTAATTCAATAAGATCAGCCTGTGTATTATGACCACACATAGTTACCACACAATTACGATATACTCTTTTTGCAACAATATATTCACCAACTGGTGTAGATACTTCAATTGACTTAGTTAATAGTTTCGGTGTTCTTTCAAATTTCACAGCAATCAATGGAGTAACGTATGACAATGTAGAACCCGAATCAATCCCCGAATCAATCAAGACATATACATTATACGAAAATATGAATAATGTACCTATGACGACATTAGGAAAAGCCTCCAAATTCTACTGGTTCACTAGAGTATAGGTGCGATTCTGGGTTCCATTGGAACTGGCTGCTCCTATGGCACCTCTACAATGAACCGCAGGCTGTGCACCTCTTCCTGGGGGAGGAACCGATGATGATGATGCAACGGTTGATCTCGTAGGTCGCATCACACTACCCAAGCCTCTTCGTGGGCAGTCTCTCATCATATGCCCCGTCATACCACACCAAAAGCAAACATTTGTCCCAAGCTGGCATTCACCAAAATAAAATCATCCACAATGCTGACACGACTGACAAGAAAATCCAGCGGTCTGCGAACCTCGAATCCCACTACTCTGCCCAACATGGTTGCCTCTAAACCCTCAGAATTGAGATTGAGTGTCTGATGTGGTATAAGAGAATGATGGTCTAGGTGGTCTAGGAAACATCCGAGGTCTAGATTGTCCTTGGGAGGCCATAGACTATCCCATAGGTCTAGCTCTCTTTGACGACCCTCGCTCAGATTCATGTACCCTTATTCTTTGCCTTTGGTCCTCCATCTTTTGTGTGAAAGCCTGAATTCTAGCGATATCTATATCTCTATTTAAAGCGGCAATAGTGCAGTCTCTTACAAAATATGGCTCTAACCTGTCCACCTATCGATGTATTCTGTCTGTCATTGTGGCTACTACATTTGGAGCATATCGAGCCAAAGAATTAAACTGCAGACTGTATTCTATGACACTCAGATTCTTTTGACGAAGATTTAAGAACTGATCTGCATGAGCCTCTCGGATCTCATAAGGAAGATAGTGATCAAGAAATGCCACTTTAAATTCTTCCCAATTAGGTGAATTTGCACCAATACCACGAGATTTCTTCAAATCTTTATACCACAATATAGCTTCACCTTTCAATCTATAGGCTGCAAGTTCAACTGTTTCTATACCAGTCACGTGCATAACATCTAGAGCCCTTTGAATTTGATCTATAAAGTCTTACAGATCTTTATTCAGATCTGACCCAGTGAATGTGGGAGGGTCCAATTTCAGAAAGTCCTGTGTTCGCCGACTAGCTGCCCTAGCCGCACCATCATCACTTGTTGTTGGAACAGCTCATTCTTGACTTTGTGCAGCAACTATCTGAGTCAACATTTGCACCGTATTTATGAGATCTTGCTCAGTAGCATTAACAGGTGGTTTTTCAAGTTGTTCTCTCTTTTTCGGCTCTTCTGGAGCTGGAAAAGTAGAAGAAGCCCGCGATGAAAACTCAACGTCAGTCCCACCTTGACTAGCTTGGTCAGGTGGTGATCTACTTGTTCCTTCTCCGGCAAGTATATCTACCTGCTTACCTTTACCTCTACCTCGTCTTGTAATCGTCATTTTACTATACAAAAGAAAACCAAGTCCAATGGTTAGATATGATTCCACTACAATATTGGCTCTAATGCACGATGTAAGAATTGAAGAACAGAAACAACTCCTAAATGTCCCGTAGCCTCCTACTTATAAATGTGGTGCACAACACATCCATAAGCAAGACTCCACTCAGACACAGCTTTGTAGACACCCTTAGGACGACCTGCTCTGATACCACTTTTGTCACACCTCGAATTCCAACGGGGCGGACCGGTACCCGAAGCCGATAAGGCCAGAGAGAACCAATCTTCATCCATGTCCGTTCATATGCATGTCATTCAAGAAGCATCACCATCACGTATAGGGATATAAGATACCAATAGAGGAAGTCATGGAAACATGTGATATATACATATAAGAAACTTGGCTGTTAGGGCCACCAAGTCAAAATGGACATACATCCCTTACATTCATATTCCCACATCCGTCCACAAATCCTCTAACAGATGCATGTACATAAACCTAAAGTCGGGACAAGTCCCTGCTTTACACAAAATTTACATAGTACCAAAACCAATGTACAACTGTGACTTGGAAAGCCCCGAACCATCTGGAGCTCACCAAATATCTGCAAATGACCCACAACCTACTGTGGAGGTCTACTAGCACCTGTGCCTATAGCAAGTAAGGTAAGTCCCCCAAGGGACGTTAGTACGAAGAATGTACTGAGTATGTAAGGCCATAAGAAACTGTATGATACATAAATATGTCAATGGAATCAAATACAAATGAATAATTAATATGGATAAGTCACTATTCTATATGTGTGGAACCATGCACATTACTTCGATTTCTTTCTTTGCTTTTACGCTCATTCATTCGTTCATCACTCATTCATTACTCATCCTTTCATTCATATAATGCCCGGGCCCCAAGCTGATCAGTGGGTAATCAAGAGTTATTCGGGATTGGCCCATGCTAAGCTTTTCTTTTCCCCTGGGATACCACTTGTAGTGGCGGGATCGACCCATGCTAGGTGTTGTTTTCACCCCTGGGATACCACGCGAGGTATTAGGATAGACCCATGCTAGGTATTTTAACCCCTGGGATACCACCCAAGAATAGAGACTTTATTACATTACTTCTTTAATCTTTGAAATAGTTCATTCGGCGATCATGTCATTATTGGGACTTTAGAACGTAACATTATTGGAACTTTGGAAACATGTACACTATTATGTGACACAGGAATGACAATTGATCAATGAATAAGGAAAATGTGAATAACAATAGATGATAATCTGAAATGAGATACCTTAGAACATTTCGGAATGGGACAAGTACAATGACAATGTGAACACTATGTGCTGCAGAAGGATACGGAAAGAGTAAACTTACATACCTTATATTCCCAATATGAATACACAGTCCTATATGTGAATACAATAATCCAGCTCCTTCCTTACGTTTCACTCTACAACACACGTAATAACGGAGCTCACGTAGACAACTAATTACCTTACTAGTGCACAAGATGACAATGAGCTACATAACTACCATATAACGTCATTCCACTCTTTACAATACCATCCATTGCATTACCATACTAACAACACTATAACATTCTACACATTGACCAAGATATCATAAACCAATAGCATTTCACACCAAGTTTACCCTTTACGCTTCCTCATTATCATTCCGTCACAATTACTCCATCAAGTCACCTAATAACAACATATTAACAACAATACATAGTTGATATAATCCAACATGCCTCCAAACAACCCCTTAAAGTCATTAAAAAGGTATCATAAGTTGATAATTACATCCAAGAAGGGTATAGGGGTCTTTGGGGATCAAAGAGAGACAAAAAACACACAAAACAAGTTTCTGAGATGACCTGCGAAGACACCTGCACCCGAAGGTGGTGGAGGTGTGGCCGTAGGTTACCCTTGGCCCTATCCAAGGGCACCGACATTGGTATCTGCGCCCGCAGGTTCCCTGTTTGCGGGGGCGGGTGCTTGTTTCCGCCAAAAAGGGTCTCTTTTGGGTCCTTTCTGTGTAATAAATGGTCCATGGACATGAATAAGCTTATATTTACATATTTTAAGTCACTTGGATTCCAAAGAACCATCATGGTTTCATAACACACATGAACATCACCAAAACCACATTTTCCTTTCAATACACCACAATTTCCATGACCAATTTCATAACAACAATCCCACATGTTATACACATAAATAAAGAAATTTAAGAACATAAACACATATTACATGTTGATATTTAATCCATAAAACTCACTTCCTTCAATACCACAAATCCATTTTAAAGTTTACAAGGCAAAACCCTTTTCCGATTGCAAAAATAGAAAGTTTTACACATAGTGTACTATCCAACACGTTGCCAACATAACCAACATGATTTATACACCATATCAAGCATATCATATACTAAACCATGAGAATAAATACTTACCAAATCTTGCAAGAGAGTGATCTTGTCCAAAAGAGTGATGACTTAGGGTTTGTGTGTGTAGAGAGAAATATCTTGAATATTCTAGAAAAGGCATGTGTATTGATATGAATAAAAATCTGATTTTTTCCTTGCTTTATATAGTACTTAATGGTCATCCTTAGCCACATTAAATGCATGCTTTCTTTGTCAAACACAAGAATAGGTCATTTCCATTTTTGGGCCATGTCTTTTATATGATTTTGGGCCTCATTTGAGTCCAATAGCACATGATTCATTTAAGCCCAACAAATTAATGCATAATTCACCAACCCTCTCATGTTTAAATAATTTCATAAATGTTAAAGTAGGCTCATGGGTTCGTAAATGTACGGGGTGTTACAGTTTAATCCATTTCTAGATGTGTTCATGACGGTGTTTATAGATGACATCCTGGTTTATTCAAGATCACAAGAGGACCATGCTAATCACTTACAACAGGTGTTACAAATTCTTCGTGAGCGTAAGTTGTATGCAAAGTTCTCTAAATGTGAATTTTGGTTAAAATCCATAACATTCTTGGGTTACATTGTGTCAGATGAAGGAATTCAGGTTGATACGCAAAAGATTGAAGCGGTGAAAAATTGGCCAAGGCCTAAGACGCCCATGGAAATTCGTAGCTTCCTTTGGTTGGCAGGTTATTATCGAAGGTTTGTTGAAGGGTTTTCTTCCATTGCTGCACCTTTAACAAAGCCAACACACAAGGCAATCAAGTTTCAGTGGAATGATGCATGTGACAAAAGTTTCCAAGAGCCGAAAGATAAATTAACTTCCACGCCTGTATTAGTGCTTCCGGAAGGCACAAAAGGGTATGCAGTATATTGTGATGCATCCGTAGTTGGCCTAGGATGTGTATTGATGCAGTACGGTAATGTAATAACATATGCCTCACGACAGTTGAGGCCACATTAGAAAAACTATCCACACATGATCTTGAGTTAGCAGTTGTGGTATTTGCTTTAAAGATATGGCGCCATTATTTGTATGGGGTTCATGTTGACATATATACCAATCACAAAAGTTTGCAATATATCTTTAAGTAGAAGGACTTAAATCTGATGCAGAGAAGGTGGCTGGAACTCTTAAAAGACTATGATATTGATATTTTATATCATCTAGAAAAAACAAATGTTGTAGCTGATGCATTGAGCCGCAAGGCAATAGGAGGCACTAGTGGCCAGTTGATAGAAAAGCAAGACCTAGTCAAGGATCTACACCAACTAGCCAGCTTGGGAGTTCGTCTTCTTGAATCTCCAGATGAAGGGGTTATTGTGCAAAATGCAACAACATCTTCATTAGTAGCTGAGGTGAAAGAGAAGCAGTATGTGGATTCTATTTTATTGCAGCTGAGGAGAATGTACAATAGGGTCTGACTAAGGCATTTGATCTTACGCAAGAAGGAGTACTTCAATGCCAAGGTAGATTATGTGTACCGGATGTAGATGAGCTGAGGAGACGAATTATGATAGAGGTGCATCATTTACGATATTCTATTCATCCGGGAGCCACCAAAATGTACCATGATTTGAAAGAAATGTATTGGTGGGGAAAATTGAAGAAGAACATTGCAGAATTCGTAGCTCAATGTCCAAATTGTCAATAAGTAAAGGTAGAGCATCAGAAACCTAGAGGTTACATGCAATGTATCAATCATCCAGTCTGGAAATGGGACATGATTAGCATGGATTTCATCACAGGTTTGCCTCGCACACTGTGGAAATTTGATTCCATATGGGTAATAGTTGACAGGCTTACCAAGTCAGTGCATTTACTACCAGTCAAGACCACCTATACAAAGGAATATTATGCAAGGTTGTATGTTAAAGAGATAGTGCGACTACACGGGATTCCAATCTCTATTATATCAGATAGAGGAGCTCAATTTACTGCATATTTTTAGAGATCTTTTCAGAGGAGTTTGGGAACCCAAGTGAATTTGAGTATGTCTTTTCATCCTCAGACAGAGAGACAAGCAGAACGTATCATCCAAACACTTGAAGATATGCTAAGAGCGTGCACGTTGGACTTTAAAGGTAGTTGGGATGATCATCTACCTCTTATTGAATTTACTTACAATAATAGCTATCATTCAAGTATCAAAATGGCACCTTATGAAGCTTTATACGAAAGGAAGTGCAGATCACCAATTGGATGGTTTGAAGTGGGTGAAACTGCTTTACTTGAGCCAGATCGTGTTTATCAAGCTATGGATAAAGTTAAAGTGATCCAACAGCGGCTAAAAATGGCCCAAAGTCGACACAAGTCATATGCTGATGTTAGAAGAAGAGGGCTCAAATTTTCCATAGGTGATTGGGTATTCTTGAAGGTGTCACCAATGAAAGGGGTAATGAGATTTGGAAAGAAAGGAAAGTTGAGTCCACGTTATGTAGGTCCATATGAAATTGTCAGGAGATTTGGTCAAGTTGCGTATGAATTGACACTACCCCAAAAACTCTCCACAGTTCATCTAGTGTTTCATGTTTCGATGCTTTGAAAGTGCATAGGAGATCCATCTCGTATTGCTTCCATTGAATATGTACAAGTTACGAAGGATCTCACCTATGAAGAGATACCTATTACTATTCTGGATAGACAAGTGAAGAGGTTAAGGAATAAAGACGTATCTTCCATAAAGGTACTTTGGAGAAATCAGCAAGTAGAAGAGATCACATGGGAAGCTGAAGACATGATGAAGTCAAAGTACGCATATTTGTTTCACACGAAAGAAAAAGTTCAAAGTGCGGAAGGGGAGCAATAACAAGTAAGTATCTATAAGAATTATGTGTATATGTATATATGCTAACATAAAGGTGCATTTGTTGTAAATGGGAAGATGGTATTAACATTCGAGGACGAATGTTTCTAAGGGGGGAAGGATGTAACACCCCGTACATTTTCGACCCTACTTGATTGGTGATCTAGGGCGTATTTATATGCCTTATTGCCAACTTTGAACCATGTTTACCTTAGTTTTGAGAGCAATAAGTACGTATTTTGTATTGTTTTTGATGGACTATTGATATTGTGCTAATGTCCGCAAAGAAAAGTCGAAGAAAGGAAGAAAATTGGAGATTAAGCGTCAGGCGCACCAGGCAGAGTGCCGGGCCACTTTTGACATAAATTTTTCTGGCATGGGCAGCAGAGGGGCGTGCCAGGCAGCGTTCCACGCCGCTTTTGACACAAATTTTTCTGGCATGGGCAACAGAGGGGCGCGCCAGGCAGCGTGCCGGGCCATTTTTTGCCAAATTGTTTCTTGGATCACCAGTCTATCAATAGGGTTCTTGGGTTATTGTATCGTTAATCCATTTTGGTAGGACTACTCTTGGGCACTTTTGGCATCCAAATTAGGGTTAATTCTTCTTCCTTTTTATTTTTATTTCTTTTTTATAAATTATGTTAAATGAAGCCACGAGTGGCTAAAATCGCTTATTCTTGGGGTTGAGGCTACGAACATGAATCTCGTGAGTTGAATATTGTCTTAATATTTATGGAATTCTTTAAACATGAGATTGTTGGGGTATTATACATTAAATTTGCTTGGCTAAATTACTCTTGTGCAATTGGGCTCAATTGAGGCCTAAAAATCAAACAAAAGACATGGCCCAAATGGGGCAAATGACCCATTCTTGTGTTGACCAAGTAAACATGGAATTTAATGACCAAGAATTGTCTAAGGATGACTTGAGGTACTATATAAAGGCACAAAATCAGATTTTTTATTCATTACAACTAACATGCAATTTCTAGACTTTTCTCAAAAGATATTTTTCTCTCTACTCTCAAACCCTAAGGCAACCATCTCTTTTGGACAAGATAATTACTTTGAAAGCTTGGGTAAGTGTTTAATCTTGTGATTTAATATATGATATGTATGAGGGATTGTGTAGATCATGATGGTTATGTCTAAAGGTGTTGAGTGGTGCACTTTTGCTTTTTGCTAAAAGATGTGTCATCTATGTGACTTGAACTTGAAAAGAGACTTGAGGTTTTGATGGAAGTGAATGGTGTGGATGAAATATAAACATGTATGGTGTGGTTATGTACTTAACTTTTTTTTTTCTTCTATGTGTATAACTTGTGGGAGTGTTGTTATGGAACGTATTGAGGTGACTTGATGGAGTAATTGTGACGTAGTGTTAATGAGGAAGTGTAAAGGATAGACTTGGTGTGAAGTGTTATTGGTTTATGATGTCTTGGTCAATGTGTATAATGTTGTGGTATTGTTGGTATGACAATGCCGTGAATGGTATTGTAAAGGGTGAAATGACGTTATAGGGCAATCATGTAACTCATTGTCGTCTTATACACTTGTAAGGTAGTTAGTTGTTAACGTGAGCTCCGTTATGTACTTGTGTTGTAGAGTAAAACATAAGGAAGGATCTAGATTATTGTATTCACATATAGGACTGTGTATTCATATTGGGAAGATAAGGTATGTAAGGTTACTCTTTCCGTATCCTTCTGCAGCACATATTGTTCACATTGACATTGTACTTGTTCCATTCTGAAATGTCCAAAGGTATTGTCATATAGTATTACTCACAGAACCAATTGTGATTCACATGTATCATGTTCATTGACTAATGTTTCAAAGTTCCAATAATGTACAATCACCAATGTATCACTCTTATAATGAACAAATGAAGTAATGTATAATTGTTTGTCTATTCTTGAGTGGCATCCCAGGGGTGGAATAAACACCTAGCTAGGGTCAATCCTAATATCATGGGTGGTATCCCAGGGGTTCAAATACCTAGTATGGGTCGATTCCAATATCATATTAACATCCCAGGGGCGATAGAAAAGCCTAGCATAGGTTATCACAGTAACATCCCAGAGGCAACAGAAAAGCCTAGCATGGGTTAATCACATCCCAGGGATTAAAATACCTAGCATGGGTTATCCTCTTTTACCACTGATCAGTTGGTCATTTGTTTATTATATGCTTTACAATTTTCTTAATGCAAAGAAGGATAAAGTTAAGTAATGAACTAGAATGATGAATGAACATAAAGGCAAATAAGTAATGAATATAACGTACATGGCTCCTCACATACAGAACGATGGTTTATCCATATTGACTATTCTCTTATACTTGATTCCATGGATGTTCTTATGGATGATGCAAGTTCTTATAGCCTTACATACTCAGTACATTCTTCGTACTAACGTCCCTTAGGGGGTACTTACCTTACTTGCTACAACACAGGTGCTAGTAGACCTCCACAGTAGGTTGCGGATCATTTGCCGATCATTGGTGAGCTCTAGTTGGTTCGGGGCTTTCCGAGTTATATGTATACATTTATTTTGGTATTGTAATTATTGTATAAAGCGGGGACTTATCTCGACTTTTGGTTGGTTATGTCCATGTATCTGTATAGGCTTTGTAGGTGTTGTAGGACAAATAAAGGAAATGTAAGGAACGTATGCTTTTGACTTTATGGCCCTAATGGACAAGTTTCATGTATATAAATATATCATATATTTTCCATGACTTTCGCCATTGGCATCTTATATCTCTAGGTGATTGTGATGCTTATTGAGTGACATGAGTATGAGTGTATATGAATGAAGATTGGTTCTCTCGGGCCTTAACGACTTTGGGTGCCAGTCCGCCCCATTGGAATTCGAGGCGTGACACTTACTAAGTCTTGGGAGGGATTATTTTGTATATTTTGTCCCCTTCCTTCTGCTATACGATATATTATGTATGTATATTTCTTTGCTTCTGCTTATGTTATTGGTATTGTTGGTTTTTCTTCTTGTTGCTGTTCATCTTCCACCTATTAGCCCGTTACTTGTCGTTCTGGGCTATGTCTTGGCTTATCTACTGGTGGGTTGAAGTAGGTGCCATCTTGACTTGAGAAATTGGGTTGTGATATATTCAATTAACAAGAGGAAGTCATTAACAAACTAATCTATAACCTTATTAATTTAATTACAAAATATTACAATTCTTGGGTAAAAATACAATAAAAGAAAAACGTCTTTCCAAGGACCTGGTCTAGTGATCTTGGGCGTATTTATACACCCAAACACCACATTTTATCCATACTTTAGCTAAGTTTTGAGAACAAATTATCATGTGTATGTGTGTTTTGTGGTATGTTTGATGTAAACGAGCTAATATACATGATTTGTAGTGTTTCAGGAGCCAATGAGGTGAGCAGAGAATCAAGACTACAAAGGATATGCAAGACAAGGTCAATTGGATGAGAATTAAGCAAACATAAGCTCTAGAGGATCCATGCACTGCACACCCTTATGCTGTGTGTTTGACCATGCGAGGGACTCCCTTGTGCTATGCATTAGGTGCATGACTATGCTCGAAGGGACTTGTTTCTTTAAATTGAAGAATTGCTTAAGGGCTTGGGGGTAATTTCACCATAGGTCTATAAATACCCTAAGGACTTTTTTTAAAGTACATATGCATTATTTTGGACCAAGAACATGGGGCGTAAGATCACCTCTGGCTTGATTTTAGGGTTGATTTGCAGCTAGGATAGCAACATACCTAGTTTGCCTTATCTGGTTATAAATGAGATGATAATGTTAGTGCATTCAAATTGGAATCTCACATACCCACTCAAAGATGTAGTTGCGAGGCTAGTTTGAATAAGTGATTTAGAGGATGACTATTCCGAATTGTAAACTTAAACCCAAAATCAGCAATTAGAGAAATAAAATTTGTTAAGACGAGTTAAATGCTATACATGATTGTGGTTAATACCGTAGCCCTAGAATATCTCTTTGCTATTGATTACATCCCTTGTTAAAATCATCATTGTTCTACTTAATTTCTTTTGCAACACGTAGAACGATACTAATTTACCAATTTTATTAATAAACACTCGCACTTGTCTGAAATATTAATAGAAATTAAATTGAGTGAATCTCTAAATACATAAGTCCTCGTGGGTTCGATATTCAGCTCAAAAGAGCTTCTGCATTACTTGCTACGATCACATACACTTGCGTGTGTGGTAGAACGCAACAAGTTTTTGGCACCGTTGCCGAGGACTTAGAAATTAATTATTTATCTAGGTTAGACTTTTTCTTTTTATTTATTTAAAAAAAAATTTTGTATATATTTTATTTTTGTAGAAATATTTTTTTGTGTGATATTTTACTACTCTTCTTGAGATGACATCAAAAAATATATGGAGTGATACTTACTCATCTTTTATTGGTTCATGCTTTATTTGTAGAGGACCCCACCGATGGGAACATTGTTCAAATCTTTCAATATTACAAAATGGGTTGTGTGACCCTTCTAAATCATATGATTGGGACTTTTGTAAATGGTATGGTGGTCAATGGAATGATTGTTCTAAGTATTATACACCTCCCTCGAGCCCTGATTATGATAAATCTAATAATACTAGTGCTTTTGATAGTATGGATCCTTTCAGAAAATTATTAGAGGAATATGAGGGTTACCTTAAGACAATTATAAATAGGATGACACACTTCATGTGTAATGACCGGTTCTATCGTTACTGAAAATATCTGTAGTAAAGGCATGCATTTCTCATTCATCATAAGTGTTAGGATTAATCATTTAGTATGGGAGTGAATTTGATATGTACTAAGGTCATACAATACCCCTAGCACAAAGTAAGTGTGATGACCCGAAATCCCATTCGGGCCAGACTGGTACCCGAAGCAAATATGGCCCGAGAGAACCAATCTTTGCTCATGCACATTCATATGCGTAGCCTCGTATGCATCTTATTATACCTCATACGACTATGCGGAAGACATGAATCATGGAAACATATGCTATATAAATATATATTTAGGAAACTTGGCCTTTGGGGCTATCAAGTTAAACGGACAGTCGTCTTTTACATATTCGTCTCTGACATCCATATACCCACATATGTCTACAAAAGACTCTAACAGATGCATCAACAAGACCAACTTACAGTCGGGACAAGTCCCCACTTTATACAATATATATAACATCAAAACAAATATACATCTATGACTCAGGGGGCTCCGAACCAACTGGAGCTCACCAAATATCTGCAAATGATCCCCAGTCTACAGAGGAAGTCTACTAATGCCTGCACCTGCAACATGTAAGGTAAGTCCCCCAAGGGGGTCAGTACGAAGAATGTACTGAGTATGTAAGGCTCATAAGAAATCATCAAACATAATAACAACAATCATGGAGTCAATATAAAAGAATTAATGAACGTGAATAAACTCTCTTTCTGTATGTGGGGAACCATGTATATTACGTTCTTTACTTCTCTTGTCTTCATATTTATTGTACTACCCATGCTAGGCTGTTCTGTCGCCCCTGGGATGAGATTAACCCATGCTAGGTACTTTGACCCCTGGGATGTTATGTGAACCCATGCTAGGCTTTCGTACCTGGGATATCATTAACCCATGCTAGGCTTATCGCCCCTGGAATGTTATATTAAACCATGCTAGGCTTATCGCCCCTGGAATGTATCGGTATCGACCCATGCTAGGCTTTTCTGTCACCCCTGGGATACCACCCGTGTTATTGGGATCTACCCATGCTAGGTATTTTAACCCCTGGGATACCACCCATGATTACTTATTAAGTATACATCTCTTATATTCTTACTTCCATTCTTATGAGTGCTTGAGACATTGAGGATCATAACCTTATTTGAAGCACACTCATATACACATTTCACTTCACTCCTTTACTTCATTAGATTGACATCTTCACTTATGAGAAATAGATATATTAACTTGCATATCACCTCTCTTATTACTCTTATGAGATCTTATGAGAATGGTACTTTTACTTGTGAAAGATTGGTATAAAGATAATCAT
The DNA here is from genome assembly GCA_031232105.1 of Capsicum rhomboideum. NCBI lineage: Eukaryota > Viridiplantae > Streptophyta > Magnoliopsida > Solanales > Solanaceae > Capsicum > Capsicum rhomboideum. The sequence goes on from CP124714.1 coordinate 71,166,502, forward strand.
CACATTATAGGACTTTGGAACATGACATGATTGGAAAATGCTTTTCAAGGATAAATAGATTCTCTTATGTTATGACCCTCTTGAGATAGTTCTTTTAGGAATTACCACATTATGACATCTTAGGAACTTGAATAAATGAATAAGAGATGAGTGAATCATAAGTCATCAAAGAATAGGACACATATGGATACAATATACGTCAACCTGACTTGCTATACTGCAAGCCTCTCGGAATTGAAACAAGTCCAATGTCAATAGGAACAATATGTTGTAGAAGGATACGGAAAGAGTAACCTTACATACCTTGTATTCTCAATACAATTCTACAATCTTAAGTGTGCATACAATATTCCCGCTCCGTCCTTATGTTTCACTCTACAACACAAGTACATAACATAACCAACATTAACCACCAATTACCTTACAATGGCATACAATAACAATAAGTCACATTTTTGGATTTAACATGTCATTTCCCCCTTGACAATACCATTTATTAAATTATCGTACCAATAATCCCACAATATTCCATACATTGACCAATACATGATAATCAATAGCATGTCACACCAAGTTCACACTTTACACTTCTCCATCATCACAACATCACAATTATGCCATCAATTTACTTCAATACACCTCACAACAACAAATCGGCCAAAATCCCATAATTTACACTTATAGAAAAATAACAAGTTTAGGACCATAATAACCCCATACATGTTGTTATTTCATCCATACCATTCTCTTTCATCAAGAAAACAAGTCATCTTTCAAGTTTAAATTCTATAGATGACACATCTTTTACAAAAAACACAAATACACTATTCACCACCTTGCCAACATAACTATCATGATATACATAATCTCCCATGCATATAATATGTTAATCCATGAGAAAAAATACTTACTAAGTCTTGTAATAGGATGATCTTCACCAAAGAGTCCAAAGGAAATATTTGCTTTAGGGTTTGGAAGAGAAATGTTTGAGAAATATCTTTAAAAGGCAGGAGAGTGTTCTATGAATAAAAATCTGATATTGGGGCCTTTATATAGACCCCAAGTCATACTTAGCCATTCCTTGGCATTAAATGTGGTCAAAGTGGAAGAATGGATCATTTTGCCCTTTGGGCCATGCCTTTTATTCCCTTTTGGGCCCTAATTTTGGGCCCAATTGCACATGTAGCTTAGCCCATCACCTTTCATGTATAATTCACCATATATCTCATGTTTAAATAATTCCAGAATGTCACTACAATATTCTCTTACGAGATTCTCATTCGTAGTCTCAATCGCCGAAATAGGAATTCTAGTCGCCCATGGCTTCATTGACATTTTGGATAACTATTTATATTTCATGATTTGACCATGTAGGAGTATGTAGGAGTGTATTGAGGTATTTGAAGCTTTAACAACACTCAAAGAATTCCAAACAACCAAAAGAAACCATCCAAGAATCGTCGTAGAATTGCGTTGCGAAACGAGCCCGGGAAGGCAAAATCTTTGTGCCTTGCGCCACTGCTGCAAAGCAAGGCAGTGGTGCAAGAAATGCACCCTCTCTAAATCAGTGGCTTGCGCCACACCCCCTGAAATAGGGTAGTGGCGAAAATTTCAGCACCTTGCTGAATTTTTCGGCCACTTCTTCAATACTTGCATATCGTCCAATACCTTATCAAAACACTACAAAATACTTACTTAGTGATATTAATAATCAAATAAACATGACTCCAAGTCACCAAATGAGGTTAGAATGTGTACGGTGTATTACCCAAATGCTCCACGAAATCACAAAACACCTTCTACGAAGGTCTAATCGCACATATTAGGTCCGATATCAAATGTTTCACCAATGACACTATTAAACACATACCTATGGGATCTCAACACCAAGGTAGATATGACCCCAAGGTATCAAATGAGATTATAAAAGTACGGGGCGTTACATTCTCCCCCCCTTAGAAACATTCGTCCTCGAATGTTAACAATGTCACTTCAATTACAACAAATGCACCTCTATATTATCATACGTACACATAAACACTTAAGGCTCATGGATATTTACGTGTTAGAGGTCTACTTCTATATTTTGAACTTTTTCTTCCATTTAAAACAATATGGGTACGTCAATTTCATCATTTTTGTTTTCTCAACTTCTCATGCGATCTTTTCGACTTGTTGATTTCTCCAAGAACTCTTACAAAAATTACGTCTTTACTTATTAGCCTTTTTCACTTGTCGGTTTAGAATAGTAATAGATATCTTTTCCTAGTGAGATCCCCCGAACTTTGTCTATTTCCAATGGGAACAATAAGAAAAGGAATTCTTATACACTTTCGACAATTTCACATGGCACATAGTATAGGGTCACTTTTCCCTTCTTTCTGAATTCCATTATACCTTTCATGAGTAACGCTTTTCAAAGTACTTAATCACCTATGAGTGCAAATATCTACTATAACATTTCGATATATACTACATGTTCTGACGAATAGAAATATTCCTTTGACTTAACTCATAACTCCGGTGTCCCATTAGGTTCATAGTAACTGAGGGAGTAACATTCGATAGAGTAATTATATGTACATCATGTAAATATGGTAAAAATATGGTAGTATACCTAACTACCGGTACCATCATCAGGAGTTGCCTCTTCATTCTGCCGGTCCACTAGAGCATAGGTATGATTTTGGGCCCCACTGGAACTAGTTGCTCCTCTCATATCTCTACCATGACCCATAGACTGAACGCCTCTTCCTGGGGAAGGAACCGATACTGATGATACAACGGTTGATCCTACAGGTCGTGCTATACCACTCGCACCCCTTTGTGGGCATTCTCTCATATGTGCCTCTCTGTGCCATACCAAAAACAAGCATTCGTCCCCAATCGACATTCACCTAAATAGTACCTTTCGCAATGCTGACACGGAGGACGAGAAAATCCTACTGTCTGTGAGCCTCGTACTCCACTACTCTGTACAGATGGACCACCTCTAGACCCTCGGAATCTGGAATGAGCACCTGCTATGAAATAAGAGAATGAGGGTCTAGGTGGTAACATTCGAGATCTAGATTCTCCTAGGGACACCATAGACTGCCCCATAGGTCTCGCCCTTTTGCTGGACCTTCCTCATATTTCTGTATCCTCTTTCTTTGCCTTTGGTCTTCCATCTTTTGTGCGAAGGCCTGTATTCTAGCTATGTTCATATCCTTATTCAAGGCAGCAATGGTACAATCCCTTACCAAATATGGTTCTAACCTGTCCACGTATCGATGAACTCTGTCTGTCATTGTAGCTACCACATTTGGAGCATATCGGGCCAAGGAATTTAACTGAAGACTATATTCTCGAACACTCATGTTCCCTTGACGTAAATTCAAAAACTGGTCTGCACGTGCCTCTCAAATCTCATATGGGAGGTAATGATCAAGAAATGTTGTTTTAAATTCTTCCCAATCAGTTGGGAGGGCATCAATGCCCTTGGATCTCCTCCAGTACTCATACCATAAGATGGCCTCACCCTTCAATCTATAAGCTGCTAATTCAACTGTTTCTACACCTGTTACGTGCGTTACTTCTAGGGCTCTTTGAACTTGGTCCACAAAATCCTGTGGATCCGCTTTCAGGTCAGACCCAGTAAATATAGGAAGGTCTAATTTTAGAAAATCTTGTGTACGTCGACTAGCTGCCCTAGACGCGTCATCTTTATTTACCATTGGGCCAGTTCATCCTTGCGCTTGTGCAGCCACTAACTGAGTCAACATATGTACTGCATTTCATAAATCTTGATCATTGGTATTCATAGGTGGTTCCGCAAGTACTTCTCTAACTCTTGGCTCGCCTGGAGCTGGAAAAGCAGAGAAAGACTGCGATGCAATTTTGGCGTCAGCTTCACCTTGACTAGCTTGGTCAGGTGGTAATCTACTCATTCCTTCTTCAACAGGCCCATCTACCTGCTTCCCTTTACCTCTACCTCTTCTCGTGATTGGCATTTTAACTATACTAAAGAAAAACAATCACCATGATCAGATCCAATTCAACTTACAACACTGGATCTATTGCACGATCTAGAATGAAGAAAAGAAACAACATCCTAAATGTCCCGTAGCCTCCTACTTATAAATGTGGCATGCAGTACATCCATAAGCAAGACTCTACTGAGACACAACTTTATAGACACCCTTAGAATGACCTTCTCTGATACCACTTTTGTCACGACTCAAAATCCCATTCGGGCCGGACTGGCACCTGAAGCCGATATGGCCCGAGAGAACCAATCTTTGCTCATGCACATTCATATGCATAACCTCGTATGAATCTTATTATACCTCATGCGACTATGCGGAATACATGAATCATGGAAACATATGCTATATAAATATATATTTAGGAAACTTGGCCTTTGGGGCTATCAAGTTAAACGGACAGTCGTCTTTTACATATTCGTCTCTTACATCCATATACACACATATGTATACAAAAACCTCTAACAGATGCATAAACAAGACCAACTTACAGTCAGGACAAGTCCCCGCTTTATACAATATATATAACATCAAAACAAATATACATCTATGACTCAGGGGGCTCCGAACTAACTGGAGCTCACCAAATATCTGCACATGATCCCCAGTCTATAGAGGAAGTCTACTAATGCCTGCACCTACAACATGTAAGGTAAGTCCCCCAAGGGGGTCAGTACGAAGAATGTACTGAGTATGTATGGCTCATAAGAAATCATCATACATAATAACAACAATCATGGAATCAACATAAAAGAATTAATGAACGTGAATAAACTCTCTTTCTGTATGTGGGGAACCATGTATATTACGTTCTTTACTTCTCTTGTCTTCATATTTATTCATCTTTATTGTTCTACCCATGCTAGGCTGTTCTGTCGCCCCTGGGATGAGATTAACCCATGCTAGGTACTTTGACCCCTGGGATGTTATGTGAACCCATGCTAGGCTTTCGTCCCTAGGATATCATTAACCCATGCTAGGATTATCGCCCCTGGGATATTATATTAACCCATGCTAGGCTTATTGCCCCTGGGATGTATCAGGATCGACCCATGCTAGGCTTTTCTGTCGCCCCTGGGATACCACCCGTCTTATTAGGATCAACCCATACTAGGTATTTTAACCCCTGGGATACCACCCATGATTACTTATTAAGTATACATCTCTTATATTCTTACTTCCATTCTTAAGAGTGCTTGAGACATTGAGGATCATAACCTTATTTGAAGCACACTCATATACACATTTCACTTCACTCCTTTACTTCATGAGATTGACATCTTCACTTATGAGAAATAGATATATTAACTTTCATATCACCTCTCTTATTACTCTTATGAGATCTTATGAGATTGGTACTTTTACTTGTGAAAGATTGGTATAAAGATAATCATCACATTATAGGACTTTGGAACATGACAAGATTGGAAAATTCTTTTCAAGGATAAATAGATTCTCTTATGTTATGACTCTCTTGAGATAGTTCTTTTAAGAATTATCACATTATGACATCTTAGGAACTTGAATAAATGAATAAGAGATGAGTGAATCATAAGTCATCAAAGAATAGGACACATATGGATACAATATACGTCAACCTGACTTGCTATACTGCAAGCCTCTCGAAATTGAAACAAGTCCAATGTCAATAGGAACAATATGTTGTAGAAGGATACGGAAAGAGTAACCTTACATACCTTGTATTCTCAATACAATTCTACAATCTTAAGTGTGCATACAATATTCCCGCTCCGTCCTTATGTTTCACTCTACAACACAAGTACATAACGTAACCAACATTAACCACCAATTACCTTACAATGGCATACAATAACAATAAGTCACATGTTTGGATTTAACATGTCATTTCCCCCTTGACAATACCATTTATGAAATTATTGTACCAATAATCCCACAATATTCCATACATTGACCAATACATGATAATCAATAGCATGTCACACCAAGTTCATACTTTATACTTCTCCATCATCACAACATCACAATTATGCCATCAATTTACTTCAATACACCTCACAACAACAAATCGGCCAAAATCCCATAATTTACACTTATAGAAAAATAACAAGTTTAGGACCATAATAACCCCATACATGTTGTTATTTCATCCATACCATTCTCTTTCATCAAGACAACAAGTCATCTTTCAAGTTTAAATTCTATAGATGACACATCTTTTACAAAAAGGACAAATACACTATTCACCACCTAGCCAACATAACTATCATGATATACATAATCTCCCATGCATATAATATGTTAATCCATAAGAATAAATACTTACCAAGTCTTGTAATAGGATGATCTTCACCAAAGAGTCCAAAGGAAATATTTGCTTTAGGGTTTGGAAGAGAAATGTTTGAGAAATATCTTTAAAAGGCATGAGAGTCTTCTATGAATAAAAATCTGATATTGGGGCCTTTATATATACCCCAAGTCATACTTATCCATTCCTTGGCATTAAATGTGGTCAAAGTGGAAGAATGGATCATTTTGCCCTTTGGGCCATGTCTTTTATTCCCTTTTGGGCCCTAATTTTGGGCCCAATTGCACATGTAGCTTAGCCCATCACCTTTCATGTATAATTCACCATATATATCATGTTTAAATAATTCCATAATTTCACTACAATATTCTCTTACGAGATTCTCATTCGTAGTCTCAATCGCCGAAATAGGAATTCTAGTCGCCCATGGCTTCATTGGACATTTTGGATAACTATTTATATTTCATGATTTGATAATGTAGGAGTATGTAGAAGTGTATTGAGGTATTTGAAGCCTTAACAACACTCAAAGAACTCCAAACAACCAAAAGAAACCATCCAAGAATCGTCATAGAATTGCATTACAAAACGAGCCCGGGAAGGCAAAATCTTTGTGCCTTGCGCCACTGCTGCAAATCAAGGTAGTGGATCAAGAAATGTACCCTCTCTGAATTAGTGGCTTGCGCCAAACCCCCTGAAATAGGGTAGTGGCGCAAGTTTCAGCACCTTGTTGAATTTTTTGGCCACTTCTTTAATACTTGCATATCGTCCAATACCTTATCAAAACACTACAAAATACTTATATAGTGACCTTAATCATCAAAAAAACATGTCTCCAAGTCACCAAATAAGGTTAGAATGTGTACGGGGTATTACCCAAATGCTCCACAAAATCACAAAACACCTCCTATGAAGGTCTAATCGCACATATTAGGTCCGATATCAAATGTTTCACCATTGACCCTATAAAACACATACCCATGGGATCTCAACACCAAGGTATATATGACCCCAAGGTATCAAATGATGTTAGCAAAGTACGGGGTGTTACAGTAAGTTGAAAGTGTCCCTATCGATTTAGTTTCGAACTAAGTTTAAACTAAGGTCGACTTAAAACGAGCATTCCTCATATAATATAAGGATTTAAGGGGCCCCATACACATCAAATTAAAGATCTCTGAGTCTTGTTTCCAACGCAATCAACCATTTGTCAATCCACTTTTTGAGGAAAGAGTTATGACTATTTTACTAAAGACTATTTATGTTGAAAATCTGGTGTCACTGTAGTAGGACCAGGTCGCTATAGCAATGCAACAACAGTTTATAATCTTATTTTGATGGGTTTCAACCCCTAAACTCCAAAATTTCATTCCTAAGACCTACAGGGGAAATTTTCTCTTTGTTTGTGTGGAAATTCTTTGTAGAGGTAAGATTTTTACTCCTTTTTAACATTTATTAATCCGGTCATCTTCTAGAATCATTAGAATGGGGAAATTATGGTGAAATTCTTGTGATTTAGAGCCCTAGCTTCAAGAATTTATGGGAAAAACCCATGGGTATATGTATTTTCACCTAAAATTGATTTTAGTTTGTGAATTAACTCTTCCTAGTATGAAATTATGGTTCAAAATCATAAAAGTTGATAGTTTGGGACCTTGAATTCAATAACGGTGGAACCATTAGCCTAAAAACTCCATTAATGGAGTTGGGTTGAGCTTGAAGGAACTATTTGATGGTTAATTGACCCTTGGGTAATTTTGTAGAAAATAAATAAGGGTAGAACTAGTGGGTTTGAATTCCCAAAGTATTGTTTGAAGAGTTGTTTATTAATTACTCTTATAATTATTGTTGTTAGATGATTAGACTTTGGAAACGTGAAGAAGAATGAGGATCATCCGTGATATAGCTTACTTGTTGCAGTAGCTTGGCGCCCAAGTAGGTTATGATTTATGAGTAGTAGACTGTGGTTAGTAATCATATCCATAATATATATTTGACTGGAGAAATCATGCTTAGGCCTGCGGGCATGGAGGTTGGGTGGATATAATATGAATTTAACATAATAAGGATTTAGTTATGTGTTGCTATGTTAATGTATGAATCCTTGATGGGTGTTTTGTGTTTATATGACTCCATGGTGTATTGTAATGTGAATTAGTGAATATATATGTTAACAAGACTGTGTGAGCCTATCATATAGTAATTCGGCCCAAATACCATAAAAAGGGTGAACTTGATTCTGTGGGTGTTTGAAATATGGGATAATCTTGCTTAAGTTTGTGATGTGAACTGATTATGGTACGAGGAGGTGGTGACATAACCTAAGAGCCTAAAGTCAAGTTAGGCTAAGGGTTATAAAGTAAAAAGTATAAAGGTGTATGACTAAAGCTAGAATGTAGGTTGAATACAATTGAATTATTGGTTAATGGAGTAGGGCCTTGAACCTAGTAATGACTTAAATGTAAGAGTTGTTAGATGATAGCAAAATCCATGGTCTCGGTATAAATAAAGGAGGATTGGATTAGTGAATGAATTTATGAATGTTGAACGAGAGTTTAGACTCCTTTGGGTTGAATGTGCACTCCAAAAAAGAATACTTGAATTTGATGAGTATAGATTGATAATAATTACTTGAATAAGTCGTGAATCGGTGTTCGGACATCCTGTAATTTATGAAACCAATGAATCATATTAACTTATGATTTGTTGTGTTGAAGAATGATTATTGTTTACATGGAATGATTAGCTTGAGTTAACCAAGTGTTTGGGTGATTGTATATTGTTACAATGTATGCTTAAGGAAGGAAATTGTTAAATGATATCCTAAGTGTTAATCACATATAATGAGGTTATATTAATGGCTTGTTGACTATACACGTATGATTGCTTATTCTCATTGTGGTTGTGATTATTGTGATATCTGTTAGTATTGAGGATGTACTGGTATTTGGATGTCTTTAAGAGATTGATACAATATTATGATTCATTGGTTGGATCGGGTACCATGCCGGTACTATACATAGATAAGAGCTCGTCCCCTGCAGGTCATAGCTAGTGGGCGCACCCATAAGACCCTTAGCATTTATGTACAAGGTATATACGAGTGTGACGGTTCCTTGAGTGGACCGGGTATATGATAATTGTTATTATTGCTGTTTATATTAGATCCATGAGTGGACTAAGTTATATTATGGTTGTTTTTATGGGTTCCTTGAGTGAACCAAATTAAGATAATGCTCGATATATTTGGGATTCTTGTGTGGTACGATTTCTTGGCATTAATTTTGGGATTCTTGTTATTAGAGTCAGGGTTGTTGACTTGGTCATAGTTTGGTTTGACTTACTGTCTCTTGAATTGTACTTGACTAAATTTATAGAGGTACTTGTAAAGGCTATGTGTCATAAACTTGAGGTATTTATCATAATGTGTGTTCATAGTTATATTTGTTACAAGGTGATGATTATTGTTTTTCATTTACCCTTGAGGTTAATTGAGGCATAAGTGAAATAGATTGACTTAATAACTATTGGGGTTAAACAAGTGAGATTTAGGATGGATGACACTTGATGTGAAGGTGATGAATGATCAACAGGGAAAAGAATGGAAATACTCTTAATTAAAACAAATGATAAAGAAAGCATATGTAGATGAAAGTGATATGAATTAAATTGTTATATAAGTTGTCATATTTTCTTTTTGTGATTTCAATATTGTGTTTATGTGATCTAACCCTGGTCGGCCAATAATACCTATCAGTACGTGTTGTTTGTACTTATACTACTTTTACTATACCCTTTTAGGGTATAGTCTGGTTGCAGAATCAATTGATGTTTCATAGATGATATGGATAGTAATCTCCAACATCTTCTATCCTCTCATTCATGGTGGAAGTTGTGTCCAATTTTATCGTTCTTATTTTAGAAGCTCTTTTATTTGTTTAGAATAGGTCATCTGATAGTTTTCATTTTCCGTATTTATATAGTTGTAAAATCTTTTGTAATAAGGATATGGTATTATGTTACTTAATTTAAGACTTCTGCATTTATTGTTAAAAGGGTGGTAAGGGGTTCTTCTATCTAGGTGGATTAGAATAGGTGCCCTCACAATTTAGTAATTTACGTTGTGACAACTTAGAATCAAAGCTTAGGTTACCGGTCTCCTAGTACAAGAGCAAATATCGAGTATATTCCTACGGATTGGTGTGTTGACATCCACATCTAATCTTTGGGGAGCTATGAGGTATTTTAGGAAAATTGTTTCACTTCTTTCTTTCCTCTCGTGCGGTTATTTGATTATTATATAAGTTGAGTCTAATTGGTAACTCTTGATTCCAATTGCTATATTAACTAGGCAAATGGATGTCACTCGACTCTACTTGAAAGGAAACAAGCAACAAAAATTGGAACCAGGAGGGTTCTAATTGGTATTTGGCCGTAAGGGTTGTGTATAACATGTTAGATGACCAACTTAAGGCCATCAAGTGCAAGAGTAGAAGTTATATTAATGAGATATGAAGAATGATTTATTGATTTTGGAATTCTCCGAATTCATGTGATTGTAATTGGTAGTTGCTTGATTAATTTTGAATCAGTGATATGTGCATGTTGCAAGTTGCTATGTGTTGTGTGAAGGAATTTGACTACGATTGTTGCTTGTCTTGTTTGTGGTAACATAAAGATTTAATTTGGTGATTAAAGTTAATGGAGCTTGATGCTTATATGAATTGTAGTTGGTTGAATTACTGTAAATATTGTGAATTGCGAATGGTCATAACTTACTTATGTGTTAATGGTTAAAGAAATTCTTGTTAAGTGATTTAAGTGGAAAATGGTATGCTAAATGTTGGGCATGGTCTTATCAATGGTAAAATGGTAAGGGAAAAATGGTATATAACTGTGAAAACTCTTGTTTCAAGTGGTTGATACATGAATAAGTACCATGGAAAAAGGGCTATTATTGCTTGATAGCGAGAATTGCGTTAAGAAAAATTTTGTGGTAATTCATGATTGTTTGTTTTGGTTTAAAATTTTACGATAACTTGAAGGTTTAATTGACGACTGAATTGTTGGTTAAGTGAGAAAAAGGGTGGATATGATAGCCCTTGGCATGAAAGTTAATTGTTTGATATGGGTGATGTTGTCTGTTTGAGGTGACATTTATATTTGAACATCAAACTTTATTCGTGTCACGACCCGAAATCCCATTCGGGCCGAACTGGCACCCGAAGCCGATATGGCCCGAGAGAACCAATCTTTGCTCCTATACACTCGCAAGAATATTTTAGTATGGATCTTATTATACTTCGTACAACTTGGCGGAAGTCATGGAAAACTTAACAATATATGAAACTTGGACGTTAGGGCCGTCAAGTCAAACAGAATACAGATCTCTTACATTAACCTTCCCACATATGTCTACAAAGCCTCTAACCGATACATGAACACAACAACCTGTAGTCGGGAAAACTCCCCGCTTTATACAATAATTACAAAACCAAAACAATATACACATGTGACTCGGAAAGCCCCAAACCAACTGGGAGCTCACCAATGATCCGCGGATAACCCGTAGCCTATGGTGGAGGTCTACTAACACCTGTCCCTGCAGCAAACAAAGTAAGTCCCCCAAAGGGGTCAGTACGAAGAATGTACTGAGTATGCAAGGTTATAAGAAACTTCATAAAACTTAAACACCTCAATGAACTTGATTTCAAGAGAATAGTCAATGTGGAACAATCATCATTCAGTATGTGTGGAAATATGTACCTTACGTTCATTATTCCATTTACCTTTATGTCCGTTACCTTTAACAGTTAGAACCGTCAATAGATAATTGTCAATAATGTGTAGCCGTTAGTATGCAACCGTCAACATGCAATGCAACCGTCAATATGACATGCAACCGTCAATATGCAATGCAACCGTCAATTTTTATATATATATATATATAGTAGGTTTGGCCCTTAGGCTACCCCCTAGCAGCTTCGGCATCAAGTTAGGATTTTGCCCCACTGAGCTTTCCCCCTACCATCACTCGAAAATCAGTGAGGCAGGTTTGGCATCAAGTTTTGCTTTTGCTTCACTGAGCTTTCCTCCTGATCCAACAATATCGGGATCGACTTGAGTTAGGCTTGCTCCCCCACAAAGCTATCACCCGTTCTCAATAAGTATAAAGAAAATATAAAGTAACCATAAGGAAAAATATAAAGTAACCATAAGGAAAATATAAAGTATCCATAAGGAAAATATAAAGTAACCATATGGGAAATGCAAAGTAACCATACGAGAATTACTTCTTCCATTACTTCATTGGATTACTTCTCTCTTTTACTTTTCTGAGATTGATACATTGGGGGATCATAACCTTTTTGGAAACACATAAGTGCATTACTTCAATCTTTTCATATTCATGAGATTGATACTTTTGAAGTTGTAACATTATTGGAAGCTTTGGAACATAATATGATTGGAGCTTGTAATCATGTCCATAATTATGTGATACATGAGAATGATAACATATGACAACTTGAAATGAGATACCTTTTAACATTTCAGAATGGAACAAGGACAATGACAACATGAACAATATGTGCTGCAGAAAAATACGGACAGAGTAACCTTACATATCTTATCGTCTCAATATGAACACTCAATTCTATACGTGAATACAATAGTCCCGCTCCTTCCTTATGTTTCACTCTATAACATAAATATACAATGGAGTTTACATTAACCACCAACTACCTTACAAATGCATACAAAGACAATGAGTTACATGTTTGGCTTTAACATGTCATTTCCCTCTTGATTATACCATGGGTGGAACTATCACACCAATAATACCATTTACAAAACTATCATACCAATAATCCCACAATATTCTCAACATTGACCAATATCATAAATCACTAGCATGTCACACCAAATTCATACTTTACACTTCCACATCACCACAACATCACAATGGTTCCATCAATTCACTTCAATACACCTCACAACAACAAATCGGCCAAAATCCCATAATTTACACTTATGGGAAAATAACAAGTTCAGGACCATAATCACACCATACATGTTGATATTTTATCCATATCATGCTCTTTTATCAAAACCACAAGTCATATTCCAAGTTTAAATTCCATAGATGGCACATCTTTTACAAAAACACAAAGTGTCATATTCAACACTTCCAAGCATAACCAACATGATCTACATAATCTCCCATGCATATAATATGTTAATCGATAAGCATAAACACTTACCTAAGCTTGGAAAATGATGATCTTGCTCCAAAGATGACTTAGGGTTTGAGAGCCCAAAAGAGGTGTTCTTGAGAAGTCTAGGAAATGCAAGAAAAGTATGTGTGTTTTTGTGTCTTAAAAATCAGATTTTATGCCCCTTTTATAGGCCTTTGAGTCCTTTGCTCAATTATTGCTTGGTCAAAAGAACCCATTCTTGGCCCATGTTTTTCTTCTTCATTTTTGGGCTTTATTGAGCCCAAATCACTTAACCCAATAAAATCGATAATTTCTCATGTTTAAATCATTTCATATGCGTTACGACAATATTCCCACTCATGAAATACCTATTTATAGCCTCAATCCCAAAAACAAGCAATTCTAGCCACGTATGACTTATTTTGACCATGAGGGCAAAATCATCATTTTGACGCCGAATTCGTTCGCGAGTAATTTTATCATACCAATATAATACTTCACTCATTTCATGTATATTCTCATGGTTGTATAAGAAACGTGGCAAAAATCGGCTCGGTACGTCCCCGGGCACCCTTGGGACTTAAGAAAAATTCCAATTTTGAAAAGTGGCCAAAATCAGCGTGGCACGCCATTGGGCACGCCATCTTGCTGCCTATGGACTAAAAATTTTAGCCCAGAGCGGCGTGGCACGCCCCCTAGCGCGCCCCAGACTTAATTTTTTCAAAAATTTTGTTTTTCGACTTTTCTTCGCGGGTTTGGTTAGATACTTCAAATCCTATTCTTTAACTTACTTCTTACCCTTAATATCCTTTGTTTAGAGGTCCTCTTAGACTCATTTTGAACCCCACAAATGCTCCATGAACATCGCAAAACACCTCCTACGCAAGGTTATTCACATGTAAAAAGCCAAATTTTAATTTTTTCATTGCTAACATTACAAATTACAGACTCATGGCATCTCGACACCTAAGTAACCATTTTTCAACTTCGTCACATTGGGTTGGGAAGGTACGGGGTGTTACAATTTGACTTGGTGGTTTTTACTGCTGATTGAGTAACTACTTGCATGGTGATGATAATGTGTAGTTGACAAGGAAACTGTGAGATTATGGTGGAACTAAGTTCCCGGGTATTTGTGAAATTATGGCTATCTCCTGGTAGAAATAGTAACCTATGTATTGATTACTAAAATAACTTGTCATTTACTGATTATTGTGTCACGACCCAAAATTCCATTCGGGCCGGACTGGCACCCGAAGCCGATAAGGCCCGAGAGAACCAATCTTACTCGTGCTCAATCATATGCATACTATAAGAATCATCACCACCTAGTAAATACATAAAATGCTGCTACGAGCGGAAATCATGGAACATTATATATACATATTAAAGAAACTTGGTCGTTGGGGTCATCAAGTCAAGGTTGACATACATCTCTTACGTTACATACCCACATCGGTCTACAAAAGTCTCTAACAGAAGTACACACATAAACATCTTAATTTCGGGACCAGTCCCCACTTTACACAACATTAAGTACCAAAACAAATGTACATAAGAGACCCAAAAAGCCTCAAACCAACTGGAGCTCACCAAAGATCAACAGATGTCCTGCAGCCTACTGGGGAGGTCTACTAGTGTCTGTGCCTTCAGCAAGTAAGGTAAATCCCCCAAGAGGAGTCAGTACGAAGAAAGTACTGAGTATGTAAGGCCATAAGGAACTCTATGATACATCAAAACTTTAATGGAATCAACTATAAGTAAATAACCAATATGGATAAGTCATCACTCTTTATGTATGGAAAATATGTGCATTCGATGAATTACTTCTTTTACTTTTATGCTCATGCGCTCCCTTCATCACTCACTTCACATCCTTCCATTCTTACAATGCCCGGGCCCCAAGCTGATCAGTGGGTATTCAATAGTTTTAGGGATCGACCCATGCTAGGCTTTTTTTTGCCCCTTGGATACCACTCGTAGTTGCAGGATTGACCCATGCTAGGTGTTCTTTTCACCCCTGGGATATCACTCGAGATATTGGGATCGACCCATGCTAGGTATTTAACCCCTGGGATACCACCCAAGAACTCATCACCTCTCTTTACAACATTACTCCTTTAACCTTGGAAATAGTCCATTCGGTGAGTATATCGTTATTGGATACACATAGGTGCTTACTTTATGCCTTTACGTTCATGAGATTGATACTTTATAATTGTAACATTATTGGAAGCTTTGGAACATAACATTATTGGATCTTGGAACCATGTCCATAATTATGTGATACATGAATGACAATAGATCAAGAATGAAGTATATATGAGTAATAATAGATTATAACATGGAATGAGGTGCCTTAGGACATTTCGAAATTGAGTAAGTACAATAACAAGGTATACACTATATGCCGCAGAAGAATACGGAAAGAGTAACCTTACATACTTCATATTCTCAATACGAATATATAATCTTAGATGTGCATACAATGTCCCGCTCCTTCCTTTTGTTTAACTCTACAACACAAATACATAACAGGATTTACATTAACCACCAACTACCTTACAAATTCACATAACGTCAATGAGTTACATGGTTGCCTTTAAAATGTCATTTCCCCCTTGACAATGCCATTGATGAAATTATCTTACCAATAAACCCACAATATTCCCAACATTGACCAAAATATCATAAACCATTATCATATCACACCAAGTTCATACTTTTCACTCTTCATCACCACAACATCACAATTATTCCATCAAATTACTTCAATACACCTCATAACAACAAATCGGCCAAAATCCCATAATTTACACTTATATGAAAATAACAAGTTTAATAACATAATCACACCATACATGTTGTTGTTTCATCCATACCATGCTCTTTCATCAAACCCACAAGTTATATTTCAAGTTACAATTCCATGGATCACACATCTTTTACAAAAAAACCCAAAGTGCCATATTCAACACTTCCAAGCATAACTAACATGCTTTACATACTCTCCCATTCATGTAATATATGAATCCATAAGAATAATTACTTACCTAAGCTTGAAAATTGATGATTTTGCTCCAAGAAGTTGGCTTAGGTTTCTTTGAGAGTTGAGAGAAATTTTGGGAAATTTCTAGAAATGTGTAGTGTAATCCTTTGAATAAAAATCAGATTTTCCACTTATTTATAGGCCTCAAGTCTTCTTGGCATTAAATGCCATGTATAAGGGGTCAAAGGGTGAAGAATGGGTCATTTGACCCATTTTGGCCTATGTCTTCTTTCTATTTTTAGGCCTTTTATTGAGCCCAATTCACTCAACCCAATAAAATCAATAATTTCTCATGTTTAAATCATTTCATACGTGTCACGATAATATTCCCACTCACGTGATTCATATTCGTAGCCTCAATCCAAAAAACAAGTGATTCTAGCCACGTATGGCCTATTTTGACCATAAGGGTAAAATCGTCATTTTGATGCCAAATTCATTCTCGAGTAATTTTATAATACCAATATAATACTTTAATCATTTCATGTATATGCTCATGGTTGTAGAAGAAACGTGGCAAAAATCGGCCCGGTACGTCCCCGGGCACCCTTGGGACTTAAGAAAATATATTTCCAACTTTTGAAAAGTGGGAAAAACCATCCTGGTACGCCCTTGGGCACACCATATTTCTGCCTATGGGCTAAAAATTTGTCCCGGAGTGGCCTGGCACGCCCTCTAGCGCGCCCCACCCTTAATTTTTTTGAAAATTTTGTTTTTCGACTTTTCTTTGCGGGTTTGGTTAGATACTTAAAGTCCTATTCTTTAACTTACTTCTTACCCTTAATATCCTTTGTTTGGAGGTCCTATTAGCCTCATTTTTAACCCAACAAATTCTCCACGAAAATCTCAAAACACCTCCTACAAAGGGCTAGTCACATGTACGAGGCCAAATTTTATTTTTCTCATCATTAACATTACCAAATACATACTTATAGCCCTCGACACCTAAGTAAACATTACTCAACGTCGTCAAGTAGGGTTGGGAAGGTACGGGGTTTTACATATTGTTGGATAGTGCTCATATGCTTATTATATGACAATAATTATTGGTTAATAGTATCCCTTGAGAATGGTATAATTGAATTGCTAGGGTCCTTACAACAATGATAGCTTGATTATGATTGATGATCCTTAGTTGTAGAGTCGGATGAGGGGATGGGGTTATTAGAGGTATTCTTGAATATTTATGTCCCTCTCATTGATCATAGTAATACTTGGTTGTTATTGCTCCTAAGTGATTGAGGTATGTTGGGTTGGTAATTTGACTAGTTGTAAGCTAGTTATGAGGCTAAATAAGTATAGCTTGTCCTCGGGTGATAACTAAAAAGTTATTTGGTTATAAGCGATTGATTGTTGAGGCTCGAATAGACTAATGTAAGTGGTGGTGGAGAATCTATGTGTTAATGAAACCCATAGTGGTGTGTTTGGTTAGTGGTTGCACTCTAGATGATCTATTCTTGTGTGTTGATCATGGAGGTGTGAAAAAAGAGTCATAAAGTAGATGTACCGAGGGAAAATATGGGGTAAGTGTTTGGTAATAATGTGTTCGCTATAGCATTAGTTGGGGAGTAATTGCCTAGGTAAAGTTTTCCCTAGGATGAGTGAATATAAAATCTTAGATTAAGGTGGGTTCAAATAAAAATTTGGTATTGTGTGGTTTAGATATAATTGGTTTCTCAAGGTGTAGTGGTTGATGAAATTAAGGTTATATCATTATATATGAGGGACATAGTATCCCATATAAACTTTCGGAATGGAGTTTAGGTTAGTAGAACTCCAGGTATAGTGATTAACATTAAGGGGTTAGTTTGGGATGTCAAAAATCTGAGAATTATGTGGTGAAAAAGGCAAACTAGGAATATTCCTAAGGTTTTGCCTAGCCTATGCCGCTATAGCGACGTGCATGTCACTATAGCGGAATAATTCCTGCTATAGTAATGTTGCTATAACGGGATTAGGCTGCTATAGAGGGATCAATGTAGTAATTGCTTGGTATTCTCCGAGTTTAGATGTTACCTCGTCATAAACTCTCAAGGTTTCATTCTTAGATCGATTAGGGGAATAACTAATTCATGCATAAGTGTTTAGCCCTTCATCTTCTGGTCTGGAAAAGTGTAACACCCCGTACCTTCCCAATCCTACTTGATGACGTTGAATAATGTTTGCTTAGGTGTCGAGAGATATAAGTATGTATTTTGTAATGCTAATGACGAGGAAATTGAAATTTGGCCACGTACATGCAATGAGACTTTCATAGGAAGGGTTTTGTGATTTCGTGGAGCATTTGTGTAATACCCCGTATACATTCTAACCTCATTTGGTGACTTCGAGTGGCGCAAGGAACAAATGTTTTGCCTTCCCGAGCTCGTTTCACAACGCAATTCTACGACGATCCTTAGATGGTTTCTTTTGGTTCTTGGAGTTCTTTGAGTGTTGTTAAAACTTCAAACACTTCAATATACTCCTACATACTCCTACATTATCAAATCATGAAATGTGAATAGTGATTCAAAATGTCTAATGAAGCCATGGGCGACTAGAATTCCTATTTTTGCGATCGAGGCGACGAATAAGAATCTCATAAGAGAATAATGTAGTGACATTATGGAATTATGTAAACATGAGATATATGGTGAATAATACATGAAATTTGATGGGTCACATGGGTATGTGTTATTGGGCCCAAAGTTAGGCCCAAAATGGGATTAAAAGACTTGGCCCAAAGAGGAAATAACCCATTCTTCCAATAATTGACTAAGTAAACATATCATTTAATGCCAAGTGTGGATAATTATGACTTGGGGTCTATATAAAGGCCCCAAGATCAGATTTTTATTGTCCAAAACTCTCATGCCTTTAAGATAAATTTTTCAACATTTCTCATTTCCAAACCCTAAAGAAAAATATTCCTTTGGACTCCTTGGACAAGATCATCCTATTTCAAGACTTGGTAAGTATTTATTCTCATGGATTAACATATTATATGCATGGGAGATTATGTATATTATGCTAGTTGTGTTGGCAAGGTGATGAATAGTGTATTTTTGCTTTGGTGGAAGATGTGCTATCTTTGTGAATTAAACTTAAAAGGTGACTTGATGTCTTGATGAAAGTGAATGGTATGGACAAAATATGAACATTTATGGAGTGATTTTGTTATTAAACTTGTTATTTTTCTAAAAGTGTAAATTGTTGGATTTTGGCCGATATGTGCTATAAGGTGTATTAAGGTAATTTGATGGATTATGTATGATGTGATATGGATAAGAAAGTGTAAAGGAGAAGTGTTGTGGTGAAATGACTTGATTCTCATGTATTGGTCAATGTATGGAATATTGGGGAATTTTTGGAATAATAATTTCATCAATGGTTATGTCAAGGGGAAACGGCATGTTTAAAAGCAAACATGTAGCTCATTGATATTATATGCATTTGTAAAGTAATTGATGGTATAATTATGATGTTGTGGTGGTGGAGAGTGGAAGGTATGAACTTGGGGTGACTTATGGTCAATGTTGGGCATGTTGTGGTATTATTGATATGACCATGCCGTAAATGGTATTGTAGAGAAAGAAATAACATGTTAAAGCCAAACATGTGACTTATTGTTATTGTATGCATTTGTAAGGTAGTTGGTGGTTAATGTTGGTTCCATTATGTACTTGTGATGTAGAGTGAAACGTAAAGAAGGAGCGGACTTGTTGCGCTCACATATTTGATTGTGTACTTACATTGGGAAGATAAGGTATGTAAGGTTACTTTCTCCGTATCCTTCTACAAGATATTGTTCTTATTGACATTGGGCTTGTTTCAATTCTGAGAGGCTTTAAGTATATCAATTCAGGGTGACGTATATTGTTATTCATATGTGCCCTATTCTTAGATGAATTATGATTCACTTATCTCTTATTCATTGATTGAAGTTCCAAAGATGTCATGACGTTGTAGTTCTTAAAAGAACTATCCCAACGAGAGTAATGAGGTAAAGAGAGCTTGTTTAGGTTGAATAGCATTATTCCTATCATGTTTTGTTCCAAAGTCCTATAGTACGATGATTATCCTTGTGCCAATTATTTCATAAGTAAGAGACTCAATCTCATGCGAGTACGAAGCGAGGTGATACGCAAATTAGTGTAAGTAGTACTCATAAGTGAAATTGTAAATCTCATGAGGTAAAGGAGTAAAGTGAGATGTGCATATAAGTGTGTGCTTAGTTAAGGTGATCTCATGAAGTATAAGAGTAAGTTAAAGCATATTGGTGGGTTTCAATTAGTGTCATGATCCAAAAATTCCAATAGAAGTTATACATATGTCTCGTGTTCATTGAGTATTGTCCAAATTGTTCCAATAGTGTTATGTTTCCATGACGGCTATGTTTCCAAAAGGTCATATTGCCAAGTTCTTCATATGTCTCTCACTCATTGATCATTGATCCAAAGCTTCAAGTAAAGTTATGAGTATCAAAAGTATAAATCTCTCATAAGTAAGGTACCAATCTCAAAAGTAAAGAAATGAAGTAATGCTTATTGATTGTGTTCATGGGTGTTATCCATGGGGTATAAATACCCGCATGATGATGATAGTTTATCCACGGGCTGAAAATACCCGTGTGATGATGGCCATTTATCCATGGGGTGCAAGAACACCCGCATGACGATATGATCTTATCCATGGGGTAAAAAGAATACCTGCATGACGATGATATTTTATCCATAGGGTGAAAGAACACACCTGCATGATGTATCCATGGGGTGAAATGAACACCTGCATGATGAGGGCCCTAACAGCATTTGAGTAATGTAAAAATAAAAATAAAGTAAAGGCAAAGGAAAGAAAGAACGTAATATACATGGTATCCCACATACAGAAAGAGAGTTTACTCACATTTGTTATTTCTCTTATATTGCTTTCATGGTTGTTGTTATTATGTATGAATCATTGGAGATGATAATAATGAAAGAAAGGTGCATGGTTCCACATATAGAGTTTCTCTTATAATTATTTCCATTGAAATTCTTATGTACTGACGCAGTTTTCTTATTGCCTTACATACTCAGTACATTCTTCGTACTGACCCCTTTTGGGGAACTTACCTTACATGTTGCAGGTGCAGGCACTAGTAGGCCTCCACAGTAGATTGTCAGTGTTGCAGATCTTTGGTGAGCTCCAGTTAGTTCGGGGCTTCTCCGAGTCACTGTTGTATATGTGTTTTGATTTTGGACATGTTTTATAAAGCGGGGACTTGTCCCGACTTTTAGTTCATTTCGGTCAATGCGTTTGTTAGAGGCTTTTGTAGACATACGTGGGTGTAGAATTGTGAAGGTACCTGTCGTTTTGACTTGATGGCTCAAACGGCCAAGTTTTACGTGCATAGCGATGACTTAGGTTTTCATGTCTATGACTTCCGCATAATTGCACAAGGTGTAATAAGATTCATATGAGGTTATGTATGCAAATTTTAATGAGCAAAGGTTGGTTCTCTCGGGCCATATCGTCTTCGGGTGCCAATCACGCCTCGTTGGGATTCAGGGCGTGACAAAAGTGGTATCAGAGTAGTCGTTCTAAGGGTGTCTACAAAGCTGTGTCTGAGTAGATTCTTACTTATCGATGTGTTGTGCACCACATTTATAAGTAGGAGGCTACGGGACATTTAGGATGTTGTTTCTTTTCTTCATTCTAGATCGTACAATAGAGCCAGTGTTGTAAGTTCAATTGTATCTGATCATATTAATTATTTCTCTTTGGTATAGTAACAATGCCATACACGAGAGGAGGTAGAGGTAAAGGGAAGCAGGTGGATGTGCTTGCTGAAGAAGGAATGAGTAGATTACCACCTGACCAAGGTAGTCAAGGTGGAGCTGACGCCAAGATTGCATCGCAGTCTTCCTCTACTTTTCCAGCTCCAGAAGAGCCAAGAGGTAGAGAAGTACCTGCGGAACCACCTATGAATACCACTGATCAGGATTTAAGAAATGCAGTACATATGTTGACTCAGTTAGTAGCTGCACAAGCACAAGGACGAACTGGTCCAATGGTAAATGAAGATGACGCGGCTAGGGCAGCTAGTCGGCGTACGCAGGACTTTCTAAAATTGGACCCTCCTATATTTACTGGGTCAGACCTGAAAGCGGATCCACAGGATTTTGTGGACCAAGTTCAAAGAGCACTAGAGGTGATGTACGTAACAGGTGTAGAAACAGTTGAATTAGTAGCTTATAGATTGAAGGGTGAGGCCATATTGTGGTATGAGGACTGGAAGAAAGCTCGAGGTATTGGTGCAAACCCACCTACGTGGGAAGAATTTAAAGCGGCATTTCTGGATCACTATCTTCCCTATGAGATCCGTGAGGCTCGTGCGGATCAGTTTTTAAATTTACGCCAAGGAAATATGAGTGTTAGAGAATATAGTTTGCAGTTTAATTCCTTGGCACGATATGCTCCAAATGTGGTTGCCACGATGAAAGATAGAGTGCATAGATATGTGGATAGATTGGAGCCTTATTTGGTACGAGACTGTACTATTGCTGCCTTAAATCGAGATATGGATATAGCGAGAATTCAGGACTTCGCGCAGAAAATGGAAGACCAAAGGCAAAGAAAGAGGATACAGAAATCTGAGAAAGGGCCAGGAAAAAGGGCAAGATCCATGGGGCAGTCTATAGTGTCCCCAGGAGGATCTAGATCTCGGATGTTACCTTCTAGACCCTAATTCTCTCATTCCATAACAGGTGCTCCATATCACTCTCGAGGATTCAGCGGCAGTCATATTG
Source organism: Capsicum rhomboideum (assembly GCA_031232105.1). Classification (NCBI taxonomy): domain Eukaryota; kingdom Viridiplantae; phylum Streptophyta; class Magnoliopsida; order Solanales; family Solanaceae; genus Capsicum; species Capsicum rhomboideum. The sequence continues at coordinate 71,189,850 of CP124714.1, forward strand.
GGCAGAGTGGTAGGATGCCAGATTTACAGACAGCAGGGTCTTCTCATCCACTGTGCCAGTTTTGCAGACGATTTCATGAAGGTGAATGTCAGAGGGGGACGGATGTTTGTTATTGGTGTGGTATGTCGGGTCACCTAATGAGAGACTATCCACGACGAGGCTTGGGTAGTATGGTATGACCTGCGGGATCTACTGGGGTATCAGCAGCATCGGTTCCTTCTTTAGACCAAAGTGTCCAGTCTATTGGTCGTGGAAGAGGCGCCAGAGGAGCAGCCAGTACTAGTGTGGTCCAGAATCACACTTATGCTTTAGTGGACCGGAAGAATGAGGGAACATCTCCTGACGACGATACAGGTATTTAGGTATATTACCATGATGTATATGCATTGAATGACCGGTATGCTCCCTTATGATATGTTACACCATTGATTATGGAACAAATTTGAAAGAAACCAGAATTACTAGTTATGCTAATTGGAGTCTATACGCTAGTTGGTGAATCTAAGATGAAAGAGTATATCGTAATGGTATAGTAGATGTGTTTGATCATGTTACGATGGTTGATCTTATGGAGATCGAAATGAAAAAGTTTTAATGTTGTAATGGTTATGAAGTGGTTGACTTCTTGTATGTCACGACGATTGCCAAGCTACGAAGGTATATTTCTATTTTCCTTCCACAAAAGGCCATCCTTGAACAGAAAGATAAATTGTTTCCTAACCTGACGTAAGGAAAGCTATGTCAAAGGTATATACATGTCAGTTGGTAAGACTTAGTATGTCCTTGTAGGGTGTACCAGTGTTATTTGCACAAAAGAAAAATGGCACAGTGAGAATACGTATTCATTATCGGTAACGGGATGAGGTGACAGTCAAACAAAATATAATACATAAAGGTTGGGTATACAAGTGAATTTGGGTACAGTTTTTCATCCATACACAGGTGGACAAGCAGAACGTATCATCTAGACACTTGAAATATGTGACTAGCTTACACATCTCGTATTGGATGTGCTTACAATAGTATCTATTATTCAAGTATCCAAAAATGGTAGCTTACAAAGGTTTATATGGACGAAAGTTTAAAGAAAGTGGAACTACCTTGCTTGGGGGTTGGATTTTGTTAACTAGGCTAGAGAGAAGATTAAGGTGGTACAATAGTAGCTACAAGCTTCATAGGTCGAGATCCATTGTTTTTATTGAAAATGTGCAAATTATGGAGATTCTTACTTATTACGAGATATATATTGCTATGCTAGAGGGGTAAGTGAAAATATTAGGAAAGGTTATAGGAATTGACTAGAAGGAAGCACGTGGAGAGCCAAAGAAATGATAAAGTCGGAGTACCCGTAATGGTTTCAAACGGAAGAGAAAATTCAAAGTGCGGAATTGGAGCAATAACAAGAAAGTATCGGGAAGTAATATGTGTATATGTATATATATGTGAGTATAGAGATGCATGAGATGTATATGAGACGATGTTACTAACATTCGAGGACGAATGTTTCTAAGGGGGGAAGAATGTAACACCCCGTACCTTCACAATCCTACTTGATGATGTTGAATAATGTTTTCTTAGGTGTATAGAGATATAAGTATGTATTTTGTAATGCTAATGACGAGGAAATTGAAATTTGGCCACGTACACGCAATGAGACTTTCATTGGAAGGGTTTTGTGATTTCGTGGAGCATTTGTGTAATACCCCGTACACATTCTAACCTCATTTGGTGACTTGGAGTCATGTTTACTTGATGATTAAGATCACTAAGTAAGTATTTTTAGGTGTTTTGATAAGATATTGGACGATATGCAAGTGTTGGAAAAATTGCCAAAAAATTCAGCAAGACATGGAAACTTGTGCCACTCCCTGTTTCAGGGGGTGTGGCGCAAGCCACTGATTCAGAGGGCAAGAAAATCTTGCGCCACTGCCTTGCTTTGCAGCAGTGGCACAAGGAACAAATGTTTTGCCTTCCCGAGCTCGTTTCACAACGCAATTCTACGACGATCCTTAGATGGTTTCTTTTGGTTCTTGGAGTTCTTTGAGTGTTGTTAAAACTTCAAACACTTCAATATACTCCTACATACTCCTACATTATCAAATCATGAAATGTGAATAGTGATTCAAAATGTCTAATGAAGCCATGGGCGACTAGAATTCCTATTTTTGCGATCGAGGCGACGAATAAGAATCTCGTAAGAGAATAATGTCGTGACATTATGGAATTATGTAAACATGAGATATATGGTGAATAATACATGAAATTTAATGGGTCACATGGGTATGTGTTATTGGGCCCAAAGTTAGGCCCAAAATGGGATTAAAAGACTTGGCCCAAAGAGGAAATAACCCATTCTTCCAATAATTGACTAAGTAAACATATCATTTAATGCCAAGTGTGGATAATTATGACTTGGGGTCTATATAAAGGCCCCAAGATCAGATTTTTATTGTCCAAAACTCTCATGCCTTTACGATAAATTTTTCAACATTTCTCATTTCCAAACCCTAAAGAAAAATATTCCTTTGGACTCCTTGGACAAGATCATCCTATTTCAAGACTTGGTAAGTATTTATTCTCATGGATTAACATATTATATGCATGGGAGATTATGTATATTATGCTAGTTGTGTTGGCAAGGTGATGAATAGTGTATTTTTGCTTTGGTGGAAGATGTGCTATCTTTGTGAATTAAACTTAAAAGGTGACTTGATGTCTTGATGAAAGTGAATGGTATGGACAAAATATGAACATGTATGGAGTGATTTTGTTATTAAACTTGTTATTTTTTTAAAAGTGTAAATTGTTGGATTTTGGCCGATATGTGCTATAAGGTGTATTAAGGTAATTTGATGGATTATGTGTGATGTGATATGGATAAGAAAGTGTAAAGGAGAAGTGTTGTGGTGAAATGACTTGATTCTCATGTATTGTTCAATGTATGAAATATTAGGGGATTTTTGGAATAATAATTTCATCAATGGTTATGTCAAGGGGAAATGGCATGTTTAAAAGCAAACATGTAACTCATTGATACTATATGCATTTGTAAAGTAATTGATGGTATAATTATGATGTTGTTGTGGTGGAGAGTGGAGCGTATGAACTTGGGTGACATATGGTCAATGTTGGGCATGTTGTGGTATTATTGATATGACCATGCCGTAAATGGTATTGTAGAGAAAGAAATAACATGTTAAAGCCAAACATGTGACTTATTGTTATTGTATGCATTTGTAAGGTAGTTGGTGGTTAATGTTGGTTCCATTATGTACTTGTGATGTAGAGTGAAACGTAAAGAAGGAGCGGACTTGTTGCGCTCACATATTTGATTGTGTACTTACATTGGGAAGATAAGGTATGTAAGGTTACTTTCTCCGTATCCTTCTACAAGATATTGTTCTTATTGACATTGGGCTTGTTTCAATTCCGAGAGGCTTTAAGTATATCAATTCAGGGTGACGTATATTGTTATTCATATGTGCCCTATTCTTAGATGAATTATGATTCACTTATCTCTTATTCATTGATTAAAGTTCCAAAGATGTCATGACGTTGTAGTTCTTAAAAGAACTATCCCAACGAGAGTAATGAGGTAAAGAGAGCTTGTTTAGGTTGAATAGCATTATTCCTATCATGTTTTGTTCCAAAGTCCTATAGTAAGATGATTATCATTGTGCCAATTGTTTCATAAGTAAGAGGCTCAATCTCATACGAGTACGAAGCGAGGTGATACGTAAATTAGTGTAAGTAGTCCTCATAAGTGAAATTGTAAATCTCATGAGGTAAAGGAGTAAAGTGAGATGTGCATATAAGCGTGTGCTTAGTTAAGGTGATCTCATGAAGTATAAGAGTAAGTTAAAGCATATTGGTGGGTTTCAATTAGTGTCATGATCTAAAAATTCCAATAGAAGTTATACATATGTCTCGTGTTCATTAAGTATTGTCCAAATTGTTCCAATAGTGTTATGTTTACATGACAGCTATGTTTCCAAAATGTCATATTGCTAAGTTCTTCATATGTCTCTCACTCATTGATCATTGATCCAAAGCTTCAAGTATCAAAAGTATCAATCTCTCATAAGTAAGGTACCAATCTCAAAAGTAATGAAATGAAGTAATGCTTATTGATTGTGTTCATGGGTGTTATCCATGGGGTACAAATACCCGCATGATGATGATAGTTTATCCACGGGGTGCAAATACCCACATGATGATGGACATTTATCCATGGGGTGCAAGAACACCCGCATGACGATATGATCTTATCCATGGGGTAAAAAGAATACCTGCATGACGATGATATTTTATCCATGGGGTGAAATAACACACCTGCATGATGTATCCATAGGGTGAAATGAACACCTGCATGATGAGGGCCCTAACAGCATTTGAGTAATGTAAAAATAAAAATAAAGTAAAGGCAAAGGAAAGAAAGAACGTAATATACATGGTATCCCACATACAGAAAGAGAGTTTACTCACATTTGTTATTTCTCTTATATTGCTTTCATGGTTGTTGTTATTATGTATGAATCATTGGAGATGATAATAATGATTCCACATATAGAGTTTCTCTTATAATTATTTCCATTGAAATTCTTATGTACTGATGCAGTTTTCTTATGGCCTTACATACTCAGTACATTCTTCGTACTGACCCCTTTTGGGGAACTTACCTTACATGTTGCAGGTGCAGGTACTAGTAGGCCTCCATAGTATATTGTCAGTGTTGCAGATCTTTGGTGAGCTCCAGTTAGTTCGGGGCTTCTCCGAGTCACTGTTGTATATGTGTTTTGATTTTGGACATGTTGTATAAAGCGGGGACTTGTCCCGACTTTTAGTTCATTTCGGTCAATGCATTTGTTAGAGGCTTTTGTAGACATATGTGGGTGTAGAAATGTGAAGGTACCTGTCGTTTTGACTTGATGGCTCAAACGGCCAAGTTTTACGTGCATAGCGATGACTTAGGTTTTCATGTCTATGACTTCCGCATAATTGCACAAGGTGTAATAAGATTCATATGAGGTTATGTATGCGAATGTTAATGAGCAAAGGTTGGTTCTCTCGGGCCATATCGGCTTCGGGTGCCAATCACGCCTCGTTGGGATTCAGGGCGTGACAAAAAGCCTCGATAGGAGGCCGAGTATAAAATGTGGTTTAGTTGATATACCTCATCATAAACTCTCAAGGTTTCATTCTTAGATCGATGAGGGGAATAACTAATTCATGCATAAGTGTTTGGCCCATCATCTTTTGGTTTGGAAAAGCCTCGATAGGAGGCCGAATATAAAATGTGGTTAGTTGATAAACGCTGAAGAGTGGGTAAGTAAGGTACATCATAAGAAAATTTGAATCTAGTGTCTTTCTAATTCCAACCTCGTGCTTCTATTTACCCAATGCACATTCGGGGATGAATAAGTGGTAAATTGGTATCTATTGTAATTAACAGTTCCATTGTTACTGAAAATATCTGCAGTAAAGGCATGTGTTTCTCAATCATCATAAGTGTTAGGATTAATTCTTTGTTATGGGAGTGCATTTGATACATACTAAGGTCATACAATACCCCTAGCACGAAGTTAAGTTGAAAGTGTCCTTATCAATTTAGTTTCGGGCTAAGTTTAAACTAGAGTCAACTTCAAACTAGCATTCCTCCTAGAATATAATGAGTTAGGGGGTCCTATACCCACCAAATTAAAGATCTCTGAGTCTTCTTTCCAATACAATCAACCTTTTCTCAATCCGCTTCTTTAGCAAAAAGTTATGACCATTTTACTGAAGACCGTCCGTGCTAAAAAATCTGATGTCTTCGTAGCTGGACCAGATCGCTATAGCGGGAATTATATAACAATGTAGAAGCAGTTTAGAACCTTATTTTGATGGGTTTCAACCCCTAAACTCCAAAATTTTATTCCTGAGCCCTAGACGGGTGATTATCTCTTGGTTTGCGCAGAAATTCTTTGTTAAGGTAAGATTGTTACTCCTTTTTAACATTTATTAATCCATTCGTCTTCTAGAATCATTAGAACGGGGAAACTACGGTGAAATTCTTATGGTTTAGATCCCTAGCTTCATGAATTTATGGGGAAAACCCATGGGTATATGTATTTTCACCTAAAATTGATTTTAATTTGTGAATTAACTCTTCTTAGTATGAAATTATGGTTCAAACTCAGGAAAGTTGATAGTTAGGGACCTCGAATTAAATAAAGGTGGGACCTTTAGCCTAAAAAATGCATTAATAGAGTTGAATTGAGCTTGAAGGAACTATTTGATGGTTAATTGACCCTTGGGTAATTTTGTAGAACGTAAATAAGGGTAGAACTAGTGGGTGGGTTTGAATTCCCAAAGTATTTGTTTGAAGAGTTGTTTATTAATTACTCTTATAATTGTTGTTTGTTAGATGATTAGCCTTTGGAAACGTGAAGAAGAAGGAGTATCATCCATGATATACCTTACTTGTTGTAGCTTGCCGCCAAGTAGGTTATGGTTTATGAGTAGTAGACTGTGGTTAGTAATTGTATCCATAATATATATTTGATGGGAGAAATAATGCTTAGGCCTGCGGGCATGGAGGTTGGGTGGATATAATATGGATTTAACATAATAAGGACTTAATTATGTGTTGATATGTTAATATATGAATCCTTGATGGGTTTTTTGTGTTTGTATGACTCCATGGTCTATTGTAATGTGAATTATGTGAATATAGATGTTAAAAAGACTGTGTGAGCCTATAATGTAGTGATTCGGCCCAAATACCATAAAAGAGTGAATTTGATATTGTGGGTGTTTGGAATACGGGATAATTTTTCTTAAGTTAATGATAAGAACTGATTGAATGAGGAGGATATGACATAATTGAAGAGCCTAAAGTCAAGTTAGCTTAAGGGTTATAAAGTAAAAGGCGTAAAGGTGTATGACTAAAGCTAGATTATAGGTTGAATAGAGTTGAATTATTGGTTAATGGAGTAGGGCCTTGAACCTAGTACTAACTTGAATGTAATGGTTACTAGATGGTAGCAGAATCCCTGCTCTCAGTATAAATAAATGAGGATTGGATTAGTGAATAAATTTATGAATGTTGAACTAGAGTTTAGACTTCTTTTGGTTAAATGTGCACTCCAAAAAGGAATACATGAATTTGATGAATATGGCTTGATAATACTTACTTGAATAAGTCATGAATTAGTTTTCGGACATGCTATAATTTATGAAACCAATGAATCATATTCACTTGTGAGTTGGTATGTTAAATAATGATTATTGTTTACATGGAATGATTAGCTAGAGTTGACCAAGTGTTTAGGTGGTTGTCTATTGTTGCAATTCATGCTTAAGGAAGGAAATTATTAAATGTTATTCTAAGTGTTAATAACATAAAATGAGGTTATATTAAAGGCTTGTTGACTGTATAAGTATGATTGCTTATTCTCATTGTGGTTGTGATTGTTGTGATATCTGTTATTATTATGGGATATACCGGTATTTTGACATCTTTACGAGATTATTACAGTATTATGATTCATTGGTTAGCTCAGGTACCACATCAGTACAGTACATAGATAAGAGCTCATTCCCTGCAGGTCATAGCTGGTGGGTGCACCCATAAGTCCCTTAGCATTTATGTACAAGGTATGTATGAGCGTGACGGTTCCTTGAGTGGACTGGGTATGTGATTATTATTATTGTTGCTGTTTATATTGGTTCCATGAGTGGACCAAGTTATATTGTGGTTGTTGTTTTGGGATTTTTGTTGTTAGAGTCAGGCTTGTTGACTTGGTCATAGTTTGGCTTGACTTGCTGTCTCTTGACTTGTACTTGACTAAAGTTGTAGAGTTACATGAAAAGGCTAAGTGTCATAAACTTGAGGTATTTATCATAATATGTGTTCATAGTTGTATTTTTTACAAGGTGATGATTATTGGTTTTCATTTATCATTAAGGTTAATTGAGGCGTAAGTGAAATAGATTGACTTAATAACTATTGGGATTAAGCAAGTGAGAGTTAGGATGGATGACACTTGATGTGAAGGTGATGAATGATCAACGGGAATAACAATGAAAATACTCTCAGCTAAAACAAGGGATAAAGATAGCGCAAGTGAAAATGTTACGAATTAAATTATTTTTTAAGTTGTCATATTTTCTCTTTGTGATTTCTATATTATGTTTACGTGATCTAAACCTATTTGACCGCTGATTCCTATCAGTATGTGTTGTTTGTACTGATACTACTCTTGCTATGCATTTTTTGGGGTATAGTCTGGTTGCAGGATCAGTTGATATTTCATAGATGACGTGGATAGTGATCTCCTGCAGCTTCTACTCCTCTCATTCATGGTGAAAGTTGTGTCCAGTGTTATCGTTCTTTATTTATAAGCTCTTGTACCTGTTTCGCCTAGGCCTTTGGGTAGTTTTCATTTTCTGCATTTATATAATTGTAAAATCTATTGTAATAAGGATATGGTATTATGTTTCTTAATTTAAAACTTTCGCATTTATTGTTGAAAGGCTGGTAAGGGGTTCACCCTATCTAGGTGGATTAGAATAGGTACCCTCATGATCCGGTATATTGGGTCGTGACATCATGAAAGAAAGATTTGAGCTTATACAAGAGGTTGACAGGTTTAGCTTGGATATTCACAATTTAAAAGTTAAGTTGAGTGCAAAGGTTGACGCGTTTAATGCACAACAAATTAGTGATGAGTTATGTGAGGATAAAAAGATACTTGGCCATATTTTTATTGATATTGTTACTATTGAAAAATTTACATGTGAGGATATAAATAGTAATACAATTCACGAGTTAGGATGGACCTCATTCTAATCATTTTTCCATGTTGTACTTAGATAGCGAGATATTAATCGAGCCATATAAGCCTATGGGATATTGTATGAAGGAGGAACAATATGTATATTTAGACATGTATAAGAGCTCTACTAAGATAAGGGACAAACAGAAGATTCAACTGCTACCATAGGAATAGAATGAGTAGAAGCTGCTGGAGATCACTAATCGCTTCATGGAAAAACATCAACCGATCCTACAATCAGACTATACCCCAAAGAAGGGTATTGTAAAAGTAGTATCAGTACAACCACACATACTAGTGGGAATCATCAATCGATCAAGGTTAAATCACATAAACGTAACATAGAAATCAAGGATTAAACATGTATATATAATAACCATAATTAATTTCCTTATTCCATATTCCAGGCTACCTTTATCTTTGCATATTCTCACTACAAGGACTTATTCAGTTCTTATGACATCTCATTATCGACCACTAGGTTCTTGATACAACATTTATTAGTAACTGATCACTTTTCCACCGGAACTATTAACCATGGATCTTCATCTCTATCATCTTCCACTACTTACCATGAGTTAACCTATTATTATACTAAGGACAACCAATTATTTGTAAGCAAGTATAAAGAAAGTCAAATAAATCATCTAATTAAACCAGTTTACCACAACGGTCCTTCTTCATACCAACCAAGCCAAGTAAGTAAATAAGATTTTCAATTATGCATGATAATGCTCCATTTAGTGTCAACAAAAGGAATAACTTGTAACCAAATCAGATCTCTATTTACATCATAAAAATCTCAATATCTTGTCAACCTCAGGAAAAAGTTCACACCAAGAATAAATAACCGATAATAAGACAAGTGACTATTTCACACAAGGAAACCAAGGTAATATCAATAGCTAATGGTCCACACAAGGGACCCCAAATATAAATAAACATAATCCGATCCACTGAAGGAACCATCAAAATCTCCAAAATCACAGTGTACACACATGCTATGGGATTTATGATTAATCACTAGCCATGAACTACAGGAGACGAGCTCAGTCCATGTACCGAATATACCAGACAACCAGTGCCTTGCCACCTTTATTCCAAAACATGTGTTATACCACCCTTATCTCATTGTCCCTACCATTATACCACCTTAAATCTACCAATTCAATCTCAACCATGCATTTAGAAAATCATCTCATAACAACAACCACGTACTATTAATAGGTACATTCACATAGTATGTTTAAAAACCACAACACTTGCATATGAACAAGGTCCATTTCCACCATGTTACATGTTATCAAAACCATAACACTTATATTCCACTTTTAACATAGTCATTCCTTATTAGCATGTATTGTAACTAGATAAAAAAACATTCAGTTAAATATGCACACATGAAATCAAATTAACTTAACTCCAATTCAACCTTAACCTACAACATGTTTCAAGAATATTTGAAATATTATTACATAAATTCTTATCAATCAACACCCACTGAATAACTATTGTACTCAGGGACTGAGCAACTATTTTACGATACACATGGGGTTAGGAAGTGTGCACAAAATCAATCCATTCTAAACTTCTATTTTACGATACACATGGGGTTTGAATAAATTCATATAAGATCTTTCTCTTAATTTACCGATCAATTCTGCCCACTCAATGTTAATCCTAAACTTTTGTACCTATACTTCTACCACAACCTATCACCAAAGAACACACTTGCCCTACTTCTCAGCTTCCAACTTACCCTGAGGTTGTAATTAATCGGGTTATCTTCCAGAACATTGATGTCACGCCCCAAATCCCATTGAGGCGGACTGGCACCAGAAGCCTATAAGGCCCGAGAGAACAAATCTTCATCTATGTCTATTCATATGCATGTCATTCATGAAACACCACCATCACGTATAGAGATATAAAATACCAATAGCGGAAGTCATGGAAACATGTGATATATATATATATATGTGAAACTTGGCCGTCAGGGCCATTAAGACAAAACATATGTTCCTTACATTTTCTTCATTTGTCCCACAATCATCTACAAAGCATCTACAGATGCATAACCATAACCAACCTAGAGTCGGGAAAATACCCCGCTCTATACACATATACAATACCAAAATAAATGTACATAGACATCTCAGAAAGCCCCGAACCAACTGGAGCCCACCAATATTCTGCAGATTTCTCGTAGCCTACTGCGGAGGTCTACTAGCACATGTGCCTGCAGCAAGTAAGGTAAGCCCCCCCCAAGGGAGGTCAGTACGAAGCATGTACAGAGTATGTAAGGCCATAAAAAACTGCATGATATATATATAAGTACTTCAATGGAATCAAATATAAGAGAATAGTCAATATGGATAAACCATCGTTCTGCATATGTGGAACCATGTGCCTTACATACATTATTTTCTTTTTCTTCTATTGTTTATTCATCATCACTCATATCATATCGTACCTAGGCCCCGACTGATCAGAGGGTCTTAACATAACATAACGTTATGTTGGGATCGGCTCGAGCTAGGCTTACGCCTCTAGAGCTACCACCCATAAATCAATATATCGGGTTCGGCTCGAGCTAGGTTATTACCTCTAGAGCTACCATCCATAAACCAACATATCAGGTTTGGCTTGAGCTAGGTTCTTACCTCTAGAGCTTCCCCCTATTAGGTTCGGCTTGAGCTAGGCTTATGCCTCTAGAGCTGCCACCCGTACTCTTACCACCAACAAATATGCATTACTTAATTTCTTACTTTTGAGAGATTGATATGTTGATAGTCGCAACATTATTGGAGCTTTGGAACATTAGTCCATGAGTAAGAGACATATGAACAACAATTGATCCACAAATAAGAAACATAAGAATAACAATACATGACAACCTGGAATGAGATACTTTAGAACATTTCAGAATGGAACAAGTACTATGACTATGTGAACAATATGTGCTGCAAAAAGATACGGAAAGAATAACCTTACATACCTGATATTCCCAATATGAATGTACAATCCTAAATGTGAGTACAATAGTCCATCTCCTTCCTTACGTTTCACTCTACAACACAAGTACATAGCGGAGTATACATTAACCACCAACTACCTTACAAATGCATATGACGACAATGAGTTACATGATTTCCTTAACATGTCATTTCCCCCTTGACAATACCATTTATGAAATTGTCATACCAACAATACCACTACAATCCATACATTGACCAATACATCATAAATCAATAGCATATCACACCAAGTTCATACTTTACACTTCTCCATCAATACAACATCACAATTACTCCATCAAGTCACCTCAATACACTTCATAACAACATATCGACAACAATCCCACAATTTACCCTCACAGAAAAAATAACAAGTCAAGGAACATAACCACACCATAGATGTTGATATTTCATTCACACCATGCAATTTCATCAAAATCCCAAGTCTCCTTTTAAGTTTAAATCAAAAAGATGGCACATCTTTTTGCAAATAGCAAAAGTGTCCTATTCAACCTTGCCAACATAACCATCATGATCTACACCATATCTCATGTATATAATATATTAAATAATAAGAATAAATACTTACCCAAGCTTGCAAGGTGGTGATCTTGTCCAAAATGTCCAAATAAAATGGTTGCCTTAGGGTTTGGAAAATATGAAAAATATCTTTTTAGAGAAATGTCTAGAAAGGCATGTGTGAGTTGTGGGATTAAAATCTGATTTTTTACCACCTTATATATCCCCTAAAGTCATACTTAGCCACTTCTTTGCATTAAATGCCATGTTCCCTTGGTCAAAGTGGAAGAATGGGTCATTTGCCCTTTTGGGCCATGAATTTTATTCCATTTTGGGCCTCAAATTGAGCCCATTAACACATATTAACTTAGCCCACCAATTTCAATGCATGATCCACTATATATCTCATGTTTAACTAATTCCATAAATTTCACGACAATATTCACTCACGAACTTCATGTTCGTAGCCTCAATTTCAAAAAAAATAAGAAATTCTAGCCACCCATGGCTTAATAGAGCATAATTTGATAAAATACTTGTGATGAAGAATTAACTCCAACTCGGATGCCAAACTCGCTCAAGATTATACTTACTATGATGGGATAATGTTACCATAACCCAAGAGTCCTCTTTATAGACTTATAATCGTGGAAGAAATTAGGCAAAAAGCACTCCGGCATGCTCCCGGGCGCCCTAAAGACTTAGAGAAAATTTCAGCAAATGAAAGGTGTGTAGGGGAGGCCTGGCACGCCCCTGTGCACACCCCCTTTCTTCCTGTCCCACAAAAATGTCAGGCCAAAGCGGCCTGGCATGCCACCTGCAGCGCCCCACACTTAATTTTTGATTTCGACTGTTCTTTGTGGATTTAGTTGGATCTTTCAAGTTCCAACCTTTTGCTTGCCTCTTATCTTTAAGATCCTTTGCTTGGATGTCCCTTAAACCTCACTTTTCACCCCACAGATGCTCGACAAAGTCAAAAACACCACCTACTACAAAGGTCTAATCACATTTACTAGCACAATATCAAATGTTCCATTAATAACAATGCAAAATACGTACTTATTGCTCTCGAACCTAGGGTAAACATGGTTCAAGGTTGTCAAGTAGGGTCCAAAAGGTACAGGGTGTTGCATTCTTCCCCCTTAGGAACATTCATCCTCAAATGTTAACAACATCTTCTCAATTACAACAAATGCATCTCTATATTAGCATATATATTCATACACACATAATGCTCATAGATACTTACTTGTTATCACCTCGATCCCGCATTTTGAACTTTCTCTTCCATTTGAAAAAGATGAGTGTACTTGGACTTCATCATTTTCTCGTCTTCCCATGTGATCTCTTCTACTTGTTGATTTCGCCAAAGTACCTTTACGGAATCTATGTCTTTATTTCCTCAACCTCTTTACTTGTCGATCTAGAATAGCAATGGGTATCGCTTCATAAGTAAGATCCTCCGCAACTTGGACATCCTCAACAAGAATAATAGGAGATGGATCCCCCATGTATTTTTGAAGCATCGAAACATGAAACACTGGATGGACTAAGGAGAATTTTTGGGGTAGTGCCAGTTCATACGCAACTTGCCCAAATCTTCAGACAATTTCATATGGACCTATATATCGGGGACTCAACTTCCCTTTCTTCCCAAATCGCATTACCCCTTTCATCGGTGATACTTTCAAGAATACCTAATCACCTATGGAGAATTCGAACCCTCTTATTCTAACATCAGCATATGACTTGTGGCGTCTTTGGGCTGTTTGTAGCCACTGTTGGATCACTTTAACTTTCTCCATAGCTTGATAAACAAGATCTGGCCCAAGTAAAGCAGTTTAAACTGCTTCAAACCATCCAATCGGTGATCTACACTTCCTTTCGTATAAAGCTTCATAAGGTGCCATTTTGATACTTAAATGATAGCTATTGTTGTAGGAAAATTCAATAAGAGGGAAATGATCATCCTAACTGCCTTGAAAATCTAACGTGCAAGCTCGTAGCATATCTTCAAGTGTTTGGATAGTACGTGATCATCCTAGCTGCCTTAAAAATCTAACGTGCAAGCTCGTAGCATATCTTCAAGTGTTTGGATAGTACGTTCTGCTTGCCCATCTGTCTGAGGATGGAAGGACGTACTCAAATTCACTTGTGTACCCAAGCTCTTCTAAAAAGATCTCCAAAAATGTGCGGCAAATTGTACCCCTCTATCTGATATAATGGAGACCGGAATTCCATGTAATCTCACTACCTCTTTAATATATAATCTTGTATAATCTTCAGCTGTATAGGTGGTCTTGACTGGTAGGAAATGCGCGGACTTGGTCAGCCTGTAAACTATGACCCATATAGAATCAAATTTCTGAAGTGTACGAGGCAAACCTGTGATGAAATCCATATTAATCATATCCCATTTCTAGACTTGAAGATTGATATATTGCATTTAACCTCCTGGTTTCTGATGCTCTACTTTCACTTGTTGACAATTTGGGCATTGGGCTACAAATTCTGCAATGTTCTTTTTCATATTTCCCCACCAATACATTTCTTTCAAGTCATGGTACATTTTGGTAGCTCCCGGATGAATAGAATACCGCGAATGATGCGCCTCTATCATAATTTGTTTCCTCAGCTCGTCTACATCTGGTACACATAATCTACCTTGGCATTGAAGTACCCCTTCTTGTGTAAGATCAAAGGCCTTAGTCAAACCCTGTTGTATATTTTCTTTAAGCTCCAATAACATAAGATCCGCAAACTGCTTCTCTTTCACTTCAGCTAGTAATAAAGATTCTGCCGCATTTTGTACAATAACCCCTTCATCTGAGGATTCAAGAAGATAAACCCCCAATCTGGCTAATTGATGTAGATCTTTGACTAAATCTTGCTTTTTCGTCAATTGGCCACTAGTGCCTCCTATTTCCTTGCGGCTCAATGCATCAGCTACCACATTTGCTTTTCCTGGATGATATAGAATATCGATATCATAGTCTTTTAAGAGCTCTAACCACCTTCGTTGCCTCAAATTGAGTTCCTTATGCTTAAAGATATATTGCAAACTTTTGTGATCAGTATAGATATCAACATGAACTCCATACAAATAATGACGCCATATATTTAAAGCAAAAACCACCGCTGCTAACTCAAGATCATGTGTGGGATAGTTTATCTCGTGTGGTTGCAACTTCCGTGAGGCATACACGATTACATTATCATGCTGCATCAATACACACCCTAAGCCAACTCCAGAAGAATCACAATAGACTGCATACCCTTCTGTGCCTTCCGAAAGTACTAATACCGGTGTGGAAGTCAATTTATCTTTCAGCTCTTGGAAACTTTTCTCATATGCATCATTGCATTGAAACTTGATTGCCTTGTGTGTAAGCTTTGTTAAAGGTGCAGCAATGGAAGAAAACCCTTCAACAAAACTTCGGCAATAACCTTCCAACTCTAGAAAACTACGAATTTCTGTAGGCATCGTAGGTCTTGGCCAATTTTTCACCGCTTCAATCTTTTGAGTATAAACTCGAATTCCTTCATACAGATTTTAACCAAAATTCACATTTAGAGAACTTGGCATACAACTTACAATCCCGGAGAATCTGTAACACCTACCGTAAATGATTGGCATGGTCCTCTTGTGATCTCGAATAAACTAGAATATCATCTATGAACATCCAAGAATGATTTAAACACCCTATTCATCGAATCCATAAAAAACATCTGGTGCATTCATTAGTCCAAATGACATAACTGAGAATTCCTAATGGCCATACCGTGTTTGGAAAGCTGTCTTGGGTATATCTTTATCTCTAACTTTGACTTGATGATAATCCGATCTCAAGTCCATTTTTGTCAATATGTAGCACCCTGTGATTGGTTAACTAGATAGTCAATTCTCGGGAGGGGATATTTGTTCTTGATCATTACCTTATGCATTTGCCAATAGTCAATACACATTCTCAATGTGCCATTTCATCAATTTTTTTTCATATTCACACGGACGCACCCCAAAGGGCATACTAGATCTTATGTATCCTCTGTCCACCAAACCTTTGACTTGTTCTCTTTTAATTCCCGTAGCTCTACTGGATCCATTTTATACGGAGGAATAGAGATAGACAAAATGCTTGGAATGAAATCACATCAATACTAAACTCTACTTCCCGTTCTGGGGGTAAGCCTGGAAGATCATCAGGAAATACATCGAGGAATTCATTAACCACCGGAACTGATTAAGGACTTGGTGGTTTCAGATCAGTATCTTGTACTCGAACTAAATGACATATATACCCCTTGACTATCATTTTCCTTTCTTTAAGATAGGAAATAAATTTTCCCCTTGGTGCCCCCACATTACCCTGCCATTCAAGAATATTTTCTTGTGGAAAATGAAAATGTACCTTCTTAGCCCGACAATCTACCGTGGCATAATAAGAAGCCAACCAATCCATACCTATTATGACATAAATATCCACCATTTTCAATTCAATAAGATTAGCCAATGTATCATGGCCACACACAGTTATCACACAATTACGACACACTCTTTTAGCTACAACCGATTCACCTTTTAGTGTAGGTACCTCAAATGGGTAACTAAAAATTCTAGTGTTTTCTCACAATTTATTTTTTTTAACACTCAATGGAGTAACATATGATAGGGTAAAACCCGGATCATTCAATGCAAATATATTATGTGAAAAGACAGATAATATAACTGTCACTTTATCAGGGGAAGCCTCAAATGTCTATCGATCCGCCACGGCATAGGTACGGCCTGGAATTCTACTAGAACTAGCTGCTCTTCTAGCCCCTCTACCACGACCAGCAGGTTGTACATCTGATGATGATAATGCAACGGCTGATACCGTAGGTCGTGTCATACCACCCATGCCTCTTCGTGGGCACTCTCTCACCATGTGCCCTGGCATGCCACACCAAAAGCAAACATTTGTTCCCAACCGACACTCACCTAAATGATACCTTCCGCAGTGCTGACACTGCTGATGAGGAGACCTTAATTGGCTCATACTTCCTCATGCTCGATACCCCCCTGTACATAAGTCCTGAGTCTCACTTCTTTGCCCAAATCGGTTACTTCTAAACCCTTGGAATAGATGAGGAGTATTTGCTGTGGAATGGGGAAATGATGGCCTAGGCGGTTTGTGAAAAATTCGAGACCCAAATCCTCCTTGGGATGCCATGACCTTTCCCATGGGTTTAGCTCTTTTTTACGATCCTCCTTCCAATTCTTGCATCCTCCTCCTCAGCCTCTGTCCCTCATTTTGCTGCACAAGAGCTTGTCTTTGAGCTTGTGCAATAACTACACGGTCAATATTTGCACCACATTCATTAAATCCTGCTCAATAGTATTAACGGTCAGTTCTGAAGATACTTCTCTCCTTCTCAGCTATTCCGGAGCTAGAAAAGTGGAAGAAGCCCGCGATGTAAATTCAGTGTCAACTCCACCTTGACTAGCTTGGTCAGGTGGTGATTTACTCAGTCCTTCACCGGCAGGCATATCTACCTGCAAACCCTTGCCTCTACCTCTTATTGTCATAGGCAGTTTACTATATCAAAGAAAACCAATTCCAATGGTTAGATATAATTTTTTTTTCCACTTACACTTTTGGCTCTATTGCACGATCTAGAAATGAAGAAAAGAAACAACTCCTAAATGTCCCGTAGCCTCCTACTTATAAATGTGGTGCACAACACATCCATAAGAAATACTCTACTCAGACACGACTTTGTAGACACCCCGAGGATAACCTACTCTGATACCACTTTTGTCACGCCCTAAATCCCATTGAGGCGGACTGGCACCCGAAGTCGATAAGGCCCGAGAGAACCAATCTTCATCTATGTCTATTCATATGCATGTCATTCATGAAACACCACCATCACGTATAGAGATATAAAATACCAATAGCGAAAGTCATGGAAACATGTGATATATACATATGTGAAACTTGGCCATCAGGGCCATCAAGACAAAACATACGTTCCTTACATTTTCTTCATTTGTCCCACAATCATCTACAAAGCCTCTACAGATGCATAACCATAACCAACCTAGAGTCGGGGAAAGACCCCGCTCTATACATATATAAAATACCAAAATAAATGTACATATACATCTCGGAAAGCCTCGAACCAACTGGAGCTCACCAATATTCTGCGGATTTCTTGTAGCCTACTGCGGAGGTCTACTAGCACCTGTGCCTAAAGCAAGTAAGGTAAGCCCCCCCAAGGGAGGTCAGTAAGAGCATGTACTGAGTATGTAAGGCCATAAAAAACTGCATGATATATATATATAAGTACTTCAATGAAATCAAATATAAGAGAATAGTCAATATGGATAAACCATTGTCCTGCATATGTGGAACCATGTGCCTTACATACATTATTTTCTTTTGCTTCTATTTTTTATTCATCACCACTCATATCATATTGTACCTGGGCCCCGACTGATCAGTGGGTCTTATCATAACATAACGTTATGTTGGGATCGGTTTGAGCTAGGCTTATGCCTCTAGAGCTACCACCCATAAATCAATATATCGGGTTCGGCTCGAGCTAGATTATTACCTCTAGAGCTGCCCCCTGTCAGGTTCGGCCCAAGCTAGGCTTTTGCCTTTAGGACTGCCCCCTGATCTAATAAATTCAGGATCGGCTCGGGCTAGGCTTATGCCTCTAGAGCTGCCACCGATACTCTTACCACTAATAAATATGCATTACTTAATTTCTTACTTTGGAGAGATTGATATGTTGATAGTCGCAACATTATTGGAGCTTTGGATCATCAGTCCATGAGTAAGAGACATATGAACAACAATTGATCCACGAATAAGGAACATAAGAATAAAAATACATGACAACCTGAAATGAGATGCCTTAGAACATTTTGGAATGGAACAAGTACGATGACCATGTGAACAATATGTGCTGCAGAAGGATACATAAAGAATAACCTTACATACCTGATCTTCCCAATATGAATATACAATCCTAAATGTGAATACAATAGTCCAGCTCCTTCCTTACGTTTCACTCTACAACACAAGTACATAACAAAGTTTACATTAACCACCAACTACCTTACAAATGCATATGACGACAATGAGTTACATGATTGCCTTAACATGGCATTTCCCCCTTGACAATACCATTTATGAAATTGTCATACCAACAATACCACAACAATCCATACAATGACCAATACATCATAAATCAATAGCATGTCACACCAAGTTCATACTTTACACTTCTCCATCAATACAACATCACAATTACTCCATCAAGTCACCTCAATACATTTCATAACAACATATCGACAACAATACCACAATTTACCCTCATAGAAAAAATAACAAGTCAAGGAACATAACCACACCATACATGTTGATATTTCATTCACACCATGCAATTTCATCAAAATCCCAAGTCTCCTTTCAAGTTTAAATCACAAAGATGACACATCTTTTAGAAAATAGCAAAAGTGCCCTATTCAACCTTGCCAACATAACCATCATGATCTACACCATCTCTCATGTATATAATATATTAAATCACAATAATAAATACTTACCCAAGCTTTCAAGGTGGAGATCTTGTCCAAGATTTCCAAAGAAAATGGTTGCCTTAGGGTTTGGAAAATATGAAAAATATCTTTTTAGAGAAATGTCTAGAAAGGAATATGTGAGTTGTGGAATTAAAATCTGATTTTTTGCCACCTTATATAGACCCTAAAGTCATACTTAGCCACTTCTTGGCATTAAATGCCATGTTCCCTTGGTCAAAGTGGAGGAATGGGTCATTTGCCCTTTTGGGCCATGCATTTTATTCCATTTTGGGCCTCAAATTAAGCCCATTAACACATATTAACATAGCCCACCAATTTCAATGCATGATCCACTATATATCTCATGTTTAAATAATTCCATAAATTTCACGACAATATTCACTCACCAACTTCATGTTCGTAGCCTCAATTTAAAAAAAAAAGAGAAATTCTAGCCACCCATGGCTTAATTGAGCATAATTTGATAAAATACTTGTGATGAAGAATTAACTCCAACTCGGATGCCAAATTAGCTCAATATTATACTTACTATGATGCGATAATGTTACCATAACCCAAGAGTCCTCTTTGTAGACTTATAATCGTGGAAGAAATTAGGCAAAAAGCACTCCGGCATGCTCCCGGGCGCCCTAAAGACTTAGAGAAAATTTCAGCAAATGAAAGGTGTGTAGGGGAGGCCTGGCATGCCCCTGGGCATGCCCCTTGCTGCCTGTCCCACAAAAATTTCAGGCCAAAGCGGCCTGGCATGCCACCTGCAGCGCCCCACACTTAATTTTTGATTTCGACTGTTCTTTGTGGATTTAGTTGGATCTTTCAAGTTCCAACCTTTTGCTTGCCTCTTATGTTTAAGATCCTTTGCTTGGATGTCCCTTAAACCTCACTTTTCACGCCACAGATGCTCAACAAAGTCAAAAACACCACCTACTACAAAGGTCTAATCACATTTACTAGCACAATATCAAATGTTCCATCAATAACAATGCAAAATACGTACTTATTGCTCTTGAACCTAGGGTAAACATGGTTCAAGGTTGTCAAGTAGGGTCGGGAAGGTACGGGGTGTTGCAATTGACATACATCATTGCACATTTTAACACCAGATATTATACCAAGCATAATAATCATCAATTATAGGTATATTTCTATAACATTAATACCAAAGTAAATACAAGTTTATCTCCCTTTATCACCTTTCTATCAAACATACACCGTTACATAATCAGCATAAACTATACATCAGTATGTAGACCTCAATAACACATTTACTCAATAAATAATAGTTACATCAGATTAATCTCATGTTAGCATTAGTTACTACATTTATCTAGCCAAATACCATGCCCGCAAGCATAGACATGAAATCTCCCATCAATCTATATCAAGATTATGCTTTCTAACCGTAGTCTACTACTCAATTAAATATAGCCAACCTGGATGCCATGTTTTTACAATGGAATGCATGTATCATCATTCCTTGACTGGCCCTAATAAATTCCCGACTCAGATACCATGAGAAAATCATTATGATTCTCTCTCTCAAAGTGTACCTCTCTATTCTTACTGATTTTTGGGTTTGAGACAATCTTAGGGTGTTTTTAGGAGGAGGCAACATCATAGGATATAACTAAGAATGAAAAAGGGTTTTAGAAATGTAGAGCTAATTGCCCGCTTCTGGTATAGCGACTTGACTACCGCTACAGCAGAAAGAATCCTATTATGGTGGGATAGAAATAGTCAACATATCACAAAATTTTCCCTTCTAACAATTTTATTTCTGAGTTCGTCTACCAATAGTATTTAACGTACACTTAGATATGTTTTAAAAATTTTCTCACCCCCATGCCTTTTTGGAAGCGATAAGTATAGTAACGATGGAATGGGTCATTATAGTATATACAATTAACCAATCACTCGTCCCCAAATAACCACGGTTAGCTTGGAATACTAAGTCAACACACATCTCAAGGTCATTTACTTTTATGATCGATGATTAAAAAAATAATTTTGTCTTAACATCGCTTACTGACTCCATCATAGATAATTGAAACTTTATATACATGACTTATTACCATGGAATAATCTTCACAATGTACACCATACCAGAAACATTGGAATAATCATTTAACAATTGCACTCGAGCACCCAAGGTAATCGGAGACTCGTCAATATGCCAAAATCTAAAAATAATCACAAAGAGGGAATGAAATTCCTTGCCCCTTCCCACTATATGGCTTCTGCTATAGCAGGACCTCTTCTACTATAGTGGGAAGTGGGCTGCTATAGCATCCCTCGACAGTTTAAGGGGAAGAAAAATGGGTGAAATTCCCATTTCTCCTATTTCAAAACTCAAACTACCCCCACATACTCCAATAAACCATTTTCTCCCGACATCTAATTCAAGGTAAAATCATATTCTAACTCCATCTATTTACTTTATAATGCTTGTTTTCAAAGAATTAGGTTAGAACTTTGTAGAAATTGAAAAATTGGGGTTGATTTTGGTTTGATTTGGCTTTTCCTAATTTGGGATGAGTTTTTGAAGCATGCTTTCTTCTCTTACGTTTCCAATTCTCCTATGGAATCTCGGTATATATTTATGGAGTTCATGGAAAATTTGAGCCTTGAACAAAGGGTAGAAGATGAAAAGTCACTTCTTTAAAAATTTGTACAAATTGAAGCTTGAATTAGGTTTATTTACCCAAATTTTGACATTTAGAAATTGCACACTACTTCACTAACCCCGATCTAAATTTAGAAGTTAAAAAATCACAAATATTACAAAAAAAAAAAGCCATAGTTACGATGGAGGTTGGTCGGGGATGATGAAGGCCACTATAACAGGATCTTTCCCTATATAGCGGTATGCTCCCGCTATAGTGGCCTGGCTGCAGCGAGATACTTCTTGCTATAAAGGGACTCCAACAATAGCATGCCTCTGAATTTTTTGCAATTTTCTAGCTTTTGATATCACTATTTACTGAGTATATTTACAACTCCTAATTTGATTTCACGTGAATTTTACAGGAATACTAGTACTATGGTTGACCAGGACCAAGGCAACACCCTTCTTTACAAGTCTTTTCTTGACCAGGCTTGCTAGCAAAGTTTCATAGATTATAAGATGATGGGGGTTTTCCATAAGAGGGGTTTTGTGATGAAGGACATGGAAGATGAGGCACCGAAATTCTATGCCCTACTATAGGAGTTCAGGTGGATGATGCTAGTGGAACCCACCTGAGATTCCACCTTGGGATGGGTATAGGAGTTCTATACTATGCTCCCTACTATTCGTTAGGATGACCCTCACCCCACCATCTGCATTTGAGGTGTAACACCCCGTACGTTCCTAACCCTACTTGACGACATTAAATAATATGTACTTAGGTCTCAAGAGCTATAAGTATGCATTTGGTAATGTTGATAATTGAATTTGGCTTTTGTTATGTGATTAAACCTTCATAGGAGGTGTTTATGATCTTTGTGGAACATTTGTGGGGTTCAAAACGAGGCTAAGAGTACCTCTAAACAAAGTATATTAAGGTTAAGAAGTGATTTAAAGAATAGGACTTGAAGTATCTAACCAAACCCGCGAAGAGAAGTCGAAAAACAAAATTTTCGAAAAAAGCTAAGTAAGGGGCACATTTGGGACCATGCCACGCCGCTCTGGACTAAAATTTTTAGTCCAGAGTCAGCAAGTTGGCGCGCCCAAAGGGCTTGCCACCTTGGTTTTTCCACTTTTTCGAAAGTTGGAAATTTCTAAGTCCCAAGGGTATCCGGGGTCGTACCAAGCTGATTTTTGCCACATTTCTTATACAACCACGAGTATATAAATGAAATAAATGACATATTATATTGGTATGATAAAATTACTCGAGAACAAATTTGGGGTCAAAATGACAGTTTTGCCCTTAAGGTCAAAATAAGCCAAACGTGGCTAGAATCACTTGTTTTTTGGATTGAGGCTACGGATACGAGTAGCATGAGTGGGAATATTATTGTAATACATGTAAGATGAATTAACCATGAGAAATTATTGATTTTATTGGGTTAAATGATTTGGGCTCAAGAAAAGCCCAAAATAAGGCAAAATACATGGGTCACATGATCCAATCTTCTATTGACTAAGTCAAATGAAGCATTAAATACCAAGGATGACTAAGGATAGACCCAAAAATCAGATTTTATTCACTTATAACTATCATGTTCTTTTAGATATTTTCTCCAACCTTCTCCAACATTCTCTCAAACCCTAAGGAACTCAAAGGCAATTTTGGAGCAAGATCTTCACTTTTCAAGCTTGGGTAAGTGAATATTGTTATGGATTAATATATTATATGCATGAAAGAGTATATAAATCATGTTGGTTGTTCTTGGAAATGTTGGACATGGTACTTTGTGCTTTTGTATAAGATTTGTGATCCATGGTATTCAAGCTTGAATTAGGACTTGTGCCTTTGATGAAAAAGCATGGTATGGATAAAATATGAACATGTATGGTGTTATTTTGTTATTAAACTTATTATTTTTCTATAAGTGTAAATTGTGGGATTTTGGCCGATATGTGCTATGAAGTGTATTAAGGTGAATTGATGGATTATTTGTGTGGTAGTGTGGATAAGAAAGTGTAAAGGAGGAGTGTTGTGGTGAAATGTATTGATTATCATGTATTGGTAAATGTTGGGAATATTGGGGGATTTTTGGAATAATAATATTATCAATGGTTTTGTCAAGGGGAAATGGCATGCTTAAGGGTAAACATGTAACTCATTGATGTTATATGCATTTGTAGAGTAGTTGGTGGTTAATGTCAATTCCATTATGTATTTGTGATGTAGAGTGACACATAAAGGAGGAGCGGGACTATTTTGTGCACGTCTAAGGTTGTTTATTCGTATTGAGAGTACAAGGTATGTAAGGTTACTCTGTACGTATCTTTCTGCGGTAAATAGTATCCACATTGCTATTTCATTAGTCCTATCCCAAAATGTGCTAAGGTATCCTATATCCGTTTATCATTAGTCATTGTCATATATTTCCTACTCATGGATCATTTGTGAGTCTCATGTCTCATAATCATGGTTAATGCTCCAAAAGCTCAAACAAGGTTATGTTCCAATGTTCCAATAGTGATTATACTTATGTCTCTTGTTCATAGATTATTGTCCAATAGTTCCCATGGTGTTATGATTCTAATAATTTTAGGTTGACAAGTTATTCACATGTCTCTCACTCATAGGTTAATGATTCAAAGTTTCCAACAATGTTATGTTCCAAAGTTCAAAGTGATGTCATTACTATCCTAGTATCAATCTCAAAGTAATGAATAAAGTAATGCAAATGTGGTCAATGATGAAGTATGGGTGGCAAGTCTAGGGGTACAAGCCTAGCTCGACTCGATCCCGATGTATTGATTTATGGGTGGCAAGTCTAGGGGCACAAGCCTAGCTCGACTCGATCCTGATGCATTGATTTATGGGTGGCAGGTCTAGGGGCATAAGCCTAGCTCAACCCGATCCCAACATGACGATATGTTATGTAACGACCCACTGATCAGTAGGGGCCCGGGTACATTGTAACACATGTATTGACAAATAAGCATTGAGATAAAGAAAGCAAAGAAAGTAATGAAAGCAATTCACATGGTTTCCCAAAATGCGAAATGGTGACTTATTCACATTGATTATTCATATGTTTTGAGTTCATTGAAAACTTCATGTATTGTACAGTTTCATTTGAGCCTTACATACTCAGTACTTATTCCGTACTGACCCCTCTTGGGGAATTTACCTTACTTGTTGCAGGCACAGGCACTAGTAGGCCTCCACAGTAGGTTGCCAATCGTTGCAGATCATTGGTGAGCTCTAGATAGTTCGGGGATTCTCTGAGTCAGAGTGTATATATGTTTTGGTGATGTACATATTGTGTAAAGTGGGGACTTGTCCCGACTTATAGTTCATTTTGGTCAATGCTCATGTTAGAGGCTTTTGTAGACGAATGTGGGTGTATCAGTGTAACAGGCATATGTTGTGTTGACTGGATGGCCTCAACTTCCAAGTTCCATATGTATATATATATATATGTCCCATGGTTTCCGTTATTCGTCTTTCATGTCCTTACGTAATGGTGGTTATGATTATGAGATGCATATGATTGAACATAGGCAAAGGTTGGTTCTCTCGAGCCTTATCGGCTACGGGTGCCAATCATGTCTCGATGGGATTCGGGGCGTGACATGAGGAGTGAATTTTCTCATAGATGTGGCCACAATCAATGAGGCCTTAGGGGTGCCATATGTCCCTAATTATAGTTTTTAGGAGAATTACGTAGAGATGGACTTACGGTGGTTAAGAGAAACCCTGCTAGTGGATGTTTGCTTGGGAAAGGTCTATTGGAATAATACTATGGGATTAAGAGTATGCACTTTGGTGTGGAGGCTCGGAGGTGGCTTAACTTGGTGTCTTAGAGGATTTTTCCTTCAAGTAGCATAATAGAAGTGACTTATTCTGGGGCTCTGGTGGAGGCTTGTGCAATCTGTGGAATTCTGCTCAACATGGGGGCTTAGATAATGACAGAATAGAAGGACTTCAAGAAGGGAAACATGAAAGACCCACTAGCGAGGGTGGGGAGACTGGAACCCCTTCCACACAACCCCTAGTGTCTCTCAAGTGCTTGGAGTTTAATATCGCTACTATGAGGGACTGCTTAATGCAGTCACATATGCCTCCCCATGAGCCAGCCCCCTCTAATTCTACATCTTTGTGAGACTCCCAGGAATTTGAGTCCTCTCTGATACAGGCCCATGCTGAGTTCCGAAGGTACTTGGATGAGGAAAAGAAGAAGAGGCACTCTAGAGACCGCATGATTGCCCGAATGTAGAAAGGTATGAAATTTATGTTTGCGTACATAGTCCTACATTAGAAGCTCCCCAAGTTGAAGAAGGAAGATGAACATAAGTTCTCATTTTTAAGTGGGATAGAGGAGGAGGTATCCGATGCTTTGAGCCTCAATGATGATGGAGCCTCTAGTAAGTTCCCTGGAATGTGTATTCCCTCCCCTTATTCCCCTTTTATTTTGTTATTGTTTTGGGTTGCCCCCATCTGAGGCATGTAACAAACAATATTTTATTTTACATACCTTTAGAATACTTGTTTTTATTGCTAGGTAATGAATTGCATCATTATTACATCGAGAATTCTTGTGATAGACTAGCTTATTTCAATTATTTCATTCATATGTTTTTGGGATTGAGGCTACGGATATAAGTAGCATGAGTGGGAATATTATTGTAATACATATAAGATGACTTAACAACGAGAAATTATTGATTTTATTGGGTTAAATGATTTGGGCTCAAGAAAAGCCCAAAATAAGGCAAAATACATGGGTCACATGATCCAATCTTCTATTGACTAAGTCAAATGAAGCATTAAATACCAAGGATGACTAAGGATAGACCCAAAAATCAGATTTTATTCACTTATAACTATCATGTTCTTTTAGATATTTTCTCCAACCTTCTCCAACATTCTCTCAAACCCTAAAGAACTCAAAGGCAATTTTGGAGCAAGATCCTCACTCTTCAAGCTTGGGTAAGTGAATATTGTTATGGATTAATATAGTATATGCATGAAAGAGTATGTAAATCATGTTGGTTGTGCTTGGAAATGTTGGACATGGTACTTTGTCCTTTTGTATAATATTTGTGATCCATGGGATTCAAGCTTGAATTAGGACTTGTGCCTTTGATGAAAAAGCATGGTATGGATAAAATATGAACATGTATGGTGTTATTTTGTTATTAAACTTATTATTTTTTTCTATAAGTGCAAATTGTGGGATTTTGGCCCATATGTGCTATGAAGTGTATTAAGGTGATTTGATGGATTATTTGTGATGTGGTGTGGATAAGAAAGTGTAAAGGAGGAGTGTTGTGGTGAAATGTATTGATTATCATGTATTGGTCAATGTTGGGAATATTGGGGGATTTTTGGAATAATAATCTTATCAATGGTTTTGTCAAGGGGAAATGGCATGCTTAAGGGTAAACATGTAACTCATTGATGTTATATGCATTTGTAGAGTAGTTGGTGGTTAATGTCAATTTCGTTATGTATTTGTGATGTAGAGTGACACATAAAGGAGGAGCGGGACTATTGTGTGCACGTCTAAGGTTGTTTATTCGTATTGAGAGTACAAGGTATGTAAGGTTAGTCTATCCGTATCTTTCTGCGGCAAATAGTATCCACATTGCTATTTCACTAGTCCTATCCCGAAATGTGCTAAGGTATCCTATATCCATTTATCAATAGTCATTGTCATATATTTCCTATTCATGGATCATTTGTGAGTCTCATGTCTCATAATCATGGTTAATGTTCCAAAAGCTCAAACAAGGTTATGTTCTAATGTTCCAATAGTGATTATACTTATGTCTCTTGTTCATAGATTATTGTCGAATAGTTCCCATGGTGTTATGATTCTAATAATGTTATGTTGCCAAGTTATTCACATGTCTCTCACTCATTGGTTAATGATTCAAAGTTTTCAACAATGTTATTTTCCAAAGTTCAAAGTGATGTCATTACTATCCTAGTATCAATCTCAAAGTAATGAATAAAGTAATGCAAATGTGGTCAATGATGAAGTATGGGTGGCAAGTCTAGGGGCACAAGCCTAGCTCGACTCGATACCGATGTATTGATTTATGGGTGGCAAGTCTAGGGGCACAAGCCTAACTCGGCAAGTCTAGGGGCACAAGCCTAACTCGACTCGATCCCGATGTATTGATTTATGGGTGGCAAGTCTAGGGGCACAAACCTAGCTCGACTCGATCCCGATGCATTGATTTATGGGTGGCAGGTCTAAGGGCATAAGCCTAGCTCGACCCTATCCCAACATGACGATATGTTATGTAAAGACCCACTGATCAGTAGGGGACCGGGTACATTGTGACACATGTATTGACAAATAAGCATTGAGATAAAGAAAGCAAAGAAAGTAATGAAAGCAATTAACATGGTTTCCCAAAATGCGAAATGGTGACTTATTCACATTGATTATTCATATGTTTTGAGTTCATTGAAATATTCATGTATTGTACAGTTTCATTTGAGCCTTACATACTCAGTGCTTATTCCGTACTGACTCCTCTTGGGGAATTTACCTTACTTGCTGCAGGCGCAGGCACTAGTAGGCCACCATAGTAGGTTGCCAATCGTTGCAGATCATTGGTGAGCTCTAGCTAGTTCGGGGCTTCTCCGAGTCAGAGTGTATATATGTTTTGGTGATGTACATATTGTGTAAAGCGGGGACTTGTCCCGACTTATAGTTCATTTTGGTCAATGCTCATGTTAGAGGCTTTTGTAGACGAATGTGGGTGTATCAGTGTAACAGGCATATGTTGTGTTGACTGGATGGCCTCAACGTCCAAGTTCCATATGTATATATATATATATGTCCCATGGTTTCCGTTATTCATCTTTCATGTTCTTACGTAATGGTGGTTATGATTGTGAGATACATCTGATTGAACATAGGCAAAGGTTGGTTCTCTCGGGCCTTATCGGCTACGGGTGCCAATCATGTCTCGATGGGATTTGGGGCGTGACAAAAGTAGTATCAGAGCAGGTCGTTCTAAGGGTGTATACAAAGCCTTGTCTGAGTAGAGTCTTACTTATCAATGTGTTATGCACCACATTTATAAGTAGGAGGCTACGGGGCATTTAGGATGTTGTTTCTTTTCTTCATTCTAGATCGTGCAATAGAGCCAATGTTGTAAGTTGCATTGTATCTGATCTTGGTAATTGTTTTTCTTTGGTATAGTCAAAATGTCGAACAATAGAAGAGAAAGAGGTAAAAGTAAGCAGATAGAAAGAATTGCTGGTGAAGGAACCAGTATACCACCACTTGATCAAGTTAATCAAGGCGAGACTGAGCATGAATTTATGTCCCGAGTTTCCTCCGCTCCCGCTGTACCAGAAGAGTCGAGTAGGAGAAGCATACCTGTAGAACCACCAGTCAATACTACGGACCAGGATCTTAGAAATGCTGTACATATGTTGACACAGTTAGTAGTAGCCCAGAGTCAAGGACGAGCTGGTCCAATGACACATGATGATGATGCGGCTAGGGTGGCAAGTCGCAGAACGCAGGATTTCCTAAAACTTGACCCTCCTATATTCACTGGGTCAGATCCAAAAGCAGATCCACAGGACTTCGTGGATCAAATTCATTGGGCCTTGGAAGTTATGCATGTGACAGGGGTCGAAACAGTTGAACTTGCTGCGTATAGGATGAAAGGAGAGGCGATATTATGGTACGAGGATTGGAAGAAATCCCGTGATATTGGTGCAAATCCACCTACATAGGAATAGTTTAAAGTGGCTTTCCTCGATCATTATCTTCCTTATGAGATCCGGGAGGCACGTGCGGATCAGTTCCTAAATGTACGACAGGGAAATCTGAGCGTCAGGGAATACAGTTTGCAATTTAATTCCTTGGCTAGATATGCGCCAAATGTGGTGGCTAAGATGATAGACAGGGTCCATAGATATGTGGACAGACTAGAGCCATATTTGGTACAGGATTGCACTATTGCTGCCTTGAACAAAGACATGGATATAGCAAGAATTCAGGCCTTCGCTCAGAAAATGGAAGACCAACGATAGAGGAGAAGAGTGCATGATTTTGATAGGGGACAATCCAAAGGGCTAGACCTATGGGACCACTTATGATGTACCAGGGAGGATCTAGGCCTCGTATGTTCCCTAGACCACCTAGACCATCATTTTCTCATTCCATGGCAGGAGCTTATTCTCAGTTTCGAGGGTCTAGGGGTGGTCCATCGGGGCAGAGTAGCGAAGTTCATGGGTCACAGGCAGCAGGTTTTCCTCGTCAGCAGTGTCAACACTTCGGGCGTATGCACACAGGTACATGTCGGTCAGGTACGAATGTCTACTTTTGGTGTGGTATGCTGGGGCATATAGCGAGGGATTGTCCACAGCGGAGCATGGTTGGTATAGCACGATCGGCTGGGTCGGCTGCTGCATCATCAGTATCGGTTCCTTCACTGGGCCGAGGGGTGCAACCTATTGGTCATGGTGGAGGTGCCAGAGGAGCAGCCAGTACTAGTGGTGTCCAGAATCGCACTTATGCTTTGGTGGACCGCCAGAATTCAGAGGCTTCCCCTGATGTGGTCACAGGTACATTATCCATATTCTCACATAATGTATATGCACTAATTGACCCAGGTTCTACATTTTCCTATGTTACCCCATTGGTTGCTGCGAAATTTGCAAAGGCACCAGAATTATTAATTAAATCAATTGAAGTGTCTACACCGGTTGGTGAATATATTGTTGCAAAGAGAGTATATTGTAACTGTGTGGTAACTGTGTGGGGTCATGATACATTGGCCGATCTCATTGAACTAGACATGGTGGATTTTGATGTGATCATGGGAATGGATTGGTTGGCCTCTTGTTATGCTACGGTAGATTGCCGGGCCAAGAAGGTATAATTTTGTTTTCCGCAAGAAAATGTTCTTGAATGGCAGGGTAAGGTAGGGGCACCACGAGGAAGATTTATTTCCTATTTGAAATCCAGAAAAATGATTGCCAAGGGCTACATATGTCACCTAGTACGGGTGAAAGATAATGATGTGGAACCACTAACTCCGCAGTCGGTCCCAGTGGTCAATGAATTTCTAGATGTATTCCCAGAGGATCTCCAGGTTTACCCCCAATACAGGAAGTGGAATTTGGCATTGATGTGATTCCGGGCACTCAGCCTATTTCTATTCCTCCGTATAGGATGGCTCCAGCAGAATTGCGTGAATTGAAGGAGCAGTTGAAAGATTTGCTGGAAAAGGGCTTCATTAGGCCTAGTATGTCCCCGTGGGGTGCACTAGTGTTATTTGTGCGAAAAAAAGATGGCACCTTAAGAATGTGCATTGACTATCGGCAATTGAATAAGGTAACGATAAAGAACAAATATCCCCTCCCTCGCATTGATGATTTGTTTGATCAGTTACAGGGTGCCAGGTGTTTTTCAAAGATCGACTTGAGGTCGAGTTACCATCAAGTCAGAGTTAGAGAAGAAGATGTACCCAAGACAGCTTTTCGAACACGGTATGGCCATTATGAATTTTTAGTTATGTCATTCGGACTAACAAATGCTCCAGCTGTGTTCATGGATTTGATGAATAGGGTGTTTAAGACATTTTTGGACGTGTTCGTCACGGTATTTATAGATGACATCCTAGTTTATTCAAGATCACCAGAGGACCATGCTATTCATTTACGACAAGTGTTACGGATTCTCCGTGAACGTAAGTTGTATGCAAAGTTCTCCAAATGTGAGTTTTGGTTGAAATCAGTCGCATTATTGGGTCACATTGTATCAGATGAAGGCATACATCTTGATACACAAAAGATTGAAGCAACGAAAAATTAGCCAAGACCTACGACACCCACAGAAATTCGTAGTTTTCTTGGAATGGCAGGGTATTATAGAAGTTTTGTGGAAGGTTTTTCCTCTATTGCAGCACCGTTAACAAAGCTTACACATAAGGCGGTAAAATTTTAGTGGAATGACGCATGTGAGAAAAGCTTCCAAAAGTTGAAAGATAAATTAACCTCCACACCAGTTTTAGTGCTTCCCGAAGGTACCGAAGGTTATGTAGTGTATTGTGATGCTTCCGGGGTTGGCCTCGGATGTGTATTAATGTAACACGGTAATGTCATAGCCTATGCCTCACGACAGTTGCATCCACACGAGAAAAAATATCCCACACATGATCTTGAATTGGCAGCAGTAGTTTTTTCTTTAAAGATATGGCGTCATTATTTATATGGGGTTCATGTTGTCATCTATACGGATCATGACATCTATACGGATCACAAAAGCTTGCAATATATTTTTAAGCATAAGGAACTCAATTTGAGGCAACGAAGGTGGTTGGAGCTTTTAAAAGATTATGACATTGATATTCTTTATCACCCAGGCAAAAAAAATGTAGTAGCTGATGCATTGAGCCTTAAGGCAGTAGAAAGCACTAGTGGTCAGTTGAATGAAAAGCGTGAGATAATCAAAGATTTGAATCAATTAGCCAGCTTGGGAGTTCGCCTTATTGAATCCTCAGATGATAGAGTTATTGTGCATAATGCAGCAGAATCCTCCTTAATAACTGAAGTGAAAGAGAAGCAGTTTGTGGATTCTATATTATTGCAGCTAAAGGAAAATGTACAGCAGGATTTAACAAAGGTATTTGATCTTACACAGGAAGGGGTACTTCAATGTCAAGGGAGATTATGTGTACCAGATGTAGATGAGTTGAGGACATGAATTATGACAGAGGCACAACATTCACGCTATTCTATTCATCCGGGTGCTACTAAAATGTTCCATGAATTGAAAGAAGTGTATTAGTGGGGAAATATGAAGAAGAACATTGCAGAGTTTGTTGCTCAATGCCCGAATTGTCAACAAGTGAAAGTAGAGCATTAGAAACCAGGAGGTTACATTCAATGTATCAATCTTCCAGTCTGGAAATGGGATATGATTAACATGGATTTCATTACAGGTTTGCCTCGTACATTGTTGAAGTTTGATTCGATATGGGTTATAGTGGACAGGCTTACCAAGTCAGTGCATTTCCTACCAGTAAATACGACCTATACAGCTGAGGATTATGCAAAGTTGTATATGGAAGAGATAGTACGATTGCATGGTATTCCACTTTCCATTATATCAGACAGAAGAGCACAGTTCACAGCGCTCTTTTGGAGGTCTTTCCAGCAGAGTTTGGGTACACGAGTGAATTTGGGTACGGCTTTCCATCCTCAGACTGATGTACAAGCAGAACGTACTATTCAGACACTTGAAGACATGCTACGAGCTTGTACGTTAGATTTTCAAGGCAGTTGGGATGACCATTTGCCTCTTATTGAATTTGCTTATAACAATAGCTATCATTCAAGTATTAAAATGGCACCTTATGAAGCCTTGTACGGAAGGAAATGTAGATCACCAATTGGATGTTTTGAAGCAGGTGAAACTGCTTTACTTGGGCCAGATATCGTTCATCAGGCTATGGAAAAGGTTAAGGTGATCCAACAGCGGTTACAAACGGCTCAAAGTCATCACAAGTCATATGCGGATATTAGAAAAAGAGGTATTGAATTCGCCATAGGTGATTGGGTGTTTTTAAAGGTGTCACCGATGAAAGGGGTATTTCGGTTCGGAAAGAAAGGGAAACTGAGTCCACGCTACATAGGCCCATATGAAGTTATTAGAAGATTTGGGCAAGTTGCTTATGAATTAGCACTACCTCAAGAACTTTCCTCATTCCATACGGTATTTCATGTTTCGATGCTTTGAAAATGTATAGGATATCCATCTCGTATTGTTCCCATTGAAGATGTTCAAGTTACATAGGATCTTACTTATGAAGAGGTACCCATTGTTATCCTAGACCGACAAGTGAAAAGATTGAGGAATAAAGACATAGCTTCCGTGAAAGTCCTTTGGCGAAATCAACAAGTAGAGGAGATCACATGGGAAGCGGAAGAAATGATGAGATCCAAGTATCCCTATCTATTTCAAATGAATGAGGAAGTTCAAAGTGCGGAAATGGAACAATGACAAGTAAGTATTCATGAGTCTTAAGTGTTTATATACATGTATGTTAATATAGAGATGCAATTGTTGTAATTGAAGAGACATTGTTAACATTTGAGGATGAATGTTCCTAAGGGGCAAAGAATGTAACACCCCGTACGTTCCTAACCCTACTTGAAGACATTAAATAATATGTACTTAGGTCTCAAGAGCTATAAGTATGCATTTGGTAATGTTGATAATTGAATTTGGCTTTTGTTATGTGATTAAACCTTCATAGGAGGTGTTTATGATCTTTGTGGAACATTTGTGGGGTTCAAAAAGAGGCTAAGAGTACCTCTAAACAAAGTATATTAAGGTTAAGAAGTGATTTAAAGAATAGGACTTGAAGTATCTAACCAAACCCGCGAAGACAAGTCGAAAAACAAAATTTTTGAAAAAAGCTAAGTAAGGGGCGCGTTTGGGACCATGCCACGCCGCTTTGGAATAAAATTTTTAGTCCAGAGTCAGCAAGTTGGCGCGCCCAAAGGGCTTGGCACCTTGGTTTTTCCACTTTTTCGAAAGTTGGAAATTTCTAAGTCCCAAGGGTATCCGGGGTCGTACCAAGCTGATTTTTGCCACGTTTCTTATACAACCACGAGTATATACATGAAATTAATGACATATTATATTGGTATGATAAAATTACTCGAGAACGAATTTGGGGTCAAAATGACAGTTTTGCCCTTAAGGTCAAAATAAGCCAAACGTGGCTAGAATCACTTGTTTTTTGGATTGAGGCTACGGATACGAGTAGCATGAGTGGGAATATTATTGTAATACATGTAAGATGAATTAACCATGAGAAATTATTGATTTTATTGGGTTAAATGATTTGGGCTCAAGAAAAGCCCAAAATAAGGCAAAATACATGGGTCACATGATCCAATCTTCTATTGACTAAGTCAAATGAAGCATTAAATACCAAGGATGACTAAGGATAGACACAAAAATCAGATTTTATTCACTTATAACTATCATGTTCTTTTAGATATTTTCTCCAACCTTCTCCAACATTCTCTCAAACCCTAAGGAACTCAAAGGCAATTTTGGAGCAAGATCCTCACTTTTCAAGCTTGGGTAAGTGAATATTGTTATGGATTAATATATTATATGCATGAAAGAGTATATAAATCATGTTGGTTGTTCTTGGAAA
Organism: Capsicum rhomboideum; assembly: GCA_031232105.1. Classification (NCBI taxonomy): domain Eukaryota; kingdom Viridiplantae; phylum Streptophyta; class Magnoliopsida; order Solanales; family Solanaceae; genus Capsicum; species Capsicum rhomboideum. The sequence goes on from CP124714.1 coordinate 71,225,613, forward strand.
TGTTGGACATGGTACTTTGTGCTTTTGTATAGGATTTGTGATCCATGGTATTCAAGCTTGAATTAGGACTTGTGCCTTTGATGAAAAAGCATGGTATGGATAAAATATGAACATGTATGGTGTTATTTTGTTATTAAACTTATTATTTTTCTATAAGTGTAAATTGTAGGATTTTGGCCGATATGTGCTATGAAGTGTATTAAGGTGAATTGATGGATTATTTGTGATGTAGTGTGGATAAGAAAGTGTAAAGGAAGAGTGTTGTGGTGAAATGTATTGATTATCATGTATTGGTAAATGTTGGGAATATTGGGGGATTTTTGGAATAATAATCTTATCAATGGTTTTGTCAAGGGGAAATGGCATGCTTAAGGGTAAACATGTAACTCATTGATGTTATATGCATTTGTAGAGTAGTTGGTGGTTAATGTCAATTCCATTATGTATTTGTGATGTAGAGTGACACATAAAGGAGGAGCGGGACTATTGTGTGCACGTCTAAGGTTGTTTATTCGTATTGAGAGTACAAGGTATGTAAGGTTACTCTGTACGTATCTTTTTGTGGCAAATAGTATCCACATTGCTATTTCATTAGTCCCATCCCAAAATGTGCTAAGGTATCCTATATCCGTTTATCAATAGTCATTGTCATATATTTCCTACTCATGGATCATTTGTGAGTCTCATGTCTCATAATCATGGTTAATGCTCCAAAAGCTCAAACAAGGTTATGTTCCAATGTTCCAATAGTGATTATACTTATGTCTCTTGTTCATAGATTATTGTCCAATAGTTCCCATGGTGTTATAATTCTAATAATTTTATGTTGACAAGTTATTCACATGTCTCTCACTCATAGGTTAATGATTCAAAGTTTCCAACAATGTTATGTTCCAAAGTTCAAAGTGATGTCATTATTATCCTAGTATCAATCTCGAAGTAATGAATAAAGTAATGCAAATGTGGTCAATGATGAAGTATGGGTGGCAAGTCTAGGGGCACAAGCCTAGCTCGACTCGATACCGATGTATTGATTTATGGGTGGAAAGTCTAGGGGCACAAGCATAGCTCGACTCGATCCTGATGCATTGATTTATGGGTGGCAGGTCTAGGGGCATAAGCCTAGCTCGACCCGATCCCAACATGACGATATGTTATGTAAAGACCCACTGATCAGTAGGGTCCCGGGTACATTGTAACACATGTATTGACAAATAAGCATTGAGATAAAGAAATCAAAGAAAGTAATGAAAGCAATTCACATGGTTTCCCAAAATGCGAAATGGTGACTTATTCACATTGATTATTCATATGTTTTGAGTTCATTGAAAACTTCATGTATTGTACAGTTTCATTTGAGCCTTACATACTCAGTACTTATTCCGTACTGACCCCTCTTGGGGAATTTACCTTACTTGTTGCAGGCGCAGGCATTAGTAGGCCTCCACAGTAGGTTGCCAATCGTTGTAGATCATTGGTGAGCTCTAGATAGTTCGGGGATTCTCCGAGTCAGAGTGTATATATGTTTTGGTGATGTACATATTGTGTAAAGTGGGGACTTGTCCCGACTTATAGTTTATTTTGGTCAATGCTCATGTTAGAGGCTTTTGTAGACGAATGTGGGTGTATCAGTGTAACAGGCATATGTTGTGTTGACTGGATGGCCTCAACGTCCAAGTTCCATATGTATATATATATATATGTCCCATGGTTTCCGTTATTCGTCTTTCATGTCCTTACGTAATGGTGTTTATGATTATGAGATGCATATGATTGAACATAGGCAAAGGTTGGTTCTCTCGGGCCTTATCGGCTACGGGTGCCAATCATGTCTCGATGGGATTCGGGGCGTGAAATGAGGAGTGAATTTTCTTATAGATGTGGCCACAATCAATGAGGCCTTAGGGGTGCCATATGTCCCTAATTATAGTTTTTAGGAGAATTACGTAGAGATGGACTTACGGTGGTTAAGAGAAACCCTGCTAGTGGATGTTTGCTTGGGAAAGGTCTATTGGAATAATACTATGGGATTAAGAGTATGCACTTTGGTGTGGAGGCTCGGAGGTGGCTTAACTTGGTGTCTTAGAGGATTTTTCCTTCAAGTAGCATAATAGAAGTGACTTATTCTGGGGCTCTGGTGGAGGCTTGTGCAATCTGTGGAATTCTGCTCAACATGGGGGCTTAGATAATGACAGAATAGAAGGACTTCAAGAAGGGAAACATGAAAGACCCTTACATCCCCATCTTAATTATGGAGCCATGCACCCGGGCAAGGGTACCTCGGGATGATGACGATTCGGAATTAGAGTGTGGTGTACCCTTCAACCCTATAACGATGAAGGGTGCTCAAGGACAGAGCAAGAAGAAGAGAAAGGTAGGGATGAAGGGATAGAGCAACAGGACTAGAGAGGGTGGGGATACTAGAACCCCTTCCACACAACCCCTAGTGTCTCTCAAGTGCTTGGAGTTTAATATGGCTACTATGAGGGACTGCTTAATGCAGTCACATATGCCTCCCCATGATCCAGCCCCCTCTAATTCTACATCTTTGTGAGACTCCCAGGAATTTGAGTCCTCTCTGATACAGGCCCATGCTGAGCTCCGAAGGTACTTGGATGAGGAAAAGAAGAAGAGGCACTCTAGAGACCGCATGATTGCCCGAATGTAGAAAGGTATGAAATTTATGTTTGCGTGCATAGTCCTACATTAGAAGCTCCCCAAGTTGAAGAAGGAAGATGCACATAAGTTCTCATTTTTAAGTGGGATGGAGGAGGAGGTCTCCGATGCTTTGAGCCTCAATGATGATGGAGCCTCTAGTAAGTTCCCTGGAATGTGTATTCCCTCCCCTTATTCCCCTTTTATTTTGTTATTGTTTTGGGTTGCCCCCATCTGAAGCATGTAACAAACAATATTTTATTTTACATACCTTTAGAATACTTGTTTTTATTGCTAGGTAATGAATTGCATCATTATTACATCGAGAATTCTTGTGATAGACTAGCTTGTTTCAATTATTTCATCCATATGATTATCTCAGAAAGATTGGGGAAAAGTGGCAAAATAGTGGAAAATAGGGGGAGTTCACTGCCAGGATCCCGCTCTGGCGATCCATCCTGCTGCAACAGCCCCTCCATAGCTGGAGTGTTCCTCTGTAGTGGACCTCTCACTGCTATACCGGCTTCCTGGCAGTGTCTCCAGAAATTAATTGCTTACATTCCCTTCAACCCTTCCCGACACATAACTATCTCTAAGTTATTATAGTTACCTAGCCTTTTGATTTCGTAGGTAAAATTTCATTCATTCGTACCCAAATCATTAGTAACAACCAGTAATTGAATTATCAATATTAAACATGCAATCGATCATCAATAATATAATCTAATTATCAGGTAAACAATTAACAATTAGTAAACATTTTATCCTTTCATTACTGTAATTATGCGAATCATATTGCAAACTTTGAAGTCAACAAGAATGACATATCAGTCGTCAATTTCTGGTCATCAACCAAACATATTCACGTACCAAGTAAACACCTCAATCATTTACTAGGCATTCCAACAATTAACGAATAATCCAGCCATAAAACAGACACTACAGTCATAATCCACAGTTTTCAAATCGCCACAAATTTCAATCAAAAAGTTTCATTTAGCATCCAAATCAACAACACTTTCATTAATCGATTTTAGAAGTAATTAATCCATGTCCAATGAGCACTAGTTGAACATTTACGCCTCAACATAGCATTACAGCTAGATATCAATTAGAATCAACTAACTTCCAAATTTTATTTTCTGAGATACAAATTGGAATTGATTGATTCCAATTAAGTGGGTCGAGATACCAATTGAAATTGACTAGATATCAATTGGATTTAACCTATACTAATGGCTAACCTGGAATGGCATGATAGGAAAGAATAAAAAAGGAACAAATTCCTGCAATGCCTCATAGCTTTCCGAGGATTTGATGTGGACGTCTACACACCAATCCATGGAACTCTATTCGACATTTGCTCTTGTGCTTGTGAGACTGGTAACTTGGGCTCTGATACCAACTGTCATAGCCCAATTAGGAGGATCAAGTAGGAAACTACTCTATTCTAACTAGATAGGCAAACCCTTGCCACCCATTAAATTAATAAGTAGAAGTCATTAACAAACTAATCTATAACCTTATTAATTAAATTACAAAATATTACAATTCTTGGGTAAAAGTACAATAAAAGAAAAACATTTTCCCAAGGACCTAGTCTAGACATGTACAAGAACTATTAAGATAAAGGATAAACTAAAGACACAACTTCTACTATAGGAATAGAATGAGCAGAAGCTGCTGGAGATCACTAGTCGCATCACAAAAGAAAAATCAATAGATCCTGCAACCAGACTATACCCTGAAGAAGGGTGTAGCAAGAGTAGTATCAATACAAACATACGTACAAGTAGGCATAATCAGCCAACCAAGGTTAAATCACATAAACATAACATAGAAATCAAGGATTAAATATATATATAATAACCACATTTAATTTTGTTATTTCATATTCCAGGTTACCATTTTCTTTCCATATTCTCACTACAAGGCCTTATTCAGTTCTTATGACATCTCACTATCAATGTCACAACCCAAAATAGAGTCCTTGATGGTACCTGTCACACGCTCCGATAAAGATAAACCTATCCCAACCCAAACTCAATAATCAAGTAAATCAGAAGCGGAATAATAATAATAATAATAATCCCAGATGATATAGAAAGAAGTACAACCACAATGATACATCCCAGGTCTGGTTGTCACTAGTACAAGCCTCTAATAAAGAATAATATCGAATAGTCAAAAATATCTTAAATGTGGATAAAGAACAACATAAAAGAAGAGAGATAAAGATATTTGCAGTCACTACCTCGATCTCCACAGTGCCAACACTGTAGGAATATGATATATGATTTGCTACTCAAGTCAATACCTACATGGGGTGCAGAAAAAGAAAAAAGAAAGAAAAAGCAAGGGTGAGTACGAAACATATGTACTCAACAAGCATCATCGATAATCGACCCTAATCCAAAGTGATGGCGAGAACCACCACCCAAACTGCCTAATTTACCCTAAAAACCTGCAATCAATAAGTACACTACCTCATCTTAACAAGGAAATCCAACACAAATAGTTATAGGAATATCAAAAAATAGGGGAGGCAAATTAGTCCACGTGAGTCGACACTAGTCCTTTTTTGATCAACAAATAAGGAAAGTCATTTAAGAGGGAGACTCACTAACACAGTATATCATGCTCAATTATCATGTTCAACCAATAATTTGGGATAAAATAGTGAGAGTGTATAATTATGTATTTATCATGCAACCAATAGGTGCGACACAACAGTCTCACTGATGAAGCCATAGCCATACCCCACTTCTCATAATATCTCAAATGCCAAATTACCCAAGAAATGGTATACTATGATGTAATATAGTGAAATGAATGCAGAATACATAATATCACAAACAACTTTCAATTGCGGTAATACAATACGAAAGGAAAGAATTAGACGTATTATCAATCATACAAAGGAATGAAATAAAACAAATGATGCAATATAATAGAGTGATGATGATGGGATGATAATGATATAAGCTATCACATGGCATCATATAAACCTTCTGAGCTAAAGCTTATAGGATAGGACCCATGGAGAGGTTCGACCCATATATAAATACACCTTCCGAGAGGAAGTTTCCAGGACAGAACATTATGGGAGGAGCGACCCATATACTAACAAAATCTCATATATCAATCAACCTTGCCACCAGAAACCTTGGTCAAGGGTTTTATAAAGTGTTTCATCAACCTTGCCAAAAGAAACCTCAGCTAAGGGTTTTATAAAATATTTCATCAACCTTGCCGGCAGAAACCTCGATCAAGGGTTTTATAAAGTATTTTATTTTCTTTCCAAATCAGTGTTTGTCAATGGTAACAGTCTCATGAACATGTATAGATGAAATGAGGATATAATTCTCACAGCCAAATCAGTATGAAGATAATAATCAATTAAAAAATTGTATAAATGAGCTCAAAATCAACTCAATATGTCAATAATTCATGATATAAGCCATTGTATGGCACCACTAGAATAATGAGTCATGTAAGACATTAATAGTATCAATCCAAGCTCCTCTCTCAGTTATCACTATAATGACAAAGACAAATAATACTCAAGTAAGGCCTATAATATCAACTCAAACCCCCACACAGGCATCTCAACAACAATAAAAGCAATTAATGCACAAATAACACCTATAATGTCAAGTCAAGCCCCCATATGGGCATTACAATAATAATACGACAAATAATGCATAGATAGGTCCAAAAATAGCCCCCACACAGGTATCACTATAGAAAGATCTGTTAAGTCAATAATAATATCACATGCGCCCCTATACGGGCAACACAAAAATAGTACACAATTCAAATAATGCAAATATATAGAACTTACCCAAAACCTAGCTTGTTTCAAACAATAAATCCAATCATTCCCAAGGATGACACCATTAGACTAAATTACTAAAAGATAACTACACTAGTTAATAATATACCGCAAGGTTTATCTTCATTTTTCTTACCTAAGACCAAGCCAAGATTCCTTTCTTAATTGCTTAACTATACTATCTTCGGTTATATCCTAAGAGATTACTAACTCCAGTAATTATATCAACTACTACAACCTATTCATACTCTAAGTGTTTACTAAATACCAATCATTCCAACAATTAACATAATAGCTTAATTATCCCCTAAATGGTTGCAAAACCCTGATTATCACATGAAAATCCACTAAATATAATTCAAGTTCTTAAATAAATACCCACTACCAATTTACTCAAGATCAATAAGTCACCTATATCCAAACTACTCTAAGCGTATTCGTAAGTAGCAAGAATAAATAAGATAAACAATTATATTCCTAAAACCCATCAATAAACTCTAGTACTAGCGGAGATGCTCGCCATTTCATCTAAGCTGGACCCCCAAACCCTTCGTGTCTCACAAAACAAAAGAAAATAATCACTTAACATATAAACACCTGAGAAAAGAGTCTAGGTACATCGCAACTTGTCTTAAAGAAGATCCGCAAAGCCAAAACACAGTCCAAAGCATCAACTGACATATATACTCCCTCAAATCATTACCAAATATATTTAATCTAATCAAATATGACATCTGCATGTGAATGCAAGACCAACAATACCCATATTGACATACTTTGGTTTCGGGTCCAAAATCATTTTGAAAATCGACTCTGAAACAAAAGAGTAAAAATGGAATCTTATTAAAGAATCACTTTACCCATAGTTTAAGTGTTCTAAATTTGAAATCCCATCTAAAACAGAGTAGAAATCAGGTTTGAAATTTTCAAAATACTCATTTTTACTTTACTGGTAAATCCAAAAATTCCATTAGCAAACGCGGTTTAAAACGAGAAATTTCGATAGCATCTTATAAAATTAGTTTACCCATGACACAAGGACCTTAAATCCCAAAAATAAAAAAATCCATCCAAAATCGACCCTCAAATCAAGAACTATTGATTTCTTAACTTTGAGATTTCAAATTTCAACTTGGTGAGTCCAAATCATAAAAAATGGAATGGGTATACTTGAAAAATGAGCAAAATGAAGTTAAAAACATATACCCAATGATTGTAGGAGAAAAACCCATCAAATATTGCCTCAATCGGAGCTTCCTAGCTCCCAAAATGTTCATACTACGAAATCCCCAAAATTGCCCTTTTTATAAAAAGTCTGATACCTTTACTGGCGACCAGAAGTCGTGCAAAAAGACCATTCAACATTAACTTTTCACTAAAAAGGACATACCTCCCTCAAACGGCCTTCAAGTACGATGATTCTTTTTGCGTTGGTTCTGAAATTTTGATATGGATCTAATGGTACTATACATTTACCGAAAACAACTAATTTAATTCAAGTGATACTATTAAAACTCAATGACGTAAAATTCCAAACTCTGAACAAGTATCCAAAACTCATTTAAGAACTCCTGAACACAACCCAACTATGCAACTAGATATTCGACATTCTAGATCTAATGGAACTGACAGAATCACCATCCGACACTCGGATTAAAGAATGTTGACCGAAGCTAACTATATCACTTTAAAGGCTACTCAAAACTACTAACTCATAAATGATGTAAAGCAACAATGGGAAGGGTAAAATGATCAAACCACTAAAAACTCTAAAAATCACAATGAGATTTGTTATATTATCCACCACTAAGACTCACGTTTGCCATCGAATGTAAAGGTAAGGAAAGTACCAAAAATTGATAAGGGATCAAAAATACCCACGTAACCCTCATGCAAGCACTCTCAAGCAGAGACATCTATAGAACTACCGGTCTTGCTATAGTAATCATAAATTCTTCCTACTATGAACCTCAAGGTCCCAACTCTAGAATATGAAGCCAAATCTCTCAATGAAGGTAAGTTCCTTTATTTTTGAACTTCCCCTATACCTAAAAACTGAGTCGATCATAATAGAAGTTATGAACATTCCAGGATTACCTGAATCTTTTTAAGACACTACAAGTCAATGACTGAACCACAAAACAAATATCAAACCCGAACCCACAAAATACTAAGGAACCCATGGCACCGCACAATAACTCTCCACAGTACTAAATCAACCTACTCAAGACTGATGCCATGACTGTTGAATCAGACAACACTATTTTCTCAAACTTAAGCAACTAGGCCAGAAATCGATATCAATTTCACAAAAGACTCAAAAGTCACACTTAGCACACTTCGATCACTATTAAAATAGTCATATACTCATGTTCAACCCTTTGAGGAAATCGAGAATCATCATAAAACTTTGCATACTATAGACATGGACACTTTAAATGGCACCCAAATTCTCATGCAACCTATAGAAGAAGTGCAACAAACACTATATCTCACTGAGGGACGCCCAAAACATAAATCAAATCTTGGGAAAGTCACCACAAATCTCCTCACAAGTCACTGATGAACCATACTATCAGGACTTTGAATTTTCAACTCGTACCCATAGCTAAATTTAGAATATATCAAAATTCCGTATGTACAAATTCCTCATTTCTTTTCCAACTCGATTTCCATTTAATGTTCCTTAACACGAGAATCATGGAATAATAACACATATTCTAAATCAAAACTCATGAGTAAAATAGTTCATTAAGCCCCTTTAACTTCCAAAGTAATAAGTGCTACAAAGAAGGTGCCTCTCCATTCAAAATTACTTCCAAATCAAAAACAATTATCCTTATAAGCTGAATCCTTGAAGCCTAACTGAGGAGCGTTTCAACACCATAACTCTTTTCATAAAAGAAAATCTAATCACTAAGAAAGTAACAAATTGCAAGACATGAATGCCTAAAATTTTTCTCTTATATATCTAACTAGAATGTTTTACTTGCAATGTTTCTGAGTCACTCATTCCACTAGTCTAATCCATTACAAGGCCATCTTACCTAAATAAATAAGTACCACTAGACACCCCACATTCTTAATAGACCAAAACCTACGATCGATTCACCACTCTTCCATAAATAACCAATGAGATGATCATACCCCAAATGTACCAAACTTTATAATACTCAAAGAATTAAAATCTAACATAACGACATACTATAAATAAGTTAGAAGATAGGAATGGTACAACCGTTCCACCACTAAAGAATCATCTACGGGGTAGCAATATCAATACACATAGTAGGGAACTCACGAATCATATCAAGACCCAACGTCAAATGATTAAACACATAAGAGGATGTAAAACCACAATCAACCACTACCAAGACAGATTAAAGTTATACTAAAACCATACCCGTGACTACTGTACCAGAAGCTCTACCTATAGTCCATCATGTGGAACATAATACTGAGACTTATCATCTCCCTAAGCAACTGATGAGTCTCTATCTATGCTGTGGGCAATCCCTCATATAGTGCTCGATATGTCCACATATAAAGCAACCCAAAGAAGTAAGGGTCCGCTGAATAAAATTTGAAGAACCCAAATAACTACCACGACCTAACTATCTATTAGAATAACTATGAGAAGGATGACCTCTACCATAAATACCATCATCACTGTCAAGTCCATGGGTCCTCTTTCCTACACTCCTCTCATACTTTTATATAAACTCTTTTAGGAACTCCTGAGTAAAATGGTTCCATGAGAGAGGGGGTCACTCATATGGTCTACTCACAACAAAAGTCCTCCACCACTATCTGGTTGGTCCAAAATGTTGAAAGACAACAAAAATCCACCTTAATAGAATCTACTAGGCCCAGCCTATGTAATATCTGGTGACACCCAACCAAGAACTCATAAGCATTGATCCTAATATATCTATCCAGTTGAGGAGGATCTATCATCATGAACTTCACAAACCTATTTTACCCCTCTATAGACATAGCAGATAAAGTTACTACCTGTGAGGCAATACCCGAAAATATCACATAAACACTAGATAAATCTATAACAATGACTGATATGAACCAAATTGCCTCAATACCTTTTACTAGAAGCCAAGTGAGAGAACTCCAAAGCATGCAAGCTTTGTTCATGAAAATTGAGATACTTGATCGAGTGTTGTTCACAAAACATGGGTGTCAAGTAATAAGAGTCACTTAGAGGGAAGATGACAAGGCATTGGAGGAAGCAGGATCAAACCAAATTGACGATCAAGCAAAGAAGACCACACTTCCCCAATTAGCGATGGAGAAGCAAATTGGCGACACACCAAAGATCGTTAGTAAGGCTGAATGGCGATGGAGGAGAGCTCAACACATAGTGGAAGCCTATTAGTCAAATTATCAATGGAGAGACCCCAATTGTCATATCACCAGCGTGATTAGCAATGGGAAGAGCAACATCCAAATGGGTAGCCTATTTTTTAAGGGTCACTTTTAGGCCCAAGTGTTCTTTGAGGTCACTTTCGGGCTCATAACTATAAATAGTTTGTATTTATATTCCTTAGCTTCATTTTTGATTATTATTGATGAGAAATACTCCTAAGAGAGTTGGACAACTTTTGTTAAATGCTTGATTAGAAACGTTGGTTGTGAGGGCATTATGATTCCCTCATGGTCATTGTAAGATATATGTGTTTGTTGGTAATCCAAAGGAAGGTCGTTGGATTTGAAATATCCTTTGGTTGTCCTTTTCTTTATCTATCAATCTTCTATCAATTCTATCTATTTTTATTTTGTTTTCTTTGTTTTTCGTAGTTTATTTTTACTTTTCATATTTTTGTTCATATCATTTGGTATCAGAGCTGAGCTTTGGATCGTTCAATGATTCTAGTCTTGGGTTTGAACTTACAAAAAAATATTTTCAGAAAAATCCCAAAAATATTTTTGTTGTTTTGAGTCCTATTTGAGTTTCTATTGCTAGATTTTTTTTTCTCTAGTAATATTTGGGACGAAATCTGAGTTTAAGTGTGATTGGAGTGGGTTTAATAAAATCACCATTGTTGGGATCTGGTGTTTGAAGAAATTGGAAAGTGGGTTCTTAGATCAATCAATTTTGGGTTGGAATTGAAGGATAAAAACTATTGGAAAGTGTTTCCCATATCGAAAGGACTTGGGATTTGAAATTTAATATGAATCCAAGCTATTTTGAGTAAGTTGTGTTTTTGGGTTCTTCACCTTGTTCATAGTGTTCTTGAGAAATATTCAAATCTTCAAGAAGAAGAAATATGAAAAAGGTGTTGTTTGATCCAAGAAAAGTACCAAAAAGGAAATAATAAGTGTTAGTACCAAAAAGAGAATATTCCAAAAAGGGGGAAAAGACAAGGAAGAAGGTACAGCTGGGACCACAGGATCCTAAAAATTCGGAGGCTTCAACTGACAAAACTATCCCAATCGGCACACCACATTAGCCATCACCAATTGACATAATACATCACTCATTGACACGTCACCCAAGCCGATTTGCACTCTAAAAACTATCTCAATCAGCGATCAAGAGGTCCATTTGGTGATGCACAAGCAAGTTTGATGATAGTTGGTGACATTTTGGTGATCCTAACTCACTTTGGGTGATCCAAACTTGGTGTTATCCAATAAAACTCAGGTTTAATCATCTTAGTTTCAATTTCATGATTTCAAAACTAATTAACAACTAGTATTTGACCTACTTAGTTGGCTGATTAGTCTTTGAGTTCTTTCTTTCTTTGTGCTATTTTCTTGTGTGCTTTTCTCATTTTTTCATCTTCGTAGTTCTTTCTTAATTCAAGTTAGTAATTTCTTTTGAGTCATCCGTCTTTCTAACAAACAAGAATATATTCCGAACAATAGTAGCTATCGACACTTTATCTACCATCGGAGTATAATCAATCATTCAACATTAGCAAATCCAAGTGCGAGGTAGTACCAGGTGTGTAAAGATTATGAGGTTGATTTCTTAATGCTAATTTATTTGTTGTTTTTATTTTAGTGTCTCTTTTACTAGGTACCATGACTTCGAGAGATGACACTTGAGGTGTGTCGAGAGAGATTAAAATGAAAGACTTAATGGCGGCCATCATGGGAGTGAGGCAAGAAATGAATGACTTAAGAGGTCTAGTGTTGGGATTTGATGGTAAGCTCATGAATATTGATATGAAGATGCCAAGTATTGATGTACGGATGGTACACATGAAAGGCCATTTAAACTACACCCAATCCACTCCACAAAACCATCAAGCTTACTCTAGTGGGCATGCTTAAAATACCTCCACTACCATCTCCCCAAAAATACTCTACCAAATGTACAGTCCACAAAGACAGGTACATGATCCCATCACCCAAACCATCATAATTCTAAATAACTGAAACCCATTCATCCACTACAACTCTAATTCAATAAAGTATACCAAGAAGCTCTACAAAATCAAGCCCCACCTCACCAAATATCCAAACCAAAGTTTACCCCAAGCTCCACTAAACCAAAATCTACCACCACAAGTACTACTTAACCAAGATCAACCTATCCAAGTCGAGGATGTCGGAGGAGAAAAACCATAAATTGAATATGATGAGTTAGATGATGTGGCCTTGTTTGTGGAATACATGAGTTGAAGAAGCGCATAGAAGATGAGGTGGAAGATTTGGTTTGGTTCCACATGGAAGAGGGAATTATGGCAACCAACCTCTAGTTGAAGGACCAAAGAATGCTAATGCTAACCAAGACCAAGGTGGTCAATGAAATTACTATGAGAATCAAGTTGGCAATATAGGTCGAGATGTGGGAATAAATTCCATCAAGACTAATCTTCCAACCTTCAATGGAGAGTGTGATCCCGAATCTTATCTAACATGGGAGTTGACTTGTGAAAAAGTCTTCTAAGTCAATGATCTAACCTATATCAAGAAGAGTTGTCATGCCATAGCCCAATTTGAAGGGTTTGCTATTACATGGTGGGAATACGCCAAGAAGTATCAACGATGCTTTATGAGGGACAACCACCGCCATGGGATGTATTGAAGGCCCTCATGTGGGAAAAGTACATACCGAAAAGATATCGACATGAGTTACTTGCTAAGTTGTACAACTTAAGGCAAGGGAACAAGTGTGTTGTGACTTACTATGAAGAATTGCAATAATTGATCTTGGAGCTTGAGTATAACAAGAATGAGGAACATGCTATCATTTGTTTCAAGGTTGGGTTGAACAAGGAAATCTCCTCTTTGTGACTTTTCATAAGTTTCTACCATTGAAGAAATCTTTCAAGCGGATTTGGACATTGAGAGGGATCTCAAGGAGAAGACATATACCAAACCCAAAGGATACTCATTGACTAATTCTTAAGGAAAGAACAAAGAAGTAGCTCAATCGTCATTGGGTTGGAACAAAAATAAAGACTTCAAAGGGTCCTATGACAAGAAGCCATTGAGAAGAATACTCCAAAGTATCCCACAAAAATGAAGGTAACAACTATCCAACTTCTAATTCTAAGGGTTTCCAATGTTTCAAAAGTCAAGGTTGGGGACACAAGGAAAATGAATGTCCTAACCAAAGGAATGTCATTCTTAGAGAAGGGAAGGTGTATTAACTTGGAGAAAAAGTGGAATAAGAAGAGAATAGTGAAGGGAAATCCCAAGAAGAAGGCAAATATGGAAAATCTTGAGTATGTCAGGGAAGAACAAGATGATGGAGAGATTTTCGTGCCCAAGAAATGATGAGGAAGGCTCTAATAGAGAATGCTTGGCCCTAAGAAGGAGAGTCCATGGTTCCAAATTTTGTTGTAATATGACCTATGATTAGTAAGGCACTAAATGATCCGAGTCAAAGGGAGAATCTATTCCATTCAAAGTGTCTTATCAAAGAAAATGTGTGCTCTTTGGTCGTTGATAGTGGGAGTTGTGCTAACGTAGCTAGTGCCACTAGGGTTGATTTCTTAAAGTTACCTACAACCAAGCATGCCACACCATGCAAGCTCAAAGCTCCAATGGTTAAACAAGTATGGAGAGCTGAAACTGAATAGACAAGTTATGATCCGATTTAAGATTGGAAATTATCATGATGATATGCTATGTGACATGATTCTCTTGCAAGCTTGTCATAGTTTGCTTGGAAGAACATGGCAATATGATCGTTCAACCAAGCATGATGAAAAGACCAATCGATATTCCCTTGAGTTGAATGGTCAGAAATTCATGCTTCACCCTCTCTCACCTTCATAAGTGAATAAGGTACATAAAAAAATTAAAGAGTTAAAGAAAAAAGGTAAGAAGGAAGGGGGAGGAACCTCATAGAGAGGAGATTGATGAAGGATAAGAATGGAGGAAGTTAAAGTCAAAGGGTCAAATGATGATGTTGGCTAGAAATAAGGATCTTTTCAAAGAAGTTGACAAGGATGAGCCTATGCTCCTCCTAGCATATGATTTTCTAACTAACCAATCTATACCTCCTAGTACCCATTCACTTTCCTTTCTTTTGTAGGATTATGATGATGTGTTCCCAAAGGAGCTTCCAAAGGGATTTCCCCTACTTCAGGGAATTTAACGCCAAATTGACTTCATGCCAGGATCACAATAGCCAAACAAATTAACCTATCAAAGAAATCCAGAGGATACAAAGGAACTCCAAATGCAAGTTAAGGAACTTCTCAACAAGGGATACATCAAGGAGAGCATGATCCACATGCGGTACTGGTCTTATTGGTGCTAAAAAAGATGGGATATGGCGCATGTATGTCGATTGTCGAGCAATCAACAAGTAAATGGTAAAGTATCGCCACCCTATTCCCCATTTGGATGACATGCTAGATGAACTTAGTGGTTAATCTGTGTTTTCTAAGATAGATCTTAGGAGTAGGTACCACCAAATCTGGATGCACCCAGGTGTTGAGTGGGAAAACGCCTTCAAGACAAAATTTGGTCTATACAAATGGATGGTTATGACTTTTGGTCTTACAAATGCTTTTAGTACCTTCATGAGGTTAATGAACCATGTCATGAAACCTTTCAGAGGGAAGTATGTGGTAATATATTTTTATGATATTCTAGTTTATAGTAAATCCCTTGAAGAGCATGTTTTATATTTAAAAAGTTTCTTTGATGTACTTAGGAGAGAAAAGTTGTATGCTTATCTTGAAAAGTGCTCTTTTTGTATGTATAATATAGTATTATTGGGATTTGTTGTAAGCTCAAGAGGAGTCAAGGTGGATGAATCCAAGATAGAAGCTATTAAGAATCGGCCAACTATGAAATCTATTAGTGAAGTATAAAGCTTCCATGGGTTGGATAGTTTTTATAGGCAGTTTGTCAAAGGGTTTAGCACCATAGCCATTCCCTTGACCGAGGTGATCTGCAAGGATAAGCCTTTCAAATGGGGTGATGAGCAAGCCAAATCCTTTGATACTTTGAAATCCATTCTTAGCTCTACTACTTTGTTGTAATTACCCAACTTTGATAAAATATTTGAGATAGAGTGTGTTGCTAGAAAGGTAGGCATTGGAGCCGTCTTAATGCAAGTCCAAAATCCCATTACTTACTTTAGCAAAAATCTCAAAGGAGCAACCTTGAACTACTCTACGTATGATTTTGAGTTGTATGCCTTGATTCGAGCTTTAGGTAATTGGAAACACTATTTATGGCCCAAGGAGTTTGTGATTCAAATCGACCATGAATCTTTGAAATACCTCCAGGCCTAAGATAAGTTGAAAAAATGGCATGCCAAGTGGATTTAGTTTCTATAAACCTTTCCATATGTAATTCAATATAAAGAGGGAAAAAAGAATGTGGTAGCCGATGCATTGTCTAGAAAACACGTGTTTATTAATAACTTGTCTTCCAAATTATTTGGCTTTGATTACTTGAAGACATTATATTCCATTTTCTCAAATCTTTAAGGATTATGAGGAATGGGAAAGATAATAATGGATTAGGGATAGGTCTTCTACTCCCTATTACAAGTTTGATGGATTTTTGTTCAAGGAAAACAGACTTTGTGTACCTTCAAGTTCTTAGAGAGAGTAATTTGTGAGAGAGGCACATGATAGGGGTATTATGGGTCACCAAGGTATATCAAATACCCTTGGGATCCTTGAGGAGAAGTTTTACTGGCCAATAATGCGCTAAGATGTCGCATGTATTTGTGGTCAATGTGTAGAGTGTCATAGTGCAAAATTATGTCTTCTTCCTCATGGATTATATACCCCACTTTCCATTCCCCTATGTCCATGGCTTGACATTTCTATGGAATTTGTTTTGGGATTGCCGAGGGCAAAGAGGGGTGGGATAGTATTTTTGTTGTTGTAGATCAAATTTCAAAAAATGGCTCATTTTATCCCGTATCACAAGTGTGATGATGCCTCTAATGTGGCATCCTTGTTCATTGAGAATGTTGTTAAGATACATGGGATTCCCTAAACCTTTGTAAGTGATAGGAAATCCAAGTTCCTTAGTCACTTTTTGAAGGACTTGTGGGGTAGGTTTGGCACTAAGTTTCTATTTTCCACTTCATGCCACCCAAAAACCGATGGTCAAATCGAGGTTATGAATAGGATATTAGGTTCTATGTTACGTGCCGTAGTTAATGGGAAACTTGCTTCTTGGGAGGATCACTTACCATTAGTCAAATTTGCGTACAATAGAGTTGTTCATGCGACTGTTGGTATGACTCCTTTTGAATGCATTTATGGTTTTAACCCTCTTACCCCCTTGGATCTCACCCCTCTTTCTCAAGATATTATGATAAGATTATATGGATGCAAGAATGCGGAGGCCATGAAAAATCTACATGAGAAGGTGAAGCTTCACCTTGAAAAGAAAAATCAAGAGGTAGCAAAGAGAGGGAACAAAGGGAGAAAAAGGCTTGTACTTGAATCGGGTGGTTTGGTGTGGGTGCATTTACACAAAGAGCAATTCTCAACTCAAAGGAAGACCAAGTTGATGACTAGATGTGATTGTACTTTCCTATTGCTCAAAAGGCTAAATGATAATACCTACAAAATTGACCTTTCACTAAAGTATCAAGTTCATAACACTTTCAATGTGTGTGCCTATCTCCTTTCGAAGTCATTGATAATGATCTGAGTCCAAATTTGACGACAAATTTGCCTTAATAAGGAGATGATGATACGACCCAAATTACCTCAAAACCTTTTAATAGAAGCCAAGCGAGAGAACTCCAAAGGATGCAAGCTTTGTTTACCAAAACTGCGATACTTGATAGAGTATTGGTGACAAAACATGGGTTTCATGTAATGAGAGTCACTTTGAGGGAAGATGACAAGGTATTGAAGGAAGAAAAACCAAACCAAGTCGACAATCAATCCAAGATAACCATACTGCCCCAATTGGAGATAGAGGAGCTAATTGGCGACATGCCAAGACCTTTGGCGAGGCTAATTGGCAATGGAGGAGATCTAAACACATGGTGGAAGAATATTGGTCAAATTAGAAATGGAGAGGCACCAATTAGCGCATCGCCAGCGTGACTGGCAATGGAAAGAGCAATGCCCAAGTAGGCATCCTATCTTTTAAGGGTCACTTTTGGGCCCATAACTATAAATAGCTTGTCCTTATATTCCTTAATTTAGTTTTTGATTATTATTGATGAGAAATACTCCAAATAGAATTGGACAACTTTTGTTGAATGCTTTGATTATAAATGTGGTTGTGAGAGCGTTACGATTCCTTCTTGGTCATTGTAAGAGATAGTTGTTTGTTAGTAATCCAAAGGAAGGTCATTGGATTTGAAATATCATTTGGTTTTCCTTTTTCTTTATGTTCTTGTGTCGATCTATCAATCTTCTATCGATTCTATCTATTTTCATTTTTTTTCTTTAGTTTATTTCTACTTTTTGTATTTTGGTTCATATCAATAGTCAACTTTGCATCTGGAGTATAAAGCCTCAAAGAAATACGCTAAATGAAATTTTGATCCATCCCCTCAAGAAAACCTAATAACGGTACCAAGAAATCGTCAAGCATAGATATAGAATGAAAACATGTGGTTTCTGAATGAGGCTCAACCCCTTTGTCTCAATACTCATCATGAGAAACTCATGAAGTTGAGGAGGGAAGCCTAGCCTTACCTCTAACTAGTCTGGATGCTCTAGTACACCTACTCTCACGACCTCTTTCTCGGCCATAAACCAAGGGCACGAGCTCTAAGTCTCTAGCCAAAGAAGAACTTGTTCTCATCATCTGTGAGAGAGTGAATGAGAGATTTTTGAATCACATTAATCTATGAACGCACAACACAGAATGAAGAAATGGATTTCTCCTACAATCATGTAGCCTTTTGAAGATAAATAACGAACGTCTTTACACTGATCTGCTTGACTCTACTAGACTCGGCTTGTACTAATGAGACCAATGAACCAGGGGCTTTGATACCAATTTGTCATGACCCAAAATATAGTCTGTGATGGCACCTGTCACACCCTATAGTGCAGGTAAGCCTATCCCAACCCAAACTCAATAATTAAGTAAATCAGAAGTAGAATAATAATAATAATCCCAAATGATATAGAAAGAAGTACACTCACAATGATACATCCCAGGTCTGGTTGTCACTGGTACAAGCCTCTAATACAAAATAATACTGAATAGTCTAAAATATCTTAATGTAGATAAAGCACAAGATAAAAAAGGAGAGATCCGAGTAAGCTATAAGATTCTTCAGTCACTACCTCGATCTCTACAATGCCAACACTAAAGGAATATGATCTACACTCCGCTTCTCAAATCAATACCTGCACGGTGTGCAAAAAACCAAAAAAGAAAGAAAAAGCAAGGGTGAGTACGAAATATGTGTACTCAGGAAGAATCATCGATAACCGACCCTAATATAAAGTGATGGAAAGAAACACCACCCTAACTGCCCAATTAACCCAACAACCTGCAATCAGTAAGTACACCACCTTATCCTGACAGGGTAATCCAACACAAACAGTTATAGGAATATCAATAAACAAGGTAGTCAAATTAGTCCACATAAGTTAACACTATCCTTTTATGATCAACAAGTAAGGAAAGTCATTTAAGAGGGAGACTCACTAACATAGTATATCATACTCAATCATCATGTTCAACCAATAATTTGGAACAAAATAGTGAAAGTATATAGTTACATATTTATAATGCGACCAATAGGTGCGACACAACAGTCATGGCCATACCCCATATCTCATAATATCTCAACCTACAAATCACCCAAGAGATAGTACAATATGATGTAATATAGTGAAATGAATGCAAAATGCATAACATCATAAACAAGGTTCAATCAAGGTAATACAATACCAAAGAAAAGAATCAAATGTAATATCAACATACAATGGAATGCAATGCAACAATTGATGCAATACAATGGAGTAGTGACGATGGGATGATGATATAAGCCATTGCATGGCATCATATATACCTTCTGAGCTAAAGCTTCTAGGACAGGACCCATGGATGGGTGCGATCCATATGCGAAATACACCTTCCAAGCGAAAGCATCCAAGACAGGACACCATAGGGGGAACGACCCATATACTAACAAAATCTCATATCTCAATCAACCTTACTGGCAGAAACCTCTATCAAGGGTTTTATAAAGTGTTTCATCAACCTTGCCGACAGAAACCTCAGCCAAGGATTTTATAAAATGTTTCATCAACTTTGCCTACAGAAACCTCAGTCAAGGGTTTTACAAAGTATTTCATTTTCTATCAAAATCAGTGTTTCTCAGTGGAACCAATCTCATTAACTCGTATGGATGAAATGAGGATATAATGCTCACAACCAAATCATTATGAAGATAATAAGCAATTCAATAATGGTATAAATAGGATATAAGTCTACTCAATATGTCAATAATTCATGATATAAGCCATCACATGGCACCATTGAAATATAGAGCCATATAAGACATCAATAATATCAATACAAGCCCCTCACTCGGGCATCACGATAATGATAAATACAAATAATACTCAAGTAAGACCTATAATATCAACTCAAGCCCCCATACGGGCATCTCGACAACAATAAAGGAAACTAATGCATAAATAAGGCCTATAATATCAAGTCAAGCCCCCACATGGGTATCACAACAATAATAACGTAAATAATGCATAGATAATTCCAACAATAGCCCCCACACGGGCATCACAATATAATAATCTCTCAAGTCAATAATAATATTCACATAAGCCCCCACACGGGCAACACGAAAATAGTAAACAATTCAAATAATGCAAAACAACGAACTTACCCAAAACCTAGCTTGTTTTATACAGTAAGTCCCATCTTTTCCAAGGATGACACCATTAGTCTAAATTACTAAAACGAGAACCACACTAGTTAAGAATATACCCCAAGGTTCATCTTCATTTGCTTACCTATGACCAAGCCAAGATTCTTTTCTTAACTGCTTAACTATACTATCGACGGTTATATCCTAAGAGATACTAACTCCAGTAATTACATCAACTACTACAACCTATTCATATGCTAAGTGTTCACTAAATCCCAATCATTCCATCAATGAACATAATAGAATAATTATAACCTAAATGGTTGATAAATCCCGATCATCACATCAAAATCCACTAAATATAATTCAAGCTCTTAAATAGATACCCACTATCAATTTACTCAAGATCGATAAGTCACCTATCTACAAACTACTCTAAGAGTATTCATAAGTAGCAAAAATAAATAAGATAAACAATTATATTCCTACAACTCATCAATAAACTCCGGTACCTATGGAGATGCTCGCCATTTCATCTAAGAGGGATCCCTAAACCCTTAGCATTTCACAAAACATAAGAAAATAAGCACATAACACATAAACACCTGAGAAAAGAGTCAAGGTACATCTCAACTACCCTTAAAGAAGATTCGCGAAGCCAAAATACAGTCCAAAGCATCAACCGAAAGCTATACTCTCTCAAATCACCACCAAATACATCCAATTTAATCAAATATGACATGTACATATACATACAAGACCAACGATACCAGTACTGACATATTTTGATTCCTGGTCCAAAATCACTTTGAAAATTGACCACAAAAATAAAAGGGTAAAACTAGAATTTTATTAAAGAATCAATTTACCCATAGTTTAAGGGTTTTAAATCTTAAATCCCATAAAAAATCGAGTAGAAATCGGGTTTGAAATCATCAAAATACTCATGTTTACTTTACTGATAAATCCCAAAATTCCATTATCAAATGCGGTTTAAAACTAGAAATTTCAATAACTTTTTATCAAAATAAATTTACCCATGATACAAGGACCTTAAATCCCAAAAATAAAAAAAAATCCATCCTAAATTGACCGTAAAATCATGAACTTTTCATTTCCTAACTTTGAGATTTCAAATATCAACTTAATGAATAAAAATCATTAAAAATGGAATGGGTATTATTAGAAAATGAGTAAAATGAAGTTAGAAACACATACCCAATGATTGTAGGAGAAAAACCCATCAAAAATTGCCTCAATCGGAGCTTGTTAGCTCCCAAAATATTCAAAATACAAAATCCCCAAAATTGTCCTTTTTATAAAAAATCTAATACCTATACAGGCGACCAGAAGTTGTGACCAAAATCCACTCAGCAACAACTTTTCACTAAAAAAGACGTAACTCCTCATACGGGCTTCAAATGCGATGATTCATTTTATTTTGGTTCTGAAATTTCGATATGGATCTAATGGTACCATATACATACCCAAAATAGCTCATTTAATTTAGGTGATACTATTAAAACTCAACAACATACATCTGTAAACTCCGAACAAGTACCCAAAAATTATTTGAGAACTTTCGAACACAACCTACCTATGCTAGTAGGCTAAATTCGACATTCTAGATCTACTGGAATTGACATAATCACCATCCGACTCTCAGATCAAAGAATGTTGACTGAAGTCAACTATATCACTCTTAAGGCAACTCAAAACCACAAACTCATAAATGATGTAAAGCAATAATGGGGTAGGGAAAAATGGTAAAAACACAAAAAATTCTAAAAAATCACAATGAGGGTTGTTATATTATCCACCACTAAGACTCACGTTTGCCCTCAAATGTAAAGGTAAGGAAAGTGACAAAAATAGATAAGGGACCGAAAACACCATCGTAACCCTTATGCAAGTACTCTCAAGTAGAGTCACATCTATAAAACTACCGGTCTCACTATAGTAATCATAAATTCTTCCTACTATGAACCTCAAAGTCACAACTCTAGAATCTAAAGCCAAATCTCTTGACGAAGTCAAGTTCCTTAACTTTCGAACTTCCCCTATACCCAAAAATTGAGTCGATCACAATAAAAATTTTGAACATACTAGGATTACCTGAATTTGTCAAAGACACTGCAAGTCAATGACTGCACCACAAAACTAATATCAGACCTAAAACCACAAAATACCAAGGAACCCATGGAATCTATAGCAACTCTCCACATTAATGAATCAACCTACTCTAGAATAATATCATGACTGTCGAATCAAACAACACTATTTTCTCAAACTGAAGCAACTAGACCAGAAATCGATATTAATTTCACACAAAAACTCAAAAATCACACTTAGAGCACTTCGATCACTATTTAAATAGTCATATCCTCATGCTTAACCTTTTGAGGAAATCGAGAATCTTCATAAAATTCTGCATACCATAGACATGGACACTTTAAATGGCACGTAAATTCTCATGCAATCTATAGAGGAAGTGCAACAATCACTATATCTCACTGATGGATGCCTAAAACACTAATAAAATCCCACTAATCTTCTCATAAGACACTGATGAATCATACTATCAGGACTTTAAATTTCCAACTTATCCCTATAGCTAAATTTAGAATATATCAAAATTCCTTATGTACAAGTTCCTTATCTCTTATTCAACTCAATTCCCATTCTATATTCCTTAACACAAGATTCATAGAATAATAACACATATTCTAAATCAAAATTCATGTGCATAATGCTTCCTTAAGCCCCTTTAACTTCCAAAGAAATAAGTGCTACAAACCAGGTGCCTCTCCATTCGAAAATCCTTCCAAATCAAAAGCAATAATCCTTATAATCAGAATTCTTTGAAGCCTAACCAAGGAGCATTTCAACACCATAAATCCTTTCACACAAGCATAGCTAATCACTAAGGAAGTAACAAATTGCAAGGCATGAATGCCTGGAAATCTTCTCTTATATATCAAACCAGAATGTTTTACTTGAAATATTTCTGAGTAAGTCATAGCATGAGTCTAATCCATTACAAGGTCTTCTTACCTAAACAAATAAGTATCACTAGACAACCCACAATCTAAATATACCAAAACCTACAATCGATCCACCACTATTCCATATATAACCATCAAGAAGATCACACCAAAAATATATCAAACTCTTTAATACTCAAAGAAATCAAATCTAGCATAGTGACATACTCTAAATGAGTCAGAACATAGGATCGACACAATCAATCCACTATAAAAGAATCATCTATGGGGTAGCAATATCAATAGACACAACAACAAACTCACGAATCATATCAAGACCCAATGCCAAATGATTAAACACATAGGAGAATGTAGAACCTATTCAACCACTACCAAAATAAATCAAAGGTGTACTAAAACCATACCTGTGACTACTGTACCAAAATTTCCTACCTTTGGTCTATATTGTGGGACATAATACTGAGACCTATCATCTCTCTAAGAAACTAATGAGATATCTATCTCTCTTTATACTATGGGAAATCCCTCATTTATTTCCAAGATCTCCACATATGAAGCAACCTAATGAAGTAGGGGCCCGCTGAATTGGATCTGAAGAACTCGAACGACTACTACAACCTAACCATCTTCGAGAATAGATATGAGAAGCATGATCTCTACCATAAATTCCATCACCACTGTCAAGTCCATGGGTCCTCTTGTCCGCTCACCTTTCACACCTCCATATTAACTCCTCTTGGAACTGTTGAGTTAAACAATCCCATGAGAAAGGGGATGACCCATTTGGTCTACTCACAACAAAAGTCCTACATCACTATCTAGCTGGTCTAGATAACTAAAAGACAATAAAAATCCACCCTAATAGAATCTACAAAGCCCAACTTATGCAGTTTTTTGTGACACCCAAAGAGGAACTCATAAGCATCTACGCTAAGATATCTATCCAACAAAGGAGGATATGTCCTCATGAAATCCACAAACCTTTTCTACCCCTTCACAGACATAGTGGGTAAAGTCACTAGCTGTGGGGCAATACCCAACAATATCACATCAACACTAAAGAAATCTATAGAAATAGTCAACTGTGTATCTAAAGTATATAGTCTCAAAGTAACATGCTGAATGAAAGTCTGATCCATCCTCTCAAGGAAACCCAATAATCATACCAAGAAATATTAAAGCATAGATATAGAATAAAAATAGGTGGTTTTTGAACGGGGCTCAACCTCATTGCCTCTACATACTCATCATTAAGCGCAACTCTTGAACCAAAGAAGGGATGCCTAGTCTTACCTCTAACTAGTCTGGATGCTCTAGTACAACTACTCTAACGACCTCTATCTTGACCATAAGCCAAGGGCACAAACTCTAAGTCTCTAGCCATAGAAGAACATGTTATCATCATCGGTGAGAGATTGAATGAGAGTTTTTGAGTCACATTAAGCTATGAATGCATGCCATAGAATAAAGAAATGGATTTATCCTAGAGTCATATAGCCTCTCAAGATAGATAATGGACATCTCCACACTGATCTACAAGACTCTACTAGACTCGAGTTGTACTAATAAGACCACGAAACCAGGGGCTCTGATACTAATTTGTCACAACCCAAAATAAAGTTTGTGATGGCACTTGTCACACCCTCTGATAAAGATAAGCCTATCCCAACCCAAACTTAGTAAATTAAGTAAATTAGAAGCATTAGAAGAAAAAGAAGAAGCATTAGAAGAAAAAGAAGAAGAAAAATCCCAAATGATATATATAGAAGTACAATCATAATGATATATCTCAGGTCTAGTTTTTACTAGTACAAGCCTCTAATCAAGAATAATATCAAATAGTCTAAAATATCTTAAATATAGATAAAGCATAAGATAAAAAAAAAAGAGGTCTGAGTAAGCCAACTATATGAGCTGCTGCATGATTAAGGGTAACTGTTTACCTATATATGACATCTGATGTGCTATATCCTAGAAGAACTCCTTCGAGATAGTGATCATGGTAGTTGAAGTTGGAGGATGTGAAACTGTAGGTGCTGTAGGAACTATACAAGTTGTGTGTGCTATAGTAGGGGTTGTGGTATTGTCATGCTCAGTGACTGAAGTCTAAGTATCAGTCTCTTTCTATATAGTAGTTTGATCAATCTACTCAGTATGAGAAGGGGTATCAACCTGCTAACCCTCTCTAGAATCTCCTTAAAAGTGTAGCCCTTAATGAACTCAAAGGCTGAGCCCTAGCCCTTGCAATTGGATATTCATCATTGCAAATCAAACTAATATCCTCCATAGAGAGAGCCTCAACTAGCTAATAAATCCCTGAGAAAGTGGTCACATCTAACGCTCTGTAGAATTCGAATACCAAAAAAGGGAATAGAATGGAAGTTGACTCTTTCTCAATGCCCTCTCCCTAAGTTCTTCTTTAATGTACCTCAAAATATTTATAGCACCACTACTACTTCATTCGGTGTAAGAGCATTGTCTGTTACTTTCAAACTTAAAACAAATGCACCACTACCAACCAAAACTTGGCAGGAAAATTGAGAAAAGCTTTGGGAATGTCATATTTATTATTTTTCAACCAATTTGGCTTCTTCTCAGTGAGTATGTCAGCCAACTATGTGAATTGTTTCTTTCTCTCAACTGGGTCCTGCTGAATCTACTTCTAATCCTTTATCACCTTTATGAAATGATCAAACTCTGATGTGGTCCTCGGGGGTACAAACTTAGGCCATATAAGAAATGTTGAATGGTGTGCTCAGATATATCTATGTGTCAACCTCGTACACACTCTCTAGTGGTGGTAGTGATTTAACCAACTTCATATTTGTAGGTATGTTTACCAAGGACAAGACATAGATTGCATAAAATTCATGGACCAAGGTAGGGCTATACTTACCCAAGGGCCTGCTCGTCCACTCAAGCTGATAGCGCTCATATATGGGCCTAATGGAAAACCGCTCTGCAAGGTCTCTAGACATAATATGGCTATCCTTAAATACTCTGCATTTTGATATTTCCCTTCTAAATAGGATCTAGACCTCAATCATAAAAGGCACACATCCCTGGTACTTACCACCAAATTCTACCTTATACTCTGTAGACTTTACTCTAACCTCTGCTTATTTTTTTCTTTTGAAAGAGGTAGTCTCCTTATTTGAGCTAGACTTACTAAAACCATACCATTTTGGGTCCTATACCCATCATTATTGGATCCGTTAGTATCGAACCTACTTTCTCTAGCAGAACTAGATAAACACTCTCCATTTTTAGACTAGAGAGAGGCTTCCTGCACCTGATGTAGTGCTTGCTCTCTTGTCTTTTGCCTCGTAGTTTGAGGGTCCAGTTGTGGTTGTTCTTCCTTGTCAGATGTCTCATATTACAACTTATGATGAAGCTCTTTTTCTCATTCCCACTTGGTAGGTGTATTGCTTCCACCTCTTTTCTGTTGCTGCTATGGTATACTATACCTGTAGGAGAGAACATTAATATCAAAGTAAAAAAACCCAAAAACAAAATTTAACAGTTCAAAACAACTTAAGGGTTCACGGATCGTGAATTGGAATCATAGTCTGTGGTTCTACTCGTGAATCGATGGATAATGAACAAGTTAGTCTTTCTAGGTAACTTCGATTGGGTTGACGGGACGTGAACTGAAACCACGGACAGTAGAATCTTCTATGAAATTGCTTCCAGTAAAGTAGCTTCTCTGTCTAGGTAACCGTAGATGGCTTTACAAATATGAATTGAAACCATGGTTTGTGCTGTCATTCATTGTTCTTTATTTGAGAAGAACCACTTTTGGTTAAAGGTGACAAATGGTTTTATGACTCGTGAATTGAATTTACGGGCCGTGAAACCATACATGACCCCTAACTTCATCCATTTTTCAACTTTCCATGTCCTATACTTAATAACTACATTCCATGTTTAAAGTTATAAACCATAGAAAAAGTATTTTGAAGGGGATTAAGCCTCAATATGGAACAAAATTATCAAGCATCGTACTTATGCAATCAATAGCAAACAAACCAATGCGATCATTGGACGTTAAAATCCTCATGTATAATAATTTTATCACTTTGAGTTACTCATAAGTCACCCATATTATTAACAATCAAGATTGTTGGGTGTTTGGCGGTTAAAACAATCTTTGCTTTGTTTTTAGGAAAATTTTGGATCATAATGCCTGTCGACTCAATGGGTTTGAATACCCAACCAAACCAACATCAACAAGATTTTAGTACAATAAGCATATTCAAACACTTTCATATAAGGCCATGATTAGTTAACACATATTATTTCTACTACCTATTTGATAATTTAATATACTAGGCACAAATGTATCTCAACTTATTTTCTTCAACCACTCAACATGAGTGCACACAATCCATATAGAATAACATTCCTAATAACCCTAGGGTGTTACAAATATCAATTGAGGCACAAAATTTATGAACCCCTAGATGTATAATATGAAGAATAATGGAAGAAAGATAAAGTTTTAACCTTACCAACTAGAAGATGCTCTTGATGCTAGTTGGAAATGTGTGCGTTCATGTGTGACTCTATCAGTGAACTGATGATGAAAATGGTGCGGAAGGTAGTGATCGAGTTTAATAGGGGAAGGATATTGATAGTTATGAAAGTGGAGGAATTTGAGGTAGAAGATTATGGGATTTTTTAAAGTTAATTTTTGAGTAATGGAGGGTCTAGGAAGGAAATTGACCTATTTGACTTCTAATTCATTCGGGTAAGCAATAATAGGGCAAATTTTATAGAAAAATAAAAGTTGGGCCGGATCGGGTTGACAATTAAAATAATGAAATTGGCCGATCATAACACCTTTTATGAATCGTGAAACCATCTCACGAGTGGTTCCATAAGTGTTTTACCTAGGACCCATGAAGGGCCAACTACGGTCTATGAAAAAACATCTCTTGGTTTATGGATCATAATTTGACCATTTTATTATTTCTAAGCTTCTTTAAGTGACTTCACAGTCTATGAAATGAAACCACATACCATTCTTTCCTTTGTCGACCTTGTTCTGCAAGGTCACACTTTTGGGAGATGAACCATGGTAAGGTTCACAGGTCATACTTTACCTTTTCTGCTCAACTATTTAGCTCATTTGTACCTATTCATGTCTCCCCTACACACTTAAACAAATATCAATCTTATACAAAAACTCAAAATACAGGTAAAAATAATAAAACACCTTTGGTTTCCTCCCAAGCAGCAACTGTTTTAACTTCGCGGCATGACTCGGGTACCTTGATTATCTCAGACTTCATCAAGGTATACCAACTTAACTACATTTACCTCGTCAAGTGTCCCTAGATATTGTTTCACACACTGGCCATTTACCTTGAAATGCTGACCTTCGTGGTTCTCAATCTCAATAGCACTACATAGAAACATATGCACCACTTTGAATGGCCTTGACCACTTGAACTTCAGCTTGCCAGGAAACAAATGAAGCCTTGAATTGAACAATAAGACGAAGTCATCAGGACTAAATTCTCTCTTCTCAATCTTTCGGTCATGATACAACTTCATCTTTTCTTTGTAAAGGGATGTACTTTAATAAGCCCCAAGTCAAAATTCATCCAGCTTATTTAGCTACTCAAGCCTCAAGTTAGAAGCAACACTCAAATTTAAATTCAACTTCTTGAGTACCCACAAGGGATTGTGCTAAAGCTCCAATGGTAATTGACATGCTTTTTTGAATACAAGATGATACAAAGACATACCTACTGGTGTCTTAAAGTATGTCTAGTATGCCCATAGAGTGTCATTCAATTTTTTTGATCAATCAGTTCAATTAACATTCATAGTCTTCACGAGAATGGTCTTTATCTCCCGGGGGAGACCTCTACTTGCCCACTTGTTTGTGGATGATAAGTTGTTGCAACCTTGTTCTTTACACCATACTTCTCAAGGAACTAAATAATTGATTATACAAGTGAGAGCCTTCATCGCTGATTATGGCTCTCAATGTACAAAATCTATAGAAAATATTTTACCTCAAGAATGTTGTGACACTCTTTCCTTATTTTTATGAATTGCGTCCACCTCCAACTATTTACAAATATAGACAACAACAACAAGTATGTACTTCATCGTATATAAGCTCATGAACTGGCCTATAAAATCAATATCCCATGCATCAAAAAGCTCTACCTCAAGAATTTGGGTCAAGGGCAACTCATGCTTCCTTGATATGCCCCCATGCCTTTGACATTAATCAAACACCCTAGCAAAATCATGTCCAACAACAACATCAACAACATGCCCATTATATTCCCAAGAAATGGGATTAAAATCATGTGCGTCATGATGAATAGTAGGCCAATAGTATCCACATTAAAAGATTTTATTTGTTATCTGTATACCAATATAATGTCCCCCGATAGAGGATGAGTGACATGCAACTAGAATGCTCATCATCTCAACTTTAGGAACACATAAATCATATTATCAGCACAAATTTGGAGTAAGTATGGCTCATCCCAAAAGAACTTCATCACTTCATAAATAAACTTTCTTTGCTGATGGAAGCTCAAATCCTCGGGCATCACATCACTCACCATAAATTTAGCATAATCACCAAACCATGGGATCAATTCTTGAGATGCAACCAATATTTACTCATTAAGAAAAACATCATTGATTTGTACTTCATTCTTTAACATTGCGTCTTCCTCAAGTCTGAACAAGTGGTTAGCCACTTGATTTTTTGTGCCCTTCCGGTCCTTGACCTTAAAATCAAATCCCTATAACGAAAATACCAATCTAATAAAACTAGGTGTCACATCCTTCGTCTTCACAAGGTAATGCAGAGTTGCAAGATCAGTATGTACAATGACTTTTATGCCAAACAAATAAGTCCTAAATTTCTTAAAAGTAAACACAACAACTAGGAATTCTTGTTCCACT
The DNA here is from genome assembly GCA_031232105.1 of Capsicum rhomboideum. Lineage (NCBI taxonomy): Eukaryota > Viridiplantae > Streptophyta > Magnoliopsida > Solanales > Solanaceae > Capsicum > Capsicum rhomboideum. The sequence goes on from CP124714.1 coordinate 71,256,310, forward strand.
ACAGTGTATTTTTTTGGGTCGGATTAAGTGTTTTTCGAGAATAGTATATGGGATGAAGAATCTTCTCATGCCTTAGGCATAAGAATACCCTTAGTGCCACTACACTAGCATCACACATAACCTCTAATAACAAAGACCAATTAGGAGCAACAATAATAGAGGTTGAAGTCAATTTCTCCTTAAGGCATTCGAATGCCTTCAAACAAGCATCATTAGAAACAAATTTCACCTTCTTCTCAAGTAACTTGCACAAAGGGTGGAAATATTAGAGAAATCTTTGATGAACCTAAGATAGAAACCAGCATGTCAAAAAAATCTAGGCATACCGTTCACAAAAATTGGCAGAAACAATTTTGCAATCATCTTGATCTTTTCTGTATCAACCTCTGTCTCTTTTTCAGAGATTTTATGGACAAGAACTATACCTTCTTTTATCATAAAGTGGAATTTCTCCCAATATAGCACAAGGTTCGTCTCCTAACATTTTTTCAACAAATTGCCCAAATGGGTGAAGCACTCCTCAAAGGAATCACCTATTACCGATAAATCATATATAAACACCTCAATAGTGTCCTCTGCCATATCAAAAAATATCGACATCATACATTGCTAAAAATTAGCCAGCACATTACACAACCCAAGTGGCATTCACTTGAAAGTAAAAGTCCCATAGGAACAATTGAAAGTCACTTTCTCTTAGTCTTTAGGGGTAGTATAAATTTGATTATACCCTGAATAACCATCAAGAAAACAATACCACACTCTACCTGCTAGTCAGACTAACATCTAATCTGCGAACAACATTGGGAATTGATCCTTTTGAGTCCATGTATTAAGCTTTCTATAGTCCATACACACACAAGCTCATGATGATCATAATGGAATAAGCTCATTTTTGTCATTTGGAACCACAATAATCCCACCCTTTTTTAGCATACATTAAGTAAGGCTCACTTACTTACTATTATAAATCTGATAAACTACACATGCATTAACCACCTGATGATCTCCTTCTTCACAACCTCTTGTACATGTGGATTCAACCTACACTGATGCTCAATTATAGGAATACAATATAGCTCAAGATGTATTTTATGTTAGAAAATACTAGGAGGGATCCCGATGATATCAATAATGGTCCAACCAATTGCCCTCTTAAATTGTTTTAATACAGACACAAGAGCTTCACTTGCCACTCAAGTAAATTTGTTGTAATTATAACTGGCAAAAGTATCAGTATCTCCCAATAAAGTATCTTTGAGATAAGAGGGAAGAGCCTTAAGCTCCAAAACTAGAGGCTCTTCAATGGACGTTTTGGTCGGTGGTGTCTCACAATTATTCAAGTCAAGATCTAACTTTTCTGGAACATAAGAGTAAGAACCCATTGCAGCAAGTGCTTTCACCATCTCATCATGTTCATCAAGTTCATCCTCATTAAAATTCATGATGACTACGACTAATGTATTAACAATAAATCTTTCCTCAACAGTCACCTCAGACACACTATCATTATTAACATCAATGACAGAAATAACACTCATATCTCTTGTTTGCTTCATCGATCTATACACATTAAACACCACTCCATTATTGTTAACCAAAATTTCAACTTACCAATTTCCATATTAATAAGTTCCTTTTTGGTAGCTAAGAATGGAAGCCCCAAGATTATTGGGACCTCAAAATCAACCTCGTAGTCCAAGATAACAAAATTAATAAGAATGATAAAGGTTTCCACCTTTACCAATAAATTATAAAGTATACCCACATGTCGTTCAACCGTGTGATCCGCCATTAGTAGATATATTGTAGTCAAGTTGGGGGATCCCAAGACAACTATTTATACAACAAACAACATAAGATTTTTTCTTGCACCAAGATCACACAATGCCTTAGCAAAGCTGAACACCTAATAGTGCAAGGAATAGTTAAAGCACCAGGATCCTCATTCTTTTGAAATATTAAAGATGAAGCAATTACACTATAATGGTGCAAATTATTAGCCGACTCAAAACTTATAGACTTTTTCTTTGTGATAATATCTTTTATAAACTTTGCATATTCGGGCATTTTCTCAAGTGCTTCGACTAATGGAATATTCACAGACAACTATTTCAATATTGAGATAAACTTGTTGGATTGACCATCTTCCACCTTCTTCATTAAGCACTGTGAAAAGAGAGGCAGAGGATGAGGAATGGGAGTCAATGGCTTTGATATCTCCTTTTCCTTCCTCTTATCATTATTAGTCTCCTTTGCATCAACAATACACTTTTCAGCATATTTACAGCCCTTATCAACTATAATTTGCTCTTCAAAATTAGCCAACTATTTTGCTTTGCACTATCCTTAACAACAACCTCATTTTATTTATCAAAAACTTTCTTGGGTAGCTTATTCAACTTTTTTCTACTTCTAGTAGTGACTGCCATACAATGACCATTATTTCTCGAGTTTGGGACAGTATCACTCTGCAGTGTACCATTCTTCTTTTGATTTAATAATGCAAAAACTTGTCTTATTTACTGCTCTAACTATTTTATGGCAGTGGAATGAGAGTCAACGAGCTGGCTCACATTAGATATATCTCCACGAATCTTTTCAATGTAGCATTAGTGGATTCTACCATTTTAGCACCTTTGCAAGCATATCCTCCATCCTAGAGCTACTTGCATCATGATGTGAGGTCAAAAATATATAGCTTAGTCTTTATTTGCCTCACATTTAGTAGTTAAATTTGTTCCTTTTGAGCAGTAATTTTATAGAATGTGCCTAATATTATATTTTCATGTCTAGGATTAAAATGGTGTGGAGATGAAGAGATTTGGAGCCAACACAGATTAAAGATAAAATATTATAGAAGGAAATCAAGCAGACAGCCTAATGGAATAAATTTAATAAAATAATCAAATATGACCCAATTGGAGCATGAATTGAAACATTAAGTCCAGTGATGGTGCAAGTCCACAATGCGGCACAGAGGATTATTTTGGAATTGATTTTTTCTAATTTATTTTGGACTCAATTTACATAAATTAGCTTTTACAGAAGATTTTAACCTTGGGAGAGTTAGGAGCTGCATTAGAGGCCAGAGAAAATTGGTTCTATCTTTTTTTCTCCTTTACTTATTTATTTTACATTTTTCTTTGGATGATTTGTTGTAATTTCTCCATGTCTATGTGCAGTTAAGCTTCTCATTCTAGGATTATGATAGCTAACTACATGATTATTAATAACTACGTAATCATATATAGTTGTTCTTATATTTTTGAGCTTACTATTTTAAGGCTTAACTACCATTAAAATAAATCTATATTCTTATTGTGAATCCGGAAGGAGAATCGATGAGATAGTATGAAGAATATAGGGAGTAAGATCTTTACTTTAGTAAAATAAATAATTGATTTGTGGCTAGGATAGGAATATATCTAGATTGTCTCACTTGGTTACAAAATGGAAAGACATATAAATACATTCTGATTGAGTTATCACATCCTTGCTCAACAATTTAGTTTTGAGGTCTATCAAAATGAGTAGAAATTGATAATCGACATTATTATTAGCGAATCCATAATCCTAGATCAATTTATTTATTGATTGCGTAAAATTATTCTTCATCTTGGGTAATTGTTCATTAGTTAATATTTTTTTTTGTTTCATTAACTCATAAATTCATTCTTGAGATCTACCTCTTGAATAATAATCAACATTAGTTTAATTTGGTGAATAGTTAATCGATAAGTCCCTGTGGGTTCGACATTTGGCTCGCAAGAGCCACTTTATTACTTGTACTATTGTAATGACCATCCATGTCATTTACTCAATTTTCATGCATTTTCAGCATTTTGTGCCTTTCCATAGAGGCTATATGTCATTTATGACTTGCCAAAATTGTTAGTTCGATTTTCAGATAGTTCATTTGGATTTTAGGCTCATTTTCCTATTTTGGAACATTCGCTGTTAAGGAATTGGTTTCGGACCAAAACTCCTTAGTAAACAACCTCGGATGAAAATTTCCATAGTTTTGTTAGCTCCAAAATGTTGATTTTAGGTGAGGGGAACCCTTAGTCCAGGTCTCGAGGCTTCCAAACTCATTTTGGGCAATTGGTTAGATTTTCGTAAAAATGGAACTATGGGTGTGGGGCCTATATTTTATCAAAATAATCTCCGTTGGAAATTTCAATGGTTTTGTTGAGTCTGGAATGTCGAATTTGGTATGGTAGAATAGTTCATTTGTATGTATGGTGTTTTAAATGAATCCCGAGCACCCGATTGAAGTCTGTTGGAACTTAGGAAAACCCATATTTTTGCATTGATCCTTATGTTGAGTCCCTAGTTTTTGCACCCTTCTTCCTTGAGCATTGTAGCATAAACTTGTTATAATTGTTAAATCTGAAGAAAAGGGATATTTGAGTGTAAAGGATGACCAATGATAGTTACAAAGTGATGAAAAGATCCTCTTTGGGAGAATGAGACATGAAAAAAAAAAAATGATTGAAACATTCTTAATATGATGAGATTACTAGTGAAAATAATTTAAGAATAGAGGGTTAAAAAATAAAAAGGAGAAAATAATGAGTGATGAAGTCTAAAATTGCAAAGTTCTTAGGGAAGTGTAAGTCACTATTATATATTTTTTCTACCCATCCCCTAGCCAACTTTACTATTTCTTAAAGTCCAATTTGATTTTATTCGAGCATACTTAATTAGTGGAGCTGTACATAATGGGCATGCCTATGGTTCTTTGTGCATACATATGAATTGTTTTGTGAGTGTAAGAGTTGTTCTTTGATGCTAAGTCCTTAATTAATATATAATCTTTTGAATTGAGTGTATGGACTATTTTTCATGTGAGGGAACTTGTTTCATGATAGATAGGTGATGTTATTAGCTTTGTTTGACTATAGTAGGTGAGCGAGCTTAAATTTGATGAGTTAGAGTCCATTTTTGAGGTTAGGAGGTTAGAGGTTTGTTGTTTATTTGTATTTCTTGCATAATGATGGGGAAGTGAATTTGATGTTGTGAATTGATATATGGTCTAATTTTTTGTACCAACCAAAGTGGTGGTATTCCTAGGCTTTCTTTACTTAGATGGATGCTTGACGAGCAAGAATCTAAGTATGGGGCGGTGATGTGAGGTCAAAAATATACATTTTAGTCATTATTTACCTCTTATTTAGTATTTTTATTTGTCCTTTTTGAGCATAGATTTAATGGATTGTGCCTAATATTATATTTTGATGTGCAGGATTAAAATGGTATTAAGATGAAGAGATTTGGAGCCAAAACAAAATAAAGATGAAAGATTATAGAAGGAAATCAATCAAGCAGCTTAATGGAATAAACAAAATAATCAAATATGACCCAATCAAAGCATGAATTGAAACATTCAATCCAGTGATGGTGCGCGTGCACGACGCAACACAGAGGATTGTTCTGGAATTGAGTTTTCTCAATTCATTTTAGTTTCAATTATTTTATTTGGGGCTTTCTCCTACATATATAAATATTCCATAAAATTTGTTTTTACAAGAGCTTTTGACCTAGAGAGAGGTAGGAGCCGCCGTGGAGGCCGGAGAAAATTGATTCTATCATTTCTTCTCCTTTACTTTTTATTTTATATTTTTCTTTGGATGATTTGTTAGAATTACTCCATGTCTATGTGGAGTTAAACTTCTCTTTCTAGGATTATGGTAGCTAACTATATGATTTTAAAATAACTACATGATTCAATTTATTTGATTATCATCATATATAGTTGTTCTTATATTCTTGAGCTTACTATTTTAATGTTTAGCTACCATTAAAATATATATTCTTATTATGAACCCCAAAGGAGAATAGATGAGATAGAATAAAGAATATAGGGAGAAAGATCTTTACTTAAGTAAAATAAATAATTGATTTGTGGCTAGGATAGAAATATGCCTAGATCGTCTTACTTGGTTACAAAACAGAATGATATATAAATGCATTTGGATTGGGTTATCACATCCCCGCTCAACGATTTATTTGTTAGGTCAATCAGAATAGATGAGTAGAGCTTCAAAAGACCACGATCATATAATTAACCCCGTAAATCAACAACTACAAAATCAAATAAGTTGATGAAATTGATACTCGATATGATTGTTACCGAATCCATAATCCTAGATTGATTCATTCATTGATTGCATAAAATCTGCTCTTCATATTGGTTAATTATTCATTAGTTAATTTTATTTTATTTTAGTTAATTCATAAATTGATCCTTGAGTTCTACCTCTTGAATAAATAATCAGCATTAGTCTAAGTTAGTGAATAGTTAATCGATAAGTCCTTGTGGTTTTGATATTCGGTATGCAAGAGCAACTTTATACTTGTACGACTACATACACTTGTGTTTGTATTTGAATGAAACACATCACCTTGATCTCTGCCATTTGGAGGAACAAAGACACCACTTTGGTCATTCTTGTACCTATCTTTATTCCACTAATTGCCTTGATCTCTATCTCTATACCTAGAACACTCATACTTGTTGTCTTTGTAGTATTTTCGACATTGATTCCCTTGACCTTGGTGCCAAAATTCTTGATTATACCCCTAGGAATTTGTCCATAAAACCCCCATTTTATTGTTGGCAAAATTAGTCTCCTCATCAGAATCATAATCATAATCATCTTGCTTAGGACCTTTCCTTGTAAACAAACAGTGTTCAGCTTCTCAAAACCGACTACCATCAAATGCTTTGTAATCAAGTCCATTTGTTTCTTTAGATGAGCCATATCCTAATTACGCTATTGCACTCTTTGGTGCTTCTCAACCGACATCCCTTTAGAGTAAGCACTAATTGAAAACTTTGACTCGCGGGTGTGTCAAGATCTTTTTTGTTTTCTAGACCCAATCTAACATCATAGTAGCATCTATATAAGTATGTGTCATCAAAGAACCACTATCTATAGTATATTTCACCACCTTAGTTGTATAGTTCAAAGACCTATAGAATGTTTCCAAAAGACACTCATCATACAACTTGTGGTTGGGGCACTGCTTCAACTTCTTATTGAACCCAAGCCAAGACTCATGTAAAGCTTCCCCAAATTGTTGCCTAAAATTATTAATCTCATTCCCTTGATTGAAGCATTTGGGATGGTGGAAAAATCTCTCTAGAAAGGCTTCCTTCAGCTTTGCCTAGTTAGTGATAGAGTCATCAGGTAGTTCAGTCTACCAAAGAGTTGTGACCCAGACAAAGAGAAGGGAAACAACAAAACTCTGATAGTATCTTGACTAACACCTAACAACATATAAGCTTTGCATATTCTTAGGAAATTTGATAGGTAAAGGTTTGGATCATCTCCAGCAGCTCCTTCAAACAATCCCTATATATTCAACAGCTATATCATAGTACTCGTGATTTCAAACTTGGCACTAGGGGCCAATGGTGGAGGGATTATGGCACTGGTGGCACCTATTTCCTTAAAATCACCATCATCCTTCTCATCCCTAGTAATGTTACACACTATATTTTGACCAATGCCTACCCAATGCAGGGTGTTTCATAGGTGTTTTCTATCAGTACTCTAGCCACATCCTTAGCTCATGCAACATCATCAACTCTTCGAGCATCATCACCTATTTGAGCTTTTTCAACTAGTCAGGCTACCTCAGCTCATTGAGCCTATGATTGACCTATCATCTCTTTATCGTCCATTCACCTGAATGAAACATAAACAATAAGAAAAGTAAATTAGAAAATAAGTACTACCATTCAAATAAACACAATAGAACTATTCCTAAACCATATTACCTGGCACCATTGCAAAAATTTTGATGTCGCATAAATTACACCCTCCAATGAAGTATAACATAGTTGCTGATTAAATATAGACTCTAACTAGGTTAGGGTCAATCCTATAGGAATATGGATAGAAAACAGGTCAATATGGTTATTTAAACTAGTAGTCAATTACTTCCGAAGGGGGGAATTCTAGTAACACGTAACTGTTTGTAAACGTACAAAGTATGATAATTTATTAATTTTTCATCAATAGATGAGAAATGACTAGGACTCTGTTCTCTATGATTTCATAACCTAGTAAGTGTAGCGTACTAGTGATCTATACTAATAATTTGCATGTAAAACTAACAAGTTAAGTTCACCTAAATGCCATTCAACCCTAATTCGATGAATATCACTCTAATCCCTTTTGGTATTCAAGTGTTTACTTATTAACCCTTACTTTAGCCTCAGATTGACTTTATCTGTTAAGGCTTAAGTCATTAGATAAGGGTTAGAAGCCTCCAATCTCTGTTGTTAATCTCTTTTCCTAATCTCGACCTCTTTAGTCAAGCAAGTGAATATTTATGGCGAGTTCTAATGTTGGCAACCATGAAAGAGAAACCAATACAAATAAAACAACAATACATCCATGAACACTGTTCTAGAATCACTAAGCACTTTAACCTACTTTATTATTCCATCATGGATCCCACATGTAATGACCCTCCTTGTCATTTTCTAGATTTTTGCTCATTTTGAGCATTTCAAGCCTTCCTATTATAGCTAAAGGTCATTTATGACTTACCAGAACTATCAGTTTGGTTTTTGGATAGCTCTTTTTGATTTTAGGCTTATTTCCCTGTTTTGGAGCTTTTATTGTTAAGAAATTGGTCTCAGACCAAAACTTCTAGTAAATGGATTCGAATGAAAATTCCAACAACTCTATTACCTCCAGAACATTGATTTTTGTCTAGGGGAACCCTGGTCTGGGTCCCAAGTCTTCCATACTTATTTTGGGTTATTAGGTGGAAATTGATAAAAATGCAACTATAGATGTGGGACCCATATTTAATCGAAAAGATCTCGAATGAAGGTTTCAATGGTTTCATTTTATAGAATGTCAAATTTTGTATTGTAGCATAGTTTGTTCACATGCACAGGGTTTCGAATGAATCACGATCCCTTGGTTGAAGTCTGTTAGGACTTCGCATTTCTTACAGTTTTTCAAGTATCTGGTGCAACTCACTTTTGCTCTTCGCGTTCGTAAGGAGATGGCCACATCTGCGAAGGGTCAAGTTCTTAACCATCGCTATCTTTAGACTTCTCTCTTGTATTTTTGATGAAGGTCGGCATTGACCCAATTCCCTCTTCTTCTTCATAATTATGACCATTAGTGTCACGTTTGTGATAGCTTGATCCACCTACCTTCGCGTTCGCGACTTACTGCCCACGTTCAAGAAGGGTAACTTTCTTGGTCATCATATTTGCAACCCTTGGCCCTCCCGATCATGAAGGCCAATTGCCTGGCAGTATATAACCCCCTTCTCCATAATTTCTAATCATTTTCTAAGTCCCTATCCACCATTATTGAACCCTAGAGCTTGAAAAATAGTGGAAAATCATCCATTGAGGCTAATGTAAGATAATTGTAACCCTCTTGGTCGTTTTCCCTTGTTTTCCCCCATCAAATTCCATCCTTTTCCTTGTACATTCCTAGAATCTTGGTCTTGAATTCATTAACTTTGTGAGCTGATTCGGGCATTGATTTTTACTCCATTTGTGCTGAACTTTTGAGCACACATTCCTTGTCTTTCGATGGACCTTGTGACAGAATCAATTTTAGAATGTCGTTTGCGGGCCCCACGAGCCTTTTTTGACCCAATTTTAGGCCAAAATTTTACTATTGTAATATGGGTAACATTTTAATCCTATTAATATGTAGTGTATTATTTTAATAGCGTGGAAGTATTTTGGTATTGTGGAGAAAGGACGAGTAACTGATGGCAATTTAAGATTGAGGTTCAGCATCGAGGTAGGCTTCATTCTACTTTCCTCTATGATATTGTATATTGAATAGATTGCATGTTAGGTAGGGATTATAGGATGGGTTTATGACTTGTATATACTGACTTGTCCTATTTAAGTAATTTGGGATAGTAATATGACCCGAACCTTAGTATAGAATACTCGTTATGGCCATATTACCCAATTATCCTTTATTATAGTCATGTTAACCATACATTAATGTTATTTACTTAGTGATTTGGACCATAACTTCCTGGATTATAGTGCTATTATCATACTAGTTATGTGTTGTTAGGACCGAGGCCATGTTTATGATACCAGTTGGACTCCAAGTGAGTATTTTATCCTTAAAGGGGACATGATTCTAGTTTATAGATGCTTAGACATTTATGGTTGTATTTTTTGGATAATGGTGATGGCATGCATACTTTTAGGTGCATTTATGTTCACTTAGTGGTACGATTCCAACCAAAACCTTGATTTTGCTATTGTTTCCTAAAAAGGGATTTATTCCCACTTTTCACTTTTAAAATAGATTCTTTTATAATGGGAATCGTACCACCTTATTTAATAAATCATGAGCTTTTGGAACTAAATATGCTATTTTGGAAATTCGATAGAGGTTGATTCTGGTCCATTATTAATCCACTCTTTTATTATGCTGATTTAGTCTCGAACTTGATCTCGGAGAATGGATTTACAGATTTATACTCCTTTAGTCCCAATTTTGAGTCTGAGCACTTATTATACTTTATATATCTCTCCGCTATTGGACAAACTAGATTGATTATAATGGTTACTGGAAGTCCTGGTTTGGGATTAGGAAGTGTATACGGATATCTCCAGTCCCCTATGGGCCCCTTCATCCATGAGCCACAGTGCCATAGGTCCTGCCTTTGCGAGCTATTGAGCTTAAGGAGGTGTAAATACTTGATAAGTTATGGCACTTAGTTGATATATAGTATTGGACTATCCTTGCATTCATTCGTTTATATGCATCGCCTATCACCAGTATAATTGTTTGGAAATTATATCTATCAGTCTTATGGGGGGTTGTATTGGTATAACTTATAGTTGATATATACTGAGTGCTTGCTTGAACCTTTCGAGCTTATGGGGGCTTGGTTAGGTTATTGTTTGTACGGACTAGCTAGTTACTTTAATGTTAGTTATTATGGTTAGTTCGTGGCGGGATGGTTATGGAATTGTACTCGAGATTATTGGTACGTTAATGATTCCTTTTCTCTATTGTAGTAATATACGCTATTTCTAGATTATCTCACAATTAGTCTCATTTAGGATAGAGACATCGATTGTGCTAGTATTAGCTTTCCTTTGTTACGACCCTCTAGATGTTAGGTTAGCTCCCTTAGGATATTACTTTTGAGTTTAGTCCTATATATGTGTATATATATATATGGTATTACCATATATCTCTCTTTTTCCTTATTTATTCATATTATATATGTATCCTTTGGCCTTGTATTACTACTATATATCTTTCTTTTACTCTTCAATTGTATATTGGCTAGTGATATACGGTATTGCACTTTAGTTCCCAAATACTATTAGAATAGGATAGTTTAACTTTATTTATCCATTAGCATTATTATGTTTAGTTTCTTAGATAGCAGCCTGTAGTTATATTTTTGCTTTGCACGTTATTTATGCTTGCATTATCTTTGGAGCTCAGTCAGTTGATGCCTACTGAGTACCATGTGTTTGGTACTCATACTACACTTTTGCAGCCTTCAAATCATAATACAAGTTCTCTTTATTGATATGTACATCGTGTGGAGAAGCTATGGATTAGAGATTCGAGGTAAGCTTCTGCTATTTCGAGTATTTTTGCTCTCTCTCATATTATTAGTTTGATCTCTATTTTGTATTTGAGTGACGTCTTTGCATATATATTTACTCTGTATTCCACTTTGTACTCCTGTTGTGTTAGAAGCTCTTGCACTGGCTTCACCAGGTTTTGGGATTGTAATCTATATTAGTTTCTTTATTAAATTTATTTTCGCTGATTTATTCATTTTTATTGGTAGTCCATTACTAGCTATTCTGGATTATGGGTTTGCTTACCTACTGATGGGTTATAGTAGGTTCCATCATAACCTGAGTAATCGGGTCATGACAAATTAGTGTTATCGGTGTTTTTAGTACAAGAGCTAACTGCTTAGTAGAGTCCTGTGGATCAGTACGAAGACGTCTGTATCCTATCTTCGAAAGGCTATAGGGCATTCATAGGAAATTCTATTCTTGATTCCCGGTTATGATTCCATACTTCTATGAACCTCTAAGTACTCCTTTGAGTGTACTCTTTCCTATATGGATAACACGAGGTATCTGATAGATGTGGATGGGACTTCTATGTGTGTTACCAGAGTTTCTACTCAACGTTGGGCTAGGGAGTTAGAGGTTGATATTGGTGATCTTTAGCGTCAGTCGGAGATGATACCTAGTACATCGAGTGGTTCTCAGGCTAGCGTTGGGTTGGTTAGTGTTCAGTCAGGTTTTTTATCGATTTTAAAGTATGAGATTAGGTTTCTCAAGTGGGCCAGTCAGACATCTATGTTATATGCTACAAAGCATGAGATAGTGTAGAGATTTATTAGAGGGTTAGCTTTACCACTCTATTTATCACAAAGCATTTGATTGTAGTTGGGTCTTCTTTCTCTTAGGTTGTTGATCATGCGAGGGCTACAAAGAGTTCTTGTATTGAGATATATGGATGTGGCTGTAAGAGGCACCATATCAGCAGTACAGTGTTAGTGGTATTCCATCTGGAGGTAGGGATCCTCCCAATAAAGGCCAGCATCACTTATAGCCTATTAGGTCCATGCGGGTAATACCTGAGGTTATGGGTGATTCTCAAGTAGGTCGTGGTGGTCATAGTGGATAGAGTTCTGGTTAGGTATCATAGAGTATTCGGTCTAAGCCTTCACATCGTGGAAGCCATTCGGGGTCAGCAGGTGTAGTGCATTAGAGTGTCCCAGGGGCATGCTTTGATTATGGTGAGATTGGTCATTGGTCTAGGGAGTGCCCTAGGTATGAGTTGGTTAATCAGTTAGGGACAACTCCTGTTTCTCACTATGTCAGAGCTTCAAAGGTTTGTTTTGACTGTAGAAAGATCGGTCACTGGTCCAGAGAGTGTCCCCGACGTGGTATTATTAATCATTCAGCTCATCTAGATCACTCTCATAGAGTTGTGGCACCTTCAATTAGAGGTAGTGTAGTTAGTGCCTCATCTAGTCATTCAAACACTCAGTCCAGGTTTAGACTCGTTCAAATTCATACTTTTTTGGGTAGGCCAAGACTATGACTTTGGATTTTCACCGTGATAGGTGCGCTATTGATTCCCTACCTTTAGTTTCTATTCAAGTTAAGTTGAGGCTTTCATACCCATCAATGATTATATGCCTTGGTATTTTATGTTAGTTGTTGTATGCCTTTGTGTAGATTTGTGCATATGTGACTACCCCCATAGATCAATTTTTTTAGTATTGGATTGAGTGGATTGGTGTGATAATTTCCTAGTGGTGTAGTATTTAAGTTAAAGTCCCTTTCTTTTGGTATATTGGCCTTGTTATGGTCATAGAGTGGTAATGGTTGTTGCTTTTCATTTTTTGTGCCACCTACACCTTATACGGTTATTATTATTGTCATTGTTTTGATATCAATTGATTCTTACTTGATAAATGGCTAGATTAGTGTTATCTAGTTTGTATCCACTTCTTTTAGTGATGTAAGGTTGGTTGTTTTTCTTCTCTATTAGCAAAGTTAGATTGGATTTTTAGAGGGAGTGAAGAAAGGTTTGGCCTTCCATGGTTTCATCATGATTCTAGCTTGGGAAATTCTATTTTATAGCCTGCTCCTATCCTTGATAAGTCTGAGGCTTGCGTTCTAGTTTGTTAGGTTTGACTCCTGCTAGGAGTCTTAATCTTGATGTTGGTGTTGAGTTGGGTACCCCATTCTTTCTGTAACATGATTCATAGTTCAGTTGAGTTAAGGTTGGTTTAAATGGGTGAATTCAGAAATTTCTCATTTCGATATTTGTTTGACCTAATGTGACTTTGTGGAATGCTCCTGCTTGGTGATATGTGCTTATGGGTAATCATTGTTATAGATTGAGTAGTGGTTTGACCAAATTCGGTCTAAGATTGGGATTTTCTGAGTTGCTCGAGTTTTGGCTACCATTAGTACCCTTTGCAGCCTTGGTGAGTTCTTGGTTATGTTCTTTGGCATCATTTCAGTTCCAGCTCTTGTGCGAATCTTTGGATATATTCTTAGTTTCTGAAGTTGATATTGCTTTGAGTATTTGACGTTACTAAAAACTTATTGGCTCCAGTTATGGTTTTTGATTCTTTTTTAAATGACGGGTGGGGAGTTCTAATAGACTTTAGAATATGAATGCTTACTTATCAGTAGGATTGGTTTGGATAACTAAGATCGAGTAGTTCAACTTTGATGTAGAGATTACAACTATGAGTTGAGTAACTTGGTTGCAGCCCTATTTTTAAAGTTTGATTCTGTTAGGACTTCATCGATAGGTTGACTAGGCCTACTTATTACCTACTGACTCATTTTTCTTCAGTTCAGATGGATTTTGATTGATAAATACTTTTACTGCTTTTGGCTTGGTTTCTTAATTATCATCAGAATTCTGAATGTCTACTCAGCGGGAGAAGTGTACTTGAGTTTGTTTTAAATGGTTTCATCCATAGTCGTTGAGGCATTCTGGAGTGGATCTCTTAGCTTTGAAAGATTGTGCGTTAGACTCCTGACTATCAGTTTTGAGGGTCATATAAACCTATTGTAGCTTTGGCAAAAGATCGCAGTCTTGATCATCTCTATTTGTGTATCCAGGTAGCACCTTATGGGCTTATTCTTATTCTTGCCAACATGGATTCTTGGTAGTTAAGATTTAGTCTTTTGAGATTTTGGATGAGGTGATTACGTGGACAGGACTTAGATGATGTTGGAGTGCTTCGGTGCAGTTCAGAGTAGACATCAAATTTGGAAAGGAAAGAAAATGTTAGATTTGGAATTTGGAGTTGGCTGTATGGTTCATGTATTGGGTAACCTTTAGCTTGGTTGAGTTTTTTCTTGGTTGTGCTTGTATCGGTGCGATGTCTGTGTCTTTTTATTTATGTTTACGAGTTTCAGCCGTGCTTAGTTCAGTTGGAGGCCAGTTAGCGATTGAGAATGAGTTTTTGGTTATTTGGAATAGTGAAATAAAGAAGTTAGTGAAAAAGGGATACCTTTAGTGAAATCCCTTGGAAGTGTTGTGGTGCCTTAAAGGTTATTTGGGGAGTCTTGCTTGGAGCATGCGGGCCCAGTATCTCATCCTTTTGAGCTTTTGGGCTCTTCTTATCAATTGACTTTCAAGGATGAAAGTCCTTTTAGTAGTGGATATTGTAATGACCCTCCCAGTCATTTTACTGATTTTAGTATGTTTTTGGTACTTAGAGCCTTCCCATAGCGGCTACAGGTCATTTATGACTTGTCGAAATTGTCGATTTTGTTTTCAGACAGTTTGTTTGGGTTTTAGGCTCATTTCCCTATTTTAGAGCTTTTGTTGTTAAGAAATTGGTCTCGGACCAAAACTTCTAGTAAAAGGACTCAAATAAGAATTCAGATAGCGCCGTTAGCTCTGGAACATTGATTTTAGGCTAAAGGGTTCCTTGCTCCGGTTCCTAAAGCTTCCAGAATCTATTTGGGCTATTAGGTGGAAATTGGTTAAAATAGAACTATAGGTGTGGGACCCATATTTAATCGAAACGATCTCAGATGAAAGTTTTGATGGTTCAGTTCCATTTTGTCTAAAATGTCAAATTTGGTATAATAGCATAGTTCATTTGTGTGTACGGGGTCCATATAAATCCCAAGTCCCCCGTCGAAGTCCGTTAGGACTTAACATTTTTGTTGGTTTTCCAGCATCTGTTGCAGACCAATTTTACTCTTCACATTCATGAGGAGCTGGCCATGTACGCAAAGGGTAAAGTTCTTGACCTTCGTGATTGCAAGCCTTTTCTCTTGTGTTCACAATGAAGGTCGGCATTGACCCAAATCCCTCTTCTTCTTCACAATCGCGACCATTAGTGTTACATTCGCAATAGCCTGATCCACCTACCTTCGTGTTCGTAACTCATTACCTACGTTCGCAAAGGTTAACTTTCTTGGTCATCACATTCGTGAACCTTGGCCCTCGCGATCGTGAAGGCCAATTGCCTGGCAGTATATAATCCCTAGAGCTTGGAAAAGAGAGGTAAATCATCCATTGATGCTAAGGTAAGCTAATTCTAACCCTCTTAGTCGTTTTCCCTTGTTTTTTCCCATAAAATTCCATCATTTTCCTTGTAAATTCCTAAAATCTAGGTCTTGAATTCCTTAACTTTATGGGCTGATTCACGCCCCAATTTGTACTCCATTTGTGCTCAACTTTTGAGCACACATTCCTCATCCTTTGAGGGACGTCAAGATGGATCCAATTTTAGAATGTCATTTATGGACCCCATGGGCCTATTTTTGACCCGATTTTAGGCTTGAAGTTTTATATTGCAATATGATTATCGTTTTACTCCTATTAATGTGTCGAGTATTAATTTGATAGCGTGACAATATTTCAGGATCATGGAGAAAGGACAAGCGATTCATGGGCAATTCAAGTTTGTGGTTCGGCATCGAGGTAGGGTTCGGTCTACTTTCCTCTATGAGATTGTGTATTGTATAGATTGCATGCTAGGTAGGGATTATAGGATGGGTTTATCACTAGTATAAACTGACTTGACCTATTTAGGAGATTTGGAATAGAAATGTGACCCCAATCGTAGTATAGAATACTCATTATAGCCATAGAACCTTATTATCCTTGATTATAGACATCTTAACATTAGATTAATGTTAAGGATCCCTTAATATAAGATATACCTTTGAATTAGTGATCTGGACCGTAGCTTCCCACATTATGGTGCTATTATCATTCTAGTTATGAATTATTGCCCGAGGTCATGGTTACGATAGCAGTTGGACTCCAGGTGATTATTTTTTCCTTAAAAGAAACATGATTCTAGTTTATCGGTGCTTAGACGTTTATGGTTGTATTGTTTGGATACTGGTGATAGCATGCATACTTTTAGGCGCATTTATGCTTACTTAGTGGTACGATTCCAAACAAAAACCTTGATTTAACTACTGTTTTCTAAAAAGGAATTTATTCCCGCTTTTTAGTTTAAAAACAAATTCTTTTATAACGGGAATCATGCCAACTTCTTTAATGAATCATAACTTTTTGTAACCAAATATGCTATTTTGGAAATTTGACCAAGGTTGATTCCAGTCCATTATTAATCCACTATTTTACCACTACTATTTACTACGGTCAAGGGAGATTCCAACACTTTCTACATTATTATGTTGATTTAGTCCCAAACTCGATCTCGGGCAACACGTATTATACTTTTTATATCTCTCCGATACTGGACGGAGTTGATTGATTATAATGGTTACTGAAAGTTCTGGTTTGGGACTAGGCAGTTTATACGGATATCTCGTGTCCCCTATGGGCCCCTTCATCCATAAGCCACAGTACCGGAGAAAGATGGTCGCCACAGGTCCTGCCTTTGTGAGCTACTGAGCTGGAGGAGGTGTATACATTTGGTACATTACGACATTTGGTTGATAAATGGTACTGGACAATCCTTGCATTCATTCATTTATATGTATTTCCTATCACCAGTTTAATTGTTTGGCACTTATATCTACCAGTATTATGTGGGGCTGTATAGGTATAAGTTATGGTTGTTGTATGCTAAGTGCTTACTTGAATCTTCTGGGATTATGGGGCCCCAGCCCCAGTTAGGTTATTGTTTGTCTAGACTAGCCAGTTACTTTAATATTGGTTATTATGGTTAGTTCGTGGCAGGATTGTTATGGACTAGTACCCGAGATTGTCAGTATGTTTTTGATTCCTTTTCTCTATTGTAGTTAGATACATTATTGTTAGATTATCTTATGATTAGTTTCATTTTGGTTAGAGACCTCGATTATGCTAGGATTAGCTTTCCTTCTTGGTTATGACCCTCGAGATGTTAGCTCCCTCAGGATATTACCTTAGAGTTTAGTCCTATATATGTATATATATATATTTGGTATTACCATATATCCCTCTTTTTCCTTATTTATTCATATTATATATGTATCCTTTGTCCTTGTATTACTACTATATATCCTTCTTTCACTCTTCAGTTGTATATTGGCTAGTGATTTATGGTATTGCACTTTTCTTTCCAAATACTGTTAGAATAGGATAGTTTATCCATATTGCTCCACTAGCATTATTATTTTTAGTTTTTGGATAGCTGCATGTAGTTATATTCCTGCTTTACATGTTATTTATGCTTCATTATCTTTGGAGCTCAGTCAGCTGATGCCTACTAAGTACTAGGTGTTTGGTACTTATACTATACTTCTGCAGCCTATAGATCATAGTATGAGTTCTCGCCATTGATGTGTACACCGTGAGGAGCAACCATGGATCAGAGATTTGGGGTGAGCTCCATACATTTGTAGTATTCCTATTCTCCCTTATATTGTTAGTTTGATTTCTATTTTGTATTTCAGAAACGACTTTGTATATATATTGACTCTGTATTCCACTTTGTACTCCTGTTGTATTAGAAGCTCTTGTACTAACATGGAACCCTGGCAGTATAAAGTCCTGACTTTGAATTGTCAGACCATTTTCTCACCATTTTGATTATTGAGACCATGGGAAAAAATTATTTCTTGAGATATTTCATCATAATTCACTTTGGTAAGTTCTGTACACCTTTTCTTGTTTTATTTTTGGTATTTATATGATTTAATACATCCTTAACTCCGTAAATTCAAGCTCAATACAGTGAAATCCTCCATTGATCAAGTGAGTTCTCAAGGTTGTTTTGAGGCCCTAAACGAACTCCGTTCTTGTTTAACTTTTGGGCATGAGTTCTTTACCCTATGGGTGGCATAATTGTGGGCCAATTTTTGGCCTGAATTTCTTAGTACCAATATGGATATCAATTTTCTCATCTTAACGAGTAGGTTATGATTTTTATAGAATGGAAAAATTCTGAGGCTCTACGGAAGGAAAAAGTTTTTGTGTAAAGGCCTGAGATTTTCTTATCGATCTTAAGGTAGATTATGACTTCCCTCTCATTAGACTTAGCTTTATTAGGTAGTATATTTTATAAATGGAATATTTTCTAGGGTATTTGTATGGTAGGATTAGGTTTACTTCAACATTTATAATTTTATTGGCCTATTTTAGGGACATTATATAAGAATGATTGCTTGATCCTTAGATGAAGAGGCTTATTGTAGTAATTAGGATTAGATTAGGGGCCCTCAGTATAGGTTTGGGGTAGGATTTCATGGTAGAGTGGGTTTTTATTGTTTACATTACCTTTGTGTTATTTTCTTTTTAAGTTATCCATATGATATGAGATTGTGGGCATGAGGTCACGGACTGGTACTGACTGGACTCCAAGTTGGCATGATTATGGCATATAGGGTGGTTTTTCCCTATTTTGTGTATACACACACATATACATACATATATATATATATACACACACTTATTTTGGTACACACATATTCATTCGCTCATATACATGGATTATGGTACAATTTAGAGAGAATATACTAAATTTTGGCTTTTAAACTAATATTGTCCCACTTTTATAACTAATTTGAGCTTCGAGAGAATCATACCACTTTAATTACTGATTTTTTGTTTATGAAAGGACTGTACCACTTTTAAACTCGGTCTGAGGTAAGATTCTGATCCATTTCTACTACTATTCGATCCGGCTTAAGATTTTGATCCATTTCCCATTTACTTTGTAGCTATGTCTGAGGTGAGATTCTGGGCCTGAGGTAAGATTTTAGGTTTCACTGCAATGGCCACATATTGCATTACATCTCCCATACTGCACATTATTTTTAATTTATATTCAAACTGCGTGTATTATGATTACTATTTTTATTTTATCCCTTTTATGTTTTAGACTGATAGGTTTGTTTTCGGTGTGTGGTTTCTTACTCTTTTGTTATTTATGTTATATATTGTCTTCTAAGATCAGTCGGCCTATGATGACTACTGAGTACCCTATGTTTTGGAACTCATGCTACACTTCTGCATCTTTTTTTTTATGTAGATCCTAGCTCGAGTCATCCTCATTGATCCTGCTCGTTTGGAGGCACTGGTTGACTGGATTTGTGGTGAGCTCTGGGCATCGAAAGGCTTATCTATTTCCATCTTGCATCATCTGTCTATATTTTTTACATTTTGGATAGCTTTGTATCAGTATAATTTTATTCTTGTACTTTAGTGGCTCTTGTATAGGTGACACCAACTTCGGGGTTGGATAACTTGTATGTTTTGTCTTCCTTTTATTTCCATAGGATCCATAACTATATATTTCGTATCTGTTATGTATGTATCTATACATGATGTCCCGTTTGTCTCATTTTAGCTTTTTATTATTTATGTTAGCTGTTACTTTTGGTATATTGCTTGGGTTTTGGCTTACCTGCGGGAGAGTGATGGTAGGTGTCATCTTGGCCCGATTTTGGATTTTGACAGGAATCATTCACCTATAATGTGATATCTTAAATAGATACATACATGAAATTCAAGATTATCATACGTACGTTTATTGTCAACCTGCGGTTTTACTTTCACATAATTGCTTGCTCAAAATTATTGAGTTAAGAGCATAACATTCAGATTATGAAATCAAGACAATTCATCTTGATAATATTATTTTATAGCCTATTGGTTTGATGTTGAATATCTATGATAAATAGGTATACTATTGCTTATGAGGACAAAGCTTTATGTGTTGGTTTGAAATATGATATATTGAATATAACAACGTTTCTATGCATCAGATCAATAAAATAGGATGAAATACAATAGAAAGGAGAGAAATGTACTTGACTTATTAGATAATGGATAGGAATATATTTGAAATCATAGAGTTACTATTATGTATCCCTTTCGTAACTATCCTAATAGCTAGAACATAGTAATAGATCACTTCTTCCATGGATCAAATAAGAAAAAAATGCTATTTATTTTACGTAAAAATCATACATGTTAAAGAGAAAAACTTAAGAATTATGGTTGGGCAAACTTGAGTTAACTAATAAGGAAAAGAACAAAATTCAAGTTGCGCGAAGAAGGTGGTTTTTACTCTACTCAAATGAAATATGAAATGTAGTATTGAAATTTTGTTGATATTAGAAGCAATATGCAAAAAGGAAAAAATACTATTTTTCTTTCAATTATTTTAAAAGAAGACATTCATTTATTTTACTATGTGAAGTTCAGATTAGAGAAAATCAGCTTTAGTCTGGACTGTAAAATTTTTTGATGATCGGTACCAAATAGCAATATGCAACAAACAATAATGTAATTCAATTTTTGAAAATTTTTACAAGTTCATGTTGGTGCTCTTGCTGCAATTGAGGCAAAAAAAAAAAAAAAGCAAAAAATTTGAAAGTTCTTGATAATATGATAAACACTCACCTTTGATATTTAAGAGAATCCCATTTATTTTTCTTGTTAAGGTGTAAACAATTTTTAAAATGATAAAATCGTATGCTTACTGATACTACTGAATTTTTTTAAATTTTTTTTTTTTTTATGATACTTCTAACTCGATTGAAGGAATGACTGATAATGATTAAGGACTCATCATTAACATATACGTGTATTTGTACACTTGTCCCTTAACTATGGAATCTAAGTGTGGATGTGAGAGCGATCGGAAGGGTGATGGAAGTATAAATTTTTTTATTTTTGTGTTGTTGCATAAGAGAATTTGATTTTTAATTTCCATATATAACTTTCTTTTGTTTGCTTTTCCTAAGAGTTTTGTTACTTTCTAGCTTATCACAATTTTTATTATTTTATGTCTTTATGCTTTTCTTCATAGTTTCTTTAAGCTATTAGAAGAATGATGTATATGCTAAGTTATAATTTTGGTGAGTCAATTTTTTAGTAAATAATGATCAGAGTTCCTCTTTGATAGCAAGTTGGTTAGTTTTTCGAGTTCGTTTGTTATCTGTCTTTTTTCTTCTCTAGATACGAGTTTGTCATATTTAAATTTCACTCTTTTTTTTCTTAATTAGAAGTTGCAAACCATACAAACCCAATTTCTCTAATAAGAAAACAGGATAAAAATAATAAAATCAGCAATAGAAAAGCGTTAGGACAAGCCTTTACAAGAACAACAATCCTCTAATACAAGAAACAAAAAGCATGGATTCTTATTTACAGAGTACTATTCTCTAAAGTAGTTAATATCAAATTCACACAAAAAGACTCTGACAATCAAAGAAGACAAATATCAGAAACTAGCAACCCCAAAATAATAACATCAAGGAAATCAGATCAAATTAAAGCCACCAAAAACAATTACTGAAATGAAGAAGAAAAGTAAGTGAACTCGTAGATGTGAAAGTGAAGAAGATGAAAAGAAAGAGCGAAGAAGATGAAAAAAGTACAACAGTTTCTTTGTTGAAATTTTTTTTGAAAACTAAACTTTTCAAGAACTGATAAAATAATTGAATTATTAAACACAAACACAGAAAGATTATTTTTAGACAGTACTTGCTATGCTAAATCAAGAAATAATGATAATTCTAATTGAAAGAAAATATTTATCCCCATCATAATAATACTTTTTAATATTATGTATAACACAACTTCATTATTTATATCCGTAATGGCAAAAGCGCATTAGATATAATGTAAACAAGACAAAATATTTTCTTGTCCATTTGTTTGGGACACAAACATTTTCTTTATTTTAGTTTTTTGAGTTGTACCCACAGTTTGACATTATTAGATATTTTGGTACAATGACTTTCAGTTTCTAGAGTATTTTAGACACTTGGTATTTTCCACACTTGTTTATTTATTATAATTATTTAAGAATGATAATGGAATTGCTATTTCTCTTCTAAATAATAGTTAAGTGTTGAATTTGAACAATTTGGGTTAGATGGTTCTTCCACTGGAAGGATAGTGTGTGTTCCACTCATGATGGGTTTGGGTCGTGACAAAGTTGGTATCAGAGCAATAGGTTAGTTGATTGCATTGTACCAAAATGAGTCCAGTAGAGACTTATGGAATGGTATAGAAACATCTGTACTTTTCTTTGATAGACTATAAAACTTTAGGAAATTATCACTTTCTTTCTTCTTTCATGCTATAACTTAATTCCAATTGGTATCTGGCGATCCAAATTAGTATCTAAACACTTCACTCTTTTTTTTGGAGATGGTGAATACGAGAGCTAACAGAGCAATAGTAGTAGCTCCTGGACCAGTAGTTCCAGTTGCAGGACCTGACGCTAGAGTCATAGGATGTAAAAGAGAGAGAGGGAGAGGTAGGGTAACACCCACCAGAGGTGGAGCTTGGGCTATAGCTAATCCATCTTAAGAGAGATATGAGACACCTCCCTCACCTTAGGACCATCTTGATGAGGTTATGAATAAGAAGGTTTTTGATTATGAAGAGGCAGTACCAGTTTTGATAGTTGTAGCTCCTCCACCCATATTGTCTGAGGTGAATCAACAGGTACTTGCTTTTCAGGGTGGGCTGGAAGGTACTTAAAACATGCCTATAACACCTGGTTACTAGTTTCCAAGGGTGTATCGTGCTACTGTTTTTGCTCCTAGGATGGATGAGGTCTCAAGAACAGAGGTTTTCCCTCGTCAGATTTTAGGTGTTGTTATGTCTGGGATTGAACATGATATGTTGACTAAGTTTTTCTATATTAAACCTCTGACCATTGTTGGTACTGAGAAGGAGAGTATCTACCTCTTTGTGAAAGTTTTGAATACTGATTTGTAGGTTCTGGCTAGACAGAAGACTTATGCTGGAAAAACTTTTATTGATATTGTTGATTATGTAAAGAAGGTAGAAGGATTCAAATAGGCTGGGCAGGCCAAAATGGTAGCAAAGAAAGCCTAAAATATGGGTAACATTAATGGTTCTTACTCTAGGGGCTATGGGCATCAGGCATACCCCTCTCTTCCTATACAGTTAGCTCTACCAGCATCTACAGGGGGTCTATTAGGGACCATTCAAAAGTATTTATTTGCGAGAAGACAAAGGGCTTCATATTGTTTCTCTAGCTAGCCTTTCTTAGATCGAGGTTGTTTTACTTGTGGTCCTCTTAGTCACTTCAAGAGGGATTATCCTATGGTAGAAAGGATAACTTCTAGGGCAATCAGCAGTCTCGAGCTATAGTTCTAGCTGGTAGAGGTGGTAGTGGTAATGGTAGAGGTCATTCAAAAGGTGGGCTTGGTAATCATCATAGAGTACATGGTAGAAATCGATGTGGTGGTAATTGATGCGCCATGGTTACATGGCACTTTCGATGCTTAAAACAAGGAAAATATGCAATAACTTGGGTGTATTTTGTTGGTATGATGTGGTTTCTGTCCTACTTTGCCAAAAAACATGTTTTTAAAAGGTAAAATGATCAAAAAGGAAGAATCAAACCCGAGAATGAAGTGTCGAAAGAAGAAAGAATAAGAACCTACACCAAAGATGGACCCATGACACAAGTCACGTGGCATGACTACCACTCATGTAACGTGAGTGGCTGGCGTGAGTCCACTTCAGAGATCCAAGATAATTTTTGATTTCCATGACACAGGTCACGTGGCGTGAATTCCAGTCACGTGACGTGGAAGTATGGCGTGACTCAACTTCTGAAGATGTCTGATTGAGCCTGATTCCCACGACACCAACCTAGATGGCGTGACTTGTTTCCACGATACCAAGTCACGATACCGTGGAAGTTGACGACTCTATTCTCCTATTTTGTTTTGGATAGGATTATTTTTGTATCTATAAATACCCCTATATAGTCCTAGGTGTGAAAGTAAGTCATTACATTGTTTGGAGAGCTATTTTACTTTGTTTTGGAGTTCTTAAACATATTCTGGGTGTTGTCGTACAAAACCTAATTTGAGTTTTATTAATAATTGAGATTTTAGTTTTCTTCATTGTTGTGAGATCATAATTATGTTTTCATCTCCGAATTCTTCTGGTGTTCTTAAAATTATGAGTATCTAAACCCATCAACTAGGGTTGTGTGAACCATGAGGAATTAACGAAACCGGTTAAGTGCAAGACAATTCTGTACCGCTGTGTATACATGTATTGTTGTTTCCTTCGTTGTGATTGCTCTTCTAATGGTTGCAAACATTAGAAACTCGCCTGTATTCTAGACTTTCTCGAGAGAGAGGTAGAGATTGGGAAAAGGAGATAATAACAGAGATTTGAAGCTATCAACCTGAGCCTTAGCGGGAATGGTTATCTGAGATCCAGGACAAGGGTTAGTAGTGCGACACTCGGAGACCGAGAGGAGAAGAGTGAAATTTGTCTAACCAAGGTCGAGAGATGTTTAGACGAATATATCTTGTCAGATTTTGCATGCCACATAGCGGGACGATTTTGTTAGCACAAGTAATTGGTGGAGTTAAGGAATCATTGGGGATCACTGTCCTAGTGTATCTCTTTTATTATCTACACACTCGATACGACCAGCAATTGTTACTGACACTTTTGTTTCACAAACCCCCCCCCCCAGTTTTATTTACTTCCCAATTGTTCCATCCGGTATTCTACTCAAACTTCAACCTATTCCCTATGGGATCGACCCCAACCTAGTTGGGTTCTATATTTGATACAGCGACCGCATTATACTTTCTGGAGGTATATTTTGGGCGACATCAAATTTTAGCGCCGTTGCTGGGGAATACTGTTACGGAGTTTAATATTACTAGTTGGAGTTGATTGGTTGTGTTTTTACATACTTTTGAGGGCATACGCCGGTGTATGCCAAATACTACGAGTCAAGGCAATCCTCTGATTCCACTTGTTCTTGAAATCAAAAGGACTCTGAGAGCTAATCGGAGAATGGTGAATATTGAAGGAGTTCAGAATCCCGCAGCTGCGGGAGACATTCATAACCAGCCAATTCATTCGGTTGGTCAGGAAATAGCAGATCAAACAACTGTTCGATTGACACGAGAAGAGCATGTTAGACAAGCTGCTCTTAGACAAGCAGAGAGAGATAATCGAGCTATGTAGGAAGCAGCACAACGTCTGGCTGATGCTGAAGAGCAACAAAGACGACTAAGAGAACAACCGAGACTATAGGTGCCTGTTTATGATGATCCTGAATAAGAAGATCTGGCCTACTTTGAGCCAATAGAGACTGGTGCCATCATTCCACCAGAGTTACCTCCGGGCACTAAGTTTGACATTACTAATGCCATGATCCATCTGCTTAACTTGAAGGGTGTGTTCGCGGGTCTTCCTACTGATGATCCAAACATGCACGTAATGAATTTTGTAGGGGTCTGCACGTCATACAATCTGCCTGGAGTTAACCAAGAGGCTATTCGGTTGAGGTTGTTTTCATTCTCCCTTACAGGAGAAGCTACTTTGTGGTTGGCTAAGTTGCCACGAGGTTCCATCACAACTTGGAAAGAATTGAGAAATCAATTTTTGGAAAGACTTTTCCCACCTTCCAATATACTGCAGTTGAAAGACAAGATTTACAATTTCAGATAGCTTCATTCTGAAGCGCTCTATGAGAAATGGCTGAGGTTCAAAAAGAAGCTGCAGAATGTGCCAAATCATAGGATTAGTGGTAGGAATTTACTTGAAATCTTCTATAGGGATTTGAATTTCAACACAAAGGAGGTAGCATACACTATCACTGGTGGAGAGTTCATGAGTCTGAGATAGGAACAAGCTTCAGGGATATTAGATCGTGTCACTAAGACCAATCGAGGATGGCATACTCGGGAGGCAGATACGCCGACTGCCACATATGCTATTGGAGCTTCAGCAGCTCAAAGGGCTTTGGATGAATCTGTGGCTCAAGAGGTCGTTTAGTTGAGGACAGAAATTGGTCTTCTGGCTAAACAGATAGTGGCCAAAATGTGGAAAAGGTACATGCTGTAGGTGCACAAAGTAAATCGGCTAGACATGATGATAGTGAGTCTGATGAAGAGGCAAAGTACCTAGATCGAGAAGTGGTGGGTTTCTGAGCCAAGGTCCAAGGGTCTAATCAAGACTCTTGGAACTCAAGGCAAGGGAATCAAGATCAGAACTATTATGGAGATAACTACAACAAATCGGGATACAGAGATCGAGAACGAGATAGTGACGGTGATTGGAGGCAGAAAAAGGATTATAGAGAGAAGAATGACCTTTATGTACCACCAAGAAGACGTGATGAGGAGTCTAGAAATTCAAGGATGGAGGCCCTTCTTAATAAACTGGTCAAAGGAGCAGAAAGCCAGGAAAATTACTTGAAGGAGATTAGGATTGACATTTCGGGCATAAGTCAGAAAGTGGAGTCTCATTCAACTACCATTAAACAGTTGGAGCAACAATTCGGTCAGATTTCATTGGCACTAAATCAACTTCATCCAGGCACCCTTCCAAGCAATATCGTCCAGAATCCAAAAAGATCCACCTATTCCTGCCGACAGTAATGTGACTAATGAACCAGTGGTTATTGATGTAGAAGCTGGGTTAGAGCCAGATAATTCAAAGGGTGACATGGTTCAAAATCATCATGATGATAGTGATAATGCAAAATCTGAAAAGAGGAAGGAAAAAAAGATATCACAAGTGCTCAAAACTATCCCACAACCTCCTCCTCCCTATCCTCAAAGATTAAAGAAGAAGGCTGAGGAAGGAAAATATCAGAAGTTCATCACAATATTGAAGGAGCTGTCTGTAAACATCCCTCTTGTAGAGGCATTGGAGCAGATGCCAGGTTATGCAATGTTCATGAAAGACTTGGTGACAAAGAAGAGAACTGTCAGTTTTGAGCCAGCAGATAACATACATCACTGTAGTATAGTTGCTTCGCGTTCCCTAGTTGAAAAGAAGGAGGATCTAGGAGCTTTCACAATTCCTCGTACTATCGAGTCCTACGACTTTGCTAAAGCACTGTATGATTTGGGTGCTAGCATCAACCTAATGCCATTAGCCGTTTTCAAGCAGTTGGGGTTGGGATCACCAAAACCAACCTCTATAAGACTTCTCATGGCTGATAGGACTGTGAAAAAGTCGGTAGGCATTCTGTATGATGTTTTAGTGAAGGTTGCATCTTTCATCTTTCCGGATGATTTTGTGATTCTCGATTGTGAAGTTGACTTTGAGGTTCCCATCATATTGGGAAGACCAATCCTTGCCACTGGTCATGCATTGGTTGATATGGAAACAGGGCAGCTAAAATTTAGATTCAATGATGAACAGGTCACTTTTAATGTGTGCCATTTAATGAAGCAACCAAGAGATAAGCGGGTGAGTTCAATGATAGATGCGGTTGATGATAGTGAGGTTGTTCTGTCTCTTGAAGAAAGGTTGGGAGTAGAACCTCTGGCTGTCGTGATCATGAATTTTGATGACAATGGTATTGAAGAGTAAGATGAGATGGTGGGTGCACTCGCTGGTAAAGGAGCATACACTTATGCTCCAAAGAAACTAGATCTCGATTTGAAGAATAGGGTAACTCCACCAGCTCGTCCGTCTATTGAGGAGCCTCCAGTTTTAGAGCTTAAGGCTCTTCAGGCCCACCTTTGCTACACATTCTTGGGAGCCAACAATACCTTGCCAGTGATTATTTCTGCTAAATTGGTGGATTGGTAAGTAGAGGCTTTGGTTTCAGTATTGAGAAGATTTAAGAGGGCCATTGGTTGGTCCATTGCTGATATCATAGGTATTCCACCAGGCATTTGCTCTCATAAGATCCAGCTTGATCCTGAGTGTATACCTAGCATTGAGCACCAGCGTCGTCTGAAGCCACCAATGCAAAAGGTTGTGAAGAAAGAGATCATCAAGTGGTTAGATGCAGGAGTGGTTTACCCTATTGCTGATAGCAAGTGGGTGAGCCCAGTTCAGTGCGTGCCAAAAAAGGGAGGAATCACTGTGGTTCCAAAAGACAAAAATGAGTTAATTCCAATGAGGCCGGTGACTGGATGGAGAGTTTGCATGGATTATCAAAAGATGAATTCTTGGACTGAGAAAGATCATTTTCATATGCCCTTCATGGACCAAATGTTAGACCGTCTTGCTGGTAGAGGATGGTATTGTTTTCTTGATGGCTATTCAGGTTATAATCAGATTTTTATTTCCCCCGAAGACTGAGAGAAAACCACTTTCACTTGTCCATACGGGACGTTCGCATTCAAGAGGATGCCTTTCGATTTGTGTAACGCACCGGCTACCTTCCAACGCTGCATGATGTCTATTTTTTCCGACATGGTGGAAGACAATATTGAGGTTTTTATGGACGATTTTTCTATTGTGGGAGACTCGTTTGATGGTTGTTTGGTACAACTTGCCAATGTGCTACAAAGATGCGAGGAGTGCAAGCTAGTGCTGAATTGGGGAAAATGTCACTTTATGGTCAATGAGGGTATCGTATTGGGGCATCAGATTTCAAAAAATGGCATTGACGTAGATAAGGCGAAGATTGAAGTAATTGAGAAGCTACCTCCACCTATCTCCGTGAAAGGTAT
Source organism: Capsicum rhomboideum (assembly GCA_031232105.1). Classification (NCBI taxonomy): domain Eukaryota; kingdom Viridiplantae; phylum Streptophyta; class Magnoliopsida; order Solanales; family Solanaceae; genus Capsicum; species Capsicum rhomboideum. Next base: position 71,285,717 of record CP124714.1, read on the forward strand.
TCGAAGTTTTTTAGGTCATGCTGGCTTTTATAGAAGATTCATCAAGGATTTCTCTAAGATTGCACATCCTTTATGCAAACTTTTGGAGAAAGAGGTGAAGTTCGTGTTCGATAAAGCATGTATAAAATCCTTCGAGTGTCTTAAGGAGAAGTTGGTTTCAGCTCCTATTATTGTGTCACCGGATTGGACTAAGCCTTTTGAGGTTATGTGCGATGCTAGCGGAGTAGCTTTGGGTGCAGTACTTGGCCAAAGACGTGAGAAGATTTTACATCTAATTTACTATTCGAGCAAAGTACTTAATCCAGCTCAAAAGAATTATACTGTGGCTGAGCAGGAATTGTTGGTTGTAGTATTCTCTTTTGAGAAATTTAGATGTTACTTGATAGGTACAAAGGTGATTGTGCATACAGACCATGCAGCTCTTCGATATCTTATGTCAAAAAAAGATGCTAAGCCAAGACTAATTCGGTGGGTACTTCTGTTGCAAGAATTTGACTTTGAAGTCAAAGATTGTAAGGGGACCGAAAATCAAGTTGCTGACCATCTATCACGCCTTGAGGAGGAATCCATGCTTAAATTGAAGGATAATCTTGAGATTAATGATACTTTTCCAGATGAGCAAGTATTGGAAACATCCCAAGACTTAATCCCTTGGTTTGCTAATTTTGCCAACTTCTTGGCAAGTGATCTAGTCCCGGCAGATATGTCGTATAAGTAGAGAAGGAAATTCATGCATGAGGTAAGAAAATTCTTCTTGGATGAGCCGTATTTGTTCAGGGTGTGTGCTGATGGCATAATTTGAAGATGTGTCCTAGAGGTTGAGATGATGAGTATTTTGGAAGCATGTCACTCATCTCCAGTTGGGGGTCATCATGGAGGTGCGTGGACTGCCCATAAAATCTTGCAATGTGGGTACTACTGGCCCAGTAATTACAAAGATGCTCATGATTATGCTCGCTCTTGTGACCAATGTCAAAGGCAAGGGAATATTTCACGCAGACACGAACTTCCCATGACAACTATACTTGAGCTTGAATTGTTTGATGTGTGGGGAGTTGACTTTATGGGTCCTTTTGTGAGTTCGCATGGAATGAAATACATCTTGGTAGCCGTTGACTACGTTTCTAAGTGGGTTGAGGCAATTGCGCTTCCTAATAATGAAGGGAGAAGTGTCACAACAGTTTTGAAAAAGAACATATTCTCACGATTCAGGATACCCCGAGTTATTATTAGTGATGGAGGATCCCACTTTTGCAACCGTCTGTTTAAGTCCCTTCTTGAAAAATATGGTGTTAAACATAAGGAGGCAACACCTTACCATCCTCAGACAAGCGGGCAGGTTGAGGTGTCAAATCGTGAGATCAAGTCTATTTTGGCGAAAATAGTAAAAGCCAATAGGACTGATTGGGCTCGAAGATTGGATGATGTGTTATGGGCGTATCGGACTGCTTTTAAAACACCAATTGGTGCATCACCATATCAGTTGATTTTTGGAAAATCATTCCATTTGCCCGTCGAACTGGAACATAAGGTTTTGTGGGCGTTGAAAAGGTTGAATTTAGACTGGAGTGAAGCGGCTCAATTGAGACTTGAGCAGATGAATGAGATGGATAAATTTCATCTCCGAGCTTATGAAAGTTCAGCATTATATAAAGAGAAGATGAAATTGTATCATGATGGTCGAATTGAGAACCGAGAGTTTCACCCGGGCGATTTGGTGCTACTGTATAATTCCAAACTTTGCTTGTTTGCTGGAAAATTAAAGTCCAAATGGTTCGGACCATTCACGGTAGTTAGGGTATTCTGACATGGTTCTATTAAGCTAAAAGAAGCAGATAATGTTCTATTTAAAGTCAATGGACAGCGTGTTAAGCATTATGTGGGAATTACGGAAGAGATAAAGACAGTTGAGGAACTTGAGCTTGATGAAGACTAATTAGTCAAGCTAGCCATATCGTTCCGTGACGTTAAATCAGGCGCTTCATGAGAGGCAACCCATGGGCTAGTTTGTGAAGTATGAGTATCTAAGTTAGCCGTGTCGTGCCGCGACATTCAATCAAGCGCTGATTGGGAGGCAACCCAAGATTTTGTTAGGTAGAGATCTGAACATTGGAGGAGCAGTTAGTAACATCACAAAATTTACCTGTATTGGTTCAGTACAATAAGGATAAATCACATCACTATTCATGCCACGTGAGTCCACTCACGACACGTGGATGGTGCCGTGAAATCAGAGACAATTGTCAGCTTTCAGGAACTCACCTACTCCAGGACCCACGTGGCGTGATTCCAACCCACGTCACGTGGGTCGAATCGTGGAAATCAGACAAAATGTTTCAGCCTCAGAACCTCATCCATGCCATGACTCACGTGACGTGAGTCCAACCCACGTCACGTGGGTTGTGCCGTGACAGTTAAAAATCTACAGACGCACCAAACCCGACCCGACCCGATCCTATTTTTCTATTTCAAAATCGGGTTTCTCCTTCTTTACCCGATATAAATCTGAACCCATTACCCTATTTCCCACTTTTAATTCATCTAATTAAACCCTAATTTCTATTCCTTCTCTACTCTATCAACCAAAATCCGTCTCTCCCATCACCTCAATCGCAACTTTCCGATCCCATTATCACCATAAACTAAAAAAAATTAGAACCCTTTTACCCCCAAAATTTGAAAACCCGACCCCCTAAGTCAAATTTGTCCCAAACCTGACCCTTACACTCAAAAATCTGACCCAAACTCGTTACCATGCCTCCCAAATCAAATCCCAAAAGTGACCATCTTGATTCCTCGTCCCGAATTAGCACCAAAAATCCTGATTTACCAACCCGTCTGCGTGATGAACCGACTGAGTCTGATAGAATTGGGTCCATGGAGGAGTTTGAGGTTAGCCATGATGATACTACTTTGGTACCTCGGACCACGCGGTTACAGACGCAGGCCGGAGATGCGGCCCAGGTAGCCTTTCAGCTTGCCCCACCACCTGTCGAGCTAGTTGTTTCGGATGAGTCCTCTGAGTCCGCCCCCCAGTATAAAGAGGGGGAGGATGCTTCTGCGTCAGGCTCTACAGATGATGCTACAGGTCAGGGTACATCTACGGTGGAGGCTACAACTTCTATTACTGGTTCTGGTGCCCAGAGTGCTCCGACTCCCAAGCAGAGTACGGAGGTTCAGTGTTGGTGTGTGCAGGGCATGCGTGCCTTTTATGATAGAGATGCTGAGTTGACAGAGAGGGGTGTGTGTCGGAGGAGCATTATGGAGGAGTCGTGATACCTGGTGCAGGAATTGAGGACACTGCCTGACATTTGGCCTGTCTTTGAGAGATATGTATTGGGTTGGATGGCGCAACCTTCTGGTCGTTATAGCGCGGAGTTAGTCCGAGAGTTTTATGCCTCTTATGCTGCGTCGGTTGACTTGAGCACTCGTATTGGGTAGCTATATCTTTTGCAGCCATTATTGACTCACGTCTTGGTTTGCGGTACCCGCGTGGATATTTTGGAGCAAACCATTCACCACTTCTTATTTGGGGTTGACCGTCCACTTTCGGCTTCGACTGCTGAGTTTGATCATCAGATGGACACTGTCAAAGATAGAGTTAGGATGCGAGATGTGAATCAAAAATTGGAGCTACTTATATGGATTGCGGGGTACATAGCCGAGGATGGTGTGGCGGCTAGTTGGGTGACTGGGAAGCTGGATATCAAAAAGTCCACGCTATATTTTGCTGGCAGATTCTGGTGGTCCGTTGTTCAGCATCGGTTGGGTCCAACTAATGCTGACAACTCACTTACATTAGACTGGGCTGTGGTGGTAGCCAACATATTGACTGGCTATGAGATTCACTTTGCGAGATACATCCTTCAGGAGATCCATGAGAGGGCCTTCCGAGATCATACGAATATACCCTTCCCATGCCTGATCCAGGGTTTATGTGATAGGGCAGGTGTAGCCAGGATACCTGCCCTCGACCATTATATAGAGGTGACCCGCATTGCGAATGTTGGTCTAATACAGTTGCGGGATTCTAACCCCATTCTTCCACATGGGTCACAACCATCTGAGTCATCGGGCGTAGCCCTAGATGAGCCGAGTAGCACTCCTATGCCGATTCTGGTACCGGTTAGGGTTCCTAAGACTATTCCTGTACAGACTGAGGGCGCCTACTCTATTGATGATGAGGTACCTGGTACTCGTACTCCACCGCCTCCTTCTGGGATGGTTTCAGTGTCTAGGGACTTTCTGCAGCAGTTGATTGACAGACAGATGCAAATGTTCGAGCAGAAGACCCACACTGAGACCCAGATGGCTAAGTTCGTATCCCAGCTTAAGCCTTGGGTTAGGACGACTGTAGAGGTTGCGGAGGCTAGGGTGGAGGCCCTGTTGACTACGGCAATGAAGCAGTTTATGAGGGGGCTGCATGGGAGGATTGATAGTTTTGAGGCACGTATGGCCTCTTGGATGAGTGCTGCACTAGGCCCCGATATGACTGGCTTAACCCAAGAGGTAGCAGCATTGAGAGAGGAGGTTCGGCCATTGGCATCGAGTAGCACTCCTATTATACCACCTATGCCTGCCCAGGCCTCCGTTCGACCAGCATTTGAGGTATATTTGTTCACTGACGAGGAGCCTCCGATAAATAAAGGCAAGAGACCCCGCAATCCAGAGGATCGCGGTGATAGTGATGCTGAGTATGAGAATGATATTTGGAGGGTGGTTCAAGCCTCTCGGGTAGAGTACCATGTGAGCCAGATTGGGGCAGAGCAGCAGGCGCGTGGTGCATCCGCTAGTCAGGTTGCCCCTCCCTCGGATGCACCTACTACTGAGCTGATTGATGATCCCGCTGCGGGTGGGCCCACTTCTGGTGCTTAGGGAGCCATAGGTATGTCTTCACTCCCTTGTATTTTATTGATACCTGTGCATTGAGGGCAGTGCACCATGTTTTGTTGGAGGTGGGGGTGTACCACTACTTGGGGGGTTTTGTTGTTGTATTTCTTTTCCCCCGAGTGTGCTATCATAGTAGAACCAGTATGTTTAGTATGTTATTTATGGTGTTTATTAGGAGAAAAATAAGGGAACTGTAGTGCAGTCCAGTTTAGAAAAAAATTTATGCTTTTTGAAGGATAAGGATACCCCTCCTGAAAATTTTTGTTTTTGAATTATGGGAGCAGCATGTTTATGTGTGACAACAGTTGATATTGTTATGGCACTAGGATTATAGGCAAATAATTGTAGCTAGCATTGCATGAATTGGATAGGTAGTAGTTGATAATACAACCCTGTGCTATGTGTGTGAGGTCACTACTTAGTTAACTATATGTGTGCGATCCAGAACTTGCCCGGTTACTTTTGCCTAGGTTAGAGGATAGGGGATTAGGAAAGGATCATAGGCTGTTTTTGAAAAATTCCACTTTTAGCCTAAATACCAAACCAAATGAATAAGTATCCCTTGATCCCAATTTTTAGCCTTAATTGACCTATTTCTTTCATTATCCTATTCACCTTCCCATTTTAATTATAATGAACCTGTCTTGGCCCTAGTCCCTCCTTGGACATTGTGTACCTCAACTCAGGCAAATCGCCTAAGTTAAGGGTGGCTATTATAGAGGTGCGTAGATTGAGTTGGGTATGACGAAGAGGTAAGTAAAAGAAAAAGAGAAAACAGGTTTGGGTGTGAAGAAAAAAAAAAGAGTGAAACGAAGAGAAATTGCAAAGAAAAAAAAAAGAAAAAGAGAAAATAGTGTTTTGAAAGTGAAGAAAATCACACCCAGAAATCTGAAAATAAAAGAAAAGGCGAATAAGGGAGAATAAAAATGAGAAAGGTTGAAAGTTGGAGCCAAAAGTAGTGTAGTGTCAAGGAGGGTCGAGTCACCATACCCATATGTACCATACCCGTCCCTAACCCTACATTACAAGCCGAGTAAAGTCCTATAGTGATCCTAGTCCAACTGTCTGAAAACTAAGGCGTAGAAATAAGGGCAAGCCTTTGGTATTGCATGCACACTGTTTTAACTTTGTTGTGAGAGTGAGTGTTTTGACCTCTTCCCTACATTGATATTCATTAGTATACTTTGGTGGATGGGACTTCTTTGATTGTGAGAGCACATGGGTTGCATTATTAGCTGCTAGTTTTTTGAAAAATGTCTTTTGTATATATGCTTAGTTGTTTGTGCATAATCTGGTGCCATCACTTGATCCCTTCTGTGTCATGATAATATGCTGCCTCTATACACACTTTGGTTTTGATTTGCAAATAGGAGGGGTCTGAAAAGTTTTGTGCCAAAGGCAATGAGTCGACTGTCATCGATCCCATAGGTTTCTCTTAGTCAGGCATCGTATATATGTCTTTTTGTTTTGTTCGCTTGAGGACATGCAAACGTTCTAAGTTGAGGGTATTGATGCACCATTTTTACATGGCACTTTCGATTCTTAAAACAAGGAAAATATGCAATAACTTAGGTGTATTTTGTTGGTATGATGTGGTTTCTGTCCTACTTTGCACAAAAATAGGTTTTTTAAAGGCAAAATGATCAAAAAGGAAGAATCAAGCCCGAGAATGAAGTGTCGAAAGAAGAAAGAACAAGAACCTGCACCAGAGATGGACCCACGACACAAGTCACGTGGCGTAACTGCCACTCATGTGACGTGAGTGGCTGGCATGAGTCCACTTCAGAGATCCAAGAGAATTTTTGATTTCCACGACACAGGTCACGTGGCGTGAATGCCAATCACGTGACGTGGAAGTATGGCGTGACTCAACTTCTGAAGACTTCTGATTGAGCCTGATTCCTATGAAACCAACCTACGTGGCGTGACTTGTTTCCACATTACCAAGTCACGATACCGTGGAAGTTGCCGACTCTGTTCTCCTATTTTGTTTTGGATAGGATTAATTTTGTATCTATAAATACCCCTGTATAGTCCTAGGTGCGAAAGTAAGTCATTACATTGTTTGGAGAGCTATTTTACTTTGTTTTGGAGTTCATAAACATATTTTGGGTGTTGTAGTACAAACCCTAATTCGAGTTTTATTGATAATTGAGATTTTAGTTTTTCTTCATTATTGTGAGATCATAATTATATTTTCATCTCTGAATTCTTCTGGTGTTCTTACAATTATGAGTAGCTAAACTCATCAACTAGGGTTGTGTGAACCATGAGGAATTAACAAAATCGGTTAACTGCAAGGCAATTCTGTACCGCTGTGTATGCATGTATTGTTGTTTCCTTCGTTGTGATTGCTCTAATGGTTGCAAATGTTAAAAACTCGCCTGTATTCTAGACTTTATCGAGAGAGAGTTAGAGATTGGTAAAAGGAGATAACAACAGAGATTTGAAGCCATCAACCTTCACCGAATAACCTGAGCCTTAGCAGGAATGGTTATCTGAGATCCAGGACAAGGGTTAGTAGTGTGACACTCGGAGACCGAGAGGAGAAGAGTGAAATTCGTCTAACCAAGGTTGAGAGACATTTAGACGAACATATCTTGTCAGATTTTGTATGCCACATAGCGGGACAATTTTGTTAGCACAAGTAATTGGTGGAGTTAAGGAATCATTGGGGATCACAGTCCTAGTGTATCTCTTTTATTGTCTACAAACTCGATACGACCAGCAATTGTTACTGACACTTTTGTTTCACAAAAACCCCCTAGTTTAATTTACTTCCCAATTGTTCCATCCGGTTTTCTACTCAAACTTTGACCTATTCCCTGTGGGATCGACCCCAACCTAGTTGGGTTCTATATTTGATACAACGATCGCATTATACTTTTCTGGAGGTATATTTTGGGCGACATCAGTAATACATTGAGAGGTAGTTCCCAGCCTACTAGAAAGGTTGCTCAGATTAATGATAGAGCTCATTTCTATGCCTTTCTAGGTAAATTTGAGGTAGAGGCTTCAGATGCCGTCATAACAAGTAATATTCTCTTCTGTGACCGGATGGCTATGGTTTTGTTTAGTCTGGGTTCCACTTATTCTTATATATCTATTATATTTGCCTTGGGTTTAGACATGGTTTGTGATATACTTGACTCACCTGTGTATGTGTCTACTCTTGATGGAGACTCTATAGTAGTGACTCATGTGTATCATTCTTGCTCTGTAATGTTCATAGGTTTTCAGTCTCGGGTAAATTTGGTGATTCTGTATATGCTTGATTTTGATATCATCCTAGGTATGACTTGGTTATCCCCATATCATGATGTTTGAACTGTAATGCTTAAATTGTGACCTTAGACATGCCTGGGATGGATAAGTTAGAATGGGAAAGTGTTTATTTATCGAGGCTTATGAAAATGATTTCCTTTATTCGAGCTAAGAAAACAGTTGGTAAGTGGTGTTCGGCCTTTTTGGCATATCTTTGGGATTTTATAATAGAGGCCTTTCTATTGAGTTAGTTTCCATAGTGTCATAATTTCAGCAGGCATTTCCCATCTACTTGTCAAGCACGCCTATGGATCAGGACATTGAATTTTACATTAATTTGGAGTCGGGCACTCGCCCAATTTCCATCCCTCCCTATCAAATGGCTCCAGTTGAGTTGAGAGAGCTTAAGACTAAGTCGTAGAATTTACTTGATAAGGAATTCATTTTTCCTAGTGCTTCACCTTTGGGTGCTCCAGTGTTGTTTGTTAAGAAAAAAAATGGTAGAATGAGTATGTGTATAGACTACAAATAGTTGTATAAGGTTACTATCAGGAATAAGTACCAGTTGCCCTAAATAGATAATTTATTTGACCCGTTGTTGGGTGCATCAATTTTCTCCAAGATAGATTTGAGGTCAAGGTATTACCTGTAAAGATTAACCTGAGGATATACCCAAACAAAATTTTAGGACTCATTATGGACATTACAAGTTCTAGTGATGTCCTTTGGGTTAGCCAATGTGCCGATAACATTTATGAGTTTGATGAATAGTATTTCAAGTATTTCTTGGATTCATTTGTGATTATATTTAGTGATGACATTTGGGTTTACTCCAAAAGTAAGGAGGAACATCCATGTCATTTTTGCATAGTCTTTGAAATTTTGAAGAAGCAACTTTATGTTATATTCTCTAAATATGTGTTTTGGATGTCTTCTGTGGACCTTTTAGGGCATGTAGTTTTAGAGAAGGGTGTGATGATAGATCTCCAGAAGATTGAACTGGTCAAAAGTTAGGTTTGGCCTAGCTCTATGACTTAGGTTCAAAGTTTTATAGGTCTTGCTAGTTATTATCGTAGGTTTGTCAAAAACTTTGCCTCTATTTCTACTCATTTGACAAGACTATCATAGAAGGAGGTACCATTTGTTGGACTAAAAGGTGCAAAGAGAGCTTTCAAAAACTGAAGTCTCTTTTGACCACAACTCGTATCCTTACTTTGCTAATTGAACGTAAGGTTTTTAATTGTGTTTTGCGATGCTTCATGCTTTGGTTTATGTGTAGTGTTGATGCATGATAGGAATGAGATTCCCTATGCTTTGAGGCAATCGAATCCCCATGAGAAAAATTACCCAATTCATGACTTGGATTTGGCAGTGGTGGTTTTTGCACTTAAGATGTGGAGACACTACTTTTATGGTGTTAACTGTGAGATATTCAAAAACCATTGTAGTTTACAACATGCCTTCACTCAAAATGATTTGAACTTGAGGTAGAGGCGGTGGATGGAGTTACTAAAAGATTAAGATGTGATCATCCAATACCATCTAGGCTAGGTCAATATGGTGGCAGATGGATTGAGCAGAAAATCTATAATTATGGGCAGTTTGGCCTATTTGAGTGTGGCAAGGCCACCTTTGGCTACAGAGATCCAAACTCTAGCAATGTGTTTTTTTACAATTTAGAGTATCTGAAAGGGGTGGAGAGTTAGCTAATGTGGAGGTAAATTCAATATTCCTTGATAGAATCAATGCTAAACAATTTGAGGATGTGAAGCTGAACAAGTTTCAAAACGCTTGATGCATGTAGTGTGTTGACGGTGAGAGGGCGTATGTGCATACCTCATATTGATGATATCATTCTGAGTTTGCTTGTAGAAGCTTATAGTTCCCAATACTTTATACATCCTAGTGCAACCAATATGTATCGTGACATAAGGCAGCTTTAATGGTGGCCCCAAATGAAGAGAGAGATAGAAGAGTATGTGGCCAATTGTCATAACGGTCACTAGGTGAAGTATGAACACCAAAGGCCTCCAGGTTTGCTTCAAAGGATGCTCATTCCCTAATGGAAGTGGGAGAGGATAGATATGGATTTTGTGGTGAGTCCTCCTAAGACTTTGTGGTCGTAAGACTTGATTTGGGTTATAGTGGACAGGCTAACCAAGTCCACTTATTTTATTTTGGTTAATATGAATTATAACTTAGAGTATTTAGCCAAGATCTATGTCAAGGAAGTTTTGAGATTGCATGGGGTGCCAATATACATCATGTCTGATAGAGGTACATAATTTACCTCCAAAATTTGGCACAAGTTGCATGAATATTTAGTCACCAAGCTTGATCTTAGTACTGCGTTTCACCCTTAGACTGACGGGCAGTCTGAGAGGACTATTCAAGTACTTAAGGATATGCTACAGATATGTGTGGCTGATTTTGGGGGTCATTGGGATAAATTCCTACCATTGTGTGAGTTCTCACACATCAATAATTATCATTCTAGTATCAACATGGCCCCATTTGAAGCACTGTATAGGAGGAGGTGTAGGACACCCATAGGTTGGTTTGAAGTTGGTGATGTGAAGCCTTTGGGCACAAACTTGCTGAAGGAAGCTCAAGAGAAAGTGAGGTTCATTTAGGACAAGTTATTGGCAATCCAAAATAGATAAAAGGAATATACTGACCGCAAGGTAAGAGATATGTCTTTCAAATCGGGTAAACATATGTTGTTAAATATGTCTCCCATAAAGGGAGTTATGCTATTTAGTAAGAAGGGAAAGCTTAACCCCAGGTATATTAATAAATTTAAAGTTCTTGATAATATAGGTCTAGTAGCTTATAGGTTGGCATTTCCTACAAGCCTGTCAGGTTGGTATTTCATGTTTCTATGCTCAAGTAATACCATGGGGATAGTGAATATATGATTACGTGGAACTCAGTTTTACTTGAAAAGAATATTTCTTATAGGGAGGAGCCGGTAGCGATTCTTGATCGGGATGTTCAAAAGTGAGTACTAAGGATATTAGATCAGTGGAATTCTAGTAGAAGCACTGTTTGGTTAAGGAGGCCAATTAGGAGACTGAGAAAGATATGCACAACATGTGCCCTCACTTGTTTAAGTATTCAGGTACTTTTTTTCTTTTTTCCTTATTTTTTTAATTTATCATTAGTGGTTGAACGATGGGTAAATTACTATCTATTTTAATAACCCATTCCATCGGTAAAATATAGTCTAGCTTGCCGAAATTTGGATTAAGATTCTCCCCAAATAAAGAGGTAGAAATTTTAGGCTAGGCTAGTCTTGGAGGAAATCCAAGTATGGTATGGTCCAGGTTAATGTGGTAATGGATAAGTTGGTGTTTATATGATTTGAGACCATATTATGATGACTAAAAAGTTAAGTAATTCGTAGAAACTTCCAAAAGTAAATTTGAGTTAGTAGAACTCCAGATATTGTGTTTGACGTAAAGAGGTTAGTTTGGGATGTCAATAATTGAAATTGTGATGTAAAATAGGAAAATTTATAGTATTTTTGGACTTTCTGCCTCTGCCTAGGATGCTATATGGGAGGCAGGCAGCTACTACTCGCTCACTATAGTGGGAATCAGTCCTGGTCAATCCCACCATAGCAGGCAAATCTCACAATAGTGGGAATCAGGCTGCTATAGGGGTATACGCGTTATTAAATATAAAAAATAGACTAAAAAATGTTATTTTTGTTCCAAATTTGCTTTGGATCCGAGAGAGGCAAATTAGGACGAATTTCACTTGTTTTCAACCAGAATCCTTCATTGAGGTAATTAAATCCCCCCGTTTTACTAGTTTTTCAAAGATTACTCCTTAGAATCAATAGGTTTTGCATATGGGGGAGGATTTGACTTGAATTAGGCTGATTTTCTGGTGTAATTTAGTGAAAACAAGGTGAAATCCTTGGGTTTTTGTTAAGGGTGGATAGTTTATGGTTGAATTCTTAGAATTCATCTTTATAAATATGAAATTAGTATAGTTAAGGTGGAATGAAGGTAGAAAAATCCTAGAATGAGGGATTAGTCATGATTTTAGCCTTGGGGTTTTAGGATTAGGTTATAATTCTTGTAATGGTTAGGTCATTATTTGAATGTTTATTGTATTGTTGTGTTTAGACCACAATCCAGCTGAAATTGCAAGAAAGGGCAAGATTCAAGTTTGTTAGAGCAAGTGCAAGACTTTGATTGAGGTAGGTAATGGTTGAATTGTAATTGAGACTCAATTTAACTTATGTGTGTATGTTAACTACCTCTTTGTTTACTTGTTGCAATGCATGTTGTAAATGTTGACTTCTTGTAAAATATTTCAAGTGTTTAATGATCTAAACTGAGATTGTGTAAAATGGCTTATCTGACAATGCAAGTGTAGTTGTGTATTCTAGTATTGTGATTGTACTTGTTGTGATATTTTATATTGTGAGATGAACCAGTAAAGGTCATCAACATGGAATTAGTGGAACTCAGTGAGTATAAGGGTGGAGATGTTGGAATAAGGGTGGTATAACATTGTTTTGGCATAAAGGTGGCAGACACTAGATGTCTGGGTTATTTTTGTACAGGACTAAGCTCATCCCCTGTAAGTCATAGATAGTGGGCAACCATAAGACCCATAGCATGTGTGAACATGCTATTGGTGAGTTTGACAGTTTTATGAGTGGACCAAGTTATATGGTTGTTGATATTTTGGGTTCCTTGAATGAGCCAGTTGATGAATTTTTTGTTATTTGGATCCATGAGTTGTATGGGCTATTAATATACTTGAATTGTGTGAATATTTGTTGAAGTTTATTAAATAAGTAATTGTAGCAAGGTTGACTTAATTGTTCTTACTCATGGTATTGACTTGATGGACTCTCTGTATTTTCTTATACTTGTATGAATTGTTTGGTATTGTTGAGGAGGTATAAATTCAAAGTATTACATGGTTGTAATTGTTTGCGAAGTGTATGGTAGATGTTTATATTTATTATTTTGAGTTGGTCGATCGGTACATAGTGACTTTGTACTGGTACTACCTGTGTTCCTCTTTTTTTTTTTGGGTGTAGAGCATATTCCAACAACTTCAATGAGACCTCATCTTTAGCAAGTTACCGTTCCGACTCAAGGGTGAGCTATATCTTCCGGGAAGCCATGGGCCCTCATACTTATTATTCTTGTCCATTTGTTTCGGACACAGACATATTCTTTATTTTAGTTTTCTGGGTTGTACTCATATTTTGGCATTATTAAAAGTTTTGGTACAATGACTTTCAGTTTATGGGGGAATTTAAGACATTTGATATTTTCGACACTTGTTTATTTAATAGAACTATTTGAGATATTTTATTGATTAATGGAAAGGTTATTTCTCCTCTAAAAATTTGTTAAATATTGGAGTTGGACAATTAGGGTTAGATAGTTCTCCCACTGGAGGAATAGTGTGGGTGCCACTCGCGACTGGTTTGGGTCATGACAAATATTCACATATATTACCCATCATCTTTGTATTTTCTTATGCAATTGAATCCTATAATATTATTTGTACATGTATTTTTTAACTATGGAATCTATATAAGGATGTGAGAGAGATCTGAAGCTTAAGATAATTTTCTAAAAGATTTAATACTAAATATGTGAACTTAATATAAATAATAAATAATCCCATAATAGAAAGATACCTGCTTAGTGAAGAAATCAACATAAGATAATTTAAGAATTGATGTTATTGCTATTCTTTTCATCATGTTGCAAGTTACATATTAGATGTACTATATACATATCAATAGCAAAGATGTAACACCCCGTACCTTCCTAACCCTACTTGACGATGTTGAGCAATGCTTACTTAGGTGTCGAGAGCCATACATACGTATTTTGTAATGCTATGGATGAGATAATTGACTTTTGGCCTCGTATATGTGATTAAACCTTCATAGGAGGTGTTTTATTATTTTTGTGGAACATTTGTGGGGCTCAAAACGAGGCTAAGAGGACCTCTAAACCAAGTATATTAAGGTTAATAAGTAAGTTAAAGAATAGGACTTGAAGTATCTAACCAAACCCGCGAAGAAAAGTCAAAAAATGAATTTTTCAAAAAAACTAAGGTAGGGGCGCGATGGAGAGCGTTCCACGCCGCTATGGGCTAAATTTTTTAGTCCAGAGGCAGCAAGTTGGCTCGCCCAAGGGCGTGCCACACTGGTTTTTCCACTTTTTCGAAAGTTGGAAATTTCTAAGTCCCAATGGTATCTGGGGTCGTACTGAGTCAATTTTTGCCACGTTTCTTCTAAAGCCACGAGTATATACATGAAATGAATGACATATTATATTGGTGTGATAAAATTACTCGAGAATGAATTTGGAGTCAAAATGACAGTTTTTCCCTTAAGGTCAAAATAAGCCAAACGTGGCTAGAATCACTTGTTTTTGGGATTGAGGCTACGGATATGAGTAGAATGAGTGTGAATATTATGGTAACACGTATGAGATGACTTAAACATGAGAAATTATCGATTTTATTGGGTTAAGTGATTTGGGCTCAATAAAAGCCTAAAATAAGGCAAAAGACATGGGTCACATGATCCAATCTTCTATTGACTAAGTTAAAAGAAGCATTTAATGCCAAGAATGGATAAGGATGGCCCCAAGGACTATATATAGACCGAAAAATCAGATTTTAATCAATTGGAACTCTCATGTTTTCTATATATTTTCTCCAACATTCTCTCAAACCCTAAAGAACTCAAAGTAAATTTTGGAGCAAGATCATCACTTTTCAAGCTTGGGTAAGTAATTATTGTTATGGATTAATATATTATATGCATGAAAGAGTATGTAAATCATGTTGGTTGTGCTTGGAAATGTTGGACATGGTACTTTGTGTTTTTGGTATAAGATTTGTGATCCATGGGATTCAAGCTTGAATTAGGACTTGTGCCTTTGATGAAAGAGCATGGTATGGACAAAATACGAACATGTATGGTGTTATTTTTGGTATTAAACTTTTTATTGTCTATAAGTGTAAATTGTGGGATTTTGGCCGATATGTGTTATGAGGTGTATTAAGGTAATTTAATGGATTATTTGTGATGTGGTATGGATAAGAAAGTGTAAAGGAGAAGTGTTGTGGTGAAATGTATCAACTATCATGTATTGGTCAATGTTGGGAATATCATGGAATTTTTGGAATAATAATTTTATCAATGGTTTTGTCAAGGGGAAATGACATGTTTAAAGGCAAACATGTAACCCATTGGTGTTATATGCATTTGTAAAGTAGTTGGCGGTTAATATGAATTTTGTTATGTATTTGTGTTGTAGAGTGACACATAAAGAAGGAGCGGGACTATTGTATACGCATCTAAAGTTGTATATTCATATTGAGAATACAAGGTATGTAAGGTTACTCTGTCCGTATCTTTTTGCGGTAAATAGTATTCACATTGACATTTCACTAGTCCTATGCCGAAATGTGCTAAGGTATCCTATATCCGTTTATCAATAGTCATTGTCATATATTTCCTACTCATGGACCATTTGTGAGTCTCATGTCTCATATTCATGGTTAATGTTCCAAAAGCTCAAACAAGGTTATGTTCCAATGTTCCAATAGTGATTATACTTATGTCTCTTGTTCATAGATTATTGTCCAATAGTTCCCATGGTGTTATGATTCTAATAATGTTATGTTGCAAAGTTATTCACATGTGTCTCACTCATTGGTTAATGATCCAAAGTTTCAAGTAAATTTATGACTATCAATGTATCAATCTCAAAGTAATGAATAAAGTAATGCAAATGTGGTTAATGTTTGAGTACGGGTGACAGCTTTGGGGGCGAAAGCCTAGCTTAAGCCGAACCTGACAGGGGGCAGCTCTAGGGGTGAAAACCTAGCTCGAGCCGAGCCTGATATGTTGATTTATGGGTGGAAGATTTAGGGGCATAAGCCTAGCTCGAGCCGATCCCAACATGATGATATGTTATGTAAAGACCCACTGATCAGTCGGGGCCCGGGTGCATTGTGACACATGTATTTACAAGCAAGCATTGATTGTAAAGAAAGTAATGAAAGTAATGAAAGCAATTCACATGGTTTCCAAATGCAGAATGGTGACTTACTCACATTGATTAGTCATTTGTATTGAGTTCATTGATATGTTCATGTGTTATATAGTTTCACTTGAGCCTTACATACTCAGTACTTATTCCGTACTGACCCCTCTTGGGGAATTTACCTTACTTGCTGCAGGCGCAGGCACTAGTAGGCCTCCACAGTATGTTGCCAGTCGTTCCAGATCATTGGTGAGCTCCAGCTAATTCGGGGCTTCTCCGAGTCAGAGTGTATATATGTTTTGGTGATGTACATGTTGTGTAAAGCGGGGACTTGTCCCGACTTATAGTTCATTTTGGTCAATGCTCATGTTAGAGGCTTTTGTAGACGGATGTAGGTGTATAACTGTAAAAGGTATATGTTGTTTTGACTGGATGGCCTCAACGGCCAAGTTCCATATGTATATATATGTCCCATGTCCCATGTTTTCCGTTATCCATCTTTCATGTTCTTATGTAATGGTGCTGATGCTTATGATATGCATATGATTGAACATAGGCAAAGCTTGGTTCTCTCGGGCCTTATCGGCTACGGGTGCCAATCATATCTCGATGGGATTCAGGGCGTGAAAAAAGTGGTATCAGATTAGGTCGTTCTAAGGGTGTCTACAAAGCCGTGTCTGAGTAGAGTCTTACTTATCAATGTGTTGTGCACCACATTTATAAGTAGGAGGCTATGAGACATTTAGGATGTTGTTTCTTTTCTTCATTCTAGATCGTGCAATAGAGCCAATGTTGTAAGTTGAATCGTGTCTGACCATAGTAATTGTTTCTCTTTGATGTAGTACCAATGCCGAACACTAGAAGAGGAATGGGTAAAGGGAAGCAGGTTGATGTGCCTGCTGGAGAAGGAATGAGTAGACTACCACCTGACCAAGCTAGTCAAGGTAGAGCGAATGCTGAAATATCATCGCGGTCTTCATCTACCTTCCCAGTTTTGAAAGAGCCAATTGGTAGAGAAATACCCGCAGAACTGCCAATGAATGCCACTGACCAGGATCTTAGAAATGTTGTACATATGTTGACACAGTTAGTGGCGGTACAAAGCCAGGGACGAGCTGGTACAATGACACATGATGATGATGCGGCTAGAATGGCAAGTCGCAGGACACAGGATTTCTTGAAACTGGACCCTCCTATATTCACTGGGTCCGATCCAAAAGCAGATCCACAGGACTTCGTGGATCAAATTTAAAGGGCCTTGGAAGTTATGCAAGTGACAGGGGTCGAAACAGTTGAACTTGCCGCGTATAGGCTGAAAGGAGAGGCGATATTATGGTACGAGGATTAGAAGAAATCCCGTGATATTAGTGCAAATCCACCTACATGGGAAGAGCTTAAAGTGGATTTCCTCGATCATTATCTTTCTTATGAGATCCGGGAGGCACGAGCGGATTAATTCCTAAACTACGTCAGGGAAATTTGAGTGTCAGAGAATATAGCTTGCAATTTAATTCCTTGGCTCGATATGCGCCAAATGTGGTGGCTACGATGACAGATAGAGTCCATAGATATGTGGACAGACTAGATCCATATTTGGTAAGGGATTGTACCATTGCTTCCTTGAATAAGGATATGGACATAGCGAGAATCTAGGCCTTCGCTCAGAAAATGGAAGACCAACGACAGAGGAGAAGAGTGAATGAATTTGACAGGGGACAGTCCAAAAGGGCTAGACCTATGGGACCACCTATGATGTCCCAAGAAGGGTCTAGGCCTCGTATGTTCCCTATATCACCTAGACCGTCGTTTTCTCATTCCATGGTAGGTGCTTATTCTCAGTCTCGAGGGTTTAGAGGTGGTTCAGCTGGGCAGAGTAGTGGGGTTCATGGATAACAGGCAACAGGTTTTCCTCTTCAGCAGTGCCAGCACTGCGGGTAAATTCATTCAGGCACATGTCGATCAGGGACGAATGTCTGCTTTTTGTGTGGAATGCCGGGCATATAGCGAGAGATTGTCCACAGCGGAGCATGGGTGGTATAGCACGACCAGCTGGGTCGGCTGTTACGTCATCAACATCGATTCCTTCACTGGGCCGAGGGATGCAGCCTAGTGGCCGTGGTAGAGGTTCCAGAGGAGCAGCCAGTACTAGTGGGGTCCAGAATCGCACTTATGCTTTGGTGGACCGCCAGAATTCAGAGGCTTCCCCTGATGTTGTTACAGGTACATTATCCATATTCTCACATAATGTATATGCACTAATTGACCTAGGTTCTACATTTTCCTATGTTACCCTATTGGTTGCTGCAAAATTTGCAAAGGCACCAGAATTATTAATTAAATCAATTAAAGTGTCTACACCGGTTGGAGAATATATTATTGCAAAAAGAGTATATCGTAATTGTGTGGTAACTGTGTGTGGTCATGATACATTGGCCGATCTCATTGAATTAGACATGGTGGATTTTGATGTGATAATGGGTATGGATTGGTTGGCTTCTTGTTGTGCCACGGTAGATTGCCGGGCCAAGAAGGTGCAATTTTGTTTTCCGCAAGAAAATGTTCTCGAATGGCAGGGTAATGTAGGGGCACCAAGAGGAAAATTTATTTCCTATTTGAAAGCAAGGAAAATGATTGCCAAAGGGTACATATGTCACTTAGTACAAGTGAAAGATAATGATGTGGAACCACTAACTCCGCAGTAGGTTCCAGTAGTCAATGAATTTCTTGATGTATTTCCAGAAGATCTTCCAGGCTTACCCCCAGAATGGGAAGTAGAGTTTGGCATTGATATGATTCCAAGCACTCAGCCTATCTCTATTCCTCCGTATAGAATGGCTCCAGCAGAATTACGTGAATTGAAGGAGCAATTGAAAGATTTGTTGGACAAGGGCTTCATTAGGCCTAGTATGTCCCCATGGGGTGCACTGGTACTATTTGTACGAAAGAAAGATGGCACATTGAGAATGTGCATTGATTATCGGCAACTAAATAAGGTAACGATCAAGAACAAATATCCCCTCCCTCGAATTGATGATTTGTTTGATCAGTTACAGGGTACCAAGTGCTTTTCAAAGATCGACTTGAGGTCGGGTTACCATCAAGTCATAGTTAGAGAAGAAGATGTACCCAAGACAGCTTTCCGAACACGGTATGGCCATTATGAATTTTTAGTTATGTCATTTGGACTAACAAATGCTCCAGCTGTGTTCATGGATTTGATGAATAGGGTGTTTAAGCCATTTCTGGACATGTTCGTCACGGTATTTATAGATGACATCCTAGTTTATTCAAGATCACCAGAGGACCATGCTAATCACTTACGACAAGTGTTACAGATTCTCCGTGAGCGTAAGTTGTATGCAAAGTCCTCTAAATGTGAGTTTTGGTTGGAATCAGTCGCATTCTTGGGTCACATTGTGTCAGATGAAGGCATACAGGTTGATACACAAAAGATTAAAGCAGTGAAAAATTGGCCAAGACCTACGACACCCACAGAAATTCGTAGTTTTCTTGGATTGGCAGGGTATTACAGAAGATTTGTGGAAGGTTTTTCCTCTATTGCAACACCATTAACAAAGCTTACACATAAGGCAATAAAATTTCAGTGGAATGACGCATGTGAGAAAAGCTTCCAAAAGTTGAAAGATAAATTAAGCTCCACACCAGTTTTAGTGCTTCCCGAAGGTACCGAAGGTTATGTAGTGTATTGTGATGCTTTCGGGGTTGGCCTCGGATGTGTATTAATGCAACACGGTAATGTCATAGCCTATGCCTCACGACACTTTCGGCCACATGAGAAAAACTATCCCACACATGATCTTGAATTGGAACCGGTAGTTTTTGCTTTAAAGATATGGTGTCATTATTTATATGGGGTTCATGTTGATATCTATACGGATCACAAAAGCTTGCAATATCTTTTGAAGCAGAAGGAACTCAATTTGAGGCAACAAAGGTGGTTAGAGCTTTTAAAAGACTATGACATTGATATTCTTTATCACCCAGGCAAAGCAAATGTAGTGGCTGATGCATTGAGCCGTAAGGCAGTAGAAAGCACTAGTTGTCAGTTGAATGAAAAGGTTATCAAAGATTTGAATCAATTATCCATCTTGGGAGTTTGCCTTATTGAATCCTCAGATGATAGAGTTATTGTGCAGAATGCAGCAGAATCCTCCTTAATAACCGAAGTAAAAGAGAAGCAGTTTGCGGATTTTATGTTATTGCAGCTAAAGGAAAATGTACAACAGGATTTGAAAAAGGCATTTGATCTTACATAGGAAGGTGTACTTCAATGTCAAGGGAGATTATGTGTACCGGATGTAGATGAGCTGAGGACACGAATTATGACAGAGGCGTATCATTCGCGCTATTCTATTCATTCGGGTGCTACTAAAATGTACCATGACTTGAAAGAAGTGTATTGGTGGGGAAATATGAAAAAGAACATTGCAGAGTTTGTTGCTCAATGCCCGAATTGTCAACAGGTGAAAGTAGAGCATCAGAAACAAGGAGGTTACATTCAATGTATCAATCTTCCAGTCTGGAAATGGGATATGATTAACATGGATTTCATTACAGGTTTACCTCGTACATTGTGGAAGTTTGATTCTATATGGGTTATAGTGGACAGGATTACCAAGTCAGCGCATTTTCTACCGGTCAAGATGACCTATACAGCTGAGGATTATGCGAAGTTATATGTGAAAGAGATAGTACGATTGCATGGTATTCCACTTTCCATTATATCAGACAGAGGAGCACAGTTCACAGCGCACTTTTGGAGATCTTTCCAGCAGAGTTTGGGTACACAGGTGAATTTGAGTACGACTTTCCATCCTCAGATTGATGGACAAGTAGAACGTACTATTCAGACACTTGAAGATATGCTACGAGCTTGTACGTTAGATTTTCAAGGCAGTTGGGATGACCATTTGCCTCTTATTGAATTTGCGTATAACAATAGCTATCATTCAAGTATTAAAATGGCACCTTCTGAAGCTTTGTAAGGAAGGAAATGTAGATCACCCATTGGATGGTTTGAAGCGGGTGAGACTGCTTTACTTGGGCCAGATATTGTTCATCAGGCTATGGAGAAAGTTAAAGTGATCCAACAACGGTTACAAACGACTCAAATTCGTCACAAGTCATATGCCGATGTTAGAAGAATAGGGCTTGAATTCGCCATAGGTGATTGGGTATTTTTAAAGGTGTCACCAATAAAAGGGGTAATGCGGTTTGGAAAGAAAGGGAAATTGAGTCCACGCTACATAGGCCCATATGAAATTATTAGAAGAGTTGGGCAAGTTGCGTATGAGTTGGAACTACCCCAGGAACTTTTCTCAGTCCATCCAGTATTTCATGTTTCGATGCTTCGAAAATGCATATGAGATCCTTCTCGTATTATTCCCGTAGAGGATGTGCAAGTTACAGAGGATCTTACTTATGAAGAGGTACCCATTTCTATTCTAGATCGACAAATAATAAGATTGAGGAATATAGACATAGCTTCTGTGAAAGTCCTTTGAAGAAATCAACAAGTAGAGGAGATCACATGGGAAGCGGAAGAGATGATGAAATCCAAGTATCCCCATCTGTTTCAAATGGACCAAGATTCAAAGTGCGGAAGTGGAGCAATAACAAGTAAGTCTCCATCAGCCTTAAGTATTTATGTATATGTCTGCTAACGTAGAGATGCATTTATTGTAATCGAAATGATGTTGTTAACATTCGACGACGAATGTTCCTAAGGGGGGAAGAATGTAACACCCCGTACCTTCCTAACCCTACTTGATTATGTTGAGCAATGCTTACTTAGGTGTCGAGAGCCATACATACGTATTTTGTAATGCTATGGATAAGATAATTGACTTTTGGCCTCGTATATGTGATTAAACCTTCATAGGAGGTGTTTTATGATTTTTGTGGAACATTTTTGGGGCTCAAAATGAGGCTAAGAGGACCTCTAAACAAAGTATATTAAGGTTAAGAAGTAAGTTAAAGAATAGGACTTGAAGTATCTAACCAAACTCGCGAAGAAAAGTCAAAAAATGAATTTTTCAAAAAAACCTAAGGTAGGGGCGCGATGGGGAGCATTCCATGCCACTCTGGGATAAAAGTTTTAGTCCAAAGGCAGCAAGTTGGTGCGCCCAAGGGCGTGCCACGCTGGTTTTTCCACTTTTTTGAAAGTTGGAAATTTCTATGTCCCAAGGGTATCCGGGGTCGTACCGAGTCAATTTTTGCCACGTTTCTTCTACAACCACGAGTATATACATGAAATGAATGAAATATTATATTGGTGTGATAAAATTACTCAAGAATGAATTTGGAGTCAAAATGACAGTTTTGCCCTTAAGGTCAAAATAAGCCAAACGTGGCTAGAATCACTTGTTTTTGGGATTGAGGCTACGGATATGAGCAGCATGAGTGTGAATATTATGGTAACACGTATGATATGACTTAAACACGAGAAATTATCGATTTTATTCGGTTAAGTGATTTGGGCTCAATAAAAGCCTAAAATAAGGCAAAAGACATGGGTCACATGATCCAATTTTCTATTGACTTAGTCAAAAGAAGCATTTAATGCCAAGAATGGCTAAGGATGGCCCCAAGGACTATATATAGACCCAAAAATCAGATTTTAATCAATTGGAACTCTCATGATTTCTAGATATTTTCTCCAACATTCTCTCAAACCCTAAAGAACTCAAAGTAAATTTTGGAGCAAGATCATCACTTTTCAAGCTTGGGTAAGTAATTATTGTTATGGATTAATATATTATATGCATGAAAGAGTATGTAAATCATGTTGGTTGTGCTTGGAAATGTTGGACATGGTACTTTGTGTTTTTGGTATAAGATTTGTGATCCATGGGATTCAAGCTTGAATTAGGACTTGTGCCTTTGATGAAAGAGCATGGTATGGACAAAATATGAACATGTATGGTGTTATTTTTTGTATTAAACTTGTTATTGTCTATAAGTGTAAATTGTGGGATTTTGGCCGATATGTGTTATGAGGTGTATTAAGGTAATTTAATGGATTATTTGTGATGTGGTATGGATAAGAAAGTGTAAACGAGTAGTGTTGTGGTGAAATGTATCAAATATCATGTATTGGTAAATGTTGGGAATATTATGGAATTTTTGGAATATAATTTTATCAATTGTTTTGTCAAGGGGAAATGACATGTTTAAAGGCAAACATGTAACCCATTGATGTTATATGCATTTGTAAAGTAGTTGGCGGTTAATATGAATTTCAGTATGTATTTGTGTTGTAGAGTGACACATAAAGAAGGAGAGGGACTATTGTATACGCATATAAAGTTGTATATTCATATTGTCAATACAAGGTATGTAAGGTTACTCTGTCCGTATCTTTCTGCGGCAAATAGTATTCACATTGACATTTCACTAGTCCTATCCCGAAATGTGCTAAGGTATCCTATATCCGTTTATCAATAGTCATTGTCATATATTTCCTACTCATGGATCATTTGTGAGTCTCATGTCTCATATTCATGGTTAATGTTCCAAAAGCTCAAACAAGGTTATGTTCCAATGTTCCAATAGTGATTATGCTTATGTCTCTTGTTCATAGATTATTTTCCAATAGTTCCCATGGTGTTATGATTCTAATAATGTTATGTTGCCAAGTTATTCACATGTCTCTCACTCATTGGTTAATGATCCAAAGTTTCAAGTAAATTTATGACTATCAATGTATCAATCTCAAAGTAATGAATAAAGTAATGCAAATGTGATTAATGTTTGAGTACGGGTGGCAGCTTTGGGGGCGAAATGCCTAGCTCAAGCTGATCCTGAGACTATTGGATCAGGGGGCAGCTTTGGGGGCGAAAGCCTAGATCAAACCGAACCTGACAGGGGGCAGCTCTAGGGGTGAAAACCTAGCTCGAGCCGAACCTGATATGTTGATTTATGGGTGGAAGCTTTAGGGGATCCCAACATGATAATATGTTATGTAAAGACCCACTGATCAGTCGGGGCCCGGGTGCATTGTGACACATGTATTTACAAGCAAGCATTGATTGTAAAGAAAGTAATGAAAGTAATGAAAGCAATTCACATGGTTTCCAAAATGCAGAATGGTGACTTACTCACATTGATTAGTCATTTGTATTGAGTTCATTGATATGTTCATGTGTTATATAGTTTCACTTGAGCCTTACATACTCAGTACTTATTCCGTACTGACCCCTCTTGGGGAATTTACCTTACTAGCTGCAGGCGCAGGCACTAATAGGCCTCCACAGTAGGTTGCCAGTCATTGCAGATCATTGGTGAGCTCCAGCTAATTCGGGGCTTCTCCGAGTCAGAGTGTATATATGTTTTGGTGATGTACATGTTGTGTAAAGCGGGGACTTGTCCCGACTTATAGTTCATTTTGGTCAATGCTCATGTTAGAGGCTTTTGTAGACGGATGTGGGTGTATAACTGTAAAAGGTATATGTTGTTTTGACTGGATGGCCTCAACATCCAAGTTCCATATGTATATTTATGTCCCATGTCCCATGTTTCCGTTATCCGTCTTTCATGTTCTTACGTAATGGTGGTGATGCTTATGATATGCATATGATTGAACATAGGCAAAGCTTGGTTTTCTCGGTCCTTATCGGCTACGGGTGCCAATCATGTATCGATGGGATTTGGGGCGTGACAAAAGAGTCCTGCGTGCATCTCACACAGTTAAAGTGTAAATAGAAGACTTTTGAATGGTAGACTTAGTTTTGGATACAAACACAGAATACACACTCACGGGTAGGCTAGGACTAGATTAGAATGATTTCTAAGACTCTTAAACATAATGTCTATCATCCCCTCTCAAGCCTGGTAGTGGGTTATGCCATAACTCCAAGCATGGCTATTAGGAAATGAAATTGTGTCTTGGTAAAGAATTTGGTGAAAATGTAAGCCACTTGGTGCATGGAGGGAACAAACTTTGTGTAATGATCCTCCAGGTCATTTTTTGACTTTTCACTTGTTTTTCTTATTTTGAGATTTTTTGTAATTGCTATAGGTATTTATGACTTGTTGGGATATGTGGTTTGCTTCCTGGAGAGTTCGGTTGGGTTTTAATCCAATTTCCCTATTTTGGAACTTTTAAAATTAAGAAGTTTGACTTTAGTCAGAATTCTTATCAAACGACCTTGGATGGAAATTCTGATACTTTTGTAAGCTCCAAAATGTGCATTTTGTGGTAGGCGGACCTTTGGTTCGGGTGTAAAGGCCTTCAGACTCAATTTGGGCTCTTGGGTGGAGTTTAGAGAAAATCAGTAAAGTGTTGACTTCAGTCAACATTATGTCAAAACGACCGTTGTTGGTAATTTCATCAATTCCTTTGAGTCTAGAATGCATTTTCAATTGGGTAGCATATTTGAATTTTCTTCAACGAGTTCCAAACGAATCTCGAGGACCCATTTGAAGTCATTTTGGACTTAGAAAATTGTTTCTGTGTTGTTGCTAGTGCACAACACTTCCTTTTTCGCGTTCCCAACCAGGGGGGCACATTAATGAAGGTCAAGGAATATTGATCTTCGTATTCATGAGTAGTATGCCGCCTTCATAAAGAAGAGTTGATTCAACCCGTTCCAGCCTTAGTATTCGCATTCGTAAAGGACTCATCATTTTTTGAAGGGTTAGGATAGTGGTGTCCTGTGTTCGCGATGAAGTACCCCCTGACATCATTATGTAAAGCTTTCTTCTCCATTTTTAAATGCATTTTCTCAAACTCTTCGATATTGTTGGAGCTTGGGAGTATACAAATTGTGAGAAATCATCATAAATCACCTACTGTAAGTTTCCTATCATCCCCGCATGTGTTTCCACTTGATTTTCCCTTCTAATATCCATCAAAATTCGTGTTAAGAATCCAAAAAATTAATTCTTTTAGTTTAGGTAGTTTCTTAGTGCTTCAACCTTAGTTTAGGGTACTTGATTAGTATTAGGATTACTATTGGGAAGTCTTAGTTTAGGATTTGGTAGATTGCTTCATTAGTATGGGTTTACCCTAGATCCATTAATTAGTATCATTCTTTTATTTAGCTTACCCTTAGGTTGTGAGATTTTGAGGGAGTTCAGGTCGGGAATTGTAACACCCCGTACATTTCCAAACCTTGTTGGTTACCGTAACATTCATGAAATTATTTAAACATGAGTTTGTTGAGGTATTATACGTTAAATTTGTTGGGCTAAATGAATCTTGTGCTATTGGGCTCAATTGAGGCCCAAAATCATACAAAAGACATGGCCCAAAATGCAAATGACACATTCTTCATGTTGACCAAGTAAACATAACATTTATGACTAAGTGTGTGGCTAAGGATGACCATGAGGGCCTATATAAAGGCACAAAAATGAGATTTTAATCCACAAAACACACATGCCATTTCTATAAAATTCCAAAGATATTTCTCTTCATCCAAACCCTAAGCAACTATTCCCTTTGGACAAGATCACCTCGTTGCAAGCTTTGGTAAGTGTTTAATCTTATGGTTTCATATATTATATGATTAATAAGGTGTATAAATCATGTTGGTTATGTTGGCAAAGTGTTGGATAGTCCACTATGTGTGAAACAGTCTATGTTTGCTTAATCGGTAAAGTGTTTTTCCGTATAAACTTGAAAGTGGACTTTTGATCTTGAATGAAGTGAACTTGATGGATTAAATATTAACATGTATGATGTGGTTATGTCCCTAACTTGATTTATCTTTGTGTATAACATTTGGAATTGTTGTTGTGAAAATTGTGCATGGAATTGGTGGTGTATTGAAAGGGGGATGTAGTATGGTGATGTTTAAGTGCGTTGTGAAACCATGGCTGTTAGTTGGCATTTAATATAACTTAAAATATGAAAATATAAGTTTAATTATGACCATGGACCATTCATTGCGAAAAAGGACCCAAAAATGCCCCCTAGAGGCTAAAACGGGCATCTACCTTCGCGGATGGGGCACCTGCGGGCTCAGATGCCAAGGAAAGTGGCCCTAGACAAGACCAATGGTCACCTGTGGACGCACCTCACCCACCTAAGGGTGCAGGTGGCTTCGCAGGTCAGGCCAGAACTCCATTTTGATTGTTTTTGCATCTCTTTGACACCCCAAGGCCCTTATACCCTTCTTGGATGCAATTATCAACTTATGTTACCTTTTGAATGGCTTTAAGGGATCTTTAGGAGGCATGTTGGATCATATCAATTATGAATTGTTGTTAATGTGATATCGTGAAAGGTATTTAAGTTACTTTATGGAGGAAAGGTAACGTAGTGTGGAAAGGGAAGTGTAAAGTATAACTTTGGTGTAAAATGCTATCGCTTTATGATGTCTTGGTTAATGTGTAGTATGTTGTGGTGGTGTTGGTATGGTAATGCAGTCAATTGTATTATGAAGGGTGAAATGACGTTATATGGCAGTCACGTAATTCATTGTCATCTTATGCACTTGTAATGTAGTTAGTTGTTAACGTTAGCTCTGTGATGTACTTGTGTTGTAGAGTAACACGTAAGGAAGGAGATGGATTGTTGTATTCACAGATAGGGTTGTGTATTCATATTTGGAAGATAAGGTATATAAGGTTACTCTTTCCATATCTTTCTGCAGCACATATTGTTCACATTGTCATTGTACTTGTTCCACTCCGAAGTGTTCTAAGGTATTTCATCTCAGGTTGTCATATATTGTCATTCACATGTTTCTTATTCATTGACCAATGGTTATTCATGTGTCACATAATTGTGGACATTGTTCCAAAGTTCCAATAACGTTACGTTCCAAAGTTCCAATAATGTTCCAACCACCAATGTGTCAATCTTATAACAAAAGAACGGAAGTAATGTATAATTGTTTGTATATTCTTGAGTGGCATCCCAGGGGCGACAGAAAAGCCTAGCATGGGTTAATCTCATCCCAGGGTGACAGAAAAGCCTAGCATAGGTTAATCTCATACCAGGGGTTAAAATACTTAGCATGGGTTAGTCTCATCCCAGGGGCGACAGAAAAGCTTAGCATGGGTTAACCTCTTTCCAGGGCGACAGAAAAGCCTAGCATAGGTGATAGTGATGTTCCTTGAGTGACATGCATACTAATGTACATGAATGAAGATTGTTTCTCTCGGGCCTTACCGACTTCGGGTGCTAGTCTGCCCCATTAGAATTCGAGGTGTGATAGGAATAGTAGAGGGCGAGGTCCCAATCTGCAAATGAGTTAATTAATTGATTATTTGTATTTTTTTATGCATATTCATACTTACACATTAATAGTGTATGTTTGGAGTTGATGGCAAACACAATTTTTGGCTTTATAAGAGTATGGTGATGTTTTACTTTGATTTTATAAAGGGAATTTTTCCAGAAAGAATTGGATTTATTTAGTCCCGATTCATGTCTGGGTCGTATTATGAATAATATTGATATGAACTTTCTAGTTTTAGTCCGATCAATATATAAAGATATTGTGAGTCCCCCATGGGTCCTTTCTTTGCGAGCCATATGTACTGGAGAAGGAGTATATAGTAGACATTGGTCATAACATTCGTCCTATACTACATTACACTTGTTCAGTTGTACCTATTTATTCATATATATTGCATATATGTTACTTGCTTACGTATTTACACATTTATTTAATTAAGTATTGTTAGCTCTTTTTCTAGTCTTACCACGCATAGAAGTAGGTTTTATTCGTACTTTATTTTAAATATTGTTATTCTGAGATCAGTCGGCCTATGATGCCAACTGATTACTACATGTTTTGGTACTCATACTACACTTCTACATCTTTTCCCCTAATTCAAATCCTAGTATGAGTCATTGTCGTCGACTATCTACTCATTTGGGATTCTTTTGATTGGAGATTTGGGGTGAGCTCTTGGCAACTAGATTTGTGTTATCTCCTTCTTTGGAACATGTCTTATTTTGTATTTTCAAATTCAGTTCTGTATATTTACTTAGTACTACTCTTATATTAGTAGCTCTTGTATCCACTAATATCAGTTCTTGGGGATTGGTTTTTGTATATTTATTCTTTCATTCGTTATATATATGTATGATTCCTTGTTATATGTGTCTATTACATATTTGTTCCATTTACTCTATGGAGTTTTTGTTTACTTTACTAGCCTATTACTTGTTGTTCTGGGCAAATGGCATTATCTTACCTATAGGTGGATCAAAGTAGGTGTCATCATGGTCCAAATTCTAGGTCATGCCAGTTAGGTATCAGAGCCTACGTTTATAGGTATTGCTGGTACAAGAGCAAAATACCTAGTGGAGTCCTACGGATTGGTATGATGAAGTTCGTATCCCATCTTTGGGAGGCTATAGGGAAGTTTAAGAAAATTCCATCTTGACTCCTTATTGTGCATTCTTATTCCTATCAATTCCTAAAATCTCATTTGTTAAACTCTTTCATATATGGTTAGGACGAGGTCTATTGTGGGTGAGAGTAAGGCCTCATACTAGCAGTTAGGGATCCAGCCAGGGGCTAAATGGAGGTACATCCAGAGGTCGAGGTCAAATTCGAGCTATAACTATATCTCGAGGCCGGGCCAGAGAGCCGTTACCAGCGTAGTGGTTGATCCAGAGATAGTACCAGAGGATATTCTACCACAGCAGTCGGTGGGTCAAAGACCAGCCCATAATCCACCCGGGTTTGTGAACTCACTAGTACAATAGGATGCTCTAGTCCATTTATTTAGCATTCTAGAGGGTATGCCATATGCTAGAGATAAGGAACATATGATAACGATCTCAATCGAGTGGATAAAATCGATATCGAAAATGCAGAATTCAACAACACAAAATAAATCCAGTGGAGAAATTAAGATGAGAATTAGAAGAAATTGAGATGAGAATAAATGAAATAAGGACTAATTGAATCCATAATCAACCAATGGAGAAGAGGAATTGATTTCAATTAGAATAGAGAAAATCGATTTGAATCCACAAATGAGTAACTCTTGTGAAATCCAAGGTTAAGGTGTTCTAAATCAACAAAGGGAATCCACCTATCACTAACCTAGATTTAGCTACACTAAACTAGACTAAAGGGATTCCACCTCAAAACACACTCAAAGAGTAATATTATCAATTCATTAAAATTTCTTATGAAAAATGGTTATGGCAACTATTTATAGTTATTACTTTTACACAAATAGCCTATTACAAAAATAGCCCCAAAGTGGCTATTTATGAAATAACCCATAAGGGCCCTTTTTGATTAGCCAAATGGCATCTTGATTGCATATGTCCTGTATTTATTGCTCCATGGCTTCCTCCAGGCCCTAAGCTATCATCCATATATGAGAAGCCCCTCCTAAATGTGCTCTAAGCGAACCGTGATCATATCATCCTCCCCTTCTTCAAAAGGACTCGTCTTCGAATCCGAACCTTGCAAAAACATAAGAAGGACAAGCAACCAAGAAATCCTCAAATTATGACAGTTAGCATAAGGTTTAACACTAATATCATCATGCCAAGAAGGCACAAATTTGAAATGCAACCAAGGATCCTTTGTGTTTAATAAAGCAATGCATTATACAACGTACAAAGGATTCTGTCACGCCTCGAATTCCAACGGGGCGGACTGGCACCCGAAGCTGATAAGGCCCGAGAGAACCAATCTTCATCCATGACCATTCATATGCATGTTATTCAAGAAACATCACCATCACGTATAGATATAAGATGCTAATAGCGGAAGTCATGGAAACATGTACTATATACGAAACTTGGACGTTAGGGCCATCAAGTCAAAATGGACATCCATCCCTTACATTCATATTCCCACATACATCTACAAAGCCTCTAACAGATGCATATACATAACCATCCTAAAGTCGGGACAAGTCCCCGCTTTATACAATGTTACAATACCAAAACAAATGTACACATGTGACTCGAAAAGCCCCGAACCAACTGGAGCTCACCAAAGATTGAAAAATGATCCGCAACCTACTGTGGAGGTCTACTAGTACCTACGCCTGCAGCAAGTAAGGTAAGTCCCCCAAGGGGCTTCAGTACGAAGAATGTACTTAGTATGTAAGGCTTATATGAAACTGCATGATATATATATATATACTTCCATGAAATCAAATATACGAGAATTGTCAGTACAGATAAACCACCGGTCTGCATATGTGGAACCATGTACATTACATCCTTTACTTCTTTTGCATTTACATTTATTCATCTTTATTGTTCTACCCATGCTAGGCTTTTCTGTCGCCCCTGGGATGAGATTAACCCATGCTAGGTATTTTAACCCCTGGGATGTGATTAACCCATGCTAGGATTTTCTGTTGCCCCTGGGATGTTACTCTGATAACCCATGCTAGGCTTTTATAGCGCCCCTAGGATGTTACTGTGATAACCCATGCTAGGCTTTTATAGCTCCCCTAGGATGTTACTCAACCAAACAATTATACATTACTTCATATCTTTACTTCTATGAGATTGACACATTGGTGATTGTACATTATTGGAACTTTGAAACATAACATTATTGGAACAATGGGAACTTTGGAACATTAGTCAATGAACGTGAGTCATGTGAATCACAATTCATCAATGAGTAAGGAACATGTGAGTAACAATAATTAATAACCAGAAATAGGATACCTTAGAACATTTCGGAATGGAATAAGTACAATGTCAATGTGAACAATATGTGTTGCAGAAGGATACAGAGAGAGTAACCTTACATACCTTATCTTCCCAATATGTATACACAATCCTATATGTGAATACAACAATTCAGCTCCTTCCTTACGTTTCACTCTGCAACACAAGTACATAGCGGATCTCACATTAATAACTAACTATCTTAAACGCACATAAGACGACACTGAGTTACATGATTGCCCTATAACGTCGTTTCAGCCTTTACAATACCATTCATGGAATTATCATACCACAATATTCCATACATTGACCAAGGCATCATAAACCAATAGCATGTCACACCAAGTTCATACTTTACACTTCTTCATCAACACAACATCACAATTACTCCATCAAGTCATCCCAATATGTTCCATAACAACAATCCCACAACAATCCCACAAGTTATACACATACATAGAAAAATCAAGGTAAGGACATAACCACACCATACATGTTGATATTTCATCCACAACATGCACTTCCATCAAAACCTTAAGTCTCCTTTCAAGTTCAAATCCCATAGATGACACATCTTTTAGCAAAAATCAAAAGTGTACTACTCACACTTTTAGACACAACCATCATGATCTACAACATCTCTCATGCATATAATATATTAAAGCACAAGAATAATCACATACCCAAGCTTGAAAAATGATGATCTTGTCCAAAGAGATGACTTAGGGTTTTGAGAGCCAAAATGAAATATCTTAAAAATTCTAGAAATGGCATGTGTGTTTAAATGAATAAAAATCTGATTTTTCCACTTTATATAGGCCCTCAAGTCATCCTTATCCAACTCTTGGCATTAAATGCCATGTTTACTTGGTCAACATGGAAGAATGGGTCATTTGCCCTTTTGGGCCATGTCTTTTAATCCATTTTGGGCCTTAAATTGAGCCCATTAACACATGTTAACTTAGCCCACCAAATTCGATGTGTAATACCCCAAAAATCTCATGTTTAAATAATTTCATAAATGTTACGACAATATTTCACTCACGAGATTCATGTTCGTAGCCTCATTCCCAAGAATAAGCAATTTCTGCTACTCATGGCTTAATTTAACATAATGTGATAAAATAATTATGACGGCGAATTAACCCCGACTTGGATGCCAAACTCTCTCAAGAGTAGTCCTACTACGATGGAATAATGATACCATAACTCAAGAGTCCTCTTAATAGACTAATAATCAGAGAAGAAATTTGGCAAAAACACCCCGGCACGCCCCAAAGACATAGCTGAATTTCAGCTCTGGAAAAGGGGAGCCTGAGCGGCCTGGCACGTCCCTGGGCGCCCCCCTTTGCTTCCTGTTCTATAAAACTTTTGGCAGAAAGCGGCCTGGCACGCCCCTGACCTTAAAAATTTGATTTTTTTTCCTTTCTTCGACTTTTCTTTGCGGACGTTAGTACAATATCAATATTCCATCAAAACCAATACAAAATATGCACTTATTTCTCTCAAAACTAAGGTAAACATGGTTCAAATATGACATATAAATGTGCCTTAGATCACCAAGCAAGTAGGGTAAAAAAGGTACGGGGTGTTACAGATTCGGCTATGAGAAATATAACAGATTAAAGATATCACAAAGGTCATAAGACATAATTCTTTCCAAATTCCTCCATAAAACCATACCAAAGGTGGTGTCACCATTGGTTCAGACCCCCATAAGGGTTTACCGGGGTCAAAGATATGAAAGACCCACATAGTTTGGTCAGAAAAGCAAATGGACCAACCCAAGAAATCCCTATATCTATGTAAAATAAATCCCATACAAATATAGACTTCATCATATGCAAAGAAGTAGTAGAGAAAGGAAACAAGAATATGAGCCCTATCAAAGGTGTTACCATACACAAGAGTACCAACATGCGCAAGAGAGCTAGCAAGCAAATCACTATAAGTTAGAATACCCAAGGATGGAATCATGACATTTAGGTACACATTACCCTTCCTTTCAAGACAAATTCCCATGGGAAGTGAGTTCGCAAATGGAGTCATGCCACTAGAGGTGTTGAGGAATTGATTTGAAACCAATTCAATAAAAAAAAAGGTCATCCCAAGAAGTTGGGTTTCGTCTATTCATGATATCAAGCATGCTCCCAAGAGTCCCATTTGATACTTCAAATTGTCTAACCCTATGAAGGTGACAAGAAGTAATGAACATCCATGGACTCTTCTAAGCTACAACTCACTTATCATATTTACCAAGAAATACACCATAAGTGCCACATTCTATTTCGTTACTGGGGTAAAATGGAATGAGATTCCATGAGAATAGGTTAAGCAAACACCCATATGCCCTATCGGCACTGTTATCTTCACATAATATACTCCATTCAAAGGCATGAGTAGCATCATATAGAAATAAATAATATAGAAAGGTGTCACACAAGTCAACTTTATCTAATGTATTCTTATGAGAAGGTTGACTTGTTGATTCAACCACATTATGTCCTTGACCAAGAATGGAAACACATAAAGATGAAGGGATAATTGTAGCACATACCTCACCTTCCTATTGAACACCACCCCTTCCAATAAATGTGCTATCATCTTGCAAGAAGAGATTTTTCCTATCAAAAAGTGTGTCATCACACCATAGTGAATTTTCAAACAATTGGTAGCCTTCAAGGTGGCTACACTTCCAACATTATAATACACACCACTAGGTACTTCACTAGGAAATATTGTACTTAAAGAGAGAATGATCAATCCAAGAAGGAGAATTAAAACATGCAATTTCACTCTTAAAAAGAAAAATATCATTTTTTGAAACACTTTCAAGAACATGATCACTATGAGCAAAACAAATAACAAGATCATCAATGAAAGATATGCTCAACGAGTCACCCCTACTCAATTGATCATGTTCATCAACATTACCACTAACTTGAGGATCAATAATCACATCACAAGATTCCTCAAGCAGTGTACCACACTCAAAAACTAGTTGATCAACACCAATATCACTTGATAATGAACTATCATTCAAAGCACATATATCGACACTAATTGGGTGTCAACTACTTCCCCTCTTCATTCATAGAGGATGAAAGAGTATTTGGATGAAGACGTTGACGTGTAGCTAATTTTGACTAGACGAAGAAGAAAAAGAATGACATGTGCACAAAAAAATGTCAAACGTTGATAAAAGTTTGACAATACTCTACATCCATTGAAAGGAATGGATTGTCTTTTGATAAAAGGGGAAGGGTTGTTCAAATATAAAACATTCACGTACCTTCGACGTTACTTCCCAAATTACCTCTGTATCAAGCTTGTGAGACGCTGAGGATGCAAAGCTGCATACCTGTTTGAATAAGGTAGCGGATCAACTTGCCTCGTTGAAGGATGGATGACCCAGCATGAATTTGATATGCCATTTGAATGGGTGATGACCCAACTTGTCTCTTTGAAAGGCAGACGACCCATCTTGAACTTAATATGTTATTTAAACGGGTGACGATCCAACTTGAATATAATATGCCATTTGAACGGGTGACAACCCAATTTGAATGGGTGACGAACAGTTGAGATGGACATAGTATCCAAAACTTGAGGTGTATGGTTACTCGAATTTGAAGGAAAGGAAAAGCTACCTTTGGTGTGAGTTTAGAAATACTCCGAAAGTGAAGCTGAAACTAAAACATTCCAAAATACCCATATGCTTTCTGGTAGAGGTGTGATTTGATGGTGGTGGCAATCTTTCTTTTAGCTCGTGTTCCAAGAGTTTGATATTCCTCTTCGAACTACATCCCGATTTGCTTCTAAGAAAAAGTTGCACGTTGTGCTGCGTCCTTTTTGGAGTCATCCACACTCTGTGGTTTTAGTTTGAGATTTTCATCCTTCTCGGATGCTCTAGAAAATATCTTGAAATAATATTGTTATTAGTAAAATTAATTCACATGGAGAGATAGTGTCTTCACCTCAACTCTGTGTTGTGCTATGTCCCTCTTGGAGTAGCCTTCATCATACTATACAAATGACACTTTCTTTGACAAATTTGTTAAACCTATTCGTCTTCTTAGGCAATTTTGTGGGATAAACTTGTGATTTTGGTTTGAGAATTTCATCCTTTTGGATGTTTCTCGACAAAATTCAAAACAAAAGTGTTAGTGGAAAAAGCAGTTCATGAAGGGTAGATAGTTCATTCATCATACCTTCGCATGGGTTGATTTCTAAAAAAGTAATGTCATCTTCTCTTGTACCTATTTTGAAGATAACAGCTTTTGCAAAAGTGGACACAACAACCCTCTAAATTATTGGATATGATGGTCCCTTTGATGATTAAACAATTTTTCAAAATTGGGTGGCCCTTTTGGACACCGATGATATTTTGAGTAGGATGGTCCCTACAATCGTATGATGTTCTATTTGATATGGTAACCATCTTGGTTATCCATAATGATGTGGAAATAAGAAATCTTTGAATATGATAGCCCTTTCGGCAATGGTATGCAATGTAAGAAATGTGCAATATGAATATGCAATGGCCTTCTCGACAGTGATATGTAATGTATGAATATGATATACAATGGCCCTCTCGATGATGATATGAAATGCTTGAATATACAATGGCCCTCTTGGCAGGGATATGTAATGTATGAATATGATATACAATGACCCTCTCTATATGGCCCTCTCGACTATGATATGAAATGCATGAATATGCAATGGCCCTTTTGGCATACACCTCTCAGCAGTTGCACATCAGCCTTCTGAGGTGTTGATGCAACTTAGAGATATTCTTGATGCCAGACTCCTCCACCTCTGTGCTATACTGGATATAATGGGTCTTTGATTGCACATCAGCCTCCTGCAGTTTTGATAGGACTTAGAGATATCATCGACGCCAGACTCCTATGCCTCTGTGCTATATTGGATATGGTGCCCTAATACCCTCGATGCCAGACTCCTCCGCCTCTGCGCTATATTGGATATAATGGGTCTTTGATTGCACATCAGCCTTCTACGGTTTTGATGCGACTTGGAGATATCCTCGATGCCAGACTCCTCTGCCTCTGCGCTATATTGGATATGATGCCCTAATACACTCGACGCCCGACTCCTCCACCTCTGTGCTATATTGGATATAATGGGTCATTGATTGTACATCAACCTCCTGCGGTTTTAATGTAATACAGATATCATGACCTTTTTGGAAAAAGTAAATATGCAATGACCTGTGTATACCTGCACTTGGAGAACACAGTTAGTAGACACATTATCGCTTTAGCTAGCAACTTAAGTCAAAATTAAAGACAAAATTTTTGAAATATAAGTTAAGGAATGAATATCGTCCCTTTGATAGAACCATTGCAGATGTGTTGGTCTGTTAAAGAGACACGTATTGATCCATTGGGAACATATATATTGGTCCATTGGAGGGACTGCTATATTGGTTCGACAGAGGACCAATAAAAATATAAGCAAGTCCACCGAAGGTACACCTGTGTTGGTTCGTCGGAGGAACCCATAAATAAAAGCATGTCTGTCGGAGGGACAATTGTGTTAGCTCATCGGAGGAACCAAAGATTGATCCATTGGTAGGATCTATTGGTCCGTCGGAGACAATGTGATTTTTTAATGGCCTTTTTGATGATGCTTTGGTGGAATTTTTAAGATCATCCTCAAAAATTCTGCCCCAGTTACATGTTTCAAGGCAAATCCCATATTGTTGATGGGGAAAATTCACATCTTGTGCAATTTGTAGGCTTTCTCCAAACTTGGCACTCTAGTTGAGAATATTTTGTTGTGATCTCAAAGCTTTGCTTACTGGAGAAAAATATCTTTTTGTGAATTTTTGAGATCTCCTCAAAACATTTCGCCCCATTTCCTATGACAAAGAGAAACAGAGATATTATGGAGAGCATGACCGAGCCATCATAGTGCCTACGTATCCTGTTGAGCTAGGAATCAGTTCAAACATAGTTCCAAATTTCTGGTGGAAAAACCAGAAATGAAACTATTAATAGCAAATGTGGTATAAACATGAATCGAAAGAGAAGAGTAATAAAGATCTATTGGTCGCATTTTTGGGGCGGACAACCCAATTAAGAGAAATACAAATTTGTTGGTGAATACCAAGTTACTTTGAAAGATATTAAAGGTGGGCATCTGCCCATTTTCAAAAATTAAGGGAAGAGAATCAAATCTCGACCATAATTGGTACCAACTGTTAGTATTTGCATGGAAATTCTTCTTATTTGCTTCTCTTTAACTGAGACTGCTTCGAGGTAATTCCAATAGCTTTGAGTGGTACCTCAAATACACCTAAGTATCAACAAGATCTGTTTGCCTTACTTCAAATAAAGGTTTTGAACTACACCTACCCTCATGCTTCAAGTGCCCTCACCACAAAGAATGTCCTATTCCACACTCATTTGAAGTATTTGATTTGAGGACTTTCTCAAAGTGCTCTCATACTCAGAAGGATGTTCAAAGCATGCGATTGAGATTCCATATGCTTGGCCTTCATGTCAGTCTCCACTAATGTGAGAATATAATGCTCAGAATGAGATCATGTAGGGCTTGTTATTGGCTTATAATGTAGGCTTGGGGTCGGGTAGGATATTTATTTGGGGTAAAAGTGACTTAACCCCTCCTTGAACATTCCACTAATTTTGGTGCTTTTGACACGTTTGTACACCTTTGGTGCTCATTCTTATTTGTTTTCCCTTTTCTTTTTGTATGTTATTTTGAATTTTTTTGGATTTCTCTTACTCGAGCCTTTTCCCCTTTCATTTCGGGGAGTTTTTCCTTCTTCTTTTGAAGTTTCTCCCTTTTTTTTGGAGTGCTTTCTTCTTCTTTTTTTTTTCAGTGAGACTTCTCCATGTTTTGTGGGAGCTTTTGACTCTTTTCATTTTCTTTTGAGTCGTTTTTGCATTCTTGACTTCAGGGACCATGCATATTTTGCTTTTGGAAGCTTCAAACTTGATCTTCATCTATAATTTGCCCATTTGCAACATGCTCAAGGAGGTCGGGCCAAGAGAGGGTTAGTGCATATAAGCACTTAGAAGGGTATATACTAAGATGTGGTTGTCTAAAAAATAGGCTTTAGGCTCAAAGTGGGACATTCCAGGAATTAATGTCATTTGGAATCGGGTCAAACAAGGCCTACGATCCTTTCCCAAATCAAGCATTACCTAGGATTTCTCCCTAACAAACATTCAGGCCAAGTTCTAGATCAACAATGCAATGCAATTGAATTAAATCTAAAAACTTGCCACACAATGCACATGAAGCAATAAGGTCGGTTTATTCTTATCTTGGATGTATGCAAGGAACATTTTCGAGTGTCACAAGAAGTATGATGAGAGGTACCAAAAGAATCTATAGTTCACCATGAAGTCAGTCCTCTCTATCAAATCAATTATTTTTCTTTTCACATGCATGTTCCTAACCATGTTGGCACCAATCAAGTCAAAGACATGATCCTAAAAAAATATATGCATAAAATTAATACAAAGGTATATACAAACTCAGAATGGCACCTCCTAAGCTTGATATTTTTAGCCGGAAGGTGTCTACCGATCATTTGCAAGGATTATTGCAGTTTCCCAGTTGTATTGTAGGGGCAATTTGTTCTTATGATCATCACCCATTATTTTGAGTGACAACATTGTTGTGTCCTCTCAGTTATCCGTGAGTGCACTTATTTTTTATTTGTATAAGTGTGGCTCCATGATTGCTTACGAAAGCCACCTGTTGTTAGTATTTTCTCCTAGAATATTTTAGGAGAATATGAGATTTCTCGAACATCTGTTAAAAATATTATATTACTGTGACCGTCCTCAACTATTGGTGAGGACGTCCCTTCTGTAAAAGACAAGAAATGAGTGAAAGTAGGGAAGTCACAAAACTGATAGAACAAAATGGTATAGTCAAAGACTTCCCTTTTAGGATTGATGTCTTATAGAGTTAAAAGACAAATGTCGTCTTCCATGTATTACAGGGATCTCCTCTTGCAAAATCAAAAGGAAAATATTAGAATCCTTCTTATATTCATAAAATTAAAAAGGATTAGAGTTAAGCTTTTGGCCAAGAGATTCGTCAAATAGGAGATCCTTGTGATCCTCCCGCGAGTTTTTAAGATGATGTTGTTTCTACTGCATCCAAAGAAATCTTCTTATTCTAGGGAAAGGGTTGAGATTTTATCTCTCATCATCTGTTTAATGCTCTTGTAAAAGAAAAAAGATCGGCTTTCATTGAATCTTGCATTCAAAGAAAGATTCTTAGTTTGAGAGGGTGATTGTGTTGGCTTTGTCGTGTCGTCTTGTTGCTCCTTTCAGTGCTTGGCTTGCAAACTCATTTGGATTTGAACCATAATCTTAGTGGAATTTTTGAAGATCTTCCTCAAAAATTCTGCCCTATTTTAGAACACAAAGGAACCCCTTGATCATTATTGCTTTGTTTGAAATTTTAAGATCTTCTCACAAATTCTTCCCTTGTCTAGTATTCAACAGATGCTTGTATTCAACCTTGTAGAAAACGGCATTTGTTGTGGATTTTTTGAGATTTTCTTAAAAATTCTGCCCCAATTTCCATTTGGAAATCTTACGGGGAATATGACCGAAGTCGACATAGGCCGCCTACGTATCTCATTCTTGAGAATTCAGGTCAAACGTAGTTCAGGTGAAGTAAGATCAAGGAAATTAAACCATAATGTGCGATTACAAAGAAATGAAGACTACAAAATGCGATTACATGAAAACAAAGCAATAAAGTGCAATTGCAAGAAAAGAAAGCAATAATCATAAGATTTAAAGAATCCAAAAGTGCGACATCCAGAAAGCTTCATTCTTCTTCGGAATCGACTATATCGAAGGCCTACTTCCATGGTCGAGTTACGGGTTTCTGTTCAAACTTCGCGGAGATGCCACAAGAGGTATCACCTTGTTGTCAATTAGGTCTTGCACTTTATTTCTGAGGGTGACACATTTCTCGATATCATGACCAACTACTCTTGAATGGTAGGCACATCGTTTGTTCGAATAAAACCACTTAGCTGAAGTATTCATAGATTTTGCTTTTATAGGATGCAGAATCCCTGCTACTTTCAGATTTTCATAAAGTTGAGCCAATGGTTCTGCTAGTGGAGTGAAGACTTTGGGAGGCTTTCTTTCAAAGCTGGTGCTAGGTGCACTATTTTGATGATTTTGTGATGAATTCAGAGAATGATATGCTGGATATGGGCCATAGATTGGGCACATCATTTGGGGAGATTGAGGTTGACACAGTGGGGAAGTAAGGCATGGAAAGTATTGTCTATACTGAACATTGGGCTGGTACTGGGACGATTGTTGATGATATGACATACCTTTTCGTGTCATCAATCCCACGATCTCTTTCTCTTTTCCCTTTTTATTCTCGAGAGAGCCAACATGAAAGGCCTTTTTAGGGGATTGTAATGTTGTCAAACTTGTTATTTTTCCAGTCTTGAGGCCATCTTCGATTCTTTCCCCTACTTTGATAACTTCATGGAAGGTTTTTGCATCCATTACAACCAATCTTTCATAGTAGTCTGAGTCTTGTGCTTGAATGAAGTAGGTAATCATCTCTTGTTCATCCATGGGCAGGTGCACCTTATATGCTTCTTTTCTCTATTGTATAGCATATTCTCGAAAGAGTTCAAAGGAATTTTGCTTGAGCTTCTTCATTGAGATTCTATCATGTGTGATCTCAGCATGAAACCTGTGTTGGTCCATAAAAGCTTTTGCCAAATCATCCCATGTATGCCATTTGGTCGCATCATGCTTAGAGTACCACTCCAATACTTTGCCACTCAATCTTTGACTGAACAATTTGATTCTTATCATTTTGTTCTCCCCTATACTAACCAATTTCCCACAATAAGCAGCCAAATAAGAGTAAGGGTTCCCTGATCCATCAAATTTTTTGAACTCTGGAATCTTATAGCC
Organism: Capsicum rhomboideum; assembly: GCA_031232105.1. Lineage (NCBI taxonomy): Eukaryota > Viridiplantae > Streptophyta > Magnoliopsida > Solanales > Solanaceae > Capsicum > Capsicum rhomboideum. The sequence goes on from CP124714.1 coordinate 71,327,530, forward strand.
CAGTGGCAACTCTAATTTGGGAAGCTCACACCGCTCTTCATACTTCACATTCTGATTGCTATTGACCTCAGAATCACCTTTCACCACGTCTTCTAATTCTTTGAGCTTCCTATCCATTACCTCATTATCACTAATTTCGATATCTCTTTCAGTCTCAACATAAGGATCCGTATCTAGACAGCTCAGTCGTTGAATCTGCGCAGCAACATAAGTATGCACAAGTGGAACTTGGTGTGTCATTGATACATTCTGACCATTTGGGGAAGCAAATGCTTTCACAAAGGGTGCATGAATGAGCGGAGTACCTTGAATTTGTGGAGGAGTGGTGAAATGATTTTCCTTATCAACTTCATTCGAAAGTGGCATGGGCCCTTCTCAATGAATATCAAGAACTGTGTTCGTTCTTGGTAAGAGCTGTGAAGATGCATTGTTTTTGTGTTATCATGGACCTTAATTCAACCACTTGCTTTTCAAGACGGGTAATGGCTTCCAAGTATGATTCTGATTTTATTGAAGTGGTAGAGTCGGTTGCGACGGACACATTAGAGATGATGGTGTTGATTGAACTGGCTTCCATGTTGAAATTCTTTCTTGAAACTACTTCGCCTCGATCATTGATTACCAACACAAATCAGCCTCTCTAAGAAAGAAGAATAACTCAAAAGGTAAAATCTTAGTTAGTTGATCACAATAATTAACCCAAGATAATATAAAGCAGAAAATACATGTTTTGCTTTAAACAGTAGACTTATACAAAATTCAAACAAAGAGCCACCTAAAAAAGGTGGCTAAATGGACACAATTGTGATCTTTTGACGGGTTTTGGGACTTTTTTTTTTTAAGAAGAAAAATGACCCATGAAGTCACAAACTGACTTTCTATTTTGTATCTATTGAAAAGTTATTTGAAAATGATAGACATTTTTTTAATTGACCATGATTGGATATTTTGATAACATTGACGTGGTTAATGTGATTTGGACGATGACCCTCTTTTTGAAATGTTGTAAAGTACAAACTAATCGATTTTGAACAAATTTAAGGGTCAACTTTTGTAAAATACTTTAGGAAGACTCACATTTTGAGTTTATTTGCCCAACGATGTTCTAAAATTCAGAGAAGTCATGTTTAAAGCAAAACATGTGCGTTAAACACACAATCACACAAGCATAGATGAAGCAACCCATGTATCATAGGATATAGATAACGTATAACATGTCCTATCATACATGTGACCTTTTGAGCCAAAGGTAAGCCTAACGATTGAAGGTTGCATCATAGGATATAGATAACATATAACGCGTCCTATTGATAAGTTGACATTTTACCCGATTCTTAATACATTTGAGCTTGGATTATCTTGAAATTCGCATTGATTCGAGATAAATTCTCATGTTATATGGCTCTTGTATGCAGGTAATGGTTGAATTCAATCCCGAGCTAACCATACGAGTCAATGAGAGTTCGAAAAGTGAAGAAAGGATGCTGGATTTAACACCCGGGGAGACTAATAACCACCTGCGCACGCAGGTCATGAGATGCGCACGCAGGTGGCTGACTGAAGAGCCAAGCAGCGTGAGGCAGTTTCATCTGTGCTAGCTTCCTACGTGTGTAGGTCAGCCATCTGCGCTGGAACCTGCGCCAGTAGATGGCTAGTGCAGTGGCACTTCCGTAATTTTGCTGGACATAATTTTTTAGCTATAAAATGTAATTTTTCCAACTCTGAAAAGGATCTTTTGGACATTTTTTGTAAAGATAGAGTAAAGGAGAGTGAAACCCTAAGGAGAAACAAGTTACATTCTTGTATTTTTGGATCAAATTCGTGAAAACATTTTGGAATCAATGGAAGTTTGGGAAGAGAATTTGGGTGATTTTCTTCTCTCTTATTTTATGAGTAGCTAAATTCTCTACTTGGGGTTATGCTTAAATAAGATGTGATAGTTGTATGGGTTTTGTTTATTTGATTTATGTTTAGATAATTGCCATGGGTTTTAATCCCATTCCATGCTTTCATTCAAATTAGGGGTTGCAAACTCTAATTATTTTAGAGCTCTTGTCATCCTTGTAAAAGGGGACAAGGGTGAGGAGTGGGTGTGAACAATAACTTAATGCATGTCATTTAATAGCTTCTCTTAGACATAAGGGTGCTAATTGAGGTATTGGATTGGTCTTATAATCTGCACTATTGAGGTGTTCGAAAGAACCCAATTGTGAAACCTTGGTGTTTGGTTGACAAATCAACACCAAGCACCTATGATCTAACCTACCCAAGGCCATTAGCTAAACGTAGTTAAATGCTCAATTTACCCATACCCAATTTCACTCTTACGATGGCATAACCCCAAGTCTCGTAATACCCTTGGTCTTAACTTCTCTTCTCTACTCTTGAACTTGTGTGTCCTAAGTTACAAAAGACTAAATAGTTACAAATTAATAGACAATAAACCCCTCCCCCTCCCCCATTTACTTTTATGTATTATTTTTATCACATCGCGTGTTAGCACTAGTTACTTGCGACACTTAGAGGTGAAAGCTATCGCATTCATTACTCGTGAATTCGACACGACTCCAAGTTGGGTAATTATATTACTAACGATCGCTTACATCCTTTTCTAGGGTGTATTTGAGCGTTATCAAAAATGGCGCCGTTGTCGGGGAATGAAACGTAGCATTCATTTCTTTTAGTGTTTTAAGTTACTTATGTTTACCGTGGTGTAAGTTTACTTTATTTGTTGTTTTTGTTCTTTATAGGTTGTGATCAAAGTCTTCACGACTCAATGAGTCAACATGGTAGCCATACCGCTTCATTTGACAGAAATTTGAAGATGAAGATCATTTGGGAGATGTCGGGAGAGCTAGTGCCATCCGCATTCCACCCGCGGAAGGAAATGGAGTGTTCCATATTACTAGTGTGATGCTTCACCTCCTTCAAATGAAGGGGTTATATGGGGGTCAAGCCCATGAAGACGCAAATCTTCACTTGACAAATTTCATTGAGGTGTGCATGCCGTTTGATATCGCCCACATATCACAAGAGTCCATCCGATTGAGACTCTTTCCCTTCTCATTAATGGGCGAGGCTGCTTTGTGGTTGAGACAATTACCCGCGGGTTCAATCACTATATGGTCGGAATTGACGGAAGCATTCTTGGATCGATTCTTCCCACCATCCCGGATGTTACAATTGCGAGATGAGATTATCAACTTTCGTCAATTGAATGGTGAACCATTACATGAGGCTTGGCAAAGGTTTAACACAAAATTGATGCAATGCCCGACTCATGAAGTTTCGGATAAGATGCTCATCCAAATATTATATCGAGCATTAGATCAATTGAACAAAACTGTTGTGGACAATGCAGCTGGGGGGTCTTTGGTGAAACAAACTTATGGTGTTGCATCTACAATATTGGACCAAGTTACCAAACAAAGTTGGGGTTGGCATACAAGAGATTCCGAGGTGGTCGTGGGGGCTCCCTACGCATTTTTTGTAAGCCACGAACAAAGAAAGAAAGATGATGAGGGAGACGAAAGTATGGCAAAGATGATGACACAACTATAACTGCTCACTAAGCATGTAATGGGTTCAACACCAAAGGCGGTTAACGCTGTAGCCTCCAAGGATATGAAGAGCTACGATGATGATGAAGCGGAGACTCTTGATGAAGAAATCCGATTTATGTCAAATCAAGCAGGGGGTTCTCACCCCACCTATCAAAGAAAGGGCGGGAATCAAGGTTGGATGGATAAAGACCGTGATTGGAAGGATCGTGAGTAGAAAGATCGTGATAGAGATCATGACAGAGACCGAGATTGGAGGGATAAAGATAGAGACTGTGATTGGCGAGATGTGAATCGGGATTATGATAGGTATATTCCTCCACATGATAGGTCCAAGGGTAAAGAAGCAACCTCGGTTGATCCGGCAAAATATAAGAATGAAGATGTGCTTGCTCGTATCCTCTTGGGAGTTGAAGGAAGCGATAAGATGTTGAGGGAAATGAAAGGGGATTTGTCGCATCTCAACCAAACTGTCACCTCACATTTGGCTTCAATAAAGCAACTTGAAACCCAAATGGGTCAACTCTCCTCCCAAATGAATGCTAGACAAAGAGGAGGACTCCCTAGTGACAAGGTGGTGAATCCCAAATATGACTCTCACATGATGGCCATTGTTACTAGAAGTGGGAGAACCCTGGGAAATAATGTTGAAAATCTTGATGACAACCCTTGTGATAAGGGTGTTGGGAGCCAAGTGAGTAAATCAAGAACTCGGCTTGATAATTCAAAAGAAGAAACTCAAATGTCATAAGAGCAAGGTATTGACGGGTCGGAAAAGGTGGAAGCGAAGGAGGTAAGCCCACAAGTGGTTAATCATGGTAATGCAAAACCGAATGAAAACTCGGTTGTCTCTAAGCCACAAGTTAAAATTCCCCCTCCATTCCCACAAAGGTTTATGAAGAAAGAAGATGACTCAAAGTTCAAGAAATTCCTTTCTAAATTTAGCAACCTTTCGGTAAATATACCATTGTTGGAAGCCCTACAAGAGATGCCCGGGTATGCTAAGTTTATGAAAGAATTGGCAACAAAGAAGAGAACCATGGACTTCTAAACAATTGAAGTCGCTCATAACTGTAGTGCTATAATGTCTAGTAAGATGGTTGTGAAGAAGGATGAACCGGGGGCATTCACTATCCCATGTACTATTGGGGTATATCAATTTGGGAAAGCTTTATGTGATCTTGGAGCAAGTATTAATTTGATGCCACTAGTCGTATTTCGGAAGTTGGGTTTGGGATCCCCGACACCAACGATGATGCGGCTATTGATGGCCGACCGCTCTATAAAAAGACCCATGGGTGTGTTGTGTGATGTGCTTGTGAAGGTGGATCGGTTCATTTTTCCGGCTGATTTTGTAATCTTGGATTGTGAAATTGACCATGAAGTCCCCATTATTCTTGGTAGGCCATTTTTGGCTATCGGTCGAGCTTTAGTTGATGTTTAATGCGGTGAAATGAAATTCCGAGTAAACAATAAAGAAGTATCATTCAATGTTTGCAAGTCCATGAAACAACCTATGGATTTACAAGTTGTCTCCGTAATCGATGTAGTTGATGATGTCGTAGCTAACACTATGGAGGCTGAATTTGTTAGAGAAACTTTGGTGGGAGTCTTGTAGAATCTTTAATGTGAAGGGAATGAAAGATATGAAGAAGAAGTTGCATCCTTGAAAGGTTTTGGGTCTTACCCGAAAAATCCTTGTAAGTTGGATCTTGACTTGAAAAATCGGGAAACTCCTCCCGCGAAGCCTTCAATTAAGGATCCACCATAAATCGAACTCAAACCATTGCCACCTCATATCCGGTATGTGTTTTTGGGAGAAGGGGAAACTCTACCCATTATTATTGCAAGTGATTTGTCATCGAGGCAAATTGAGGTGTTGAAATAGGCGGTGAGTCGGTATATTCGGGCACTTGGATGGACTATAGCGGATATCATTGGGATTCCACCCGGCATATGCACTCATAAAAATCAAGCTTGAGCCCGAGTTTATATCAAGTGTAGAATATCAAAGAAGACTAAATCCTCCAATGCAAGAAGTTGTGAAGAAGAAAATCATCAAGTGGCTTGATACGGGTGTAGTTTATCCTATCTCGGATAGCACCTAGGTGAGTCCAATACAATGTGTTCCAAAGAAAGGTGGTATCACGGTAGTCCTAAACAAAAATAATGATATTATACCCGTTCGTCCGGTCACGGGTTGGAGAGTATGTATTGATTATAGAAAGTTAAATTCTTGGACTGAGAAGGATCACTTCCCCATGCCGTTCATGGATCAAATGCTTGATAGGTTGGCTGGTAGAGGATGGTATTGCTTCCTCGACGGATATTCAGGCTATAATCAAATCTCCATAGCTCCTGAAGACCAAGAAAAAACTACTTTCACTTGTCCCTATGGAACTCTTGCCTTCAGGCGCATGCCCTTTGGGCTATGCAATGCACCGACCACTTTTCAACGGTGTATTCTTTCTATCTTTTCTGACATGGTAGAGAGTTCTATGGAGTTGTTTATGGATGATTTTTTAGTGGTTGGTGATACATTTGAAAATTGCCTTGAACACTTGGAGAAGGTGCTTGAAAGATGTGTGGCGAATAATATTGTGTTGAATTGGGAAAAGTGCCACTTTATGGTTAAGGAGGCGATTGTTCTTGGACAGCAAATATCAGGCCGAGGAATCCAATTCGATCAAGCCAAGGTGGAATTCATTGCTAAGCTACCCCCTCCAATATCTGTCAAAGGGGTCTGGAGTTTCCTTGGTCATGCGGGTTTTTATAGGAGGTTTATTAAGGATTTCTCTAAAATTGCCCATCCGATGTGTAAACTCCTTGAGAAGGAGGTCACTTTTGAATTTGATAAAGAGTGCTTGAAGGCATTCAATTGCCTTAAACAGAAGCTTGTCTCAGTCCCGATTATCATGACCCCAAATTGGTCACAACCATTTGAACTCATGTGTGATGCTAGTGGGCTGGCATTGGGAGCTGTGCTTGGAAACGAAAAGAGAAACTTTTTCATCCCATCTACTATGCTAGCAAGTCATTAAATGATGCTCAAAAGAACTACACTATTACAGAACAAGAGTTGCTAGCCGTGGTGTATGGGTTTGAGAAATTTTGTGCCTATTTGTTAGGCACAAAAGTCACTGTGCACACTAATCATGCCGCCCTCCGGTATTTGATGGCGAAGAAAGAAGCAAAACCCCGATTGATAAGATGGATTCTACTACTTCAGGAATTTGATTTTGAAGTGAAGGATCGAAAAGGGTGTGAAAACCAAGTAGCCGACCATCTGTCACGTCTTGAGATAAATGAGAACATTTGGGGAGATATTGATCTTGATGATACATTCCGGGACGAACTGGTCATGAGCTTGAAAGAGAGCACTCTACCATGGTATGCCGACTTTGCAAACTATATAGTGAGTGGACTCCTTCCTGATGAGCTGAGTTACTATCAAAGGAAAAGATTCCTCCATGATGTGAAGCAGTAATTTTGGGATGAGCCCTATCTTTTTAGGGAATGTGCAGATGGAATCATACGGCGATGCATCATGGACGAGGAGATAAATCCATTCTTGGAGCATGCCATTCTTCTTCTTTTGGTGGCCACCATAGTGGTGTGAGAACCGCAGCGAAAGTCCTTCAGTGTGGGTATTATTGGCCTACCATTCACCGTGATGCTCACGAGTTGGTAAAGACTTGCATTCAATGTCAAAAGCATGGTGGTATTTCGAGGAGGCATGAAATGCCTTTAAGACCCAATCTTGAGGTGGAGCTATTCGATGTATGGGGCCTTGATTTTATGGTTCCATTTGTGAGCTCATATGGTAACAAGTATATCTTGGTGGCCGTTGACTACTTGTCCAAGTTGGTCGAAGCCATTGCCTTACCAACCAATGAAGATAAAAGTGTAACTCTCTTCCTAAAAAAATGCATTTTCACCAGGTTTGGAACTCCTAGAGCTATCATTATTGACGGAGGGTCACACTTTTGCAATTGGGTATTTGAAGCTTTGCTTGAAAAATATGGGGTGCGGCATAAGGTGGCGACTCCATATCATCCTCAAACGAGTGACCAAGTGGAAGTTTCCAATCGGTAGATCAAATCTATCTTGGAGAAAACTGTAAATGTAGGGCGTACAAATTGGGCAAGGAACCTTGATGATACTCTGTGGGCATATAGGACAGCATTCAAGACTCCTATTGTCATGTCGCCCTATCAGTTAGTGTTTGGAAAGGCTTCTCATCTCCCGGTTGAATTAGAGCACAATGTTTTGTGGGCATTGCGGAAATTGAACATGGATTGGGTGGATGCCTCAAAATCAAGAGTCGATCAACTTCATGAGTTGGATGAGTTCCGACTTAAGGCATATGAGAGCTCAGCATTATACAAGGAGAAAATAAAGAAATGGCATGATGCCAAGATCTTAAAAAGAGAGTTCCATGCGGGTGATAAAGTGCTACTTTTCAATTCGAGGTTAAAACTCTTTGCAGGGAAGCTAAAATCCAAGTGGTCTGGCCCTTTTATTATGGTTAATGCATTTCCTAGTGGTGCTATCGAGCTCCAGGACCACGAGAAAAGGAGGTTCATGGTGAATGGTCAAAGATTAAAACATTTTTATGAGGGGGGACATGGAGCAGCTAAGGTTGAGTTGCTCCGGTTTAAGGATACTTGATGATGAGAAACAACATCGAGCCATGATGATAACCAAGGCGCTTCTTGGGAGGCAACCCAAGGTTATTTATAGTCATTTCAAGTTTGTTTGATTGCTAATTCTTAGTTATCTTGGTGGATGCAGGTGAACAATGCTAAATGGGGGAGCTTGGATACTGGTTTGAGCTAAATTAATCACCTTCTAGCATACATACCCACATACCCACGCATGTTGGGACGCATGAGGCCAGCAGGTGGAAGGCAACATTCTGCCTGGGGGCAAGGAGCCACTTACGTGCGCAGCCCAGGCACATGCGTGCGCAGGCTAGCAACGCAGAGGCTCTGCCTCGTGCCTCCTTCGAAGCCAATTTCCTCACCTGCGTGCGCAGGTCCCAGCATGCGTGCCCAGGTGACCCTCCGCAGGTGCCACTGCTGTACTCCATACGCCCAGGTGCACTGCCCAGGTAAGGACTGCCCACCTGCGTGCGCATCTCTCCAGATGCGTGCGCATGGTGGGGTGCAGGTGGGGGTTGAACCTCCGAATATTTTTTTTAAAAATATTTGGGTCGACCAGACCCAGGTTGATCCATTCTCTTCTTTAAAATGTGACCCATACCCAAAAACCCAATTCCTTCTAACTCTAAAGATCAACTCCCCTTCACAACATCACCATCGGCTATTATCTCTCTCTACATTCAAAGTTGCTCTTGTCTTCTTCTCTCATTCACTTTCAAAGAGGATTGCACACATTACCTCTTTCATTTCAAGAGTCTCCATTTCTCCACCTCTTTTTTTAAGTTTGGGGATGTCTCCAAGGAAATCAATGCCACGAGGAGCAAAAAAGGATCATCACAAGGACAAAGGCAAGGCCATTGCCATGACTTCGCAAAGAAAAGCTCCCACACAACAAGGAGACTCTACCACCCCTGATGTGCAATACACAAATGATATCTCAAAGGATCTGGCCAAAGATGTTGATAAACTCAGATTTGCCAACGCAGAAATGCGTGATCTTTACAATGAATAGGTGCACACTAGGGGCTTCAACCCCGAGAAAGTGTTTAATGTGAAGGGCGTTCGTGATCATTTTCCCGATATTGTCAGACAAGTTAACAAGTTTGTTTGGGAGGTATTCACTGATATTAATCCTTAATTGCCCCCGTGCTTTTATTTTCTTAATCTTGTAAAGGAATTCTATGCCTCCTACGTCATTCGGCACAATCAACAAAAGTATAAACCACCAGTGACAAATCAACCTTGCCTTCGGAGTGTACTTGTTAGAGGAGTGGAAGTGCCATGCTCCACTTTTGTAATTAACAAGTTATACTTTGGTCGTGATTGTGCACCAGGGGTTGAGAGCAAGAGGCATATGCTTTAGGGGCGCACTCATTTTCCATGGCTTTCCCAAATAATTGCTAAAGGTCTTCCACTATGGGCAAATGGGATTGGACAAATCAAAAGACGAGATCTTTCTATTCAAGCCAAACATTAGCTTGGTTTTGTGGGAAATCGATTGCTTCCTTCCACCAATGATCAAGATGTCACTCTTGAAAGGGCTATTCTTATGGGTTGTATTATGGATGGGTTGGATGTCAACCCGGGAGAGATAATTACTGAAGTGATAAAGCTCCGATCCAAGCAAGTGGGCACGCTACTACCTTTTCCTGCTCTTATATTGGCTTTATGTGCAGTCCACCACGTTCCTCTCTTCCCAAAGATTGACAAGAAAATCAAATGCATGGGAGTCATTGATATTCGTACCAGTCAGGATGATGATAATCCAGTGGGTTTAAAGAGAAAGTTTGGTGAGGATTCAGGTTCTTCCATGAGAGAGGTGACCACTGCTATCACCTCTCCTATGACTTCTCATGTTTCAGCCCATGGTGACATTACTCTAGATCGTGATCTCCCTCAGGCACCGCCTCTCGCTCACCCTACGCAGCCGGCGCAGCCTCCTCAGTCTTCCACGCTGACATTTGCTAAGGTTGCAGCCATGACTTTGGCAAATGATAGCTCTATCTCCCGCTTGGTGGCCGACATTCCTCATTTCATTCAGGTGGCTATTGAGCGGAGCCTTGGGCCTATACGTGCTCAGATGGTAGACTATGAGTGAAGATTATCCGCAGTTGAGGCCCGGGAGGATAGTGAGGCAGTTACTACTCTCAGGACAGATCTTGCGAGTCTGCGTGATGAGATGCCCTCCATCTCTTTTGATGATAACCAGTTCACTATCCCACAGGTAGAGACTAGCCCCATCCTTCCTTTTGCAGACTTGTTCGGGTATTCTCCTGTAGGGGATGAGACAGGGATCGAGTTCGACACGGGGCTCTCTGAGGATGAGCAGGTATAATTGGCCAAAAGAAATTCCATTGAGGAGCTCCAGGCACAGGCAGTTGGTGCTGGCCCTAGCTCTCGGCCTTTTGAGGAGGTTCATACAGGAGCCCAATCTGAGTAGGCTCCTACTGTTACAGCCACAACATCGGTACAACCTTCATATGATACGGATCAAAGCGTCTAGTGCGCCTCAGGGAGTTTTGTCTTTCACTCCTTTCCTTTTTGTCCTATATTGATTGCATTGGGGACAATGCAATACTTTTTAGTGGGGGGGTAGGCCAATTCATTCATTTTACTTTATGGTACTTTATGGTATGTAATATTAATTCATGATTCTATTTGGATGCCATCTTGTTATGAGTTTTGACTCGAATATTGCCCTTGCTGGGCCATTCATTTGTGTTGATTCGGATATTTCCCTTGCCGGGCCATTTTTGTTAATTCGAATATTGCCCCATCTTGGTGAAGTTGTGATTTGGATAGTTCCCTTGTCGGGCTCTTTTTAAATGCTAGTCCTAATTTATGTTTGGGGGAGTTGAAGAGGTTCAAAGGTCCCTCCAAAATTGTCGTGGCAAACAAAAATGATTTGATAAAATGATTTTGTTTTAGAAAAGAAAAGAGCAAAGTGATTCCAAGCCTCCTCTTGTGTGTGACCTGTTAATTCAGTTTCTGGCTCATGCTTCATAAGTCTTTGACTTAGAGTAGGTTGTCAAGTTCATTTGCTCAAGTTTGGGGGAAAGACTAGCTTTCTATTTTAAAGAAAAAGTGCCTAGTATGGTAAGGTTTTCGATTAATTCTTGTACACACATGACAGTCTAGAACTTGCCCCGCGTGTATTCAAGGCAAAATTTGGGACCTAACTTGGTTTAGAGAATGACCGTGGGCCATCTTGTCCACCATTCGACCTAAATTCCCACCTTGACATTTATCCCTAGTTAACCCAGTTGAGCCTTTCACCACTTTCTTCTTGGATATGACCATACTATGACACCCCACTTTCGTCTTTGACAACCCTTTTTCTTGTCTATCACTCAATCTCTGTAGACACATCACATGATTTTAATGTGAACCAATATAGGCAAAGGCCGGAGCTCGGAGAAGCATGATTGTGAAAATGGTTGAGATGGAAGTTAAAATTTAAGTTGGAGAAAAAGGAGATGTATAAGATTTTAAAGGGAGGTGTATGCTTGGTTGTTGCATAAATAAATGAATAAAGAAATATAATGGAGAGAAAAGAGAGGCATGAGCTACTAATGAATAAATGAAAGGGCCCCAAAAGCAAATGAAGAGGGAATTTCGGTTGGAATGCTATACATATAAAGAGAGAAAAAAAAAGAGAAGAAAAGCAAAGACAACGCAAGAAAAGGCTAATGAGGTGGAGATCTTGAACAAAGTGGGCCTAAGAAATGATAATGCGATTGTGTTTAGGGAAAATCTTCTAGTCACTTGATCCATAAACCCTTTCTCTCAACCGAACCTTCATCATTGACCGCAAGTCCTTGGTGACTTAAAACCTTGTTGGTCCCCATTAGTGGCGAATGACACAAAGGGCAAGCCTATGGTTGTACGTGTGGTACTTGAATTTCTTTGTGAGAGAAAGTTCTTTCTATCCTTACCCCCTTTAATGAATCACATTACCTTGTGGGGGTGGAGAAAACTTTTGCAAGTGAGAGGCATGGATACCTTGAAAGAGAGAGTGATGTCCTACCTTCAATTTGGGAAAATGAGCAAGACAATTTGCAATTTGGAGATGAGACAAGCTCTGAAAAATCTTGTGTCACACCTTGAGAATCAGCCCAACCTGAAAATTATTTGTTTGACAAATTTGTCTCTTGGTTGATGAGGATTGATTTGTGAAAAAGAAAGCATGATTAGCTTATTTGTCATGACTTATTGGAGGAACCAATTGAACTTTATAGGTTTAATGGTCTAGTGATGTCCCTTGTGGTTGTTCATGGTCAAGAGCATCCTTTTCTTTTCACTTTAGGTGTTCTTGATTACTTGAGGACAAGCAATAGTTTAAGTTTGGGGAAGTTGATAAGTTGACATTTTACCCGATTCTTAATACATTTGAGCTTGGATTATCTTGAAATTCGCATTGATTCGAGATAAATTCTCATGTTATATGGCTCTTGTATGCAGGTAATGGTTGAATTCGAGCCCGAGCTAACCATGCGAGTCAATGGGAGTTCGAAAAGTGAAGAAAGGATGCTGGATTTAACACCCGGGGAGACTAATAACCACCTGCGCACGCAGGTCATGAGATGCGCACGTAGGTGGCTGACTGAAGAGCCAAGCAGCGTGAGGCAGTGTCATCTGCGCTAGCCTCCTGCGCGCGCAGGTCAGCCATCTGCGCTGGAACCTGCGCCAGCAGATGGCTTGTGCAGTGGCACTTTCGTAATTTTGTTGGACACGATTTTTTAGCTATAAAATGTAATTTTTCCAACTCTGAAAAGGATCTTTTGGACATTTTTTGTAAAGATAGAGTAAAGGAGAGTGAAACCCTAGGGAGAAACAAGTTACATTCTTGCATTTTTGGATCAAATTTGTGAAAACATTTTGGAATCAATGGAAGTTTGGGAAGAGAATTTGGGTGATTTTCTTCTCTCTTATTTTATGAGTAGCTAAATTCTCTACTTGGGGTTATGCTTAAATAAGATGTGATAGTTGTATGGGTTTTTTTTATTTGATTTATGTTAAGATAATTGTCATAGGTTTTAATCCCATTCCATGGTTTCATTCAAATTAGGGGTTGCAAACTCTAATTAATTTTAGAGCTCTTGTCATCCTTGACAAAGGGGACAAGGGTGAGGATTGGGTGTGAACAATAACTTGATGCATGTCATTTAATAGCTTCTCTTAGACATAAGGGTGCTAATTGAGGTATTGGATTGGTCTTATAATCTGCACTATTGAGGTGTTCGAAAGAACCCAATTGTGAAACCTTGGTGTTTGGTTGACAAATCAACACCAAGCACCTATGATCTAACCTACCCAAGGCCATTAGCTAAACGTAGTTAAATGCTCAATTTACCCATACCCAATTTCACTCTTACGATGGCATAACCCCAAGTCTCGTAATACCCTTGGTCTTAACTCCTCTTCTCTACTCTTGAACTTGTGTGTCCTAAGTTACAAAAGACTAAATAGGTACAAATTAACCGACAATAACACCCCCCCCCATTTACTTTTATGTATTATTTTCATCACATCGCGTGTTAGCACTAGTTGCTTGCGACACTTAGAGGTGAAAGCTATCACATTCATTCCTCGTGGATTCGACCCCGACTCCAAATTGGGTAATTATATTGCTAACGATCGCTTACATTCTTTTCTGTGGTGTATTTGAGCGTTATCACCTATCATACAAGTGACCTTTTGAGCCAAAGGTAAGCCTAACGATTGAAGGATGCGTATACCGTTTGTTAGACATTCCATTGCCCCAAAAATATTTATTCAAATTTGTGAATAAATCAAATGGGGATACAAAATGAGGGAAGGGAATGTACAAATAAATGTCAGTCCCACGCAGGGGTAGAATCCTAAACTAGGCTGGCATGGAAAGTTCTTCAATCTCGGACTTCTTGGACTTCTTGAAACTCCAAACACCTTTCGGATGAAGATATTTAAACCAAGCAACCACCTAAATATTTCCTAACCCCGACGGACAATGGTTAGTATACATTAGCATCACATCCTTCAATTAAACAAATAAAGGATGATTGTCTTTTCGGACTGGGAGCCCTTTTCAACACAAGGTGGTCTCACTAATAGATCGGATACAACTTGGGTATTGGATCACTTAGGTAACAATGCCTATGTAACACCCCGTACCTTCCTAACCCTATGTGACGATATTTAATAATGTTTACTTAGGTTTCGAGAGCTATAAGTATGTATTTGGTAATGTTAGTGATGGAAAAATTGAAATTTGGCTTCTTACATGTGATTAACCTTGCGTAGGAGGTGTTTTGCGATTTTCATGGAGCATTTGTGGGGTTCAAAATGAGGCTAATAGGCCTCTAAACAAAGGATATTAAGGGTAAGAAGTAAGTTAAAGAATAGGATTTGAAGTATCTAACCAAACCCGCAAAGAAAAGTCAAAAAATGAAATTTTCAAAAAAAACTAAGGGTGGGGCACGCCAGAGAGCGTACCACGCCGCTTTGGGCTAAAATTTTTAGTCCAGAGGCATCAAGGGGGGGCGCCAGGCAGCGTGCCACACTGGTTTTGCCACTTTTTCAAAGTTGGAAATTTTCTAAGTCCCAAGGGTGCCCGGGGACGTATCGAGCCGATTTTTTCCATGTTTCTTATACAACCATGAGCCTATACATGAAATTATTGAAGTATTATGTTGGCATGATAAAATTACTAGAGAACGAATTTGGCGTCAAAATGACGGTTTTACCCTTTTGGTCAAAATAGGCCATACGTGGCTAGAATCGCTGTTTTTGGGATTGAGGCTATGAATATAAATCCCGTGAGTGGGAATATTGTTGTAACACGTATGAAATGAATTAAACATGATAAATTATTGATTTTGTTGGATCAAGTGAATTGGGCTCAAAAGAATCCCAAAAATGAGGCAAAAGTCATGGGCCAAAAATGGGTCAAATGACCCATTCTTGCCTTGACTTGTCAATGATTGAGAAAAGTGGATAAGGATGACTTAAATGGTATATAAAAGGCAAATAAAAATCATATTTTAATTCACCCAAAGACACAAGCATTTCTAGACTTTTCCAAGAAGCCAAAGCAAGATATTTCTCTTCAAACCCTAAGGCATTTTTGGACAAGATCATCATCTTCCAAGCTTGGGTAAGTGATTATTCTTGTACTTTAACATATTATAAGCATGATATATTATTTATATCATGTTTGTTATGGTTGGAAGTGTTGGACATGGCACTTTTGGATTTTTGTGAAAAAGATGTGTTATCCATGGGATTATAGCTTGAATTATGACTTGTGCCTTTGATGAAAGAGGATGGTATGGATAAGATATGAACATGTATGGTGTGAATTTGTTATTAAACTTGTTATTTTTCTATAAGTGTATATGGTGGGATTTTAGCCGATATGTGTTACGCGATGTATTAAGGTAAGTTGATGGATTATTTGTGATGTGCTATGGATAAGAAAGGATAAAGGAGAAGTGTTGTGGTGAAATGTATTGATTATCATGTATTGGTCAATGTTGTGAATATTGTGGGATTTTTGGTAAGACAATTTCATAAATGGTATTATCAAGGGGAAATGACATGTTAAAGCCAAACATGTGACTTGTTGTTATTGTATGCATTTGTAAGGTAGTTGGTGGTTAATGTTGGTTCCATTATGTATTTGTGATGTAGAGTGAAACGTAAAGAAGGAGCGGAAATTGTTGCTCTCACATATTTGATTGTGTACTTACATTGGGAAGATAAGGTAGGTAAGGTTACTCTGTCCGTATCTTTCTGCAGCACATAATGTTCATATTTTGTCCTATTCCAAAATATGCTAAGGTATCTCATTTAGGTTTGATGTATATTGATATCCACACGTTTCTTATTCATTGACTGATTGGTATTCATACGTCTCCTATCCGTGGACTGAAATGCCTAAGCTCTCATAATGTTGTTGTAACTACTAAAAGAAATTGTTACAAGGAAAGTGAGGACGTAAGGAGAACCTATTCATTCCTAAGTCACATATCCCTCATTCATTAGTCGTTGTTGTTTATGAGTTACCTAACTATGGACATTGGTCCAAAGTCCTCATAATAGTATGTTCCAACGGAGTCATAACGTTGAGATTCTAGAATAATTATCACAAGGAGGGTAAGATGTAAAGAGAAGCTAGTTATTCTTGAAAAGCATTCTCCAATCATGTCATGTTCCAAAGTCCAATATTATTATGAATATCTTTGTACCAATCTCATAAGAGTAAGAAAGTGAAGTAAGGTATAGAGGTGTGTTTCCAATATTAGCATGATCCTTAAAGTATCAATCTCTCATTAGTGGATGTATTAATCTCTCACAAGTTGAAGTATCAATCCCATAAGAGTAATAAGAGAGGTAATGTGCAAGTTAATAGAATTACTTCTCATAAGTGAAGATGTTAATCTCACGAAGTAAAGGAGTGAAGTAATATATATATAAGAGGGTGCTTAATATACGTATATAAGAGTGTGCTTCAATTAATGTCATGATCCTTAATGTGTTACTCTCCTAGCTATGTAAAGGGTATAAGATTTGTAGAGAAGTAATGTACATATGGTTACTACATGTTACATTGATTATGGATCACAATCTAAAGGGGGCAAGTTCAAGATAGAACAATCTCAATACCATGCTATGTTATTTATTATATCCCATCAAAGGTGGAGGCCCGGTGCTATATATATCCCACCAAGATGGAGGCCCGGTACTATATACTCATTTATTATATCCCATCAAAGGTGGAGGCCCGGTACTATATATATCCCACCAAGATGGAGGCCCGGTACTATATACTCATTTATTATATCCCATCAAAGGTGGAGGCCCGGTATTATATACTTACTTATAAGGAGATGATCCATAAGGTATTATGAATCACTAACTAGTTGAGTGAATAATAAATAATAAAGATAGTAGTAAAAGAGATGAGAGTATATTCCTTGCATGAGTATATAAATATGGGGGTTATGATAAGAATGATGATGATGTGACTGAATTGATGCGAATTAATGACCAAGTAGATGAATAATAGAAGTAATGAAATAATAGAAGTAATGAACATGGTTCCACACATTCAGGTTGGAGGTCTATTCACATTGATTATTCTCTTACATTTAATTTCTTGGAAGTACTTATGTATTACTATAGTTTCATATGGCCTTACATACTCAGTACTTTGTTCTTACTGACCCCTCTCGGGGGACTTACCTTACATGCTGCAGGACCAGGTGTTAGTAGATCTCCGCAGTAGGCGATGAGATATCTGCAGATTGTTGGTGAGCTCCAGTTGCTTCGGGACTTCCCAAGTCACATGTGTTCATTAGGTTTTGGAATTTTGTAAATATTGTATGGACATGGTCATGTATCTATTAGAGGATTTGTAGACATATGTGGGGTATCATAAAAGTAAAAGATGTACGTTCATTTTGACGAAATGGTACTAACGGCCAAGTTTCATATATTGCACATGTTGCCATGCCTTCCGCTATTGATATTTAATTACATGAGATAAGATGATATTCATACGCGAACATGCATATGAGAGTACATGATAAAAGATTGGTTCTCTCGAGCCTTATCGGCTCCGGGTGCCAGTCCGGCCGGAATGGAATTTGGGTCATGACAGCCTATTCAATAGGATTTGGTTTTGCTCTAACCTAGTTAACTAGAGTGGTTTGTTCGAATTGACTGGGAACACAAAATGAACTTTCGGGGTAACACACCAAGTGACTGTTAACCGAATCGAATCAACTACTTCACTTGGCAGTTCAAAGAAGTCAAGGTGCTATACGGAAGGCCGGGTGCAGATACCCACATAACCACCCTTTTTCCTAATGCCTAATGTTTTGCCATAAGTGGCGGAATATGCCATGAATGCAACAGTTTATAATTTGCAGAAAGTAAACAAATAAATCAAGTAAACAATTATTACAAAACCACATAGTTAGTCAAATAAGAGTTAGTTTCAAACATATGGTTAGAACCTAGTTGACTCCCCAGCAGAGTCGTCATTTCTGTCGCGATCTCTATTTTCATAAGGTGCAACTTCGGGACTCAAAAATAATTAACAATTGTTTAAAACATTTAGAGTCGCCACCTAATTTTAGAAAAACTAGGAAACCAATTAATTATTAATTTAAAGAAAAATTAGTCTGCGAAACCAATTAGATTCTAGGTGAGGATTCAGGTTATTCCAAAGGGAAGGTGTTAGGCACCCTTCAGAATCCACAAACATTTTTTCAATTGAGGAGGAGATAAAATAACTTTAACAAACATAACAAACATAAGATATACACAATGAATAAAGTAAAACAAGAATAACAAAGACGACCTAATATTTGTCTATCGTTAAACCAAAGTAATAAATAGAATAAATAATTCAAAATGATTCTCGAATGTGAATTCGAGTGTCTTCTTAGGGAAGAAGCTCCATGTACCTATAAAAACACTTGGTAAAAGTGTTAGCAGTGAACGAATATAAATCAATATGATTCAAAGAAATAATAAATGATAAAAGTAAAATCCATCTTATATACATTGGATGCCTTGGAAATCAATGGAAATTTCTTCATCGGCCAAGTGTATCGACACTTGAATGAAGGAATAACTAAGTAACTAAACTTAAAAAATAACACCTGTCTTTTATAATGGGGAGGCCTCAAAAATCCGATGGAGAAACTCTTTCATTGGTCAAGTATTGAAACTTGAAAAATCGTTGAACTTAAAATAAAATTCGTCTTTTTTAAAATGGGGAGGCCTCAAAAATCTGATGGAGAGATTCTTTCATTGGGCAAGTATATTACATCTGCTCAAGTTAGCTCATACCCAAGAAGAGAAAAATATGAACAAATTAACATAGAACCAACCACAAAACTTATAACCAAACAATAATAACAAACATAATAAGATAATAACAAATAGAGCAACATTTGAACAACAATAAAAAGAACGTAACAAGGCAACAATAGTAAAGAGAAACAACATTAAGGTTTAGTAAAAATGATAGTAATAACAACACCATAATTAATCAAAGAAAAGGGATACAGATGAAGCAAAACAGTGAGTAAAATAAGCAACTAACATATCTACTAACTCAAGCACAAAAGCCAACAAAAATGGCAATAATCATTGGAAACTATATAAAACCAACCATATCAATCCAAGTTAAAATAATAAGAGAAAAAAAAAATCAACTACAAAGATAAAACAATGTTAAACATATGCGAAAATATGAAGATAAATGGTTGCCGGAGTGAAGTATTTTATCGAACAAACCTGGAAAAGGACGACATGGTTACCGAAATAATGGTGGTGTGTTTGGTAGCTGATTATTCTCCATCCGGTCAGATCTGGTCATATTTGGAGGCTATTGTTAATTTTGTTGTTGTTCGATCCACCGAAGCTTAAGTATTTTGCCGTCACCGGAGTTGTTGTTATTCATGGGAGGAGTGAACGGAGCTTTGTGGGTTATTCATCACTGGTTTCGAGCTTGCAGGAGTTGTTGGTTGTTTGACGGTTCGTCATCGTTGTTGAACTATTGTTGTTGGCGGAGATGATGGGATCTAGTTCATGAACGGAGTATCGGAGATTCGACCTCTAGCTTAACTGAATAGAGACAAAGAAACAGTGGGGATGTTTGGTTTTGTTGGAACAATGATGAGGGAAGGGGAGTGACGGGGTTGTTCGTCGAAAATAGCGGTGGTTTGCGGTGGTGAACTCGTCGGAGTTCGTTCAGTTGCTCGTTAGTGAGCTGTAGTGGTGTCGTGGGTGGAGAAAACAAATAGGGTTTTGGGTTTCAACGATGGAGAACAACAGGGGTTTGGGTGGTTCTCCGATTGTGTTCCGGTGGTGGTGGGTCACCGAAAAAAGAATAGGAAAAAAGAAAATTATTTTGGGTATCGGCCAAATCTAGAAATTTCCACCACTAATTGTGAAGGGAGTGGATTAGTTTTATAGAAAAAATCAAAACCACTAAAGAACAAAACCATGTGCTCAATACCATGGTTTTGAAAAATCATGGGCTATCCAAAATCATGAGTTATCCAAAACAATGACTATTTGATCCTATCCAAAGCTATGGATATTTATCTAATTTGTGAAAAAATATCTTCTCCATCTTTTATGAATTAACGGATAGTGATAAAAAAAATTAACAAATGTATTTAATTCCAGATAAGAATATGATTTGAGTTTAAAATAAAATTGGTCTCATGATTTAATAAAACTCAAACAACATTTGTTTATAAAAATGACTGTAAAAAAAACAGTGACATTCAATAATTAAATATTATAATAAATTGATAAATATCTTAATATTTTTAAGAAAGAGAATAATTAGCAATAATTTGTGTTAAAATTAAACAGAGTATGTAAAAATTAAATTTTATGCCCTTTAACAAATAAAAAGCACAAAAGTATTTATTTTAAAAATATCGGTCCAAAATTGGGTGTCAACAGCGGGTAAAGTCACTAGCTGTTGGGCAATAGCCAACAATATCATATCAACACAAGAGAAATCTATAGCAATAGTCAACTGTGTATTTGGAGTCTAAAGCCTTAAAGTAACACTCTGAATGAATTTCTAATCCATCCTCTCAAGGAAACCCAATAACTATACCAAGAAATCCTCAAACATAGATATGGAATAAAAATAGGTTGTGTCTGAATTTGGCTCAATCCCTTTGTCTCAACAGACTCATCATTATGAGCAACTCCTGAACGTGAGAAGAGAAACCTAGACTTACCTCTAACTATTCTGGATCCTCTAGTACAACTAATTTTATGACCTCTGTCTCAACTATAAACTAAGGGCACAAGATCTAAGTCTCTAGCCAATGAAGAATGTGTTCTCATCATCTGTGAGAGAGTGAATAAGAGGTTTTCGAGTCACATTATGCTATGAATGCACGACACAGAATAAAGAACTGGATTTCTCTTTAAGTCATATAGCCTCTCTAAGATAGATAACAGATGTCTTCACACTGATTTATAAGACTCTGCTAGACTTGGCTTGTACTAATAAGACTAATGAACTAGGGGCTCTGATACCAATTTGTCACGACCTAAAATAAAGTCCATGATGGCACCCATCACACCCTATGGTAAAGATAAGCCTATCCCAACCGTAACTCAATAATAAAGTAAATCAAAAGTAGAATAAGAAGAAGAATAATCCCCAATGAAATAGAAAGAAGTACAATTAAAATGATACGTCTCAGGTCTTACTGTCACTAGTACAAACCTCTAATATAGAATAATGTCAAATAGTCTAAAATATCTTAAATGCAAATAAAACACAAGATATAAGAAGAGAGATATGAATAAGCCAATTGTATGAGCTGTTGCATAATTACGGACAACTATTTACGCATATGTGATGTTTGTTGTGCTATATCCCAGAAGAACTCCTTCGAGACAGTGATCATGGTAGTGGAAGTTGGAGGATGTGAAATTGTAGGTGCTGTAGGAACTATATAAGTTATGTGTGCTATAGTAGGGGTGGTGGTAGTGTCATACTTTGTGAGTAAAGTCTGAGCCTCACTTTTTTTCTCTACAAAGCTGGATCAATCTATTCGGTATGAGCAGGGCTATAAACCTACTCACCCCCTATAAAATCTCTTTAAAAGTGTAGCCCTTGATGAACTCAAAGGCTGAGCCCTAGCCCTTGCAATTGGATTTGCAGCATCGTGAATCAGACGAATATAATACACACAAAGAGCATCAACTAGATAATTAATCTCCGAGAAAGTGGTCACATCCAATGCTTTATATCATTCGAATAACATAGAAAGGAATAAAATGGATGTTAAATCTCCCTCTTAATGCCCTCTCCCTAAGTTATTTTGTAATGTACCTCAAATTATTTATAGCATACCTCAACATGAGGCTAGCGACCACTACTACTTGATCTAGTGTAAGAGTGTTGTCTGCTGCTTTAAAACTCAAACCAAAATGCACCACTACTAACCAAGACATGGTAGAAAAAATAAGAAAATCTTTGGGTATGTCTTATTTATTAAATTTCAACCAATTCAGCTTCTTCTCAGTAAGTATGTCAGCCAACCATGTGAACTATTTCTTTCTCTCAACTGGGTCCTACTAAATCTGCTTCATATACCTTATCACCTTTATGAAATGATCAAACTCTGACATGGTTATCGGGGGTACAAAATTAAGCCATATAAGAAATACTGAATGGTGTGCTCAGATATATCCTTATGTCGACCTCGCACCATCACACTCTCTAATAGTGGTACTGATTTAACAAACTTTATCTTTGTAGATATGCTTACCAAGTCCATGACATATGCTATATAAAATTCATGGACCAAGGTAGAGCTATACTTGCCCAAAGGCCTACTCGTCCACTCGAGGTGATAGCGCTCAAATATGAACCTAATGGCAGGACACTCTCCCAGGTTTCCATACATAATATGGCTTTCCTAAAATATTCTTCTGTTTATGTTTCCCTTCAACATAAGAGATAGACCTCAATCATAAAATGCATGCATCCCCGGTACCTACCACCATATTCTTCCCTATACTCTATAGACTCCACTCTAACCTCTACTTGTTTTTTCCTCTCGAAAGAGGTAGTCTCCTCATTTGAGCTAGCCTCTCCAAAACCATACCACTTTAGGTCCCATACCCATCATTATTGGAGCCCTTAGTATTGGACCCACTATCGCTAGTAGAACTAGGCAACCCCCCTCCTTTTTAAGACTGGGGAGAGGTTGTCTATGCCTGATGCAGTGCTTGCTCTCTTGTATTTTGCCTCACAGTCTAAGGCTTCAATTGTGGTTGTTCTCCCTTGTTATATATCTCATCTTGATGAAGCTTTTTTGAGCATTCCCACTTGGCAGGTGTATTGCTTCCACCTCTTTTCTGTTGCTACTTTAGTGGTATTATACCTATAGGGGAGAACATTATTATCAGAGCTATGAAACAAATAATTACTAAACAAATAATTATGAAACAAGTAGCTATGAAACAAATAACTATGAGACAAATAATTGTGATAACTATGAACAAAACATGAACTCAGATAATATAACAAAAATGAAAAATTATGAAGAAATTGGCATAACACTGGAACAACTTATTAAAAACAACATGCATATATTGAAGACATACTATACAATAGTGAAGAATCATCTAAAGAGGAACTAGTTAAAACAACTAGTCAGACTATTAATACAGTGAAAAAGGCTAGGAAAGATAAAAACCTAAGAAAAATAAAAAAGAAACTAAAAAGACTATATCCAGAATATAAATATCTAACTACTAGATAATAATAGATTATCCCAATTAATAGATATAATATCTAAAACAGAATATAAATATATCCAATATCTTAAAAATAAAATATGAATACTGAATACAGACAACAACTTTTCGAAAAAATTAGAGAATTAAGACAAGAGTTAAAACATAGACAAAATAGACTAAACTACAATATATTTGTAGGAACTTGCCACAAATCCTTAACAATACAAAGAAATATTATATTTGACTTAGAATTACAAATACAACACTTAGAATATAAATACCAACACAGGTTATAGATGAATAAAGAAGAATTTGCATTAGAAGAAAAAACGTATGAAAATTCAGAAGGATTAAAAATAACTATAATATTTTCAAATGTAGGAAGAAGATATAAGAAAATAGGAAATACTTTAAATTTAATGCTAGAAAAAGAAACGGTTAAATTAGAAGATAGCTTAACTGCTATGGTAAGAATAACAAAAGAGAATGAAGAAATAGATAGAAAAAGAGAAATTGAAAAAATAAAAAAACAAGCTAAGGAAGAAATACAACAAATAGAAGAAACAAAAAATACTGAAATAATAGAACTCGAAAAAGAATTAGAAATGCTCAAACAATTATATGCAGACAAACAAAAAGAAAAAGACAAACGAAAAGAACAAGAACGAGAAATAAAACTAGCAAATGAAATAGAACAGTTTAAAACAAAATTACAACTGGAAGAAGAACAAGATAAGTTACCTGGAATAAGAATAGAAGAAATAAACGAAGAAAGTGACAATGATATAACACAAGAAAATTATTCAGAATCAAGTGAAACATACACAAAACTGATAGAAAAAATAAACGAAACTACGATAAATCCAGAAATAAATACAGGAGATATAAAGCCAAGTACATCAGGAGTAAAAAATCCAAAACATCTAGATACATATTATGCTAATAGAAGTTATGAATCATACGATAGAAACAAAACTTTATGGGATGAAAGGTTAAATAGAAAATGGACACCAAGACAAGTAACTGAACAATATAATTTCTTGGACTTAGACTGTGTAGCAGATATAAATAAAATAATCCAACTATGGGTAGGATATATTTCAAAACAATTAGTAGATAATAAAATATCAATGGCCGAAACATCAGGATACATAGAAAGAACACTGATAGGAACAGTAAAATTATGGTTACAAAACTTATCAACAGCAAGCCTAACCACATTAAGAAGTAATAGACAACATGATGGAATAGCTGCAACAACAACAACGGAAATCCTATATAAATATGAGATAGCAATAAGAAATGAATTTAGTAGTATGACAACAGAAATAGAAGAACAAAATAAAGAAAAAACTATAAACAGAAATTTAATGTCAAAATTAGCAATATGTAATATGTGCTATATAGATGAATATACTTGTGCATTTAGAGATTATTACTATAAAGGAACATATAGTACAGATGAAAGTGAAGAAATAAGAAAGTTATATTTTACTAAACTACCAGAACCATTTAGTTCAAAAATAATGAAAAATTGGAATGAAGCAGGACTAGCAGATACCCTAGGAGCTAGAATAAAATTTTTACAAAATTGATTTGTAGAACTATGTGAAAAATATAAAGAAAATAAAAAGATGGATAAAATATTGGTAAAAAATTTAGCATGTTGCAAAAATAAAACAGCACCGCAATTCGGATGCACAGATAAGTATTATAAACGAGGTAAGAAAACAAGAAAATATAGTAAATATAAACCATATAAATCTAAATATAAATATAAGAAACCAAGAAGAAGATATTATGTAAAGAATTACAATAATAAAAAAGCATATAAAAGAAAGAAAAATTAGCATAATGTACCTGTTATAACTGTGGAAAATTAGGACATTTAGCTAAACATTGTAAAATACCCAAAGATCCAAAGAAAAAATAGATAACAGAAATACTAATAGAAAATGATGAATATACGCAAATAGAATATATAGATTACGAATTAGAAAGTGAAGATAGTATATATGAATTCTCAGATACTGATAATATAAGAAATGAATCAGAAGAAGAATATGACTAAAAAAGACATACAGATACTTAAATATGAAGACTACCAAGATGAAGAATCTTCATACCAAAAAATAATATTTGATAACAATATATTTGAACAAATAAAAGGAAAAGAATTAGATTTAAGTATAGATAAAGTTTTAGACGTACCTATAGTAAAACATTGGTTTAAAAGACAAAAAGAAGAATACTACGTAATTAGTCAAAAGGAACATATAATAGACTGTAGATACACCAAAGGAAAAGCTCCAATAATAAATAAGAAATTAGTGAATAAAGAAATACAAGATATAAGAGAAAACCCCCCAATTAAATATGTACACTTAGGAGGAACAGAAATATTAATAAAAGCATGTTTTAGAGAAGGAATAGATACCCCAATAGAAATATATTTAGCAGATGATAGAATCATACACCTTGTAGAAAAAAGCGTTATAAGTGCAGTAAAAGGAAATTTAATATACCAAAAATTTAAATTTATAATAAGCGTCAATTACTCAGTATCAGTAACTGATAAAAATATAGACAAATCATTAGTATTATACTGGAAAATGTTAGGAATAGAATTAGCACCAGGAAGTAAAATTTTTTACAGCAAGATGTAAAAATTTATATATATACACTACAAAACATAAAATAATAGCAAAAAATAAAATAGATAAAGTAAAGATTGAAAATCCTTTTGAAAAAATAGTCACTATTATAGATAATAATGATTATAGTTACCAGGAACTAGATATAGAACAAGACTTAGAAATAGTAAAAGAAAGACTTAGTACCTCAAAACAATTAACAAATGATACACCTACATCCTCATCTAGAATGAGTACATCTAGAAGAATAGATTATGTAACTCCACAAAATTTAATAGACCATAAGATAGAAGAAATAAAACCATACCATTACTATATCACAGGAATAATGGACCAACGAAAATACTTAATATTAATAAATACCGGACAAGAAGAAAATTACATTATAAGAGAATTAGTACTAGAAAAAGAAATAATAACAAATGAACAATTATGACCAGAATTACCAAAGGCATTGACAAATATTTAAGAAATAACAGAAAAGGAATTAATTATTGGAGGAATACCAATATCAATAAAATTCAAAATATACCAAGGAGATAAGAACATTACATTAGGAATAAAATGGTTAGAAACAGTAAAACTATACTATTTAAAAGATAAACAACTAACAATAACTTATGAAAATAAGAAAATAGTAATAAAACGAACCTTGATATGAGAAAATAACATCAAAACATATAAAATGACAAAAATATATATACTTGCCAAAATAATAATAGAAGGATATTACAATAGATATTATACACCTATGATAGACACAGGAGCAGAAGCTAACCTATGTAAACATAATTGACTACCAGATGAAAAATGGGAAAAATTAACAACGCCTATGGTAGTCACAGGATTTAATAATGAAGGAAGCATGATAACATATAAAGCAAAAAATATAAAAATACAAATATGGGATAAAATATTAACTATAAAAGAAATGTATAGTTATGAATTTACAAATAAAGATATATTACTAAGGAATACCATTCTTAGACAACTTATATCCACATATACTAATAAGAACATATTGGTTGTTTACTACCCCATGTAAACAAAAAGTAGGAGCTAAAAGAGTAAACAATAAATTAAGAAAAACAACACCTTGGATTAAAGGAAGTGAAAAAATTACCCAGAAGCTAGAAAACACAAAAACTAGTGACCAAAAGATAGAAATAATTATATTTTCGATAAATAAAATAAAAATAATACAAGACAAACTAGAATTATTGTATAATGATAATCCCTTACAAGGATGGGAAAAACACAAAACAAAAGTAAAAATTGAATTAATAGATGAAATAGTATAATAACACAAAAACCACTAAAATACAATTTTGATGATTTAACAGAATTTAAACTACACATAAAAGAATTACTTGACAATAATTATATACAGGAAAGTAATAGTAAGCACACTAGCCCAACATTTCTAGTAAATAAACATAGTGAACAAAAAAGAGGAAAAGGTAGGATGGTTATAGATTATCGAAATTTAAATGCACAAACAAAAACATATAATTACCCAATACCAAACAAGATACTAAAACTAAGAAAAATACAAGGATATAATTATTTTAGTAAATTTGATTGTAAATCAGGATTTTACCATTTAAAGCTAGAAGATGAATCTAAAAAGTTAACAGCATTCACGGTACCCCAAGGATTTTATGAATGGAACGTATTACCCTTCGGATATAAAAATGCACCAGGTAGATATCAACATTTTATGGATAATTATTTTAACCAATTAGAAAATTGCATTGTATATATAGATGATATACTATTATATTCTAGAACACAAGACGAACATATAAAACTATTAGAAAAATTTATACATATAATAGAAATATCAGGAATTAGTTTAAGTAAAAAGAAAGCAGAAATAATGAAAAATCAGATAGAATTTTTAGGCATACAAATAGATAAAAATGGAATAAAAATGCAAACTCATATAGTGCAAAAAATAATTAATTCAAACGAAGCATTAGATACAAAAAAGAAATTACAATCCTTCTTAGGACTAGTTAACCAAGTAAGAGAATATGTACCTTAGTTAGCAAAAAATTTAAAACCTTTACAGAAAAAATTAAAGAAAGATAGTGAATACTATTTTGATGAGAAAGAAAAGACATACATACAAAAAATTAAAACTATGTGCCAAAAATTACCAAAATTATATTTTTCGAATGAAAATAAACAATTCATATACATAGTAGAAACAGACTCTAGCAATCATAGCTATGGAGGAATTCTTAAGTATAAATACGAGAATGAAAAAATTGAATATCACTGTAGATATTATTCAGGATCATATACCGAACCACAATTGAAATGGGAAATAAATAGAAAAGAACTATTCGCATTATATAAATGTTTATTAGCATTTGAACCATATATTGTGTATAACAAATTTATAGTACGCACATATAATACACAGGTAAAATGGTGGATAACACGAAAGATACACGATTCAGTGACAACAAAAGAAATACGGAGATTAGTATTAAATATACAGAATTTTACATTTACAATTGAGTTAGTTAAATCTAATAAAAATGTCATTGCAGATTACTTATCAAGACAAAGCTACTCAAACTGAACCAGATAGTACAATGGAAGATATACTCAAAGCTCTAACTACACTTTGTATAAAAGTGGACAGTATAGACTTTGAAGTACAAAAGCTAAAGATTGATGAAGCTAAACTGAAATCTAAAGCTAGTACAAGTCAGCCGCATGACTATAAATATGCTGAGATAAGTCGATCGGAAGACTCTAAAATTCCAGGGGTAGAAGGAGACGTTGGGAAACTCCGAAAAACCCATGACAACTTTGCTAATGTTGCAGGTACAAGTGGACCAGCTACCAAGAAACCATATGCAAAAACCAATTTAAACAGTATATTTGCAAAGCCATTCACACCAAAAATACAAAAGCCACAAAATACCACACAACCTCAAACCTCTACATACGCAGATAGTTTAAATCAGGATGAAAAGATATACAACCACATCTCCCAAACCTATATAAAATATATCCACAAAATCCAGACATATTTGAACCTTCAACCAAGATCTACCACAACAACAGAAAAAACCCAGGATTACATAACCCAAAAATTACAAGGTTATAATAAACTAATAGCACAACCAAAAACCAATTCCAATCTAGTAAAAACTTGCTATCATTACGGACTATTGAACACTGTAAATACATACAACGGCGAAGAGATAAGCGGAATACCCAAAGTACATAAAGCCTTTTTGACATATAAAAGAATTACAAAAGGAAATTTATTTTATATCAAATTTTATACAGCACCAGCAGAGATACTGTACAATGAGGTAAAACCCATTATACAAGTAGTAAAGATAGGATTAACCAGAGATATGATAATTCCCGAAGATATTGAACAGCAACCCGAGATACCAGAGATAGAGATACCAGGTTTTTATGCCAACAAAAGAATCATTGGCATATCAACTATTATTCAAGAGCTAGCAAACAATTATTTAAATAGCAATGCCATATGGAGTTATTATTCATGAGACCAGCTAATGATTTATGAAAATTCATGAGAACTACGAGAAACAAATATGGAAGAAGTCAAAAAATGGATATTATCCTTACTTCGACCAGAGGAACAACCTACAACAAGAGCACTTAAGAAAAATTTTATTTCAGAAGAATTATTGACCAGATATTGCAAGCTGATTGGACATAAATACCCCAATCACCAATGCACAAAATGCAATGGAGAAGACGAGGTAGATATGCCAGAAATCCAGCTGGAATAAACAACACAGAAATATGGAGAAGCTAAAGCAGATATGACATAAAACAGATAGGGACATCAAGATTCCCCGACATATGTAAATTATTGTACTTCTTAAAGTTTTAAGTTTTATTTTTTGAATAAGTCGTAAAATAGATAGGTGTAAAGAGTTTTGTTTTCTTTTGCCAAAAGTCACAAAGATGTGACAAGTAAATAGTAATGAATAGTAAAGTCAAATACTATTCATAAATAGTATAGTGTCACGCCCCGAATCCCTACGAGGAGTGATTGGCACCCGTAGCCGACAAGGCCCGAGAGAACCAAGTTGTGCTTCTATACATTCATATGCATACCATAGGAACACCACTATCCCACAAGAGCATGAACGACTAAAATCGGAAATTATGGAACATGTGACATATACATACACCTTTTAGAAACTTGGCCGTTGAGGCCATCAAACAAGACTCCATGTGACATCTCATATACATACACCCACATACGTCTACAAAAGCCTCTAACAGATGCATTGACCACTGGCAACTGAAAGTCGGGACAAGTCCCCGCTTTACACAATATATACACCACCAGAATACATATACCACTGAGACTCAGAGAAACCCCGAACTAACTGGAGCTCACCAATGAATCCGCACACAACTGATAACCTACAAGGGAGGCCTGCTAGTACCTGCGCTTGCAACATTTAAAGTATGTTCCCCAAAAGGGGTCAGTACGGAAAAAGTACTGAGTATATAAGGCTCAGATGAAACTGTACAATACATGAATATTTCAATGAACTCAAGAGAAATGAATATTCAATGTGAACAAGTCACCATTTGCATTTTGGAAACCATGTGGATTGCTTTCATTACTTTCATTACTTTCTTTACATTCAATACTCACTTGTCATTACACATGTCACAATGTACCCGGGCCCCGACTGATCAGTGGGTCTTTCATATCATATCATTGTGTAGGGATCGAGTCGAGCTAGGCTTATGCCCCTAGACTTTCCACCCATACATCAATGCATCAGGATCGAGTCGAGCTAGGCTTACGCCCCTAGACTTGCCACCCATAAATCCAAACCTCGGGATCGAGTCGAGCTAGGCTTATGCCTCTAGACTTGCCACCCGTACTTGATCATTGACCACATTTGCATTACTTTGTTCATTACTTTGAGATTGATACTTTGCTAATCATAAAATCACTTTGGAACTTTGGAACACAACATTGTTGGAAGCTTTGAATCATTGACCAATGAGTGAGAGACATGTGAATAACTTGGCACCATCACATTATTAGAATCATAACACCATGGGAACTATTGGACAATAATTTATGAACAAGAGACATAAATATAATCACTAATGGAACATTGGAAAATAACCTTGTTTGAGATTTTGGAACATTAACCATGATTATGAGACCTGAGACTCACAAATGATCCATGAGTAGGAAATATATGGCAATGACTATGGATAAACGGCTATAGGATACCTTAGCACATTTCGGGATAGGACTGGTGAAATAGCAATGTGGATACTATTTGCCGCAGAAAGATACAGACAGAGAACCTTATATACCGTATGTTCTCAATATGGATACGCAATCTTACTCTTGAATACAACACTTCAGCTTTCCCTTTACGTCTATTCTACACACAAGTACACAACCGGAACTTACATTAGCAACTAGTCATTAAATAGGCGTACAAGACGACAACGAACTATGTGACCACCATTTAACGTCACATCACCCCCTTACAATACCCTTCGCTGCATTTCTATATCAACAACACCGTTACATTACACACATTGACCAAAATATCATACATTGATAGCATTTCACCTATACTTACCTTTTACACATTTCTCTTTATCATTTCGTCGTAGGTATTCCTTTATAACAACATATGAACAATCATCCATACTTACCATAGTCCCACACACCTCCATACGATACTTTAAAGTCACTAAAATGACATCACAAGTTGATAATTATATCCATAAAGGGTATCGGGGCTTCGGGGGATCAACGAGAGTCGAAAACATACAAAACGAGAATCTGGGCTGACCTGCACTGCCACCTGCGCACGCAGGTGGCTGAGGTGCGCGTGCAGATGCCCTCCAGTGGCATCTGTGTTGGCATCTGCGCCCGTAGGTGCCTCCATCTGCGGGGGCGGATGCCCGTTTTGGTCCGAAACGTCATTTTTGGGGTCTTTTAATGCAATGAATGGTCCATGATCATAACCAAACTTCTTTTAACATATTATTGATCCTCTTATATGCCAACAAGCAGCCATGATCTCACAACACACGTAACAACACCAAAACGACACCTTACGGTCAAAACATTACCAAAACCATAACCAATTTCACAATGGAAATTCCCAACATGATACACCATGACAAAACAAGTCAAGACTATAATCACATATCACATGGCAATATTGAATCCATCAAGGTTATTTCCTTCAAGAGCACAAATCCATGTTCAAGCTTTCAAGACAAAAATCATCCTCCGATTAGCACACACAAGTTGTTTTACACATAATGAATTTCTCATACTTCACCAACATAACCAACATCATATACACAATATTCCATGCCCATAATAAAGTAAACCATGAGAATATACACTTACCAATACTCACCAAGTGATGATCTTGCTCAAAACAAGTGTAGTTGCCTTGGCTTAGAGAAGGGTTTCTTTGTGGTCTCTTGGAATTATCTAGATTTTTCAAGAAATGGCAAGGTGGAATAAATGATTAAAATCTGATTTTTGAGCATATATATAGCATCCTTATCCAACCACTTAATGGTTTACTTGGTCAATAAAAGAGAAATGAAAGAATGGGTCAAATTTCTCATTTGGGCCATGTCTTTGCAACATTATTGGGCCTTTATTGAGCCCAATAGCACAAGATTACTTTAGCCCACAAAATTAATGCATAAGTCCTCAACAATCTCATGGTTAAATAATTCCATGCATGTTACGGGAATTAACTAGGTTCGAAAACATACGGGGTGTTACATTCTTCCCCCCTTAGAAACATTCGTCCTCGAATGTTAGTAGCATTGTCTCATTGTAACCACTGTAAGTCTAGGATCATTCTTCATGGTATCACATAATGCTCATGGGTACTTACTTATTATTTACTTTTTATTTTTCCAATTCCACACCTTAAACTTTCTCTTCTGTTTACAACAATACGCGTACCTTAGTTTTCATCATTCCTTTGGTTTCCCATGTGATTCCTTCTACTTGCAAATTTTTTTCCATAGTGCTTTACGAAAACTACTCCTTTCTTTATTATTGCTTTCGTTTATCGATCTTTCTCTTTACATGTGAGATCTTCCGTAACTTGTATATCTCCCCTGGGAACAATACGAGAGAATCTCTTATACATTTTCAAAGCATCGAATATGAAATACTGAGGAGTTCTTGGACTAGTGCTAAAAGATACGCAATTTGCCCAAATCTTTGGACAATTTTCCTTTCTTTCTGATTCTCATTATTTCTTTCCTTTTCATTGGTCACATTGTCAAAATACCTAATCACCTATGACACACTTTAATTCCCTTCTTCTAATATCAACATATGATTTGTATTGACTTTGGGCAATTTGTAGCTGCTGTTATATCACCTTCACTTTCTCTATAGCTTGATGAGCAAAATCTGACCCGAGCAAAACAAAGTTCGTCAACTGTAACCCATCCAATTAATGATCTATATTTTTCTTTGCTTTCACATAAAACTTCGTAAGGTGCCTTTTGATACTTTTATTGTAAGCAATGCCAATAAACAATAGATGTTCATCCTAACTACCTTTAAAGTCCAATGTATAAACTCGTGGCATAGCTTCAAATGTTCCTATAATACATTCTATTTGCTTACATCTACCTGTGTACCCATGCTTTACTGAAAAGACTCCCAACACTGTACTGTACAATAAAGTGAGCTCTCTTGTAGGATATAAGAGTGAGTGGAATCCCATGTAATCGTACTATCTCCGTAACATACAATGTTGCATAATGTTCAGTTGTATCGGTGGTCTTAACTGGTAGGAAATATGCTGACTCGGTAAGTCTGTTAACTATCACTGATATGGAATCAGCCTTCGCAGTGTATGAGACAACCCTGTGATTATCCACTTCCAAACTGCAAACTGGAAGGATAATATAGTGCATAAACCATACAGACTTCTGATGCCATACTGTCAATTAGTGACCACTTGGACATTGAACTACAATTTCTATAATGTGCTTCTCAAGTATCCTTACCAAGACCTCTTTGCTACACCATGGTACATTTTGGTTGCTTCCGAGTGAATGAAATACCGTGTATGATGTTCTTCTGTCGAAATTCATTTCCTTAACTCGTCTATACCCAGTACACACAATCTACATTGGCGTTAAAGTACTTCCTCTTGTGTTTACTCAAATACCTGTGTCGAACTTTGTTGTACATTCTTTTTCGATTGAACTAAAACTATAACTTACATATTACTTTTTCCTTTATTTCAGATGTCAATGAAAATTCCGCCACATTTGACACTATAATTCTTTCATCAGGAGTTCCAAGAAAACAAAAACCCCATATTGCCTCATTCATATAGGTTTATTAACTATACCTTTCTTTTCCGTGAGTTGGACATCCACACTTTCTACTGCCTTGCAGCTTAATGTATCAATTCTCCCACTATTATTTTTTTTTCCCCAAATGACACAATATACCATTTCTCTAATCTTTTAATAGTTCAAGCCACCTTCGCTACCTCGGACTTAAGTCCGTTGGTTTAGCAAGATATTAAATTTTCTTATGACCAGTATATGTCAACACGAATCCCTTAAAAATAGTGACACCATAACTTTAAGCAAATATCGCAGCCGCTAGTTTAGGGTCATGTGTTTGGTAATAATTTACTTTCTCATGTAGCCGCAACTGCCGTAAGGCATATGCTATTACCTTATCATGCTACCTCAACACACATCCGAGGCCAACCCCGGAAGTACTACCACACATTGCATAACATTCTTTTGCCTGGGAGTTACTTTATCTTTCCACTCTTGAAAACTCTTCTCATATGCATCATTCTACTGGAACTTGATTGCCTTGTATATAAGCTTTGCTAAGGGTGTAGGGATAAAATAAAATACTTCAACAATTCTCCTATAATACAACCCAAGAAAACGATGGATCTCCGTAAGCATTGTAGGCCTTAGCCAATTGTTCACCATTTCTATCTTTTGTGTAACAACTTTCATCTCTTCATCCTATACAATGCATGGTCCTCTTGTGATTTTTTTTGAATACCATCACCAAATATGGTCACACACGTATTGAAAAGTGTCTTGAACACCCTATTCATTAAACCCATAACAACTACAGGTGCATTCGCTAACCCAATTGACATACTAGGAATTCATAATAACCATACCATGTTTGTAATGTTGTCTGGGGTATATCATCATCATTCTGTTTTTTTTTTTTCATTTCACTGTCATTCATTTCATCATTTCATCATTCATTTCACCATTTTGTTTTCTAACCCCATAACGAACCAAACAAATCATCCACTCTGGGGAGGGGATATTTATTCATAATTGTCATCTTATTCAGTTGCCGATAATCGACACACATTCTCAACGTACTGTCTTTCTTTTGTACAATTAACACTGGTGCACCCCAAGGGAACATATTAGGTCTTATGAAACCACCACGTCTTTCAAAGTTGTCTGTTTGTTTCCCCAATTCCTATAACTTTACCGGGGCCATACTATATGAAGAAATAAAACATAGGCTAAGTACCTGACATCGCAGTAATACCAGCTCATACATCGAGGAATTCGTTTACCACCAGAACAACTTTTTTCCTCTTAGTGCCCCCACATTTCTTCTTTTGGGGAAAACGACAATATAACTTCTTAGTTCGGCAATCTACTATGGCACAATCCCTTGATAACATTAAAATCCACTATTTCCAGCTCAATAAGATCAACCGGTGTCTCATGACCGCAAACAATTACTATGCACTTATGATATACTCTTTTCACTTCAATAGATTCTCCGACTAATGTATAGACCTCATATGACATATCTAGAAATTCTGGTGCCCGTTTGAATTTTGAACAATGAATGAAATAACATATGCAATTGTCGAATATGGGTCAATCAATACATATACGGTACCTGCAACTTCATCAAGATAAGCCTAATTTTGTGGCCCGACATATCACACTAAGAACAACATTTGGCCCCAGCCAACATTTCACCTAGATGATAACTTCCGCAGCACTAACACGGCTGACAAAGAGACTTCGGTTGATTCATACTTTCTACATGCTTGTACTGAATACCCTATTGCCCATGAATCCTGAATCTCACTTCTTTGCCAATTCAATTGTCTCTAAACCCTTGGAATTGAGGTAATACATTTACTATCGACTAAGGGAATAATGATCTAGGCGGTCTGAACACCCGAGACCTAAATTCTCCCTGGGACGCCATGAACTGTCCCATAAGTCTAGCCCTCTTTGATGACCCTTCTTCAAATAGTTGTGTCCTTTTCTGTTGCCTCTGGTCTTTCATTATTTGTTAAAAAATGCCTATTTTCGGACTATATCCATATCTCTTTTCAAGGTCACAATAATACAATCCATTTGTCCATATACTGATGCACTCTATCGGTCATCACAGTTATCACTTTTGGAGTATACCTAACCACAGAATTAAATCGAAGATTGTACTTTCTGACACTCATAGTTCTTTAGCAATGCTTTAGCAATTGATCCACATAAGCTTTTCGGATCTCATATCAGAGGTACTAGTCAAGGAATACCATTTTATATTCCTCCCAACTGGCTGGAATACATCAATACACAGTCACCTGTATAACATCTAGAGCCTATTTGATTTGGTCTATAAAGTCCTATGGGTCTTCATAAAGATCCGACCCGGTGAACATATCATTACTCATCATTGGGCCAACTTGCCCATAACATTATACAACAACTCTCTGAGTCAGCATATACTCTCCATTACTTAATTCCCTTTCAGTGGTATTGATAGGTGGTTCTGTGTATACTTTGGCTAAGAAAAACCCGTACAACAAATTCCATGTCAACCCCATCTTGACTAGCTTGGTCAGGTCGTCCTTTATCAACCTGCTTATCTTTGCTCTTATCTTGTCTGATAATTAGCTTTTGACTATGCAAAAGAAAACAAATGTCAATGCATACATATACGTCCACCTACAACTTTGGCTCTATTGCACGATCTAAAAGTGAAGAAGTGAAACAACTCCTAAATGTCCCGTAGCCTCCTACTTATAAATGTGGCGCGCAACACATCGATAAGTAAGACACTACTCAGACACGGCTTTGTAGACACCCGTAGAATGAACTGCTCTGATACCACTTTGTCACGCCCCGAATCCCTATGAGGCGTGATTGGCACCCGTAGCCGACAAGGCCCGAGAGAACCAAGTTGTGCTTCTATACATTCATATGCATACCATAGGAACACCACTATCCCACAAGAGCATGAACGACTAAAATCGGAAATTATGGAACATGTGACATATACATACACCTTTTAGAAACTTGGCCGTTGAGGCCATCAAACAAGACTCCATGTGATATCTCATATACATACACCCACATACGTCTACAAAATCCTCTAATAGATGCATTGACCACTGGCAACTGAAAGTCGGGACAAGTCCCCGCTTTACACAGTATATACACTACCAGAATACATATACCACTGAGACTCGGAGAAACCCCGAACTAACTGGAGCTCACCAATGAATCCGCACACAACTGATAACCTACAAGGTAGGCCTACTAGTACCTGCGCCTGCAACATTTAAAGTATGTTCCCCAAAAGGGGTCAGTACGGAAAAAGTACTGAGTATGTAAGGCTCAGATGAAACTGTACAATACATGAATATTTCAATGAACTCAAGAGAAATGAATATTCAATGTGAACAAGTCACCATTTGCATTTTGGAAACCATGTGGATTGCTTTCATTACTTTCATTACTTTCTTTACATTCAATACTCACTTGTCATTACACATGTCACAATGTACCCGGGCCCCGACTGATCAGTGGCTCTTTCATATCATATCATTGTGTAGGAATCGAGTCGAGCTAGGCTTATGCCCCTAGACTTTCCACCCATACATCAATGCATCGGGATCGAGTCGAGCTAGGCTTAAGCCCCTAGACATGCCACCCATAAATCCAAACCTTGGGATCGAGTCGAGCTAGGCTTACGCCCCTAGACTTGCCACCCGTACTTGATCATTGACCACATTTGCATTACTTTGTTCATTACTTTGAGATTGATACTTTGATAATCATAACATCACTTTGGAACTTTGGAACACAACATTGTTGGATGCTTTGAATCATTGACCAATGAGCGAGAGACATTTGAATAACTTGGCACCATCACATTATTAGAATCATAACACCATGGGAACTATTGGAGAATAATCTATGAACAAGAGACATAAATATAATCACTAATGGAACATTGGAACATAACCTTGTTTGAGCTTTTGGAACATTAACCATGATTATGAGACATGAGACTCACAAATGATCCATGAGTAGGAAATATATGGCAATGACTATTGATAAACGGATATAGGATACCTTAGCACATTTCGGGATAGGACTAGTGAAATAGCAATGTGGATACTATTTGCCGCAGAAAGATACTGACAGAGTAACCTTACATACCGTATGTTCTCAATATGGATACGCAATCTTACTCTTGAATACAACACTTCAGCTTTCCCTTTTCGTCTATTCTACACACAAGTACACAACCGGAACTTACATTAGCAAATAGTCATTAAATAGGCGTACAAGACAACAACGAACTATGTGACCACCATATAACGTCACATCACCCCCTTACAATACCCTTCGCTGCATTTCTATATCAACAACACCGTTACATTACACACATTGACCAAAATATCATACATTGATAGCATTTCACCCATACTTACCTTTTACACATTTCTCTTTATCATTTCATAGTAGGTATTCCTTTATAACAACATATGAACAATCATCCATACTTACCATAGTCCAACACACCTCCATACGATACTTTAAAGTCACTAAAACGACATCACAAGTTGATAATTATATCCATAAAGGGTATCGGGGCTTCGGGGGATTAACGAGAGTCGAAAACATACAAAACGAGAATCTGGGCTGACCTGCGCTGCCACCTGCGCACGCAGGTGGATGAGGTGCGCGCGCAGATGCCCTCCAGTGGCATCTTCGTTGGCATCTGCGCCCGCAGGTGCCTCCATCTGCGGGGGCGGATGCCCGTTTTGGTCCGAAACGTCTTTTTTGGGGTCTTTTAATGCAATGAATGGTCCATGATCATAACCAAACTTCTTTTAACATATTATTGATCATCTTATATTCCAACAAGCAGCCATGATCTCACAACACACGTAACAACACCAAAACGACACCTTACGGTCAAAACATCACCAAAACCATAACCAATTTCACAATGGAAATTCCCAACATGATACACCATGACAAAACAAGTCAAGACTATAATCACATATCACATGGCAATATTGAATCCATCAAGGTTATTTCCTTCAAGAGCACAAATCCATGTTCAAGCTTTCAAGACAAAAATCATCCTCCGATTAGCACACACAAGTTGTTTTACACATAATGAATTTCTCATACTTCACCAACATAACCAAAATCATCTACACAATATTCCATGCCCATAATAAAGTAAACCATGAGAATATACACTTACCAATACTCACCAAGTGATGATCTTACTCAAAACAAGTGTAGTTGCCTTGGCTTAGAGAAGGGTTTCTTTGTGGTCTCTTGGAATTATCTAGATTTTTCAAGAAATGGAAAGGTGGAATAAATGATTAAAATCTGATTTTTGATCATATGTATAGAATCCTTATCCAACCACTTAATGGTTTACTTGGTCAATAAAAGAGAAATGAAAGAATGGGTCAAATTTCTCATTTGGGCCATGTCTTTGCAACATTATTGGGCCTTTATTGAGCCCAATAGCACAAGATTACTTTAGCCCACAAAATTAATGCATAAGTCCTCAACAATCTCATGGTTAAATAATTCCATACATGTTATGGGAATTAACTAGGTTCGAAAACATACGGGGTGTTACATATAGGCCGCATAGTAAAGGTCATTTTAGTTTTGAAGTTTTTGAAAGGCAGATGTAAATAGTAAAGGACATATGTAATTCCTATATAAAGGAACGTAAGAAGAGAAGGATCAATCATCCTCAGCAATCAGGTCATGTGTTGAGAACCCAACTTAATAAAATTTTTCTCTTTTGCAGATATATAAGCTATAAGTTATGGAACATACCGATTTGGATAAGCTACCAACTAAGGTATATCTATTCATAAATATGTATAGCTAAACTATTATATTCCTTATAATCTCTTGAATATCATTACTATTTATCATGTTATAGTATTGTTATATTGAATATCTTGAGAAAGCTTGCTATGAAATATTAGGCTAAGAGTAGTTAAGCCCAGACTATGCCATCCTAAGGTCGAAACCGAATAGGCAAGGAAGTCGTTAAAGGGGAGTAGACAAAGTTGAGGCGCTGTTTGGGTAAACGATTGAAGCTGAAAAATAATAGTAGTGGCCAGAAAAAATTATTCAGAATAACTTTATTATAAAATGATACGGGGAATGATAAACAAAGAGGTTAGAGGGAATATGTTTAGAAAATACATAACAATGAAATGAATACAAATAATACTGAAATGGATACATACCAACTAAGTACTTATACATACTTATTAGATAATAATGAAGATTATAAAATACTTTTACTGCATACACTAAGACATCTTAACAGTGATGTTAGAAGAAAAATCTATGATATATTAGTTACTTATGAAATAATAGAATTAATGCAACAAAATTGGCTATAATTTAACATATCAGATTATAACGATGATAGATATGAGCTAGATTTATACTACTCAGATTAATGAAACTAAGTATCGAAGAACCCAAGATATACAATATCTCAGATGGATTTCGCTAAACACTCAATCTAAATGAATGATCCCACGCACAGGGTTCATGGACCATTTATTAGAACCATAGTCCGTGGTTATACTTATGAATTGATGGACAGTGAACAAGTTGGTTTTTCTAGGTAACTACGGTTGGGTTAATGGGTTGTGAACTGAAATAACGAACAATAAAACCTTCTATGAACTTGCTTCAAATAAAGTAGCTTCTCTGTCTAGGTAACCATAGATGGCTTTACGAATCATGAATTGAAACAATGGTTTGTACTGCCATTTATAGTTCCTTATTTGAGCTGAACCACTTTTGGTTAATGGTGACAGATGGTTCCATGGCTTGTGAATTGAATTCACAGGTCGTGAAACCATTTGTGACCCCTAATTTTAGCCATTTTTCAAATTTCCATGTCTAATACTTAATAATTGCAGTCCATGTTTAATGTTACAAACCATAGAAGGAGTATTTTCAAGGGTCGCAAGACACAATATGGAACAAAATTATCAAGCATTATACTTATGCAATCAATATCAAATAAACCAATGCAATCATCGGATGTTAAAATCCTCACGTATAAAAATTTTAGAACTTTGGGTTACTCACACAACACCAATATTATTAACAATCGAGAATGTTGGGAGTTTGGCGGGTAAAACAATCTGTGCTTCATTTCTAAGGTAAATTTTGGATCATAATGCTCGCCGACTTAATGGGTATGAATACCCAACCAAACCAGTATCAACAAGCTTTTAGCACAATAAGCAAATTCAAACACTTTCATATAAGCCCATGATTAGTTAACACATATTATTTATACTACCTATTTGATAATTGAATATAATAGGCACAAATGTAACTCAGCCTATTTTCTTCAACCACTCAATATGAGTGCAAACAATCTATATAGAATCATATTCCCAATCACCATAGGGTTCTAAATATAAATTTAGGCACAAAATTTATAAACCCCTAAATGTAGAACATGAAGAAACTGGAAGAAAGATAAAGTTTGAACCTTACCAACTAGACGATGCTCTTGATTCTATTTGAAAATGTGTGCCTGCATGTATGACTCTATCAGTGAACTGATTATGAAATTAGTGTGGAAGGCAGTGAGCGAGTTTAATAAGATAAAGAGATGGAAAGTTATGGAAGTGGAGGAATTTGAGAGAGAAGATTATGGGATTTTTGAAAGTTAATTTTAGAGTAATGGAGGGTCTAGGAGTTAAATTGACCTATTTGACTTTTAATTCATTCGGGTAAGAAATATTAGGGAAACTTTTCTAGAAAAGGAAAGTTGGGTCGAACTGGGTTGACAATTAAAATAATTAAATTAGCCGACCACGACACCTTTTATGAATCGTAAAACCATCTCATGAGTGGTTTTCCTGGGACACTCAAAGGGCTATGGTTTGTGAAAGTGAAGCACATACCATTATTTGGTTCATGGATCATATTTTAACCATCTTATTAGTTCTATGTTTCCCTAATTGAATTCAATGTCCATGAAGTGAAACCAAATACCATTCTATCATTTGTTGACCATGTTCTGCAAGGTCATATTTTTGGGTGATAAACCGTGGTATGGTTCATGGGTCATAGATGGAATTCATGGACCATGAAAGCAGCCATAGATCCTGTCACACCCCGAGTTCCAACGAGGCGGACTGGCACCCGAAGCTGATGAGGCCCGAGAGAACCAATCTTTGCTCATGTCTATTCATATACATGTCACTCAATAAGCAGCACCATCACATAGAGGTATAAACTGTCAATAGCGGAAGTTATGGAAACGTGTGATAGATGCATATAAGAAACATGGTCGTTAGAGCCATCGAGTCAGCATGGACATACATCTCTTACATTCCTCATCCCACATATGTCTACAAAGCTCTACAGATACATATACATAGCCAAGCTAGAGTCAGGACAAGTCCCTGCTTTATACAGCATTTACAATACCAAAATCAGTGTACACTATGACTCGAAAAGCCCCGAACCAACTGGAGCTCACCAAAAATCTGCAAATGACCCGCACTCTACCTTGGAGGTCTACTAGTACCTGTGCCTACAACAAGTAAGGTAAATCCCCCCAAGGGGGTCAGTACGAAGAATGTACTGAGTATGTAAGGCCATATGAAACTGTAT
Source organism: Capsicum rhomboideum (assembly GCA_031232105.1). Classification (NCBI taxonomy): domain Eukaryota; kingdom Viridiplantae; phylum Streptophyta; class Magnoliopsida; order Solanales; family Solanaceae; genus Capsicum; species Capsicum rhomboideum. The sequence goes on from CP124714.1 coordinate 71,370,706, forward strand.
GACACAAAAATACTTCAATGTAACCCAATATAAGTGAGTAATCAATATGGATAAAATCACCATTCTGTATATGTGGACCCATGTACCTTACATTCATTACGAATAATCCATCGTTTTGTATGTTTGGAACTATGTATTTTACGTTCATTACTTTCCTTGCTTCTGTATTCACTCATCGTCACATGTGTTATATCGTACCCGGGACCCAACTGATCAGTGGGTCTTTACATAACATAACGCTATGTTGGGATCGGCTCGAGCTGGGCTTATGCCTCTAGAGCTACCACCCATAAATCAAAGCATTGAGTTCGGCTCGAGCTAGGTTATTACCTCTAGAGCTGCCACCCATAAATCAACTTATCAGGTTTGGCTCGAGCTAGGTTTTTACCTCTAGAGCTACCCCCTGTCAAGTTCAGTTCGAGTTAGGCTTATGCCTCTAGGACTGCCCCCTAATCCAATAATCTCGAGATCGGCTTGAGCTAGGCATTTTGTCCCCAATGCTACCACCCATACTCAATCATTAACCACATATATGCATTACTTTATTCTTTACTTTTGAGATTGATACCTTTACTTGTGAGAGATTGGTACATTCACTTGTGAGAGATTGTTACATTAACTTGACTTAATATTATTGGAAGCATTGGAACAATAGTCAATAAATAAGAGACGTGTATAAACAATTATTGAAACTTTGGAACATAACATTATTGGAACCATGGGACCTTTGGAACATTAGTCAATGAACATGAGACATGTGAATCACAATTCATCAATCAGTAGGAAACATGTGATATTAACAATTGGTAACCGGATATAGGATACCTTAGGACATTTCAGAATGAACTAGTACAACATCAATGTGCATACTAGGAGATGCAGAAGGACACGGAAAGAGTAACCTTACATACCTTGTCTTCCCAATATGAATATACAATCCAATATGTGAGTACAACAATTCCGTTCCTTCCTTACGTTTCACTCTACATCACAAGTACATAATGGAACCAACATTAACCACAAGTTGCATTCCAAGTGTATAAGACGACCATGAGTTACATGATTGCCCTATAACATTATTTCACCCTTTATAATACCATTCATGGTCTTTTCATACCAACAATATCATAACATTCTATACATTGACCAAAACATCATAAACCAATAGCTTTTCACACCAAGTTCCTCCTTTACATGTTCTCATTAACACCACATCACAATGAATCCATCAAATCACTCCAATACATTTTATACCAAAGTTCCACAATTTACTCATAGATAAAAATAACAAGTTATGGACATAACCACACCATACATGTTGAGATATCATCCATACCATTCACTTTCGTCAAAACATCAAGTCCTTTTTCAAGTTTAATTCACAAGAATGCACTTCTTTTAGCAAAAAGCCAAATTGCACTATTCAACACCTTGCCAACATAACCACCATCATATACATAATCTCTCATGTACATAATATATTAATTCATAGGAATAAACACTTACCCAAGCTTGTAGAATGATGATCTTGCTCAAGGAGATGACTTAGGGTTTGAGAATTTGAGAGAAAATGTCTCTTTTTGGTTTCTTGGAAAAGTCTAGAAATACATGTGCCTTCTCATGAATAAAATCTGATTTCCTTGCCCTTTTATATCCCCTTTAACTCATCCTAGCCACTTAAGTCAATAATTGACTTGTCAAAGCCAGAATGGGTCATTTGACCCATTGGGCCATGTCTTTTAATTCATTTTGGGCCTTCCTTTGAGCCCATTAACACATATTATCTTAGCCCACACAAATCAATGTGTGATCCCTCATATATCTCATGTTTAATTAATTCCATAATTGTCACGACAATATTCACTTACGAGATTCCCGATCGTAGCCTCAATCGTAAAAATAGAAATTCTAGTCGCTCATGGCTTATTTGAACTTGATTTGTTAAAATTTGTTAAAATACTTGTGACGAAGAATTAACCCCAACTCGGATGCTAAACGCGCTTAAGAATAGTCCTACGATGATGGAGTAATGATACCATGACTCAAAGGTCTTATATACATCATAATAGTCGAAGAAAAATTTTGGCGAAAACCATCCCGGCACGCCACTTGGCGCGCCCCTTTGTTGCCTGTGGAAACAAAAATTTGGACCAGAGCAGCCTGGCACGCCCTCTGCAGCGCCCCATGCAAAATTTTTGATTTTGGCTTTTCTTTGCGGATTTGGTTGGATCTTTCAAGTCCCAACCTTTTGCTTACCTTTTAGATTTAAGATTCTTTGCCTGGATGTCCCTTAAACCTCAATTTTTCACCCCACAAATGCTCCACAAAGTCACAAACGCCACCCACTACAAAGGTCTAACCACATGTACTAGGCCCAATATCAAATATTTCATCAATGACACTACAAAATACATATTTATGGCTCTCGACACCTAAGTAAACATTGTTCAAAGTCGTCAAGTAGGGTCGGGAAGGTACGGGGTGTTACAGATCCACCCTTCATATATTTAAATTTTTCTTCCTGTTATCCATGAGTTAAACCATGAGTCTTCGAATCCATTTCAAGACCCTTCATTCGATTCGTGGTTCATACTTTGCCTTTTCTGCCCAACTATTTAGCTCATTTGTACCTATTTATATCACCCCTACACACTTAAACAAACATCAATCCTATACAAAAAATCAAAATAAAGGTAAAAATAATAAAACACCTTGGGTTTCCTCCCAAGTAGTGACTGTTTTAAGGTCACGGTATGACTCGGCTACCTTGATTGTCTCAGACTTCATCAAAGTACACCACCTCAACTACTTTTACCTCTTCAGGTGTCCCTAGATATTGCTTCACATACTGGCCATTTACCTTGAACTGCTGACCTTCGTGATTCTCAATCTCAACAGCATCACATGGAAACACATGCACCACTTTGAATAGCTTCGACCACTTGATCTTCAACTTGCCAGGAAATAAATGAAACCTTAAATTGAATAATAGGACCAAGTCATCTGAACTGAATTCTCTTTTCTCAATATTCCGGTTGTGAAACAACTTCATCTTTTCCTTGTAAAGTGACGCACTTTCATAAGCCCCAAGTTGAAACTCATCCATCTTATTTAGCTACTCAAGCCTCAAGATAGAAGCATCACTCAAATTCAGTTTCTTGAGCACCCACAAAGCATTGTGCTAAAACACCATCGGTAATTTCCATTTTTTTTGGAATACAAGATGATACATAGACATACTTACTAGTTTTCTGAATGAAGTCTAGTATGTCCATTGAGGGTCATTCAACCTTTTTGACCAATCTGTTCTATTATCATTCACAGTCTTTGCAAGGATGGTCTGTATCTCCATGTTGGAGACATCTACTTGCCCACTTGCCCACTTTCTTGCGAATGATAAGGTATTTTCAACCTTATTCTTTACATGATACTTCTGAATAAAGGGACTAAACAATTGATTATATAAGTGAGATCATCCTACATCGCTGATTATGGCCCTCGACATACAAAATTTAGAGAAAATATTTTTCCTCAAGAACGCTGTGACACTCTTTCCTTATTATTAGGAAGTGCGTCCGCCTCCACCTATTTACAAACATAGTCAACAACAACAAGTATGTACTTCATCCCATACAACCTAATGAACTAGCCCATGAAATCAATAGCTCATGCACCAAAAAACTCTACCTCAAGAATTTGGGTTAATGGCACCTCATGCTTCCTTGATAGGACCCCATGCCTTTTACATTGATCATACAACAACGACAACAACAACATACCTAGTATATTCCAGAGAAGTGGGAGCAAAATCATGTGTGTCATGATGAATAGTAGGCTAATAGTATCCATATTACAAGATTGTGTGTGTTATCCGTATACCACTATGATGGCCCCCAACAGGGGATGAGTGACATGAATCTAGAATACTCATCATCTAAATCTTAGGAACACCCAAATCAAATTGTAAGCACAAATTTGGAATAATTATGGCTCATCCCAAAAGAACTTCCTTATATCATAAAGAAACTTTCTTTGCTGATGGAAGCTCAAATCCTCGAACAACACATCACACACCATGAAATTAGCATAATCAGCAAACCATGGGATCAATTCTTGAGATGCAACCAACACTTTCTCTTTAATAAAAGCATTATTGATATCAACTTTCTTCTTTAACATTGCCTCTTTCTCAAGTCAGGACAAGTGGTCAGCCACTTGATTTTTTGTGCCCTTCCGGTCCTTGACCTTAAAATCAAATCCCTATAACAAAAATACCCATCTAATCAAACTCAACTTTAAATCCTTCTTCTCCATAAGGTACCTCAGAGTTGCATGATCAGTATGCACAATGACTTTCATGCCAAGCAAATAAGCCCTAAATTTATCAAAAGTAAACACAAGAACTAGCAACTCTTATTCCATCATAGTGTAGTTTTTTTGGGGTCATATTAAATGCTTTGCTAGCATAGTAGATGGGATGAAGAATATTCTCGTGCCTTAGGCCTAAGACTGCCCTTAGTGCCACTCTACTAGCATCACACATAACCTTAAATAACAAAGACCAATTAGGAGCAATAATGATAGAGGTTGAAATTAATTTCTCCTTAAGGCATTCGAATGCCTTCAAACAAGCATCATCAGAAACAAATTTCACCTTCTTCTCCAGCAACTTGCACTAAGGGTGGCAATCTTAGAGAAATCCTTGATGAACCTGAGATAGAAACCAGTATGTCCCAAAAATCTATGTATACCATTCATAGAAATTATTGGAGGCAATTTTTCTATCACCTCGATATTTTCTCTATCAACCTTTGTCTCTTTATCAAAGATTTTATAGACAAGCACTATACCTTCCTTTATCAAAAAGTGGTATTTCTCCCAATATTGCACAAGGATCATCTCCTAACATTTTTTCAACACATTGCCCAAATAGGCGAAGCACTCCTCAAAAGAATCACCCACTACCAAGAAATCATACATAAACACCTCAATAGTGTCCTCTACTATATTAGAAAATATAGACATTATACATCACTGAAAATTAACCAGTACATTACACAACCCAAATAGTATTCACTTGAAAGCAAAACTCCTATAGGAATAATTTAAAGTCACTTTCTCTTGGTCTTTGGGGGTTGTATAAATTTTATTATACCCTGAATAACAATCAAGAAAATAATAACACCCTCTACTTGCCAGTCGGCCTAACATTTAATCCATGAACAATATTGGGAATTGATACTTTTGAGTCCATGAATTAATCTTTCTATATTCTATACACGCACGCCAGCCCGTGATGGTCTCAATAGAATAAGCTCATTTTGGTCATTTGAAACCATAATAATCCCACTATTTTTTAGCATACATTAAATAGGGCTCACTTATTTACTATAATAATTTTGATAAACTACACATGTATTAGCAACCTGATGATCTCCTTCTTCACAACCTCTTTCACATGTGGATTCATCCTACATTGATGCTCGATTCTAGGAATACCATCTAGCTCAAGATGGATTTTGTGTGAGCAAATACCAGAAGATATCTCGATGATGTCGACAATAGTCCAATCAATTTCCCTCTTGAATCACTTTAATATAGACATAAGAGCTTCAACTTGCCACTCAAGTAAATTTGTTGTAATGATAACTGGTAAAAGTATCATTAGCTCCCACTAAAGCATCTTAGAGATAAGAGGGAAGATCCTTAAGCTCCAAAATTGTAGGATCTTCAATGGACGGTTTGGTCGGTTGTGTCTCACAATTCTTTAGGTTAAGATCTAACTATTTTGGAGCATAAGAATAAGACCCCATTACAGCAAGTGCATTCACCATCTCATCATGATCATCAATTTCATACCCATTAAAATTCATGATGACTGCGGATAATGTATCAATAATAAATCTCTCCTCAAAAGTCACCTCAAGCACACTATCATAAATAACATCAATGGCAGAAATAAAACTCATATATCTTGTTTGCTTCATCGATCTATCCACATTAAACACCATTTCTTCATTGTTAACTGGAATTTCAACTTACCAATTTTCATATTAATAAGTTTCTTCTCTGTAGCTAAGAATGGTAGGACCAAGATTGTTGGGACCTCAAAATCAACCTCGTAGTCCAGGCTAACAAAATCAACAAGAATGATGAAGGTTTCCACTTTCACCAATAAATTATACAATATGCCCACAGGTTTAACTGTGTGATCTTTCATTAATGTTGCATTGTCATCAATTTGGGGGCTCCCAATCCCAACTATTTATACATAACAAGCAACATGAGGTTTATTTTTCCACCAAGATCACACAATGCCTTAGCAAAGTTGAACACCCAATATGTAAGGAATAGTTAAAGCACAAGGATCCTCCTTCTTTTGAAATATTAAACATGAAGTAATTACACTATAATGCTGTAAATTATCAACCGACTCAAAACTTACAGTCCTCTATGTGAAAATATCCTTTATGAACTTTGTATATTTGGGAATTTGCTCAAGTGCTTCCACTAATGGGATGTTCACGGACAACTATTTCAATATCGAGATAAACTTGTGGGATTACCATCTTTCACATTCTTCATCAAGCACTGTGAAAAGAGAGCCAGAGGCCTAGGAGTAGGAGTCAATGGCTTCGAGACCTCTTTTTCCTTCCTCTTATCATTATTAGTCTCCTTTGCATCAACTAGACATTTTTTAGCTTATTTGCAGCACTCATCAACTATAATTTTCTCTTCAAAATCAGCCAACTATTTTTCCTCTGCACTATCCTCAACAACATCCTCATTTTATTTATTAACAACTCGCTTGGGTAGCTTATTCAACTTTTTTCTACTTTTAGTAGTGACTGCCATACAATGACCATTATTTCCTCAGTTTGGGACAATATCACTCGACAGTTTACCATTCCTCTTTTAATTAAATGATGTATAAATTTGTCTCATCTATTGCTCTATCTATTTTATGGTAGTGGAATGAGAGTCAACGAGTTGGCTCACATTAGATACAACTCCACAAATCTTTTTAATGCCAGCATCAGTGGATTCTACCCTTTTTAGCACCTTTGCAAGCATATCCTCTATCCTAGAGCTACTTGCATCATAATGTGAGGCAAAAATTATACATTTTTTAAATTATTTTCCTCACATTTAGTATTTACATTTGTTCTTTTTGAGCATTGATTTTATGGATTGTGCCTAATATTATATTTTGATGTGTAGGATTAAAATATTGTGCAGATGAAGAGATTTTGAGCAAAAACAGATTAAAGAAGAAAATCAAGCAGATAACTTAATGGAATAAATTTAATAAAATAATAAAATATAACCCAATTTAAGCATGAATTAAAACGTTCAATCCAACGATGGTGCGTGACCACGACGGGGCACGGAGTATTGATTTTTTTCAATTTATTTTGGATTCAGTTATTTTAAATAGGACTTTTTCCTACACTTATAAATATTCCATAAAATTAGTTTTCACAGGATATTTTAACCTTGGGAGATTTAGGAGCCACCGTGGTGGCCAGAGAAAATTGGTTCTATCTTTTCTTTTCCTTTACTTATTTATTTTACATTTTGCTTTGGATGATTTGTTGTAATTTTTCCATGTCTATGTGGAGTTAAACTTCTTGTTCTAGAATTATGATAGCTAACTACATGATCATTTTATAACTATGCAATTTGATTTATTTGATTATCATCATATATAGTTGTTCTTATATTCTTGAGCTTACTATTTTAATGCTTAACTATCATTAAAATAAATTTATATTCTTATTGTGAACCCAGAAGGAGAATCGATGAGATAGAATGAAGAAAATAGGGAGTAAGATCTTTACTTTAGTAAAATAAATAATTGATTTGTGGCTAGAAAAGGAATATATCTTGATCGCCTTACTTGGTTACAAAACGGGAAGACATATAAATGCATTCTAATTGGGTTATGACATCCTTGCTCAACGATGTAGTTTTGTGGTCAATCAGAATAGATGACTAGAGGTTCGAAAGAACATGATCACATAATCAACCCCGTAAATCAACAACTAAAAAATCAAATAAGTTGATGAAATTGATACTCGACATGATTATAAGCGAATCCATAATCCTAGATCGATTCATTCATTAATTGTATAAAATCTGCTCTTCATCTTGGTTAATTGTTCATTAGTTAATTTCTTTTTTTTTCTTTTAAGTTTAATTAACTCATAAATTCATTCCTGAGATTACCTCTTGAATAATAATCAATATTATTCTAATTTGGTGAATAGTTAATCAACAAGTCCCTGTGGGTTTGATATTTGGCTCGCAAGAGACATTTTATTACTTGTACGACTGCGTATACTTGCACGTGCGTTTGAATGGAGCAAGTTTTTGGATTTGTTGCTTAAAATCTACTCTTCATCTTGGTTAATTGTCCATTAGTTATTTTATTTTTATTTTTAATTTAGTTAATTCATAAATATATCTCTGCAATCCACCACTTGAATAAATAATTAGCATTAGTCAAATTTGATGAATAGTTAATCGACAAGTCCATGTGGGTTCGACATACATCTCACAATAGTCACTTTATTAATTGTGCAACTGTGTACACACGCGTGTCCGTTTGGATGAAATAAGTTTTTGGCTCCGTTGTCAGGGACTTAGAAATTAATTATTTATCTAGATTAGACTTTTTCTTTTTATCTATTTAAGTTTTTTTTGTGTATATATATATGTATATATTGATATTTGGTAAAAATATTTTTTTTGTGGGATATCTTACTACTCTTCTTGAGATGACATCAAAAAAAATGTCAAGTGATTAGTACTCACTTTTATTGATCCTTTTCTTATTTGTGGAGGAATCACCTATGGGAACACTATTCAAATCTTTCATTCTTACGGAATGGGTTGTGTGACCCTTTCTAAATGTTACGATTCAGACTTTTGTAAATAGTGTGGTGGTCAATGGAAAGATTGTTTCAAGTGTTATAACCCCTTCTGGAGCTCTGATTATGATGATTCTAATAATGCTTTTTCTTTTGATAAAATGAATCCTTGCAGGAAATTATTAGAGGAATATAAGAGTTACCTTAAGACAATTGTACACGAGATGACACACTTCATGAAAGAAAGAGTTGAGCTTATTTAAAAGGTTAACAGATTTGTCTTCGCTATTCATAACTTAAAATATGAGTTGGGGTCAAAGATTGGTGTGTCTAATGCCCAACAATTTAGTGATAAGTAGTGTGAGGCTAAAAAGTAATTATGAGGCAACTTGAGAAGCGAAAATTGAATAGCCAACTACCCGACCATACTTTTATTGATGTTATCCCTGTTGAGAATAGTACATATCAGGATGTAAATAGTAATACAATTAATGAGTTAGGACGTATTGGCCTCAATCCTATTATTTTTCAACATTGTGCTTAGCTAGTGAGATATTAGTCGAGTCATCGGAGCCTATGAAAAAGTGTAAGGAGGAGAACAATGTATCTATATTCTTGAATTTGTTATGCCAAACCCAAAGAATTATATTCCTCAATTAAGGGCCAAGATGTGCAAAATGCGATATCTATTATTTGGTCCCTTTATATTTATACCACCGACCCTTGGGCAGAGCAAAAAAATTGATGCAAAATTAGGGGTGAAATTCATAAGTTCGAAGTGGAAGAAAAAATGGTGAAATTGATGGTGTCATGCTGTGACCTTAAATTAGGCTCTTATTGGGAGGCAACCCAATTTATTTAGTGTATCTTCTTAGTTATTTTATTTTATTTATATATTTTTATTGTCACTTTTTATGTTGTTTTTGTTTCTGCAGATTTAGGGGAAGTCTGAGTACCCAAATTTGAAGCTAAGGAGCTAGTTGAAGCTTAAGTGTAGGGTACAAACGATCCATCATGAAAAGTGAAGAAACATGATACTAACTATACCCTCGAGGGCCTCAGGGAGTACTCCTAACCCTTGTTCTTAATTTTAATTTATGCTTTGAGGACATAACATAATTTCAAGTGTGGGATGGGAATTTTCCGATATTTGTTTAGAGTGAAGCATGGTATATGATTTTCGTTTACTACTATTATTATTATTATTTTATTTTTTAGTTGCTTGCTTTAGGTTTAAAGAAAAAATATTTATTTTTTGAAAAAGTCAAATAATACAAAAAGACTTTTCTTTTATTCATTAGATTAAAATAATTTTTGTTAGTTTTTAGCTTTTTAGTCTTTTGTAGAGCATACTTCCGCCCACCCCTTGGTTTTTATTTTGGTTCTTTTCTGAGGGCCCCTCCTTTGAACCAAGTATCTTTTAGTTTGTTTTAGAAGTAGTCTGTTTGTTTTTTAATTTTTTAGGAGAGAAAAGAAAAGACCCTTTTAACCTTTTTGATATTAGCAATTTAGGCCTGATCTTGAGTAGTACTTTCTTGTTGGAATTACTCCATGCATATGAGGAGTTAAACTTCTCTTTCTAGGATTATGGTAGTTAATTACATGATTGTTTAATAACTACATGATTCAATTTATTTGATTATCATCATATATAGTTGTTTTTATATTCTTAAATTTACTATTTTAATGCTTAGTTATCATTAAAATAAATTTATATTCTTATTATAAACCCGGAAGGAGAATCGATGAGATAGAATAAAGAATATAGGGAGTAAGATCTTTACTTTAGTAAAATAAATAATTGACTTGTGACTAGGATAGGAATATACCTAGATCGCCATACTTGGTTACAAAACGGGAAGATACATAAATGCATTTGGATTGGGTTATCATATCCCTACTCTACGATGTAGTTGTGAGGTCAATCAGAATAGACGATTGGAGCTTCGGAAGATTATCATCATACAGTCAACTCCGTAAATCAACAACTAAAAAATCAAATAAGTTGATGAAATTGATACTCGACATGATTGTTACCGAATTCATAATCCTAGATCGATTCATTCTTTGATTGCTTAAAATCTGCTCTTCATCTTGGTTAATTGTTCATTAGTTACTTTTTTTTTTTTTAAGTTTAATTAATTCATAAATTCATCCCTGAGTTCTACCTCTTGAATAAATAACAAACATTAGCCTAATTTGGTGAATAATTAATTGACAAATTCCTGGGGTTTTGATATTCGGCTCGCAAGAGCCACTTTATACTTGTTCGACCGTGTACACTTATGTTTATGTTTGAATGCATGACATTAACTTGATCTCTAATATTCAGAGGAAAAAGAAACCACTTTGGTCATTCATGTACCCATCTTTATTCCACCAATTGCCTTGATCTCTATCTTTTTATCTATCTCTTTACCTAGAACAGTCATAATTGTTGTCTTTGTAGTAGGTCCGACATTGATTCCCTTGACCTTGGCACCAAGATCTTAATTAGACCCTTGGGCATTGGTCCATAACCCCCCTTGTTTGATTGTTTGCAAAATTGGCGTTCTCTTCAGAATCAAAATAATAATCATCTTGCTTTAGGACCTTTCCTTTTGAATAAATAGTGTTCCCTTGCTCAAACCCTAATTCCATAAAATCATTTGTAATAAAGTCCCTTTGTGTCTTTAGATGAGCAATATCCTGATCACATTATTTCTCTCTTCAGTGCTGCTCTGTCGACATCCCCTTAGGGTAAGCACCAATAGGAAACTTAGACTCCCCGGTGTGCCAAGAGTTTTTTATTTTCATGAAACAATCTAACATCACAGTAGCATCTACATAAGTATGTTTCATCAAAGAAACACTAGCTATAGTATCATCCACCACCTAAGTTGTAGAGTTAAAAGACCTATAGGATGTTCCCAAAAGACTCTGATCAGACAGCTTGTAGTTGGTACATTAGCTTTAACTCTTTACTGAACCTAAGGCAAGCCTCATGTAAAGCTTCCCCAGATTGTTGTCAAAAATTATTAATCCCATTCCTCAATTGTATTATTTGGGACGGTGGGAAAATCTCTTTAGAAAGGCTTTTTTCAGCTCCGGCTATTAGTGATAGAGTCATCAGGTAGTTCAGTCATCCAAAGAGTTGCTTCCTCGAATAATGAGAAGGGAAGCAACTATATTCTTATGGAATCTTTACAAACACCTAGCAACCTATAATCCTAAGAAATTTGATAGGTGCAGGTTTGGATCATCTCTAGCATCTCCTCAGAATAATCCCTTTTTATTCAACAGTTATATAATAGTATTTGTGATGTTAAACTTGGCACTAGGGCCAGTGGTGGGGAAATTATTGCACCTATGGCACCTATTTCCTAAAAATCAGCATCCTCCTCCTTATCCCGAGCAATATTAAACACTGTATTTTGATCAATACCTACCCAGTGTAGGGAATTTTGCAGGTGTCTGCCATTAGCATCTCTAGCTTCATCCTCAGCTTTTGCAGAATCATCAGCCCTTCGAGCATAATCAGCCTTTCGGGCTTCTTCAAGTAGTCAGGTAGCCTCATCTCATTGAGCCTAAGTTTGATATATAATCTCTTGATTTTCCATTCACCTGAACTAAACAAAAACAAAAAGAAAAGTTAATTGGGAAATAAGGACTACAAGTCAAATAAAAACAATAGAACTATTCCTGATTAATATTCCCAGGCAACAGTCCAAAAATTTGATGTCACATAAATTACACCCTACAAAGAAGTATTATGCAGTAGCTGATCAAATATAGACTCCAACTAGGTTAGGGTTGATCCCATAGGGGATATGGCTAGAAACCAGGTCAATATGGTTATTTAAACTAGTAGTCAGTTATTTATGAAGGGGGGAATTCTAGTAACAACTGACAATTTGTAAAAGTACTAAGTATGATAATTTATTATTTTGTTATTAATCGATGAGAAAGGACTAGCACTGTGTTCTCCATAATTTCATAACTCAGTAAGTGTAGTATACTAGTGATCTATCCTAATGCTTTGCATACAAAACTGACAATTTAAGTTAACCTAAATGTCTTTCAACCCTAATTAGATGAAGATCACTCTAATACATTTTGGTATTCAAGTGTTTACTTATTAAACCTTCCCTTAGACTTAGATAGTCATTATCTATTAAGGTTCAAGACATTAGATAAGGGTTAGAAGCCTCATATCTCTGTTGTTAATCTCTTTTTCTAATATTTACCTCTTTAGTCCAACAAGTGATGATTTATGGCGAGTTCTGATATTTACAACCAATACGAAGAGAATAACAATACATGCATGAACATTGATCTAGAATCACTAAGCACTTTAACCTACTTTGTTATTCCATTATGGTTCCCACAACCCTAGTTATGGTATTTAGCTACTCAAGTTTGTATGAATAAAATCAAAAAATTATTGTAGAAAACATGATTATACAGTTACGAGATGAATAAGAAAAATCCAGAATCTAGTATCATCACACAAATCCAACACCAAAAATCTAAGTATGAATTAATAGCTCAAAAACACAATAGTATGTTTCTTCTCAGCAATACCAAACGTAACAATAATGTAAGATTGTGTAAACTTAAAATAAAAATTTAGGTAAAGTATTTATCGAAATAGGAAAACTAGGTTGTGTTAGTTGTTCACAACCTGTTGTTTGGGACCACGGTCCATGAAAGTTGAAAGGTGACCCATTGTTTGCATTTAAACTAAAATCTACCCAGGTTACGATGAGTCATATCACGAATCATGAGTGAGGGCGTATTGGCCTCATTCTTATCATTTTCTATATTGTGCTTAGATAGTGAGATATTAGTCGAGTCATCTGAGCCTATGGAAGAGTTTAAGGAGGAGGAATAATGTATCTATATTCTTGAATTTGTTATGCCAAACCCAAAGAATTACATTCCTCCATTAAAGGCCAAGAAGTGCAAAATGTGATATCTATTAGTTGGTCCTTTTATATTTATACCACAGACCCTTAGGTAGAGAAAAAAATTGATGCATAATTAGGGGTGCAATTCATAAGTTCGAAGTGGATGAAAAAATGGTGAAATTGATGGTGTCAGGTTGTGACATTAAATTAGGTGCTTATTGGGAGGAAGCCCAATTTATTATGTGTAGATTCTTATTTATTTTATTATTTTTTATTTTTTTACTGTCACTTTTATGTTGTTTTTGTTTCTGCAGATTTAGGGGAAGTCTGAGTACCCAACTTTGAAGCTAAGGAGCAAGTTAGAGCTTAAGTATGGGGTGCATACGACCCATGATGGAAAGTGAAGAAACATAATACTAGCTAGACCCTTGAGGGCCTCAAGGAGTATTCCTAATCCTTGTTCTTAATTTTGATATATGCTTTGGGGAAATAACATCATTTCAAGTGTGGGATGGGTATCTTCCGATATTTGTTTAGGGTGAAGTAAGATATAGGAATTTCTTTTACTATTTTTTTTTTCATTTTTATTGCTTGCTTTACATTTAATGATTTTTTTTAAAAAGAAAAAAGTCCAAAAATACAAAAAGATTTTTCTTTTTATTCTTTAGATAAAAATAGTTTTTGTTAGTTTTAGCTTTTTAGTCTTTAGTAGAGCATACTTCGCTTACCTATTGGTTTTTCTTTTCGATTATTTTCCGAGGCCCCCCTTTTGAATCGAGTATCTTTTATTTTTTTAGTTTTTTTTATTTTGTAGGAGAGAAAATAAAAGACCCTTTTAACTTTTTTGATATTAGCAATTTAGGCCTTATCTGGAATAGTACTTTATTGTAAGTGTTAGTAAAATAGCAGAGTTTTTGAAATCTAGGCTCATGGTTGTGACTCTATAGATAGCTTATTATTTTTTTATAGTTTGCTATGACTTTGTCTGTCTTAGAAGTTGAATTGATCCATCTTGGTTGATACTTGTGCCATGTGTGGTGAGGTTTTCTTACATATATTCCATATTTTACATCTTAGTTTAGAACTGGCTCTGCATGTTATTGAAGAGAAATAAAAGTGATGTTTTGTTTGGAAGATAATAATAGGCTTTATTTGATCTTCCATGATAATTTTAGCCTTTTCAGATATTATATAACTAGTTAACCCCTTTGAGCCTATAGCCTTTTATTTTTTAGCCATATTTTTGCCTTGATCCTTTTGTTGAGTCCCTAGATTTTGCACCCTGCTTCCTTGAGCATTGTCCCATTGACTTGTTATAATAGTTAAATTTGAAGAAAAGGGATGGTTGAGTGTAAAAGGTGACCAATGATAGCAACAAGGTGATGAAAATACCCTATTTGAGAGAATGTGACATGAAAAAAAAGAAAAATTTGTTTGAGAAAAAAAATGATTGAAACATTCTTAATATGATGAGATTACTAGTGAAAACAATTGATGAAGAGAGGGTTAAAAAATAAAAAGGATAAAATAATGAGTGATGAAGTCTAAAAGTGCAAAGTGCTCAAGGAAGTGTGAGTCACTATTATATAATTTTTCTACCAGTCCCCTAGCTAACTTTACAATCCGTTAAAGTCCTAGTTGATTTTATTCGAGCATACTTAATTAGTGGAGATGTACATAATGGGCAAGCCTATGGTTCTTTGTGCATACATGTGAATTATTTTGTGAGTTTGAGAGTTGTTCTTTGATGCTAAGCCCTTAATTAATATTTAATCTTTTGAATTGAGTGTATGGACAATTTTTCTTGTGAGAGCACTTGTTTTATGATATATAGGTGATGTTATAAGCTTTCTTTTACTAGAGTAGGTGAGCGATCTTAAATTTGATGAGTTAGAGTCCATCTTTGAAGTTAGGAGGTTAGAGATTTGTTGTTTATTTGTATTTCTTACATAATGATGGGGAAGTGTACTTGATGTTGTGAATTTCTATATGGTCTAATTATTTGTATCAACCAAAGTGGTAGTATTACTAGGCTTTCTTTATTGAGATAGACTTTAATGCTTGCTCGAGGACGAGAAAAAGTCTAAGTGTGGGGTGGTGATGTGAGGTTAAAAATATATATTTTATTCATTATTTACCTCACATTTAGAATTTTTATTTGTCTTTTTTGAGCATATATTTAATCGATTGTATCTAATATTATATTTTGATGTGTAAGGTTAAAGTGGTATCAAGATGAAGAGATTTGGAGCCAAAACGAATTAAAGATGGAAAATTATAGAAGGAAATCAATCAAGCGCCTTAATGTAATAAATTGAATAAAATAATCAAATATGACCCAATTGAAGCATGAATTAAAGCATTCACTCCAGTGATGGTGCACGTCCATGACGTGGCACGGAAGAGTATTCTGGAATTAATTTTTCTCAATTCATTTTGGACTCAGTATTTTATTTGAGGCTTTGTCCTACATATATAAATGTTCCATAAAATTAGTTTTCACAAGACCTTTTGACCTAGATAAAGTTAGGAGCCACCATGGAGGCCGGAGAAAATTGATTCTATCTTTTCTTCTCCTTTATTTGCTAATTTTACATTTTTCTTTGGATGATTTTTTTGAATTACTCCATGTCTATGTGGAGTTAAACTTCTCTTTCTAGGATTATGGTAGCTAACTACATGATTGTTTAGTACCTACATGATTCGATTTATTTGATTATCATCATATATAGCTGTTCTTATATACTTGAACTTACTATTTTAATGCTTAGTTACCATTAAAATAAACTTATATTCTTATTGTAAATGCGGAAGGAGAATCGATGAGATAGAATAAAAAATATAGGGAGTAAGATCTTACTTAAGTAAAATAAATAATTGATTTGTGGCTAGGATAGGAATATATCTAGATTGCCTTACATGGTTACAAAACAGGAGGAAATATAAATGCATTTGGATTGGGTTATCACCTCCCCGCTCAATGATGTAGTTGTGAGGTCAATCAAAATAGACGATTAGAGCTTCGGAAGACCATGATCATATAATCAACCCCATCAATTAACAACTAGAAAATCAAATAAGTTAATAAAATTGATACTCAACATGATTGTTACCGAATCCAAAATCCTAGATCTATTTATTCATTTATTGCGTAAAATATTCTCTTCATCTTGGTTAATTGTTCATTAGTTAATTTTTTTTAGTTTAATTAATTCATAAATTCATTCCTGAGTTCTACCTCTTGAATAAATATTTAGCATTAGTCTAAGTTGGTGAATATAAAATCGACAAGTCCATGTGGTTTCGATATTCGACATGCAAGATCCACTTTAAACTTGTACGACCACATACCCTTGTGTTTTCATTTGAATGAAATACATCTCCTTGATTTCTTCCCTTTGGAGGAACAAAGACACCACTTTGGCCGTTCTTATACCCATCTTTATTCCACTAATTACCTTGATCTCTATCTCTATACCCATAACACTCATAGTTATTTTCTTTGTGGTAGTTATGACATTGATTCCCTTGACCTTGTCTCCAAGAGTCCAGATTATACCTCTGGGCATTGGTCCAAAAAGCCCCCATTTGATTGTTGGCAAAATTGGTCTCCTTCTCAGAGTCAGAATAATCATCATCTTGCTTTGGGGACTTTTCTTGTTAACCAACAATGTTAACCTTCTCAAGCCCAACTTCCATCAAATGCTTTGTAATCAAGTCCATTTGTGTCTTTAGAAGATCATATACTGATCACACTATTGCTTTCTTCGGTTCTGCTCATCCGGTATCCCCTTTGGATAAGCACCAATAGAAAACTTAGACTCCCGGGTGTGCCAAGATCTTTTTTGTTTTCGTGACCAATATAACATTACAGTAGCATCTACAAAAGTATGTTTAATCAAAGAACCACAAGCTATAATATCATTCACCACCTTAGTTGTAGAGTTCAAAGAACTATAGAATGTTTCTAAAAGACGCTCATAAGGTAACTTGTGATTGCGTCATTGCTTCAACTTCTTATTTAATCCCGATATTGTTGCCTAAAATTATTAATCTCATTCCTTAATTAAAGCATTTGGGATGGTGGGAAAATCTCTCTAGAAAGGCTTCCTTCAGATCTGCCCAGTTAGTGATAGAGACATCAGTTCAGTCAACCAAAGAGTTGCTTCCCTGGACAATAAGAAGGGAAACAACCAAAGATTGATAGCATCTTGACTAACAACCAGCAACTTGTAATCTTTGCATATTCCTAGGAAATTTGATATGTGAAGGTTTGGATCATCTCTAACATCTCCTCCAAATAATCCCTTTATATTCAATAGCTATATCATAGTACTTGTGATGTCAAACTTGGCACCAGGGGCCAGTAGTGGAGGGATTATTGCACTTGTGGCACCTATTTCCTTAGAATCAACATAATCTTTCTCATCCCGTACGATGTTACATAATGCATTTTGACTAATGCCTACCCAATGCAGGGCGTTTGGCAGGTGTCTTCTATCAGTAACTCTAGCCACATCCTTAGCTCTTGCAATATCATCAACCCTTCAAGTATCATCACCCTTTTGATCTTCTTCAACTAGTCAGGCTACCTCAACTCATTGAGCCTAAGATTGATATATAATCTCTTGATCGTCCATTCACCTTAATGAAACAAAAACAACAAGAAAAAGTAAATTAAGAAATAAGTACTACCAGTTAAATAAACACAATAGAACTATTCGTAAACCATATTACCTGGCAACAGTGAATTTTTTTTGATGTCATATAAATTACACCCTGCAATGAAGTATAACGTAGTCACTGATTAAATATAGACTCCAACTAGGTTAGGATCGATCCTATAGGGAATATGGTTAGAAACCAGGTCAATATAGTTATTTGAACTAGTAGTCAGTTATTTCCGAAGGGGGGAATTCTAGTAACAAATAACAGTTTGTAAAAGTATTAAGTATGAGAATTTATTACTTTGTTATCAATCAATAAGAAAGGACTAGGACTCTGTTCTTCATAATTTCATAACTTAGTGAGTGTGGCATACTAGAGATCTACACTGATGCTTAGCATGCAAAACTAATATGTTAAGTTCACCTAAATGTCATTCATCTCTAATTGGATGAATATAACTCTAATCCCTTTTAGTAATCAAGTGTTTACTTATTAACCCTTGCCTTAGCATCAGATTGACTTTATTTGTTAAGGCTCAAGTCATTAGGTGAGGGTTAGAAGCCTCCAATCTCTGTTGTTAATCTTTTTTCCTAATCTCTACCTCTTTAATCAAGCAAGTGAAGATTTATGGAGAGTGCTAATATTTGCATCCATTAAAAAGAAACAAATATGAAGAACCATATTCCCTGGCAATAATGCAAAATTTTTGATGTCACATAAATTACACCCTGCAATGAATTATAACACAATCACTGATTAAATATAGACTCCGACTAGGTTAGGATCGATCCTATAGGGAATATGGATAGAAACCAGGTCAATATAGTTATTTGAACTAGTAGTCTGTTATTTTTGAAGGTGGAATTCTAGTAACAAGTAACAATTTGTACAAGTACTAAGTACGATAATTTATTACTTTGTTATCAACCGATGAGAAAGGACTTGGACTCTGTTCTCCATGATTTCATAACTCAGTGAGTGTAGCATACTAGTGATCTATACTAATGCTTTTCATGCAAAACTAACATGTTAAGTTCACCTAAATGTTTTTCAACCCTAATTAGATGAATATAACTCTAATCCCTTTTAGTATTTAAGTGTTTACTTACTAACCCTTTTCTTAGCCTAAGATTGTCTTTATTTGTTAAGGCTCAATTCATTAGATGAGGGTTAGAAGACTCCAATCTCTGTTGTTAATCTCTTTTCCTAATCTCTACCTCTTAAATCAAGCAAGTGAAGATTTATGGAGAGTTCTAATTTTTTCAACCATTAAAAAGAAACCAATATGAAGAGAACAACAATGCATGCATGAACACTAGTCAAGAATCTTTAAGCTCTTTAACCTACTTTGTTATTCCATCATGGTTTCCACAACCCTAGTTATGGGATTTAGTTACTCAACTTTCAAAGAATAAAATCAGGAATTACTATAGAAAACATGATTATACACTTACCAAATGAATAAGAGAAATCCAAGACCAAGCATCTAAGTATGAATTAATTGCTTAAAAAGACAATAGTATATTTTTTATTAGCAATACCAAACGTAACAATAATGTAAGAGTGTGTAACCATAAAATAAAAACCTAGAAAAAGTATTTATAGAATACAAAACCAATCCTACAACAAATAGGAAAACTAGGACGTGTTAGTTGTTCACGTCCAGTTGTTTGAAACCACAATATGTGAAAGTGGAAAGGTGACCCATAGTTTCTATTTTAACTAAAATCTAACCATGTCATGATGAGTCGTATCACAACTCATGGACAACTTTCTACGACTCTTGGATTGATCCGTGTTACAAAACTCCAAAATTGCATATCCATAACATTCATGTTGACGGATATCAGAATGGATCTTGAAACAGGTTCATGATTTGTAGAACCAATCATTATTTGGATTAAAACTTGGAAATCTTTATATACTCATCCACGAATCTCCGTACGACTCATGGAATGCATTCACAAGTCATCAAACAAGTCATGGTTTCAACTATAATTTATATCTTATCAGAACCATTTTCAAGAGTCTTAGAAGGGTTAATGAATTGGTTCCATAATTCGTCAGGTGAGTTCACAGACAAATACTTTGTCTTTTCTACTCCAAAGTCCAACTTTTGCTTTCATGACCTAATTCCTGCACAAGAGCACAAAAATACATCATATCTACAAAAATACATCACATCATCGGGTCCTAAGGATTTTGAACTCATTTTGGGAATTTGATTAGTAATGACCCAATTAATCATTATGCTTAAATTTAGAGGGAAACCTTCGCTAATTTTTCCCTTAGACAATTTTTAAAAAATTGAGGGTCGGCATAGTCTTTGGTGTATTTTAAGGGTATGTTGGTCTAAGAAAATTTGGTATTAAATTGAGCATTGGTGGGTTTGTTTGATTTTATTTTGTGATAGATAATGAGTTTATAAAGTCGTAGCAACTTTTGGTATGTAAAACGGATTAATAGAACTCTGATTATAGAGTTTACCGTGAAAGGGTTAGTTTGTGATGTCGGATTTCGAGAGATGTGTTGTAAAATAGCCATAACTGGGATAAGGCCTTAATTTAATACCTTGGGACTATTACAATGATAAAAGTTCCACTGCAGTAGTGACCTCAGTTGGCTTACGAGCCACTACATCGGTAACTTTACCACCACAACGGTAAAAATGCAGAATTCCAGTTTTTAAAACTAGAAAATTTGTTTTACATTCCCACTTTTCAACAAATGATTTGGGGATTAGAAGTGGGTGATTTTCTTCACTTTAAAGGGTTTTCATATTTGGGGGTATGGTTTCTTTAATTTCTAAACTTGAATTACTTCCTAGAATCCTTAAAATTACTAGAATCGTGTTCATAGTAGAATTAGGGTTTTGCCCTAATTTATGAACTAAAAGTAAATTGATGGGAATTTGAGTAAATTTAGATGGTAATGATCTTAGGGTGTTAGTAAATACTAGATTGAGTAGAGTTATTGTTGTTCATGCTAAAATATGAAGAATTCATGTAGTAGAAAAGGTAGAAAATTCTAAGTTGATGAACTAGGGAAAGTTTATGGTTCAAATCGATAAATGCAGGTTTCTAATGGTTAGGAAATATGACATTATTGAAATGGGTGTGTAAACTTGTTGTTATAGATCAAGAACAGATTGAAAGAGAAATGAAATGCGAGCTTGTGGCCTTAAAGTGATTCAAGTAGGGAATTGAGGTAGGTTATGATTTAATTGTAACAAAAACACTTTCTTGACTCTGTGCTTATATATAAATTAAGTTTTTGTAATTTATTTCGGGCACGACTTATGATTATTGACTGCGTTGCATTTTCATTGATATTGATGGTGATATAGTGTTGTTGTGGAGAGGAATTTATAATATTATTGATGGTAGTGAGGTTATGATGATGGTGATATAGATAATGACATTCTTGATGATGATGAAATTTACATGAGAAAGAGATGTTACATACATCTTGTATACATACATTCATCATATGTATTTAAATATAATTTTATACTTATGTGTTATGACGAACCTTGTTGAGGAATTAACTAAGTGTAAATGGTGTAACTGTGAATTTGTTTTTGCCTTGGATTGAAGGGAAATATTTGTGGTTGCTTGTCATTAGTTATAAGTTCTATTTTGATCGTTGTTACTCATGTTTGGTTATTCTATTTGTATAGTGTTGAGTTAAGTCAACCTATGATGCTTACTGGTACTTGTTGATGTACTGATGCTACCTGTGCTCTTCTTTTTATTGAGTCTAGAGCTAGTTCCTGGATTTGAGATAAGACCTTAACTGTAGCCAACAGTTGCAGACTTTGTTTCATGGGTGAGCACCATGACTTGGCATCCATTAAATCTTTTGACTTGTGTTCATGATCCTTGTTTTGAGACTAAGACATTCTCGAGTTTTATTTTGTATTTTTGATACTCTTTTAGCCAAAGTTTTGGACACTCTTAGTTGTTTTTGTATGATGACTTCAGGTCCCAGGGGTTGTAATATTTAGTGATATTCCACACTCTATTTACATTGACTATGATATTTGTTTAAGTTTTAAATTTTATTTGAGACATTAACTATTATGTAAACAATTTTGAATAAAGATTTCATAAAAGTAACTTGTGATTAGTTTGACTTGGTTGGTAGGGGATGGGTTAGATATTTCTCCCACCATAGTGTTAGGGTGAGTTCCAATCATGACCAGTTAGGTCATGAAAAAGATGGTATCAAAGCACTGGGTTCATAGATCTTGTCGTACAAGAACAAGTTTAGTAAAGTCTTGTGAAACGATATGGAGATGTTTATACTTCTCTTCGAAAGGCTACATGGATTTAGGAAAACAATTCCTTTCTTTCTTTCTTTCATGCTATTACTTGATTCCAATTGGTATATGGTGATCCAAATCGGTATCTAACTTATTCGCTCATATTTTTTAGATAGTGTATACTCATTCCTCTAGAGTAGCACCTATTATGTATGCCTAAGAGGTTGGCTAAAGAAATAATTACAAGGGCAGCACCTGTTAGGAGTAGAGCCTGGGAGGCTAGAGGATCGTCTTGATAGAGGACACCATCCTTCCCCTATAGCAGGATGCTCTAGAGTTAGATCAGAATAAAGATATGGTAGTTGACTAAGGAGAAGTAGTGGTCCATTAAAATGTAGTGCCTGTACAAAATGGCACAACACAATTGCCAATGTCTGTCAAATTAATTCAGCAGGAATACAGATTTTTAGCAGTTTGGCTGGGCCTGGTTATACTCCAGTTTTCCTGCATTTCTATCCCCAACCTCACAGTATGAATCTATTGTAGTGACTAGGATTGATGAGTTCTTTAATACCGAAGTGTTTCCCTGATAGGTATTGGGAACCGTTATTACTAATGATAATCATGGACAATTCTGTAAGTTCATAAAAACAAAATCTCCAGTGTTTTAGGGTACTGAGTTTAAGAATGCTTTCGAGTTTTTGAATAATTTTTATGAGTGTATACATAAGATGGGTGTAGTTGAGAGGTATGGTATGCAATTCATGTCTTTTTAGATGCAGGCTGAGGCCAAGCAATGGTCGAGGTCCTTTGTTGAGTACAAGGCTGCCTTACTTACACTTACTTGGATTCAGTTCCAAAATGTGGTTCTTAAATGGTATGTTCCTTGCACTTATCGTGATCAAAAGAACGATAAGTTTCTAAAGTTAGAGCAAGGAGATATGACTGTGGTATCCTATGAGGCCAAGTTTCATGCCTTGTCCCATTATGCACTTCAAGTGATTACTTTAGAAGAGGAGAGGTTTAGGTACTTTGTGAAAGGTTTGAATTTAGGGATTTAGATGGTTACATTGTCAGTGGCGGCTTCAGGCAATTCTTTCCATGATGTGATTAAGTTTTCCAGGAAAATTGAAGTTATTGGAAAGAAAAAGGCGGTGAAGGCAGAGGAAAGAAAGGCGAAAAGAAGGCCCAAACATCTAGACAGTCCACTGGTACTTATTTGAGAGGCCATGGTTCTCTGGGACATTTTTCTTGGCCTTATTATTCAGCCATGTCTGTGTCCATAGGGGGCTATCTAGGGTCAGTTATCAACCTTCAAGAATAGGTAGTTTTACACCTTCATGTTGGCGAATATCAAAATGGATCATGAAATGGGCTTATGATTTGTAGAATCAATTATTATTTGAATTGAAACTTGGACATCTTCAGATACTCTTCCACGAATCTATGTACGACTCATGGAATGCATTCACATATCGTCAAACAAGTCATGTTTTCAACTTTAATTTGCATCTTATCAAAACCATTTTCATTAGTTCCACAGTTCATCAGGTGGGTTCAAAGATAAATACTTTGTCTTTTCTACTCCAAAGTCCAACTTTTGCTTTCACGACCTAATTCCTGCTCAAGAACTCAAAATTACATTATATCTACCAAAACATACTTAAGAACTTACAAAATTTCCATGTTTTAAGTGTTAAATGAGCTATAAAATCCTGACACATCAGGTCCTGAGGATTTTGAACTCATTTTGGGCACTTGATTTTTAATGACCCAATTAGTCATTACGCTGAACTAAAGAGTAGAACCTTCGCTAATTTTTCCCTTAGACAATTTTTTTAAAATTGAGGGTTGGCCTAGTCTTCGGTGTATTTTGAGGGTATGTTGGTCTAAGAAAATTTAGTAGTAAATTGAGAATTGGTGGGTTTGTTTGATTTGATTTTGTAATAGAGAATGAGTTTATAAAGTCATAGTATTTTTCAATATGTAAAATGGATTAATAAAACTCCGATTATAGAGTTTACTGTGAAAGGGTTTGTTTGTGATGTCGGATTTCGAGAGATGTGTTGTAAAATAGCCTTAACTGGGATGAGGCCTTAAGTTACTACCTCAGGACCTCTACAACAATAAAAGTTCCGCTGCAGCAGTGACCTCAGTTGGCCTACGAGCCGCTGCATCGGTAACTTTACCGCCGCAGCGGTAAAAATGCAGAATTCTAGTTTTTAAAACTAAAAAATTTGTTTTACATTCCCACTTTTCCACAAATGATTTGAGGTTTAGCAGTGGGTTATTTTCTACACTTTAAAGGGTTTTCATCTTTGGAGGTAAGATTTCTCTACTTTCTAAACTTGAATTACTTTCTAGAATCTTTAGAAATTGCTAGAATCATGTTCATGGTAGAATTAGGGTTTAGCCCTAATTTATTAACTAAAATTAAATTGATGGGAATTTGAGTAAATTTTGTTGGTAATAATTCTATACCAGATTGAGTAGAGTTATTTTTGTTCATGCTAAAATATGAAGAATTCATGTAGTAGAAAATGTACAAAATTCTAAGATGATGAACTAGGGAAAGTTTATGGTTCAGATCAATAAATGTAGGTTTCTAATGGTTGGGAATGATGATATTATTGAAATGGGTGTGTAAACTTCTTGTTATAGATCAAGAACGGATTGAAAGATAAAGGAAATGCAAGCTTGTGGCCTTAAAGTTATTCAAGTAGGGAATTGAGGTAGGTTATGATTTAACTGTAGAAAACAGACTTGCTTGACTCTGTGCTTATATATAAACTAGGTTTTTTTAATTTCTTCGGGCACGACTTATGATTATTGATTGCACTGCATTTTCATTGATGTTGATAGTGATATGGTGTTGTTGTGGAGATAAATTTATAATATTAATGATTGTATTGAGGTTATTATTATGATGTTGTTGATAATAATATTAGTGATGATGATGATATTTACATGAGAAGTAGATGATACATACATCTTGTATAAATATATTCATCATATGTATTTGAATATAATTTTATACTTATGTGTTATGACGAACCTTGTTGAGGAATTAACTAAGTGTAAATGGTGTAACTGTGAATTTGTTTTTGCCTTGGATTGAAGGGAAATATTTGTGGTTCCTTTTCATTAGTTATAAATTCTATTTTGATCGTTGTTACTCATGTTTGGTTATCCTAATTGTATTGTGTTGAGTTAGGTCGACCTATGATGCTTACCAGTACTTGTTGATGTACAGATGCTACCTGTGCTCTTCTTTTTGTTGAGTCTAGAGCGTGTTTCAGCATTTCAGATTAGGTCTTAACTGTAGCCAGTAGTTGCAGACATTGATTCAAAGGTGAGCACCATGACCGGGCGGCCATTGAATCTTTTGACTTGTGTTCATGGCCCTTGTTTTGGGACTAAGACATTATCGAGTTTTATTTTGTATTTTTGATACTCTTTTAGCCATAGTTTTGGACACTTATAGTTGTTTTTGTATGATGACTTCAGGTCCCAGGGGTTGTCATAAATAGAGATATTCTGCACTCTGTTTACATTGACTGTGGTATTTGTTTAAGTTTTCGATTTTATTCGAAACATTAACTATTGTGTTAACAACTTTGAATAAAGATTTGATTAAAGTAACTTTTAATTAGTTTTACTTGGTTGGTAGGGGAAGGGTTTGATGGTTCTCCTACCATAGTGTTTAGGGTGGGTGCCAATCATGACCAGTTAGGTCATGACAAAGATGGTATCAAAGCACTTGGGGTTCATCGATCTCGTCGTACAAGAAGAATTCAAGTAAATTCTTGTGGAACAATATTGTAACATCCCGTACACTCCCAACCCTATGTAACGACGTTGAACAATGGTTACTTAGGTGTTGAGATGCCATGAGTATGTATTTTGAAATGTTAGTGATGAGAAAATAGATATTGGGCCTCATACATGTGAGAACACTTGCATAAGAGGTGTTTTGTGACTTCGTGGAGCATTTGTGGATTAAAAACGAGGCTTGGAGGACCTCCAAACAAATGATATTAAAGGTAAGAAGTAAGTTAAAGAATAGAAATTGAAGTATCTAAACCAAATCCGCGAAGAAAAGTCAAAAAATGGAATTTTTTGAAAAACTAAGGGTGGGACGCGCTAGAGGGGTGCCAGGATAGTTTTGTCCACCTTTCAATGTTGGAAATTTTTCTTAAGTCCCAAGGGTGCCCGGGGACGTACCAGGCCAATTTTTGCCACGTTTCTTCTACAACCACAAGCATATACATGAAATAATTGAAGTATTATATTGGTATGGTAAAATTACTCGTGAATGAATTTGGTGTCAAAATGACAGTTTTACCCTTGTGATCAAAATAAGCCATACGTGGCTAGAATCGCTTGTTTTTGGAATTGAGGCTACGAATATGAATCGCGGGAGTGGGAATATTTTCGTAACACGTATGAAATGATTTAAACATGAGAAATTATTGATTTCATTGGGTTAAGTGAATTGGGCTCAATAAAAGACCCAAAAATAAAGAAGAAGACATGGGCCAAAATGGGTCAAATGACCCATTCTTCCCTTGACCTTCTAGATATAGCATTGAATTCTATAAGAGTGGCTAAGGATGGAATTAAGGGATTATATAAAGGGCCGAAAATCTGATTTTTTATTCATTACAAACACACATGCTTTTCTATCTTTTTCTAGACAATTCCAAGAAAACCTCTTTTGCTCTCAAAACCCTAAGGCATTTCTTGGAGCAAGATCATCATTTTTCAAGCTTGGGTAAGTGCTTATTATTATGGATTAATATATTATATGCATTGGAGAGTATGTAGATCATGTTGGTTATGCTTGGAAGTGTTGAACATGGCACTTTGTGTTTTTGTAAAAGATGTGTTATCCATGGGATTTAAACTTGAAATATGACTTGTGGTTTTGATGAAAGAGCATGGTATGGATGAAATATCAACATGTATGGTGTGATTATGTTATTAAACTTGTTATTTTTCTATAAGTGTAAATTGTGGAATTTTGGTCGACTTGTTGATATAAGGTGTATTGAGGTGATTTGATGGAATAATTGTGATGTTGTGGTGGTGTAGAGTGGAAAGTATGAACTTGGTGTGACATGTTGTTGGTTATCATGTATTGGTCAATGTATGGAATATTATGGGATTATTGTTATGATAATTTCATAAATGGTATTGTCAAGGGGGAAATGACATTTTTAAAGCCAAATATGTAACTCATTGTCGTTATATGCCATTGTAAGGTAGTTGGTGGTTAATGTAAATTTCGTTATGTACTTGTGTTGTAGAGTGAAACATAAGGAAGGAGTTGGAATATTGTGTTCATATATAGGCTTGTGTATTCATACTTGGAAGTGAAGGTATGTAAGGTTACTCTTTCCGTATCCTTCTGCAACATATTGGTCACATTGACGTTGGGCTTGTTCTATTCCGAGAGGTTTTAAAGTATATCAATTCAGGTTGACATATATTGTTATTCATATGTGTCCTATTCTTAGATGACTTATGATTCACTTATCTCTTGTTCATTGATTGAAATTCCAAAGATGTCATAACGTTGTAATTTCTAAATGAACTATCCCAAGAAAGTAATAATGTAAAAGAATCTATTTATTCTTGACTAGCATCTTCCAATCATGTCATGTTCCAAAGTTCTATAGTATGATGATTATCTTTGTACCAATCTTTCACAAGTAAGCGTACTATTCTCATAAGACTAATAAGAGAGGTGTTGTGCAAGCTAATATATCTATTCCTCATAGTGAAGATGTTAATCTCATGAAGTGAAGAAATGAAGTAATATATGTATGTGTGCTTCAAATAAGTCATGATCCTCATTGTATCACTCTTTGAATGGAAATAAGAATAATAAGAGATATAATTAAAGAGTATTCATGGGTGGTATCCCAGGGGTTAAAATACCTAGCATGGGTCGATCCCAATAACATGGGTGGTATCCCAGGGGCGATACGAAAGCCTAGCATGGGTCGATCCCAATACACCCAGGGGCGATATAAAAGCCTAGCATGGGTTATCACGGTACATCCCAGGGGCAACACGAAAGCCTAGCATGAGTTACAATAACATCCCAGGGGTCACAGTACCTAGCATGGGTTAATGACATCCCAGGAGCGACACGAAAGCCTAGTATGGGTTCACATAACATCCCAGGGGTCAAAGTACCTAGCATGGGTTAATCTCATCCTAGGGGCAACAAAATAGCCTAGCATGGGTAAAACAATAAAGATGAACGTATGTAAAGACAAGAGAAGTAAAGAACGTAATGTACATGGTTTATCACATATAGAAAGAGAGTTTATTCACATTCTCTATTTCTCTTATATTGACTCCATTGTTGTTGTTATTATGTATGATGAATTTTTTATGAGCCTTACATACTTAGTACATTATTCGTACTGACCCCTCTTGGGGGAATTACTTTAAATATTGCAGGCGCAGATGCTAGTAGACCTCCTCAGTAGGCTGTGGATCATTTGCAGATTTTTGGTGAGCTCTAGTTGGTTCCGAGCTTTCTGAGTCATAGTTATATATTTGTTTTGATGTTGTAAATGTTGTATAAAGAGGAGACTTGTACCGATTTTAAGTTTATCTTATTGATGCATATGGTAGAGGCTTTTGTAGACATATGTGGGTATGTGGATGTAAGAGAAGAATGTTCGTTTTGACTTGATGGCCCCAACGGCTAAGTTTCATAAATATATATTTATATAGCATATATTCCATGTCCATGACTTCCGCATAGTTGCACGAGGTGTAGTAATATTCATACGAGGTTATGCATACGAATGTTTCATGAGCAAAGATTGGTTCTCTCGGGCCATGTCGGCTTTGGGTGCTAGTCCGGCCCGAATGGGACTTCGGGTCATGACAAAAGTGGTATCAGTGTAGGTCTCTCTAAGGGTGTCT
Organism: Capsicum rhomboideum; assembly: GCA_031232105.1. Classification (NCBI taxonomy): domain Eukaryota; kingdom Viridiplantae; phylum Streptophyta; class Magnoliopsida; order Solanales; family Solanaceae; genus Capsicum; species Capsicum rhomboideum. The sequence continues at coordinate 71,400,348 of CP124714.1, forward strand.
ACAAAGCCATGTCTGAGTAGAGTCTTACTTATCGATGTGTTGTTCACCACATTTATAAGTAGGAGGTTACGGGGCATTTAGGATGTTGTTTCTTTTCTTCACTTCTAGATCGTGCAATAGAGCCAGTGTTGTAAGTTGAATTGCATTTGACCATGGTGATTGTTTTTATTTTGTCTAGTAAAATGCCAATTACAAGAAGAGGTAGAGGCAAAGGTAAGCAGGTAGAGATGCCTACCGATGAAGGAATGAGTAGATGACCACCTGACCAAGTTAGTCAAGTTGGAGCTGACGCTGAAATTGCATCGCGGTCATCTTTTACCTTTCCATCTCCAGAAGAGCCAAGAGGTAGAGAAGTACCTGCAGAACCACCTATGAACGCCACTGATCAGGATTTACGAAATACAGTACATATGTTGACTCAGTTAGTGGTTGCACAAACACAGGGATGAACTGGTCCAATGGTAAATGAAGATGACGCGGCTAGAGTGGCGAGTCGCAGAACACATGACTTTCTAAAATTGGACCCCCCTATATTTACTGGGTCAGACTTGAAAGCAGATCCACAAGACTTCGTGGATCAAATCCAGAGAGCTTTGGAGGTTATGCATGTGTCCGGTGTGGAAACGGTTGAGTTGGCGGCCTATAGATTTAAAGAAGAGGCGATATTGTGGTATGAGGACTAGAAAAAAACTCGAGGTATTGGTGCAAACCCACCTACATGGGAAGAATTTAAAATGGTATTTCTGGATCACCATCTTCCCTATGAGATCCGTGAGGCTCGTGCAGATCAGTTTTTAAATTTGTGTTAAGTAAATATGAGTGTTAGAGAATACAGTTTGCAGTTTAATTCCTTGGCTTGGTATGCTCCAAATGTGGTGGCCACAATGGAGGATAGAGTACATCAATATGTGGACAGATTGGAGCCTTATTTGTTACGAGACTGTACTATTGCTGCCTTAAATTAAGATATTGCTATAGCTAGAATACAGGCCTTTGCGCAGAAAATGGAGGACCAACAACAAACAAGAAAGACACAGGAATCTGAGGAAGGGCCATCAAAAAGGGCAAGACCTACGGGGCAGTCTATGGTGTCTCCAGAAGAATCTAGATCTCGAATGTTACCGCCTAGACCCTCATTCTCTTATTCCACAGCAGGTGTTCATTCTCAATTTCGAGGGTCTAGAGGTAGTCCATCTGGACAGAGTAGTGGAGTGCAAGGCTCACAGACAGTAGGATTTTCTCGTCCTCCGTGTCAGCGATGCCGAAGGTATCATTTAGGTGAATGCCGATTGGGGATGGATACTTGTTTTTGGTGTGGCACAACGGGGCATATAATGAGAGAATGCCCACAAAGGGGTGCGAGTGGTATAGTACGACCTACGGGATCAACCGTTGCATCATCAGCATTGGTTCCTTCCCCAGGCGGAGGAGTTCAGCCTATTAGTAGTGGTGGAGCTATTAGAGGAGCAACTAGTGTCAGTGGAGCCCAAAACCGTACTTATGCTCTAGTGGACCGACAGAATGAGGAGGCATCTCCTGATGAAGATACAAGAATACTATCCATATTTTCAAATGATACATATACCCTATCGTATATCACTCCATTGATTACTATAAAAGCGAATGAGACACCGGCGTCATTAGTTAAGTCAATGGAATATCTCTATCTGTCGGAGAATTTAGTATAGTTAAAAGAACATATCATAATGGTATAGTAGATGTTGTTCTCATAGATGATTAAGTACTCTTAAAAGCATCACCAATGAAGGGGTAAGGGGATTTGGAAAGAAAGAAAGAAAGAAAACAAATTTTGCCTTATACAACATGCCATGTGATATTGCTAAAAGTGTAGTACAAAGTTCGGAGGATCTCACTAGGAGAAGATACCCATTGCTATGATAGACCGACAAGCTAAAAAGTTAATAAATAAAGACATAATTTCTATAAAATTTCCTTGGAGAAATCAACAAGTCGAAGAGATCGCATGGGAAGTTGGAAAAAAATGATGAAATCGACGTACCCATATTTGTTTCAAATGGAAGAAAAGGTTAAAAATGTGGGAGTGGACCAACAATAAGTAAGTATCTATGAGCCTTAAGTGTCAATATATGTATAGGCTAATATAGAGAAACATTTGTTGAAATTGAAGCGACATTGTTAACATTCGAGGACGAATGTTTCTAAGGGAGGGAGAATGTAAAATCCCGTACCCTCCCAACCCTATGTAACGACGTTGAACAATGGTTACTTAGGTGTTGAGATGCCATGAGTATGTATTTTGTAATGTTAGTGATGAGAAAATTGATATTGGGCCTTGTACATGTGAGTAGACTTGCATAGGAGGTGTTTTGTGACTTCGTGGAGCATTTGTAGGGTTAAAAACGAAGCTTGGAGGACCTCCAAACAAAGGATATTAAAGGTAAGAAGTAAGTTAAAGAATAGAACTTGAAGTATCTAACCAAATCCGCAAAGAAAAGTCGAAAAATGGAATATTTTGAAACACTAAGGGTGGGGAGCCCTAGAGGGTGTGCTAGGCCGCTCTGGGCTAAAATTTTTAGCCCAGAGGCAGCAAGGTGGCGCGCCCAAGGGCCTGCCAGGCTGGTTTTGTCCACCTTTCAATGTTGGAAATTTTTCTTAAGTCCCAAGGGTGCCCGGGAACGTACCAGACCAATTTTTGCCACGTTTCTTATACAACCAAAAGTATATACATGAAATAATGGAAGTATTATATTGGTATGGTAAAATTATTCGTGAACGAATTTGGTGTCAAAATGATGGTTTTATCCTTGTGGTCAAAATAAGCCATACGTGGCTAGAATAGTTTGTTTTTGGAATTGAGGCTACGAATATGAATCGCGGGAGTGGGAATATTGTCGTAACACGTATGAAATGAGTTAAACATGATAAATTATTGATTTCATTGGGTTAAGTGAATTGGGCTCAATAAAAGGCCCAAAAATAAAGAAGAAGACATGGGCCAAAATGGGTCAAATGACCTATTCTTCCCTTGACCTTCTAGATATAGCATTGAATGCTATAAGACTGGATAAGGATGGAATTGAGGGCTTATATAAAGGGCCAAAAATCTGATTTTTTATTCATTAAAACACACATGCTATTCTATTTTTTTCTAGACAATTCCAAGAAAACCTCTTTTGCTCTCAAAACCCTAAGGCATTTCTTAGAGCAAGATCATCATTTTTCAAGCTTGGGTAAGTGATTATTATTATGGATTAATATATTATATGAATGGTAGAGTATTTAGATCATGTTGGTTATGCTTGGAAGTGTTGAACATGACACTTTTGTTTTTGTAAAAGATGTGTTATCCATGGGATTTAAACTTGAAATATGACTTGTGGTTTTGATGAAAGAGCATGGTATGGATGAAATATCAACATGTATGGTGTGATTATGTTATTAAACTTGTTATTTTTCTATAAGTGTAAATTATGGGATTTTGGCCGATTTGTTGATATGAGGTGTATTGAGGTGATTTGATGGAATAATTGTGATGTGGTGGTGGTGAAGAGTGGAAAGTATGAACTTGGTGTGACATGTTGTTGGTTATCATGTATTGGTCAATGTATGGAATATTGTGGGATTATTGGTATGATAATTTCATAAATGGTATTGTCAAGGGGGAAATGACATTTTTAAAGCCAAACATGTAACTCATTGTCGTTATATGCCATTGTAAGGTAGTTGGTGGTTAGTGTAAATTCCTTTATGTAATTTTTTTGTAGAGTGAAACATAAGGAAGGAGCTGGACTATTGTGTTCATATATAGGCTTGTGTATTCATACTTGGAAGTGAAGGTATGTAAGGTTATTCTTTCCTTATCCTTCTGCAACATATTGTTCACATTGACGTTGGGCTTGTTCTATTCCGAGAGGTTTTGAAGTATATCAATTCAGGTTGACATATATTATTATTCATATGTGTCTTATTCTTAGATGACTTATGATTCACTTATCTCTTGTTCATTGATTGAAATTCCAAAGATGTCACAACGTTGTAATTTCTAAAAGAACTATCCCAAGAAAGTAATAATGTAAAAGAATCTATTTATTCTTGAATATCATCTTCCAATCATCTCATGTTCCAAAGTCCTATAGTATGATGATTATCTTTTTACCAATCTTTCACAAGTAAGCGTACCATTCTCATAAGAGTAATAAGAGAGGTGTTGTGCAAGCTAATATATCTATTCCTCATAAGTGAAGATGTCAATCTCATAAAGTGAAGGAGTGAAGTAATATATATATGTGTGCTTCAAATAAGTCATGATACTCATTGTATCACTCTTTGAATGGAAGTAAGAATAATAAGAGATATAATTAAAGAGTATTCATGGGTGGTATCCCAGGGGTTAAAATACCTAGCATAGGTCGATCCCAATAACATGAGTGGTATACCAGGGGCGACACGAAAGCCTAGCATGGGTCGATCCCAATACATCCCAGGGGCGATATAAAAGCCTAGCATGGGTTATCACGGTACATCCCAGGGGCGACACGAAAGCCTAGCATGGGTTACAATAATATCCCAGGGGTCACAGTACCTAGCATGGGTTAATGACATCCCAGGGGCGACAAGAAAGCCTAGCATGGGTTCACATAACATCCCAGGGGTCAAAGTACCTAGCATGGGTTAATCTCATCCCAGGGGCAACAAAACAACCTAGCATAGGTAGAACAATATAGATTAACGTATGTAAAGACAAGAGAAGTAAAGAACGTAATGTACATGGTTTATCACATACAGAAAGAGAGTTTATTCACATTCGCTATTTCTTTTATATTGACTCCATTGTTGTTGTTATTATGTATGATGAATTTCTTATGACCCTTAAATACTCAGTACATTATTCGTACTGTCCCCTCTTGGGGTAATTACTTTAAATATTGCAGGCGCAGGTGCTAGTAGACCTCCTCAGTAGGCTATGGATCATTTGCAGATTTTTGGTGAGCTCCAGTTAGTTTGGAGCTTTCTGAGTCATAGTTGTATATTTGTTTTGATGTTGTATAAAGCGGGGACTTGTCCCGATTTTAAGTTGATCTTGTTGATGCATCTGGTAGAGACTTTTGTAGACATATGTGGGTATGTGGATGTAAGAGACGAATGTCCGTTTTGACTTGATGGCCCCAATGGCCAAGTTTCATAAATATATATTTATATAGCATATGTTCCATGTCCATGACTTCCGCATAGTTGCATGAGGTATAGTAAGATTCATACGAGGTTGCGCATACGAATATTTCATGAGCAAGGATTGGTTCTCTCGGGCCATTTCGGCTTCAGGTACCAGTCCGGACCAAATGGGACTTTGGGTCGTGACAAATATAGAGATGTTTGTACTTCTCTTAGAGAGGTTACAATCGGTATCTGGTGATCCAAATCGTTATCTAACTTATTCACTCTTATTTTATAGATGTTGTATACTCATTCAGCTAGAGAAGAACCTATTATGTATGCCTAAGAGGTTGGCTAAGGAATTAATTATGAGGACGACACTTGTTCAGAATGGAGCCAAGTGGCTGGAGGACCAGCTTAACAGAGGACACCATCCCCTCCCCCATGTAGGATGCTCTAGAGTTATCTCAGAATAAGGATATGGTAGTTGAGGAAGGAGAAGTAGTGGTCCATTAAAATGTAGTTCCTGTACAAAATGGCACAACATAAGTGCCAATGTCTGCCAAATTGATTCAGCAGGCATTGGGATTTTTGAGCAGTTTGGATGGACCTGGTTATACTTTAGTTTTCTTGTATTTCTATCCCCATCCTTTCAGCATGAAGCTATTGTAGTGCCTAGGATGGATGAGGGCTTTGAGACCTAAGTGTTTCCCTGGTAGGTATTGGCATCGGTAATGACTAATGATGATCATGGACTATTCTGTAAGTTCATAAAAATAAAACCTCTAGTGTTTTAGGGTACTAAGTTTAAGGATGCTTTCGAGTTTCTGCATAAGTTTAATGAGTGTCTGTGTAAGATGGGTGTAGTTGAGAGGTATGGTATGAAATTCATGTCTTTTTAGATGCAGGCTGAGGCCAAGCAATGGTCGAGGTCCTTTGTTGAGTACAGGGCTGCCTTACCTACACTTACTTGGACTCAGTTCCAGAATGTGTTTTTTAAAAAGTATGTCCCTTGCACTTATCGTGATCAAAAGAAAGATGAGTTTCTAAAGTTAGAACAAGGAGATATGACTGTGGCAGCCTATGAGGCCAAGTTTCATGCCTTGTCCCTTTATGCACTTCAAGTGATTACTTTAGAGGAGGAGAGGATTAGGTACTTTGTGAAAGGTTTAAATTTAGGGATTTAGATGGTTACATTGTTAGTAGCAGCTTTTGGCAAGTCTTTCCATGATGTGGTTAGGTTTGCCAAGATAACTGAAGTTATTGGAAAGAAAAAGAAGGTGAAGGCAGAGGAAAGGAAGGCGAAAAGAAGGCCCTGACATCTAGACAGTCCAGCAGTGCTTATTTTAGAGGCCGTGGTTCTCAGGGACATTTTTCTTTGCCTTATTATTCAGCCATATCTGTGTTCCTAAGGGGCTATCTGGGGTTAGTTATCAGCCTTCAAGAACAGGTAGTTATACGCCTTTATCGTCTTTAGTTCAGGGTCATACCTTGGGCATCAGGTGCCATGAGTGTGTAAGTTTGGACCACATCTAGAGTTTTTGTCTTAATTTCTTGTCTGCAGGTCAGTTGACTCAACAACTAGCTTTTAGTGCCTTTTTTCAAGTAGGTCATGATGGTAGAGAAAATTTTAAGGGTCGTCCATAAGGTAGGCATGGTGGTAAGGCTGCAGAGAGGGGTGGTTACCAATCCAACCGAATTAGAGGACATGTTGGTAGAGGTAGTGCTTAGACTTGTATAGGTGTAGTAAGGGTGGTAACAGGGCTCATCTTTATGTTGTTCTGACCTATCCTGAAGCAAAGGCTTCTGATGCTGTGATCAAAAGTACTATTCTTGTTTGTGTTTATATGGCCTTTGTATTGTTTGATCTCGAGTCTACTTTCTCTTACGTGTCTGTAAAATTTACTTTAGGCTGGGATTTAGATTGTGATTATCTTGATACTCCTATGTATTTATCCATACCAGTTGGGATGCTTGTATGTGTTGATCAACTTTATCAGGCGCGTCCTGTGATGTTTATGGGGATAAACACTTTGGCAGATTTAGTGATTTTAGATATGGAGAAATTTGAAATTATTTTGGGAATGAATTGGTTGTCTTCTTATCGTGCCATTCATTGTTGTTATGCTAAGACTGTGACAATGGATATGCGCGGGATGGAAAAGTTTGAGTGGGAGGGTACTTTTAAGCCTACTCCTGTAAGAATTGAGTCTTCTATTCATAGCCAGAAGTTAGTTAACTGGGGTTGTATGACTTTTCTACCTCATCTTTGGGAATAAAGTTTAGTAGTTCCTCCTACAGCTTCGGTTCCAGTTGTGTGTGAATTCATAGAAGTATTTCCTGATGACCTTCCTAGTATGCCTCCAGACTGTGAGATTGACTTTAGCACAGACTTCGAGCTAGGAACCCGTCCTATCTCTATCCCTTCCTATCTTATGGAACCAAGAGAGTGAAGGGGATATAAGTCCCAGTTGAAAGAATTGTTTGAAAAGGGTTTTATTTGTCCAAGTGTTTTACCTTGGGGTGCCCCTATTTTGTTTGTGTAAAAGAAAGATAGTAGTATATGGATGTGCATAGACTACCGTTAGTTGAATAAGGTGACAAGTCACAACAAATATCCTTTCCCTAGGATAGATGATATAATTGACCAGTTGCAGGGAGCGACAATATTCTCCAAAATTGATTTGAGGTCAGGATACTATCAGCTCAAGATTAGGTCGGAGGACATCCCAAAGACTACTTTTCTATCTTGTTATGGGCATTACGAGTTTTTGGTTATGTATTTTGGTTTGACCCCCCAACTTCTTTTATTAGTCTAATGAATGGGATTTTAAAACTAGTTTTGGATTCTTTCATAATTATTTCCATTGATGATATTCTAGTTTACTCTAAGAATGAAAAGGAGCATGAAAGACACTTGCGTATAGTATTGGGGTTACTTCAGGAAAAACAACTATATGCTAAATACTCGAAGTGTGAATTTTGGTTGTCTTTAGTGTCCTTCTTTAGACACATGGTATCTAAGGAAGAGGTGATGGTATATCCATAGAAAGTTGAAGTTGTTAAGAATTTGACTTGACCGACAAATGTAACCAAGATTGATAGATTTATGGGGTTGACTAGTAACTATCGCCGGCTAGGAAAGGGTTTTGTTGCTATTGCTTCACATATAACTCGCCTGACTGAGAAACAAGATCTGTTTGTATGGGATGAAAAGTGTGAGGCGAGCTTCAAAACATGCAAAACTTTGTTATCTTTAACCCTAATTCTAACTTTTCTTGTGGAAGGTAAGGACTTCATTGTATTTTGTGATGCTTCGCGGTTAGGTTTAGGTGTAGTTTTGATGTAGGGTAAGAATGTGATTGCTTATGCTTACAAACAACTGAAGCCTTATAAGAAGAACTATCCCACTCATGACTTGGAGTTGGCAGCTGTGGTCTTTGATTTGAAGATTTGAAGACCCTGCCTCTATAGGGTGAAGTGTGAGGTGTCCATAAATAGACGAATAGTCAGAGCGAACAATCAAAGTTTTTAAGATATTCTTAGAATTTTTGTAATGGACATCGGGGGTCAACGGGACAAGTACTTACCTTTGTGTGAGTTAGCATACAACAATAGCTACCACTCCAGAAGTGACATGGCCCTTTTTGAAGCCTTGTATGGTAGAAGACATAGGTCACAAATCAGATTGTTTGATGCATTTGAGGTGAGGTCTTGGGGCACTGATATGATCAACGATTCGATAGAGAATGTAAGGTTCATTTAAGAAAAGTTGGTAGTAGCTAAGTGCATATAGAAAAAATATATGGATAACAAGGTAAGAGATGTAAAATTTGTGGAAGGTGAGAAAGTGTCACCGATGAAGGGTGTAATGCATTTTGATAAGAAGGGAGAGTTGAACTCAAGGTATATCGGACCCTTTAAGATCTTGATTGGATTAGGGTCAGTAGCTTATAAGCTAGCCCTGTCTCCTAGCTTGTTTGGGGTTCTTCTAGTATTCTACGTATCCATTCTTAAGAAGTAGCACAGTAATTGTAATTACATTATTCATTGGGACTCCAAACTGTTCAACAAAGAGTTCTCTTATGAAGAAGATCCAATTGTTATATTAGATAGGTATGTGAGGAGGTTGAGAACCAATGTCATTTTGTCCTTAAAAGTTTAATGAATGAACCACCCAATAGCGGAAACAACTTTGGAGATGAAGGTGGATATGCGCAAGTGGTACTCGTATTTGTTGATAGACTAAGGTAATTACTCTTGCTTTAGTTGCATCATTTTGGGCTAGTTATCATTTGGGGATGAACGAATGGTAAGTGAGTATCTAGTAAAATGGCCCAATTCATCGTTATGCTGAAATAGAGATTAGAACCTTCATGAATTTTTCTCTTAGATAATTTTTGAAAACTTTAGGGCTAGCCTGGCCTTATGTATATTTTGAGGTTATGATGGTCTAAGGAAATTTGGTCGTAAATTGAGCATTGGTGGGTTTGTTTGATTTGATTTTTTGGTAGAGGACTAGTTTAGGAAGCCGTAGCAACTTCTATTACGTTAAATAGATTAATAGAACTCCAGTTAAAGAATTTACTATGAAAGAGTTAGTTTGCGATATCAGATTTTGAGAGGTGTATTGTAAAATATCCAGAAATAGGATGAGGTCCTGAGTTACTAACTCGGGACCACAGTAGTGTCACACCCCTTTTTCGTCTTTCTGTCGAAGGGTTTTTCCAATTAAAGTGACGGTATTGAATAGGAATTATTTTATTTACAGAGTCACCACTTGGAATTGAGTTATGGTGTTCCAAGTCACCGTATTGAATCCCTAGTCAAAAGGAAGTTGACTCTTCTCATTATTGGTCTACGAACTGAAAATTTGGATAAGGAATTTTGTTGACTGAGGGGAAGGTGTTAGGCATCCCTCGAGTCCCATGGTTTTAGCACGGTCTCTCTATTGACTTCTATTCTGCTTAAGTTAACTCTTGGATATACTAGGCTTGATTAGTTGCTCAAGAAGGATTATGAGAGAAATTATGACTTGCCGTTTTGGCTGAGGAGCGTAACCACACACGGAACCTTGTAATTATGAAGTAAACCAGGGAGCGTAACCGCACACATGATCAACCTCGATACATTAATTTAAATTTATTATCTCTTTTACTATTTTGTGACTTATTTCACTAATTTCTCATGACTGACTTTTCCTCCATTTTTCTTTTATTATCGCGAGGAGTCTTGAGTTGAGTCACAACCTGTCTCGCTCCTCACAAGGTTAATTAATAAAGTCTCCAGTTCTATCTAGTTCAAAAGTGTACATGAAATAGATAAAGTATATGAAGTCGATAACAATATTTTGTGTGAATGAAAAAATTAAGACTATCAAAAAAATAAAATTCCAAATTTTAGACCCAGTACGCGACATGTTTTTCTTTTTAATTACAGGTGTTATATCGCAGAGCACCCATGACAAATGATGGAGGATTCCCAAACAGTGCAATGTTTACATAATTCAACTATTAATAGGCCCTACGCTTGCTAATTTATTCGCTATCTTGTTCTATTAAGGGACGTGACTACTTGACAAACTCAATTACCTAAATTTGGTTTCTAAAGAAAACAAAAAAATAAAATAAAAAAATCCATTTCTATTCCTAAGTAAACTCCTATTATCTAAGCAATGATTTTATTTGAAAACCAATCCAAATGATAATCACATGTTACGTCAATTTTATTTTAATTTACGATATAAAAATCTCAACATACTACAAATTATAATATAAAAATGTTAATAGGTTAAACACATATGAATTTGAGCAACTTCATAGTATTGTATTGGAGTCATGTTTCATATAACAATTAATCTAAATTACAAATAGAGATTGAGGATTACCTCTTGCGAAAATTAATTCCCAATAGCTAACGTCCAAAAGCCATGAATTCGGAATCACGAACCAAACCTCAAAGACGGAAGGGAGTTTGGGACGTGAGGGAGTAATATTACTTTCTGGTTGCTGGAAAGTTTTTGGGCAGAGGGAGTATTTTTGGTTGCTAGGAATTGTTAGGATGTAGGTTATTTTTGTTTTGTTTTTCGTCGCCCCTATTCTCTGTCCTTTCTATCTTTTCTGTTTTTCTCCTTTTTCCTCCTTTCTTATATTTCTCTTTTATCTTTTTCCTACTTTTTTTCTATTTCTTTCTCTGTGTGCATTCTTTGTTCGTTTTTTTTTCTTTTTGTGTGTCTATATATGTATTCCAGGTAGTAGAGTGTGTGTTTGTATATGTGGATGTGTTGTATGTATGTGTGTTGGTGTACGTGTGTGTGTGTAGGGAGCATGAGGGAGTTTTAGTTTTTTGTTAGGATGTGTGTGTGTGCAGATTGTTATGTGAGGGAGTTGGTATTGTGGGATTGAGGGAGTGAGGGTGAGAGGAGTTAGGATTAGTGGGGGGTAGTGTGGTAGTTTTAGGATTTTTTTATTTATTTTTTTGTTAAAGAAATAAATAAAAAAATATAGTAGTAAAAAGTAGTATTAGCTAACTTTTTTTAAAATTAATAAAAATATAAAAAAAGTTAAATAGCTAGTCCTAAAAATATATAGCTAAAAAAAATATTTAAATTACTAGCTTATTTATTAAAATCTAAATTAAAAGAAAAATATATTTTTTGAAAATTTTCTTTTTTTTTTTTGCAAAGTAAAAACGAAACTTATACTAAAATGTGACTATTTTTTGACATCTCTTTCACAATTTTTCAAAGAAAACCTACGAAAAAATGAAATAGAAGCTACAATGAGTTAAAACTCGGGGAGGGTCAAAAATCACGTGTCTACATTTGCCCCTCTTTGTCTGAGGACACGAAGAGTTTTCAGACAAAGAAGTAGACAACGAGACAAGTTGTGACCAGATTGTTAGAAAAGATGGAAAAGCTGCGACGAGTCCAGGTTTTGGACAGCCTACATATCCCGGGTTATAAGGGAATCAGCTCACGTGTAGTTCAAGGAGGTGGAATATACTGAGATGGAGAGTCGAGTGAGGTCCTGTCGAGATTCCGATTCGTGGCTCCCGTCATTACATAATCAAAATACAATAAAGGAAAAATACAAAATCTTATCTACTCTACTTGTCTTGAGTCTTCCTGTAGTTCTCCCCATTTGGATCTTCAATTACCGTCTCACCCTCTTTTGGTGGGTACCTTGATCTTGAAACTGGGGTTTGAGACTTGAACTTGAAACTTAGATTGAGTCTTAGACGTTCTTTCAAATAACAGTCATAGATAGTTCTTGAATGCTTGTTTCTTGACCACTAGTTGAATATAAACTGACGTCAGGGTGCTGGGCCGCTACGTGCATTTCAAAGCTAATTCTGCTTGTCATTGAGATTGAACATCTGGTAAGAGTTGGGACTGTGTATTCAGACATAAAGATCATGTTCTACCAGGGAAAACCTGCAAGACATCATAAATAAAAGAAACAAACTAAAAAAAATTTTGCCCCAGTTTTCACTGGAAAATTTTGTGAGTTATTAGAAATTGTAAATTTTGTAAATAAACTTAGACCAGGAAATTTATATCCTAGGAGAAAAATGAAAATAATTGTCTTCGACTAGAAAATATTTATCCTAGGATACGAATGCGAAATAAGTGTTTGCTACTAGGAAATGTTTATCCCAGGAGACGAATGAAATTGTCTACTACTAGGAAATGTTTATCCTAGGAGACGAATGAAAAATAAATATCTACTACTAGGAAATGTTTATCCTAGGAGACGAATGGAAAAATAAATGTCTACTAATAGGAAATGTTTATCCTAGGAGACGAATACAAAATAATTGTCTACTACTAGGAAATGTTTACCCTAGGAGACCAATGAAAAAATAAATGTCTACTACTAGAAAACGTTTATCCTAGGAGATGAACGAAAAAATAAATGTCTACTACCAGGAAATGTTTATCCTAGGAGACGAATGAAAAATAAATGTCTACTACTAGGAAATGTTTATCCTAGGAGACGAATGCGAAATAATAAATGTCTACTACTAGGAAATGCTTATCCTAGGAGACGAATGAATAACAAATGTCTACTGCTAGGAAATGTTTATCCTAGGAGACGAATGGAAAAATAAATGTCTACTACTAGGAAATGCTTATCCTAGGAGACGAATGAAAAAATAAATGTCTACTACTAAGAAATATTTATCCTAGGAGACAAATGAAAAAATGATTAAATCCCATTATTTAGGAGGATCCTGCTACGCTAAATTCCATTATTCAGGAGGGGCCTGAGATGAAATGTAAAGTCCCATTTTTCAGGAGGGTCCTGAGCTGAAATGTAAAGTCCCATTTTTTAGGAGGGTCCTGAGCAGGAAGTAAAGTCTCATTTTCAGGAAGGTCCTGAACTGAATTATAAATTCTCATTTTTCAGGCGGGTCCTGAACAGAAAATTAAAGTCCCATTATTCAGGCGGCTCCTGAACAGAAAGTTAAAGTCCCATTATTCAGGCGGCTCCTGAACAGAAAATTAAAGTTCCATTATTCAGGAGGGTTCTGAGCAGAAAATCAAATCCCATTTTTCAAGAGGGTCCTGAGCAGAAAAGTAAAGTCCCATTTTCCAGGAGGGCCCTGAGCAGAAAGTAAGGTCCCATTTTTCAGGAGGGTCCTGAACTGAAATATAAAGTCCCATTTTTCAGGCGAGTCCTGAACTGAAATATAAAGTCCCATTTTTCAGGCGGGTCCTGAACTGAAAATTAAAGTCCCATTATTCAGGAGGGTCCTGAGCAGAAAATTAAATCCCATTTTTCAGGAGGGTCCTGAGCAGAAAAGTAAAGTCCCATTTTCCAGGAGGGTCCTGAGCAGAAAGTAAGGTCCCATTTTTCAGGAGGGTCCTGAATTGAAATATAAAGTTCCATTTTTTAGGCGGGTCCTGAACAGAAAATTAAAGTCCCATTATTCAGGAGGGTCCTGAGCAGAAAATTAAATCCCATTTTTCAGGAGGGACCTGAGCAGAAAAGTAAAGTCCCATTTTCCAGGAGGGTCCTGTTGATCCCATTTTTCAGGAGGGTCCTGAACTGGAATATAAAGTCCCATTATCCAGGAGGGTCTTGAGTTGAAAAGTAAAGTCCCATTTTCCAGGACGGTCCTGTTGATCACATTTTTCAGGAGGGTCCTGAGCAAAAAATAAAATCCCATTATCCAGGAAGGTTCTGTTGATCCCATTTTTTTAGGAGGGTCCTGCTGATCCCATTTTTCCGGAGGGTCCTGCTACAATTAAGTTCTTAAAGAAAAATAACACGAACAACTTTTTTTCAGTTTGCACCAGAAATTATTTTTGTGAATAACTTGTACGATGCAAAATACTTATGCCAAAGAAAACAAAATACAAGAAAGATATGCATATAGGATGTGGGGTCCCTTGAAATGAACGATCATAGGTATGTTCGATTCTAAAAATGCAACTAGGGTGTTTGTTCCCTAAAAACACCTCTAAGGTATTATTCTCTATAGTCAAAATGCAACTAGGATGTTTGTCCCCTAGGTTGAAAAGAGATAAAGTGTTTGTTTCCTAACATACGCATAAGGTGTTTGATCCCTAAGGTGAAAGTGCAACCAGGGTGTTTGTTTTTTAAAAGCATCATTAGGATACAGTTCTTTCCCTGAGAACGCAAGAAGAAAAAAAGATTTTTTTATTTTTTATTTTTATTATTTTTTTTATTTTTTAGAAAAAGAAAAAAAATTAATTCTTTTTTTTTTTTGCCCCTGTTTTGATATTGGGGAACTGCGTTTTTTTTTTTTTTTTTTTTTTTTTTTTTTTTTTTTAAATAAAATGTCCTAGACTTTTTTTTTTCCAGTGACATGATGTTTTTATTTGGTGAGACCGAATCCCATTAGAGGACTGCCTACGTATCTTGTCATAGCAAGAATCAGGTCAAACGTAGTTCACACAAAACATCTTTTGACTTCAGTTGGTACCAACAATCAGTATTATGCATAGGAATCATCACCAGTTACTTTCGGACAAACTCGGGATCAACTTAGAAGCAACTCCTATAATTTCAAATGGTACCTCAAACATACTTAAGTATTGAAAAGATACGTTCACCTTACCTTAATCAAAGGTTTAGAATTATTTCTATCCTCATGTTTCAAATGTCCTTACCAAAAATAGAGTCCTAATTTACTCACAAAAGAATCAATTAAAATCTTAGGACATTGTCAAGCCACTCACACTCAGAAAGATATTCAATGCATGCAATAGAGATACCATATGCCTGGCCGTCATGTAAGTATCCACTAATATGAGAACACTAAAAATGAGATCAAGTAGGACTTGTCATTGGCTTGTAATATAAGCTTAGGGGATGGGTAGGATATTCGTTTAGGATAGAGTGACTATTCCTTCCTTAAGCATTGCATTATGCACTATGCGCTCAATATTTTGCATTTTCACACTTTTTCTTCATTTGCTTTGATGTTTTTTCTCGTTTTCTTTGACTTTTCACCTCACTTTTTGTTGAGTTTTTTTTTTTTTTTTTTTTTTTGCTTTTTTCTTCTGGTCTTACATTTTTCCTTGAACCTTCACATTTCTATCTTTTTGTTTTTCATTCAACTTAGATCTTTACTAGTGCGCTCAAGAAGACAGGGATAAAAGGGGGGTAGTGCATTTATGCACTGAAAAAGATATAGGCTAAAATTTGGTTGTCCAATAAAAAAGCTTTAGGCTCAAAAGAGGGAATCTATGGATTAAATTTCATTTGGTAGGCTTCAAAGGCACAATCGGAGCAAAGAAAGCCTACAATCCTTTCTCAAGTCAAGTGTTCATCAAAATTTTGCATCAACAAACATTCGGGCCAAGTTCTAGATCAACGAAGCTATGTCATTGAATTTTTTATCTAAAGCTCACCACACAATACACATGAAACAATGAGTTTAGATTTATTCTAACCCTAATTTTGAGTGAGAATTTCTCAAGTGTCACTTTAGCATAATCAAGAGGTACCAAAAGAAATTATGGTTCACAGTAAAGTTGGCCCATCCATTATGCCGAGTAATTTAACACTTATTCTTCTCTCATGCACATTTCTAAGTATGTTGGTACCAACAAAATCAATAGATTATTATTTTACATCTATATATAGATATTTTTTAAGTGGGACCAAACTCAAAAGAAGATTTGCCTACGTATCTTGTTGAAACAAGAATCAGGTCAGACGTAGTTTAGAAAATTTCAGATAAAAGGTAACAAACTTTGTTGTTGTTGTTGTTGTTTTAATTTTTTTAATAAGATTTTTTTTTTTGAATTTTTAAATAAAGATAAAAACTTTTTGTTTGATTTTTTTTTTTTAGATCACCGAACCCGAAAAGGTTGCCTACGTATCTCATTTGGGTGAGAATCAGGTGTGCGCAGTTCGTAAAGACCATAAAAAAAATTATTTATATATATATTTTATTTTTTATTAATTCCCAAAAATTTCTTTTTTTTTTTTGTAAGAAACTGTTATAAAAGTTGGAGAAAAAGTTACTATCTTCTGTTTCATTAAGCTGCCTAAAGCCAGTCAACAATCGAATGGGCCTTCCAAATAAATGTCAAAGAGGACATAGGATGCACATGTTGGTCATATAAAGAGGGACACCTGTCCTAGACGGACTCGGCCCCTGTGCCGAGTCCGGCTAAGTCAAATGTACATGATGCAGATAAAGCGGAGACTAATAGGGATGGCTACGTCTGAGTTTCAGTTCTACTACGTTTAACCTGATGGAGATAGGTGTCTAGACTGGCTAATCCAAGTGGACAACTTGGACCGGGGAGGGCCAGTTTATCGGTAGCAGAGCTATTTCGATTCTACTGGTGATCCAATCCCGCCTAACATGTGTGACTAATATTCCTTAAACCAGGATCGTAACCGAACACTGGTTCATCTCGGATAGAAGGTTTTGTGGAGCGTAGCCGCACACACAGTAAATAGTGATAGGTATATTCAGAGACTCAGATATGAGCGTTAAAGAAGACAATTTACATTGCACTTCAGATAATATTAAAGCGGTAAACAAGAAAGCAAAGAGCATATTAGGCCAACAAACACAATGTATATCCAAGAATTAAAAAAGGTCAACAATAAGTCAATATACAAAGCTCGAATTCTAGTTAAGTCCCCAGCAGAGTCGCCAGAGATGTCACACCCCTTTTTCGTCTTTGTGTCGAAGGGTTTTTCCAATTAAAGTGACGGTATTGAATAGGAATTATTTTATTTACAGAGTCACCACTTAGAATTGAGTTATGGTGTTCCAAGTCACCGTATTGAATCCCTAGTCAAAAGGAAGTTGACTCTTCTTATTATTGGTCTACGAACTGAAAATTCGGATAAGGAATTCTGTTGACCGAGGGAAAGGTGTTAGGCATCCGTCGAGTCCCGTGGTTTTAGCACGGTCGCTCTATTGACTTCTATTCGGCTTAAGTTAACTCTTGGATATACTAGGCTTGATTAGTTGCTCAAGAAGGATTATGAGAGAAATTATGACTTGCCTTTTTAGCTGAGGAGCGTAACCACACACAGAGCCTTGTAATTATGAAGTAAACCAGGGAGCGTAACCGCACACATGATCAACCTCGATACATTAATTTAAATTTATTATCTCTTTTACTATTTTGTGACTTATTTCACTCATTTCTCATGACTGACTTTTCCTCCATTTTTCTTTTATTATCGCGAGGAGTCTTGAGTTGAGTCACAACCTGTCTCGCTCCTAACAAGGTTAATTAATAAAGTCTCCAGTTCTATCTAGTTCAAAAGTGTACATGAAATAGATAAAGTATATGAAGTAGATAACAATATTTTGTGTGAATGAAAGAATTAAGACTATCAAAAAAATAAAATTCCAAATTTTAGACCCAAAGTACGCGACATGTTTGTCTTTTTAATTATAGGTGTTATATCGCAGAGCACCCATGACAAATGATGGAGGATTCCCAAACAGTGCAATGTTTACATAATTCAACTATTAATAGGCCCTATGCTTGCTAATTTATTCGCTATCTTGTTCTATTAAGGGACGTGACTACTTGACAAACTCAATTACCTAAATTTGGTTTCTAAAGAAAACAAAAAAATAAAATAAAAAAATCCATTTCTATTCCTAAGTAAACTCCTATTATCTATGCAATGATTTTATTTGAAAACCAATCCAAACGATAATCACATGTTACGTCAATTTTATTTTAATTTACGATATAAAAATCTCAACATACTACAAATTATAATATAAAAATATTAATAGGTTAAACACATATGAATTTGAGCAACTTCATAGTATTGTATTGGAGTCATGTTTCATATAACAATTAATCTAAATTACAAATAGAGATTGAGGATTACCTCTTGCGAAAATTAATTCCCAATAGCTAACGTCCAAAAGCCACGAATTCGGAATCACGAACCAAACCTCAAAGACGGAAGGGAGTTTGGGACATGAGGGAGTAATATTATTTTCTGGTTGCTGGAAATTTTTGGGAAGAGGGAGTATTTTTGGTTGCTAGGAATTGTTAGGATGTAGGTTATTTTTGTTTTGTTTTTAGTCGCCCCTATTCTCCGTCCTTTCTATCTTTTCTGTTTTTCTTCTTTTTCCTCCTTTCTTATATTTCTTTTTTATCTTTTTCCTACTTTTTTTCTATTGCTTTCTGTGTCTGCATTCTCTGTCCATTTTTTTTTCTTTTTGTGTGTCTATATATGTATTCCAGGTAGTAGAGTGTGTGTTTGTATATGTGGATGTTTTGTATGTATGTGTGTTGGTGTACGTGTGTGTGTGTAGGGAGCATGAGGGAGTTTTAGTTTTTTGTTAGGATGTGTGTGTGTGCAGATTGTTATGTGAGGGAGTTGGTATTGTGGGATTGAGGGAGTGAAGGTGAGAGGAGTTAGGATTAGTGGGGGGTAGTGTGGTAGTTTTAGGATTTTTTTTTCTTTTTTTTTTTGTTAAAGAAATAAATAAAAAAATATAGTAGTAAAAAGTAGTATTAGCTAACTTTTTTTAAAATTAATAAAAATATAGAAAAAGTTAAATAGCTTGTCCTAAAAATATATAGCTAAAAAAAATATTTAAATTACTAGCTTATTTATTAAAATCTAAATTAAAAGAAAAATATATTTTTTGAAAATTTTCTTTTTTTTTTTGCAAAGTAAAAACGAAACTTATACTAAAATGTGACTATTTTTTGACATCTTTTTCACAATTTTTCAAAGAAAACCTACGAAAAAATGAAATAGAAGCTACAATGAGTTAAAACTCGGGGAGGGTCAAAAATCACGTGTCTACAAGTAGTATTAAAATAACTACTGAAGTGGTAAAAGTATCGCCACAGCGGTGACCTCATTGGCGGTCAGGGTAGTGACAGGGCTCATCTATTTATTGTTTCAGCCCATCCTAAAGTTGAAGCTTCTAATGCTATGATCATAGGTACTATTCTTATCTGTGATCATATGGATTTTGTATTGTTTGATATAGGGTCTACTTTCTCTTATGGTTCTATGAAATTTACTTTATGTTGGATTTAGACTGTGAAAATCTTGATACTCATATATATATTTTCTCACCAGTTGGGGTGTCTGTATATGTTGATCAAGTTTATCGGGCGTGTCTTGTAATGTTTTTGGGGTTTAATACTTTGGAAGATTTGTTGATTTTAGATATGGGGGAATTTTATATTATTTTGGGGATGAGTTGGTTGTCTCCTTATCGTGCCATTCTTGATTGTTATGCTAAGATTGTCACTATAGCTATGCCCGAGATGGAAAAGTTAGAGTGCGAGGGTAGTTTTAAGCTAACTCTTATAAGAATTGTGTTAGCTATTTGTGCTCAGAAGTTAGTTAAGTGGGGGTGTAGAGCATTTCTAGATCATCTTTGGGAATAAAGTTCAGTAGTTCCTCCTATAGCTTCGATTCCAGTTATATGTGAATTCTTAGAATTATTTCCTGATGTACTTCCTAGTATGCCTCCAGATCATGAGGGTCACTTTTTCATAGACTTAGAGCCAGGAACCCATCCTATTTCTATCCCTCCCTATCGTATGGCACAAGCTGAGTTGAGAGAATTAAAATCCCAGTTGCAAGAATTGTTAGAAAAGGATTTTATTCATCCAAGTGTTTCACCTTGGGGTGATCCTATTTTGTTTTTGAAAAAAAAGGATGGTACTACACGGATGTGCATAGACTACCATCTGTTGAATAAGGTGACTATTCACAACAAATACCAGTTACAAGAAGTGAAAGTATTCTTCAAAAGTAATTTAAGGTCAGGATACCACCAGTTCAAGATTAGGGAGGAGGACATCCCAAAGACTACTTTCCAAACACGTTACAGGCATTATGAGTTTTTGGTTTGACCAATGCCTCAACTACTTTTATGAGTTTGAGGAATGGGGTTCTTAAACTGTTTTTGGATTATTTCTTAATGGTTTTCATTGATGATATTCTAGTTTACTCCAAGAGTGAAGAAGACTTACTTGCGTACAGTGTTGGGGTTGCTTAAGGAGAAGAAACCATATGCTAAATACTCAAAGTGTGAATTCTGGTTGTCTTCAGTGTCTTTCTTGGGACACATGATATCTAAGGAAGGGGTGATGGTAGATCCGCAGAAAGTTAAATTTGTTAAGAATTGGGATAGACCAATAAATATCAGCAAGATTCATATTTTTATGGGGTTGGCTAGTTACTATTGTCGATTTGTAAAGAGGTTTACTACTATTGCTTTATATATAACCCGCCTGACTCAGAAAGAGGTTCCATTTGGGTAGGATGGCAAGTTTGAGAAGAACTTCAAAAACCTCAAAACTTTGTTAACTTCATCCCCAATTCTCACTTTGCCTGTGGAAGGTAAGGACTTCATTATATTTTGTGATTCTTTATGGTTGGGTTTAGGTGTTGTTTTGATGCAGGGTCTGAATGTGATTAGTTATGATTCAAGACAATTGAATCTTTATGAGAAGAACTATACCACTCATGACTTTGAGTTGGTAGTTATGGTCTTTGCTTTGAAGATTTAAAGACACTACCTCTATGGGGTGAAGTGTGTGATGTCCACATACCGATGGACAGTCACAGTGAACAATCTAAGTGCTTGAAGATATGTTTCGGGCTTGTGTAATGGACTCGGTAGTGAATAGAACTAGTACTTACCTTTGTGTGAGTTTGCATATAACAATAGCTACCACTCAAGCATTGACATAACCCCTTTTTAAGCCTTGTATGGTAGAAGATGTAGGTCACTAATCATATTGTTTGATGCATTTGAGGTGAGGTCTTGGGGAACTAATATGCTTAAGATTTGATGGAGAAAGTAAGGTTCATTCAGGAAAACTTGGTAGTAGCTCAGAGAGCAGACAGGTATACACATAACAAGGTAAAATACATAAAATTTGAGAGAGATGATAAAGTGCTATTGAAAGTGTCACCCATAAACGGTGTGATGTGTTTTGGTTAGAAGGGCAAGTTGAGTCTCAGGTATATCAGGCTGTTAGAGATTTTGAATTCAGTAGGGTCAGTTTCTTATAAGTTGGTCTTGACTCTTAGATTATATTGGGTTCATTCGGTGTTCCACATATCCATTCTTAAGAAGTACCGTGGTGATGGTGATTACATTATTCAATGGGACTCCAAATCATTTGACAAAGATCTCTCATACTAAGATGAGCCAATTGCTATATTGTATAGCGATATGAGAAACTAGAGAACCAAAGTCATTTCGTTCATGAAATTCTAATGGAGGAACCGCTCAGTTGAGAAAACAACTTGGGAGATGGAGGTGGATATGCGCTAGTGGTACCCACATTTGTTCATAGACTCAGGTAGTTACTCTTGCTTTAGTTGTGCCATTTTGGGCTAGTTGCCATTTGGGGATGAACTAGTTGTATATAAGTATCTAATGTAACGACCCAATTTATCGTTCAGCTAAAATAGAGAGTAGAACCTTTGTTAATTTTTTCCATAAACAATTTTTGAAAAATTCAGGGTTGGCATAGTCTTAGGTGTATTTTGATGGTCTAAGAAAATATGGTAGTAAATTGAGTTGTGGTGGGTTTGTTTGTTTGATTTTGTGGTAGAGAATGAGTTTAAGAAGTTGTAGCAACTTTCAGTATGTAAAACAGGTTGATAGAACTCCAGTTATAGAGTTTATCATGAAAAGGTTAGTTAGTGATGTCAAATTTTGAGAGGTGTGCTGTAAAATAGCCTGAACTGGGATGAGGTCCTGAGTTACTACCTCAAGACTGTTGTAGTGGTAAAAGTACCACTGCAGTGGTGACCTCAGTTGTACCTTGAGCCACTATAGCGGTGACCTCAGTTGGACTGCGAGCCACTGCAGCGGTAACTTTACCACATCAATGGTAAAAACATAGAATTCTTGTTTTTAAAACTCAAAAACTCATTTTATATTACCACTTTTCCAAAAATTAGTTGAGGCTTAGCAAGGGGCGATTTTCTGCACTTTTGGGGGTTTTCATCATTGTAGGTAAGGTTTCTCTACTTTTAAAACTTGAATTACTTCCTAGAATCCTTAGAAATCACTAGAATCATGTTCATGGTAGAAATTGGTGTTTAGCCCTATTTTATTAACTGAATATAAATTGATGGGAATTTGAGTAAATTCAGTTGATAATGATCTTAGGGTGTTAGAAAACACTAAATTGAGTAGAATTATTGTTGTTCATGCTAAAATATGAAGAATTCATGTGGTACAAAAGGTAAAAAACCCTAAGATGATGAAATTGAGCAAGTTTATGGTTCAAATCGATAAATGTAGATTTATAATTGTTGGGAAGGATGAGATTATTGAAATTAATGTGTAAACTTGTTGTTATAGATCAAGAATAGATCGATAGGGAAAGGAAAGGCAAGTTTGTGGACTTAAAATGATTCAAACCGGGAATCGAGGTAGGTTATGGTTTAATTGTAGCAAAAAGATTTTCTTGACTCTGTGCTTATATGTAAATTAAGTAATTGTAAATACTTTCGGGTAGGACTAGTGATTATCGACTGCATTGTATTTTCATTGATGTTGATGGTGGATATACTATTATTGTGGTGATGAATTGATAATAATGATGATAGTACTGATGTTGTGATGATAATGATGTTGATAATGACATTGATAACGATGATTAAATGATAATGATGATGGTGATATTGGGATAAGAAAGAGATGATACAGGCATCTTGCATACATGCTTTCATCATATGCATTTGAATGTACATTTATACTTATGTGTTGTGATAAACCTTGTAGATGAATTTACTAAGAGTAAAAGGTGTAACTATGAATTTGTATCTGTCCTGGATTAAAGGTCATATTTGTTGTTGGTTATGATTAGTTATAAGTTTTGTTGTGATCGTTGTTACTCATATTTGGTTTGCCTATTTGTATAGTGTTTCATCAAAACGACCTCTGCTGGCAATTTTGTCGATTCCATGGAGTACAAAATACCTTTTCTAGTTGGGTAGTATATTAGGTTTGCGTTCATGGGAATTTGAACAAATCTTGAGGGATCATTCAAAGTCATTTTTAAGTTGGTTGTTTACTGGTTTTTAGCTGCTGGTGCAGCATCCCTTTCCTCTTCACATTCGCAATAAGGCCTTCGTGTTCAATAAAGTTTGACAAATTGACTCTCGCTATCACAATGGGTCCTTCTCATTTTTGAAGAAGGATCTACCAGACCTGGTCCAGCTTGTCCTTCATATTCACGAAGAGAGCCTCATGTGGGATAGGTAGGTGTGGTCTCGCAATTGCAATAGGGTCCCTGCAATTGCAAAGATGTCACCCTGGCAGTATAAAGTCCTGACTTTGAATTTTCACACCATTTTCTCACCATTTTGATTATTAAGACCTTGGGAAAAACTTATTTCTTGAGACATTTAATCATAATTCACTTTGGTAAGTTCTGGATACCTTTTCTTGTTTTATTTTTGGTATTTTTATGCTTTATTACGTCCTTAATCCGTGAATTCAAGCTCAATTCCTTGAAATCCTCCATTGATCAAGTGAGTTTTCCAGATTGTTTTGAGGCCCTAAACAAACTCCGTTCTTGTTCAACTTTTGGGCATGAGTTCTTTACCCTATGGGTAGTATAATTGTGGGATTAATTTTTATTTTTGTTAACAGGACCTGAGGGTTTATTTTTTACCCAATTTTGGCTTGATTTTCTTAGTACCAATATGGATATCAATTTTCTCATCTTAATGAGTAAGTGATGATTTTTATAGCATGGAAAAATTTTGAGGATCTACAGAAGGGAAAATCTTTCGTGTAAAGGGCAGAGATTTTCTTATCGATCTTGAGGTAGATTACGACTTCCCTCTCATTAGACTTAGCTTAGTTAGGTAGTATATTTTATAAATAGCATATCGGTTAGGGTATTTGTAGGGTAGGCTTAGGTTTATTTCAACATTTATGATTTTATTTGCCTATTTTAGGGACCTAGATTAGAATGATTGCTTGGGCCTTAGATGAGGATGCTTATTATAGTAATTAGGATTAGATTAGGGGCCCTTAGTATAGGTTTGGGGTACGATTTCATGGTAGAGTAGGTTTTTATTTTTTGCTTTACCTTTGTGTTATTTCCTTTTTGAGTTATCTATATGATATGAGATTGTGGGTTTGAGATCATGGACTAGTATTGACTGGACTCCAGGTTGGTGTGATTATGGCATGTAGGGTAGTTTTTCCCCATTTTGCATCTACACACACACACAAACTCTTATTTTGGCACACATATATTTATTCGCTCATATACATGGATTATGGTACAATTTAGAGAGAATATACTAATTTTTGGATTTTAAACTAATATTGTCCCACTTTTATCACTAATTTGAGCTTCGAGAGAATCATACCACTTTTATTATTGATTTTTGTTTTATGAAAGGATTGTACCACCTTTAAACCCAATCTGAGGTAATAGTCTGGTCTATTTACACTATTATTTGGTTCGGGGAAGATTTCGATCTATTTCCAGTTCACTTTATATCTACGTCTAAGGTGAGATTCTGGGCATCCTGAGGTAAGATTATAGATTTCACTGCAATGGCCACATATTGCATTGCATCTCCCATACTGCACATCATTTTTCATTTATATTTATATTGCGTATATTATCATTACTATTTTCATTTTACACATGTTATGTTTAAGAATGATAAGTTTGTTTTTAGTGTGTGGTTTCTTACTCTCATGTTGTTTATGCTATATATTGTCTTCTGAGATCAGTCGGCCTATGATGACTACTGAGTACCCTGTGTTTTGGTACTTATGCTACACATCTGCATCTTTTCTGAAGTAGATCCTAGCTCGAGTCATCCTCGTTGATCCTGTTTGTTTTGAGGCACTAGTTGACAGGATTTGTGGTGAGCTCTGGGCATCTAAAGGCTTATATATTTTCATCTTTAATCATCTATCTATATTTTGTACATTTTGGATAGATTTGTATCAGTATAATTCTATTCTTGCACTTTAGTGGCTCTTGTATAGGGGAGACTAGCTTCGAGGTGGATATCTTGTATAGTTTGTCTTCCTTTTAATTCTATAATTGTATATATTGTACCTATTATGTATGTATGTATAAACGATGACCCATTTGTCTCATTTTAGATTCCTTATTATTTATGATATCTGTTACTTTTGGTATATTTCTTGGGTTTTGGCTTACCTACTGGAGGGTGATAGTAGCTATCTTCTTGGCACAATTTTGGGTCGTGACAGGACTCGTTCACCTATAATGTGATATCTTAAATAGATTCATCTATGAAATTCAAGATTGTCACACGTACATTTATTGTCAACCCGCGGTTTGACTTTCACATAATTGCTTGCTCAAAATTATTGAGTTAAGAGCATAATATTCAGATTATGAAATCAAGACAACTCATCTTGATAATATTTGTTTATATCCTACTGGTTTGATGTTGAATGTCTACGATAAATAGGTAAACTATTGCTTATGAGGAAAAAGCTTTATGTGTTGGTCTGAG
This sequence comes from Capsicum rhomboideum, assembly GCA_031232105.1. Classification (NCBI taxonomy): domain Eukaryota; kingdom Viridiplantae; phylum Streptophyta; class Magnoliopsida; order Solanales; family Solanaceae; genus Capsicum; species Capsicum rhomboideum. The sequence continues at coordinate 71,426,474 of CP124714.1, forward strand.
ATATGATATATTTAATATAATGCTTCCTTGCAGCAGATCAATAAAATAGGATGAAATGCAATAGAAAAGGAAAGAAAAGTACATGACTTATTCGATAATGGATAGGATTATATTTGAAACCACACGGTTACTATTATGTATCCCTTTAGTAACTATACTAATAGCTAAAACGAAGTAATAGATCACTTCTGCCATGGATTAAAAAAAGAAAAAAATACTTATTTATTTTACGGAAAAGTCATGCATGTTAAAGAGAAAAACAAAGGAGCTATGGTTGGGCAAACTTGAGTCAACTAATAAGGAAAACAACACAATTCAAGTTGCCTACAGTTGTGGTTTTAACTCTACTCAAATGAAAGATTAAATGTAGTATTATTTTGTTAAGATCTGAAGCAATATGCAAAAAGGAAAAAACACTATTTTTCTTTCAATTATTTTAAAAGAAGACATTCATTTATTTTACTATGTGAAGTTCAGATTGGAGAAAATCAGCTTCAGTGTCACAACCCGATTTCGCGAGTCATGATGGCACCTACTTTAACCCACCAGTAGCTAAGCCAAATCATAGCTCGGAAGGGAAAATAATAGGCTAGTTGGTGGAAGGTATAATAAATACCGAAAGTAAGCATACAATAGAATTGAAGGCGACAGAATATAAGAGCAAAAGTACAAATATAAAAGGAGAGAGAGAGAGTGTGTGAAAAAGAATCTAGTAAGGTCGGTACAAGAGCTACTAAATCCAAAAGCATAATAGTACTAAATAAAATCCAACATACATGCAATCTCAAACAGTAAAGACTGTCCAAAAGTAGTAGAAGGAGAGAATACCACCTCCGGCTCTGAAAGCTCACCCTATATCCGAATCACAAAAGAAAGATGGAATAGAACGTTAGTGATGGTGACTTGTACTCGAATCTAATTTAGAAAAAAAATGCAAAAGTGTAGTATGAGTACCAAAACAATGGGTATTCAGTAGACATCATCGGCCAACTGAGCTAAATTATAATAAAAGCATAATATGATGCGAAAATATAAATTAAAGTCAGGATAAAGGACCAAACCTGAAATGAGGCTCCCAAACTAACGAGAATGATAAATAATAGGATAAATAGTTCAAAATAGATACAATCTAACTACAACCTAACTGGTCCCCCCATAAGTCTAGAAGACACAAACAATAGAGAAATAACCCAACCGAGCCCCCATAAGCCCGGTGGATACAATCAAGGAGGAATTACCGACAATGATAAACATGAGTAACCGACAACCAAAATCGTACCTGAGGGTCCCTTCAAACCATAAATGCTAGACTCGAATTGGGACTTTAGTATCATAATACCCATAGAAAGTACCACGTGTGAATAGTAAATGTTGCACTTAAACCAAAACTAGAAAGTAAATACCAAATATCAAGTCTAGCCGAAGGTCAAAAAGATATCCAAATCATCCTAGGATTTACGATTTATATAAAATGATGAAAAAGGCCCCCAAGATCTACAAGGAGCTAGATTAGATATTTGACCTAAAAGAGGGCCGGCGGGGCTTGCTACTAATCCCAAAAATCCATACAAACGTAAGATCTAGCCAAAACTAGACAAAGGCTTTAAAGTTCTATTTCAAGGCATCAAATAATCAAAACTTTCCTTAAGGAGCAATCTAATTCAAAGGAGGAAGAATGAGTCAAATTCCATCTAAAACGACTCTTTAAACAGTTAAACTATACAAAATTAGCCAAACAAGCAACCAAGCAGTAAATTCCCACCCAAGCCTGGTACAATACTATACTAATACCATAATAAAGCTCAATCTATGAGGAAAGTAAGCCTAACCTACCTAGATACCGCCAAAATCTTGAGAAAGTCCACTAAACCAGAGCTTTTCCCTTCCGAGAAGCATCCAAGCACTACCATGCTATCAAAATAGTAATCTATGCATTAACACGAAGATAACAATACCCATATTCCATAGAAATACTTCGGGTCCAAATTGAGCTAAAAATTCCATGTAAGGCCTGCTTGCGGAATTGCAACTTTGAAATCGTCAACACATCCCTCTATGCTTAATGATTATTTCCCCCCAAAATGGGTGAAATTCGAGCACAAACGAGCCCTAAATCAGCCCATAAGGTAGATAGGGATTTAAAGGTCTTGATTGCAAGCCGTCTTGATTGCAAAGGTCATTTTTGACCTACTCCAATTGAAGCTGCCCCAGCAAACTTTGTAATTTGCCAAGTTTCTGATCGGACCCTCGGGATTCTATTAGAATCCTGTGAACATAAACGAACTATTCTACCCTATCAATTTTGACATTCTGGACTCAGTAGGATAATCAAAATTCTCAATCGAGGTCATTTCGATAAAATATAGGTCCCACACCTAAGGGTTGTTCTATCCGAAATCCACCTAATATCCCAAAATGAGTTTGGAAGCGGTGGGACCCAAACAAAGGATCCTTTTGCCTAAAATAAACATTTTAGAGCTAACAGAATTATAAGAATTGGCATACGAGGTTGTTTACTTTTAGTTTTTGCTCGATACCTAATTCTTAATAGCAAAAACTTTAAAATAGGGACTCTAAAAACCAAACGAACTGCCAAGTAACCGAACTGTCAGCACCAGCAAGTCATAAATGACTTGGAGAAGCTATGGGAAATATCTAAACATTGAAATAGTATGAAAATTCAAAAAATAACCTGGAGGGTCATTACAATATCCATTACTAAAATGACATTAATTTGCAAAAGTAATGGATCAAGATATACTTGAAGACTCAAACAGGTGGCGATACTGGGTCCTCATCACTCTCGATCCCCTAAGTAGCCTCCTCAACTGGACTGTTCCTTTACTGAACCATAACAACTGGAATCTCTCTAGAGTGCAATAGCCTGACATCCCTAGCCAGTATAGAAACTGACTCCTCCACGAAGGTCAACCTCTCATCCAACTAAACTGAGTCCCTACGAAGCAAATGAGACTCATTCGGAATATATCGCCGCAATATAGAGACATGAAAATTTGGGTGAACAGCTAAAACATTAGGGGCGAGGCCAACTCATAAGCCACCTCACCAATGATCCAATGTATCTCAAATGGCCCGATGTACCTGTGGCTGAGTTTGTCCCTTTTCCCAAACATCATCATGCCCTTTATGGGTGATACTCAAAGAGAAACCTAATCACCAACTCCAAACTTCAATGCCCGAAGCCTACGGTCAACAAAACTCTTTTACCTACTCTAAGATACCCATAGCCTATAGAAAATATCCCGATCCCTATCCAAAGACTTATAAAGAAGGTCGGTACCACGAGGATTAACCTTAAAATTCTCAAACCAACCAATCGGAGATCGAGAATGCCTACCATACAACGCCACATATGGTATCTTCTCAATACTCGAATGGTAGCTTTTATTATAAGCAAACTCTACCAAGGGTAAATTCTACTCTCATTGACCGCCAAAGTCCATAACACAAGCTCGGAGCATATCCTACAAAAACCTTAATAGTCCGCTCTGACTGCTCGTCGGTCTGAGGGTGAAAAGTGGTGCTATGGTCAACCCGAGTACACAACTCCTCCTAAAATATCCGCCAAAAGGTAGAAGTGAACACTGGGCCTCTATCTGAAATAATAGACATGGGTACTCCTTTAAGACGAACTATCTCCTGAACATAGATATGGGCCAACCTTTTGACACTGAAAGACATATGAATAGAGAGGAGGACATAGGCCGATTTGGTCAACCAATCTACAATGACCCAAATACTATCAGAGCTATGAGAAGTACGAGGCAAACCACTCAAAAAGTCCATGGTAATCCTCTCCCACTTCCACTCACGAATGGGTAGCGTCTGAAGCAATCCACCTGGTCTCTAATACTCGACCTTTACCTGCTGACAACACAAATGCCAAGATGTAAAGTTTGTTATATCCTTCTTTTTACCACTCCACCGGTAATGCTACCTAAAATCTCTATACATCTTAGTTGTCCCAGGGTGAATAGAATATCGAGAGCTACGAACCTTCCATAATATCGACTAAATTAGGCCTCCGACCCTTGGAAAACAAATACGACCATCAAATCTCAAAACACCCGCAAAATTCAAGGTAGCCCAACTGGACTCACCTCTCAGCACCTGATCACGATTGCTACAAAGTCTACTATCCTCAAACTGGCAATCCTGAATCTGCTCCATCAAGGTAGGCCTAGCCTCAATACTTGCAAAAATCCTCCGAGGGTCTAAAATGTCAAGTCGAACCATCAAGTTGGCCATGGATTGAATGTCCAAGGCTATCGGCCACTCTAAAATAGAAATGAAGGCCAAAATACTATACTCACCTCTTTCCTGCACAAGCCATCCGATACCATATTTACCTTGCCCAAATGGTCTAAAATAGATATATCATAGTCTTTCAGTAACTCAATCCACCTGTGTTGCCTTGAATTAAGCTCCCTCTGAGTCATAATGTACTGAAGACTATGATGGATAGAATATATCTCACAATAAACACCATACAAGTAATGCATCTAAATCTTAAGTGCAAAAACTACCACCGCCAACTCTAAATCATGAGTGAGGTAGTTTTGCTCATGCACCTTCAGACGCCTCAATGCATAAGTAATAACTCAACCCTACTGCATCAGAACACAGTCCTAACTAACACCAGAAGCATCACAATACACAATAAACCCCTCACCCTCAACTGGAAGAGTCAAAATAGGAGCTAAAGTGAACAAGTCCTTGAGATTCAGAAAGCTCAACTTACATTCAACATGTTGGGTTATGAAATCGAGAGGGCGTCATGCGGAAGCTTATAGTTGCAAACCATCAATGTGAAAAATCAGATGACATATAAAACAATACTAAAAACTTAATATTATTATATGATTTGGTCAAACGACCTATATATAAAAACCTAATATTAAAAAAAGCATAAAAACTATTGGGGGAAATCTCCCCCTAAACAAGACTCTTTTAACGACTACATTGTGGATGCTATTGTGTTTTGATATGAGAAGGGGGTCTTCTATTTATAGAGATTTAAATCTTTTCCTCTAAGAAAGAGGTTAGCCAAATATGGAAGAATTTTATATTTTCCTTTTATGAAAAGTAAAGTAATTATGGTATTACTTTTATTTTCCTTTCAAGAAAAGTAAAACTCAAATTTGGTAAGAAAATTAGGAAAAAAACCCTAACAAATATCCCTTTTTTGGCTTGATTTTCTTGACAAAATAATATTGATCTTCCTTCTTCATACAATCTTCATATATCACTGCTGCTTACCATGATTAAAATTTGATATGTGTTAAAATTTGGAGCCCTATGAGTTAAAAATAAAACATGTGTAAATATTATTGGAGCCCTGTGTTATAAGTGAGCAGGGTTAAAAGTGGAGCCTTGTGTATTGAAAGTGAGCACAGGTTAAAAGTGGAGCTCATGCATTAAAAGTATATGCACGAGTTGAAAGGAGCCCAAGCATAAAAGTTAGCGAGGGTTGAAAGTTGGACCCCATGCGTTAAAGCAAGTATGAGTTGAAAATTGATTTTGGTTTTAAAGATGGATTAGCAGCAGGATTTTAGAAAATTTGTTTGAAACTTCTTCTCCACATGTAGTTTTTTGGACATATATCTTCATTATCATCAATTTGGTTGCAACTTTCATCATAACTTATCCTCAATCTGAACCATAGTACCTTTGAACCATAGGCTCTGATACCACTTGTTGGGTTCGAAATTGAGAGGGTGTCATGCGGAAGCTTATAGTTGCAAACCATCAATGTGACAAATCAGATGGCATATAAAACAATACTAAAAACTTAATATTATTATATGATTTGGTCAAACAACCTATATATAAAAACCTAAAATTAAAAAAGCATAAAAACTATTGGGAGAAATCTCCCTCTAAACAAGACTCTTTTAACGACTACATTGTGGATGCTATTGTGTTTTGATATGAGAATGGGGTCTTCTATTTATAGAGGTTTAAATCTTTTCCTCTAAGAAAGAGGTTAGCCAAATATGGAAGAGTTTTATATTTTCCTTTTAGGAAAAGTAAGAGTAATTATGGTATTACTTTTATTTTCCTTTCAAGAAAAGTAAAACTCAAATTTGGTAAGAAAATCAGGGCAAAAACCCTAACACATCATACAACTAAAAAGGAACCTCCTTCCATATTTATCTTGTCATAGGTGCCGTAATAGTAGGAAACCTCTAGATGAACTATCTATAGTAACCTGCCAAACCAATAAAACTGCAAACCTTGGTCAGAGATATAGGTTTGTACCCATCATGAATAGCCTCAATCTTTGCCAGATCTACCATAGTACTATCCCTAGGAATGTCACTGACTCTAGCCAGAACTCACACTTTGAGAATTTGGCAAAAAGCCTATGATATGTCAAAGTGTGAAGCACAGTCCTCAAATGCTACTCGTAGTCCTCTCTATTTCTCGAATAAACAAGGATATCAACAATGAAAACTACCAAAAAGGAGTCCAAATAGGGACTGAAAATATAGTTCATCAAATCCATGAACGCTGTTGGGGCATTAGTCAACATAAAAGACATCACCAAGAAATCATAATGGCTATAGCGAGTCTTGAAACATGTCTTAGGGCTATCCTCAGGTTGAATCCTCAACTGGTGGTAAACAGATCTCAAGTCAATCTTAGAAAACACTACCGCACCCTGAAGCTAGTTAAATAAATCATCAATATGAGGCATACGATACATATTCTTCACTATCACTTTATTCAGTTGACTGAAGTTGATATACATATGCATAGAACCATCCTTTTCTTTATGAACAAGAAAAGAGCACCCCAAGAAAATACACTCGGCCTAAATAAAATATTACCTAAAAGATCCTAAAGTTGAGAATTTAGCTCCTTAAGCTTGGAATGAGCCATGAGGTAAGGTGCCATAGAAATAGGTCGGGTGCCTATCTCAAGATTAATAGCAAACTCAATATCATGTTCAGGAGAGAGGCCAGGTAGGTCGATAGGGAAGACATCATGAAAATCTCAAACAATAGGAATAGAATTGAGTGATGGAATCTCTGCACTAACATCATAAACATAAGCAAGATAAGACTAGCAACCCCTCATAACAGTCTCCTAGCCAAAATATAAGAGATAATACCCATCAGTGCATAGCCAAAACAACCCTACAAAATAACTGAGGGTATGCCAGGCATGACTAAGGTACTAGTCTGGGAAAAATAGTCTAAGACCACATGGTAGGGGGATAACCAATCCATGCCCAAAATCATATCAAAATCCACCATATCTAGTACAATAAGGTCAGCCTAAGTATCAAACTATCATATGGTCACAACACATGATCTATAAACACAATCCACTACTAAAGAATCACCTTTGAGAGTAGACACATGCAATGGCACATATAAAAGCTCCCAAGATAACTCTAACGGCAACACATAGTAAGCAAAAACATATGAATAAATGGATCTCAGATCAAATAAAAAAATGGCTAGCTGGCGGCATACTGAAATTATAGCTATAATAATAGCATCTAAAGACTCTACCTCTGGCCTATTGGGTATTGTATACAACTGACCCCATTCACCCTCGAACTAGGCACCTGACCGATCACCTATCCTACCAGCCTAAGGATCTCTTCTAGAACCCTGGGGACTATATCTATCACCCTAAACTATACCCTTAGCCGAAGGCTGCACTGATCTAATTGGCTGAACAATTTGTGTTATAGGCTAAATCATCCCACGTCGTGGACACTCTTTGGAGAAATGACCAATAACCCCATAATCATAATATGCCCGGGGAACTCTGCCTGCCTAGAAAATTTTGCTAACCCAATATAGCCACCTCGGCCTGAAGACCCAGACTGTGCACCCTTAGAAGACCCCTGGTCTGACCACTATAGTAGTAATAGCCAGGCTTGTCACGCCCCAAGTTCCAACGAGGCGGACTGCCACCCGAAGTCGATAAGGCTCGAGAGAACCAATCCTTGCTCATTTACATTCGTATGCATATCCTTATATGAACATCATTATGTCTTATTCAACTATACGAAAGTCATGGAAAATATGTACAATATATGAAACTTGGCCGTTAGGGCCATCACGTCAAAATGAATGTACATATCTTACATTCCATTTCCCACATAAGTCTACAAAGCCTCTACAAATACATAACTATGACAAACCTAGAGTCAGGACAACACCCCGGTCTATACTCATATAAAATACCAAACAAAAGTGCATAATGATGCGAAAATCCCCAAAGAAAATAGAGCTCACCAACGATTTGCAAATGATCTACAACCTACTGTGGAGGTCTACTAGCACCTGCGCCTGCAACAAATAAAGTAAGTCCCCCAAGGGGGTCAGTACAAAGAATGTACTGAGTATGTAAGGCCATAAGAATTTCATCATCCATAATAACAACAATGGATTCAATATAAGAGAAATAATCAATGTGAATAAACCATCTTTATATATGTGAGGAACCATGTACATTACATTCTTTACTTCTTTTGCCTTCAAATTTATTCATCTTTATTGTTCTACCCATGCTAGTCTGTTCTGTTGCCCCTGGGATGAGATTAACCCTTGCTAGGTACTTTGATTCCTGGGATGTTATATTAACCCATGCTAGGCTTTCGTGTCGCCCCTGGGATGTTATTAACCCATGCCAGGTACATTGACCACTTGGATGTTATATTAACCCATGCTAGGCTTTCGTGTCGCCCCTGGGATGTTATTAACCCATGCTAGGTACTTAGACCCCTGGGATGTTATATTAACCCATGCTAGGCTTTCGTGTCACCCCTGGGATGTTATTAACCCATGCTAGGTACTTTGACCCCTGGGATGTTATATTAACCCATGCTAGGCTTTCGTATCACCCCTGGGATGTCATTATGATTTATTGGGATCGACCCATGCTAGGTGTTTCTTCCACCCCTAGGATACCACCTAAGAATACCCATCAATTAAATATTACTTCTTTCTTTCATTACTCTTTTTTTCATTCTAAAAGTGATACCTTGGTGATTGAAACATTCTTGAACTTGAAACACATACATACATTACTTCACGTCTTTACTTTTGTAAGATTGATACCTTTACTTGTGAGGGATAGATACATTAGCTTACACATTACTTCCTTTATTACTTTTGTGAGATTGGTACTTTTACTTGTGAGATATTGGTACAAAGATAATCATAATATTATTGGACTTTGGAACATGACATGATTGGTAAATGCTATTCAAAATAATAGATTCTCTTTACATCATTACTCTCTTTGAGATAGTTCTTTTAGAAATTACAACATTATGACAGCTTTGGAACTTCAGTCAATGAATAAGAGATAAGTGAATCATAATTCATCTAAGAATAGGACACATGTGAATAACAATATATGTCAACCTGAATTGAGATACTTCAAAACCCCTTCGGAATTGAACAAGTACAATGTCAATATGAACAATATGCTGCAGAAGGATACGAAAATAGTAACCTTACATACCTTATCTTCCCAATATGAATACACAATCCTATACGTGAATACAATAGTACAGATCCTTCCTTATGTTTCACTCTACAACACAAGTACATAACGGAGCTCACGTTAATAACCAACTACCTTACAAGTGCATAAGGCGACAATGAGTTACATGATGGCCTTAAAATGTCATTTCCCCCTTGACAATACCATTTATGAAATATCATACCAACAATACCACAACATTCCATACATTGACCAATACGTCATAAGCCAATAACATGTCACACCAAGTTCATACTTTCCACTTCTCCATCAACACAACATCACAATTACTCTATCAAGTCACCTTAATACTCTTCATAATAACATATCGGCCAAAATCCCATAATTTACACTTATAGAAAAACAAAAAGTTTAGAAACATAATCACACCATACATGTTGATATTTCATCCATACCATGCACTTTCATCAAAACCACAAGCCACCTTTCAAGTTTAATTCACAAAGATGACACATCTTTTACAAAAACGCAAAAGTGCACCACTTACACTTATAGACATAACCACCATGAAATATATACTCTCCCATGCATATAATATATTATTCTATAATAATAATCACTTACCCAACCTTGTAAATGAGTGATCTTGTCCAAAGAAGTGCCTTAGGGTTCTTAGGGTTTGCGAGAAATATCTTGTAATTGTCTAAAAGGCATGAGAGTTTGATTGAATAAAAAATACGTTTTGTGCCTTTATATAGTACTCAAGTGATCCTTCGCCATTTCCTTTCATTAAATTCAATGTTTGCTTGGTCAAAGTGGAAGAATGGGTCATTTGGCCCATTGGGCCAAGTCTTTTAATTCATTTTTTATCACACACCAAACCCCATTAAGGAGGATTGGCACCCATAGCCGATAAGGCCCGAGAGAAGCAAGCTTTGCTTGTATTCATTCATGTGCATGCCATAGGAAACACCACTATCACGTAAGAACATAAAAGACTAATAACGGAAATCATAGAACATGTGATATATATACATATGTGAAACGTGGCCGTTGAGGCCATCAAGTCAAAAACGACATGTATCTTCTTATATTTATACACCTACATACGTCTACAAAAGCCTCTAATAGATGCATTTACAAGACCAACTGAAAGTCGGGACAAGTCCCCGCTTTATACAACATGTACAATACCAAAACACATGAACAACTGTGACTCAGAGAAGCCCCGAAGTAACTGGAGCTCACCAATGATCCGCAAACAACTGACAACCTACTGTGGAGGCCTACTAGCACCTGTGGCTGCAGCAAGTAAGGTAAGTCCCACAAGGGACGTCAGTACGAAGAATGTACTTAGTATGTAAGGCTCATAAGAAACTGTATGAATCATAGATACGTCAATGAACTCAATTACAAATGAATAACCAATATGAATAAATCATCATTCTGCATTTTGGGAACCATGTATATTGCTTTCATTACTTTCTTTGCTTCTTTACTTCTATGATTATTCATCTTTGCCTGTGACCTGTGATACCCGGGCCCTGACTGAACAGTGGGTTTTAACATAACATAACATTGTGTTGGGATCGGCTAGAGCTAGGCTTATGCCTCTAGAGCTACCACCCATAAATCAATATATCGGGTCGGCTCGAGCTAGGTTATTACCTCTAGAGCTGCCACCCATAAACCAACATATCAGGTTCGGCTCGAGCTAGGTTATTACCTCTAGAGCTACCCTCTGTCAGGATCGGTCCAAGCTAGGATTATGCCTCTAGGACTACCCCCTGATCCAATAATCTCGGGATCGGCTTGAGCTAGGCGTTCGCCCCCAAAGCTACCACCCATACTCAATCATTAACCACATGTGCATTACTTCCTACATTTCTTTTGAGATTGATACAATGATAGTCATAACATTGTTGGAAACTTTGGATCAACAATCAATGAGTGAGAGACATGTGACTAAACATTATTGAAAAACATAACATTATTGGAGACATGGGACCTTTGGAACTTTTATCAATACATATGAGACATGTGAATTACCATTGCTCAATGAGTTGGAAACATATGATAAACAATAATGGATACCCGAGAATAGGCTACCTTAGAACATGTCGGAATGGAACAAGTATGCTATCAATGTGAATACTATGTGCTGCAGAAGGATACAGATAGAGTAACCTTACATACCTTTAATTTCAAGTATGATTACACAAGCCTATATATGAACATAACAGTCCAGCTTATTCCTTACGTTTCACTCTACAATACAAGTACATAATGGAGCTTACGTTAACCACTAGTTATAGTACAAGTGTACAAGATGACAACAAACTATATGACTGTCGTATCACATCATTTCACCCTTTATAATACAATCCACTGCATCATAAGACCAACAACACCATAACATTCCATACATTGACCAAAACATCATACATCAATAGCATTTCACACCACGCATACCCTTTATGCTTCCTCATTATCATTCCGTCGCAATTACCCAATCATTATGACTCATAAAAACTTATGAACAAAAATACATGCTTATTATATTCTAGCATACCTCAATAAAACCCTTTAAAGTAATTAAAACGACACTACAAGTTGATAATTTCAACCAAAAAGGGTATAGGGGCTTCGGAGATCAAATAGATGCGAGAACATACAAAACCAAACCTGGGGCTGACCTGCAAAGCCACCTGCACCCGTAGGTGGATGAGGTGCACCCGCAGGTGGCCTTTGACAGATGCTAGAGGCACCTGCGTTGGCATCTGCGCCCGCAGGTGCCCTCGTCTGCGGGGGCTGATGCCCAAATCGGCCAAAATGGGTCCTTTTTGGGTATTTTTGTGTCCTAAAGGATCCAAGGCCATGAGTAAGCTTCTCTTAACATATTTTAGGTCTTTTAAACATCAACGAACAACCATGGTTTCCACATGCACAAAAATACTACCAATACGACACTTTCCCTTCACTTATATCACCTATTCCATGAACAAATTCACCGTAACAATTCCAAACATTAAGTACAAGGAAAAAACAATTTAACTCCATATACACATCTCAAATGTCAATATTGAATCCATCAAGTTCACTTTCTTCAAGACTACAAGTTTATTTCCAAGTTTACAAGGCAAAACCCCTTGCCGATTTAGCAAACATGCAATATTACACACATAGTGAATTCTCAATACATCACCAACATAACCAACATCATATAAGCACCCTAACATGCACATAATATATTAAACCATGAGTACAAACACTTACCAAGTCTTGCAAGTTGATGATCTTGGCCAAAGGGATGAGGGCTTCGGGTTCTTGAGAGCAAGGAAATGTTGTGAATATTCTAGAAAAGCATGAGAGTCCAAATGAATTAAAAATCTGATTTTCTTTCTTTATATAGACCCTCAAGTCACTCTTATCCCCTTCTTAGCATTAAATGCAAGGTTTTGTAGGTCAAATGGAAGAATATTGGAAGAATGGGTCAAATTTCCATGTTGGGCCATGTCTTTCTTATAATTTTTGGGCTTCACTTGGGCCCAATGGTACAAGACTTATTAATGCCCACAAATTGATGTATAATTCATCAAATATCTCATATTTCCATATTTCCATGAATGTTACGGTAGTCAACTAGACTCAAAAATGTATGGGGTGTTACATTCTTCCCCTCCTTAGAAACATTCGTCCTCGAATGTTAGTGATATTATTCAAAGTAAACAATTACAAATCTAGGAGCATTCTTTATGTCATCATATAGATATATACTCAAAACTTATAAATACTTACTTGTCATTATTCTGACTTTATATCGTAAGCTTGTTCTTCCCTTTGGAACAAATGAGGGTACTTGGATTTCATCATTTCTTCAGCTTCCCATGTGACCTCTTCTATTTGCTAATTTCTCCAAAGTAACTTTATGTAAGTGACCTCTTTATTCCTCAACCTCTTCACTTTTCTATCCAGAATGGCAATAGGTGTCTCCTCATAGGTAAGATCCTCTATAACATGTACATCATTAATAGGAGTAAAACGAGATGGATCTCCTATGCACTTTCGAGGCATTGAAACATGAAATACTGGATGATCTGTAGAGAGTTCTTGGGGTAGTGCCAACTCATACGCAACTTGCCCGAATCTTCTAATAATTTCATATGGGCCTATATAACGTGGACTTAATTTTCCTTTCTTTCCGAATCGCATTACCCCTTTTATCGGTGACACCTTTAAAAATACCCAATCACCTATGGCGAGCTCAAGCCCTCTTCATCTAACATTAGCATAGGACTTGTGTCGACTTTGGGCCATTTGTAACCGCTGTTGAATCACTTTAACTTTTTGGATATCCTGATGAACAAGATCTGGCCCAAGTAAAGCAGTTTCACCCACTTCAAACCATCCAATTGGTGATCTATATTTTCTTCCATAAAAAACTTCATAAGGTGCCATTTTAATACTTGAATGATAGCTATTGTTGTAAGCAAATTCAATAAGAGGCAAATGGTCATCCTAACTGCCTTGAAAATCTAACGTGCAAGCTTGTAGCATATCTTCAAGCGTTTGAATAGTATGTTCTGCTTGTCCATCTGTCTGAGGATGGAAAGCTATACTCAGATTCACCTGTGTACCCAAAATCTACTGAAAAGGTCTCCAAAAATGCGCAGTAAATTGTGCTCCTCTATCTGATATAATGGAGATCGAAATCCCATATAACCGTACTATCTCTTTCACATACAATATTGCATAATCCTCCGCTGTATAGGTGGTCTTGACTGGTAGGAAATGTACTGACTTGGTAAGCCTGTCAACTACAACCCATATAGAATCAAATTTCTGCATTGTACGAGGCAACCCTGTGATGAAGTCCATATTAATCATATCCCATTTCCAGACTAGAAGATTGATACATTGCATGTAACCTCCTGGTTTCTGATGCTCTACCTTTATTTGTTGATAATTCGGGCATTGAGCGACAAATTCTGCAAAGTTCTTCTTCATATTTCCCCACCAAGACACTTCTTTTAAATCATGGTACATTTTAGTAGCTCCTGAATGAATAAAATAGCGTGAATGATGCACCTCAGTCATAATTTGTTTCCTCAATTCGTCTACATCTGGTACACATACTCTACCTTGGCATTGAAGCACCCCTTCTTGTGTAAGATCAAATGCCTTTGTCAAATTCTGTTGTACATTTTCCTTTAGCTGCAATAACATAGGATCTGCAAACTGCTTCTCTTTCACTTCAACTATCAATAAAGATTAAGCCGCATTTTGTACAATAACTCCTGCATCTGAGGTTTCAAGAAGACGAACCCCCAAACTGGCTAATTGATGTAGATCTTTGACTAAATCCTGCTTTTTTGTCAATTGGCTACTAGTGCTTCCTATTGCCTTGCGGCTCAATGCATCAGGCACCACATTTACTTTTCCTGGATGGTATAGAATATCGATATCATAATCCTTCAATAGCTCAAGCCACCTTCTTTGCCTCAAATTGAGTTCCTTCTGCTTAAAGATATATTGTAAACTTTTGTGATCAGTATAGATATCAACATGAACTCCATAAAAATAGTGACGCCATATCTTTAAAGCAAATACCACCACTGCTAATTCGAGATCATGTGTGGGATAATTCCTTTCATGTGGCCGCAACTGTCGTGAGGTATATGCTATGACATTACCACGCTACATCAATACACATTCGAGGCCAACCTCGGAAGCATCACAATACACTGCATAGCCTTCGGTACCTTTGGGAAGTACTAAAATTGGTGTGGAGGTTAATTTATCTTTTAGCTCTTGAAAACTTTTCTCACACGCATCATTCCACTGAAATTTAACTGCCTTGTGTGTAAGCTTCATTAGAGGTGCAGCAATGGAAGAAAAACCTTCTATAAATCTTCTGCAATACCCTGCTAATCCAAGAAAACTACGAATCTCTATAGGTGTCGTAGGTCTTGGCCAATTTTTCACCTCTTTAATCTTCTGTGTATCAACTTGTATCCCTTCATCTAACACAATGTGACCCAAGAATGCGACTGATTTTAACCAAAACTCACACTTGGAGAACTTTGCATACAACTTACGATCACGGAGAATCTCTAACACCTGTCGTAAGTGATTAGCATGGTCCTCTGGTGATCTTGAATAAACCAGGATGTCATCTACAAATACCATCACGAACACGTCTAGAAATGGCTTAAATACCCTATTCATCAAATCCATGAACACAACTGGTGCATTTGTTAGTCCAAATGACATAACTAAATATTGATAATGGCCATACCGTGTTCGAAAATCTGTCTTGGGTACATCTTCTTCTATGACTCTGACTTGATGGTAACCCGACCTCAAGTCAATCTTTGAAAAACACTTGGTACCCTGTAACTGATCAAACAAATCATCAATTCGAGGTAGGGGATATTTGTTCTTGATCGTTACCTTATTCAATTGTCGATAATGAATGCACATTCTCAACATGCCATCTTTCTTCCGTACAAATAATACCCGTGCACCCCACGGGGACATACTCGGCCTGATAAAGCCCTTGTCCAGCAATCTTTCAATTGCTCCTTCAATTCACACAATTCTGCTGGAGCCATTATATACGGAGGAATAGAGATAGGCTGAGTGCTTGGAATCATATCAATGCCAAACTCTACTTCCCGTTCTGTGGGTAAATATGGAAGATCTTCTGGAAATACATCAAGAAATTCGTTGACTCCTGGAACCGACTGCGGAGTTAGTGGTTCCACATCATTATCTTTCACTCGTACTAAGTGATATATGTACCTTTTGGCAATCATTTTCCTTGCTTTCAAATAAGAAATAAATTTTCCTCTAGGTGCCCCTACATTACCCTGACATTCGAGAACATTTTCTTGCGAAAAACAAGATTGCACCTTCTTGGTCCGGCAATCTACCATGGCATAACAAGAAGCCAACCAATACATACCCATTATCACATCAAAATCCACCATGTCTAATTCAATGAGATCAGCTAGTGTATCATGACCACACACAGTTACCACACAATTACGATATACTCTTTTTGCAATAATATATTCACCAACCGATGTAGACACTTTAATTGACTTAATTAATAATTCTGGTGCCTTTGAAAATTTCACAGCAACCAATGGAGTAACATAGGAAAATGTAGAACCCGGGTCAATCAATGCATAAACATTATATGAAAATATGGATAATGTACCTGTGACGACATCAGGAGAAGCCTCTGAATTCTGTTGGTCCACTAAAGCATAAGTGCAATTCTGGACCCCACTAGTACTGGTTGCTCCTCTGGCACCTCTACCACGATCAACAGACTGGACACCTCACCCTAAATAAGGAACCGATGATGATGACGCAACAGCCGACCCTACCGGTCGTGCTATACCACCCATGTTCCTCTGGGGACACTCTCTCATCATGTACCCCATCATATCGCACCAAAAGCAAGCATTTGTCCCCAACCGGCATGTTCCTGCATGAATACGCCCGTAGTGCTGACACTGCTGACGAGGAACTCCTGCTGCCTGTGATCCGTGAACTCCGCTACTATGCCCAGACTGATCACCTCTAGACTCTCGAAATTGAGAGTGAGCACCTGTTGTGGAATAAGAGAATGATGGTCTAGGTGGTCTGGGAAACATCCGAGGCCTAGATTCTCCTTGGGACATCATAGATTATCCCATAGGTCTAGCCCTTTTGGACTGTCCTCGATCAAATTCATGTTCCCTTCTTCTCTGTCTTTGATCCTCCATTTTCTAGGCGAAGGCTTGTATTCTAGCTATGTCCATATCCTTATTCAAGGCAGCAATGGTGCAATCCCTTACCAAATATGTCTCTAATCTGTCCACGTATCGATGGACTCTGTTTGTCATTGTAGCTACCATATTTGGAGCATATCGATCCAAGGAATTAAATTGCAAACTATATTCTCTAACGCTCAAATTTCCCTGATGGAGATTTAGAAACTCATCTACACGTGCCTCCTAAATCTCATATGGGAGGTAATGATCAAGGAATGTTGCTTTAAATTCTTCCCAATTTAGTGTCATTACACCGATACGATGAGACTTCTTCCAATCTTCATACCATAATATCGCTTTACCTTTCAATCTATAGGCCGCGAGTTCAACTGTTTCAACACCAGTTACGTGCATAACTTCTAGATCCCTCTGAATTTGATCCACAAAATCCTGTGGATCTGCTTTTGGATCCGACCTAGTGAATATAGGAGGGTCCAGTTTTAGAAAATCCTGTGTTCTGTGACTCGCTACTCTAGCCGCATCATCCTCATTTGTCGTTGGACCAGCTCGTCCTTGACATTGTGCCGCCACTAACTAAGTTAACATATGTACTGCATTTCTTAGATCCTGATTTGTGGCATTCATTGGTGGTCCTGCGGGTACTTATCTACCGACTGGCTCTTCCAGAGCTGGAAAAGTAGAAGAAGACCGCGATGAAATTTCAGCATTTGCTTTACCTTGACTATCTTGGTCAGGTGGTAATCTACTCATTCCTTCTCCAGCAGGCATATCTACCTGCTTACCTTTACCTCTACCTCTTCTTGTGATCGACATTGTTATTATATCAAAGAAAATCAATTCCAATGGTTAGATACCATTCTACTTACCACATTAGCTCTATTGCATGATCTAGAAGTGAAGAAAAGAAACAACATCCTCAATGTCCCGTAGCCTCCTACTTGTAAATGTGGTGCACAACACATCGATAAGTAAGACTCTACTCAGACACGACTTTGTACACACCCTTAGAACGACTTGCTCTGATACCACTTTTGTCACACCCCAAACCCCATTGAGGCGGATTGGCACCCATAGCCGATAAGGCCCGAGAGAACCAAGCTTTGCTTCTATTCATTCATGTGCATGCCATAGGAAACACCACTATCATGTAAGAACATAAAAGGCTAATAACGGAAATCATAGAACATGTGATATATATAAATATGTGAAACATGGCCGTTGAGGCCATCAAGTCAAAAACAACATGTATCTTCTTACATTTATACACCCACATACGTCTACAAAAGCCTCTAACAGATGCATTTACAAGATCAACTGAAAGTCGGGACAAGTCCCCACTTTATACAACATGTACAATACCAAAACACATGTACAACTGTGACTCGGAGAAGCCCCGAACTAACTGGAGCTCACCAATGATCCGCAAACAACTGACAACCTACTGTGGAGACCTAATAGCACCTGCGCCTGTAGCAAGTAAGGTAAGTCCCACAAGGGACGTCAGTACGAAAAATGTACTTAGTATGTAAGGCTCATAAGAAACTGTATGAATCATAGATACATCAATGAACTCAATTAAAAATGAATAACCAATATGAATAAATCATCATTCTGCATTTTGGGAACCATGTATATTGCTTTCATTACTTTCTTTGCTTCTTTACTTCTATGATTATTCATCTTTGCCTATGACCTGTGATACCCGGGCCCTGACTGAACAGTGGGTTTTAACATAACATAACGTTATGTTGGGATCGGCTCGAGCTAGGCTTATACCTCTAGAGCTACCACCCATAAATTAATATATCGGGCTCAACTCGAGCTAGGTTATTTCCTCTAGAGCTGCCACCCATAAACCAACATATCAGGTTCGGCTCAAGCTAGGTTATTACCTCTAGAGCTACCCCATGTCAGGATCGGTCTGAGCTAGGCTTATTCCTCTAGGACTACCCCTGATCCAACAATCTCGGTATCGGCTTGAGCTAGGCGTTCGCCCCCAAAGCTACCACCCATACTCAATCATTAACCACATGTGCATTACTTCCTTCATTTCTTTTGAGATTGATATAATGATAGTCATAACATTGTTGGAAGCTTTGGATCAACAATCAATGAGTGAGAGACATGTGAATAAACATTATTGAAAAACATAACATTATTGGAGACATGGGACCTTTGGAACTTTTATCAATACATATGAGACATGTGAATTACCATTGCTCAATAAGTAAGAAACATGTGATAAACAATAATGGATAACCGAGAATAGGCTACCTTAGGACATGTCGGAATGGAACAAGTATGATGTCAATATGAATACTATGTGATGTAGAAGGATACGGATAGAATAACCTTACATACCTTTACTTCCAAGTATGAATACACAAGCCTATTTATGAACACAATAGTCCAGCTCATTCCTTACGTTTCACTCTACAATACAAGTACATAACGAAGCTTACGTTAACCACTAGTTATCGTACAAGTGTACAAGATGACAACAAACTATATGACTGTCGTATCACATCATTTCACCCTTTATAATACAATCAACTGCATCATAATACCAACAACACCATAACATTCCATACATTGACCAAAACATCATACATCAATAGCATTTCACACCACGTATACCCTTTATGCTTCCTCATTATCATTTCGTCGCAATTACCCAATCATCTTGCCTCATAACAACTTATGTACAAAACTAAATGCTTAATATAGTCTAGAATACCTCCATACAGCCCTTTAAAGTCATTAAAACTACACTACAAGTTGATAATTTCAACCAAAAAGGGTATAGGGGCGTTCGGGGATCAAATAGATGCGAGAACATACAAAACCGAACCTGGGGCTGACCTGCGAAGCCACCTACACCCCAAGGTGGATGAGGTGCGCCCACAAGTGGCCTTTTTCAGATGCCAGAGTCACCCGCGTTGGCATCTGCGCCCGCAGGTGCCCTCGTCTGCGGGGGCGGATGCCCAAATCGGCCAAAATAGGTCCTTTTTGGGTCTTTTTGTGTACTAAAGGATCCAAGGCCACAATTAAGCTTCCCTTAACATATTTTAGGTCACTTAAAAATCAAATAACATCCATGGTTTCCACATGCACAAAAACACTACCAATACGACACTTTCCCTTCACTTACGTCACCTATTCCATGAACAAATTGACCGTAACAATTCCAAACATTAAGTACAAGGACAAAACAATTTAATGCCATAGACACATCTCACATGTCAATATTGAATCCATCAAGTTCACTTTCTTCAATACTACAAGTTTATTTCCAAGTTTACGAGGCAAAACCCCTTGCCGATTTAGCAAACATGCAATATTACACACATAGTGAATTCTCAATACATCACCAACATAACCAACATAATATAAGAACCCTCCAATGCACATAATATATTAAACCATGAGCAAAAACACTTACCAAGTCTTGCAAGTTGATGATCTTGGCCAAAGGGATGAGGGCTTAGGGTTCTTGGAGCAAGGAAATATTGTGAATATTCTAGAAAAGCATGAGAGTCCAAATGAATTAAAAATCTGATTTTCTTGCTTTATATAGACCCTCAAGTCACTCTTATCCTCTTCTTAGCATTAAATGCAATGTTTGGTTGGTCAAATGGAAGAATATTGGAAGAATGGGTCAAATTTCCATGTTGGGCCATGTCTTTCTTATGATTTTTGGGCTTCACTTGGGCCCAATGGTACAAGACTTACTAATACCCAAAAATTAATGTCTAATTCATCAAATCTCTCATGTTTCCATATTTCCATGAATGTTACGGTAGTCAACTAGACTCAGAAACGTACGCGGTGTTACATTTTTGGGCTTTAAATTGAGCCCAATAACACATGTTATCTTAGCCCACCAAATTCAATGCATAATCCACCATCTATCTCATGGTAAATAATTTTATAAATGTCAAGAAAATATTCAACTCCCGTGATTCATGCTCGTAGCTTTAATCCCAAGAATAAGCGATTATTGTCACTCATGGATTAATTCAACATAATTTAATAAAATAATTACGATGATGAATTAACCCCTACTTAGATGCCAAACTCACTCAAGAGTAGTCCCACTATGATGGAATAATGATACCATAACCCAAGAGTCCTATTTATAGACTAATAGTCGAAGAAATATTTTGGCAAAAACCAGCCTGGCACGCCGCCTGGCACGCCCCTTTGCTGCCTGGGTCAGAAAAATTTTGGGCAGAAGCGGCCTGGCACGCCACCTGCAACGCCCCACCTTAATAATTCATTTTCGACTTTTCTTTGCGGATTTGGTTGGAT
Source organism: Capsicum rhomboideum (assembly GCA_031232105.1). NCBI lineage: Eukaryota > Viridiplantae > Streptophyta > Magnoliopsida > Solanales > Solanaceae > Capsicum > Capsicum rhomboideum. The sequence continues at coordinate 71,448,067 of CP124714.1, forward strand.
CCTTCAAGTCCAAATCTTTTGCTTGCCTCTTAGATTTAATATCCTTTGCTTGGAAGTCCTCCAAACCTCACTTTTTATGTCACAAATGCTCCACAAAGTCACAAACACCTCCTATAAAGGTATCGTCGCATGTACTAGCACACTATCAAATTTATTCCATCGAAATATGTAATTAATTCTCTCGAACCTAGGGTAAACATGGTTCAAGGTTGTCAAGTAGGGTCGGGAAGGTACGAGGTGTTACAAGGCTGACCCCCATCAGTAATCTAAAGCACTGCTTGAATAGGTCTACTATACTGACCATGGTGCAGATAAGATTGATGCTAAGGGTACCTACCCTAAAATCTTCTATCTCTAAACTGTGAGCTACTCTGGCTCCCACTAAAACTACACTACTGATGAGATCTCTTATCACTTCCCCCTTGGGACTCAAGATCCATCTCCTTTATAGAGTATACATAAGTGGCAATATTAGTAAAAGACTTCCCTTAAGTCACCAAACTCTGAGTAGCCCTGCGGAGTTGTAAACTCAACCCTCTAACGAAGTACCGAGTCCTCTCGTACTCTGAAGGAAAAATAATAGTGGAATGTCAGGACAACTTGTGAAATCTTCCATCATACTCAGTAACCATTATACAAACCTATATTAATGCATAAAACTCATCCCTCAGGCATTCAAGTTTAGTGAGAGACATGTACTTCTCAAAGAAAACCTCAGAGAATTGAGTCCAAGTCATAGATAGAGATCCAACTGGTCTTGCATCAAAATAACCCCTCTACCACTATAACACTGCCCTATTAATCTAATAATCCATATATCCTACTCCACGTGACTCAACCAACCCCAAATTACTAAGCTTCTCCTTACAACTAGTCAGAAACTTATAATCATCCTCCCTTGGGGCCACTAAAAACCTAGGTGGATTCAATCTCAGAAATCGTCCCAACATCTTCTACTCTTTGGTAAACATAATAGGTAAAGCAACTACCGGCTTTGGAGCTACCAGTGCTGGAGGAATCTCAACTCTGGGGGCCACAACAACAGGTTGCGCCCCTAAATTAGTACCACTCTTGTCTGCTGATTGAGAACCATCAGGCGGTACACCACCTACAAATCCCAACAATTACAGAAAGGTATATCTGAGCACTGATGAGGAAATAAATCACGGTGGATGATCTTAGGCATATTTGTACTCCAAAACATCATTATCTATGTATTTTTAGCTTAGTTTGGAGGATAACTTGAGGTGATTATTGAGATACAAAGGGTATATATGTGTATTTGTGTGTTAAAGTATATTTTAATAGTTTTTAAAGTGCATTCAAACCAAGTCAAGAGTTGAAATAATCAATTAGAACTTAGACGAGGAAACTAGTATCGCTAGCTTCAGTTATGCTTTTTCTAGTGTACCTTAATTGGTTCTACTATGTTGTAAGGAATTATGATTGTGTTTATATGTTGTAGGGGACCATTAGAGGAGATATGGAATATGAATCAACCCTACACCAATACACAAGACGTTTGAGATCAAGGGACAAGAGTGGGAGAAGTATGGACGCAACCCTCCATGGCCTGGAATGGGGTGCATGTCGCACCCTCCATAGAACATGAGAGGCTGTGCGTCGCACCTATGGAAGAACTAAGTTAATTCAAGTACCTGAAATCAAGGTTGCACCGCACCTCCACTTAACCACGATGGAGGGTGCGATGCACCACCCTCGAATCCTACTCAAAGTTTTTTTTTTAAACTTGTTGTAAGTAGGGGAAAAGTTGTAAATGCATGGGATTCGATTGGAGCAATTTATGTTCAACCTAAAGCACTATAAAATAATTTATTAGCCACAATTATTCACATATTTTGAAATCTTATACCTTACACAAGATTTGGAGAGAACACAAGGCATCAAGGAGCACAAACTAGGGTTCTTTCTTCCTTTACTTTTCTTTCTTGTAATTTTAATTGATGAAATCTTTTATGTAGATTGTTTGTATGAATATGAGTGTATAAAAACCATCAATATAGGGTTGAGGCTATAAACATGATTGCTTAATTATGGTTTTATTGTTGGTTTATATGTTTATCAAGTCATGTGATTATTCCTGCGTCCTTGTATTACTATTCTAAAGCGTCATGAACTTTAGGATAAATATTAGTCTCAAAATGAATTGACTATAAGAGTGGAGAGATGGAATGAAGGATATATGGGGTATGTATAATGTCTTTAGTGGTTATATATTGATTGTTGAAGAATGATTTACGGTTAGGATAGCAATATACCAAAACACCCTACTTGGTTAATTAAATGGGAAGATTGTTTAATGCATCTGAATAAATACTCATATCACCACTCCATGATGTAATTATGAGATTAATGTAACACCCCGTAAATTTCTGAACGTAAGCGACTAAGTGACGAAATTATTTGAACTTGCAATAAAGGGTATATTATGCATGCAAAGTGTTGGGCTACATTCATCTTGGATAATGGGATCAAAGGAGGCCCAAAATAAATAAGAAAGACATGGCCCAAAATTAATAAGAAAGACATGGCCCAAAAAAGGAAAAAAATGACCCATTCATCTTTGACTTCTTAAACTTGTCATTAATGACCAAGTGTGTGGCTAAGAGGGACCCTTAAAATACTATAAAAGGCTCCAAAAATCAGATTTTAATCATACACAACACCTTGCAAATTCTTGTAATTTCTAGACATTTCCAAGAGACCAAAAGAACTCATTTCAAACCCTAAGGCAACTAACTTGTTTGGACAAGATCATCCACTTGCAAGCCTTGGTAAGTGTTTACCCTTGTATATTAATGTAATACATGCATGATATATGGTTGGAAACATGTTGGTTATGGTTAAAAGGCATAGGGCAGTCCACTTTTTTTTTAAGTGGCAGTCCACTTTTGCTTTCGGCTAAAGGATTTGCCTTTTTGCGGTTTAAACTTGAAAAGGGGATTAAGGACTTGAAGGAATTGAATTATATGGATTAAATTTCAGTATATTTAAAGTGTGGTGCTGTCCCTAATTCGTTACTTTTGTGTATGGCTTGATGGAAATTATTTTACGCAATTGTGCATGGAACGTTTGGCGTAGTGAAAAGAGAATATTTTCTTGTTATGTCAAAGTGAATTCTAAAATTGTGTGGGCTGATTTTGTTATATTGTTGTGAAAGGTATTTAGGTGACTTGATGGGATAAATAAGTGGAGTTGTATTGAGGCGTAAATGTAAAGTAGAAACTTGGTGTAAAATCCTATCGGTTTGTGATGTCTACGGTAATGTGTGGACTGTTTTGGTGGTGTGTGGACTGATTTGGTGTTGTTGTTTGGATAAAGCAGTAAGTTATAGTGTTATGTGGTTGAATAATGTTATTTGGTAGTATAATGAAGGGGGAAGTGATACACCATGTGTTTTGGAGGTTGGACGGTTTTTACTTTCCGTTAAGCACCTACTTACCGGCTTGTGAACTTGTAATGTAGTTAGTGGTTAACGTGAGCTCCGTTATGTGCTTGTGTAGAGTAACACGTAATGAAAGAGATGGATTTTTGTGTTCACAAATAGGATTGTGTATCCTTATTGGGAAGTTAAGGTATGTAAGGTTACTTTTTCCACATTCTTCTGCAACATCTAGTATTCACATTATCCTATCACTTGCCCTACCCCAAAGAGTTGCACAGTATCTAAATGGTTTAGAGTACCTTATTTTAGAGTTAGTAGTACTTGTTATTTACTTATCTCTCATTCATTGAACATTGTTCCAAAGTCCAATAAAGTCTTGTTCTAAAGTCCAAAAAATGTTACAACATACAATATATCACTCTTATCGTTAAAGAATGAAGTAATACATAATTAGTTGTATCCATGGGGTGCAATGAAGACCTGCATGATGACTATTCCCCAAATTATGGGTTGTATCCATGGGGTGGAAGGAACACTTGCATGATGTATCCATGGGGTGCAATGAACACCTGTATGATGTGTATTCCCAATATCACTGGATGTATCCATGGGGTGAAAGGAACACCTGCATGATGATGTTATTTTTCCCACTGATCAGTTGGTCCCAGGCATTATATGATTGATGATTGCATACGTACAGTAAAGTAAAGTAAAGTACAGTAAAGTAAAGAAAGCAATGTACATGGTTCCACACATACCTTACAGTGATTTATCTATATTGTTTACTCACTTGTATTTGATTCAACTAAAGTTCCTATATTACATATAGTTACTTACAGCCTTACATACTCAGTACATTCTTCGTACTGACGTCCCTTTGGGGACTTACCTTACTTGCTGCAGGCACATAAACTAGTACACTCCCACAGTAGACGTTGGATTTTCTGCAAATTATTGGTGAGCTCCAGGTTGCTTCGGGGCTTTTCGAGTCATATGTACATATTGGTTTTGGTTATGTATCTGATAGAGGCTTTGTAGACATTGTACAGTTAAAGAAAGGAATGTCTTATCTTTTTGAACGATATGGCCCTAACGGTCAAGTTGCATATATATATCATACGTTTTCCAGGACTTCCGCCATTAGCATCTTATAGCTATATGTGATGATGATGTTCCTTGGGTGTCATGCATATGAATGTACATGAATAAAGGTTGGTTCTCTCGGGGCCTCAACGGCTTCGGGTGCCATGTCCACCCCAATGGGATTTGAGGCGTGACAAAAGTGGTATCAGAGCGGGTCGTCCTAGGGTGTCTACAAAGCCGTGTATGAGTAGAGTCTTACTTATCTATGTGTTGTGCACCACATTTATAAGTAGGAGGCTACGGTACATTTAGGGGTTGTTTCTTTTCTTCATTTCCTAGATCGTGCAATAGAGCCAATGTTATAGATGGAATCATTTCTGACCTCGGAAATTATTTTTCTTTTATTATAGAAAAATGCCGATGGCAAGAAGAGGAAGGGGGGAAAGTAAAAATATAGACAGGATTGTTGGAGAAGGAACCAGTAGACCACCACCTGATCAAGTTAATCAGGGTGATGCTGAGAATGAATTTGTATCGCGGGCTTTCTCCACTCCTTCTATTCCTGAAGAGTCGAGTAGGAGAGAAGTATCTGCTGAAACACCTGTTAATGCTACTGAGCAGGATATAAGGAATGCGATGCACCTGTTGACTCAGATAGTCATTGCACAAAATCAAGGACAGGTTGGTCCAGCCTTTGCACAAAAGAGGGGTAATCAAAGGCAAATGAGAATGACATAAGAATCTTAAAGAGGGCCATAAAAGAGAGCTAGACCTATGGGACAATTCATGGCATCCCAAGGAGAATTTAGGTCTCGGGTGTTTAACAGACCGCCTAGACCATTATTTCCTCATTCTACAGGAAATGCTCTACCTCGATCCCAAGGGTTTAGAGGTAACCAGTTCAGGAAAAGAAGTGGGATTCAGGATTCATGGACACTAGAGTATCAATCACAAGGAAGTTGGAGACAACCGAATACCCCTCGTCAGCCGTGTCAGCGCTGCGAAAGGTTTCATCTAGGTAAATGTCGGTTGGGGACGAATGTTTGCTTTTGGTGCGGTATGCCGGGGCATAAAATGAGAGAGTGCCCACAGAGGGCCACTGGTAGTCTGACACGACCTATGGGGTCAGCTATTGTATTATCATCGTCAGGTGTACAGCCTATGGGGCATGGCAGAGGTTCTAGAGGGACAGTTGGTGCTAGTGAAACCTAGAACCGTACCTATGCCTTAGCGGATCGACAGAATTTGGAGGCTTCTCCTGATGTAGATACAGGTACACTATTCATATTTTTACATAAGGTATATGTATTGATTGCTCCGGGTTTTACCCTATCATATTTTACTCCCTTGATTGTTGAAAAAAAATGTAAATAAAAGGACACCAGAATTATTAGTTAAATCATTTGGAGTATTACACCCGTGGGTGAGTCTATTGTAGCTAAGAAAATCTGTCGTAATAGCATAGACACTGTTTGTGGTCATAATATGTTGGCTACTCTTGTTGAGCTGGGAAAATGATGGAGTTTGATATTATAACGGGTATGGATTGGTTGGCTCCTTGTTATGCCACAGGAAATGGCCGAGCTGAGAAGGTACATTCCCTTTTTCCTAGAAAGACCTTCCTTGAATTGAAGGGTAATGTGGGAGCACCGAGGGGCACATTTATTTCCTATCTTAGGCTAGGAAAGTTTGCGTCCATATGAATAAAGAAATTATCCAACACATGATCTTGAGTTAGCAGTCGTGATAATTGCTTTAAAAAATATGGCGCCACTATTTGTATGGGGTTCACATTGATATATATACTGATGATGATAGCAAAGGTGGCTGGAAGACAGCAAAGGTGGCTGGAATTACTAAAAGATGATGATAGTGACATCTTATACCATCCGGGGAAAGTAAACGTGGTAGCCGATGCGTTAAGCCGCAAAGTGTTGGGAAGCATTGATGGTTAACTTGCAAAAGGGCAAGGTATTATTAAGGGTCTACGTCAATTAGACAGCTTGGGGGTTCGTCTCCTTGAAACTCCAGATGAAGGAATTATATTGTAAAATGCAGCAGAGTCTTCATTTGTAGCTGAGGTAAGGAAAAAGCAATATGTAAATCCTATTTTACTTCAGTTGAAAAAAAATGTACTGCAAAGTTCGACAAAGGTAATTGAGCTTACATACGGGGGGAGTACTTCAATGCCAAGGTAGATTTTGTGTACCGGATATATGAGCTAAGGAAATGAATTATGACAAAAGCACATCATTCATTGTATTCTATTCATTTGGGAGCAACCAAAATGTACCATGGTTTGAAAGAGATGTATTGGTAAGTTACATGAAAAGAATGTTGCAGAATTTGTAGCTTAATGTCCAAGCTGTCAATAAGTAAAAGTAGGGCATCAGAAACCTGGAGGTTATATGCAATGCATAAATCTACCAGTCTGGAAGTGGGACATGATTAACATGTATTTCATCACAGATTTGTCTCGTACACTGCGGAAAATTGATTTCCATATGAGTGATAGTTGACAAGCTTACCAAGTTAGCATACTTTTAGAAATATTTTCAGAAAAGATTGGGCACCCAAGTTAATTTGAGTACGGCTTTTCATCCTCAGACATATGGACAAGCAGATCGTACTATCCAAACACTTGAAGATATGCTACGATCTTGCACATTAGACTTTAAAGGTATTTAGGATGATCATCTACCTCTTATTGAATTTGCTTATAATAATAGTTATCATTCAAGTATCAAAAGGGAATCTTACGAAGATTTTTATGGAAGAAAGTGTAAATCATCAATTGGATGGTTTAAAGCGGGTGGAACTGCCTTACTTGGAGCTAGATTTTGTTCATTAAGCTATGGAAAAGGTTGAGGTGATACAATAGTAGCTACAAGTTAACACAAGTCATATGCCGATGATAGAAGAAGGGGGCTAGAATTTGCCGAGGTGATTGGGTATTCCTGAAAGTGTCACCCATGAAAGGGGTAATGAGGTTTGAAAAAAAAAAAAGTTGTCCCTATATAACGTGCCATATGAAATTATTCAAAGATTTGGTCAAGTGGCGTATGAATTAGCATTACCCCAGGAGCTCTCCGCATTCCACCCAGTGTTTCATGTTTCGATGCTTCGAAAATGCATAGAAGATCCGTCGCAAATTGCTCCCATCGAAGATGTGCAAGTTACGGAAGATCTTACATACGAAGAAGTGCCTATTGCTATTTTGGAATCTTCTACCTTACACATGATTTGAAGATAACACAAGGCATCATGGAGCACAACTAGGGTTCTTTCTTCCTTTACTTTTCTTTCTTGTAATTTTAATTGATGAAATCTTTTATGTAGATTGTTTGTATGAATATGAGTGTATAAAAACCATCAATATAGGGTTGAGGCTATAAACATGATTTCTTAATTATGATTTTATTGTTGGTTTATATGTTTATCAAGTCATGTGATTATTCCTGCGTCGTTGTTTTACTATTCTAAAGCGTCATGAACTTTAGGATAAATATTAGTCTCAAAATGAATTGACTATAGGAGTGGAGAGATGTAATGAAGGATGTATGGAGTATGTATAATGTCTTTAGTGGTTATTTATTGATTGTTGAAGAATGATTTACGGTTAGGATAGCAATATACCAAAACGCCCCACTTGGTTAATTAAATGGGAAGATTGTTTAATGCATCTGAATTAAAGACTCATATCATCATGCAATGATGTAATTATGAGATTAATGTAACACCCCGTAAATTTCTGAACGTAAGCGACTAAGTGACGAAATTATTTGAACTTGCAATAAAGGGTATATTATGCGTGCAAAGTGTTGGGCTACATTCATCTTGGATAATGGGCTCAAAGGAGGCCCAAAATAAATAAGAAAGACATGGCCCAAAATAAATAAGAAAGACATGGCCCAAAAAAGTAAAAAAAATGACCCATTCATCTTTGACTTCTTAAACTTGTCATTAATGACCAAGTGTGTGGCTAAGAGGGACCCTTAAAAGACTATAAAAGGCTCCAAAAATCAGATTTTAATCATACACAACACCTTGCAAATTCTTGTAATTTCTAGACATTTCCAAGAGTCCAAAAGAACTCATTTCAAACCCTAAGGCAACTAACTTGTTTGGACAAGATCATCCACTTGCAAGCCTTGGTAAGTGTTTACCCTTGTATATTAATGTAATACATGCATGATATATGGTTGGAAACATGTTGGTTATGGTTAAAAGGCATAGGGCAGTCCACTTTTTTTTAAAGTGGCAGTCCACTTTTGCTTTCGGCTAAAGGATTTGCCTTTTTGCGGTTTAAACTTGAAAAGGGGCTTAAGGCCTTGAAGGAATTGAATTATATGGACTAAATTTCAGTATATTTAAAGTGTGGTGCTGTCCCTAATTCGTTACTTTTGTGTATGGCTTGATGGAAATTATTTTACGCAATTGTGCATGGAACGTTTGGCGTAGTGAAAAGAGAATATTTTCTTGTTATGTCAAAGTGAATTCTAAAATTGTGTGGGCTGATTTTGTTATATTGTTGTGAAAGGTATTTAGGTGACTTGATGGGATAAATATGTGGAGTTGTATTTAGGCGTAAATGTAAAGTAGAAACTTGGTGTAAAATCCTATCGGTTTGTGATGTCTACGGTGATGTGTGGACTGTTTTGGTGGTGTGTGGACTGATTTGGTGGTGTTGTTTGGATAAAGAAGTAATATATATTGTTATGTGGTGGAATAATGTTATTTGGTAGTATAATGAAGGGGGAAGTGATGCACCATGTGTTTTGGAGGTTGGACGGTTTTTACTTTCCGTTAAGCACCTACTTACCGGCTTGTGAACTTGTAATGTAGTTAGTGGTTAACGTGAGCTCCGTTATGTGCTTGTGTAGAGTAACACGTAATGAAAGATATGGATTGTTGTGTTCACAAATAGTATTGTGTATCCTTATTGGGAAGTTAAGGTATGTGAGGTTACTTTTTCCGCATTCTTCTGCAGCATCTATTATTCACATTATCCTATCACTTGTCCTCCCCCAAAGAGTTGTACAATATCTAAATGGTTTAGAGTGCCTTATTTCAGAGTTAGTAGTACTTTTTATTTACTTATCTCTCATTCATTGAACATTGTTCCAAAGTCCAATAAAGTCTTGTTCTAAAGTCCCAAAAATGTTACAACATACAATATATCACTCTTATCGTTAAAGAATGAAGTAATGCATAATTAGTTATATCCATGGGGTGCAATGAACACCTGCATGATGACTATTCCCCGAATTATGGTATGTATCCATGGGGTGGAAGGAACACCTGCATGATGTATCCATGGGGTGCAATGAACACCTGCATGATGTTTATTACCAATATCATGGGATGTATCTATGGGGTGAAAGGAACACATGCATGATGATGTTATTTTTCTCACTGATCAGTTGGGCCCGGGCATTATATGATTGATGATTGAAGACGTACATTAAAGTAAAGTAAATTACAGTAAAGTAAAGTAAAGAACAGTAAAGTAAAGAAAGCAATGTACATGGTTCCACACATACCTTACAGTGATTTATCTATATTGTTTACTCACTTGTACTTGATTCAACTAAAGTTCCTCTATTACATATAGTTACTTAAAGCCTTACATACTCAGTACATTCTTCGTACTAACGTCCCTTTGGGGACTTACCTTACTTGCTGCAGGCACAAATACTAGTAGACTCCTACAGTAGACGTTGGTTTTTCTACAAATTGTTCGTGAGCTCCAGGTTGCTTCAGGGCTTTCTGAGTCATATGTACATATTGGTTTTGGTTATATATCTGATAGAGGCTTTGTAGACATTGTACAGTTAAAGGAAGGAATGTTTTATCTTTTTGAACGATATGGCCCTAACGGTCAAGTTGCATATATATATATCATACGTTTTTCATGACTTCCGCCATTAGCATCTTATAGCTATATGTGATGATGATGTTCCTTGAGTGTCATGCATATAAATGTACATAAATAAAGGTTGGTTCTCTCGGGGCCTCAACGACTTCGGGTGCCATGTCTGCCCCAATGGGATTTGAGGCGTGACAATTAATTTGGGTAGAATACTTAGAGGATGACCATTCCTAAGTTGAATATCAATCCCGTTGATCAATAATCACGATCGACACTAACACCGGCTAAAAACCACAGTTAGGCATGACTGTGAAGCAAACGCCTCAACCCTGGAACTCTTCATAGATTATTTATAATCCAATTTACTTATAGTTGTTATATCTATTTCGTAGTTATAAAAACAAACTAAATCTCTCTTATTTATAATTTGCACTTGTTTAACTTAAATAGTAACTCTTGAATTAGATTGTTTGTTAAACACAAGTCCCTGTAGGACCAATATTTGGCTTACGAAGAGCCACTATATTATTTGCACGACCGTGTACACTTGCATGTGCGCTTGGGAGAGACAAGTTTTTGGCGTCGTTGCCAGGGACTTGAGAATTAGCAACCTTCTAATTTCTAGTTTTACTACTTTGTTTGATAAGTTCTAACAACTTGGTCTTAACTACTAAATTTGTAGGCGCAGGGTTGAATCTTATACATGCTGGAAAGGGAGAGAGAATTGGTTGAACCACATCCCAAACTTGAAGAGCGACACTTACATCAATAAGGAGAGAATCAACATTTTTCTATCGAATACCACAAGTTCAGCAAGACAAGACCATTTCTGCAGCAATGGGTGATTAATAACTAGCCCGCAGGATAGTACGGAAAGTGGCAATCCCACTCATAACTAATATGACCTCCTGTATTCAAAAGCCAGCCGCAGGAGGTAGATTTGAGCTGAAGCAAAACATGGTGCAATTATTGCACACAAGCAGGCAGTTTACAGGCTTATCACTTAAGGATCAACAAGTTCATCTATAAAACCTTTTGGCTATTAGTGATACTTTAATTCCAGCTGGAGTCTCCACAGACTATGTGAGGCTCACACTTTTCCTATTCTCACTATTGGGAGAAGAGAAGAAATGGTTGAAGGAAGAACTTTCAAACTCAATCACAACTTGGGACGACTTAGCAAAGAAGTTCCTTATTTGATTCATCCCATAAAGCAAAACTGCAAGGTTAAGGAATGAGATTATGAGTTTCAAGTGAAAGCCAAACGAGAATCTCTATCATACATGGGAAAGATTCAAGTCACTTCTTAGAGATTGCCCGCATCGCCAACAATCCAATGAGGTACTGGCTCACACTTTTGCTTAAGGTCTTGAACACAATACAAAATTTTTTCTAGATTCAGCTGCATGTGGTCAAGCATTGGAGAAAACTTATGATGAGCTATACACTCTTCTTAATAGAATTGCACAAGGTAATCCAGACTGGAATGGTGATATGTCTAAAAGCATGGTGAAGAAACCTGTAGGTATGATTGGGGTAGATAGTGTCATAGTATTGGCCGCACAGTTGGCTAGTTTTCAAAATCAGATGATTGCCCAATTCAACAAGTTGAGTGTGGCCCAACCTCAGGTATAAGTTAATGCAGTTTAACAGTTTTAGATGTGGTGTGAAACTTGTGGTAATAGTGGTCACTCTTCAAACTTGTGTGCGCAAAATGTAGAGTCTGTACATTTTATGGGTAATGAGTAGAGAGACAAATAAACTTATCGTAATGCCTACAACCGAAATTGGCAGAGTCAGCCAGCTTATGGTAATCACTCATGGGGAACTAATCAAGCACAACCTCAATAATTTCAGCAGCAATAAGGTATTCAAAATAACACTCAGGCCAATAATATTAAAGAGACTTTGAAAAAGATCATGGCCACCCAAGAACAAATGACTACAGATATTAAAATTCAGCAACTTGCCCAAAAGAATTTGGAGATACAAATGGGTCAGTTAGCTCAAGCATAGAATTCAAAACCTTAAAAGGGTTTGCCTGGTGATACAAAAAATCCAAAGCAAATGATGTCTATCACATTGAGGAGAGGTAGAAATTTAGGTGATACACATCCGAAGAAAAATCACGAGGTGTAAGCTGAATTGATCACACCCAAGCAGATAGACAAGCTAGTTAAGTCTAAGGTTGCCAATAAAAAGGGAATTCGGAGTACCCAAAGGAGAAGATGGTTGAGAAACGTCACAATAAACCACCACCACCTTTCCCTCAAAAGTTCAATAAAGCGAAGGAAGATACTTGTTTCAAGAAGTTCTTTGACACGTTTAGAGAGTTTTACATTAACCTTCCTCTTGTAAATGTGTTGCAAGGGATGCCAAAGTATGCTAAATACTTGAAAGATATGGTGATGAATAAAAAGAGGCTTGGTGATATTGAAACTATGGCATTTACTGAAGAGTGCATTTCAGTGGTCAAGGGAAAGATGCCCAAAAAGCTCAATGACCCTGGGAGTTTCACCCTTCCCATACAAATTAGTGAAAGTGATGTGGTCTACACCTTGAGCGATTTGGGGATAAGCATCAATGTGATGCCCCTTTCATTTTTCAATACTCTTGGTTTAGGAAAGCCAAGGGCCTCCGCAATGATCTTACAAATGGAGGACAGAACTAGAGTGAGGCCTGAAGGAATCATAGAAGACGCTCTCATTAAGGTTGGTAAGTTCATTATTACTATTGATTTTATTGTTCTTGACTTTGATACAGATGACAGGGTACCAATTATTTTGGGGTTCCCATTTTTGGCCACCGGTGAAACATTGATCCATGTGAGAGAAGGCACTCTCAAGATTAGATTGAATGATGAAAAGGTGGTCTTCAGAGTGTCGAAGTCACTTAACAACCCTTCACACTATATAGATCTATGCATGATCACAACCATGGAAAAATTGAGTGTGGGGTGGGGTAGTGCAAACCACCAATGACCTATTTAGACTCTCTCATGTAGTTGTCTGAATCAACTAATACGCCTGAACCCACGCTACTTGAATGGTAACCTAAAAAGATGGGTGCAAGAAAAGTTGCAGACCTGAATTATGAACACTCAAAAGGTCTAAAAAGAAGGAAGAGTTGGGCGCCAAGTATGAGGAAGATAATGAGATACTATGAATGATAAAGTTGTGATTTGAGTCATTCCGCGACACTAAATTAGGCGTTACTTGGGTGGCAACCCAAGTTAAGATGGTATTTTTTTTTTTTTTAGTATCACTTCTATTTTGTTTTGTTTTGTGTTCATAGGTTGAGGGGAAGTCTGAGTACCCGAGATCTTAGCTTACGAGCACGGTAAAAACTGAGTGTGGGGTCCCCCAGACCTCTTTGATAAATATAATGCTACTAGATAGGCCTAGAGACCTCAGGGAGTACTTTTATCCTTACTTTTAATTTATACTTTAGGGACAAAGTGTGATTTTAAGTGTGGGGTGGGAAATCTTCCAATTTGGTTAGGGTGGAGTGTGCTATAGGAGTCTTTTGGTTAATTGGTTATTGTTTCTTGCTTATGTTGCTGAAAATTTGAAAAATACAAAAAGATTTTCTTTTAGTAATTTATAGTTTTATTTAGGAGCACACTTCATCCACCCCTCGATTTTTCTTTTCAATTCTTTTATGAGGGGACGCCATTTGAATGCAGTATCCTTTTTTGATTTTAGGAATAAATTTTAAATTTTAGAGATGCTTTTGTTAGAATGCTACACTTGATTATGTGATGAAAGTTGGTGTTAAATTCTATGGCATCATGTGAAAATTAAATAATGATCTTTGAGACACCTAGGCTCTTTTATATGGCTCTTGTACGATATTGGCTTAATATTGAATTCTTGTTATTGCTTGGTTGAGAGTCTATAGGGATCCTTCTTGATTTGCACATGTGCCATGTGTGAATGAGATTTTTGGTATATTCCATGTTGCATATTTATGTCTAGAACTTGTTCGGTGTGTTTGCAAAGCGAAATAAAGAATGTTAAGTTTAGGAGATAATAGAGGCATTTGTTTGATAACCATGTTTAATAACCACTTTATCTACCATTTTTACATGATCTTAGTTAGCCCCGTTGAGCCTTTAGCCTATTCTTTGGTAACCTTATATGTAGCTTATCCCCTTTCTTTCAATTGACCTTAATTTGATTATAAACTCCTAAGCGCTTTAGTTGAAAAATTAAGATGTTAAGGAGTGTGAAATTAAAGAAGAAAAAAAGTGAAAGTGATCCCCTAAGGAATAGCTTTTGGTGTGTTAAAAATTTTATGTGTTGTTTATAAGGAGTAATGTAATGAAAAGAAAAATTGATCAAAAGTGAATCAGATGTTGCTAGAAAATACTCCCTGCTAAAGATGTGTACACTAGCTTAAAGAGATGGGGCAAAACAAAAGAAAGTTGGGTAGGTGATAATGGTGTAAAATAGGTTGGTTGTAGATGAGTTTAGTGGAAATTGTGATGTATTAAAGAGCTTAGGGAAGATAGTCATAATTTTTGACCAAATAGTTCCTACTCGTCCCTTAGCCTACATTGCAACCTTAAAGTCCTAATTGATATTGAGCATTGACATTCTGATATTAGTGGAGTACTACACTAAGGGAAATCTTATGGTTAATCTTATGTGACATGTGAATTCTTTGTGAGAGTGAGCGGAATTTGATTCTTTTACCCATTCTTGTGATAAATTGCATATCTATGAGTAAATGTGGGTGACTCTCTTGTGGTGAGGGTGCATTTTTGATGATAGAGAGGTGACTTATATGATATCTTTGTTGAGCAATGTGCATGAGTTTTCCAATTTTTTACAGAGTCAATTTTTGAGGCTAGGAGGTTTTGAAGTAGTATTCATGTGTTTCGAAGTTGTAATATGACATGTAGAATGAAAAAATTGCTATTCATGTGGTTTGTGTAGTTCTAGCTTGAGTGTCTTAGTTGTAGTGATGTTGTTATAATCTTCGTTGATGGTGATTAATGTACACAATTTTTTGAGGATGAACAAGGATTTAAGTGTGGGGTGGTGATCTTAAGCGTATTTGCACTCCTAAGTGTCATTATCTATGTGGTTTTAGCATAGTTTGGACGATAACTTGAGGTTATTTTACAGATATAAAGAGTATATATGTGTATTTTTGTGTTAAAGTACATTTTAATATGGTTTAAAGTTAATTAAAACCAAGTAAAGAGTCAAAATGATCAATTAGAACTTAGACGAGGAAACTAGTGTCGCTAGCTTAAGCTATGCTTGTTCTAGTGTACTTTGACTTGTTCTATTGTGTTGTATGGACTTATGGTTGTGTTGATATGCTGCATGGTACCATTGTAGGAGATATGGAAGCTTAATAAATCCTACAACCAATTCACATGACGTTTGAGATCAAGGGACAAGAGTATAAGAAGTATGTACGCAACCCTCCATGGCATGAAATGAGGTGAGCGCCGCACCCTCCATAGGACATGAGAGGGTGTGTGCCACACATATGGATGAAACTATTTAATTCAATCACCCTCAATCAAGGGTGAACCTCACCCCCACTTAGGCATGATGGATGGTTCGATGCACCACCCCAGAATCCTACTCAAAGTTGGTTTTTTTTGGCTTGTTTTAAGTGGGGGCAAAGTTGTACATGCATGGGATTCAATTGGAGCAATTTATTGATGATATAAATCACTATAAAATGATTACTTAGCAACAACTATTAAAATCTTTTGAAATTTTCTACCTTACACACGATTTGGAGAGAACACAAGGCATCAAGGAGCTCAAACTAGGGTTCTTTCTTCCTTTACTTTTCTTTCTTGAAATTTTGATTGATGAACTGTTTTATGGAGATTGTTGGTATGAATATGAGTGGATGAACACTCTCATTCTAGGTTTGAGGCTACAAACATTATTGCTTAATTATGATTTTATAGTTGGTTTATATGTTTATCAAGTCATGTGATTATTCTGGCGTTCTTGTTTTAATATTCTAAAGCGTCATGAACTTTAGGATAAATTTTAGTCTCGAAACGAATTTACCATAGGAGTGGAGATATGGAATGAAGAATGTGAGGAGTTTGGATAATTTGTTTAATGGTTATATATTGATTGTTGAAGAATGATTTGCGGTTAAGATAGCAATATACCTAAACGCCCCACTTGGTTAATGAAACGGGAAGATAGTTTAATGCATCTTAATTAAAGACTCATATCACCACTCAACGATGTAATTCTGAGATTAATTTGGGTAGAATACTTAGAGGATGACCATTCCCAAGTTGAATATAAATCCCGTAGATCAATAATCACGATATACACTAACACCGGCCAGAAACCATAGTTAGGCATGAATGTCAAGTAAACACCTCAACCATGGAACTCTTCATATATTGTTTATAATCCAATTTAGTTGTCATTGTTATTTCTATTACGTAGTTATAAAAAAAAACTAAATCTCTCTTAGTAACACTTGAATTAGATTTATTGTTAAACACTAGTCCCTGTGGGATCGATATTCGGCTCACGAAGAGCCACTGTATTATTTGCACGACCTCGTACACTTGCGTGTACATTTGGCAGCGACAGTGGATCCTGGGCTTCCCCCTAGCCCACAAATAGATGGGGTTACAAATTCCCTGGCTCGAGAGCAATAATGGGATCAGGTGAAGGCTCCCTATCCCACCCCTAGCTGGGGCTGTAGTTTTAGCCTGGCCGCGATGCGACATCTAGTGGGCATTTTGGCTGCAGACTCGGGGTCGTCATCTCCGATCATCATAGCTCGCATCCTAACCATCAACGAAAGAGTGGAATAATGAGAAATTAGAAACCAACTCAAATTCAATACACGTAATAAACAAAGAAAGTGAGATTTTCCCAAAGTATGTCCTGTAACCACCCAAAGATAGGATACCGACATCATCGTTCCAATCTGTGGGACTCTCCTAGACACTTTCTTTTGTACTAATAATACCGGTGAACATGGCTCTGATACTAATTTGTCACGACCCGGTTAAGTTAGGCATGATGGCACCTACTTTAACCCACTTGTAGGTAAGCCAAACCATAGCCCTAAATGGCAAGTAATAGGCTAGTTGGTGTAAGGTATAATAAATACTGAAAGTAAGCATATAATAGAATTATAGGCGACAAAAATTAGAGCAACAATACAAACATCAAAGGAGAGAGAGAGAGAGAGAGAGAGAGAGAGTATGCAAAAGAATAACCCGCGACCTAGTAAGGTCGAGACAAGAGCCACTAAATCCAAAAGAATAAGAGTACTAAATAGAATCCAATATATAGGTAGTCTCAAACAGTAAAGACTGTCCAAAAGTAGTAGAAGTAGAGAAGATCAGCTCTAGCTCTGAAAGCTCACCCTATCTCCGAATCCCAAAAGCAAGCTGGAATAGAGTGTCAGTGGCAGTGACTCATACTCAGATCTGCATCAAAAAAAGATGTAGAAGTATAGTATGATTACCAACACAATAGGTACTCCGTAGACATCATCGGTTGACTGAGCTAAATTATAATAAAAGCATAATAAGATGCAAGAATATAAAGTATAGTCAGGGATAAAGGACCAAACCTAAAATGAGGCTCCCAAACTGACGAGAATGATAAATAACAGGATAGATAATTTGAAATTAATACAATCTAACTACAACCTAACTGGTCCCCCATAAGCCCAAAAGACACAAATAAGAGAGAAATAACCCAATCGAGCCTCCATAAGCCCGATGTATACAATCAATGAGGAATTACCGAAAATGATAAACATAAGTAACTGACAGCTGAAACCGTACCTGAAGGTCCCTTCAAACCATAAATGCCGAACTCACACTGGAACATTAGTATGATAATACCCATGTAAAATACCATATGTGAATAGTAAATTCCAGACTTAAATCAAAACTAGAAAGTAAATAATAAATAACAAGTCTAGCCAAGGTCAAAAAGATGTCCAAATCATCCTAAGGGTCACGATTAATTTAAGATGATGAAAGAATGACTCCTACGTATACAAGGAGATAGATTAGATATTTGATCTAAAAGAGGGCCAGTAAGGAGCGCTACGAATCCCAAAAGTCCATACTAATGTATGTTCTACCTAAATCTAGACTAAAGTTCTATTTCAATGCATCAAATAAGTAAATACTAGCCTTAAGGAGCAATCTAACTCAAAAGAGGAAGATTGAGCCAAATTCTATACGATCCAAAATTTGCTAAACATGCAACCCAATCGTAAATTCCCGCCCAAGTCTGGCACAATACTATACTAATACCATAATAAATCTCAATCTATGACAAAAGTAAGCCTAGCCTACCTGGATGCCACCGAAAGATCGAGAAAGCCCACTAAATCGGAGCTTTTCCCTTCAAAGAAAACTTAGGGCACTGCCATGCTATCATAATACTAATCTACGCATTAACATGAAAATAGCAATACCCATATTGCATTGAAATGCTCCGGGTCCAAAATTGAGCTAAAAATCTCATGTGCGGCCCGCTTGTAGAGTCACAACTTTGAAATAGTCAACACGTTTCTCTAAGCTCAAGGATTATTTCCCCCCAAAATGAGTGAAATCCAAGCACAAACGAGCCATAAATGAACCATAAAGTAACTAGGGATTTAAAGTAAAATCGAAGAATAAATCAAGAAATTATATGTAAACTTAAGGAAATATCGATGAAAAAATGACCAAAATAGCGTCTCCAACTCACCCCGAACACCTAATAGCTGAACTCCACTCTTTCTTAGCTATCTAGGGTTTTTAATGGACTTGGGACTTAAAATAAAGTAAGGAAAATTGGGTCCCAAAACTATAAATACTGCCAGGGGTCCCTTCATTGCGATCGGGGGGAACCAATTGCGATTGTGATGCTCGAATGCCTTGACCTTCGTGAATGCATCATGTTCACCATAAACCCTCGTGACGTCTGCTACCACATTTATCTAGCCCAAATGGTATAAAATAGAGATATTAAACTCCCTCTGAGTCATAATGTACTGAAGACTACGATGGACAATATATATCTCGCAACGAACACCATAAAAGTAATGCATCTAAATCTTAAGTGCGAAAACTACCACTGTAAACTCTAAATCATGAGTGGGGTAGTTGCGCTCGTGCACCTTCAGCTGCCTCAAATGGGGTCGGCTAAAAATCCTATGTGGGGCCTGCTAAAAATCACATGTGGGGCTTGCTTGCGGAATCACAACTTTGAAACCTTCAACACGTCCCCATAATCTAAAGGATTATTTCCCCCAAAAATGGGTGAAATCTGAGCACAAACGAGCCCTAAATTGGCCCATAAAGTAACTAGGGATTTAAAGTTAAACCGGAGAATAAATCAAGAAATTAAACAGAAACTTACAAAAATATCGATGAGAAAATGACAAAAATAGCATCTTCAACTCATCTCAAACATTCAATGGTCGATCTCCACTCTCTCTTATCTCTATAGGGTTTTTAGTGGACTTGGGACTTGAAATAAAGTGAGGAAAATTGTGTTCCTTAGATATAAATGATGCCAGGGGTCCCTTCATTGCGATCGCGAGAACCACATCATGAACGTGACCTTTGACTTCCTTGACCTTCATAAAAATGCCGGTTCACCACAAATGCTAAGGTTATTTTTGGCGTGCTCCAGCTGACTTGGAAATTTACCAAGTTTCAAATTGGACCCTCGGGATTCGTTCGAAATCCCGTGAATGCAAACGAATGATCCTACCCTATCAATTTCGACATTCTGGACTCACCGATGCTATCAAAATTTCCAACTGAGATTGTTTTGATTAAATGTTGGTCCCACACCCAAGGGCCATTTTAACTAAAATCTATGCAATAGCCCAAAATGAGTCCAGAAGCCTTGGGATCCGAACCAAGGGCCCCTAGCTTAAATCAATGTTCCGACGCTAACAAAACTGTCAAAATTAGCATATGAGGCCATTTATTTGAAGTTTTGGCCTGATACACAATTCTTAACAACGAAAACTTCAAAATAGCGAATTGACTCTAAAAGCCACACGAACTGCCCGATAACCAAACTGTTAGCACCAACAAGTCATAAATGACTTGAGGCAAGTATTGGGAAAGATCTAAATGCTGAAATAGTATGGAAACGTAGAAAATGATCTGGAGGGTCATTTCATTCAGTCTGAACTGTAAAAAAATTTGGCAGTCGGTACCAAATAGCAATATGCAACAAACAAATTTTTTGACAGTCTCTAAGTATAAATTCTTTATTTTTGTTTTGTTGTGTAACAACATTTATTTTTTAATTGTAATTTATAACTGTCTTTTGTGTTCAATTTTTACATGGTGGAAGGGATAATTTAGTCCTTAAAATTTTTGGTTAGGTCTTTTGTTTTCTTTTCCTAAGAGTTCTGTTCCTTTCTAGCTTATCACATTTTTTATTCTAGGTCTTATTTTTTTTTTCCTAATTTCCTTAATATATTAGAAGAATGATGTATATGCTAAATTATAATTTTAGTGAGTCAATTTTTTAGTAAATAATGATCGGAGTTCCTCTTTGATAACAAATTGGTTAGTTTTTTCTAGTTCACTTGTTATCTGTCTTTTCTCTTCTCTAGATACGAGTTAGTCATATTTAAATTTCACTCGTTTCTTCTTAATTAGAAGTTGCAAATCAAACAAACTCAACTTCTCTAATATAAAAACTGGATAAAAATAATAAAATCAACAGTAGAAAAGTATTAGGATAAGCCTTTGCAAGAATAACAATCCTCTAATACAAGAAACCAAAAAGCATGGATTCTTATATACAGAGTACTTTTCTCTAAACTAGTTAATATCAAATTCACACTAAAAAATATCCGACAATCAAAGAAGACAAATATCAGAAACTAGCGACCCCAAAATAATAACCTCAAGGAAATCAGATCAAATTAAAGCCACCAAAAATAATTACTAAAATGAATAAGAAAAGTAAGTGAACTCATAGATGCTAAAGTGAAGAAGATGAAAAGAAAGAGCAAAGAAGATGAAAAAAGTACAAAGGTTTCTTTGTTGAAATTTTTTTTGAAAACTAAACTTTTCAAGAACTGATATAATAGTTGAATTGTTAAACACGGATGCAGAAAGATTATTTTTAGATAGTACTTGCTATGCTAAAACAAGCAACAATGCTAATGCCAATTTAAAGAAAATATTTATCCCCATCATAATAATACTTTTAAATATTATGTATAATACAACTTCGTTATTTAATCCGTAATGGCAAAAGTGCATTAGATTTAATGTAAACAAGAAAAAATATTTTAATCGATAAAATTTAAACTCTAAATAATATCACTGCTAGCAAGAATGATCTATCTATCTGTTTTTCATCTCCCTTTACCTTACATAGTCAAAATGAAATAGTACTACATTTCTTACATGGAATAAAAAGAGAAGACACTTATTTCTTTTTTCATAAAAGTTGTATATAATAAAGTGAAAAAATAATGAGGTATGACTAGACCAACTTGAGTCAACAAATCGGAGAAGAAAAAGATTCAAGTCATGTGTTTTAATGAGCCTCTAGGTTGTTTTCTCTATTTTCATGCATTTTTTGCATTTCGTACGTTCTCATAGCAACTACATGTTATTTATGACTAGCCAAAACAATTGGTTTGGTTTTTAGGTAGTTCGTTTGGATTTTATGCATATTTCCTTATTTTGAAGCAAGTTGAGAAATTGGTCTGAGACCAAAACTCCTAGTAAATAGCCTAGGATGGGAATTATAACAGCGTTGTTAGCTTTGTAACATGGATTTTAGGCTTTTGGGACCCTTGGTTAAGGTCCTGAGGCTTCTGGACTCATTTTGGGCTATTGGTTAAAATGACACTATAGATGTGGGGCTCACATTTAATCGGAACAACCTCAAATGAAAAATTTAATGGTTCCGTTGAGTCCAACATGTCAAATTTGATATGGTAGCATAGTTTGTTTGCACGCATGGGATTCCGAACGAATCCCGAGCACCCGATCGGATCAGAGTCCATTAGGACATCCATTTTGTTTGTTTAATGCAGCTAGTGCATGAAATTTTTTCCCTTCACGTTCATGAGGATCCGGCTGCTTTCGAGAGCTCTCCTATTGTATTAGTGATGAAGAGTCTGACCCGGTCCATTTCCTTCTCCACGATCGCAGCTAGTTGCCCGCGTTCGTGGTGGTCTATCTTGAAAAAACTTTGCGTTTGTGGCCCTTCAACCGCATTTGTGAAGGACAGTTTTATTGTATCTCATGATCGCGATGAGATGGACCGACCCGCGTTCATGATGGGTAACCCCCTGGCAGTATGTAGTCCCCTCTTCCATGATTTTTTATCAGTTTTTTGTTCATTTTTGCCATTATTAAACCTAGGAGATCAAGGAATTATGGGAATCGATTAATTTGAGTTGGGGATGAGTAGAGGACGTTGAGATGGTCTTTTTTTGTTAATTTGTTCGTAAGTTTTTGTCCTAAATCAACTGTTTAATTGTTGTTTTCCTTCTTATTTTCTTTTTAATTGTTGTTTTCCTTCTTATTTTATTTATCTCTTGGGGCAAATTTGAGCCCCGCTTTATGCTCTGTTTATCCTCAAATTTTGAGCATGCATTACTTGTCCTTTGAGGTACCTCATGATGGATTCATTTTGGAATTCTATTAGTGGGCCCCATGGGACCATTTTTGACCTAATTTTGGGCACAAGGTTTTATATTGCACTATGGGTATCATTTTACTCATATTAACGTGTTGGTTATGAATTTGATAGTGTGGCAATATTTTAAGATTGCGGCGCAAAGACGAATGGTTCATAGACAGTTCGGCTACAAGGAAGGCTACGGTCTATTTTTGTTTATGAGATGGTGTAATGTATAGATTTCATGCTAGGTAGGGATTATAGGATAGTTTTATACCTAGTAATACCATGAATTGACTTATTTAGGGAATTTAGAATAGAAATGTGACCCGAACCTTAGCCTAAAATACCCATTATGATTGTAGGATCCTAGTATACTTGATTATAGACTTGTTTAACCCTAGATTGACATGAAGGATCCCTTTAGTATGAAACTTACATAATTACTTAGTGAATTAGATGATATTTACCGATTAGAACATTCTTGTAACTTTATTTTCTTGTATACCTTAGTTTCCCAATTATAGTATTAATATCAAGTCATATGTTGTTGGGTTCGAGTCCGTGGTTATGATATCAGTTGAATACCAAGTTAGTATTCTATCCTTTGAAAGGATGTGGTTGTAATTATAGATGCTTGGGTTCTTATGGTTGTATTTTTTGGATACTGGTGATGACATGCATACATTTAGGTGCATTTACACCTATTTAGTGGTACGATTCAAATTAAAACCATGATGTTACTACTATTTTCTAAAAATAGATTTATTCCCACTTTTTAACTTTTGAAATTGATTCTTTAAAAGTGGAAGTCATACCACCCTTATTATTAGGTTATGATATTTAAACTAAACATATTACTTTGGAAATTAGACCGAGGTTGATTCCGGTCCATTATTGATCCACTCTCTTTTACCACTACTTATTCACTTCGATCGAGGAAGGTTCCGACCCTTTCTATATTACTATACTATTTTAGTCCCAATTTGATCTCGGGCAATGTATTTACATATATACACTTATTCAATTTCGGTTCAAGTTTGGCATTTCTTATTGTAATTTTTATATATATCTTCGATACTGGACGGAGTAGATTGGTTGCGATGGTTATTAGAAGTTCTAGTTTGGGAACAAATAGTATTTACAGATATCCTGAGTCCCCAATAGACTCCTCTATCTAGGGACCATGTACCGAAAGAGGTGATATGCCTAGGTCCTGCCTTGCGAGCCGACGAAGGAGGTGTATATACTTGGTATGTTTTGGAACTTAGTTGCTATGGTATTATTGATTTATGTTGCATTCATTCATTAATATATATTTCCTATCACCAGTATAATTATTTGGCGCTTGTATCTATCGATTTTATGGGGGTCGTATAGGTACAGGTTATGGTTACTGTTTGCTTAGTGTTTGCTTGTACCTTTCGGGCTTCTAGGGGCCTGGTTAGGTTCTTGGTTTTCTGAGCTAGCCGATTACATTATTGTTGGTTATTATAATATAGTTCATGGAAAGATGGTTGTGGACTGGTACCCATGGTTATTGGTACATTCCTGATCCCTTTTCTCGATTATGGCAAGATACATTATGGTTAGGTTATCTCAAGATTAGTCACATTTTGGTTAGAGACCTTGATTATGCTAGTGTTAGATTTCGTCTTTGATTATGGTCCTTGAGACGTTAGGTTGGCTCACTCAGGCTAGTATCTTATAGTTCAGTTATATATATATATATATATATATGTATGTATATGAGGTATTATTGTATATTCCTCTCTTTCCTTATTTATTCTTATGGTATATATATCTTTTTGGCCTTGCATTACTACTATATATCCTTCTTTCACTCTTCACTTGTGTTTTGACTAGCGATATAAGTATTACACTTTCTTTCCTGATTACTGTTAGAATAGGATAGTTTATCCTTATGACTTTGTTGGCAGATAGTTTATCCTTATGACTTTGTTGGCGCTATAATGTCTCGTTTCTTGGATAGTTGCCTGTAGTTTTTATTCCTGCTTTACATGTTATTTATGGTTGCATTACCTTTGGAGCTCAGTCGCTCGATGCCGACTGAGTACTTCGTGTTTGGTGCTCATACTACACTTCTGTAGCCTATAGATCATAATACGAGTTTTTCCATTGACGTGTGCATCATACGGAGCAGCCATGGATCGTAGATATGGGGTGAGCTCCTGATGTTTGGAGTGTTCCTGCACTCCCTCTTATTGTTGGACTAATCTCTATTTGGCAATCCAGAGATGGCTTTGTATCTATTTATTCTGTACTTTATTTTGTACTCTATTATTGTTAGAAGCCCATGTACTGGCTTCACTAGGTTTTGACATTACTTCTCTATATTGGTGTCTTTATTGTATTCACTTTTCACTGTTTTCTTCTTTTCTCTTGTTAGTCCATTATTCGTTATTTCAGAGTATAGGTTGGCTTACCTATTTGTGGGTTATGGTAGGTGTCATCATGACCTGAGAAATCAGGTCATGACACGTGTAGAAGACGATTTTAAGTCTTTTAAAATGAAAGATAAACTCTAGCACTAAAATTTTATTGACATCAGAAGCATGAAATATGTTACATATAGCAAACATCTGATATACAAAAGGACAACAACATAATTTTTTTAAACGACATTCATATAGTTTACAATGCAAAGTTCAGGTTGGAAATAGTGTTTTGTTTTTTTCAATTGTTATTCTTTATGAGTCAAATATTGTAACGACCCTTTCCGTAGTTACAGTATAGTCTAGCATCCCAAAATTTGAGTTAAGATTCTCCTTGAAGAAAGAGTTAGAAACTTCAGGCTTGGATAGTCTTAGATGAAATCCAAGTGTGGTATGGTCTAAGTTAATTCAGTAAAGGATAG
This sequence comes from Capsicum rhomboideum, assembly GCA_031232105.1. Classification (NCBI taxonomy): domain Eukaryota; kingdom Viridiplantae; phylum Streptophyta; class Magnoliopsida; order Solanales; family Solanaceae; genus Capsicum; species Capsicum rhomboideum. Next base: position 71,473,938 of record CP124714.1, read on the forward strand.
GTTGGTGTTTACATAATTTGAGACCATATTATGATAGCTATAAAGTAAAGGAGTTCGTAGAAACTTTCAAAAGTGAATTCGGATTAGTAGAACATCGGATATTGTGTTTGAGGAAAAGGGGTTAGTTTGGAATGCCAATATCTAGAGATGTGTGGTAAAATGGGCAAATTTTTGAGATTGTCAGACTTTCTGCCTCTGTCTACACCACTATAGCAGGAGGCAGGCTACTACCACTAGCCCGCTATAGTGGGAATATTCCCAGCATAACGGGAGTCAGCCTTGGTCGATTATTCCATAGCAGGAAAATCCCTCTAGAACGATGCCGCTATAGCAAGAATAAGGCCTCTATAGAGAGAATAAGTCCGCTATAGTGGATACGCACTGTTAAATATAGAAAATAGACTTAAAATATTATGTTTGTTCCAGAGCTGGGAGAGGTGAACTAGGGCAAATTCCACTCATTTTCAACCAAAATCCTTCATCTAGGTAAGTAAATCCCCTATTTAACTAGTTTTTTGAAGATTAATCTTTATAATTACTTGGTTTTGAGTATAGGGTAGGATTTGACTTGAACTAGGCTGATCTTCTGGTGTAATTTAGTGAAAACAAGGTAAAATAATTATATTTTGGTAAAGGATGGATAATTTATGGTTGTATGCTTAAAATTCATCTTTATAAGAATAAAATTGGTAGATTAAGGCTGAATAAAGGTAGAAAAATTCTAGAATGAGGGAATGGTAATGATTTTTTCCTTGGGGTTTTGGAATTAGGTTATAATCCTTATAAGGGTTAGGAAATTATTAGAATATTTGGTGTATTGTTGATTTTAGACAACAATCAAGCGAAAATTCAAAGAAAGGGCAAGGCTCAAGTTTGTTACAGCAAGTACAAGACTTTGATTGAGGTAGGTAATGGTTGAATTGTAGTTGAGACTCAATTTAGTTTATGTATGTATGTTAACTGCCTCTTTCTTTACTTGTTGCAATGCTTGCTCTAAATGTTGACTTGTTGTATAATATTACACGTCTTTAATGACCTAAATGAGATTTTGTAAAAAGGCTTGTTTTACAATGCAAGTGTGATTGTGTATTTTTATATTGTGATTGTACTTGTTGTGATATGAGTTGATATTGTGAGTTCAACCGATAAAGGGCATCATCACGGAATTGTTGGAATTCAAGGAGTATAAGGGTGGGACGTTGGAATAAGGGTGGTATAACATTGTTTTGGCATAAGGGTAGTAGACACTAGATGTCTAGGTTATTTTGGTACATGGGCTGAGCTCATCCCAGATGAATTATAGAATCGATTACCTTCTAATCATGTATCTTAACACAAATTCATATTCACCCATAACCCAAAAGGGATTGGAAACCAAGATGAACATAGTTCTAGTTTGTCTTTCTTCATTGAATTAAGTGTGCGAAATTTACCTTTGTTAACTAAAATTGATATTTGTTCACATTTAGTAAACCCCCCCCCCCCCCCTCCTTATTTCACAAAAATTGTTGGTTAATTGTGATTGAAGCCACATATTACTTGTTTTACACTTTATTCTCTTGTTGGGTTCTATATTTGCCAACGACTACTTACACTCTTAAAAAAGGAGTTGTAGTTTGGGCGTATCAGTCCCCTACAGTTCATGGCTAGTGGGCAACCATAATACCCATAGCATGTCTGTACACAATATTGGTGAGTTTCACAGTTCCATGAGTAAACTGGGTTATATGATTGTTGATATTTTGGTTACTTGAGTGAACCAATTGATGATATTGTTGGTATTAGGATTCATGAGTGGTCCGGGATATTAATATACTTGAACTATGTAAATATTTGTTGAAGTCCATTAAAAAAGGTAAATGTGGCAAGGTTGAGTTAATTTTTATTACTTATGGTATTGACTTGATGGATTCTCTGTATTGTTTTATACTTGTATGGATTGTTTGGTATTGTTTAGAAAACACTAAGTGGAGGTACAAATGCTAAATGTTACATAGTTTTACTTGTATACAAAGTATTGGTTAGGTGTTCATATTTATTATTTGGAGTTGGTCGACCACCCTAACAGTACATAGTGGTTTTGTACTGGTACTACCAATGCCCTTTCTTTTGTTAAGTGTAGAGCATGTTATAGCAGCTTCCATGAGACATCATCTTTAGCAAGTGATTTTTCTAACTCAAGAGTGAGCTACATCTTTCGCGCATGAGTCCTCACACTTATTGTTCTTGTCCATTTGTTAGGGTCAAATACATTTTCTTTATTTTAGGTTTCCTAGTTGTACCCATATTGTGGCATTATTAGATGTTTTGGTACAATGACTTTCAGTTTCTGGGGTATTTTAGGCACTTGGTATTTTCTGCACTTGTTTATTTATTAGAATTATTAAAGATATTTAGTTGAATAATGAGATTGTTATTTCTTTTCTAAAAATTAGTTAAGTATTGAAGTTGAACAATTTGGGTTAGATGGTTCTCTCACCGGAGGGATAGTGTGGGTGCCACTCATTATGGGTTTGGGTCGTGACAAAGTTTGTATCAGAGACCTATGTTAGTTGATCACATTGTACCAAAATGAGTCCAGTAGAGTCTTACAGAATGGTACGAAGACGTCTGTACTTTGCTTTAAGAGACTAAAGAAATTTAGGAAATTATCACTTTCTTTCTTTTTTCATGCTATAACTTGTTTCCAATTGGTACCTGGCGATCCAAATTGGTATATAACTGTTTCACTCTACGTTTAGCAGATGGTGAATACGAGAGCTAATTGAGTAAGAGAAATAGCTCTTGTGCCAGTAGTTCCAACTGTAGGGTATGATAGGGTAGAGGGAGAGGGAGAGGTGGGGAAACACCAACCAGAGGTGGAACTTGGGTTGCATCTAATCCAGTTTAAGAGAGATTTGAGACCCCCCTACGCCAGGACCATCATGGTGAGTTTGTTAATAAGGAGGATTTTTATAATGAGGAGGAAGTACTAGTTTCGATAGTTGTAGCTTCTCCACCCATGTCTTCTGAGGTGATTCAACAGGTACTTTCTTTTCAGAGTGGGTTGGCAGGTACTTGAGCCACGCCTACAATGCCTACTTACTAGTTTCTAGGGGTGTATCATACTGCTACTTTTGCTTCTAGGATGGATGAGGTCTCAAGGACAGAGGTTTTCCCTCATCATATTTTAGGTCTTGTTTTGTATGAGACTGAGCATGATATGTTGACTAAGTTTTTTAAGATAAAACCTCCTACCTTTGTTTGTACTTGAGAGGAGAGAATGTTCCTCTTTGTGAAAGGTTTGAATACTGATTTATAGTTTATGGCTGTGCAGATGACTTATGTTAGAAAGACTTGTAATGATGTTTTTATTATGTAAAGAAGGTAGAAGGACTCAAACAGGCTAGCCAGGCCAAAATGGTAGCAAAGAAAGCCTAAAATATGGGTAATTTTAATGGTTCTTACTCTAGCGGCTATGGGCATCAGGCATACCCATCTCTCCCTATACACTCAGCTTACAAGCATCTACAGGGGGTCTATTAGGGACGACTCATCAGTGTACAGTTGTGAGGTTCTTTTACTTACAGTGCTTTAGGTCACTTAAAAAGGGATTATCCTATGGTAGACATGCTAATTTCCAGGTCAATCAGCAATCACGAGCTATGGATCCAGCTTGTAAATGTGGTGGTGGTAATGGTAGAGGTCTTCTAAAGGGTGGGCGTGGTAATCATCATGGTGGACATGGTGGAAACTGAGGTGGTGATAATTCATGGAGAGTTAGTGCTCAACCTGCTAGAGAGGTTGCTCCGATTATAGAGCTCATTGCTATGCCTTTCTAGGCAAATTCGAGGCAGAGGCTTCTGATACTATTAGTAAAAGTACTATTCTCATCTGTGACTCGATGGCTATGGTTTTATTTAGTCTGGGTTCCACTTATTCTTATGTATCTGTTAGCTTTACCTTGAGTTTTGACATGGTTTGTGATATACTTGACTCAGTTGTGTATCTGTCTACTCTATTTGGAGACTCTATCCTAGTAACTCAAGTGTATCATTCTTGCTCTATAATGTTCATGGGTTTTCAGACTCGGGTAGATTTGGTGATTCTGGATATGCTTGATTTTGATATCATCCTGGGTATGCCTTGGTTATCCCTATATCATGATGTTTGAACTGTAATGCTAAAACTGTGACCTTAGATAAGTTTAGGACGAATAAGTTAATATAGGAAGGTGTTTACATGCCTGCACCTGTGAATATGATTTCCTTTATTCTAGATAAGAAGATAGTTGGTAAGGGGTGTTCAGCCTTTTTGGAACATCTTTGGGATGTTATTGTAGAGGTCATTTCTATTGAGTCAGTTCCCATAGTGTCAAAATTTTAGGAGGCATTTCCCACTGACCTGTCAAGCATACCTATGATCAGGACTTTGACTTTTGCATTAATTTAGAGATGGGAACACGCTCAATTTCTATCCCTTCTTATCGAATGGATCCATTTGACTTGAGAGAGCACAAGACTCAGTTGCAGGAGTTACTTGATAAAGGATTCATTTTTCTCAGTACTTTTCTTGGGGGTGCTCCAGCTTGTTTGTTTAGAAAAAAGATGGTAAAAAGAGGATGTATATAGACTTCAAATAGTTGAATAAGTTTACCACCAAGAATAAGTACCGTTTTTCATAAATAGATAATTTATTTTACATGTTGTAGGGTGCTTTAATTTTCTCCAAGATAGATTTGAGGTCAGGGTATCACCAGTTAAATATTCACCTGAGGATATGCCTAAAACAACTTTTAGGACTCGATATGGACATTACGAGTTCTACTGATATCCATTGGGTTAACCAATGTGCCGACAATATTTATAAGTGTGATGAATGGAATTTTCAAGTCTTTCTTGGATTCATTTGTGATTATATTTATCGATGACATTTTGTTTTACTCTAAGAGTAAAGAGGAACATGCATGTCATTTTCGCATAATCTTGGGAAATTTGAAGAAGCAACTTTATGCTAAATTCTCTAAATGTGAGTTTTAGATGTCTTCTATGGCCTTTTTGGGGTATTTAGTTTTGGAGAAGAGGGTGAAGATAGATCCCTAGAAGATTGAACCTGTCAAGGGTTGGGTTTGGCCTAGCTCTTTTACTGAGGTTTGAGGTTTTATCAGTCTGGCTAGTTATTATCGTTGGTTTGCCAAGAACTTTGCCTCTATTGCTACTCATTTGACAAGACAAACACAGAAGGAGGTGCTATTTTTTAGTCTGACAAGTGCAAAAAGAGCTTTCAAAAGCTCAAGTATCCTTTGGCCACAACTCCCATCCTTGCTTTGCCAATTGAAGGTAAGGATTTTATTATGTTTTCTGATGCTTCAGGCTCTAGTTTGGGTATAGTGTTGATGCTGCGTAGGAATGTAATTTACTATGCTTCTAGGCAATTGAAGCCCTATGAGAAGAATTACCGGCAGTGGTGGGTTTTGTACTTAAGATGTGGAGACACTACCTTTATGGTGTTAAGTGTGAGGTGTTCACAGACCATTGTAGTTTACAACATCTCTTCAGTCAAAAGAGCTTAAACTTGACGTAGAGGCAGTGGATAGAGTTACTAAAAGATTATAATGTGATCATCCGATACCATTCGGTATAGGCCAATATGGCGGTAGATGCATTGAGAAGAAAATCTATAGGTATAGGAAGTTTGGCTTGTTTGAGAGTGGCAAGGCAACCTTTGGCTAAAGAGATCCAAACTTTAGCAATGCAGTTTATACAATTTAAAGTATCTAAAAGGGGTGGATTGTTGACTAATATGGAGGTAAAGTCAACATTCTTTGATAGAATCAAGGCTAAACAATTTGAGGTTACAAAATTGAATAAGTTTCAGAAAAAAGTTGTGTGTGGTAAAGCTTAAGATGCCACACTTGATGCATAGGGTGTGTTGAGGGTCAGAGGCCAGATGTGCATACTTCGTGTTGATGATATCATTTTGAGTTTTGCTTGCAAAAGTTCATGGTTCACAATACTCCATACATCCTGATGCAACCATGATGTATCATGACTTGAGAAAGCTCTAATGGTCGCCCTGAATAATGAGAGATATAGTAGAGTATGTGGCCAGTTGTCATAACTATCAGCAGGTAAAGTATAAACACTAAAGGCCTGCAAGTTTGCTTCAGAGAATGCTTATTCTCGAGTGGAAATGGGAGAGGATAGAAGGCTAACCAAGTCCACTTATTTCATTCTGTTTAAGGTGAGTTATATCTCAGAGAAGTTAGCCAAGATCAATGTCAAGGAAGTTTTGAGATTACATGGGGTGCCAATATTCATCATATCCAATAGAGGTACACAGTTTACCTCCAAATTTTGGCACAAGTTGCATGATGATTTGGGCACCAAGCTTGATCTTAGTACTGTATTTCACCCTCACACTGGTGGGAAGTCAGAGAGGACTATTTATGTACTTGAGAATATGCTACAGGTATGTGTGGCTGATTTTGAGGGTCATTGGTATAAATTACTATCGTTGAGTGAGTTCTCATACAACAACAATTATCATTCTAGTATGAACATGGCCCTATTTGAAGAACTATATAGGAGGACGCGTAGGTCACCTATAGATTGATTTGAAGTTGGTGATGTGTAGCATTTTGGCACAGACTTGGTGAAGGAAGCTCAAGAGAAAGTGAGGTTCATTGAGGACTAGTTGTTCGCAATTTAAAGTAGACAAAAGGAATACACTGACCGCAAGGTAAGAGATATATATTTCAAACCGGGTGAACATGTGTGATTAAAGGTATCTACCATGAAGGGAGTTATGTGATTTGGTAAGAAGGGAAATCTTTTCCCCGGGTACATCAATGCATTAAAGGTTGTTGATAATGTGGATCCAGTAGCTAACATGGGGACAGTGACGACATAATTAAGTGGGACTCTGTTTACTTGACAAGAATCTTTCTTATGAAGAGGAGCTGATACCGATTCTTGATCTCGATGTTTGAAAGTTGAGTACTAAGGAGATTAGGTCAGTGGAAATCCAGTAGAAGTACCGTCCTATTAAGGAGGACAATTAGGAGACTGAGAAAGATATGTATGTCAAGTACCCTCACTTGTTTGAGGATTCAGGTACTTTCTTTCTCTTTTCTTTATTTTTCTTAATTTATCATTCAGGAATGAATAACGGGTAAATAGTATCCGTTTTAATGACCTTTTCCATCTTTATAATATAGTCTAGCTTTTAAATATTTGGGTTAAGATTCTCCCCAAATAAAGAGTTAGAAATTTCAGGATAGGCTAGTCTTGGCTCAAATCCAAGTATGGTATGGTCTAGGATAATTTGGTAATGGGTAATTTGGTGTTTGTATGATTTGAGAACATATTATGATGGCTAAAAAGTTAAGGAGTTTGTAGAAACTTTTGGAAATTAATTCAAGTTAGTAGAACTCCGAATATCATGTTTGGCATAAGGTTAGTTTGGAATGTCAATATCTGGAATTGTGTTGTAAAATGGGCAAATTTCTAGGATTGTCAGACTTTCTACCTCTGTCTAGACCTCTATGTGGGTGGTAGGCTACTACCACTCACCCGCTACAGTGGGAATATTCTCACCATAGCAGGAGTCAGTCTTGGTCAATCTCTCCATAGCAGGCAAATCTATCAATAGTGGGTATCAATTCATTATAGGGGGATACATGTTGTTAAATGTAGAAAAAGACTTTAAAATGTTATTTTAATTCCAACATCATTTTGGAACAAGGAGAGGTAAATTAGGGTGAATTTCACCCATTTTCAACCAAAATCCTTCGTTGAAGTAAGTAAATCCCCCCGTTTAACTAGTTTTTGAAAGATTAATCCTTAGAATCACTAGGTTTTGTGTATGGAGGAGGATTTGACTTGACTTAGGGTGATTTTCTAGTGTAATTTAGTGAAAACAAGGTAAAATCCTTGGGTTTTTGTTAAGGGTGGATAATTTATGGTTGAATGCTTAGAATTCATCATTATAAACATGAAATTGGCAGAGTTAAGGTGGAATGAAGGTAGAAAAATCCTAAAATAAGGGAATAGCCATGATTTTGGTCATTGGGTTTTAGGATTAGGTAATAATCCATGTAATGGTTAGGTCATTACTTGAATGTTTGTTGTATTGTTGTTTTCAGACCACAATCAAGCTAAAATTACAAGAAAAGGCAAGGCTCCAGTTGGTTAGAGCAAGTGCCAGACTTTGATTGAGGTAGGTGATGGCTGAATTGTGGTTGAGACGCAATTTAGTTTATGTGTGTATGTTAACTGGCTCTTTGTTTACTTATTTCAATGTGTGTTGCAAATGTTTACTTCTTGTATAATACTACAAGTGTTTAATGACCTAAAATGATATTCTGTAAAATGACTTATTATACAATGTAAGTGTAGTTGTGCATTCTCGTATTATGATTGTACTTGTTGTGTTAGTTTATATTGTAAGATGAACCGGTAAAGGTCATGATCATGGAATTTGTGGAACTCAGTGAGTATAAGGGTGGAGATGTTTGAAGAAGGGTGGTATAATATTGTTTTGGCATAAGGGTGGTAGACACTAGATGTATGAGTTATTTTGGCACTGGATTGAGCTAGTCCCATGCAGGTCTTGGCTAGTGGGCCACGATAAAACTTATAGCATGTGCGTATATGGTATTGGTGTGTTTGACAGTTCCATGAGTGGACCGAGTTAAATGGTTGTTGATATTTTGGGTTCCTTGAGTGAATCGGTTGATGATATTATTGTTATTTGGATCCATGAGTGGTCTAGGCTATTAATATACTTGAATTATGTAAATGTTTGTTTAAGTTTATTGAATAAGGTAATTGTGGCAAGGTTAAGTTAATTGTTCTTACTCATGGTATTGACTCGATGGATTCTCTGTATTGTTGTATTTTTGTATGAATTGTTTGGTATTGTTTGGGAGGTATAAATACTAAATATTACATGGTTGTACTTTTTTACGAAGCGTAGCTTATGTGTTCATATTTATTATTCTGAGATGGTTGATAACCCTACAAGTACATAGTGGTTTTGTACTGGTAGTGGTTTTGTACTGGTACTACCTGTGCTCCTCTTTTTATTGTGTGCAGAGCATATTCCAGCGGCTTTGACGAGACCTCATCTTTAGCAAGTGACTGTTCCAACTCAAGGGTGATCTATATCTTCCAGCAGCCATGGGTCCTCACACTTATTATTCTTGTCCATATGTTTCAGACACAACCATATTCTTTATTTTAGTTTTTTGGGTTGTACCCGCGGTTTGGCATTATTAGAAGTTTTGATACAATGACTTTCCGTTTCTGGGGGTATTTAAGACATTTGGTATTTTTCAAAAATGTTTATTTATTAGAACTATTCGAGATTTTTGGTTGATTAATAGAAATGTTATTTCTCTTATAAATCTGTTAAGTGTTGGAGTTGGGCAATTTGGGTTAGATGGTTCTCCCACTGGAGGAATAGTGTGGGTGCCACTCACGACGGGTTTGGGTCATGACAAATATTCACATATATTATACATCGTCGTTGTATTTTCTTATATAGCTGAATCCTATAACATTATTTGTACATGTGTTTTTTAACTGTGGAATCTATATAAGGATCTGAGAGAGATTTGAAGCCTAAGATAATTTTCTAAAAGATTTAATACTAAATATGTGAAGTTAATATAAATAATAAACAAACCCATAATAGAAAGATACCTACTTAGTGAAGAAATCAACATAAGATAATTTAAGAATTGATGTTATTGCTATTCTTCTCATCATGTTGTAGATTACATATTAGATGTAATATATACATATCAATTGCTAGAGTCCTCTTTGCATCTCATACAGTTAAAGTGAAAATAGAAGACTTTTGAATGGTAGACTTAGGTTTAGATACAAACACATAACACACACTCACAAGTAGACTAGGACTATATTACAATGATTCCTAAGTCTCTTAGGAATAATGTTTATCAACCCCTCTCAAGCCTGGTAGTGGGTCATGCCACAACTCCAAGCATGGCTTTTATCAAATGAAACTATAACTTGGTACGCGATTTGGTGAAAATGTCAGCCACTTGGTGCAAGGAGGGAACAAACTTTGTGTAATGACCCTCCAGGTCATTTTCTGACTTTTCACTTGTTTTACTTATTTTGATATTTCTTGTAATTACTATAGGTATTTATGACTTGTTGGGATATGTGGCTTGGTTTCTGGAGAGTTTCAATCCAATTTCCCTATTTTGGAGCTTTCAAAGTTAAGATGTTCGACTTTAGTTAGCATTCTTCGTAAATGACCGTAGAGAGAAATTCTAACAGTTCTGTAAGCTCCATAATGTGTGTTTTATGCTAAGGGGACCTTTGTTTTGGGTCCAGAGACCTTCAGATTCATTTTGGGCTCTTGGGTGGAGTTTAGAAAAAATCGATAAAGTATTGACTTCGGTCAACATTATGTCGAAATGACCTCTGTTGGTCATTTCATCAATTCCTTTGAGTCTAGAGTACCATTTTCAATTGGGTAGCATATTTTAATTGTCTTGAAGGAGCTCTAAATGAACCTCAAGTACCCATTCAAAGTCGTTTTTCACTTAGAATAGTACTGGTGTGTTGTTGTTGGTGTACAACACTTCCTTCTTTATGTTCCTGGCAAGGGAGCCATATTTATGCAGGTCAAGGAATATTGACCTCTATATTCACAGGTAGTCTATCTCATTTCCCAAGAAGAACTGATTCGACCTGATCCAGCCTTGTTCCTTGTATTGGTAAAGGGTTAGGATAGTGGTGTCCTGCATTCTCAATGAAGGACCCCCTGACATCAGTATATAAAGCTTGTTTCTCCATTTTTAAATCCATTTTCTCAAACTCTTTGATATTGTTGGAGCTTTGGAGTATACAAATTATGAGAAATCATCAAAAATCACCTACTGTAAGTTTCCTATCATCCCCGTATGTATTTCCACTTGATTTTCCCTTCTAATTTCTGTCAAAATTTGATTTAAGAATCCAAAAATTTAATTCTTTTAGTTTAGGTAGTAGCTTAGTGCTTCAGCCTTAGTCTAGGTTGCTTGATTATTATTATGATTACTATCCCGAAGTCTTAGTTTAGGATTGGGTAGATTGCTTCATTAGGTCGGGTTTTCCCTAGATCCATTAATTAGTATCATTCTTTTATTTAGCTTACCCTTAGATGGTGAGATTTTGAGGGCCTTTAGGTCTGGAATATTAGCGGGCGAGGTCCTAATTTGGTTATAATGCCCCTAATTTCTTTAAATTATCATAGTATTTACTATTCTATCTCCAAATGGGTTAATTAATAGATTATCTGCATCTGTTTATGAATATTCATACATACATATTAATGGTGTATGTTTGGAGTTGATGGAAAAAATAATTTTTGGCTTTATAAGAGTACGATGATGTTTTACTTTGATTTTATAAAGGGAATTGTTCCAGAAAGAATTTGATTATTTTAATCTTGGTTCAAGTCTGGGTTGTATTATGAGTAATATTGATATGAAAGTTCCATTTTGAGTTCGATCAATATATATTGATATTGTGAGTCCCCCATGGGTCCTGCCTTTGTGAGCCATATGTGTTGGAGGAGTATTATACGGAAGACATTGGTCATAGCATTCATCCCATACTACATTACACTTGTTCATTTGTACCTAGTGGGTGAGAGTGATGTGCCGTGCTGGTAGCTAGGGCTCCAGCCAGGGGCCAAACAGAGGTCTAACCAGAGGTGGAGGTCAGGCACGAGCTATAACACCATCTCGAGGTCGGTCCATAGAGCCGTCACCAGAGTGGTTGATCTAGAGATAGTGCTAGAGTATCTTCTACCACAGCAGCCGGCGGGTCAGGGACCAGCCCATAATCCACCTGGGTTTGTGTCCACACTAGTACAACAAGATGCTCTGTACCATTTATTGAGCATTCTAGAGGGTATGTGACAGGATAAAGATAAGGCACATATGATAATGATCTCAATCGAGTGAATACAACCAATATTGTAAATGCGGAATTCAACAACACAAAATAAACACAGTGAAGAAATTAAGATGAGAATTAGAAGAAATTGTGATAAGAACAGAATAAAGAAGGGCTAATTGAATCCACAATCAACCAAGAGAGAAGAGGACTTGATTTCAATTAGAATAGAGAAAACCGATTTGAATCCACAAAGGAGTAACTCTTGTGAAAATCAAGGTTAAGATGTTCTAAATCAATAATGGGAATCCACCCATCACTAACCTAGATTTAGCTACACTAAACTAGACTAAAGGGATTCCACCCACAGAAGACACTCAAAGAGTTATATTCTCAATTAATCAAAATTTCTTATGAAAAATGGCTAAGGAAACTATTTATAGTTATTGCCTTTACACAAATAGCCTATTAAAAAGATAGCCTAAAAGTGTCTATTTAGGAAAATAACCCACAAGGGCCGCCCTTCTTGATTGACCAGGTGGCATATTGATCACCTATGTCCTTGTGTATTTGTTGCTCCATGGCTTCTTCCAGGCCCGAAGCTATCATCCATATATGAGAAGCCCCTTCTAAATGTGCTCCAAGCTAACCGTGAACGTATTATCCTCCCCTTTTCAAAAGGACTCATCCTCGAATCCAAACCTTGCAAAAATGTAAGAAGGACAAGCAACCAAGAAATCCTCATATTATAAGGTTAGCACAAGAATTAACACCAATATCATCATGCCAAGAAGGCACAAATTTGAAATACAACCAAGAATCCTTTGTGCTCAATAAGAGCATTGTATTGTACAACGTACAAAAGATTCGACTATGAGAAAGATCACGGAACAAAGAAACCGCAAAGGTCCTAAGACCCAGTTGTTTCCCTATTCCACCATAAAACCACTCCAATGGTGGTGTCACCATAGGTTTAAATACCCATAAGGGTTTACCGGGGTCAAAGATATGAAATACCTACATAGTTTGGTCACAAAAGCAAATGGACCAATTCAAGAAACCCCTACCTCTATGTAAAATAAATTCCATACAGACATGGAAATCATCATATACAAAGAAGTAGTAGAGAAAGGAAATAATAAAATGAACCCTATCCAAGGTGTTACCATATACAAGAGTACCAACATTCTCAAGAGAGCTAGCAAGTAAATCACTACAAGTTAGAATACCCAAGGATGGAATCATGACATTTTGGTACACATTACCCTTCCTTTCAAGGCAACTTCCCGTGGGAAGTCAGTTCACAAATGGAGTTATGCCACTGGAGGTGTTGAGGAATCAATTAGAAACCAATTCAATCAAAAACAAATGGTTATCCCAAGAGGTTGGGTTCCCTCTATTCATGATATGAAGCATGCTCCCAAGAGTCCCATTTGATACTTCAAATTGTCTAACCCTATGAAGGTACAAGAAGTCTTAAACATCTATTGACTCTTCTAAGTTACATCTCGCTTATCATCTTGACCAAGAAATACACAACAAGTGCCACATTCCATTTCATCATGAGGGTAACATGGAAAGAGATTCTATGAAAATGGGTTAAGCAAACACCCATACACCCCATTGGCACTCTTATCTTCACATAATATACTGCACTCAAAGGCATGAGTATCATCATATGCAAACAAATAATATAGAAAGGTGTCACACAATTTAACTTCATCTAATGTATTATCATGAGAGGTTCACTCATTTATTTAAGCATATTAAGTCCTTGACCAAGAATAGGAACACATAAAGATGAAGGAATAGTTATAGCACATACCTCACCTTCCTTTTGAACACCATCCCTTCCAATAAACATACTATCATCTTCCAATAAGAGATGTAAATGTACTATCATCTTCCAAGAAGAGATGTTCACCATCAAAGAGTGTTTCATCATACCATAGTGGATTTTCAAGCTATTAGTAGCCTTCAAGAGTGGCTACACATCCAGCATTATAAGAAACACCACGAGGCACTTCATTTAGAGTGATCTCATCATTTTAAAATAAAATGTTGTACTTAAAAAGAGAATAATCAGTCCAAGAAGAAGAATTAAAACATGCAATTTCACTCTCAAAAAGACAAATATCACTTTTTGAAGCACTTTCAAGAACATGATTTTTATGAGCAAAACAAGTAATAGGATCATCAAAAAAAGATATGCTCAAATAGTCACCCCTACTGAATTGATCAACTTCATCAATATTACCACAAACTTGAGTCTTAATAATCACATCACAAGGTCCCTCAAGCAGTGTACCACACTTAAAAACTAGTTGATAAATAAAAAAATCACTTGATAATGAACTATCATTCAAAGCATATGTATCAACACTAAGTGGACACAAATTTATCTTACTAGAAGGATGAATTCATTCATCAATAGGATCAACTAGTGTATCCACATTCTCAACTTGAACATTATCAAAAAAAGACAAAGAATCACATGACAATGTACTATCATTCAAGGCACATGTGTCAATACTCAATAGAATTCAACAACACAAAATAAAGATAGTGGATAAATTAAGATGAGAATTAGAAGAAATTGAGATGAGAATAGAAGAAAGTAAAGCTAATTGAATCCATAAATAGCCAAGGGAGAAGAGGACTTGATTTCAATTAAAATAGAGAAACCCGATTTGAATCCATAAATAAGTAACTCTTATGAAAATCAAGATTAAGAAGTTCCAAATCAACAAAGGGATCCACCCATCACTATCTTAGATTTAGCTACACTAAAATAGACGAAAGGGATTCCACCCTAAAACACATTTAAACTGTTATATTCTCAATTCATTAAAATTCCTTATGAAAAATGGCTAAGGAAACTATTTATAGTTATTGCCTTTACACAAATAGTCTATTACAAAAATATCTCAAAAGTGGCTATTTAGGAAATAACCCACTAGGACCCTTCTTGATTGCCTAAATGGCATCTTGATCGCCTATGGACTTGTGTGTTTGTTGCTCCATTGAATCCTTCGGGCTTAAAACTATCATCCATAGGTGGAAGACCCTTCTAAATATGCTCCAAGCTAACTGTGATCATAACAACATATATCAGCTTGGGGAGCGACTCAAGGTGGTCAGGGTTCAAAAGCATAACCTACAACTATGGCTCCCCCTCTTAAAGGTACTCTCAGTGTCAATTATTACTCATCCAATGGAATTCCAACCAGTGGTGGCTATAGAGAAGCAAAAGATGTTAGGTTGGTTAATCAAATTTGGTCCTCTTAGGTTTTTAGTTGCCCAGGAAAGCATGCCTATGAGTTTTTGGTGAGCTCTCAAGAGAGGTTGCATGACCTCAAGCTGGTATGGTCTCATTGGGTCAACTATAATAGTTTTCAGATGGATGGATAGATGAAATAGTGGATGGGATATTATATTGAATGCAGACTAGCTAGATCACCTCCTATGACTTGGACAACATTTTTTGAGACCTTCTTGGGCAAGTTTGTGCCCTATAGCATGAGAGAAAGGTTGAGGGATGAATTCACAGACTTATATTAGGGTTCAACAACAATATCAGAGCATGAGTTGAGGTTTTATGAGTTGGATAGACATTTTTCAATGTTTATAGAGCACAAAAAGGTGCACCAATTTGTCAGGAGGTAGAGGGTAGAACTCTTCTTAGCTACTGTGCAAATAGTATCTTCTAGGTATACATTTCTTGAGGTAGTTGACCATGCATAAACCATAAAAGGAACACAATATAAAGCCTATGGAGGCGATAATAAGAGGCCTGTTGTGAAGGCAACTTTAGTGGTTCCTTTTTTAAAGTTAGGGATTTTCATAGAAGAGGTTAGCAGTAGCATATTCACTCATGTAGGATGGTACAGGTAGCACTTTAGATCACACATGGTGGTTAGATTAGTTATAGTGGCTAGAGTCTTATCAGACTTTATGGGGTTCAAGTTTTAGATCTTCAGGTCATTGTGGCCATTCTTAATTAGTAGGTACTTTTTAATAGGGAAGGGCTTCTTGGTTTTACTATGACTGTGAAAAGTTTTGGGCATTACACTAGGGAGTGCCCCCGATGTGGGTTTACCAAGCAGTTGGGTCAGCTAGTTCAGCCCCTCAAGACTCTAGTACCATCAGCTACAAGCAGTGCTCAAAGTAGTATGAGTAGTTCCCAGGGTGGTCTAGTGGTTCTCATCCATGTAGGGTAGATGAATGTGTAGGTTCTCCATCTGAAGGCCGACATAAACATTTATATGCCTTTTCTAGTAGGTCTAAGGTGGAGTCTTCAGATGTTATCATGACAAGTACGATTTCAGTTTGTCATCAGCAACCTCTATTTTATTTGATTCAGGTTCTAGATATTATTATGTTTCTACCTACTTTGCTACTCATTTGGGGTTGACTAGTGAGCCTTTACTTGTTCCACTGTGTGTAGATACTCATGTAGGCAATTCTTTAGTAGTGGATTGGGTATACAGGTCCTGTGTGGTGACTATTTTTTAGTATGATACTTGGGTGGATTTTTTAATTCTTGATAAGGTTAATTTTGATGCGTTTTTGGGCATGGATTGATTATCCCCTTATCATATGGTCTTAGAGTGCTTTGCCAAGACCGTTACCTTAGCCATGCCTGGTGTCCCTTCGGTCATACGGTAAAGCAATGATAGTCATTTACCAGTAGGGATTATCTCTTATATTAATGTGAGGCAATTAGTAGCGAAGGGGTATTTGTCTTATCTTGCTTATGTTTGTGAAACCAGCACTAACACTCCTTCACTTGACATAGTACCTGTGGTTTATGAGTTTCAGATGTGTTTCCTACTATTTGCCTGGTCTTCCTCCTAAGTGTGATATTGACACTATTGATGTCAAGCTAGGCACTTGGGATATTTCTATTCCACCATATCATATGGCCCCTGATGAGCTAAAAGAGCTTAAGAAATAGATCTAGGATCTTTTGATTAAGGGTTTTATCAGGCTGTGCATTTTTTCGTGGGGTGCTCGTGTATATGTATTGACTACAAGAAGCTGAACAAGGTTATTATTAAGAATAAGTATTTGGTGTCATGTATTAATGATTTATTTGACCAGTTTTAGGATGCATTCGATCTAGCTACCATTATTTGATGATCAAGGTAGCCGACATACCTAATACTTCCTTTAGGACTCACTACGGTCACTACGAGTTCTTAGTCATATCTTTTGGTTTGACCAATGCTGTAGCAATGTTCATGGACATGATGAACCACATGTTCAGGCCATATTCAGACTCATTTATGATAATGTTTATGGATGATATCCTTGTCTATTTAAGGAGTAGGGAGAAACAGGAGAACCATTTGAGGATTATGCTCTAGACTATGAGAGATGAACAACTTTATGCCAAATTTACAAAGTGTGAATTTCGTCTCGAGTTTGTAGCATTCTTGGGGTATGTGTTGTCCATGAATAGGATTATGGTAGACCCAGTAAAGGTTGAGGTAGTTTACAATTGGGCTAGGACCATTTCTCATATTGAGGTTCATAGTTTCATCAGGTTGGCAAGTTATTTTAGAGAACTTGTGGAGAGGTTTTCATCCATTAAAGTACCATTGACCAGATTGACTTAGAAGGATGTTTCTTTCCAGTGGTCTGATGAGTGTGAGGTGAGTTTTCCAAGCTCAAGTTCTTATTAATTTTAGTTCTGATCTTACTCTCCCCGTTGAGGGCTAGGGATTTGTAGTATAGTGTGATACTTCCGATAGTAGTTTTGGTTGTGTATTGATGTAGTAGGGCAGAGTTATAGTATATTATTCTAGGCAGTTGAACGTGAACGACTGCAACCACCCCACCCATGACTTGAAGCTGGAGATGGTAGTCTTTATGCTTAAAATTTAGAGGCATTATGTTAATGTTCTGAACTGTGAGATAATCAATAACCATCATAGACTTTAATATATTCTAAGCTAGAAGGACCTTAATTTGAGATAGTTCAGGTGGCTAGAGTTCCTTAATGACTACAATATCTCTATTCTATACCATTCGGGTAAGGCAAATATGGTGGCGGACATCATGAGCCAAAAAACAGTGAGTATGGAAAGTCTGGCCTTCCTTTTAGTTTTGGTGCGGCCTTTTGCATTTAATATCCAGTCCTTAGCCAATAGGTTGGTCAAAATTTATATTTTTGATCTTATGAGGATTCTTTCTCACGTTGAGGCTCAATCTATTTTGTTGGATTTGATTCGTGAGTGGCAATTTGACGATGGTAGGTCAAGGGTGATTCGACATAGGGTGTTTCAAGGAAAGGCTAGGAAGGAGACCTTAGATCTTGAGGGTATTTTAAGGATTAAGGGTTATATATATGTCTCAAGGGTTGGTGATTTGATTAGGTTTATATTGAATGAGGCCCATTATTCTAGATATTTTATTCTTTCAAGGGCATCCAAAATGTATAGTTATTTGAGGAAGCATTACTGGTAGTTCAAAATAAAGAAAGATATAGCACACTTTCTATCTTGATGCTTGAACTGTTATAGCATTTGAGACCTAGTGGTTTGACTTAGACGCAACCCATTCTCAAATGGAAATGGGAATGGATAGACATGGACTTTGTGATTAGTTTACCATAAAATTTTTAGTGTTTTGATTATATTTGGGTCATTGTTGATTAATTGACCAGGTCTGCATGCTTCCTATTAGTTCAGTCTTCCTACAGTTCAGACATGTTAGCCTAGATTTATGTTCGAGAGATACTTTGTTTGCATGCGGTGCCAGTTTCTACTATTTTTTACTGTGGTACTCAATTCATATCTAGCTTCCATAGGGCTTTTTAGATGGAGTTAGGCTCTTAATTTGATCTTAACATAACTTTTCACTCGGAGACCAACTATTCAGGTTTCGAAGGGCATGTTTCATGCTTGTCATATAGATTTTGAAGGCCAGTGGGACCAATT
The DNA here is from genome assembly GCA_031232105.1 of Capsicum rhomboideum. NCBI lineage: Eukaryota > Viridiplantae > Streptophyta > Magnoliopsida > Solanales > Solanaceae > Capsicum > Capsicum rhomboideum. Next base: position 71,492,782 of record CP124714.1, read on the forward strand.
TTTATCCGTGGTAGAGTTTGTGTTTGAAAATAGATACTATTTGAGTATTGAGATGGAACTATTTGAGGTATTATATTGTAGGAGGTTTAGGTCCCTCATGGGTTGGTTTGATGTTTTAAAGGTTATGTTGTGGGGCATGGACCTGCTATGTAAATCGCTAGATAGGGTCTGGGTGATTCAGGATAGGCCTTGTGTAGCTCAGAGCAGGTAGAAGAGTTATGCTAATCATAGGATGTGAGACTTAAAGTTTGGAGTTGGTGATCGTGTATTCCTTCCATAAAAGGTGTAATGAGGTTTAGGAGGAAGGACAAGCTCAGTCCTAGGTATATATGATCATTTGAGATCCTTCAGCAGATTGGTGATAGAGAATATGAGTTAGCCTTGACTTCAGCTTTCTCTTGTGTTCCTCCTATCTTTTATATGTCTACTCTACTGCAATATATTCTAGATGAGTCTCACGTGCTCCGGTGTCATTAAGTTCAATTAGATGATAGTTTTACCTTCGAGGGAGAGCCAATTGCTATTTTTGCTAGAGATGTCATGAGATTGAGTTGTAGAGAGATTGTTGTAGTTAAGGTACAGTGGAGACACTGTCCAGTTGAGACATGCAAGCATAGTATCCTCAATCGTTTAAGCCTTCAGGTTTAAAACTCTTTTTAGTAGTGGATATTGTGATGACCCTACATGTTATTTTCTATCTTTTAGTATGCTTTACCCATTTTGAGCTTTCTTGTAGTTACTATAGAGTATTTATGACTTATTTGGATATATGGTTTTCTTCCCATGGAGTTCGGTTGGGTTTTAAACTAATTACCCTATTTTAGAGCTTCTAAAGTTAATATGTTTGACATTAGTCAATATTCTTAGTAAACGGTCTCGGATGGAAATTCTGACAGTTATGTTACCTTCAAAACATGGATTTTGGGCTAGGCAGACCTTTAGTTTGGGTCCTAAGGCTTCCGAACTCATTTTACGCACTTAGGTGGATTTTAGAGAAAATCGGCAAACTGTGGACTTCGATCAACATTTTGTCAGAACAACCTCCATTGGTTATTTCATTGATTCCATTGTGTACAAAATGTCATTTCTTATTGGTAGTATATTTAGTGTGTATTCATGGAGTTCTGAACGAATGTCGAGCACCCATTTAAAGTCGTTTTAGACGTAAAATATTATTGGTTTGTTATTGCTCTTGTACAACACTTTACTTTTTCCCATTCATGATCAAGGGACCGCATTCGTGAAGGTCAAAGAATATTAACCTTCGCATTCATGGGAAGTCAACTACATTCACAAAGAAGAGAAAGTACGAACCAATCTAACCTTGCTCTTTGCATTCACGAAGGACTCCTCTTGTTTGCGAAGGGTCAGGCCGGTAGGGTCCTACATTCTTGATAGGGGTCCCACATTTGCGATGAAATACCCCCTGACATTTAGTATATAATACTTTCTTCTCTATTTTTATATCCATTTTCTTGAATTCTTTGATATTGTTGGAGTTGGGAGTATACAAATTATGGGAAATCATCAAATATTATTTCCTATCATCCCTTCATCCATTTCCCTTCATTTTCACTCGATTCTCCCTTCTGATTTTTGTCCGAATTCAAGCTATGAACCTGAAAATTAGATTCTTTATGTAGGGGCTGTTTGAGGAGTTTGGGAGCTGATTCTTGGGGGATTCTTTATCATAATTAGCTCGGATAAGCTTCCTCTACTTCCCTCGTTTTAATTCGTATCAAGTAATGCATAAGTTCTTCCTTTATTAGGGTAAAGTCCTAGAGCAAGATGGCTTCTTTTTCAGCTCTTCTGTTAGATGACTCGGTGACCTTTGACACACATTTATTAAGGTTGTAAAATATTATGTTTTAGAAGCTTATCGCATACTGCACACACAAAAGGCTGAATAAATTTTAAACAAACAATATCTCTATCTGGATCCGGGCTGTTTTGAGCCCCAATTTGAACCCTACTTTTGCTCAATTTTTAAGCTTGCATTCCTTACCTTAAAAGAAAGGTTATGGTGAGTTCAATTTTCATATTTCATTATTGGGCCCACTGATCAATTTTTCACCCAATTTTGGACTCAAAATATAAAATTATTGTATTGGTATCAATTTTATTGACTTAATGAGTAGATTGTATTTTGATAGTGTGGCAGCATTCAGAGGCTCTAAAAAAAAGGAAAAGTCTTAGTATGATTGACTGCTAGTATATCATTCGACTTCTAAGTAGGTTATAATTTTCCATTTTTTGGACTTAGTTTGGTTGAGCTATATATGACATAAATTTCTTATTAGGGATATGACATAAAGATTTAGGTTATGATATCGAGGAATTTATGATATTCTTAGTTTATTTTGAGGAATTAGAGTATGATTCACATTCAGACCTTAGTTTAGGTAGTTTCTTAGAGCTTGAGCCTTAGTCTTGGGTGCGTGATTAGTATTAGTATTACTGTTGGGAAGACTTAGCTTAGGATTGGGTAGATTGCTTCATTAGGTCAGGTTTTCCATAGATTCATCAGTTAATACTGTTCCTTTATTTAGATTGCCCTTAGGTTGTGGGATTGTGAGGGCCTTCGGGTTGGGAATATTAATGGGCGAGGTCCCAATTTGGTTATAATGTCCCTTTTGGTGAGTTTTTATCTGGATTATTGTGGTATTTACTATCTTATCTATGACTTGGCTAATTGATCAGTTACCTTTATCTGTTTAAGTATATTCACACTTACAGATTCATGGTACATGTTTGGACTTGATGGAAAGCACAATATTCTACGTTACAAGAGTACAGTGACATTTTATTTGGAGTTTGGTCTTAAAAAGACAATTTTCCTTGAAAGAATTGGAAAATTTTAGTCTCGAGTTGTATTATGAATAATAGTGATATGAAAGTCTGTTTTCAAGTTTGAACATCATGTTTTGGTAGTATTAGAAGTGATTTAGAAAAGTATTAAGGCCACAAGTAACTCCTAGCTCATAGCCAAGTTGAAACCTTCCTTACCAGTGGTTTTCTTGTGAAGAATCATACTATAGTCAACTTCAAATGAGTATAAATCCTACATTATGATGTATTTTTTATATCAAGACCGACTACATGATAGATATCTGAATTATCTTTCCACTGCATCAAGTTTGTCCTTTATCCAATGTTGGAGCTGAGAGTAATGACCATTTTAATGAAGCACTGTCAAGCAGTCAGAACATACTATTGTAACCACGATCATGGTTAGAAACCACGACCGTACAATGGTATCATCTGCATGAAATATCCCTAAAAACTTGAAAGTTGACAAGTATACCTTCCAACCACGAAAGGGTACCACGATCTTGGTTAGAAACGACGATCTTAGGTACAATCTTGACTTCTAAAGTTGATCTGATTGGAACCTACGGCCTACAAACCAAGGTACTATCTTAGCTGAGTGCCACAATCATACCATGGCTCATCTAATAAAGTCCAAAGATTCTCTAGCCCAGCCACCCAACCACAAACACCACCCACTATTGTAGGTGGGTCCCACGATGGTGGGATGGTCTGTACGACCCAATTCTATAGATTTTTCAGTTACATTTTATGAAATCGAGGAACTGGAATTTTTACATTACAAACCCTAATTAAATTCCAGTTCAAAATTACAAACCCTAATTAAATTGTGAAATATATGCCTTTTGGACTTAAGTTATTAAATTTTTAATACACTCAGTTTATGGAATTTCCATAATAGTTGCATTCTTCAGATATGGTGGGTTATGAACACCCGATGACCTAGGATTTCATGCATATATTATGAGTACTATACCCTCCAGTTTACATGTTTTTAATTCTCTCATATAATGCATGTATTTTCAGTCTTCAGAATATTACTATTATTGTGCATTTCAGTTATTAATTGTTATTCAGTTAGTAGTGGAACTTAGCATCTAGCAAAAGCAGGGTTGAAGGCTGAGACCATTTGTAGAAGTCCTTAAGTCCCAGAACTATGATGCCATCATAGATTCTAAAGTGTCATTCGTCAGACCATGCTTGATACCTTAGTCCTTATGTATATTAGTTTAGTAGATCCACGTCAGTCAGTGTTCATACCCTTGGCAATGTACAGAGCACCCTTCCATATTGGTTTATAGTTTAGATTTGGGTATGTTGGTTAGCAGTATCTCGCTTAGTCCACAGTTCAGATACAGATAGTTGCATGACGTCGTACTCAGTTATTTAACATATCATGTCGTACATGTTCATTACTTGGTTTTGCATCAGTTTACCATTTCACATGCATTATGTTAAGCTTATATCAGTTATTTCCCATCTCACGTGCTCAGTATATTTAAAGTACTGATCACATAATTTCCTTTGCGCTATATTGTCTTATAACATAGGTTCTGACATTCAGTATCTGGATCGTGCTTAGTACGATTCCGCACTACAACCGCATTAGTGTTTAGTTAGTCCTCATCATTCGAGATAATTAGTATTTATTAATATTATTATTCAGTTTCATACAGTTAGAGTTAGTTGGGGCTTGTCCCAACAACTCATCTTACATAGAGTCTTTCTGACAGTCAGATAGATTTTTTTTTCTGGTTTATGTGTTTTATTCATATATTGTCACTTGTACTATTTCCAGACTTATTACTTAGATTAGTAATCTCTGCATAATTGATTTCTAGATTATTTAAGTATTCATAATGTCATGCCAGGATGGGTGTTAGCTTGGGGTCACTTGTGGCTCTAAGCACTATGTTACGACTAGGGGTAGTCACGGGTCGTGAAAAATTTTGTATCAGAGCATCAGGTTTAAATAGTCGAAGGGTATTTGAAATCCGCCTTGCATAGAGTCTTTTTCATGGGTGTGAAACATGCTACACTTATGAGTGAGAGGGTATGAAATATTTTAGGAAAAATTTCACTTCTTTCATGTTCATATCCTGTGATAGGGTGTGACTCTATTAAAATCTTCATCTAACTCATGGTCTATGTGTTTATACAAAATGCCTCCCAGAAGAGCCAATGAAAGGAGAAACAAAAATGGTAACAAGAATGGGAGCAAGAAAGCACCACAGCTCTAGCAGACCACTTGAACGAGAAAGTCTCTCATACTAAGTTCAATACTGCTTTCACGGTGATAGCTCAACCCATGACTACTCAGGCTAATAAATAGGTTGTTGCCCCAATCAAATCCACTGGTACAACAACAACAGCTAGAGTTCGGGACTTCACTAGAATGAATCCTCCTAAGTTACATGGTTTTAAGACCGAGGAAGATCCACAAGAGTTCTTGATGATATTCAAAAGGTTACTAAAATTATGGGTGTCACTCCAATTGAGAGTGCCTACACGGATCAGTTGAAGGGAGTAGCTCACACTTGGTGCAAGCATTGGAAGGAGGATGGAGGTGCAGATACAGGACCTGTAGAATGAGAGGAGTTATTACTACTTTTCTATACAAGTTCTTCCCACCTGAGTTTTGGAAAGCCAAGGTTCAAGAGTTCATTAATTTGAAGCAGGGAAACATGAGCGTGAAAGAGTATTCTCTTAAGTTTACTTAACTGGCTAAGTATGCACCGATAATGGTTACTGACTCTAGATCCCGCATAAGTATGTTCGTGAGAGGTGTTTTTGAGGATGTGTTTAAAGAATGTGGATTGCTGTGTTGGTTAAGGAGGTAGACATCTCCTGGTTGATGGTTCATGCTCAACATATTAAAGAAGAGAAAATTAAGGTGAAGGAAAGGGAAAGTGTCACACCCCGAATCCCAATGAGGCGTGATTGGCACCCGAAGCCGACATGGCCCGAAAGAACCAATCTTTACTTATGAACATTCATATGTATCATATTGTATAACCTGTCTTACACCTCATGCAACTACGCGGAAGTCATGTACATGGAAACATATGCGATACATACAGTTATGAAACTTGGCCGTTAGGGCCACTATGTCAAAGCGAATATTCACCTCTTACATTCATATAACAACATACGTCTACAAAAGCCTCTAACTGATGCATTGACAAGACCATCTAAAAGTCGAGACAAGTCCCCACTTTATACAACATTTACAAAATCAAAACAACTGTACAACTGTGATGCGGAAAGTCTCGAAGCAACTGGGGCTCACCAAAAAGCTGCAAATACTCCACAGCCTACTGAGGAGGTCTACTAGTGCCTGCACCTGCAACATGTAAGGTAAGTCCCCCGAGGGGGTCAGTACGAAGAATGTACAGAGTATGTAAAGCCCAAATGAAACTATATAACACATGAATAGTACAGTGAACTCAAATACAAATGAATAATCCATATGAATAAGTAACCATTCAGCATTTTGGAAACCATGTGTATTACTTTCATTGCTTTCTTTGCTTCTTTGGTTCAATGCTTACTTGTCATTACATGTGTCACAATGTACCCGGGCCCCGACTGATCAGTGGGTCTTTACATAACATATCGTCATGTTGGGATCGGGTCGAGCTAGGCTTATGTGCCTAGACCTGCCACCCATAAATCAATGCATCGGGATCGGGTCGAGCTAGGCTTATACCCCTAGACCTGCCACCCATAAATCAACATATTAGGTTCGGCTCGAGCTAGGTTTTCACCCCTAGAGCTGCCCCCTGTCAGGTTCGTCTTGAGCTAGGCTTTCACCCCTAAAGCTGCCCTCTGATCCAATAATCTCGGGATCGGCTTTAGCTAGGCATTTCACCCCCAAAGCTGCCACCCATACTCAATCATTAACCACATATGCATTACTTTGTCCTTTACTTTGAGATTACTTTGAGATTGATACCTTTACTTGTGAGAGATTGATACTTTGGCTTATGAGAGATTGACACAATGATAGTCACAAATTTATTTGGAGCTTTGGATCAATAATCAATGAGTGAGAGACATGTGAATAAAAATTGTTGGAAACATAGCCTTATTAGAAACATAACACCATTGGAACCATTAGACAATAATCAATGACCAAGACACATGAATAATAACCTCTATTGGAACTTTGGAACACAACCTTGTGGGACTTTTGGAACATTGCCAATAACTATAAGACATACGGAATACCTTAGAGCATTTCGGAATTGAATGGGTAATATGACAATGTGAACATCATATGTTGCAGGAGGATATATAAAGAATAACCTTACATACCTTTGCATCTCACTATGAATACACAAGCTTATATGGAAATACAATAGTCCAGCTATTTCCTTACGTTTCACTCTACATTACAAATACATAACGAGGCTTATATTAGCAACCAACTACCTTACAAGTGCACAAGATGACCATGAATCACATAGTTACTTTAAAACGTCATTTCGTCTTCTTACAATTTCATTTATCACATCAACATGCCAACACTACCATAACATTCCACTCATTCACCAAGATTTCATACGATAATAGCATTTCACATCAAAATTATCCTTTATGCCTTCTCATTATCATTCCGTCATATTTACGCTTCTCAATTTGCCTCATAACAACATATGAACAACCATACACATTTAATACAGTCCAACATTCCTTCATACGACACTTTAAAGTCATTAAAACGACATCACAAGTTGGTAATTACATCCAAAAAGGGTATAGGGGCCTTCGGGGATCAACTAGGGACGAAAACACACAAAACCAAGTTCTAGGACTGACCTACCCCGCCACCTACGAATGCAGGTGGCTGAGGTGCATGCACAGGTGCTCTCTGGCAGCTGCCAGAGGCATCTACATTGGCATCTGCGCCCGCAGGTGCCTCCATCTGCGGGGGCGGATGCCCGTTCGGTCTGAAATGGCTTCTTTTTGGGTCTTTTAAAGGCATGAATGGTCCATGATCATAACCAAAATTATTTTAACATATTTTTGATCATCCAACATTCCAACTACCAGCCATGGTCTCACAACACACATAACATCACCAAAACGACACTTTACGGCCAATACGCCACCAAAACCATAACTAATTTCACAATAGAAATTCCAAACATTATACACCATGACCAAAAAAAGGGAGACTATAATCACATCTATCATGAAAATATTGAATCCATCAAGTTCATTTTCTTCAAGATCACAAGCCCATGTTGAAGTTTACAAGGCAAAACCATCCTCTGATTTAACAAAGACATACACTTCACACATAGTGAACTTTTCAATACATCGCCAACATAACCAACATGATATAATCCATCTTCCATGCATAAAATATATATTAAACCATAATAATATACACTTACCAATACTCACCAAGTGATGATCTTTGCCAAGAGGATGAAGGCTTAGGGTTTGAGTTGAGAGAATATTGTGGAAATTTCTAGATTTTGGCATGTGTAAACAAGTGAATAAATATCAGATTTTTGGTGCCTTTTGTAGAACCTTAATGGTCATCTTTATCCATCTCTTGGTCAATAATTTATGGGTTGATTTGATCAAAAGAAGAATGGGTCATTTCCCCTTTATTTGGGCCATGTCTTCATGCCAATTTTGGGCCTCTTTTAACTCATTAACAAATTATTAATTGAGCCCACCAATTTAATGAATAATTCCCATATATATATATACATATCCCTCAAGTCACTCTTATCCATGTCTTGGCATTAAATGCATGGTTGATTAGTCAAATGGAAGATTGGGTCATGTCTTGCCCCATTGGGCCAAGTCTTTCCTATGATCTTTGGGCCTCATTTGGCCCAATGGCTCAAAACTCATATAAGCCCCAACAAATAATTGCATAATTCTTCAAATCTCTCATGTTTAATTAATTCCATACATGTACATGTAGTCGTATAGGTTCGACAGCATGCGGGGTGTTACACCTCCTACGAAGGTCTATTCCCTTGTATTAGGCCCAATATAAATTACCTCATCAATAACATTACATAATACATACTTTTGGCTCTCGACACTTAAGTAAACATTTTTCAACGTCGTCACATAGGGTTTAGTAGGTACGGGGTGTTACATTCTTCCCCCCTTAGGAATATTCATCCTCGAATGTTAACAACATCGTCTCATGGGCAACAAATGCAATACATATACTCATGTAGATACTTACTTGGTCTTTCTTCACTTTTGCACTTTTGAACTTTTCCCTTTCGTTTGGAGCAAATATGGGTACCTTGGTCTCATCACTTTGTTTCCAGCTTCTCATCATTTATTTACTAACCCTTGCAATTGTCGATCTAGAATAGCCATAGACATCTCTTCCTAGCGGTATCCCCCGAACTTTGTATATCTCTAACGGGAACAATATGAAAGGAAACTCTTATGCACATCCGGCACATTTCACACCCTTTCTATTTAAATCCACTTACCCTTTACATTGGTGACACTATCAAGAATATTTTCTCATCTATGATCACAACAAACATATCTATCTACTTCCCTTTGCCTCTACCTCTTCTTCCAGTGATCGACATTGTTACTTTTTCAAAGACAAACAATTACCATGGTCAGCTACAATTGAACTTACAACACTGGCTCTATTGCACGATCTAGAATTGAAGATAAGAAACAACATCCTAAATGTCCCATAGCCTCCTACTTATAAATATGGCGCACAACACATCTATAAGCAAGACTCTACTCAGACACGACTTTGTAGACACCCTGAGAATGAACTGCTCTGATACCACTTTTGTCACACCCCGAATCCCAACGAGGCATGATTGGCGCCCGAAGCCGACATGGCTCGAGAGAACCAATCTTTACTTATGAACATTCATATGTATCATCTTGTATAACCTGTCTTACACCTCATGCAACTATGCGGAAGTCATGGACATGGAAACATATGCTATACATACAGTTATGAAACTTGGCCGTTAGGGCCACTATGTCAAAACAAATATTCACCTCTTACATTAATATACCCACATATGTCTACAAAAGCCTCTAACTGATGCATTGACAAGACCATCTAAAAGTCGGGACAAGTCCCCACTTTATACAATATTTAAAACATCAAAACAACTGTACAACTGTGACACGGAAAGTCTCGAAGCAACTAGGGCTCACCAAAAAGCTGCAAATACTCCACAGCCTACTGAGGAGGTCTACTAGTGCCTGTACCTACAACATGTAAGGTATGTCCCCTTAGGGGGTCAGTACGAAGAATGTACTGAGTATGTAAGGCCCAAATGAAATTATATAACACATGAATAGTACAGTGAACTCAAATACAAATGAATAATCCATATGAATAAGTAACCATTCAGCATTTTGGAAACCATGTATATTACTTTCATTGCTTTCTTTGCTTCTTTGCTTCAACGCTTACTTGTCATTACATGTGTCACAATGTACCCGGGCCCTGACTGATCAGTGGGTCTTTACATAACATATCATCATGTTGGGATCGGGTCGAGCTAGGCTTATGCCCCTAGACCTGCCACCCATAAATCAATGCATCGGGATCGGGTCGAGCTAGGCTTATGCCCCTAGACCTGCCACCCATAAATCAACATATTAGGTTTGGCTTGAGCTAGGTTTTTACCCCTAGAGATGCCCCCTGTCAGGTTCGTCTTAAGCTAGGCTTTCGCCCCTAAAGCTGCCCCCTGATCCAATAATCTCGAGATCGGCTTGAGCTTGGCATTTCGCCCCCAAAGCTGCCACCCGTACTCAATCATTGACCACATATGCATTACTTTGTCCTTTACTTTGAGATTACTTTGAGATTGATACCTTTACTTGTGAGAGATTGATACTTTGGCTTATGAGAGATTGACACAATGATAGTCACAACTTTATTTGGAGCTTTAGATCAATAATTAATGAGTGAGAGACATATGAATAAACATTGTTGGAAACATAGCCTTATTGGAAACATAACACCATTGGAACCATTAGACAATAATCAATGACCAAGACACATGAATAATAACCTCTATTGGAACTTTGGAACACAACCTTGTGGGACTTTTGGAACATTGCCAATAACTATGAGACATACAAAATACCTTAGAGCATTTCGGAATCGAATGGGTAATATGACAATGTGAACATCATATGTTGCAGGAGGATATAGAAAGAATAACCTTACATACCTTTGAATCTCACTATGAATACACAAGCTTATATGGAAATACAATAGTCCATCTCTTTCCTTACGTTTCACTCTACATTACAAATACATAACGAGGCTTATATTAGAAACCAACTACCTTACAAGTGCGCAAGATGACCATGAATCACATAGTTACTTTAAAACGTCATTTCGTCTTCTTACAATTTCATTTATCACATCAACATGCCAACACTACCATAACATTCCACTCATTCACCAAGATTTCATACGATAATAGCATTTCGCATCACAATTACCCTTTATGCCTTCTCATTATCATTCCGTCATATTTACGCTTCTTAATTTGCCTCATAAAAACATATGAACAACCATACACATTTAATACAGTCCAACATTCCTTCATACGACACTTTAACATCATTAAAACGACATCACAAGTTGCTAATTACATCCAAAAAGGGTATAGGGGCCTTCGGGGATCAACTAGGGACGAAAACACACAAAACCAAGTTCTGGGACTGACCTGCGCGGCCACCTGCGCCTGAAGGTGGCTGAGGTGCATGCACAGGTGCTCTCTGGCAGCCGCCAGAGGCATCTGCATTGGCATCTGCGCCCGCAGGTGCCTCCGTCTGCGGGGGCGGATGCCCGTTCGATCCGAAATGGCTTCTTTTTGGGTCTTTTAAAGCCATGAATGGTCCATGATCATAACCAAAATCATTTTAACATATTTTTGATCATACAACATGCCAACTACCATCCATGGTCTCACAACACACATAACATCACCAAAACGACACTTTACGGCCAATACGCCACCAAAACCATAACTAATTTCACAATAGAAATTCCAAACATTATACACCATGAACAAACAAGGGGAGACTATAATCACATCTCATATGACAATATTGAATCCATCAAGTTCATTTTATTCAATATCACAAGCCCATGTTGAAGTTTACAAGGCAAAACCATCCTCCAATTTAACAAACACATACACTTCACACATAGTGAACTTCTCAATACATCACCAACATAACCAACATGATATAATACATCTTCCATGCATAAAATATATATTAAACCATAACAATATACACTTACCAATACTCACCAAGTGATGATCTTTGCCAAGAGGATGAAGGCTTAGGGTTTGAGTTTAGAGAATATTGTGGAAATTTCTAGATTTTGGCATGTGTAAACAAGTGAATAAATATTAGATTTTATGTTCATTTTATAGAACCTTAATGGTCATATTTATCCATCTCTTGGTCAATAATTTATGGGTTGATTTGGTCAAAAGAAGAATGGATCATTTCCCCTTTATTAAGGCCATGTCTTCATGCCAATTTTGGGCCTCTTTTAACTCATTAACAAATTATTAATTGAGCCCACCAATTTAATGAATAATTCCCATATATATATACATATCCCTCAAGTCACTCTTATCCATGTCTTGGCATTAAATTCATGGTTGATTAGTCAAATGGAAGATTGGATCATGTCTTGCCTCATTGGGCCAAGTCTTTCATATGATCTTTGGGCCTCATTTGGCCCAATGGCTCAAAACTCGTATAAGCCCCAACAAATAATTGCATAATTTTTCAAATCTCTCATGTTTAATTAATTCCATACATGTACATGTAGTCGTATAGGTTCGACAACATACGGGGTGTTACACCTCCCACGAGGGTCTATTCCCTTGTATTAGGCCCAATATCAATAACCTCATCAATAACATTACATAATACATACTTTTGGCTCTCAACACTTAAGTAAACATTGTTCAACGTCGTCACATAGGGTTTAGTAGGTACGGGGTGTTACAGAAATTAAGATAGCCAGAATAGGTAGCTTAAATTTCTCCCAACAAAGGTCAGATGGTGGTGATGTTATTAGTTTCGCCAGAAATAATCAAATCCAGCCCCATCTTTTTCTAGTGCTCCAGTATCCAAGTTCAAGCAAGATAATTGGGATGGAGCACCAGTATCTACGTCCCAGGGTAGTGTGAATAGTGATCTTACTAACCCGATTTGAAAGAAATATGGTAAGAACCACAAGGGTAAGTGTATGGATAGTAGTGATGCTTTTTTAAGGTGTGGCACGCTAGGCCACAGATTGTGGGAGTGTCCAGTGGCTTCGTAGAGAGGCAGAGATACACATCATCAGAATAATTCCAACTCTTCTTCAATTCTAGCAGGTCGCCTGACTCAGCAGGGTGCCTCATCTAGTGTAGTTGGCAGACAGCGTCAGAAAAGGTTCTATACCCTTTAAACTTGACAGGATCAGAAGGGTTCTCCTGATGTAGTCACTAGTACGTTACAGATCTTTCATATTAATGTTTATGCATTATTAGATACCGGAGCCACAGTTTCTTATGTGACTCCTTATATAACAGTAGACTTCAGTATCAGTCTCAAAATCCTTTCAGAAACTTTCTCAGTTTCCACTCCTGTTGGTGATTCAGTCATAGCTAGACGGGTATATATAAATTGCCCAGTCACAGTTTCTCAAAAGGTCACCTCAATTGGTCTTGTAGAGTTAGGCATGACTGATTTTAATGTCATTCTTGACATGAATTAGCTCTACTCTTGTTACACCTCAATTGATTGTAGGAATTGAGTAGTCCATTTTCAGTTTCAAAATGAGGCAGTCATAGAGTGGAAGGGTAGTACCTTAGTGCCTATATGTCGGTTTTACTCTTACCTTAAGAATAGAAAATTGATATCCAAATAGTGCATCTATCATCTTGTTCGAGTTAAGGTCTTAATGTCTGAGAGCTCAAATTTTGAGTCAGTTTCAGTGACCAATGAATTCCCAGAAGTATTTCTTGAAGATCTGCCCGAATTTCCTCCCGAATGGGAAATTGGCTTCGGAATAGATCTCTTTCTAGTTACCCAACCTACTTTAATTCCACCCTACAGAATGGCTTTAGCCGAGCTTAAGGAATTGAAAGTGCAGTTGAAAGACCTTCTAGACAAGGGTTTCATCAGACCCAGCATCTCTCTATGGGGTGCTCCAGTTCTTTTCCTTTGTAAGAAAGGCGGTTCTATCAAAATGTACATCGACTATCGTCACTTGAACAAAGTCACAGTAAAGAAAAAGTATCCCATTCCCAAGTTTGATAACTTATTTGACTGATTTTAGGGTGCCAGTTGCTTTTCTAAGATAAACCTTAAATGCGACTATCCTCAGCTTAGAGTTGGAGAATATGACATTTAGAAGACAGTCTTCAAAACTCGATATGGTCACTTTGAATTTGTTGTTATGTCTTTTGGACTAACGAATTCTCTTGCAGCTTTTATGGACTTGATGAATAGGGTGTTCAAGACGTACTTGGACATGTTCGTTAAAGTCTTCATAGATGGTTACTACAGGTAGTTTGTTGTGGGATTTTACTCTATTGCTTCCCTTATGTCAAGATTGACTCAAAACAAAGTCAAGTTTTAGTAGTCTAATTCTTTCCAGTAGAGTATTTTAAGGAGTTGAAGACTCGACTCACCTCTGCTCTAGTTTTGACTCTGCCAGAGAGTTCAGATGGGGTTGTGGTTTATTATGATGCCTCCAGAGAGTTGGACTTGGTTGTGTATTAATGCAGCATGAAAAGGTCATAGCATATGCCTCTAGATAGCTCAAGCCTTATGAGAAGAATTACCCTACTCATGATCTTGAGTTGGCAACAATTGTTTTTTCCTTAAAGATTTGGAGGCATTATCTTTATGGGGTTCATGTTTATGTGTCCAGTGATCAAAAGAGCCTTCAGTATGTGTTCTGCCAGAAATATCTAAATCTGTGTCAGAGAAGGTGGATTATGATATGAGTTGTTAAAAGATTATAATATTAGTGTCTTGTAATATTTGGGTAAATCCAATGTTGTCGATGATGCTCTTAGTAAGTTGTCTATGGGAAGTGTTGCTCATATAGAAGATGAGAAGAAAGAGTTAGCTCGCGAGCTTCACTAGCTTGCTAAATTGGGAGTTTGGTTGGTTGACTCAGCGGAAGGTAGTATCTTGATTTAGAATCTTTATTAATAGCTGAGGTTAAAGAAAGCAAGATAGTGATCCTATTTTTCTTAAGTTGAAAGAAGAGTTTCAAAGTTAGAAGGTTGAGGTTTTCGCCCAAGGGGGGAGATGGTGTCCTATATTATCAGGGTAGACTAAATGTCCCATATGTGGATAACTTGAGACAGAAGATGCTAACAGAAGCTCATAGTTCTTAGTAATCTATTCACCCAGGATATGCTAAGATGTACCATGATCTACTAGAAGTCTATTGGTGGAATGACTTGAAGAAGGATATCGCAAAATTTATGGCTAAGTTTTCAAATTGCCAGCAAGTTAAGGTTGAGTACCAAGTACCTGGTGGTATGCTTTAGTATATAAATATTCCTACTTAGAAGTGAGAAATGGTGATTATGGACTTCATTATAGGGTTTCCTCGTACCTATCGACAACATAATTCTATTTGGCTTATCCTGTACCAAATGACTAAGTCAGCCCAATTCCTTCCAGTTAACAATTCAGATTCAGCCGAGGATTATGCTAGACTCTATATTAGGGAGTTGGTTAAATTACATGGAGTCCCTTTTACCATTATTTAAGACAGGGGTACTAAGTTTACCTTTTGATTCTTGAAGACTTTTTAGAAGGGCCTTGGTACCAAAGTTCATCTTAGTACGGCTTTTCATCCATAGACGGATGGTCAGGCAGAGTGGAATATTCAGACATTGGAGGATATGTTGATAGCATTTGTAATCTATTTCAAGGGTAGTTGGGATGATCATTTGCAATAGATCGAGTTTGCTTACAATAATAGCTACCACTCCTGTATTTCGATGGCCCCGTCTGAAGTACTTTATGGTAGGCAGTGTAGATCTCCAATTGGTTGGTTTTAACTAGGTGAAGATACCTGATAGGACCAGATTCATTTCATGAGGCTATGGAGAAAGTTCAGCTGATTAGAGAAAGGTTGAAAACAGCTCAGAGCCATCAGAAGTCCTATGCAGATGTGAGGAGAAGGGAGCTTGAGTTTGCTATTGGTGATTTTGTCCATTTGAAGGTTTCACCCATGAAAGGGGTGAAGATATTTTCTAAGAAGGGAAAGCTCAGTCCCCGCTATGTTGGTCCTTATAAGATTATGGGTCATTTTTGCAATGTAGCCTTTGAGCTAGATTTACCTGCCGACTTAGCATCAGTGCATCCAGTTTTCTATGTGTCCTTGTTAAAGAAATGCATTGGCGATCCCACATCGGTTATGCCCTTAAAGAGTATGGATGTGAAAGATAGTCTCTCTTACGAAGATGTCCAAGTTGAGATCCTTGACCGTCAGGCTCATAATTTGAGAAATAAAGAGGTTGTTTTGGTAAAGGTTCTTTGGCAAAATTATTTATTTGAGGAAGCTACTTAGGAAGCTGAGGAAAATATGATGACCAAGTACCCTAATCTTTTCTCTCTGAACTCAGTTCCAGAGTGAGGTAATAGTTTACCCTTAATTAATTCTTTCTGTTTCAGTTCACCCATTATTATCATGTCATAGCATGCATTCATGAGTTTAGTTCAGTCCATGTTTTAGTTACAGACTCAGTTATCATGTAAGTATTCATCTCTTAGAAATTCAGTGTTGGGATTAGAGCTATTTCCCTAACATTTCAGCTTATTTAGTTTTCATTCATGGACGAGTGATCCCAATGGGGAGATATTATAACACACCAAAAATCCAAGCTAAGATTAGCATCCTTCAACTACATGTAAAGTAAAACATTATGTTTTGGTAGTATGATAAGTGATTTATAAATGTATTAAGGCCACAAGTAACTCCTAGCTCATAGCCAAGTAGAAACCTTCCTTACCGGTGTTTTTCTTGTGAAGAATCTTGCTATTGTAAACTTCAACGAGAATAACTCCTAGATTCTCATATATTTTTTATCTCAAGAAACACCAAATGATATATATTTGAATTATCTTTCCAACACATCTAGTTTCGGCTTAATCCAATGTCGGAGCTGAGAGTTATTGCTATTTTAGTGAAGCACTGTCCAGCAGTAAGAACATACAATAGTAACCATGATCGTGGTTAGAAATCACGACCGTACAATGGTCTCATCTCCATGAAACATCCCCAAAAACCTGGTTGAAAAGTATACCTTCCAACAACGAAATGGAACCACGATCTTAGTTAGAAACGACGATCTTAGGTACGATCTTGACTTCTAAAGTTGATCTGATTGGAACCTACGACCTACAAACCAAGGTACTATCTTAGCTGAGTCCTACAATCATACCATGGCTCATCTAATAAATTCCAAAGATTCTCTAGTCCAGCCACCCCACCACAAATACCACCCACTAATGTAGGTGGGTCCCACGATGGTGGGATGGTCTGTACGACCCAATTCTATAGATTTTCAGTTACATTTTATGAGGAGCTTTGCAATCTTTTCCCATTCTTTTAACATCAAAACTACATAGTTTAAGCCACACCAAGCTTATTATCAGGATTAATATTACCCTAAGTCCCTTATTACTCAGAAAACACTCGACACTTAGCATCACAGAGAAAGCAAGGGGCAATTTCCTCTCTTCGGGGCAAACTAAGGTTGTTCAACTTCAATCTCCAATTTCAAAGATTTCTTCAAGGTTCTCATCTCCAGGTATGTGGGATTTCATCAATGGGTTTACTTTCTTCCATTAAGTCCTAAAATTAACTCAAATGATCAATTTAATTCCTTCCTTAGAGTTTAGGGTTCATGAATGTTGTGAATTTTTTGATATTCCAGTTCCTTGATCTCATTGAGTTAGAAACCCATGTTTTAACATGAATTTCAGTACCATTACATGTTCAAAATTACAAACTCTAATTATATTGTGAAATCTATGACTTTTGGACTTGAGTTATTAAATTTTTAATACACTCAAGTTATGGAATTGCCATAATAGTTGCATTCTTCAGATATGGTGGGTTATGAACACCCGATGTCCTAGGATTTCATGCATATATTATGAGTACTATACCCTCCAGTTTACATGTTTTTAATGCTTTCATATAATGCATGTATTTTAAGTCTTTAGAATATTTCTATTATTGTGCGTTTCAGTTATCAATTGTTATTCAGTTGGGAGTGGAACTTAGCATCGAGCAAACACAGGGATGAAGGCTCACCCGTCAGTTAGGCTGAGACCATTATTAGAAGTCCTTAAGTACCAGAACTATGATGCCATCATAGATTCTAAAGTTTCACCAGTCAGACCATGCTTGATACCTTATGTAACACCCCGTACCTTCCCGACCCTACTTGATAACCTTGAGCCATGTTTACCCTAAGTTCGAGAGCAATA
Source organism: Capsicum rhomboideum (assembly GCA_031232105.1). Taxonomy (NCBI): domain Eukaryota; kingdom Viridiplantae; phylum Streptophyta; class Magnoliopsida; order Solanales; family Solanaceae; genus Capsicum; species Capsicum rhomboideum. The sequence continues at coordinate 71,511,136 of CP124714.1, forward strand.
AGTATGTATTTTTCATTGTCATCAATGGAACATTTGTTATTATGGTAGAAAATGTGATTAGACCTTTGTAGTGGGTGGTGTTTGTGACTTTGTGAAGCATTTGTGGGGTGAAAAATTGAGGTTTAAGGGACATCCAAGCAAAGAATCTTAAAGCTAAAAGGTAAGCAAAAGGTTGGGACAAAAAGATCCAACCAAATCCGCAAAGAAAAGTCAAAATTAAAAATTTGGCATGGGGCGTTATAGAGGGTGTGCCAGGCTGCTCTGGCCCAAATTTTTGTTTCCACAGGCATCAAAGGGGCACGCCAAGCGGCGTGCCAGGGTGGTTTTCGCCAAAATTTTTCTTCGACTATTATGATGTATATAAGACTTTTAAGTCATGGTATCATTACCCCATCATAGTAGGACTATTCGTAAGCGCGTTTAGCATCCGAGTTGGGGTTAATTCTTCGTCACAAGTGTTTTAACAAATTATGTTCAAATAAGCCATGAGTGACTAGAATTTCTATTTTTGCGATTGAGGCTACGATCGGGAATCTCCTAAGTGAATATTGTCGTGACAATTATGGAATTAATTAAACATGAGATATATTATGGATTACACATTGATTTTTGTGGGCTAAGATAATATGTGTTAATGGGCTCAAAGGAAGGCCCAAAATGAATTAAAAGACATGGCCAAATGGGTCAAATGACCCATTCTTGCTTTGACAAGTCAATTATTGACTTAAATGGCTAAGGATGAGTTTAAGGGGCTATAAAAGGGCAAGGAAATCAGATTTTATTCATGAGAAGGCACAGGTATTTGTAGACTTTTCCAAGAAACCAAAAAAGAGACATTTTCTCTCAAATTATCAAACCCTAAGTCATCTCCTTGAGCAAGATCATCATTCTAAAGCTTGGGTAAGTGTTTATTCTTATGAATTAATATAATATGTACATGAGAGGTTATGTATATCATTGTGGTTATGTTGGCAAGGTGTTGAATAGTGCACTTTGGATTTTTGCTAAAAGATGCGCATTCTTGTGAATTAAACTTGAAAAAGGACTTGATGTTTTGATGAAAGTGAATGGTGTGGATGATACCTCAACATGTATGGTGTGGTTATGTCCAAAACTTGTTATTTTTCTCTATTGGTATTGAGAAACTTGGTTATAGAGAAACTTGGTGTGAAAAGCTATTGGTATTGATGTTGTGGTACATGTGTGGCATGATTGGGGTATTGTTGGTATGAAAATGCTGTAAATGGTATTGTAGAGAAGGAAATGACATTTTAAAGGAAAACATGTAACTCATTGTCGTCATATGAATTTGTAAGGTAGTTGGTGGTTAATGTAAACTCCGTTATGTACTAGTGATGTAGAGTGAAACATAAGTATGGAGAGGGCTTATTGTATGCACATTTAAGATTGTATATTCAATTGAGAATACAAGATATGTAAGGTTATTCTATCAGTATCCTTCTACAGCACATAGTAGTCACATTGACATATTATTTGTCCCATTCCAAAATGTTCTAAGGTATCCTATATCCGGTTACCAATTGTTATTATCACATGTTTCCTACTCATTGATCAATTGTGATTCACATGTCTCATGTTCATTGACTAATGTTCCAAAGGTCCCATGGTTCCAATAATGTTATGTTCCAAAGTTCCAATAAGTGTTTGTACACATGTCTCTTCTTTATTGACTATTGTTCCATGCTTCCAACAATATTATGTCAAGTGAATGTAACAATCTCTAAAAAGTGAATGTACCAATCTCTCACAAGTAAAGGTATCAATCTCAAAAGTAAAGAATAAAGTAATGCATATATGTGGTTAATGATTGAGTATGGGTGGTAGCTTTGGGGGTGAAATGCCTGGCTCAAGCCGATCTCGAGATTATTGGATCAGGGGGCATTCCTAGAGGCATAAGCCTATCTCGGACCGATCCTGACAGGGGTAGCTCTAGAGGTAAAAACTTATCTTGAGCCAAACCTGATAAGTTGATTAATGTGTGGTAGCTCTAGAGGTAATAACCTAGCTCGAGCCGAACCCGATGCTTTGATTTATGGGTGGTAGCTCTAGAGGTATAAGCCTAGCTTGAGTCGATCCCAACATAATGTTATGTTATGTAAAGACCCACTGATCAGTCGGGACCCGGGTACATAGTGACCTAAGTGATGATGAGCAAGCAAAGAAGTAAAGAAGCAAAGAAAGTAATGAAAGCAATACACATGGTTTCCAAAGTACAGAAGGGTGACTTATCCATAATGATTATTCATTTGTATTTGATTTCATTGATATATTTATGTATCATACAGTTTTATATGGCCATACATACTCAGTACATTCTTCGTACTGGCCCCCTTGGGGGGGATTTACCTTACTTACTGCAGGCACAGGTACTAGTAGACCTCCACAGTAGAGTGCGGATCATTTGCAGATTTTTGGTGAGCTCCAGTTGGTTTGGGGCTTTCCGAGTCATAGTGTATACTGATTTTGGTATTGTAAATATTGTATAAAGCGGGGACTTGTCCTGACTCTAGCTTGGCTATGTATCTGTATCTGTAGAGGATCTGTAGACATATGTGGGATGAGGAATATAACAGATGGATGGCCATGTTGATTCGATGGCTCTAACAGCCAAGTTTCTTATATGCATATATCACATATTTCCATAACTTCCGCTATTGACATTTTATACCTCTATGTGATGGTGCTGCTTATTGAATGATATGTATATGAATAGACATGAGAAAAGATTGGTTCTCTAGGGCCTCATCAGCTTCGGGTGCCAGTCCGCCTCGTTGGAACTCAGGGCGTGACACCTTAGTCCTTATGGATATTAGTTTAGTGGATCCACGTCTGTCAGTGTTCATACCCTTGTCAAGGTACAGAGCACCCTTCCAAATTGGGTTATAGGTTGGACCCCAATTAGCTCAGATTGGGGTATGTTGGTTAGTATTAGCTCCCATAGCCCACAGTTCAGATACAGATAGTTGCATGACGTCGTACTCAATTATTCAGAATATCATATCGTATATATTCATTACTTGGTCTTGCATCAGTTTACCATTTCATATGCATCATGTTAAGCTTATATCAGTTATTTCTCATCTCACGTGCTCCGTACATTTAAAGTACTGATCATATAATTTCATTTGCGTTATATTGTCTTATAACATAGGTTCTGATGTTCAGTATCTGGATCGTGCTTAGTACGATTCCACACCCCAACAGAATTAGTGTTTAGTCATTCCTCATCATTTGAGGTAATTAGTATTTCTTTATAGTATTATTTTAGTTTCATACAGTTAGAGTTAGTTGGGGGCTTATCCCAACAACTCATCTTATCAGATAGATTTTTTTTTCTTGTTTATGAGTTTTATTCAGATATTGTCACTTGGACTATTGCCAGACTTATTACTTAGAATGTTAATTTTTGCACAAATGATTTCTAGATTATTTAAGTATTCATAGTGTCATTCCAGGATGAGTGTTAGCTTGGGGTCACTTGTGACTCTAAGCACTATGTTACGACTAGGGGTAGTCGCGGGTCGTGAAAAATATTGTATCAGAGCATCAGGTTTAAAGTGTCGAAGGGTATCTGAATGCCGCCTTGAGTAGAGTCTTGTTCATGGATGTGAAGCATGCTACACTTATGAGTCAGAGGGTATGAAACATTTTAGGCAAAGTTTCACTTCTTTTATGTTCATATCCTGTGATATATAGTGACTCTATTAAAATCTTCATCTAACTCGTGCTCTTCGCGTTTATAGAAAATACCTCCCAGAAGAGCCAACGAAAGGAGAAACAAAAATGGTAACAAAAATGGGAACAAGCAAGCATAACAGCTCTAGCAGACCATTTGAAAGAGAAAGTCTCTCATATCAAGTTCAGTACTACTTTCACGGTTCTAGCTCAACCCATGACCACTCAGGCTAATAAACAGGTTGTTGCCCCAATCAAATCCACTGGTACAACCATAACAACTAGAGTTTAGGACTTCACTCGAATAAATCCTCTTAAGTTCTATGGTTTTACGACCGAGGAAGATCCATAAAAATTCTTGATGATATTCAGAAGGTTGCTAAAATTATTGGTGTCACTCTAGTTAAGAGTGCCTACATGGGTCAGTTGAAGGGTGTAGCTCACACTTGGTGTAAGCATTAGAAGGAGGATAGAGGTGTAGATGTAGGACCTGTAGAATGAGAGGAGTTTATTTGAAGCAGGGAAACATGAGTGTGAAAGAGTATTCTCTTAAGTTTATTTAATTGGCTAAGTATGCACCGATAATGGTTACTGACTCCAGACCCCACATAAGTATGTTCATGACAGGTGTTTCCAAGGATGTGTTTAAAGAGTGTAGGATTGCTATGTTGGTTAAGGAGGTAGACATCTCCCGATTGATGGTTCATGATCAACATATTTAAGAAGAGAAAATTAAGGAGAAGGAAAGGGAAAGTAAGAGAGCCAGAATAGGTAGCATTAATTTCTCCCAGCAGAGGTCAGATGGTGGTAATTGTTCTTCGTTCCTCCAGAAATCATTAACTCCAGCCCCATTTTTTTATTGTGCTCCAGTACATAAGTTCAAGCATGATATTTGGGATAGAGCACCAGGTTCTACATCCTAGGGTAGTGTGAATAGTGATCGTACTAACTCGATTTGCAAAAAATATGGTAAGAACCACAAGGGTAAGTGTATGGATGGAAGTGATGCTTAGTATAGGTGTGTCAAGCCAGGACACATATTGTGGGGGTGTACAGTGGCTTTGCATAGAGACAAAGGTACTTATCATCAGAACCATTCTAACTCTTCATCAGTTCTAGCAGGTCGCCCGACTCAGCAGGGTGCCTCATCTAGTGTAGTTGGCGTACAGCGTCAGAATAGGTTTTATGCCCTTTAAACATGACAGGATCTAGAGGTATCTCCTTATGTAGTCACTGGTACATTACAGATCTTTCATATTAATGTCTATGCATTGTTAGATCCCAGAGCCACTGTTTCTTTTGTGACTCCTTATATAGCAGTAGTCTTCAGTGCTAGTCTAGAAATCCTTTCAGAACCTTTCTCAATTTCCACTCCGATTGGTGATTCAGTCATAGCTATATGGGTATACAGAAATTGCCCAGTCATACTTTCTCAAAAATTTACCTTAGTTGGTCTTGTAGAGTTAGATAGGACTGATTTTGATGTCATTTTTAGTATGGATTAGCTCTACTCTTGCTACACCTCAATTGATTATAGAAATAGAGTAGTCCATTTTTAGTTTCAAAATGTGGCAGTCATAGGTACAGAGCACCCTTCCAGATGGGGTTACAGGTTAGATCCCGATTAGCTCATATTTGGGTATGTTGGTTAGCAGTAGCTCTCATAGTCCACAGTTCAGATACAGATAGTTGCATGACCTTGTACTCTGTTATTCAACATATCATATAGTACATTTGCATTAGTTTGTCTTGCATCAGTTTACCATATCACATGCATCTTGTTCAACTTATAAAAGCTATTTCCCATCCTACGTACTCAGTACATTTAAAGTACTGATCACATAATTTCCTTTGCGATATACTATCTGATAACATAGGTTCTGATGTTTAGTATCTGGATCATGCTTAGTACAATTCCACACCACATTAGTATCAGTGTTTAGTTAGTCCTCATCATTCGAGGTAATTAGTATTTCTTAATAGTATTATTTTAGTTTCATATAGTTAGAGCTAGTTGGGGGCTTGTTCGAACAACTCATCTTACGTAGAGTCTTTCGGACAGTCAGATAGATTTTTTTTTTAGATTTATGAGTTTTATTTAGATATTGTCACTTGGGCTATTGCCAGACTTATTACTTAGATTATTAATTTATGCATAAGTGATTTCTAGATTATTTAAGTATTGATAATGTCATTCCAGGACAGTTGTTATCTTGGGGTCACTTGTGGCTCTAAGCACCGTATTATGACTAAGGGTAGTCACGGGGTCGTGAAAAACTTTGTATCGGAGCATCAGGCTTAATGTGTCGAAGGTTATTTGAAAGCCGCATTGATTAGAGTCTTGTTCATGGGTGTAACACCCCGTACCAACTACACCCTACATGACGACGTTGAACAATGGTTACGCAAGTGTCGAGATCCAAAGTATGAATTTTGTAATGTTATTGATGAGACAAGTGATATTGGGCCTAGTACATGGGATTAGACCTTTGTAGGAGGTGTAACACCTGTATGTTGTCAAACCTATACGACTACGTGTACATTTATGGAATTAGTAAAACATGGGAGATTTGATGAACTATACATTAATTTTTGGGTATGAATAAGTCTTGCATCATTGGGCACAAAGTGAAGCCCAAAAGTAATAAGAAGACATGGCCCAACATGGAAATTGACCCATTCTTCCAATCTTCCATTTGAAGCAACCATGCATTTAATGCCAAGAGATGGATAAGGGTGACTTAGGGGATATATATGTATATATGAGGAGTTATTCATCCAATTGGTGGGCTCAATTAACAATTTGCTAATGGGCCAAATGAGGCCCAAAACAAGAACAAAAAGATTAGGCCCAATGGGGCAAAACATGATCCATTCTTCCTTTGACCAAAACAATTATTGGTTCCAAATGGCTAAGGATAACCATGAGTACTATATAAAGACATAAAGGGCCGATATTTTTATTCATACAAACACACATGCCTCTTGAGATATTTCCAAACCCATTTTTCTCGAACCCAAACCCTAAGCTCTAATCCTTTTTGACAAAGATCATAACTTGGTGAGTATTGGTAAGTGTATATTATTATGGTTTAATATATTTTATGCATGGAAAATGATTTATACTATGTTGGTTATGTTGGTGGAGTGTGAGAAGTTCACTATGTGTGAAGTGTATGTGTTTGTCAATTTGGAGGATGGTTTTGCCTTGTAAACTTGAACATGGGCTTATGGTCTTGAAGAAAATGAATTTGATGGGTTCAATATTGTCATGTGAGATGTGATTATAGTCTCCCCTTGTTTGGTAATGGTGTATAATATTTGAAATTTCTATTGTGAAATTGGTGATGGTCTTCGTGGCGGATTGGCCGTAAAGTGTCATTTTGGTGATGTTATGTGTGTTGTGAGACCATGGATGGTTTTTGGCATGTTAGATGATCAAAAATATGTTAAAATAAGTTTGGTTATGATCATGGACCATTCATTGCATAAAAAGACCCCAAAAAGACCATTTCGGACCAAAACGGGCACCCGCCCTCGCAGACGAAGCACCTGCGGGCGCAGGTGCCAATGCAGGTGCCTCTGGATACTGCCAAAGGTCACCTACGTACATAGGTCATCCACCTGCGGGCGCCGGTGTCTTAGCGGATCTGCCCAGAACTCTGAATTGCTTGTTTTTGCATCCCTTTGGCCCCCCGAAACCCTTATACCCTTCATGGATGTAATTATTAACTTGTGATGTCTTTTTAATGACCTTAAAGTGTCGTATGAAGTCATGTTGGACTGTATTAAATGTGTATGGTTGTTCATATGTTGTTATGAGGCAAATTGATAAGCGTAAATGTGACGGAATGGAAATGAGAAGGCATAAGTGTGGTGCGAAATGCTATTGTTGTATGAAATCTTGGTCAATGAGTGGAATGTTATGGTAGTGTTGGCATGATGATGCGATAAATTACATTGTAATAAGGCGAAATGATGTTCTAAAGTAACTATGTGATTCATGGTCATCTTATGCACTTGTAAGGTAGTTGGTTGCTAATATAAGCTTCGTTATGTGCTTGTGATGTAGAGTAGGGCGTAAGGAAAGAGCTGGACTATTGTATTTCCATATAATCTTGTGTATGCATAGTGAGACGCAAAGGTATGTAAGGTTACTCTTCTATATCTTTCTGCAACATATGGTGTTCACATTGTCAGAGTACTCATTCGATTCCGAAATACTCTAAGGTATTCCATATCCGAGAGTTGGCTAGAGTTACTCATATGTTCCTTATTCATTGGTCAATGGTGAATCATATGACTCATGTTCATTGGTTGACTTATGTTCATTGGTTGACTCATGTCCATTTGTTGACTCACGTTCATTGGCTAATGTGTCAAGAGTTCCAAATGTTGTAAGGTATTGCATCTCAGGTTGGTGAACAGTTGATATCCACATGTATCGTATTTATTAATCATTATACTAAGGTTCCAAAAGTGTTACATACCAAAGGGGTCCTATAGTATTTTAACTAAGGTAGACATATATTGTTATTCATATGTGTTTTACTCCTAGACGAATCATGACCCACTTCGTGCTTATTTATGGACGGAAGTTCTTAAGTTGTCATATGTTGTAAAGTCTAAGAGAACTATCTTAACAAGAGTAATGAGGTAAAGAGGGCTTGTTTAGTTTGAATAACATTATTCCAATCATGTCATGATCCAAAGTTCCAATAGAGTTATACACATGTCTCATATTCATCAGTAATGTTCCAAAAGTCCAATGAGGTTATGTTCCAAGGTTTCAATAGTGGTTATAACCATTTGTCTTGTTCATTGATCATTGTCCAATGGTTCCAGCAGTGTTATGTTTCCATGGAGGCTATGTTCCAATAATGTTTATTTGCATGATTCTCACTCATTGATTATTGATCCAAAGCTTCAAATAAAGTTGTGACTATCATTGTATCGATCATTCATAAGCAAAAGTATCAATCTCTCATAAGTGAATGAAACAATCTCTCATAAGTAAAGGTGTGAATCTCTCAAAATTAAAGGAAGAAAGTAATGAGAACCGGGATGACTCAAAGGGGCACATAAGCCTAGCTCGAGCGGACCCTAATACTACCCACAATAAAGTGGATTCCCACCAAAGAGTGGATGACTACCCACAATAAAGTGGATGCCCACCAAGAGTGGATGACTACCCACAATAAAGTGGATGCTCACCAAAGAGTGGATGACTACCCACAATAAAGTGGATGCCCACCAAAGAGTGGATGACTACCCACAATAAAGTGGATGCCCACCAAGAGTGGATGAGTACCCACAATAAAGTGGATGCCCAGCAAAAGATGGCCGATTATAAAAACCCACCAATAAGGAGGATGACTAATAAAGATGATGAATGTAAGTAAGGAATATAATAAACGTAATATACATTGTTCCACGTTTATAGAAAGAGAGTTTATTCACGTTCATTACTCCTTTATATTGATTCCATTATTATTGTTGTTCTATATAATGATTTCTTATGATCCTTGCATACTCAGTACATTCTTCGTACTGACCTCCTCGGGGGACTTACCTTACATGTTGCAGGTGCAGGCATTAGTAGACCTCCTCAGTAGACTGTGGATCATTTGCAGTGTTTTGGTGAGCTCCACTTGGTTCGGAGCTTTCTAGGTCATAGTTGTGTATTTGTTTTAATATTGTATAAAGCGGGGACTTGACCCGACTTTAAGTTGGTCTTGTCGATGCATCTGTTAGAGGTTTTGTAGACATATGTGGGTATATGGATGTAAGATGTATGTTCATTTTGATTTGATGGCCCCAACAGCCAAGTTTTATATTTGTATATGTATGGTATTTTACATTTCATCAATTACATGAGACAGTATGTTATTCATTTGAGGTTATGCATATGAATTTTCATGAGCAAAGATTGGTTCTCTCGGGCCATATCGGCTTCGGGTTCCAATCACGCCTCAATGGGATTTTGGTGTGTGACAATGGGTGTGAAGCATGCCACACTTATGAGTGAGATTCTATGAAACATTTTAGGAAAATTTTCACTTCTTTCATCTTCATATCGTACGATAGAGTGTGACTCTATTAAAATCTTTATATAACTCATGCTTTACGTATTTATAGAAAATACCTCCCAAAAGAGCCATCGGAAGGAGAAACAAAAATGGAAACAAGCAAGCACCAAAGCTCTAGCAGACCCTTTGAATGAGAAAGTATCTCATACTGAGTTCAGTACTGCTTTTAGGGTGCTAGCTCTGCCCATGACCACTCAGGCTGATCAACAGGTTGTTGCACCGATCAAATACACTGGTAACACTGCAACAGCTAGTGTTCGGGACTTCACTTGAATGAATCCTCCAAAGTTACATGGTTCTAAGACTTAGGAAGATCCACAAGAGTTCTTGATGATATTCCAAAGGTTACTAAAATTATGGGTGTCACTCAAGTTAAGAGTGCCTACATGGATCAGTTGAAGGGAGTAGCTCACACTTGGTTCAAGCATTGGAAGGAGGATAAAGGTGTAGATGTAGGACCAATAGAATGGAAAGAGTTTTGTTGCTGCTTTTCTGGACAGGTTCTTCTCACTTGAGTTTAGGGAAGCCAAGGTTCAAGAGTTCATTAATTTGAAGGGTAACATGAGTTTGAAAGAGTATTCTCTTAAGTTTACTTAACTGGCTACGTAAGCACCGATAATGGTTACTGACTCCAGAGCCTCTATAAGTATGTTTGTGACAGGCGATTTCGAGGATATGGTTGTAGAGTGTAGGATTGCTATGTTGGTTAGGGAGGTAAACATATCAAGGTTGATGGTTCATGATCAACATATTAAATAAGAGAAAATTAAGGAGAAGGAAAGGGAAAGTAAAAGAGCCATGATAGGTAGCTTAAATTTCTCCCAGCAAAGGTCAGATGGTGGTAGTGTTCTTAGTTACGCCAGAAATAATAAACTCCAGCCAAATCTTTTTCTAGTGCTCCTGTACACAAGTTCAAGCAAGATAATAGGGATAAAGCACCAGGCTCTACGTCCCAGGGTAGTGTGAATAGTGATCGTACTAACTCGATTTGCAAAAAATATAGTAAGAACCACAAGGGTAAGTGTATGAATGGTAGTGATGCTTGTTTTAGGTGTGGCAACCATGCCACAGATTATGGGAGTATCCAGTGGCTTCGTAGAGAGGCAGAGATACTCATCATCAGAATTATTCTAACTCCTCATCAGTTCTAGTAGGTTGACCAACTCAGTAGGGTGCCTCATCTATTGTAGTTGGCGGACAACGTCAGAATAGGTTCTATGCCCTTCAAACTTGACAGGATCAGGAGGATTCTCCTGATGTAGTCACTGGTACGTTACAGATCTTTCATATTAATGTCTATGCATTATTAGATCCCAGAGCCACAGTTTCTTTTGTGACTCCTTATATAGCATTAGACTTCAGTGTCAGTCCCAAAATCCTTTCAGAACCTTTCTCAGTTCCCACTCCAGTTGGTGATTCAGTCCTAGCTAGACGGGTATACAGAAATTGCCCAGTCATAGTTTCTCATAAAGTCACCTCAGTTGTTCTTGTAGAGTTTAACATGACTGATTTTAATTTTATTCTTGGCATGGATTATCTCTACTCTTGTTACACCTCAATTGATTGTAGAAATAGAGTAGTCCATTTTCAGTTTCAAAATAAGGCAGTCATAGAGTGGAAGGGTAGTACTTCAGTGCCTATGTGTCGGTTTTTCTCTTACCTTAAGGATAGAAAAATGATTTCCAAAAGGTGCACCTATCATCTTGTGCGGGTTAAGGTCTCAAAGTCTGAGAGCCCAAATTTTTAGTAACTTCCAGTGACCAATGAATTCCCAGAAGTGTTTCTTGAAGATCTGCCCAGAGTTCCTCCCGAACGGGAAATTGGCTTTGGAATAGATCTCTTTCTAATTACCCAACCTACATCAATTCCACCCTATAGAATGGCTTTAGCCGAGCTTAAGGAATTGAAAGTGCAGTTGAAAGACCTTCTAGACAAGGGTTTTATCTGACCCAACATCTCTTTATAGGGTGCTCCAGTTCTTTTCCTTTGTAAGAAAGGCGGTTCTCTCAAAATGTGCATCGATTACCGTCACTTGAACAAAGTTACAGTAAATAAAAAGTATCCCATTCCCAAGTTTGATAACTTATTTGAATGATTTCAGGGTGCCAATTGCTTCTCTAAGATAAACCTTAGATGCGACTATCATCAGCTTAGAGTTGAAGAATATGACATTCAGAAGACAGTCTTCAAAACTCGATATGGTCACTTTGAATTTGTTGTTATGTCTTTTGGACTAACAAATTCTCTTGCAGCTTTTATGGACTTGATGAATAGGGTGTTCAAGAAGTACTTGGACATGTTCGTTAAAGTCTTCATAGATGGTTACTACAGGCAGTTTGTTGTGGGATTTTACTCTATTGCTTCCCCTATGTCAAGATTGACTCAAAAGAAAGTCAAGTTTTAGTGGTCTAATTCTTTCCAGTAGAGTATTTTAAGGAGTTGAAGACTCGACTAACCTCCACTCTAGTTTTGACTCTGCTAGAGAGTTCAGATGGGGTTGTGGTTTATTGTGATGCCTCCAGAGTTAGACTTGGTTGTGTATTAATGCAACATGACAAGGTCATAACATATGCCTCTAGATAGCTCAAGCCTTATGAGAAGGATTACCCGACTCATGGTCTTGAGTTGGCAACAATTGTTTTTTCCTTAAAAATTTGGAGGCATTAACTTTATGGGGTTTATATGTTCAGTGATCAAAAGAGCCTTCAGTATGTGTTCATCCAGAAATATCTAAATCTGATTCAGAGAAGGTGGATTATGATATGAGTTGTTAAACCATTATGATATGAGTGTCTTGTACTATTTTGGTAAATCCAATGTTGTGGATGACGCTATTAGTAAGTTGTCTATGGGAAGTGTTGCTCATATAGAAGATGAGAAGAAAGAGTTAGCTCGTGAGGTTTACCAGCTTGCTAAATTGGGAGTTTGGTTGGTTGACTCAGCAGAAGGTAGTATCTTGATTCAGAATCTTTGTTAATAGCTGAGGTGAAACAAATCAAGATAGTGATCCTATTTTTCTTAAGTTGAACGATGAGGTCCAGAGTTAGAAGGTTTAGGTTTTCTCCCAAGGGGAGATGGTGTCCTATATTGTCAGGGTAGACTATATGTCCCAGATGTGGATAACTTGAGACAACAGATGCTAACAGAAGCTCACAGTTCTTAGTATTCTATTCATCCAGGATCCGCTAAGATGTACCGTGATCTACTGGAAATCTATTGGTGGAATGACTTGAAGAAGGATATCGCAAAATTTATGGCTAAGTTTTCAAATTGCCAGCAAGTTAAGTTTGAGTACAAAAGACCTTGTGGTATGCTTTAGTATATCAATATTCCTACTTAGAAGTGGGAAATGGTGAATATGGACTTCATTAAAGAGGTTTCCTCGTACCTATCGACAACATAATTTTATTTGGCTTATCATGGACCAAATGACTAAGTCAGCCCATTTCCTTCCAGTTAACAGTTCAGATTCAACCGAGGATTATGCTAGACTCTATCTTAGGGAGTTGGTGAAATTAAATGGAGTCCCTTTTACCATCATTTAAGACAGAGGTAATAAGTTTACTTCTTGATTTTGGAAGACTTTTCAGAAGGGCCTTGGTCCCAAAGTTCATCTTAGTACGGTTTTTCATCCATAGATGGATAGTCAGGCAGAGTGGACCATTCGTACATTGGAGGATATTTTAATAGCATGTGTTATCTATTTCAAGGGTATTTGGGATGATCATTTGTATTTGATCGAGTTTGCTTACAATAATAGCTACCACTCCAGTATTGGGATGGCCCCGTCTAAAGTACTTTATGGTAGGCAGTGTAGATCTCCAATTGGTTTGTTTGGAGTAGGTGAAGATACCCTGATAGGGACAGATTCAGTTTATGAGGCTGGGGAGAAAGTTCATCTTATTAGAGAAAGGTTAAAAATAGCTCAGAGCCATCAGAAGTCCTATGCAGATGTGAGGAGAAGGGGGCTTGAATTTGGTATTGGTGATTTTGTCTATTTAAAGGTTTCACCCTGTAAAGGGGTGAAGAGATTTGTTACAAAGGGAAAGCTCAGTCCCAGCTATGTTGGTCCTTATAAGATTATGGGTCGTTCTTGCAATGTAACCTATGAGCCAGATTTACCTGCCGATTTAGCATCAGTGCATCAAGTTTTCTATGTGTCCTTGTTAAAGAAATGCGTTGGTGATCCCACATAGGTTGTACCCTTAGAGAGTTTGGATGTGAAAGATAGTCTCTCTTACGAAGATGTCCAGGTTGACATCCTTAACCATCAGGTTCGTAAGTTGAGAAATAAAGAGGTCATTTTGGTAAAGGTTCTTTTGAAAAATTAGTTATTTGAGGGAGCTACTTAGGAAGCAGAGGAAAATATGATGACCAAGTACCCTAATCTTTTCTCTCCTAACTCAGTTCCATAGTGAGGTAATAGTTTACCCTTAATTAATTCTTTTTATTTCAGGTCACCCAATTATTATCATGTCATAACATGCATTCATGAGTTTAGTTCAGTCCATGTTTCAGTTACAGACTCAGTTATCATGTCAGTATTCAGCTCTTAGAAATTCAGTGTTGGGATTAGAGCTATTTCCCTAACATTTCAGCTTATTTAGTTTTCATTCGTGGACGAGTGATCCCAATGGGGAGATATTATAACACCCCAAAAATTCAAGATAATATTAGCATCCTTCAAGTAAATGTAAAATAAAACATTATGCTTTGATAGTATGATAAGTGATTTAGACATGTATTAAGGCCACAAGTAACTCTTAGCTCATAGCCAAGTAGATACCTTCCTTACCGGTGGTTTTCTTGTGAAGAATCTTGCTATAGCCAATTTCAAACGAGCATAACTCCTAGATTCTCATATATGTTTTATCTTAAGAAACACCAAATGATATATATTTGATTTATCTTTCCAACGCATCCAGTTTTGGCTTAATCCAATGTCGGAGCTGAGAGTTATGGCCATTTTAGTAAAGCACTGTCCAGCAGTAAGAACATACAATAGTAACCATGATCGTGGTTAGAAATTACGACCGTACAATGGTCTCATCGGCATGAAACAGACCCAAAAAACTAAAATTTGACAAGTATACCTTCCAACCACCAAAGGGTACCACGATCTTAGTTAGAAACAACGATCGTAGGTACGATCTTGACTTCTAAAGTTGATCTGATTGGAAGCTACGACCTACAAACCAAGGTACTATCTTAGACGAGTCCCACAATCATACCATGGCTCATCTAATAAAGTCCAAAGAATCTCTAGTCCAACCACCCTACCACAAACACCACCCACTATTGTAGGTGGGTCCCACGATGGTGGGATGGTCTGTACGACCCAATTCTATAGTTTTTCAGTTACATTTTATGAGGAACTTTGCAATTTTTTCCCACTCTTTAAACATCAAAACTATGCAGTTTAATCCATGACAAAGCTTGTTATTAGGATTAATATTACCCTAAGTCCCTCATTACTCAAAAAACACTCGACACTTAGCATCACAGAGAAGGTAAGAGGCGATTTCCTCTCTTCAGGGCAAACTAAGGTTGTTCAACTTCAGTCTCCAATTTCAAAGATTTCTTCAAGGTTCTCATCTCCAGGTATGTGGGATTTCATCAATGGGTGTACTTTCACCCATTGAGTCCTAAAATTAACTCAAATGATCAATTTAATTTCTTTCTTAGAGTTTAGGGTTCATGAATGTTGTGAATCTCTTGATATTCCAGTTCCATAATCTCATTGAGTTATAAACCCATGTTTTAACATGAATTTCAGTACCATTACATGTTTAAAATTACAAACCCTAATTATATTGTGAAATCTATGACTTTTGGACTTGAGTTATTAAATTTTTCATACACTCAGTTTATGGAATTGCCATAATAGTTGCATTCTTCGGATATGGTGGGTTATGAACACCCGATGACCTAGGATTTCATACATATATTATGAATACTATACCCTCTAGTTTACATATTTTTAATTCTCTCATATAATGCATGTATTTTAAGTCTTAAGAATATTACTATTATTGTGCATTTCAGTTATCGATTATTATTCAGTTGTGAGTGGAACTTAGCATCGAGCAGACGTAGGGATGAAGGCTCACCCGATAGTTAGGCTAAGACCATTATTAGAAGTCCTTAAGTACCAGAACTATGATGCCATCATAGATTCTAAAGTGTCACTAGTCAGACCATGCTTGATACATTTGTATTTATGGATATTAGATTAGTAGATCCACGTCAGTCAGTGTTCATACCCTTGGCAAGGTACAAAGCACCCTTCAAAATTGGGTTACAGGTTGGATCCCAATTAGCTCAGAATTAGGTATGTTGGGTAGCAGTAGCTTCCATAGTCCATAATTTAGATACAGATAGTTGTATGACGTCGTACTCAGTTATTCAGCATATCATATCGTACATATTAATTAATTGGTTTTACATCAGTTTACCATTTCACATGTATCATGTTAAGCTTATATCAGTTATTTCCCATCTCACGTGCTCAGTACATTTAAAGTATTGATCACATAATTTCATTTGTGCTATATTGTCTTATAACATAGGTTCTGACATTCAGTATCTGGATCGTGCTTAGTACAGTTAGAGTTAGTTAGGGGCTTCTCCCAACAACTCATCTTACGTAGAGTCTTTCAGATAGTCAGATAGATTTTTTTCTGGTTTATGAGTTTTATTCAGATATTGTCTCTTGGACTTTTGCCAGACTTATTACTTAGATTATTAATTTCTGCATAAATGATTTCTAGATTATTTAAGTATTCATAATGTCATGCCAGAATGGGTGTTAGCTTGGGGTCACTTGTGGCTCTAAGCACCATGTTATGACTAGGGGTAGTCACGAGTCATGACAAATCTTGTATTAGAGCATCAGGTTTAAAGTGTCGAAGGGTATCTAAAAGCCGCCTGTGTAGAGTCTTGTTCATGGGTATGAAGCACGCTACACTTATGAGTGAGAGGCTATGAAACATTTTAGGCAAAGTTTCACTTCTTTCATGTTCATAGCCTGTGAAAGAGTGTGACTCTATTAAAATCTTCATCTAACTTGTGCTCTACGTGTTTGTAGAAAATACCTCCCAAAAGAGCCAACGGAAGGAGAAACAAAAATGGTAACAAGAATGGGAACAAGCAAGCACCACAGCTCTAGCAGACTATTTGAACGAGAAAGTCTCTCTTACTAAGTTCAGTACTGCTTTCACGGTGCTAGCTCAACCCAAGACCACTCAGGCTAATAAACAGGTTGTTACCCCAATCAAATCCTCTAGTACCACAACAACAACTAAAGTCTGGGACTTCACTCGAATAAATCTTCTTAAGTTCTATGGTTTTAAAACTGAGGAAGATCCACAAAAGTTCTTGATGATATTCAAAAGGTTACTAAAATTATTGGTGTCACTCTAGTTAAAAGTGCCTACATGGGTTAGTTGAAGGGTGTAGCTCACACTTGGTTTAAGCATTGGAAGGAGGATAGATGTGCAGATGCGGGACCTGTAGAATGGGAGGAGTTTATTGCTGCTTTTCTGGACAAGTTCTTCCCACTTGAGTTTTAGAAAGCCAAGGTTCAAGAGTTCATTAATTTGAAGCAGGGAAACATGAGTGTGAAAGAGTATTCTTTTAAGTTTACTTAACTGGCTAAGTATGCACCAATAATGGTTACTGACTCCAGAACCCGCATAAGTATGTTCGTGACAGGTGTATCCGAGGATGTTTTTAAAGAATGTAGGATTGCTATGTTGGTTAAGGAGGTAGACATCTCCCTGTTGATGGCTCATGCTCAACATGTTAAAGAAGAGAAAATTAAGGAGAAGGAAAGGGAAAGTAAGAGAGTCATAATTGGTAGCCTTAATTTCTACCAGCGGAGGTCAGATGGTGGTAATTGTTCTTAGTTCCACCAGAAATCATCAACTCCAGCCCCATCTTTTTCTTGTGCTCCAATACACAAGTTCAAGCAAGATAATTAAGATAAAGCACCAGGCTCTACATCCCAGGGTAGTGTGAATAGTAATTGTACTAACCCGATTTGCAAGAAATATGGTAAGTGTATAGATGGTAGTGATGCTTGTTTATGGTGTGTCAAGCCAGGCCACAGATTGTGGAAGTGTCTAGTGGCTTCGCATAGAGGTAGAGGTACTCATCATCAGAATCATTCTAACTCTTCATTAGTTCAAGAAGGTCGCCCGACTCAGCAAGGTGCCTTATCTAATGTAGTTGGCGGACAGCGTCAGAATAAGTTCTATGCCCTTTAAACTTGACCGGATCAGGAGGTATATCCTGATGTAGTCACTGGTACGTTACAGATCTTTCATATTAATGTCTATGGATTGTTAGATCCTGGATCTACAATTTCTTTTGTGACTCCTTATATAGCAGTAGTCTTCAGTGTTAGTCCAAAAATCCTTTCAGAAACTTTCTCAGTTTTCGCTCCGGTTGGTGATTCAGCCATAGCTAAATGGGTATACAGAAATCTCCCAGTCATACTTTCTCAAAAAGTCACCTCAGTTGGTCTTGTAGAGTTATACATGACTGATTTTGATGTCATTTTTGGTATGGATTACCTCTACTCTTGCTACACCTCAATTGATTATAGAAATAGAATAGTCCATTTTTAGTTTAAAAATAAGGCCTTCATAGGTACAGAGCACCCTTCCATATGGCATTACAGGTTGGACCCCGATTAGCTCAGATTTAGGTATGTTGGTTAGCAGTATCTCTCATAGTCCACAGTTCAGATATAGATAGTTGCATGACCTTGTACTCTGTTATTCAGCATATCATATAGTACCTGTTCATTACTTGGTCTTGCATCAATTTACCATTTCACATGCATCATGTTCAGCTTATATTAGTTATTTCCTATCTTACGTGATCAGTACATTTAAAGTACTGATCACACAATTTCCTTTAAGATATATTGTCTTATAACATAGGTTCTGATGTTCAATATATGGATCGTGCTTAGTATAATTCTGTACCACATCAGTATCAGTGTTTAGTTAGTCCTCATCATTCGAGGTAATTAGTATTTCTTAATAGTATTATTTCAGTTTGATACAACTAGAGCTAGTTGGGGGCTTGTCCCAACAACTCATCTAATGTAGAGTCTTTCAGACAGTCAGACAGATTTTTTTTCCTGATTTATGAGTTTTATTCAGATATTGTCACTTGGGCTATTGCCAGACTTATTACTTAGATTATTAATTTTTGCATAAGTGATTTCTAGAATATTTAAGTATTATTAATGTCATTCCTGGACAGGTGTTAGCTTGGGAACACTTGTGGCTCTAAGCACCGTGTTACGACTAGGGGTAGTCAAGGGGTCGTGAAAAACTTTGTATCAGAGCATCAGGCTTAATGTGTCAAAGGGTATTTGAAGCTGCATTGAGTAGAGTCTTGTTCATTGGTGTGAAGCATGCCACACTTACTAGTGAGAGGCTATGAAGCATTTTAGGAAAAGTTTCACTTATTTTATGTTCATATCGTACGATTGAGTGTGACTTTATTAAAATCTTCATCTAACTCATGCTTTACGTGTTTATAGGAAATACCTCCCAGAAGAGCCAACCGAAGGAGAAACAAAAATGGTAACAATAAAGCACCACAGCTTTAGCAGACCCTTTGAATGAGAAAGTCTCTCATACTGAGTTCAGTACTGCTTTCACGGTGCTAGCTCAGCCCATGACCACTCAGGCTAATCAACAGGTTGTTGCACCGATCAAATACACTGGTAACACTAAAACAGTTAGTGTCCAGGACTTCACTTGAATGAATCCTCTTAAGTTCCATGGTTCTAAGACTGAGGAAGATCCACAAGAGTTCTTGATGAAATTCCGAAGGTTACTAAAATTATGGGTGTCACTCCAGTTAAGAGTGCCTATATGGATTAGTTGAAGGGAGTAGCTCACACTTGGTGCAAGCATTGGAAGGAGGATAGAGGTGCAGATGAAGGACCAGTAGAATTGGAAGAGTTTTGTTGCTGCTTTTCTGGACAGGTTCTTCCCACTTGAGTTTAGGAAAGCCAAGGTTCAAGAGTTCATTAATTTGAAGCAGGGTAACATAAGTGTGAAAAAGTATTCTCTTAAGTTTACTTAACTGGCTAAGTATGCACCGATAAGGGTTACTTACTCCAGAGCCTGCATAAGTATGTTCGTGACAGGCGTTTTCGAGGATGTGGTTATAGAGTGTAGGATTGCTATGTTGGTCAAGGAGGTAGACATCTTTAGGTTGATGGTTCATGATCAACATATTAAAGAAGAGAAAATTAAGGAGAAGGAAAGGGAAAGTAAGAGAGCCAAAATAGATACCTTAAATTTCTCCCAACAAAGGTCAGATGGTGGTAATGTTCTCAGATGGTGGTAATATTCTTATTTCCACCAGAAATAATAAACTCCAGCCCCATCTTTTTCTAATGCTCCAGTACCCAAGTTCAAGCAAGATTATCGAGATAGAGCAACAGGCTCTACGTCCCAGGGTTATGTGAATAGTGATCATACTAACCCAATTTGCAGGAAATATGGTAAGAACTACAAGGGTAAGTGTATGGATGGTAGTGATGCTTGTCTTAGGTGTGGCAATCTAGGCCACATATTGTAGGAGTGTCCAGTGGCTTCACAGAGAGGCAGAGATACAAATCATCAAAATTATTCTAACTCTTTATCTGTTCTAGCAGGTCGCCCGAATCAGCAGGGTGCCTCATCTAGTGTAGTTGGCAGACAGTGTCAGAATAAGTTCTATGCCCTTTAAACTTGACAGGATTAGGAGGATTCTCCTGATGTAGTCACTGATACGTTACAGATCTTTCATATTAATGTCTATGCATTGTTAGATCCTGCAGCCACAGTTTCTTTTGTGACTTCTTATATAGCAGCAGACTTCAGTGTCAGTCTCGAAATCCTTTCAAAACTTTTCTAAGTTTCCACTCCGATTGGCGATTCAGTCATAGCTAGACGGGTATACAAAAATTGCCCAGTCACAGTTTCTCAAAAAGTCACCTAAGTTGGTCTTGTAGAATTAGACATGATTGATTTTAATGTCATTCTTGGCATGGATTGGCTCTACTCTTGTTACACCTCAATTGATTGTAGAAATGAAGTAGTCCATTTTTAGTTTCAAAATGAGGCAGTCATAGAGTGGAAGGGTAGTACCTCAGTGCCTATATGTTGGTTTTTCTCTTACCTTAAGGATAGAAAAATGATTTCCAAAAGGTGCATCTATCATCTTGTTTAGGTTAAGGTCTCAAAGTATGAGAGCCCAAATTTTGAGTCAGTTCCAGTGACCAATGAATTCCCAGATGTGTTTCTTGAAGATCTGCCCAGAGTTCCTCCCGAACGAGAAATTGGCTTCGGAATAGATCTCTTTCTAGTTACCCAACCTACTTCAATTACACCCTATAGAATGGCTTTATCCGAGCTTAAGGAATTGAAAGTGCAGTTGAAAGACCTTCTAGACAAGGGTTTCATTAGACCCAGCATCTCTTTATTGGGTGCTCCAATTTTTTTCGTGCGTAAGAAAGACGGTTCTCTCAGAATGTGTATCGACTACCGTCAGTTGAACAAAGTCATAGTAAAGAGAAAGTATCCCATTCCCAAGTTTGATAACTTATTTGACTGATTTCAGGGTGCTAATGTCTTCTCTAAGATAAACCTTAGATGCGACTATCATCAGCTTAGAGTTGAAGAATATGACATTCAGAAGACAGTCTTCAAAACTCGATATGGTCACTTTGAATTTGTTGTTATGTCTTTTGGACTAACAAATTCTCTTGCAGCTTTTATGGACTTGATGAATAGGGTGTTCAAGAAGTACTTGGACATGTTCGTTAAAGTCTTCATAGATGGTTACTACAGGCAGTTTGTTGTGGGATTTTACTCTATTGCTTCCCCTATGTCAAGATTGACTCAAAAGAAAGTCAAGTTTTAGTGGTCTAATTCTTTCCAGTAGAGTATTTTAAGGAGTTGAAGACTCGACTAACCTCCACTCTAGTTTTGACTCTGCCAGAGAGTTCAGATGTGGTTGTGGTTTATTGTGATGCCTCCAGAGTTAGACTTGGTTGTGTATTAATGCAACATGACAAGGTCATAACATATGCCACTAGATAGCTCAAGCCTTATGAGAAGAATTACCCGACTCATGATCTTGAGTTGGCAGCAGTTGTTTTATCCTTAAAGATTTGGAGGCATTATCTTTATGGGGTTCATGTTTATGTGTTCAGTGATCACAAAAGCCTTCAGTATGTGTTCAGCCAGAAATATCTAAATCTCTGTCAGAGAAGGTGGCTAGAGTTGTTAAAAGATTATGATATGAGTGTCTTGTACTATTTGGGTAAATCCAATGTTATGGATCACGCTCTTAGTAAGTTGTCTATGGGAAGTTTTACTCATATAGAAGATGAGAAGAAAGAGTTAGCTCGCGAGGTTCACCAACTTGCTAAATTGGGAGTTTGGTTGGTTGACTCAGCCGAAGGTAGTATCTTGATTCAGAATCTTGATTAATAGCTGAGGATAAAGAAATCAAGATAGTGATCTTATTTTTCTTAAGTTGAAAAAAGAGGTCCAGAGTTAAAAGGTTGATGATTTCTCCCAAGGGGGAGATGGTGTTCTTTATTGTCAGGACAGACTATATGTCCTAGATATGGATAACTTGAGATAGCAGATGCTAAATGAAGCTCACAGTTCTCAGTATTCTATTTACCCAGGATCCGCTATGATGTACTGTGATCTACTGGAAGTCTATTGGTGGAATAACTTGATGAAGGATATCGCGAAATTTATGGCTAAGTTTTCAAATTGCCAGCAAGTTAAGGTTGAGTACTAAAGGCCTGGTTGTATGATTTAGAATATCAATATTCCTACTTAGAAATGGGAAATGGTGACTATGGACTTCATTATAGGGTTGCCTCGTACTAATCGACAGCATAATTCTATTTGGCTTATCATGGACCAAATGACTAAGTCAACCCATTTCCTTCCAGTTAACAGTTCAGATTCAGGTGAGGATTATGCTAGACTCTATCTTAGGGTGTTGGTGAAATTACATGTATTCCCTTTTACCACCATTTAAGACAGAGGTACTAAGTTTACCTCTTGATTCTAGAAGACTTTTCAGAAGGACCTTGGTATGAAAGTTTATCTTAGTACGACTTTTCATCCATACACGGATGGTCAGGCATAGTGGACCACTCAGAAATTGGAGGATATATTAATAGCATGTGTTATCTATTTCAAGGGAAGTTGGGATGATCATTTTCATTTGATCGAGTTTGCTTACATTTGGATAGCCTCGTCTGAAGCACTTTATGGTAGGCAGTGTAGATCTCCAATTGGTTGGTTTGAAGTAGGTGAAGATATCTTGATAGGGCCAGATTTGGTTTATGAGGTTGTGGAGAAAGTTCAGCTAATTAGATAAAGGTTGAAAACGACTCAGAGCCATTAGAAGTCCTATGCAAATGTGAGAAGAAGGGAGCTTGAGTTTGCTATTGGTGATTTTGTCCATTTTCAGGTTTCACACATGTAAGGGGTGAAGAGATTTGGTAAGAAGGTAAAGCTCAGTCCCAACTATGTTGCTCTTTCTAAGATTATGGGTCATTTTTGCAATGTATCGTATGACCTAGATTTACCTGCCGACTTAGGACCAGTGCATCCAGTTTTCTATGTGTCCTAGTTAAAGAAATGCATTGGTGATCCCACATCGGTTGTGCCCTTAGAGAGTGTGGATGTGAAAGATAGTCTCTCTTACGAAGATGTACAAGTTGAGATCCTTGACCGTCAGGTTCGTAAGTTGAGAAATAAAGAGGTCATTTTGCTGAAGGTTCTTTGGCAAAATTAGTTATTTGAGGGATTTACTTAGGAAGTAGAGGAAAATATGATGACCAAGTACCCTAATCTTTTCTCTCCAAACTCAGTTCTAGAGTGAGGTAATAGTTTACCCTTAATTAATACTTTCTTCTTTAGGACACCCAGTTATTATCATTTCATAGCATGCATTCATGAGGTTAGTTCAGTCCATGTTTCAGTTACAGACTCAGTTATCATGTCATTATTCAAATCTTAGAAATTTAGTGTTGGGATTAGAGTTATTTTCCTAACATTTCAGCTTATTTAGTTTTCATTCGTGAACGAGTGATCCCAATGGGGAGATATTGTAACACCCCAAAAATCCAAGCTATGATTAGCATCCTTCAAGTACATGTAAAATAAAACATTATGTTTTGGTAGTATGATAAGTGATTTAGACATGTATTAAGGCCACAAGTAACCCCTAGCCCATAGCCATGTAGAAACCTTCCTTACCGGTGGTTTTCTTGTGAAGAATCTTGCTATTGTCAACTTCAAACGAGAATAAATCCTATATTCTCATATATTTTTTATCTCAAGAACCACCTAATGATATATATTTTAATTATCTTTCCAACGCATCCAGTTTTGGCTTAATCCAATGTCGGAATTGAGAGTTATGGCCAATTTAGTGAAGCACTGTCCAGCAGTTAGAACATACAATAGTAACCATGATCGTGGTTAGAAACCACGACCGTAAAATGGCCACATCTGCATGAAACATCCCCAAAAACCTGAAAGTTGACAGGTATACCTTCCAACCATTAAAAGGGTACCACGATCTTGGTAAGAAACCATGATCTTAGGTACGATTTTGACTTCTAAAGTTGATCCAATTGGAACCTACAACCTATGAACCATGGTACGATCATAGATACATCCCATAAAAATACCATGGCTCATATGATCAAGTCCTGAGGGCCTCCAGTCAAGACACCCAACCATGAATACCACCCACAGACATAGGTGGGTCCCACAATCATGGGATGGTTCGTAAGACCCAATTCTGCAGATTTTCTGTTACATTTTATGAGGAGCTTTGCAGTCTTTTCCCACTCTTTTAACATCAAAACAATGTCATTTAAGCTATACCAAATCTTATTATTAAGATTAATATTACCTTAAGTCCCTCATTACTAAGAAAACACTAGACAGTTAGCATCACAGAGAAAGAAAAAGGCAATTTTCTCTCTTCAGGGCAAACAAAGGTTCTTCAACTTTAGTCTCCAATTGCAAAGATTTCTTCAAGGTTATCATCTCCCAGTATGTGGTATTTCATAAATGGGTTTGTTTTTACCCATTGAGTCCTAAAATTAACTCAAATCCTCAGTCTAATTCTTTTCTCAGATTTTAGGGTTTATGGATATTGTGAATTTCTTGATATTCCAGTTCCTTGATATCATTGAGTTATAAACCCATGATTTAACATTAATTTCAATGCCATTACATGTTCAAAATTATAAACCCTAATTATATTGTGAAATCCATGATTTTTGGACTTGAGATATTAAATTTTTTAGTTCACTAGTTTATGGAATTATCATAATAGTTGCAATTTTCAGAAATGGTGGGTTATGAATACTCGATGACTTAGTAATTCATGCATATAATTATGAGTATTATATCCTCCAGTTTACATGTTTTAAATGCTCTCAGATAATGCATATTATTGAGCATTCCAGTTATCAGTTGTTATTTAGTTGGGAGTAGTATTTAGCATCGAGAGGATGCAGGGATGAAGGCTCACCCTTCAGTTAGGCTGATACCTTTAGTAGAAGTCCCTAAATCCCAAAACTACGGTGCCACCATAGGTTCTAAAGGGTCACTCGTCAGACCAGGCTTGATACCTTTGTTCTTATAGACATTAGTTTAGTGGATCCACATCAGTCAATGTCCGTACCCTTGGTAAGGTACAGAGCACCCTTACTTACAGGCTTTCAAACAGTCAGCTAGATTTCGTTTTTAGATTTATTAGTTTTATTCAGATATTGCCACTTGGGCTATTGCCAAACTTATTACTCTTATTATTAAGTTCCGCATAAGTGATTTCCAGATTATTTTAGTATTCATAGTGTAATGCTAGGCCATGGGTTAGCTTGGGATAACTTGTTGCTCTAAGCACCGTGTTATGATTAAGTGGTAGTCTCGGATCATGGAAATACTACAGGCATTGGTCATAACATTCATCCCCTACTGCATTGCATTTTTTCATTTGCACCTATTTATTTATATATACAACACGTATATGTTACTTGCTTACGTATTTAACCATTTATTTAATTATGTATTGTTAGCTCTCTATTTGTAGACTTACTATGCATAGCATTATGTTTTATTAACACTTTATTTTATAAAATGTTATTTCGGGCTCAGTTAGTCTATGATTCCTACTGAGTACCACGTGTTTGGGTACTCATACTTCACTTCTGTATCTTTTTACCTGCTGCAGATCCTAGTACAAGTCCTCGCCCCTAACTTTCTACTTGTTCTGGACTCTTCTGATTAGAGATTCACGGTGAGATCTTGGCGTCCAGAATTATGCAATCTCCTTCTTTGGGACATGTATTTATTTTGTATATTTGGAGACAACTCTATATATTTATACTTATTTAGAACTACTATTGTATCTATTACATATTTGGCCCATTTACTCTATCAATTTATTACATGTTTTACTAGCCTATTACTTGTTGTTCCAGATAATGATTTTTTTTAAACGAACCTAACACAAGGATCTCACCCCTTGTTTCAGTCAGGGGTTGAGCCATACACCCCAAGACTTAACTTAAATAAAAGCAAAGAAAATGCATAGAGGGTGCCATAAACCTTACCTCCGACCTTATGGTGGTTCATAAGTCAACTAGCATACTAAGGCAGGTCAACTCTTCCCCAATACTAAAAAGG
This sequence comes from Capsicum rhomboideum, assembly GCA_031232105.1. Taxonomy (NCBI): domain Eukaryota; kingdom Viridiplantae; phylum Streptophyta; class Magnoliopsida; order Solanales; family Solanaceae; genus Capsicum; species Capsicum rhomboideum. Next base: position 71,537,675 of record CP124714.1, read on the forward strand.
AAACCTAGACCTAAGCACCTGGAAGAGAGGACTCTTCTCAGTATAAAGTTTCTAAGAAAACATAACTAAGGGAGACTCTCCTTTTACATAGTAAAAAGAAAATCAATACAAGCCTAGATATCTTCACAAAAGCTATAAACAAAAGAACATAGCCTGTATAAATATGATAAGCAGAAAGATGAAGTACAAGTGAGAACATGTTCAAATACTAGAAAGCTCCAAAATCTCTAAGGTGGTTTCTTGATTCGCTTCAATTTCCTTCTTCTAAAGTTAGGCATCCTAGATTTGTCAAGTGTAAAGCAACCTCCAGTATCTTGAGGAAGATAATGATATTTGTAGTAGTGTTGAGTGGAATCCACCTGGTGACTATGTTTAGAAAGAGTGTCAGCTCGAAAATTAGCCTCCCTATATATATGTTTGCTTTGAAAATAATCAATTAAGTTAATGAGATCTTGAAGCTCAATGATGTATTTTCAAATGCTTAAAAGAGGTGTAGTATCATCTTGAGTCAATTAACAAGTAACTCTAAATCAACTTCCAATATCACCCTACTATAACCATGTTTAATGCACCAGGTAATGCCTAAAATTATAGCTTGAACCTTAGCTTGGTTGTTGGAACCAACGCCTAATGGAGCCGCAAAGGCAAAAATAAGATTGCCCTTACTGTCTCTCAAAATGCCACCAGCTCCAATTTTGCTCGAATTCTCTAGTTGACTTCCATCTGTGTTCAGCTTTACCATGGATGCATGATATTTGGACCAACAAACTTGAGTAACTTTCTTTTCATGTTGACATTTTTCAATGGAGAGAACCAAGTCCCTCCAACTGTGAGGCTAACAAATACAAGGATAAACAATATGAAGCAACATGTTTAGTTCCTTAATAATAGAAAACTTGACTCTAGATGCACTTGATTTCTTTCCTCTATACTTGCTAGCACATATATTTTTCCAAAGATTCCAATAAATGAAGATAGGTGTAGCATGAGGAATGAGTTTGTGAACCTCATTATCATGTTTAATGATCCCCATCTCATTCACAAGTTTCTCAAAGGTGTAGTATCATGTGATATGCCCCAATAATCTAAAATATATCTCCAAATAGGTCATGCAAAATTACCAGTAACAAAGATGTGATCTATAGTGGTAAGACTAGGCCTATAACAACCAGAACAAGCTACTGGATCATGACCAAAGGTGACAATTTCTCATTTGTACGTAATTTTCCCCTGAGATCTCTCCAAAGTAGAAAGGAAGTCTTGAAAGGGATGTGTATATGCCAAATGAATGAGTCTGACAAAGTCTTGTTCTTCTTCTTCCTTATCAAGTTCCAAGTTGAAGAGCATGAAAACTTCCCACTAGCATTCAGATTCCAGTAAGCTTGATCACGTACACTCTCATGATACTTAAAAGATGTATTGAGAATTTTATGAACAAGATTTGATTGTGCATGTTGTCTGATATTTTCTTCTTCCCATAAACCATGAATAAAATTGTTATAATTTGCAATAGGCCCAACTCTAAACCAGTCATCGCACCAAACTATAAGAACCAGATTTTAAGTACCACTGAATATAATTTTCAGCAGTTACTTTATTGATCATCATGTACTTCTGGGTATGAGATTGCCTGGTGTCCCATTTTTTACTAATAGGATTTGATCTTTGGCAATACTTGGCTCTAAGAAAGTCACCCCATAAGGATTTCTTGGACCTAAAAGGCTAGCACTGTTTATATTGTAGAGCTAAGCAAATATCATCTTGATTTTTTACACCAATACAACCTTCATCATATGGCAAACTGAGTGTTTCCTAATATGCCCAATGATACTTCTTCTTCACATTTTTCCACCCCCAAAATAAATCAACAATAAGGCTTTTTATTTGATTCAGAGTAGTAGAAGTAGGAGAAATAGCTAAAAAAATATGAATAGGTAGAAGCTAAAGAACTAATTTTACAAGAGTGGCTCTCCCTTCATAACTCAACATTTTAGTATGCCAACCTTTGATCTTGGATATTACTTTAGCTACCATGCCAGGGAAGTAGATAATTCTTTGATGCCCAATATACAAAGGGCATCCAAGATAAGTGATAGGACTATATTTTTGACTAAAACTAGCGATCCTTTTGACTCTGTCAACAGTGTTAATAGAAGCTTTAGAAGGGATTATGAAGAGACTTTTATCTTAATTAATAGGCTTCCTAGAAGTGTTTTCATAAATCTACCAGGTCTTCATGATAAGCTTTAAAGAATACTTGCAAGTGGAAGTGTAAATGATGATATCTTCCATGTGGACCTCTCTTTTCCATTTGAAAGCCCTGATAGAGGTAGTGATTGTAGATTCTATTGAGCAATCTTCAAAGTACCTCAGTACCCAAGATGAAGAAAGCAGGAGAAAGAAAGTCACCTTGCTTAAGACCCCTAGTAGAGTGAAAAACTCCATGTCTTGGCCCATTAATAATGACTGAGTACCAATTATTTGACATGATCCACTATATCATATCAATAATAGTTTCACCAAACCCCATTCATATCAAAACAAGACAGCTATAAGACCAAGACACCCTATCATATATCTTGGCCCTGTCTAATTTGATAACCAGATTGTCACCTTCCTTTGGCATTTCGATAGTGTGAATAATCTCTTATGCAAGCATGATATTTTCAAAAATATTTCTCCCTTTCACAAACCCTGGCTGATTTTCTAATAAAAACTGAGGAACGATAGGATCAAGTCTGATACAAATTAGCTTGGAAATGACTTTATTTGTGAAGTTGCTGAGAGACATAGGTCTGAATTTAGATAACTTATTAGGATTATCCACTTTTGGGTTCGACTTACCTACTAGTGGTTCATAGTAGGTGCCATTAAAACCCAAATTTAGGAGTTTTACTCTTTGTTAGTATAGAATCTGGGATGACTTCCTCACATACAAATTGATGATCTTGATATTTTTGGCTTAAGCATGCAGGACAAGATTCTTTGAGGTGAAAAGCACTAATATTGTCGGAGAAAAACATAAGTGGAGAGTTTAAAGAAACCCCAGTGTCGTACAAGAGGTACATAATCCATGCATCTTCAGCTGCCAAAGATGTAAGACACCAGTACTTTGCCTCAACACAAGACTTCTCCATAGTATGTTGATTCTTTTACATATATATATATATATATATATATATATATATATGACCATGAAATGTTATTAGAACTAGGGAACACACAAATGTCTATTGTTGATCAAAGGGTGAGAGGATAATCTCCCAGTCAGAATCTGAGCAACCTATAAGTTTGAGAAAGGACTGAAAGGTAAGGGAAGTCAAAGATGAGTGATACCCAAAATGTAGCTTAATATTCTCTTAACACTGACTCAGTGTTGAGCAGGATGACATTGTATGAATTGATGAGAAAGGTTGACATCATGCATAAATTTTTGTTGTGTAAGAGTTAAGTATTGGAGAGCGCCCACAACACTCTAATATTCAGAGGGTTCAACTGGGATAGATATTTTATAAACATCATGCTTTTGCGCAAATTGGGTTTCAATAGTTCTTGTATCAACCATTTTGGTATGTTCTAGAATATCATCAATATATTTGTTTTGGTTGAGAAATAAACCCTCAGCTTATCACGTTCATTGCCAAGAAAGTAATGCAAGTCCCCAAGATATTTCATAGAAAAAGTGGACATCAACTTGTGTATAAGTTTATGTAAGAGTGAAGGATAACTTAATGTAAGTACAATTTCATCCACATAAAGAAGCAACAAGACATATCCTCTGGAACAATTCCAAGCAAATAGAGAGGGATCAATGGTTTTACACAAGAAAACAATGTGTAAGATATATGTACTAAATTTGTGAAACCAAGACTTATGAACTTGTTTCAAGCCATAAAGTTCCTTTTGTATGTGACACACATAATCAGGGATGGCAGGATCTTTGTATCTCGATGGTTGTTCCATAAAAATAATTTCCTTGAACTTATTCTGAAAGAATGCATTATTGACATCAAATTGTCCGATAGTCATGTTATTAGTGATAGAAACTGAGATAACAAGTCGAATAGTCATGTATTTTAGAACCAGGCTAAATGTATCATCAGAATCTACACCCTTAATTTTATTGAACCCTTTGGTGACCAAATGCGCTTTGAAGCGTTCAACCAAATCATCTACTTTCAACTTTATCTTATAATCCTATTGAGACCCAAAAATATTCATAAAAGGTTGATAAGGAACTAATTTACATTTATTGTTTGAAAGTAATGCCTGTAGTTCTTTATCCATAAAAGCTATCGAATATGATTTAGATAATGCCTCATGGATGTGTCAGGGTTCTTTTACATCTTGGTGAAGCGCAAGATGTAGGGAAAGAGAGGTAGGATTCATCATGGTTCTAGTCATGTTTTAAGTGAGCATGTGATAAGTGTTTAGAGTATTATCATGGATGGTGTGTGGCGCAAGGGAAGAGAAGGAAGATAAACAAACAATTCAATTCCTTCAAGATTAAATAAGCCCATGAAATGAGATAATATGTTCATTGGTGACATGGTTGAGGTGGTAGATATAGGTGTGTTTGGTTCAACTACAATTATGTGTTGGTTTGGATTTGTAGGTTTGTCATGTTAGGTAGGAGTTGCGTGGGTGTCATGAATTGGTATTGGGTGTTAAATGACTTGTCTAGGAATATTATCCAAAGAAAATTCAAGAGGGACATGGGTATATCAATTTCAAGTAGTGAAGACGTAACATTTTTGTCAAAAGTTGATATAGGTTCAATAATGTTACTGGTAACATGATTGTTTGAAGCATTGGTCTCCAAAAATTCATGAAATGTATTGAGTTGAGAAGAGCCACTGTCTGCAGACAAAGTTGAACTAGAGGATAAAAATGGTAAGTTATATCAAAAAACCATGCCGTGATATATAAACAATTTTAAATGATGGGTTAAAGCATTTGTATGCTTTGTGAAATAGACTATAACCGATAAATATATACAAAAATATTTAGGGCTGAAATTTATCCTTGATATACCCTTTAAAATTAGAAAAACATCTATAACCCAAGACTTTTATCGAGCTATGGTTAGGTTCTTGCCATAAAACTTCTTGAAGGAGCAATCCATGCCCAAATTTGAAGTAGGCATTCTATTTTGTTTTAGGAAAATTGTAGTAATGAACACTTCAACCCAAAGAAACATCGGCAAATTAGCATTAATAAGTAGGGTAAGACCAGTTTCAACAAGATGTCTTTGTTTTCTTTCTACAACCCCATTTTATTAAGGCGTATGTGGGCAAGAAATTTGTCTTTGAATACAATTCTGTCCTAGATAATTAATGAACTCCAAACTATTAAAATCTTGTTCTCCATCACATTGAAATGCTTTAATTTTCCTTGAAAATTGATTTTCCACTAACTTATGAAAGGTCACAAAATTAGTGATAAACTCATATTTCTTCTACAATGGATAAATCCAGGTAGACTTTGTGAAATCATCCACAAAAATAACATAGAATTTTATTTCTTGAGAAGATTTTACTAGGGCAGACCCTCATAAATCACTATAAACTTTTGCTAATGGAACAACTTCTCATTTATTCATTTGACAACTAGAACATACCAAGAGATTTTTATTCCAACTAATAATAGTAATAAATTTATTCTTATCTAAAAAGCCAAGGATTCTTGAATGTGGATGTCCTATCCGTTGATGCCTTATTGTTTCTGAGTTTTTCATTGTCTTTGTAGTTATCAGTGCTATATATAGGTCTCATTTCTGTAATAACTCTCTTAGTCGTTATAGGGTGGTTAGGGCCTAAGTACCTTATTAGAGTTTCCCTAGTGAGTTGATTTATAAAAATATCAAGGTGGCATAGTTTTTAAACTAAAACCTAATATTGTGTCTATTTGAGGTACTTTGTCATTCATGGTGTTATGTTTTATTACATCATCTCGCTTCAAGTCTCTTCTTTAATTCTCAAATTCTTGCTTTTGTCTGCCATTAAAGTAAGCTTTTAGACCCATTTGAGGTCTGAATTCACTTCTATTCTTGCCTAACTTTCAGGCATGGGTTTCATACCTTTAGGGGAGAATAATTAAAGGTTTAATTTCTGTTTCCATCAACAGGCGCCGAGGGTTGACTTTCGACCTGATTTATGGCTCAAAATTCTTAATTTCAATATGGGCATCATTTTACTCATCTTAATGAGTAGGTTATGTTTTTGACATTGTGTTAGTAGTTTGAGGCATTACAAAAGGGAAAGGACTCCATATGATCTCTCATACTTTTGACGTTCAACATCCAGGTAGGTTTTTGGCTCATATAGTTTTAGACTTTTCTTGAGTGGACCTTATATTGTATAAAATACTTATTGAAATGGGAAAGATATCCATTTAACTAGATTATCTTGCATATCTAGGTTATCAGGCTAGCTTCGGGACCTTAGAGTATAATTTGGATTTGGGCCTTAGTTTAAGTTGCTATTTAGTTTATAGGGCCTTAGTCTTAGTTGCCTACTTAGTTTTAGGTACATATTAGGGATCCTTAGCACATGTCTTAGGTAGTATTTCATTATAGGTTGGACTTATTATAAATATTATTGCTCGGTTATATTTATGTTAGTTTCTTTTGGGTTATCGTATGTTGCAAGATTGTGAGACCTAAGGGTCTCGTATAGTGTTAATGAGGCTTTCTACTTGAGTTTGATATTATATTGAGAATACTATTACCTAATTTTTGAGAATATTTACACTTATAGTCTTCTATTGGGTGTTATATCTTTACTTGTATCTACACACAGATATTATACATACATTTTCATGGTACAAGTCTAGAATCGATAGAAAACATGGTTTTTAGTTTCTAAAAGAAAAGAATGAAAGGAAAGAGATAATTTTAGTTGAGTCCGAGCACCTGATAAATTAAGTGTTAGTCCCGGTTTGAGTTTGGGCCATTATTTATCACTTATTATTTATGAAAGTCCAGGTTTGAGTATGGGCATTATATATGAACTTTATGGGTCCCTCATAGGTCCTCCTTTGAAAGAAGAAGATGTCGAATGTGGAATATACGGTAGGCATCATCCATTGCATTCATCCAATATTGCACATCATCCATTCATTTACATTTATTCATTTATATAAAATGGCGTATTCCATTTACTTATATTTCTATTAGTATGTAAATTTTAGTTCTCTTTTAGCTTTCCTATGTTTGGAAGTAAGTTATATTTGCACTTTATATTATATATTGTTCTTATGAGTTCAGTCGGCCTATGATTTAGAGGGTTAAGGTTGTAGCTTTTTTTGGCCACTGAGCATATGGAATCTTTTGGGTGACCATTATGGATATGGTTGATCATGTGCTGACCATTGAGGGTATACATTTCTAGGCCTATGTAGGAGGTGATAAGAGGTCGACCCCGTTGTCAGAGTGTATTCAATGTTTCTTAGTTTGAGCTAGGGGTTTCCCTAGTAGGGGTTATTAGCAGCAGTTTCAGCCTACTTAATATATTCATATAGCGTTATATATTAAAGATGGGGTCAGATGGGTTGTAGTGGTCACAATGGTTAAAGCTCCAATAAGACTTCATGTGGTTCTCATTATGGGTCTTCAGTATATATTATCCATTGTAGTTCAACATAGATTGGACCTCTAACTAGGGAATGAATAGAAGAGGTTTCTATAGGTGTAGTAAGATTAGGCATTTTGCTAGAGAGTACCCTAGGCACGGGCTTTCCAGGCAACCAAGTCAGCAGGATCAGGCCCTAAGGCTCCAGTTCTATTGGCCAATGGTGTTACATAAGGTAGCAAGGGTAATTTCAAGGGTGCTAGAGGTAGTGCTCAGTCAGGTAGAGTAGGTGGTTATGCAGATACTCAGTCCGGGGGTGGACATGGTCACGTATATGCTTTTTCGGGTATGCCTGAGATTGAGGCCTTAGATGTCTTCATCACAGGTATGATCATCCAACTTCTGTGTAATTTGATCTGCGTATTCATATGTTTCTACCTACTTTGCTACTCATTTAGAGTTGTCTAGTGAGTCTTTGCCCATTCCTATGCATGTAGCTTCTCCTATAGGTTATTCTTTGGTAGTGGATTGAGTGTATTGGTTTTGTGTGGTAACTATCTTGGTTTATGACACTTGTGTAGATCTGTTTATCCTATACATGATTGACTTCGATGTTATTCTAGGTATGGATTGGTTGTTTCCATATCATGTGGTTTTGGATTTCTTTGCCAAGACTGTTGATAAGTGGCGATGTTACCACGTATGAATATTTCTTTACTTATGTCTTTGTTTCTTCAATCTATAATATGAGGATAATTATTGTTTGGATTATTTTTGTTTTAGATAGTTTGAAATTTAGAAGGATTTATAAGTAAAAGAGCTGGAAATAAGAAGAAAAAGAGCTAAAAAGCATAGTGGAGAATGCACGCTCTCAGATACCGCAATTATGGCCAAATGATCGCAAATGCACAGGTCAACAGTATAGTTAATAAAACAAATTTGTCTAGAAGACCAAAATGTAGTGGTTAGAAGCTCAGTCAAAGACCACAAATGCAGTCATTTTCTCTGTGAATACAGTCCGGTCCAATTCGACATCTCCGCAAATATGGAATTTTGTCCACAAATATTGTCTATGGAGTTCAGATCTGGATACAGTTAGAATTTCACATTTTATTAATCCCAAATCCATATAAAACTCAAGGAAGCCTCCTTGAAACATATATTTTACTATTTTTTTCATGCTTAGATGAACATTAGTGAAAATTTCTTTAATCCTTTCTTCAATTCCGTTTTGTAGTGATTATGTTGTGGTGTAGTTGTTAATTTTGGATTTGAAAATTGTGTTAGAGATAAACAATATTTGGGTTTTCACTTTTATCTTTTGTTTTTTTATTGATTGAATACTTACTAGTTTATGAATGGGGTTTCATTTATCTAATTAATCTTATGCTTTCACTCATTTCTACTTTAATTTAGCTTGAAAGAGGAAATTAGAATAGGAATTTCCCATTCACTATTGTTGAGCTCGAGAGAGGGGATTGAATTGGGGAAGATTAATTAACGTCACTTTGAGGCTTTAAACCTCATCTAATGGATTCAAGCTAGAGATAAGAGAGTCTGAGTGTAGCCTAAAATTGGAATGCCTTTGTTGTCACTTAACTAGGTTTGAGAAAACTAGTTAAGAAATATTCTCTCTTTGTTAAGAGACGTTAGCAGATAATTGAGATTCCAAGGCTAACTGCGTAACCATGATTAATTCGTAGTAGTTAGTTACTTACAATGGATCATTTTATATAAATTGATTCCCTATTTTCAAGTCCCTTGTTTCCCTTGCATGTGAAGGCCATTGATCAATCTATCCTTTTTATAATTGATTCTATCTTTGTTACTTTTTAAATCAGCCCCCCCCCCCCCCTCCTCCACACACGCACACAAAAAAAATTTATTTGTATTTGGCCTAGCAAAGTTGATGATAATTCATAGATTACTTGATCTCCTTTACATTGTTCCTTGTGGGATGTACCTCTACACTTGCAGGGTAAATAATATTGCCATGGCCGTGTACATTATTTCTGTAACACCTCAAACTTCTGATGTAAGATCTGAACCGTTCTACGTGTGTAACTAGATTCAAACTCGGAAATTTCCTCATTGCCTAGGTGTTAAGACTGATTCTTTAGTGAGCGAAGAGTTTTGGATATGAATTAAAGTCATTGGTAACCTTTATCACAAAGTTGAGTTGAAAGCTTCCTTATCGATTGAGTTTCAGTATAAGTTTTTACTCGGGTCAACTTCAAACAAGCACCCTTCGTAGAATATGAAGAGTTATGTGTCCCAAGACCTAATTAATTAAAGATCTTTGACTCTTCTTTCCAACTCCACCGACCCGACCATTAATTTTTTATCTAAAATGTAGCATTGCTAGAAAGTTTTGCGAGCTCAGGTGTGATTTGAAAAACTATTTATGTGTATTGCATTACTAGCTCACAAAACTTATCCAAAACTATAAGAAAATTATCGAAAGGTGTAATATGAAGCTATAGTTACATGATACACACCCTAGTTATGTGATCTCACCTCAAGCTCGCAGAATTGGCCAACAAGATTTATTAAAAGGTCATTTTTCCAATCTTTCCCACTTTATTTCTCTTTCCTATCAGTCTTAAGTTGGTTTTCTCTCCTCTCCTTATCCTCCTCATCAAGGTCTCTTCCACACAATTCTAAGAATTTTCAAGAAATTCTAACAACCAAATGTATATTCTTAACAATTTCTACATCGTAATCTCAGGGTTTTCAAGAAATCCCATTTCAAGAAAACTCATTTCAAGATTTCGAGAATGGATTTTTGAATTCTTCCCCAAAGATTTGGTCTTTTATTAAGTATTTTTTTGTGATTAAGGTATGTAAGAGTTCAGTGTGGGAAATCTATTGATCCTCACATCCATAGTTTAAAGTAAAGTATTATATGATTTCGAAGCTTATTCTAATCAAACTCCAGTTGGGGTTCTTACCACAAATCCCCAAATTGATTTATTCTTACCCCAAATCCCCAAATTGATTTATTCTTCCTCTAAGTGTTGATTCTATGGTAATATAATCATGGGGATTATAATTTTTCATAAATTTGTGTTTATTATATTTGATTTGTAATTTATGCATTGGACTATTTTAAGGATTTTGAAGACTTTCTCTATGATTCTTTTAGAGTCTATATTGTGTTTTTCATCGAAATTCCTCCTATCTATGTTGGAAGAAAATTGAGAATTTGATTATGATTTAGATATTGAGCATAGGCTCACAACATAATAATTTTACAGTATAGTCGAGCAAAGACTCGCCTTTGTAATTTCAGCTATGTGACATGATATGTTATGAGCAAATATATATATTTGGGAGGACTATTTCTCATAGAGCAGGCATATATTCAGATAACACATGTTCCAAACTATAATGCCACCATAGGACATGATAGAATTGCTAGTAGGGTGATTCCTTAGCCCAAAGAGGCTTATGTTTTAGATCTATCACATCAGGCACATCTTTTATACCTTGGTAAGGTATAGGGCAACTGTTGTAACATCTCAGATTTTGGGCCTATGAATATTCAATACTTAGCGCAGAAAACCAATTTGAAAATTTAAGTCCTAGGTCCTTACAAATAGGTTCACGAGTCCTGAACCAATTCCATGATTCATGGAATTACTTATGGAACCTAGTTGAGTTGTCCAACAAACCACAAATATTGTCCAGGTTTGTTAAAGTAAACAACGAACCGTGAACTCAACTGTGGAACTATCCCTAAACATGATTGACATCATAGTCCATGGAATGAAACTACGACTCATGAATCAAGTCATGGTACCTTATCTGAGAGTTGACAATTTGCTTTGAAAACCAATGAACGATAAAGTGAACCATGGAAAGCAATCCGTGACCCGTGAAGTTGATTAGTGAAAGTAATCTAGAAGATTGATAAAATATCATCAAGAATACTAGGCTCAAATCACAAACTGCAGAATTAGTTCATGATTCATCGAATGATCTGTGGGTCTTCATTCTAAAAAATTTCAGCATGTTTAAAAAAGGGAAAATTTTATCCATTTCATATTTTATAAGCCTATCCTACAATGTTGTGATATTCTATAGGCGGTTATAACACTAATATCAGTCGATCTAACCCCTTTTATACCCTCAAACCCTTATAAAGAAGAGCAAGTTCTCAAGAAAGCAGACCAAAGGTTCTTATTTCAGTCATTCAATTCAAGCTTCTAGTTTAAAGTTCTCGTCTCTATCATGTGTGCAAGAATTTAGTGAGCATATCCTTTCATCCTTATGCCAATGTTTTGAGAAAATATTATGGTATCATGATTTTAAACTTAGGGTTTTACCCCAATTTTGCTAATTGACTTAATTTCATTTTTAATTGATTTCAATGATACTTAATTGAATATAACATAGTAAATAGTGATTATATTAGTGTATTTTCTTATCTCAAATATTTTGAAGCATGAATTCAGTAGAATTTTGCAGCGATCCATTCCGTCATTACTGAAAATATCTATGATCAAGTTATAAGAACCCCATTCATCACAGATTTAAGGATCAATACTTTACTTTGGAAGTGCATTAGGTATGACCTAAGGTCCTACAAAACCCCTAGCACAAAGTTAAGTTAGAAGTGTCCTTGCCGATTGAGGTTTGGTCTAAGTTTAAGCTAGAATAATCTTCAACCGAGCAGTCCTACAAAAATATAAAGTGTTATGTGTCCTAATACCCACCAAATTAAAGATCTTTGAGTATTTTTTCAAACACCACCAACCATTTGTTAATCCACTTCTGGAGCAAAATTTCATGGCTATTTTACTGAAGAATGTCTGTGCTGAAAAGATGAGGCCGCCACAACAGGATTAGGCTATTGTAGAAGCACTACTGCAGTTATTGTCTGTGCTAAAAAGATGAGGCCGCCACAACAGGATTAGGCTATTGTAGCAGCACTACTGCAGTTACCCTCGGGTACTACTTATGCTTATTTTTGATGGGTTTGGTTTTTTTAACTCAAAAAACTTCATTCCAAATCCCTAGAGGGGCGATCTTCTAAGGTTTAGGGTGAAAATTCTTTGTTAAGGAAAGTTATTTCATCATCTTCTTCGTCTTTAAATCTAATAAATCTTAGAACTATTAGAATGATCTTTAATGATGGAATAGAGGGTTAGAACCCGAGGTTCATGAGATTTTAGGGAAAAGCCTATGTGTTGGGGTAATATCACCTAGAATTACTTTTAGATTGTTAACTAACAATTCCTATCATGAATTTGTTATCCTAAAATATGAATTTTGATCGATGTAAACACCTCAAAAGTACCTAATACTCCATTTCAGACTTAGTGTTACGCCTCAAATCCTATTGGGGCGGACACGTACCCATAGCCGTAAAGGCCCGAGAGAACCTACCTATGACCGTGTACATTCATATGCATGTCATTAAGTGAACAAAAATTCTTTCACATGCATATATAATATATCTATGATGGAAGTCATGTAAAGACGTTCAAAACAGATACAAGACTTGGCCGTTGAGTCCATAAAGTCTAAAATGTAAGACAATTCTACGTTTGACTTTATAATGTCTACAAAGCCTCTAAAACATATATAACCAAGACTAAGGTCGGGACAAGTCCCCGCCTTATACAATTACTACACAGTACCAAAAATATATACAAATGACTCGGAAAGCCCCGAATCAACCTGGAGCTCACCAATAGCCTGTAGAGGACCCGTACCCTACTGTAAAGGTCTACTAGCTCCTGTGCCTGCAGCAAGTAAGGCAGGTCCCCCAAGGGACGTCAGTACAAAAAATGTACTTAGTATGTAAGGCTATAAGTAACTGTATGAAATATAGGAACTCAAATGGAAACAAATACAAGTGAATAGATAATACTGATATACCACCGTACTATATATGTGGAACCATGTACATTACCTTCATTTCTTTCCTTTTACCTTCATATCAATATACATCATACAATGCCCGGGACCAACTGATCATTGGTCAATAACATTTGGATCGGCTCGAGCTAGGCTTATGCCCCCAAAGCTACCACACATAAATCAATAAATCAGGTTCGGGTTGAGCTATGTTTTCACACCCAGAGCTATCCCCTGAATCCAATCATCCATCGAGATCAGCTCGAGCTAGGCTTTCGCCCCCAGAGCTACCACCCGTACTCAACCAAATATGCCTTACATCATTTCTTTAATTTTTGTGAGATTGTTACATCGGTGGTCATAACATTATTGGATCTTTTGAAACAATAGTCAACAAATAAGAGACACGTAAATAACAATTGCTAACAAACTTAAAATGAGATACTTTAAAACATTTCGGAGTGGAAACAAGTTTGGTAATGATGTGAACAATAGGTGCGGCCAAAGGATACGGAAAAGAGTAACCTTACATACCTTATCTTTCCAACATGTGACTAAAATAATTCAGCTTTTCCTTAAAGAGTTACTCTACATTATGAATACATAATGGAGCTCACATTAAAAGCCAATTACATTACCAGTTCACAAGGCGATAATTAGCTACTTGACGGGAAGTAAAAACTATCCAAAATCCCAAACACATGGTATATCATTCCAACATCCCCACAACACCAACAATACAAAAACAGTCCACACATGAACATAGATGTCACAAACCGACAAGCTTTCCCACCAAGTGCATACTTCACATTTTTACCTCAATGAAACTCCACATATTTATTCCATCAAGTCACATAAATAAATTCCACAGCAACACACCAAAAATATTCCACAATGGTTTAAAAATTCGTATCAACATCACAAGAAAATATTCTCTTTACACTACACCTCACCTTCCATGCACAATTACGTATAAACATTTCCACAAGTCATACACAAGGAGTAATGAATTAGGGACAGAACCACACTTAAACATGATATACACAACCTCTTATGCATATAATATATTAATCTATAATGGTAAACATTTACCAAGGCTTGCAAGTGGAAGATTTGTCCAAAAATCCTTAGAGAAAATTAGGGCGGCTAGGGTTTTGAGAGAGGAGAAATGTTTGATTGAAAATCTGATTTTCTACAAGTGTATTGTGTAGAAAAATGAGCTGAATTTCAGCTTTAAACAGTCCCTCCAAACCGCCTCTCTCTAGTCATCCTTAGTCAATTATTTGGTCAAAAAGTCCAAGTATAATTATGTATATACTTGGTCCATTTTTAAATTGATCATCTCCTTTTAGGCCCATGCCTTATTTACTTAATTTGGGCCTCAATTAAGTCCATAAACATAATATTAATTCAGTCCAATAAATTTAGTGGGTAATACACCAACTATCTCAAGTTTAAAAAATTCCATAAATTTTAAGGTAGTAAAATAAGTTCGGAAATGTACGGGGTATTACATCCTTCCCCCCTTAGGAACATTCATCCTCGAATGTTAGTAACATTACCTAATCTAAACAAGTTCAAATCTAAGTTCATTCTTCATATTATCACATACACATAATACTTATATACTTACTTGTTATTTCTCCAATTCCGCACCTTGGACTTTCTCTTCGGTTTGAAATAAATGCGGGTACGTAGACTTCATCACTTCCTCGGCTTCCCATGTGATTTTTTCTACTTGATGATTTTTCCAAAGCACTATTATGGAATCTACTTCTTTATTTCATAACCTCTTAACTTATCCAGAATAACAATAGGTACTTCTTCATAAGGGAGATCTTTTATAACTTGTATATCATTAGCAGGAGCAATACGAGATGGATCTCCTATGCACTTCTGAAGCATTGAAACAAGAAACACTGGATTAACTGTGGAAAGTTCTTGGGGTAGCTCCAATTCATATGCCACTTTACCAAATCTTTGAATAATCTTATATGTACCTATATAACGTGGACTTAGCTTTCCTTTATTTCCAAATGTCATTACCCCTTTCATTGGAGATACTTTCAAGAATACCCAATCACCTATAGAAAATTCTAGCCCCCTTCTTCTAACATCGACATATGACTTGTGCCGACTTTAGGTTGTTCCTAGCCGTTGTTGTATTACCTTAACCTTTTCCATGGCCTGATGAACATGATTTGGACCAAATAAAATAGTCTCACCTACTTCAAACCACCAAATCGGTGACCTATATCTTCTTCCGTACAAAGCTTCATAAGGCTCCATCTTGATACTTGAATGATAACTATTATTGTAGGCAAATTTAGTAAGAGATAAATAATCATCCCAACTACCTTTAAAGTCCAACACGCAAGCTCGTAGCATATCTTCAAGTGTTTGTATGGTACGCTTTGCCTGTCCATCCGTCTGAGGGTGAAAAGTTGTACTTAAATTCACTTGTGTACCCAAACTCCTTTGAAAAGACTTCCAAAAATTTACAGTAAATTGAGATCCCCTGTCCGATATAATAGAAATTGGAATTCCGTGTAGTCGAACTATATCTTTAATATACAACCTCGCATAATCTTCAGCTATGTAGGTGGTCTTGACGGGTATAAAGTGTGCCGATTTGGTAAGCCTGAAAACTATTACCCATATGGAATCAAATTTAGAAAATGTATGAGGCAAACCTATGATGAAGTCCATGTTGATCATGTCCCATTTCCAGATTGGAAAATCTATACATTGCATATAACCTCCGACTTCTGATGCTCTTTTTTTACTGGTTGACAATTCTGATAATGAGTTACAAATTCTGCAATGTTTTTCTTCATGTTACCCCACCAATAAATTTATTTCAAATCATGATACATTTTTGTGGCTCCCGGATGAATAGAATACCATGAATGATGCGCCTTTGTCATAGTCCGTCTCCTTAGCTCATCTACATCAGGTACACATAATCTACTTTGGCACTGAAGCACTCCCTCTTGCGTAAGATCAAATGCCTTTGTCAAACCTTGTTGTACATTCTCTTTCAGATGCAATAAAATAGGATCCGCATACTTTTTTTCCTTCACTTCAGCTACTAATGAAGATTCTGCCGCATTTTGCACTATAACTCCTTCATTTGGAGTTTCAAGAAGGCGAATCCCTAAGCTAGATAGTTGATGTAGATCTTTGATTATCTCTTGTCTTTTTGTGGACTGGCCATGAGTGCTCCCCATTGCCTTAGGACTTAATGCATCAGCTACCACATTTGCTTTCCCCGGATGATATAAGATATCGATATCATAATATTTTAGTAGTTCCAGCCACCTCCGCTGCTTCAAATTTAGGTCCTTCTGCTTGAAAATATACTGCAAACTCTTATAATCAGTATATATGTCAACGTGAACCCCATACAAGTAGTGGTACCATATCTTTAAAGCAAATATTTCAGCTGCTAGCTCAAGATCATGTGTCGGATAATTTCTCTCATGTGCAACTGTCTTGAGGCATAAGCTATTACATTACTGTGTTGCATCAATACACATCCTAAGCCAACTACTGAAGCATCACAATATACTGCATACCCTTCTGTGGCTTCTGGAAGTACCAATACGGGTGTAGAAATCAACTTACTCTTCAGATTTTTGAAACACTTGTCACATGCATCGTTTCATTGAAACTTGGTTACCTTGTGTGTTAGCTTTGTCAAAGGTGCAACAATAGAAGAAAATCCTTCAACAAACCTTCTATAATCACCTGCCAACCCAAGGAAACTATGAATCTCTGTAGGCATTGTAGGTATTGGCCAGTTTTTCACAACTTCTATCTTTTGAGTATCAACCCTTATTCCTTCATCCGACATAATATGACCCAAGAATGCTATGGATTTTAACCAAAATTCACATTTAGAGAACTTTGCATATAACTTGCAATCACGAAGAATCTATAACACCTGCCGTAAGTGATTAGGATGGTCCTGTTTTGATCTTGAATAAACAAGAATATTATCCATAAATATTGTCACAAACACATCTAAGAACGGCTTGAACACCCTATTCATCAAATCCATAAAAACTATTGGTGCATTTGTTAGCCCAAATGACATAAATAAGAACTCATAATGACCATACCATGTTTGGAAAGACGTCTTGGGTATATCTTTTTCTCTAACCCTTACTTGATGATAACCCGATCTCAAGTCAATCTTTGAGAAGCATTTGGACCCCTGTAATTGATCAAACAAATCATCAATTCTGGGGAGGGGATATTTGTTCTTGACTGTTACCTTATTCAGTTGCTGATAATCAATACACATTCTCAATTTTCCATCTTTCTTTTGTACAAATAACACTGGTGCACCCCACAGGGACATACTAGGCCTTATGAATCCCTTGTCCAGCAAGTCTTTTAATTGCTCCTTCAATTCCCGTAACTCTACAGGGGCCATTTTATATGAAGGAATAGAGATAGGTTGAGTACCTAGAATCACATCAATACCAAACTCTACTTCCCATTCTGGAGGCAAACCTGGAAGATCTTCAGGAAATACATCAAGGAATTCATTTACCACCGGAACCGATTGAAGAGTTGGTGGCTTCACATCGGTATCTTGCACTCTTACTAGATGACATATGTGCCCCTTGGATATCATTTTCTTTGCCTTAAGATAAGAAATAAATTTACCCCTCGGTGCTCTAACATTACCCCTCCATTCAAGGACAATCTTTTGTAGAAAATGGAAATGTACTATCTTAGCTCGACAATCTACCATGGCCTAACAAGCAGCCAACCAATCCATACCCATTATAACATCAAAATCTACCATTCCCAGCTCAATAAAATCAGCCAACGTATCGTGATCACAAACAGTTACTATGCAATTACGATAGAATCTTTTAGCTATAATAGATTCACCAACTGGTGTAGATTCTTCAAATGGCTTGACTAGTAATTCCGGTGTTCTTTTGAATTTTTCAGCAATCAATGGAGTGCCATATGATAGGGCATATCCCGAATCAATCAATGCATATACATTATGTGAAAAGATAGATAATGTACCTATAACCACATCAGGAGAAGCCTTCAAATTCTGCCAATCCATTAAAGTATAGGTACGGTTCTGGAGTCCACTAGAATTAGCTGCTCCTTGAACACCTCTACCACGCCCAGTAGGCTAGACACCCAATGAGGATGATGCAACGGCTGATCCAGTAGGTCGCGCCATACTATCCGTGCCCCTATGTGGGCACTCTCTCATTATGTGCCCCGACATACCACACCAGAAGCAAACATCTATCCCAAGCTGACATGTACCTAAATGAAGCTTTCTGTAGTGCTGGAATGACTGACGAGAAAACCTCGATTGGCTCATTCTTCCTTGTTCTTGATACCCTGCTGTCTGTGAACATTGAATCCCACTACTTTGCCCAACTTGACTGCCTCTAAACCCTCAAAATTGGGATGAAGTACCTGTTGTAGAATAAGAAAATGATGGTCTAGGTGGTTTATTAAAAACCCCAGTCCTAAATTCTCCTCGGGACGCCATGAAATGTCCCATAGGTTTAGCCCTCTTTGACGGTCCTCTTTCAAATTCTTACGTTCTTCTTTTTTGCCTCTGATCATCCATCTTATGTGCAAAAGCTTGTATCCTGACTATATCCATGTCTCTATTCAAAGTAGAAATAGTACAATCCCTAACCAAATATAGATCCAATATATCCACATACCGATGAACTCTATCGTCCATAGTAACTACTACATTAGGAGTGTACCTGGCCAAAGAGTTAAACCGAAGACTGTACTCCCTCACACTCATATTACCTTGGCAAAGATTTACGAACTGGTCTGTACGAGCCTCTTGGATCTCAAATGGAAGGTAATTATCAAGGAATGCTGCTTTGAATTCTTCCCAACTAGCTGGAAGTGCACTGATACCCCTAGATCGTTTCCAATCTTCGTACTACAATATAGCCTATTCTTTTAATCTATATGCTGCAAGCTCAACTGTTTCTGTACCAGATACTTGAATAACATCTAACTCCTTTTGAATTTTGTCCATGAAGTCTTGTGGGTCTTCATTAAGATCTGACCCAGTGAATATGGGAGGGTCTAATTTAAGAAAATCACGTGTTCGCCGACTAGCTGCCCTATCCGCACCGTCATTACTTGTAGTTGGACCAGCTTGTCCTTGATTTTGTGCAGCAACTATATGAGTCAACATTTGCACCGCATTCCTTAATCTTGATCATTAGCATTAACAGGTGGTTCTGGGGGTACTCTTCTCCTTCTTGGCTCTCCTGGAGGTCGAAGAGTAGAAGAATCCCTCGATGCAAACTCGTCTTCAGCCTCACCTTGATTAGCTTGTTCAAGTGGTGATTCACTGGTTCCTTCTTCTACAATCCTATCTAGCTTCTTACTTTTACCCTTTTTTTCCTTGTAAACGGTATTTTGCGATACTAAGGAAACAAAAAATCATAAAACAAATTCAGCGGTTAAATATGGCTCCACCTACAACTTTGGCTCTATTGCATGATTTAGGAAATGAAGAAAAGAAACAAATCCTAAATGTCCCATAGCCTCCTACATATATATGTGGTTCACAACACATCCATAAGCATGACTCTACCCAGACACGGCTTTGTAGACACCCTAGGACAACCTGCTCTGATACCACTTTTGTCACGCCTTAAATCCCATTGGGGCAGACAGGTACCCGTAGCTGTAAAGGCCCAAGAGAACTAACCTATGATCGTGTACATTAATATACATGCCATTAAGTGAACAAAAATCCTGCCACATGCAGATATAATATATCGGTGACGGAAGTTATGTAAAGACATTCAAAATAGATAAGAGACTTGGTTGTTGGGGCCACAACATCTAAAAGGTAAGACACTTCTACATTTGACTTTACAATGTCTACAAAGCCTGTAAAAGAAATATAACTATGACTAAGGTCGGGACAAGTCCCTGCCTTATACAACTACTACACAGTACCAAAAATATATACAAATGACTCGGAAAGCCCCGAATCAACCTGGAGCTCACCAATAGCCTGTAGATGACTCGTACCCTACTGTAAAGGTCTACTAGCTCCTGTGCCTACAGCAAGTAAGGCAGGTCCCCCAAGGGACGTCAGTACAAAAAACGTACTTAGTATGTAAGGCTATAAGTAACTGTATGAAATATAAGAACTCAAATGGAAACAAATACAAGTGAATAGATAATACTGATATACCACCGTACTATATATGTGGAACCATGTACATTACATTCATTTCTTTCCTTTTACCTTTATATCAATATACATCATACAATGCACGGGACCAACTGATCAGTGGTGAATAACATTGGGATCGGCTCGAGCTAGGCTTATGCACCCAGAGCTACCACCCATAAATCAATAAATCAGGTTCGGGTCGAGCTAGGTTTTCACACCCAGAGCTACCCCCTACATCCAATCATCCATCGGGATAGGCTCGAGCTAGGCTTTCGCCCCCAGAGCTACCACCCGTACTAAAGCAAATATGCATTACTTCATTTCTTTAATGTTTGTGAGATTGTTACATCGGTGGTCATAAAATTATTGGATCTTTTGAAACAATAGTCAACAAATAAGAGACACGTAAATTACAATTTCTAACAAACTTTAAATGAGATACTTTAAAACATTTCGGAGTGGAAAAAAGTTTGGTAACGATATGAACAATAGATGCGGCCAAAGGATACGGAAAAGAGTAACCTTACAAACCTTATGTTTACAACATGTGACTAAAACAATTCAGCTCTTCCTTAAAGCGTTACTCTGCAATATGAATACATAATGGATCTCACATTAAAAGCCAATTACATTACAAGTTCAAAAGGCGAAAATTAGCTACTTGACGGGAAGTAAAAACCATCCAAAATCCCAAACACATGGTATATCATTCCACCTTCATTTATAATTCCATATAACTTCATTCCACCCTCCTACAATACAATTTACTACCCCTCAACACCAACAATTCCAAAACAGTCCACACATCAACATAGACGTCACAAACCGACTAGATTTCCCACCAAGTGCATACTTCACATTTTTACCTCAATGTAACTCCACATATTTATTCCATCAAGTCAAATAAATACCTTACACAACAACACACCAAAAACAGTCCACAATGGTTTAAAAATTTGCATCAACATCACAAGAAAATATTCTCTTTCCACTACACCTCACGTTCCATGTACAATAACGTATAAACATTTCCACATGTCATACAAAAGGAGTAACGAATTAGGGAAAGAAACACACTTAAAAATACTGAAATTTCATCCATCAAATTCAATTCCTTCAAGACCTTAAGTCCCCTTTCAAGTTTAAACCACATAGAAGACAAATCCTTTAGCGACTAAGCAAAAGTAGATTGTTTCACAATAAGTGGATTGCTCAACAATTTTTAAGCATAACCAATATTATATACCCAAACTCTTATGAATATAATATATTAATATATAAGGGTAAACTCTTACCAAGGCTTGTAAGTGGAAGATTTGTCCAAAAATCCTTAGAGAAAATTAGGGCGGCTAGGGTTTTGAGAGAGGAGAAATGTTTGATTGAAAATCTGATATTTACAAGTGTATTGTGTTGAAAAATGAGCTGAATTTCAGCATTAAATAGTCCCTCCAAACCTCCTCTCTCTAGTAATCCTTATCCAATTATTTGGTCAAAAAGTCCAAGTATAATGATGTGTACACTTGGTCCATTTTTAAATGGATCATCTCCTTTTGGGCCCATGTCTTATTTACTTAATTTGGGCCTCAATTAAGTCAATAAACACAATATTAATTCAGCCCAATAAATTTAGTGGGTAATACACCAACTATCTCAAGTTTAAATAATTCCATAAATGTTAAGGTAGTCAAATAAGTTCGAAAATGTACGGGGTGTTACACTTAGCACAGAAAACCAGTTGAAACAAGTAAAAAATTTTAGAGAAAAACTCAGGCAACGAGTCATCATTAGTGCCAATGGCACATTGGGTGAGCCATACTGAGTGCTAGCCAAAAGGTCCAGAAGATTGAAATTTCATCCTAGTGATGATGAGTCATTGTCTAGAACAACAAGTCATCATGTGATCTGTTCAGAGGATCAAAAACCAAAATCTCATAGATTAATATTTTAGTCTTGGTGACGATGACTGGATGGGATGAGTCGTAATCACCTCAAACAACTCATCAGGTCACTCATTCTAAGAAAGACTTGAGAGTTGTTAGTGTGGTTCTTAAGGGATGAGTCCATACAATGACCCGTCATAAGTGACTATTAGTCGTTGTGACCAGTCGTGTCCAAAAGCTTAAATGCTTACCCAATCACAATGAGTTCAACAAGAAGTCATTGTCAGATACAACGTCTCACCCTATTACCCCTGATGACTAGGTACAATAGATCAGTTATGTTTTATTTGGGGTAGTTTCATCCTTTCCACTTTCCTAACTCCCTATACTATATTGCTTTAGGGGCCTTTTAGAGGGGATAAGAGGGATTAGTCGACCCTTTCACTTCATTCTATCCTAAAAACATAAAATATATCAAAAAATGGCAATTCTTTTTCTCTCAAATCAATACTAGGGTTCCTCCTCAAACTTCAGAATCCTCTCAAGTTCATAGTAAGGACTTATCTTTCAGGAAAGTAGGATTTCAACAATGGGTATCCTTTCACTCTTTGAGTCCCAAATAACTAAGATGTTCCTAGTTTCTTTTCAGATTAAAGTTGGGGTTTTCATTCTGTTTATGTTGTCAGTTCTCTCATGAGTTCCATTGTATAATTTTGTACTTTACATGATTTTATTATCATGCACAACTTAGCTTGAGTTCACAGTATGATTTTATTATCATGCACAACTTAGCTTAAGTTCACAGTATTTCTCTATGAATTGATTTTCAATCCTAAATTTTGGTGTAATATGAAAATAGAATATCAATAATTGTTGAATTTAACATGAATAAAGTAATTAGCCTCCGTATACAACATAAACTTTTTTAATCAATTTTTTAGAATACTTTGAGATAAATTATATTCTAACTTAGTCTGTAATATATCAATTTTATGAGCTAATAGTATGAAGAGTATGGGAGTAGTACTTAGCATCGAGTTGGACTAGGTTAAGTGCACCAACGTATCAGAACTACGTGCCCCCATAGGTTTATTCAGTCCACCAAGTTGGACATCAGTTTAATGATCACACCAACAATGCATCTATACCTTTGCAAGGTCTATGGGGCCTTATCGATGTGGTGTATACATTAGACTTCATGTTTAGCTCACATTGTTTATGTTGTTTAATAGGCCCTCCTATAGTTACAAAATCAGACTTAGTATTTGTGCACGACCCGCAGTTTAGTCAACTTATTTTAAATTTTGACTTTTCAAACTTATCATTCCTAATTAGTTTATATGAATTTATAATAAGGTCATTGTACTTCAGTTTTGCTTATGCATTCAATCTGGCATTTCAGTTAAATTATCAGTATTTTCCAACATGTTAGTTATTTACAACTATTTATCTCACATGCTTAGTTCATTCAAAGTACTGATCAAATACTTTCCTTTTTGCATTGTATCCTATTATGATATAGGTTCTAGTGCTCAGCATTAGACTTAAAGTTAGCATGATCCGGTGCCCTCTCAATATCAAATAGTGTTGATCCTCATTATCTGAGGATGAGGCTTCAGTATTCTGTTATTTTGTTTATCATTTAAGTTTTAGATAAATTATAGTTATCTTGGGACTTGTCCCAACAACTCATTATCTAGTGGAGGTTTTTAGACCTACAGTGGGCATTTCATCTTTGTGGTTGTTTTTTGACTTAGTCTCATTCAATTTATTTGAGATATTTATTATAAATCAATTCGCTTTTGCATTCAATATTTCAGTTATCTTTAGTATTCTTAGTGTGGTGATAGGCCATGCATTAGATTGGGGTCATTTGTTTCTCTAAGCACCATATTACATCCAGGGTGTAGTTTTGGGTCTTGACAAACTTAGTATTAGAGCATCAGTTGTAAAGTATCCTAGGGAGTCTGAAAGTCGCGTTAATTTGAGTCTCATTCATGGGTATGAAGTGCACTACACTTCTTTCATATTTATATCATGTGATAGAGTGTGAACTCTATTTAATCTCCTTTAATTCGTGCTCTACGCTCTTATAGAAAAAAATGCCTCCCAAAAGAGTCAAAAAAAAGAAGGAATGGAAACATAAATGGTAACTAGCAAGCTCTGCCAACTCCAGTAGATTCCCTGAATTAGCAAGTCACTTATGATGAGTTCAGGGCTACTTTCCAAGTGCTTGCTTAGTCCATGACCAACCAGGTCAATTAGCAAGTTGTTATACATGCTAATCCCAATGGAAATGTAGCTGCTATGAGAGTACAAGACTTTACTCGGATTAACCCTCTGGAGTTTCATGGTTCAAAGGTGGAGAAAGATCCACATGATTTCATTAATGAAGTACAAAAAAACACTCAAATCATGGAATTTACTCTAGTTCAGAGTACAAATTTAGCCACTTATCAATTGAAGGGAGTTGCTCAGACTTGGTTTAAGCAATAGAAAGAGGGTACACATGCGAATGCACGCCTAGTGAATTGGGATGAGTTTGTGGCGATTCATTTGGATAGGTTCTTTGCCTGTTAGTTGAGGGAAGATAAGGTTAAAAGTTTCATCAACCTGAAGTAGGGTAATATAACAGTAAAAGAATACTCTTTGAAGTTTACCCAGCTCTCCAGTTATGCTCCAGAGATGGTTGTAGAACTAAGGACTCGAATGTATAAGTTTGTGTCATGGTTATCTGAGTCAATGTTTAAGGAGTGGAAGACCTCTATGCTTATTAGGGATATAGACATCTCTAGGTTTATGAACCATGCCCAACAGATTGAGAAACAGAAGATAAAGGAGAAGGAAAGAGATACGAAGACAGCTAGAACATGTAATTTTGACTGCTCTCACTAGAGGTCAGGTGGTGGTAATCATTCTTAGTTTTAGCAGAATTCTTCAGCTCCTGCACCTTCTTTAGTTGGTATGCCATCCCCTAGGCCTTAACAGTAATGGAAGAATAGAGCATCAGGTTCTAAGTCTCAGTGTAGTGTTATTGGGAGTTGCACTTTTCTAGCATGACTTAAGTTTGGTAAGATCCATCCTTGTGAGTGCCATCTTGTAAAGGAGGGTTGTTTTGGATATTGTCATATATGCCATAGGTTGAAACAATGCATTTCTAATGGACAACGATATGGGGGTAATAAGGCCCTGTCTACTACTTCAACTGCCCCTCCTGGTCTCCCAACTTAGCAAGGTGCTTCATCCAATGCAGGTGGAGGATAGTACCAGAATAGGCTCTATGTTTTGTAGAGGGTTTCTATGATATAGTTACTGGTACATTACGAGTCTTCCATATTGATGTTTATGCATTGTTAGACCTAGAGCCACACTTTCTTTTGTGACTCCCTATATTGCAATAGACTTTGGTATTAGTCCCAAAACCCTTTTAGAATGCTTCTCAATATCTACTCTTTTTGGTTACTCATTTATAGATAAATGTGTATACAAAAATTGCCAGTCACATATTCTAAGAAAATCACCACAATTGATTTAGTAGAGTTAGATATCAGTGATTTTAATGTCATTCTTGGCATGGATTGGTTACATTCTTGTTATGCCTCAATTGACTATAGAAAAAGAGTCGTTAAGTTTTAGTTTTTGAATGAACCACTCTGAGAATGGAAGGGTAGTACATCAGCACCTATAGGCCGGTTTGCTACATAACTTAATGCTAGGAAAATGATCTCTAAGGGTTGCATCTGCCATTGTAACACCCCGTACATTTCTGAACTTATTTGATTACCTTAACATTTATGGAATTATTTAAAATTGAGATAGTTGGTGTATTACCCACTTAATTTATTGGCCTGAACTAATATTATGTTTATGGACCTAATTGAGGCCTAAGTAAAAAGACATGGGCCCAAAAAGGATGATGATCCATTAAAAATGGACCAAGTCTACTTAGACTTTTTTACCAAATAATTGGCTAAGGATGACCTAAGGAGAGGAGGTTTGCATAAACTTTATAAGGATGAAATTCATCTTAACTTCCACACAATACACTTGCAAAAAATCAGATTTTCAAGCAACATTTCTCCTCTCTCACAAACCCTAGCCACCCTAATTTTCTCTAAGGATTTTTGGACAAATCTTCCAGTTGCAAGCCTTGGTAAGTGTTTACACTTATATATTAATACATTATATGCATAATAGGTTGTGTATATCATGTTTTTATGTTTAAAAAAGTGTTGAGTAGTCCAATTTATTTGTAGTAGTCCACTTTTACTTAATCGCTAAAGGATTTACCCTTTATGTGGTTTAAACTTGATAGGGAACTTAAGGTCTTGAAGGAATTGAATTAGATGGATTAAATTTCATTATATTTAAGTGTGTTTCTGTACCTAATTCGTTACTCCATGTGTATGACTTGTGCAAATCTTTATACGTAATTGTGGATGGAACGTTTGGCATAGTGAAAGGAGAATACTTTCTTGTTATGTTAAATTGACTTCTGAAACTGTGTGGACTGTTTTTGGTATATTTTTGTGGAAGCTATTTATGTGACTTGATGTACTAAATATGTGGAGTTGCATTGATCTAAAAATGTGAAGTATGCACTTGGTGGGAAATCTTGTCGGTTTGTGACGTCTATGTTGATGTGTGGACTGTTTTGGTATTGTTGGTGTTGTGGGGTAGTAAATTGTATTGTATAAGGGTGGAATGAAGTTATATGGTAGTATAAAGGATGTTGGAATGATATACCATGTGTTTGGGATGTTGGATAGTTTTTACTTCCCTTCAAGTAGCTAATTATCGCCTTGTGACCTTGTAATGTAACTAGCTTTTAATGTCATCTTTTTTATGTACTTGTGTTGTAGAGTAACTCTTTAAGAAAAAGCTGAATTGTTGTAGTCACATGTTGGAAATATAAGGTTTGTAAGGTTACTCTTTTCCGTATCCTTTGGCCGCATTTATTGTTCATATCGTTACCAAACTTGTTTCCCCTCCAAAATTTTTTAAAGTATCTCATTTCAAGTATGTTCGCAATTGTTATTTATGTGTATATTATTTGTTGACTATTGTTCCAAATCTCGAATAATGTTATGACGACCTATACAATCTCACAAAAAATTAAAGAAATGAAGTAATGCATATTTAGTTGAGTACGGTTGGTAGCTCTGGGGACGAAAGCCTAGCTCGAGCCAATCCCGATGGATTATTGGATACAGGGGGTAGGTATGGGGGTGAAAAACTAGCTCGAGCCAAACCTGATTTATTGATTTATGGGTGGTAGCTCTGGGGGCATAAGCCTAGCTCGAGCCGATCCCATTGTTATTTACCACTGATTAGTTGGTCCGGGCATTGTATGATGTATATTGATATAAATGTATAAGTAAAGAAATGAATGTATTGTACATGGTTCCACATATACAGTACGGTGGTATATCGGTATTGTCTATTCACTTGTATTTGATTCCATTTGAGTTCCTGCATTTCATACAGTTACTTATAGCCTTACATACTCAGTACATTCTTTCGTACTGACGTCCCTTGGGGGACCTACCTTACCTTTTGTAGGCACAGGAGCTAGTAGACCTTCACAGTAGGGTTTGGGTCATCTGCAGGCTATTGGTGAGCTCCAAGTTGATTCGGGGCTTTTCGAGTCATTTGTATATATTTTTGGTACTGTGTAGTAGTTGTATAAGGCGGGGACTTGTCCCTACTATAGTCATTGTTATATATATTTTAGAGGGTTTGTAGACCTTGTAAAGTCAAATGTTGAAATGTCTTTTCTTTTAGATGTTGTGGCCACAACGGCCAAGTCTCGTATCTATTTTGTATGCCTTTACATGACTTCTATCGTCGATATGTTATATCTGGATGTGGCAGAATTTTTGTTCACTTAATGACATGCATACGAATGTATATGATCATAGGTTGGTTCTCTCGGGCCTTACGGCTACGGGTGCCTATCCGCCCCAATGGGATTTGAGGCGTGACAGCCATCTAGTCTGGGTTAAGGATTCCAAGTCCAAAACTCCAACTCTTCAGTCAGTTATAGTTGTGAATGAATTTTTAGATGTGTTTCCTAAAAATCTACCATGAGTCCCTCCTAAGTAGGAGAGAGACTTTGAAATAGACCTTCTTCCAAATACCTAACCTATCGCAATTCCTCCTTATAGAATGGCTCTATCCGAGCTTAAGGAATTGAAGAAAAAGTTAAAGGACCTCTTAGACAAAGGTTTTATCAGACCAAACATCTCTCTATGGGGTGCTCTAATTCTCTTAGTTCTTAAGAAAGATGATTCCCTCAGAATGTGCATCGATTGTCATCAGCCGAACAAGGTCACAATCAAGAATTAGTATCTCATTCTTTTGATTGATGACATGTTTGACCAGCTTCAGGGTGCCAGTTTTTTTTTTCAAAGATAGACCTCAAATTCGGCTATCATCAGCTCAGAGTCAGAGAATGTGACATTCCGAAGACAGTCTTTAGAACTTGGTATGGTCACTATAAATTTGTTTTTTCATTTTGGACTATCAAATTATCCTACAACTTTTATGGGTGTGATGATAAAAGTGTTCAAGCAGTACTTAGATATATTTGTCATCATCTTCATAGATGACATCCTCATTTATTCTTGAAATGAGGTTGAGCATGCAGATTATTTGATGATTGTCTTACAGAATCTCAAGGATTGCTAGTTATTCTTTAAGTTCAGAAAGTGTGCATTAAGGTTGAAATAAGTAGCATTTCTTGGTCATACTATTTTCACTGAGAGAATTCAGGTTGATCATCAAAAAACTGAAGTAGTTAGAAACAGGCCTAAACCTATCTCTCCATCACACATTAGGAGTTTCATGGGTTTATCCAGTTACTACAGACTATTTATTAAAGAATTTTCATCTATTACTCCTCTTATGTCAAAATTGACTTAGAAGAAAGTAAAATTTTAGTAGTTTGCTGCTCACAAGAAGAGTTTTCAAGAGTTGAAGACTTGACTCACCTTCGCTTTAGTTTTAACTCTACCAGAGGGTCCAAATGGGTTTTTCTCTTACTATAATGCTTCCAGAGTTTGTTTTAGTTGTGTGTTGATGCAGCATGGTAGGTCTTAGCATATGCCTCTAGATAGCTCAAACCCCATGAGAAGAATTACCTATCTCATGATCTTGAGTCGGCAACAGTTGTTTTTGCCTTATATATTTAGAGGCACTATCTTTTATAGTTCATGTGGATATGTTCACGGATCGTATAAGCCTTCAGGATGTATTCAGTCAGAATGATTTAAATCTTTGTTAGATGAGTTGGATAGATTTGTTGAAATATTATGATATGAGTGTTTTATACCATATGGGTAAAGCTAATATAGTGACTGATGCTCTTAGAAGACTTTCGATAGGTAATGTTGTTCATGTAGATGATGAAAAGAAAGAATCAGTTTGTGATGTCCACAGACTTGCAAGATTGGTAGTTCGATTGGTTGATTCAGCCGAAGGTAGTATTATGGTCTAGATTAATTCAAAATATTCTTTAGTAGCAGAGGTGAAGGCAAATCAAGATAGTGATTCTATATTGGTTAAATTAAAAGAAGCAGTCCAAAGTTAGAAAGATGAAGTTTTATCCCAAGAGAAGATGGTGTTCATCATTGTTAGTGTTGATCATATGTTCCTGATGTAGTGACTTGAGACAACACATGTTGACAGAAGATCACAATTAATGGAATTCTATTCACCTAGGTGCCACTAAGATGTATCGTGACCTGCGGGAAGTTTATTGCTCAAATGGAATGAAGAAAAATATTGCAGAATTTGTGGCTATGTTTTCGAATTGCCAACAGATTATGGTTGAGAACAAAAGACTAGGTGGTATGACTCAGAATATTAGTATTCCTACTTGGAAGTGGTGAATATAAACTTCATTATAGGGTTACCTCATACGCTCCGACAATATGATTCAATATGGATCATTGTGGACCGGATGACTAAGTTAGCACATATCCTACCAATTAAGTAGTAGGCTGAGGTGCGCCTTGGGATGTAGCCTGTTCCCTAGTTTGTTGCCTTGTGGTGTGAGGTACGAGAGTAAAATCATCCCTAGCGATATCGTAAACCTCTTCGGACCCTATTTTCTCTGGTTCCAAAGGCTTATCTCGTAGCCTTATTGAGAATTTCGGGTTCTTAGTGCGGATTCATGAAGAGGAACCCATATCTCCATATTTGGGATTTCCTTTTGGTGGTATTTGGTTTAAATGGATCGGGTGTATGATGATTTTAGTCTGGTAGGTATGAATTTTGGGTTTGGGGTTGGAAAATTTGGGATTTTCGGTAATTTGGGTAGTTGTAATTTATGAGTTTGAGAGTTTGGTACTTAGGAAATTTGGATTTAAAGTGTTAATTTGTAGTAATTGGTGTTCAAGGGATCGGAGATGTAGAGGATTGGAAAATTGGGTTTAGGGTTTTAGATCGGGTGATGTCGGATTTTATAAGAAATAGGCTAAAATTTTTGGTTGGGCCCAAATTTTCATATTTAGGGTATTTTTGATATTCACTGTACCGACCCACATCACGTGGGTTTACCTACAGGACGTGGGTCACCGGTGTTTCTTGAGTTCCTGAAAACATAAAATTTCACCTGATTCCTATGGCACAAAGCCACGTCATGTGGGTCTACCTACTCACGTGGGTACCTGGCGTGGTTTCCATTCTTTAATTTAAAAAATTTGACTAAATTTCACGTTACCAACCTAGGTCACGTGGGTTGACCTATGTCACGCGGGTCCCTGGTGTGGGTTGGATTCTGCAACTTGAACATTTAGTATGATTTCCTCTTTATAAGCCCACGTCACGTGGGTTGACCTACGTCACATCACCGTGGTTTAAGCTGTACAATTTTTAGTTCACATCTTTATTTTCAACTCATCTATTTTGCATCACCATCTGCACCCGACAAAGAACAAATCACTACTGGTATCAATCCTTGGGTTGCCTCCCAAGCAGCGCTTGATTTAATGTCACAAAATGACGTAGCTAGGTTGGTTAATTAGACTTCACCAACTAGCCCATGGGTTGCTGCCCATGAAGCGCCTAATTTAACGTCGCGGGACAACGTAACTCCCTTGACTACTCAGACTTCATCAAGACTAAACTCCTCACATGTCCTTATTTCTTTTGTGGTTCCCACATGGTGCTTTACATGGTATCCATTGACCTTGAATAGAATATTGTCATCACCTTTCAGCTCAATTATTCCATGCGGGAATACCCTAACCACCGTAAATGGTCAAGACCATTTGGACCTTAATTTTTTCAGGAAACAAGCAAAGCCTAGAGTTATAAAGAAATACCAAATCTCCCAAGTGAAATTCTCTTCGTTCAATCTTCCGATCATGATATAATTTCATCTTCTCTTTATACAACGCTGAACTTTCATAAGCCAGGAGATGAAATTCATCAATCTCATTTATCTGCTCTAATCTCAATTTAGCCGTTTTGCTTCATTCCATATTCAACCTCTTCAATGCCTATAATGCCTTATGTTCAAGTTCAATAGCCAAATGGCATGATTTACCAAACACCATCTGATATAGAGATGTACCAATCAGTGTTTTGAATGCAATTTGATATGCCTGTAATGGATCATCCAATCTTCTTGCCCAATAAGTCCTATTGGCATTCAGAGTCTTCGCCAAAATAAACTTAATCTCACGATTTGACACCTCAACTTGTCCACTTGTCTGAGGATGGTAAGGTGTTTCCACCTTATGTTCGACTCCATATTTCTCAAGCAGGACTTTTGATAACCAACTACAGAAGTGGGATCCTCCATCACTAATGATAACTCAGGGTGTATCGAATCATGAAAATATGTTCTTTTTCAAGAATGTCGTGAAACTCATTCCTTCATTATTAGGAAGCGTAATTGCCTCCACCCACTTAGAAACATAGTCAAAGGTTACCAAAATGCATTTCAACCCATGTGAGCTCACAAATAGGCCCATAAAATCAATTCCCAATACATCAAACAATTTGAGCACAAGAATAGTTATCATTGGAAGTTAGTGTCTGCGCTAAATGTTCCCTTGTCTTTGACATCGGTCACAATCCTGAGCATAGTCATGAGTATCTTCATAGATGTGGGCCAGTAATACCCATATTGTAAGATCTTATGAGCAGTCCGAGAACCTCCATGATGACCCCAAACTGAAGACGAATGACATGCTTCCAAAATACTTATCATCTCAACTTTCGGAATACACCTTCGAATTATGCAATTCGCACACACCCTAAATAAATAAAGCTTATCCCAAATGAATTTTTTCACCTCATGTATGAATCTCTTCCTCTGCTGATACGACATATCTTCCAGGACTAGATCACTTGCCAAAAAGTTGGAAAAATCATCAAACCAAGGGATTAAATCTTGTGATGCTTCCAACACTTCCTCGTCTGGAAAAGTATCATCAATATCAAGATCATCCCTTAATTTAAGCATGGCCTCCTCCTCAAGGCATGATAGATGGTCTACAACCTGATTCTCAGTTCCCTTTCGGTCCTTGACTTCAAAATCAAATTCTTGCAATAGAAGCACCCACTGAATCAGTCTTGGCTTGGCATCCTTCTTTGACATAAGATATCTAAGTGATGCATGTCAGTATGCACAATCACCTTCGTACCAATCAAGTAAGATTAAAATTTCTTAAAAGCAAAGACCACTGCCAATAATTCTTGCTCAATTATAGTATAATTTTTTTGAGCTGGATTAAGTGCTTTGCTAGCGTAATAAATCGGATGTAGAATCTTCTCACACCTTTGGACAAGGACTGCACCCAAGGCCACACTGCTAGCATCACACATAACTTCAAATGGAATCGTCCAATCTGGCAAAAAAATGATAGGTGTTGAAATCAACTTCTCTTTCAGACACTAGATCGCTTTTAGACAGGCCTTTTTAAACACAAACTTCACCTCCTTCTCTAAAAGATTGCATAATGGATGTGCAATGTTAGAGAAATCCTTGATGAATTTTCTATAGAACCCTGTGTTTCCTAAGAAACTTCGAATTCCTTTCACTGAAATAGGTGGAGGTAACTTTTCAATCACCTCAATCTTCGCTTTGTAAACTTCAATACCCTTCTTTGAGATTCAATGCCCCAATACGATACCCTCATTAACCATAAAGTGACATTTTTCCCAATTTAGCACTAAGTTTTACTCCTTGCATATTTGCAACACATTAGTAAGGTGGGCCAAGCAGTCATCAAATGAGTCTCCCATAATAGAGAAATCTTCCATAAAATCCTCAATAGTGTCTTTCACCATGTCGGAGAAAATGGGCATCATGCAACGCTGAAAAGTGGTCGGTATATTACATAAATCGAAGGGCATCTTTTTGAACGCGAACGTCCCATATGGACAAGTGAAAGTGGTCTTGTCTTGGTCCTTGGGAGCAATGAAAATCAGATTATACCCAGAATAACCGTCAAGAAAATAATACCATCCTCTACCAGCAAGACGATCTAACATCTGATCCTTGAAGGGCATAGGAAAGTGATCCTTTTTTATCTAAAAATTTAGCTTTCGATAATCCATGCAAACACTCCATCCAGTAACAGACCTTATTGGGATTAACTTGTTCTTGTCATTTGGAACCACAGCGATTCCTCCCTTCTTTGGTACACACTAAACTGGGCTTACCCACTTACTACCAGCAACAAGGTAAACCACACCCGTATATAACGACTTGATAATTTCTTTCTTCATAACTTCTTGCATAGGTGAGTTCAGACGATGTTGGTTCTCAATACATGGTAGGAACGCATGATTAAGCTAAATTTTGTGAGTGCAGATACTGGGTGGAATCCCAATAATGTCAGCAATGGACCGACCAATAGCCCTCTTAAACCTTTTCTATACTGAAACAAGAGCCTCTACTTGCAGCTCCACCAACTCAGCAAAAATAATCATGGGCAAGGTGTTGTTGGCTCCCAAGAATGCATAGCAAAGGTGTGATGGGAGAGCCTTAAGCTCTAAAATGGGAGGCTCCTCAATAGAAGGATGAGTCGGTGGGTTCACCTTATTCTTTAAATCAAGATCAAGTTTCTTTGGAGCATAAGTATATGATCCCTTACCAATGAGTGCACCAACCACCTCATTGTACTCCTTAATACCATCTCTATAAAAATTCCTAATCACGGCCACAAGAGCTTCTACCCTCAACCTTTCTTCAATAGGAACGACCATGGCACTCTCATCAACCATATCTATTACAGAATCTTTCGATTGCTGCATGGAATGACAAAAATTGAAAGTGACATGTTCATCATTCAACCTAACCTTCATCTGCCCAGTTTCCATGTCAACCAATGCACGGCCAGTGGAAAGGAATGGTCTTCTCAAGAAGATGGGAACCCTGAAATCAATTTCACAATCTAGAATCACAAAGTCAGCCAAAAAGATGATCGATGTAACCTTCACCAAAACATTATACAAAATTCCCACTGGCTTCTTCATAGTTCTATCTGCCATAAGAAGTCTCATAGAAGTTTGTTTCGGTGCTCCAAATCATAACTGCTTGAAAATGGCTAGTTGCATCAAGTTAATGCTAGCACCCAAGTTACACAGAGCTTTTGCAAAATTGTAGGACCCAATAGTACAAGGAATTGTGAAAGCTCCCGGGTCTTTATTTTTATCAACTAGTGATTGAGAAGCAATTGCACTACAATGATACAAGTTATCTATTGGCTCAAAACTAACAGTCCTGTTCTTCGTCATCAAGTCCTTCATAAATTTTATGTAACTCGGTATTTGCTCTAAAGCCTCAACAAGAGGGATATTCATCGATAATTCTTTCATCATTGAGATAAATTTCTGATATTTATGCTCTTTGGCTTTCTTTTTCAACCTTTAAGGAAAGGGGGGAGTAGGTCGTGGATTGGGTTTTTGTCACGACCCGAAATCCCATTCGGACCGGACTGGTACCCGAAGTAGAGATGGCCCGAGAGAACCAATCTTTGCTCATGAATCTTTATATGCATATCCTCGTGTGAATCTTCTTATACCTCATGCAACTACGCGGAAGACATGAATATGGAAACATATGCCATAAATAGAAATATCAAACTTGGCCGTTGGAGCCATTACGTCGAATTGAACATACATCTTCCATTCATATACCCACATATGTCTACAAAGCCTCTAACAGATACATCTATTTATACCACCTTTACAACATCAAAATGAATATACAACTATGACCCAGAAAGCTCCGAATCAAGTGGAGCTCACCAAAACTTCTGCAACTGATCCACAGTCTACTGAGGAGGTCTACTAATGCCTGCACCTGCAACATGTAAGGTAAGTCCCCCGAGGGGGTCAGTACGAAGAATGTACCGAGAATGTAAGGCTATAGAAATTACATCATACATGAGAATGTCAATGAAATAAATATGAGAGATTTTCAATATGGATAAACCATCAGTCTAATTGGAAACTTATCGTGATGAACATTTTAGGACATTCATTTTATATCCTTACTATTCATAGAATATCTTTCATATTCATCTACCCTCAAGAGACTCTTCTACTCTATTCATGACCACTATTGTTCTACTACTTGGTTAGTAAATTACGAAAGAATAACATTCATCCACACACATCCACTCTCTTGGTGGATTACTAATATAACCTACATCCACTCTATGGGTGGGGTATCATACATCCACTCTACATGCTTCTCTACCTTACCTTACTTTACTTAATCACTTCTTAATCATACACTGCCCGGGCCCAACTGATCAGTGGGAAATTCATAGAACCATCATGCAGGTGTACATTGAACCCCATGGATAATGTAAGGAGAACCATCATGCAGGTGTTCATTTCACCCCATGGATAATGTAAAGAGAACCATCATGCAGGTGTTCATTTCACCCCATGGATAATGTAAAGAGAACCATCATGCAGGTGTCCATTGCACCCTATGGATAATGTAAGGAGAACCATCATGCAGGTGTTCATTTCACCCCATGGATAATGTAAAGAGAACCATCATGCAGGTGTCCATTGCACCCCATGGATAATACTCATAATTATACCTCAACTTTTACCAGATCGGTACAAGCATAATCACAACATCACAGTTCCGAAACTTAGAGGTAGAATATACACATTTGTATGATCTATTGAGGATCACAATGCTATTGGAAACTTTTGCTACTTCTTATGAGATCTTATATAAGTAAGCGTATAGTACCGTCCCTCCACCTTTGGTGGTCTATAGTGACTAACATAGCATAGTATTGGAATTATTCCATCTAGAACTTATAAACTTTAGAATGTGATCCATACCCAATGAAACATCTAGTACCCAAGCGCCTTACTTCTTTACAATCTTATACCCCTTTTGTCTAGCTAGGAAAGTGACACCCTAGAGATAATGACAGTAAAGCACACACTTATATGCACATTTCACTTCACGCGTTTAACTCATGAGATTGACATCTTCACTTATGAGTAATAATCACACTACCTTGCACATCATCTCTCTTATTACTCTTATGAGAATGGTACTAAGATGATCCTCCTAATATAGGATTTGGTACTAAGATGATCCTCCTAATATAGGATTTGGAGCATGACATGATTGGAAAAATGCTTTTCAAGAATACATAGATTCATTTATATTTTACCCTCTTGAGATAGTTCTTTTAAGGCTTACAACGTTATGACATCTTTGAAACTTCAATCAATGAACAAGGGATAAGTGAATCATAAGTCATCTAAGAATAAGACACATATGGATAACAATATATGCCAACCTGAATTGATATACTTCAAGGCACTCGAAATTGAAACAAGTCCAATGTCAATAGGAACAATATGTTGTAGAAGGATACGGAAAGAGTAACCTTACATACCTTGTATTCGTACTTACGAATACACAATCTTAGACGTGCATACGATAGTCCCACTCCATCCTTATGTTTTGTTCTACAACATAAATACATGAAGGAACCAACATTAACCACCAATAACCTTATAATGGCATACAACAACAATAAGTCACATGTTCAACTCGAACATGTCATTTCCCCCCTTGACAACACCATTTATAAAATTATCTTACCAAGAATTCCACAATATTCCATACATTGACCAACACATGATAACCAATGGCATGTTACACCAAGCTCATATTTTATCCTTTTCCATCACCACCACATCACAATTCTTCCATCAAATTACTTCAATACACCTCATAACAACAAATCGGCCAAAATCCTATAATTTATACTTATAGAAAAAGAACATGTTTAAGACCATAATAACACCATACATGTTGTTATTTCATCCATATCATGCACTTTCATCAAAGTCATAAGTCATAATTCAAGTTACAATCCCATGGATTTCACATCTTTCACAAAAGCCAAAAGTGCCATGTCCAACATTTTCAACCATCACCAACATGATATACATATTTTCTCATGCTTATAATATGTTAAAGTACAATAATAATCACTTAACCAAGCTTGGAAGATGATGATCTTGCTTCAAAAAGTGCCTTAGGGTTTGAGAGCTAAAGAAGTGTTCTTGGGAATTTTCTAGAAAATGAGAGAAAAGCATGTGTGTTTTTCATAATAAAAATAAGGTTTTGGTCCCTTTTTATAGGCCCTCAATTCCATATTTATCCACTCTTGGCATTTAATGCTTGGTCAATTGAAGAATGGGTCATTTGACCCATTCTTGGCCCATGCTTTCTTTCTCATTTTGGGCCTCCTTTTTGAGCCCAATTCACTCAACCCAATGGAATCAACATTTTATCATGTTTAACTCATTTCATATGCGTTACGACAATATTCCTACTCATTCAATTCATACTCGTAGCCTCAATTCCAAAAGCAAGAGATTCTAGCCACGTATGGCCCATTTTGACCAAAAGGGCAAAATCGTCATTTTGACCCCAAATTCGTTCTCGAGTAGTTTTATCATAACAATGTGATACTTTACTCATTTCATGTATATGATCATGATTGTAGAATAAACATGTCAAAAATCGGCTTGATACGTCCCCGGGCACCCTTAGGACTTAAACAAAATTTCCAACTTTTGAAAGGTGCGCAGGGGCGGCGTGGCACGCCCCTGGGTGCGCCCCTCCTTATTTTTTTCCAAAATTTTTGTTTTCGACTTTTCTTCACGGGTTCGGTTAGATACTTCAAGTCCTATTATTTAACTCACTTCTTAACCTTAATATACTTTGTTTAGAGTTCCTCTTAGCCTCATTTTGAACCCCACGAATGTGCCACAAAAATCACACAACACCTCTTATGAAAGGCTAATCACATGTACGACGCCAAATTTCAAATTTCTTATTGTTAACATTACCAAATACATACTTATGGCTTCTCGACACCGAAGTACCCATTGTTGATCGTCATCACATTGGGTTGGGAGTATACGGGGTGTTACAGTTTCAGCAGTTGAGTAGCCTCTTTCTCTTTTCTCTTTATAGACTTAGTTCCTTATGAGCTGTGTTGCCATCAACCTCTAAATTCTCTGACTCTATTTTAGCCTCTTAATAAACTACCACCATCTCATCTTTCCTAGCACTATCCATTGCTAAAGATGGATCAGGCATACACTTCCCGCTTCTAGTAGTAATGGCCAAACAATGACTATCATTCTTCGAATTTTGGATGGTGTTGCTCAGAAGGGTTCCTGGTTGACGTTGGTTCAATGCCACTGATATCTACCCAAATTGTTGCTCCAACTGTTTTATAGTAATCGAATGAGACTCTACTTTTTGACTTATTCCCGATATGTCTGACCTAATCTCCTTCAAGTAACGCTCCTGGCTCTCTGACCCTTTGACTAGTTTATTAAGAAGGGCTTCCATTCTTGAACTTACATAATCAGCAGCGCGGTTCCCAGATGGAACATATGCACCACTCTTCTCTTTGTAATTATCCTTTGGCCTCCAATCACCGTCATGATCCCAATCTCTATCTCTATATCCTGATTTATTGTAATTGTATCCATAATAGTTCTGACGTTGATTCCCTTAACTTGGGTTCCAAGAGTCTTGATTAGACCCTTGGCCCTTGGCTTAGAAACCCACCACCTCTCGATCTAAGTACTTAGCCTCCTCATCAGATTCATAATCATTATGCCTAGGTGTTTTGACTTGTGAACCTACAGCATGCAACTTCTCAGCACCTTCAGTCGTAATTTGTTTGGCTAGCAAGCCAATTTATAGCCTTAACTATGCGACCTCTTAAGCTACCGATTAATCCAAAGCCCATTGTCCTGCCAAGGCTCCAGTAGAATACGTACCAGTATGTGTATCTGCCTCTCTAGTATGCCATCCTCAGTTGGTCTTAGTGATATGATCTAAAATCTCTGAATCTTGTTCCCACCTCAAACTCATAAATGCTCTGCCAGTGATAGTATCTGCTTCAGCCTTGGAATTGGAGTTTAAAGCTCTGTAGAAGATCTCAAGTAAATTTCGACTATTCATCCTATGGTTTGGAATATTTTGCAACTTCTTCTGGAATTGTAGCCAAGTCTCGTAAAGTGTTTCAAAATATAGCTGCCTGAAAGTATAAATCTCATCCTTTAACTGTAGCATCTTGGATGGTGGGAAAAATATCTCCAGAAATTGATTTCTCAACTCTTTCCAAGTAGTGACAGAACCTTGTGGTAACTCGGCCAACCAGAAAGTCGCTTTTCCTGTTAGGGAGAATGGAAATAATCTCTACCAAATAACCTCTTGTCAACTCCAGGCATATTATATGAAGTGCATACCCCCCAAAAGTCATCACGTGCATGTTCGGATCATCTGTAGAAAGACTGACGAACACACCTTTCAAGTTTAGCAGATGGATCATGGCACTTGTAATGTCAACCTTAACGCCCCGAGGTAATTCTGGTGGAATAATGTCACCAGTCTCAATCGGCTCAAAATAAGCCACATTCTCAACTTTGAGATCATTGTAAACCGGCACATATGGTCATTATGGTGGTTGTTGTGCCCTCGGCCTTCTTTGTCTCCGTTCAAGTGCAACAAGACGTAATGTTGCATCTTGCATTGCTTGATGATATTTTTTTGCTTGCCTAAGAGCTATTTGTCACGCATTCTCCTCAGTCGTAAATAGAACAGTAATTTGCTCAGCAGTTTCCTTATCAACTGGTTGAATGGTCTAGTTATGAATATCTCCCGCGGCTGTGGGATCCTGAAATCTATTGGTATTCACCATTCTTTGATTGGTTCTCAGTGTTCGTTCTATCTCAGTATAAAGTGGAATCAGGGGATTGGCTTAACTCCTAGTGTAGGGAATACACCGGCGTGTGCCCTTAAAAGTGTAGAAAAATAAAACCAATCAACTGCAACAAATAAGATGATCAACTCTGTAACTGTATTACCAGGCTACGACGCAAAAATTTGATGTCACCCAAACTATACGTCCAAAAAAATATAACGCGCTCTCTGGATCAAATATAGAACCCAAATAGGTTGGGGTCGATCCCAGAGGGAATAGGACAAAATTAAGTCAATTTCTTGTCTGAAGAATTGGCAAGTAAGTAAAATTTGGGGGGGGGGGGTTTGTAAGAAAATAGTAACCGTAACAATTGTTAAATGTCGGGTTTGTGATCAATATGAGAAATACACTAGGACTGTGATCCCTGATGATACCTTAATTCCACCGGTTACTTATGTTGGAAAATTTTCCCGCTGCGTTGCATGCAAAACCTAACAAGATAGGTTTATCTAAATGTATTTTGACCTTGGTGAGATAAGTTTCACTCTTCTCCTCTCGTTCTTCGAGTGTCGTACTGCTAACCCATGTCCTGGATCTCAGATAAATATCCCTGTTACGGCTCAAGTTATTAGATGAAGGTTGATAGCTTCAAATCTTTGTTGTTATTCCCTTTTCCCAATCTCTACGTCTCTCTCCAGTAAGTCTATATTTCTGGTGAATTTCTAATGTTTGCAATCGCTAGAAGATTAATCAGAATGAAAGAAATAACAATACATGCATTCACACCATTTCAGAATTGCTTTGTGCTTAACCCATTTTGTTAATTCCTCATGGTTCACACAACCCTAGTTGATCGGTTTAGTTACTCAGAGTTGCAAGAACACAAGAAGAATTCAATGAGGAAAACATAATTGTAAACTCACAATAAGAAGAAAACTCTGAAATCTCAATATGAATAAAAACCCTAGAATCAATGTTCCAAGATTACAAAATCGATAATGTGTTTATGAAATCAAAATAAAGAAAACATAATCCAAAACAACGTAATTGAATAACTATAAACATAGGACAACATGTGTATATTTATGTTACGACCCGAAATCCCATTCGGGCCGGACTGGCACCCGAAGCCGATATGGCCCGAGAGAACCAATCTTTGCTCATGAATTTTCGTATGCGTATCATCGTATGAATCTTATTATACCTCATGCAACTATGCGGAAGACATGAATCATGGAAACATATGCTAATATGTATATATAAGAAAACTTGGCCGTAGGTGCCATCAAGTCAAAACGGACATTCGTCTTTTACATATTCGTCTCTTACATCCATATACCCACATATGTCTACAAAATCCTCTAACAGATGCATCAACAATACCAACTTAAAGTCGGGAAAATTCCCCGCTTTATACTATATTTACAACATCAAACAAATATACAACTATGACCCAGAAAGCTCCGAACCAACTGGAGCTCACCAAAAATCTACAAATGATCCACAACCTACTGAGGAGGTCTACTAATGCCTGCACCTACAACATGTAAGGTAAGTCCCCCGAGGGGGTCAGTACGAAGAATATACTAAGTATGTAATGCCATAAGAAATTCATCATACATAATAACAACAATAATGGAATCAATATAAGAGGAATAGTAATATGAATGAACTCCCTTTATATATGTTAGGAACCATGAATAGTTCTACTGTTATTGTAATTTACCATCCTCTATAGACCCCCTTATTCGAGAGAGAGTTACTTTTACTCAAGAGACTTGCCTTCAAGAGATTCTTTATATGCAATAGATTCTTTCTTGCTTTTACGTTCATCATCATTATTATTCATCTTTTTGGTTAACTACATCCACTCTTTGGTGGGTGAATTACTACATCCACTCTTTGGTGGGTTAACTACATCCACTCTTTGGTAAGTGGTTGTAGGATCGACCCATGCTAGGTGTTCTTTTCACCCCTGAGTTGCCACCCGAGATTTCTCATCGATTATACATCATTTCTGATTTAGGAGAGATTGATTCATTCACTTATGAGAGATTGATATATTGAGGATCATGATAATATATAATATCGGGCCTCCACCTTTGGTGGGTTAGAAATGTTATAGCATAATATAGGGATTATTCCATATTGAACTTATACCCTTTACATAGTTATGAGAGTGACATGTTAAAGAACATGACATTAAAGAACACACTTATATATACATCTCACTTCACTCTTTTACTTCAGGAGATTGACATCTTCACTTATGAGGAATAATTATACTAACTTGCACATCACCTCTCTTATTACTCTTATGAGATTGGTACTTTTATTTATGAAAGATTGGCACAAGGATAATCATCATACTATAGGACTTTTGAACATGACATGATTGGAAAATGCCATCCAAGATTAAATAGATTCTCTTACATTATTACTCTCTTGAAATAGTTCTCCTTGAAATTTCAACGTTATGACATCTTTGGAACTTCAATCAATGAACAAGAACTAAGTGAATCATAAGTTATCTAAGAATAGGACACGTATGGATAACAATATACGAACCTGAATTTATATACTTCAAGCCTCCCAGAATTGAAACAAGTCCAATGTCAATGTGAACAACATGTTGCAGAAGGATATGGAAAAAGGAACCTTGCATACCTTGTATTCTCCATACAATTCTACAATATTAAGTGTGAATACAATAGTCCCACTCTGTCCTTATGTTTCACGCTACAACACAAGTACATAACGTAACCAACATTGACCACCAATTACCTTACAATGGCATACAATAACAATAAGTTATATGTTTTGCTTTACCATGTTATTTCCCCCTTGACAATACAATTTATGAAATTATTGTACCAATAATCGCACAATATTCCATACATTGACCAAGA
This sequence comes from Capsicum rhomboideum, assembly GCA_031232105.1. Lineage (NCBI taxonomy): Eukaryota > Viridiplantae > Streptophyta > Magnoliopsida > Solanales > Solanaceae > Capsicum > Capsicum rhomboideum. Next base: position 71,581,355 of record CP124714.1, read on the forward strand.
CATGATAACCAATAGCATGTCACACCAAGTTCATATTTTATACTTCTCCATCACCACCATATCACAATTATTCCATCAAATTACTTCAATACACCTTATAACAACAAATCGGCCAAAATCCCATAATTTACACTTACATGAAAATAACCAGTTTAGGACCATAATAACACCATACATGTTTTTATTTCATCCATACCATGCTCTTTCATCAAACCCACAAGTCATATTTCAAGTTACAATTCCATGGATATTACATCTTTTACAAAAAACACAAAGCACCATGTTCAACACTTCCAAGCATGACCAACATGATTTACCTAATTTTTAATGCATATAATATATTAATCCATTATAATAATCACTTACCCAAGCTTGAAAATTGATGATCTTCCTCCAAAAGTTAGCTTTGAGCTCTTAGGGTTTGAAGTTGAAAGAGAAAAGGCTTTTGGGAAATTTCTAGATTGGCATGATATTTTTATGTGATAAAAATATGATTTTGGCCCCTTTATATAAGCCTTAGGTGTCATACTTAGTCACTCTTGTCATTTAATGCTAAGTGTGGCTTAGTCAATGGAAGAATGGGTCATTTGACCCATTCTTGGCCCATGTTTTCTTTCTCATTTTGGGCCTTGTATGAGCCCAATTAACTTAACCCAATAAAATCAATAATTTATCATGTTTAACTCATTTCATACATGTTACAATGATACTCCCACTCACGGGATTTATACTCATGGCCTCAATCCCAAAAACAATTAATTCTAGCCACGTATGGCCTATTTTGACCAAAAGGGTAAAATCGTCATTTTGATGCCAAATTCATTCACGAGTAATTTTATCATACCAATATAATATTTTACTCATTTCATGTATATTCTCATGGTTGTAGAAGAAACGTGGCAAAAATCAGCTCAATACGTCCCCGGGCACCCTTGGGACTTAAGAAAATTTCCAACTTTGGAAAGTGGCCAAAACCAGCGTGGAACGCCCTTGGGCATGCCATATTAATGCCTATGGGCACAAAAATTTGGCCCAAAGCGGCGTGGCATGCCCCCCAGCACGCCCCACACTTAGTTTTTCAAAAAATTCCTTTTTTCGACTTTTCTTTGCGGGTTGAGTTAGATACTTCAAGTTCTATTCTTTAACCTACTTCTTAGCCTTAATATACTTTGTTTAGAGGTCCTCTTAGCATCATTTTGAACCCCACAAATGCACCACAAAAATCACAAAACACCTCTTATGAAGGGCTAATCACATGTACGAGGCCAACTTTTAATTTTCTCATCCCTAGCCTTACCAAACACATACTTATGGCATCTCTACACCTAAGTAACCATTATTCAACGTCATCACATTGGGTTGGGAAGGTACGGGGTGTTACATTCTCCCCCCCCTAGAAACATTCATCCTCGAATGTTAACAATGTCGCTTCAATTACAATAAATGCATCTCTATATTAGCATACGCACACATAAACACTTAAGGCTCATGGATATTTACTTAGTATTGGTCCACTTCCACATTTTGAACCATTTCCTCCATTTGAAACAAATATGGGTACGACGATTTCATCTTCTATTTTTTTTTTTTTTTAACTTACCATGCGATCTCTTCGACTTGTTGATTTCTCCAAGGAACTTTTATAGAAATTACGTCTTTATTTATTAACCTTTGCACTAGTTGGTCTAGAATATCTATAAGTATCTTTTCCTCGTGAGATCCTCCGAACTTTGTATATGTCCAATGGGAACAATATGAAAAGAAACTTCTATACATTTTCAACAATTTCACATGGCATGATGTATAGGGTCAATTTCCCTTCTTTCCGAATTCCATGATACCTTTCATTAGTAACGCATTTACGAGTACTTAATCACCCGACACATCTACCTGCTTACCTTTGCCTCTACCTCTTCTTGTGATTGGCAGTTTACTATACGAAAGAAAAACAATCACCGTGTTCCGATCCAATTCAACTTACAACACTGGCTCTATTGCACGATCTAGAATGAAGAAAAGAGACAACTCCTAAATGACCCTAGCCTCCTACTTATAAATGTGGCGCTCAACACATCCATAAGAAATACTCTACTCGGACACAACTTTGTAGACACCCTTAGAACGACCTGCTCTGATACCACTTTTGTCACGACTCGAAATCCCATTTGGGCCGGACTAGCACCCGAAGCCGATATGGCCCGAGAGAACCAATCTTTGCTAATGAACCTTCATATACGTATCCTCGTATGAATATTATTATACCTCATGCACCTATGCAGAAAACATGAATCATGGAAACATATGCTAATATGTATATATAGGAAACTTGGCCGTTGGGGCCATCAAGTCAAAACGGCCATTCGTCTTTTACATATTCGTCTCTTACATCCATATACCCACATATGTCTAAAAAATCCTCTAACAGATGCATCAACAAGACCAACTTAAAGTCGGGACAAGTCCCCGCTTTATACTAAATTTACAACATCAAACAAATATACAACTATGACCTAGAAAGCTCCGAACCAACTGGAGCTCACCAAAAATCTGTAAATGATCCACAACCTACTGAGGAGGTCTACTAATTCCTGCACCTGCAACATGTAAGGTAAGTCCCCCGAAGGGGTCAGTACGAAGAATGTACTAAGTATGTAAGGCCATAAGAAATTCATCATACATAATAACAACAATAATGGAATCAATATAAGAGGAATAGTAATATGAATGAACTCCCTTTATATATGTTAGGAACCATGAATAGTTCTACTGTTATTGTAATTTACCATCCTCTATATACCCCCTTATTTGAGAGAGAGTTACTTTTACTCAAGAGACTTGCCTTCAAGAGATTCTTTATACGCAGTAGATTCTTTTTTGCTTTTACGCTCATCATCATTATTATTCATCTTTTTGGTTAACTACATCAACTCTTTGGTGGGTTAACTACATCCACTCTTTGGTGGGTGGTTGCGGGATCGACCCATGCTAGGTGTTCTTTTCACCCCTGAGTTGCCACCAGAGATTTCTCATCGATTATACATCATTTCTGATTTGGGAGAGATTGATTCATTCACTTATGAGAGATTGATATATTGAGGATCATGATAATATATAATACCGGGCCTCCACCTTTGGTGGGTTAGAAATGTTATAGCATAATCTAGGGATTATTCCATATTGAACTTATACCCTTTACATAGTTATGAGAGTGACATGTTAAAGAACATGACATTAAAACACACACTTATATATACATCTCACTTCACTCCTTTACTTCAGGAGATTGACATCTTCACTTATGAGGAATAATTATACTAACTTGCACATCACCTCTCTTATTACTCTTATGAGATTGGTACTTTTATTTATGAAAGATTGGCACAAGGATAATCATCATACTATAGGACTTTTGAACATGACATGATTGGAAAATGCCATCCAAGATTAAATAGATTCTCTTACATTATTACTCTCTTGAAATAGTTCTCCTCGAAATTTCAACGTTATGACATTTTTGGAACTTCAATCAATGAACAAGAACTAAGTGAATAATAAGTCATCTAAGAATAGGAATCGTATGGATAACAATATACTTCAACCTGAATTTATATACTTCAAGCCTCCCAGAATTGAAACAAGTCCAATGTCAATGTGAACAACATGTTGCAGAAGGATATTGAAAAAGGAACCTTACATACCTTGTATTCTCAATACAATTCTACAATCTTAAGTGTGCATAAAATAGTCTCGCTCCATCCTTATGTTTCACGCTACAACACAAGTACATAACGTAACCAACATTAACCACCAATTACCTTACAATGGCATACAATAACAATAAGTCGTATGTTTGGCTTTACCATGTTATTTCCCCCTTGACAATACCATTTATGAAATTATTGTACCAATAATCCCACAATAGTCCATACCTTTACCAAGACATGATAACCAATAGCATGGCACACCAAGTTCATATTTTACACTTCTCCATCACCACCATATCACAATTATTCCATCAAATTACTTCAATACACCTTATAACAACAAATCGGCCAAAATTCCATAATTTACACTTACATGAAAATAACCAGTTTAGGACCATAATAACACCATACATTTTGTTATTTCATCCATACCATGCTCTTTCATCAAACCCACAAGTCATATTTCAAGTTACAATTCCATGGATATTACATCTTTTACCAAAAACACAAAGCACCATTTTCAACACTTCCAAGCATAACCAACATGATTTACCTACTTTTTCATGCATATAATATATTAATCCATAATAATAATCACTTACCCAAGCTTGAAAATTGATGATCTTCCTCCAAAAGTTAGCTTTGAGCTCTTAGGGTTTGAAGTTGAAAGAGAAAAGGCTTTTGGGAAATTTCTAGATTGGCATGAGATTTTTATGTGATAAAAATCTGATTTTGGCCCCTTTATATAAGCCTTAGGGGTCATCCTTATTCACTCTTGTCATTTAATGCTAAGTGTGGATTAGTCAATGGAAGAATGGGTCATTTGACCCATTCTTGGCCCATGTTTTCTTTCTCATTTTGGGCCTTTTATGAGCCCAATTCACTAACCCTATAAAATCAATAATTTCTCATGTTTAACTTATTTCATACGTGTTACGATGATATTCCCACTCACGGGATTTATACTCATGGCCTCAATCCCAAAAACAAGCAATTCTAGCCACGTATGGCCTATTTTGACCAAAAGGGTAAAATCATCATTTTGACGCCAAATTCGTTCACGAGTAATTTTATCATACCAATATAATATTTTACTCATTTCATGTATATTCTCATGGTTTTAGAATAAACGTGGAAAAAATTGGCTAAATACGTCCCCGGGCACCCTTGTGACTTAAAAAAATTTCCAACTTTGAAAAGTGGCAAAAACCAGCGTGGCACGCCCTTGAGCGCGCCAGCTTACTGCCTCTGGGCAAAAAAATTTGGCCCAAATCGGCGTGGCATTCCCCCCATCACCCCCCACACTTAGTTTTTCTAAAAATCCCATTTTTTGATTTTTCTTTGCGGGTTGGGTTAGATACTTCAAGTTCTATTCTTTAACTTACTTCTTAGCCTTAATATACTTTGTTTAGAGGTCCTCTTAGCCTCATTTTGAACCCCACAAATGCACCACAAAAATCACAGAACACCTCTTATGATAGGCTAATCACATGTACGAGGCCAACTTTTAATTTTCTCATCCCTAGCCTTACCAAACACATACTTATGGCATCTCGACACCTAAGTAACCATTATTCAACGTCGTCAAATTCGGTTGGGAATGTACGGGGTGTTACAATTTATATATACAAGGTGAATCCTATCCCAAACAAAGTTAGAGAAAAAATTCGGCAACTTTCCATGGTTCGTGACTTGGTATCATGGACCCAACCCACTTCACGTGGGTCCACCTCGTGGAAATCAATCCATTTTACAACTTTCAAGAGTTTACCCATGGTACCAACCTACGTGATGTAGGTCAACTCACGGGACGTGAGTCCCAGCTGTGGGTCCCTCCCTCGGTTTTAACTTGGCTCTTTCATCTTCCAATGTTCCATTCTAGTGCATGCTTCTTCCCTTCTTCTCCACTTTGCCTCCATAACCTATTTCCCTACAAGATAGGATGGAAAACACATCATACCAACCAAACATACCCAAGTTATTGCATATTTTCCTTGTTTTAAGCATAGAAAGTTCCATGAAACCATGGCACATCAGTTACTCAGTTTACTTCGCAGTTCTAGAAGTCCTTTCAGAAGGGTCTAGGTACCCAGGTTAATCTCAATACGACTTTTAACTCACAGATAGATAGTCAGGTAGAGCAGAGCATTCAAACTTTAGTGGATATGTTATGAGCATATGTGATTAACTTTAAAGATAGTTGGGATGATCGCTCGCCTCTTATTAAGTTTGCTTATAACAACAGTTATTACTCCAGTATTCAGATGGCTCCATTTGCAATGCTTTATAGAATGAGGTGAAGATCTCCTACTGGTTGGATTGAGGTTGTTGAAGCTACTTTGATAGGGATTGATTCAATTCATGAGGCTATGGAGAAAATTTAGTAGATTAGAGAAAGGCTAAAAACCACTTAGAGTCGTCAAAAATCCTATATAGATGTGAGAAGAAGGGAGATTGAGTTCACATGTGATGATTAGGTCTACTTGAAAATTTTGTCCATGAAAAGGGGTGAAGATATTTAGAAAGAAAGGGAAACTCAGTCCGTGGTATATTGATCCTTATAGGATGTTGCAGCCTAAACATTAGGACTATGATGGCAGTTGTCACTCCCACAGCAATAGGTAAGCCTAAAACCCCAACCCAAACACTATAACCAAAAAGTATAGAAGCGGAAGGATATAAGACAAAATATACCTGAATAATCTCCAAAGCAGATTACTTAAGTAGTATAGTCAAAGCATAGATTATCCCAAATCTGGAAGTCACTATTACTAGCCTTTAAAAATAGAAATCAAAAAAAAAGTTTGAGTATCCCTAAATGTGGAAAATGCATACTGATAAGGGCGGCAAAGATTTCAGTAGTTTCTGAAATCAATAGCAATTACCTCGAACCTCCAAAGATGCTAACACAGAAGAAACTATAAGAATCAATTCCCAGAGGTCGTTAGATCAGTACCTATATGTAAAATGTAGAAAAAAGAAAAGGTGAGTATGGAAACACATGTACTCAGCAAGAATCATCGATCAACCCTAATTCAAAGTGGTGACGAGTAACACTATGTAAACTATCTAAAATAACCATACAACCTGCCCTTAGGAAAGCCACCCTAATCCAACAGAAAAATCAAGTCTAACATTCATAAGGATATCATAACATAGTTCAAGAAAACCTCTATACAATAAAATCACGTAACAAACATTCAAGTACTCAATAAATAGTATGAACTTAGAAAATAGAACTTGCTCAATCTGAACCATAAATAAATGAATGCAATGCAATACATATATTGTGTACTCACCTACCGAGCAATAGCTTCAACATCAGAGTCACAAGTTACCCCAAGATAACCCATGGCCTAGCATAACACCAAGATGTCATAACAACTAACTAATACTGAGCGGAAAGTGAAGTCTAATTCATCTGATAATATTTAACTGAAAATCCAATGTAGAGTTAATATAGAAAAACATCTAACACAACCAAAAATTGAAAACATGAGTCGATCTGTCTAAAAGACTCAACTAAAATGATTTTCTGGGACAAGCCTCGAGCTAACTCCAACTCTCTGAAATGGAAATAATGCATGAAGTAAACTACTAAACTAGCCCTCGAATGATGAGGACTACCAACTCTACCGCTTAGATACTCTAAAATTAGGCTAACTATGGTCTGGATGATTAACGTTTGAACCTATATTACGATACAATATAGCGTAGGAAGTATGCAGTCAGTACTTTGAATATACTGAGCATGCGAGGTATGTGTTATGCTATGTGAGACATCATATACTGATTATGAAAGGATAGACTGAGCATGAAAACTTAAGAATATAACTGATGCAATGACTAAGTAAATACAATGTGTAACTTATAACAATATACTGGACAGACTAAATACGAGGTCATACAATAACTGAGATTGAAATGTGGGAGCTACAATCAACCGACATACCCCATCTAAGCTAAACAGGACCCAACTAGTAACCCTTATTGGATGGGTGTTCAGTACCTTGCCAAGGGTACGAACACTGACTGGCATGGATCCACTAATCTGATGTCCAAAGGACTAGGATGTCAACCTATCTGACAGAAAAAACTTTAAAACCTATGGTGTAAATGTAGTTCTGAGACTTAGGGACTTCTATTAAAGGTAAAGGTCTCAACCTAACTAACAGAAGACCCTTCATCCCCATGTCTTCTCGGTGCTAAGTGCTACTCCCAACTGAATAAATACTGAATAACTGGTAGCCTCATAAATACTGAATTTAGACACTAAAAAAATAAACACTTTATCTAAAATTAACCTAAAACATGTGACACTGAAAGAATAGTTGTTCAATTATCAATGCATGAAAACCTAGGTCATCGGGTGTTCAAAACTCTCAAAAATAACTACTCATGACAATGTATAAGATATGAATAAGACATGAATTTCCATGAAGCAGTCCTAAATTCATGAATTTGTCAACATAATAAGGGTTCACAATAATAACTCCATTGATAACAAGTAATCTTCAAAGAGAAACATGAATTTAAAAATTAATCTTACTAAGAAATTAAAATATATCCCAAACCCCAAATTTTCATAAAACCCTATCTTTGAAGAATAGGATTAAATTGATGAATTTAATTTAACTTAAGGACTTAATGGGTGAAACAAACCCAATGATATACCCTAACATACCTGAATTTGAAGAATTCTTAAAGAATGCTTGATTCTTGGGGTTTTGGAGCTTAGGAATTGAAAATCCCCTTTTCTTGTGTTCTTGAGCTTAGGGATAGGGACGGGTTTATATTTTGATTTTATTACGGGTGAAATAGGACGTTTTTGGTTGTTTAAGGATGGATTGGGGGAGTTATATGGGGTGAAAGGATGATTTTTCCCTTAACTTATAAAAGAAAAACATAGAAAAATTACAGAGGCAGAGGTGTCGGGCGCTGTGCACCCCAACGCGTAGGAGAAGGTTGTTCTCTGTGCCTCCCAGTGAGCAAAGGTGGCTTGTGTGCCACTCCACCCACAGTGCAGGCCAACTAGTGGTAATTGTTAAAAAACTCCACGGTGTGAGGCCCAAAGCTAGGGTCCCTACACGCAATGCTCGACCTTGTTTTTCAGTCCATGACGTTCTTTTCCGACCCTAAACTCATCCAAACATTTTCCCACTTCCATATAGGTAAAATAACCTCAATTTATGACCCTAAACACACAGAAAACTCTAAATGGGCATGCATGAACTCCAAGGGTGTTACAATATCTCCCCCTTAGGATCATTTGTCCTCGAATAAAGGCTAACTAAGATGAAAAGATTGGGGAAAAAGCTACAATCCCCACATAATTGAATTTTTAAGTGCCGAATAATGTCGTGGTAACTTACTCTATAACAGAAACATGAACTGGCTGACCTCATGAATAGATATTAATATATGCGAGCAACTAAATAAGGTGAGACTGAGAGAAGTATTAAAGAGGAACTGTTACGTGAAGTTGGGGCAGAATTCGAGGGAAAAAAGTGAGGATACTTGGTCATCACGTCTTCTTCTGCTTCCCAAGTAGCTCCCTTAACTAGTTGATTCCTCCAAAGAACCTTTACTATGGAAAATTCCTTATTCCTCAACCCATGAACTTGATGGTAGAGAATCTCAACTGGGACCTCTTCATAAAAAAGGCTATCTTTCAAACCCACACTCTCTACGGACACAACTAAAGCTGGATCACCAATGCATTTCTTCAATAAAGATACATGAAAGACTGGATGCACTGATGCTAAGTCTGCATACAAGACTAACTCCTAGGACACATTACCAAAATGGCTCAATATCTTATGAGGACCAACATAGCAGGGAATGAGCTTCCCCTTTTTGCCAAATATCTTCACCTCTTTCATGGGTAACACCTTCAGGTAAACCAAATCACCAATTGCAAGCTCAAGTTCCTTCTTTCTCACATCTGCATAAGATTTTGTCGACTCTGAGTTGTCTTCAACCTTTCTTTAATCAATTAAACCTTCTCCATAGCCTTGTTAACCAAATCAGGACCTATAAAGGTAGATTCACCAACTTCAAACCAACCAAAAGGAGACCTACACCTCCTACCATAAAGTGCTTTAAATTAGGCCATTTGAATGCATGAATGATAGCTATTATTAAATGCAAATTCAATAAATGGCAAATGATCATCCTAATTTTCCTTAAAGTTGATCACACAAGCTCTTAACATGTTCTCTAGGGTTTGAATAGTCTATAGTACTTGACCATTTATCTGCGGATGAAAAGTTGTACTAAGGTGAACTTGGGTACCAAGACCCTTCTGAAATGACTTCTAAAACCCAGAAGTAAATTGGGTACCCCTATCTGAGATGATTGTCAAAGGAACTCCATGCAATTTTACCAACTCTCTAAGGTAAAGTTTAGCATGATCCTCAGCTGAATCTAAAGTATTAACTGGCAGGAAATGTGTTGACTTAGTTATCAGATCAACTGTAACCCAAATAGAATCATGTTGTCGACAAGTATGAGGAAACACGGTAATGAAGTCCATATTCACCACTTCCCACTTCCAAGTAGGGATACTAATATTTTGAGTCATACCACCAGGCCTCTGGTGCTCAACCTTAACCTATTGGCAATTTGGATACTTAGCCACAAACTCTGTGATATTCTTCTTCATGCCATTCCACTAATAAGCTTTATATAGGTCGCGGTACATCTAGTGGCTCCTGGGTGAGTAAAATACCAAGAACTGTGACCTTGTACTAGCATCCTCTATCTTAATTTATCCACATCTGGAACACAAACTCTACCCTGGCACCACAGAACACCAACTTCCCATTGGGAGAATACCTCAACTTTATGACATTGGACAACTTTCTTCAACTTAAGAAAAATAGGATCACTATCTTGCTTTTCTTTCACCTCGGCAACTAAAGAATATTTTGAACCATTCATAACCAAGATGTTACTTTTAGTTGAGTAAACCAACCAAACTCCAAATCTTGCCAGCCTATGAACCTCGTGAATCAACTCTTTTTTCTCATCCTCTACATGAGTGAGACTTCCCATAGACAACCTGCTAAGAGCATTTTCCACTACATTGGCCTTACCCAGATGGTATAACACACTCATATTATAATCTTTTAACAGCTCTAGCCATCTCTTCGGATGAAGATTTAGTTCTTTTTGACTAAACACATATTGTAGGATCTTCTGATCTATGAACACATCTACATACACCCTATAGAGATAATGCGTCCAAATCTTCAAGGTGAAAACAACAGCTGCCAACTTAAGATCATAAGTCAAGTAATTCTTCTCATGAGGTTTGAGCTGTCTGGAGGAATACGCTATAACCTTACCATGCTGCATCAAAACACAACCAAGACTAACTCCTGAGGCATCACAATAAACTACAAACCTATCGAAACCCTATGGCAGAGTCAAAACTGGAGTGGAGGTGAGTCGAGTCTTCAACTCCTGAAAATTCTTCTCACAAAAATTGGACTACTAAAATTTTTCCTTTGTCTGAGTCAGTCTATACATGGAATAAGAGATAGATGAGAATCCTTCAATGAACCATATGTACTAACCGGCTAAACCCAGGAAGTTCTTGATATCTGACAGAGAGATAGGTTTAGGGCAATCCCTAACTGCTTCTGTCAACCTCATTGCGCTCACCGAAAATGATATAACCGAGGAATGCTACTGACTTCAACCAAAATTTACACCTACTGAATTTTCTGAATAACAAATGGTTTTTGATTATCTGCAAGGTAATCCTCAAATGGTCTTCATGTTAATCCTCACTTAAGAATAAATAAGGATGTCATCTATAAAGACAATGACAAACATGTCCAAGTTCTTCTTGAAAACCCTGTTCATCAAGTCCATAAAAGTTACAGGAGCATTCATTAGTCCAAAAGAGATAACTACAAATTCAAAGTGACCATACCGAGTTCTGAAGGTTGTTTTTAGAATGTCACATTCTCTAACTTAGAACTAATGATAGCCGGATCTGAAGTCTATTTTGGAAAAAAAATAGGCACCCTGAAGCTAGTCGAACAGGTCATCAATCCTAGGAATAAGGTATTTATTCTTGTTTGTGACTTTGTTCAACTTATGGCAATCAATGCACATTCTACGAGAACTATCTTTCTTATGCATAAACATGAGTGTGGCACCCCATGGAGAGATGTTGGGTCTAATGAAACCCTTATTTAGAAGATCTTTCAACTGTACCTTCAACTCCTTATGCTCGGCTGGAGCCATTCTATAAGGTGGAATTGAAATAGTATAGGCATCTTGAGGGAGATCTAGTTCGAATTAAATTTCCCTTTCGAGAAGAACTTCTAGAAAATCATTTGGGAACACTTCTGGAAACTTATTAACCATAGAAACTGACTGAAGAGACAAAGTCTCGGGCTTTGAATCCTTAACCCTAACAAGTTTATAACCCTTTGTAAATTATTTTTCTGGCCTTAAGGTAGGAGATAAATCAACCTATAAGTGATAAAGTACTACCCTTCCACACTAAGACATGCTTATTTGGAAATTAAACTGGACTACTCTATTCCTACAATCGGCTGAGGCATAGCAAGAATGTAGCCAATCCATGCCAAGAATGACATCAAAGTTAGTCATATCTAACTCTACAAGGTCCATTGAGGTGACTTTTGGGGAAACTGTGACAAGGCAATTTATGTATACCCTTTTGGATATGACTGAATCACCAACAGGGGTAGAGACTCAGAAAGGTTCTGAGAGGATTTCAAGACTGACACCAAAGTCTAATGCTATATAAGGAGTCAAGAAGAATATTATGATCCGGGGTCTTGTAATGCATAGAAATTAACAAGAAAGACATGTAATGTACCAGTGAATACATCTAGGGAATCCTCCTAATCCTGTCGAGTATGAAGTGCGTAGAACCTGTTCTGACTCTAACCACCACTTGCACTATATGAGGCACCCTACTGAGTTGGGCTTCCTACTAGAGCTGCTGAAGTGTTAGACTGAGTCTGCTAACGAACATCTCCACCCTTTCGGGTGGCAGTTGGGAACTCCCTCAAATGATGTCCCGGCTTACTGTATCCAAAATATTTCCCACTTTCGTCCATACACTCTCCCTGGTGATTCTTACCACACCTCTTGCAAATCAAATTAGTATGTCTACTAGTGACAGTGCCCTGGGACTTAGATCCTGGTGCCCTATCCCGATACTCTTGTATAAAGTTAGGTATTAGAGCACTAAAAGAGGATAAAGTTGGGGCTGAAGACTTCTGACAAAATTGATAGCGATTTCCACCATTTGATTTCTGCTGATAAAAGTTAAAACTACCTATTTTGGCCCTCTTATTCTCCTTTTCTCTCTCCTTTATCTTTTTAACCTTAATTTGCTGAGCATGAGTCATCAACCTGGATATATCCATCTCCTTGACCAACTTAGTTGTCCTATATTCCTTAACCACATCCTCAGAAATACCTGTTACGAACTTACTCATACAGGCCCTAGAATCAGCAACTATTGCCAAAACATACTTAGAGACCTGAGTAAACTTAATAGAATACTCCTTCACAGTCGTATTATCCTCGATAAATCAGATTGTTGAACTGTTGAACCATGGCTTCCCTCAAATCCAGTGGGAAGAACCTTCTAGAAAAACAGCTACAAATTCATCCCACTCTGCTAGACCTGCATCTGCACCCCTCTCTTCCTTCTACTATTTGAACAAAATGTGAGCCACTCCTTTCAACTGATAAGCAGCTAAATTTGCACTCTCGACTGGAGTGACATCCATGATCTCAGTGACCTTATGAATATCATCAAGGAACTCCTGCAGATCCACTTCATCATTAGAACCATGAAACTCGAAAGGATTCATCTAAATGAAATCCCAAACTTGGGCCACTACAGTACCACTATTCGAGTTGATCAGTTCAATAACTTATTGATTCACTTGGGCATTCATGGATTGAGCTATCGCTTTAAAATCAGCCCTGAACTCAGCATGGGAGACTTATTCGTTCAAAGGACTACGGGAGCCGGCGGTGCTGGCTAGTTCCCATTTTAATTCCCATTTCTCTTTCCATTAGCTCTTTTGGGAGGCATTTCCAGTAAATTCATATAGCATGAGTTAGAAGGAGGTTAAATAGAGTTCACACCCTCTCACAAGACATGAACATGAAAGAAGGGAAACTTTTTCTAAAACATTTCATAGTTTTTTATTCATAAGTATAGAGCACATCACACCTATGAATAAGACTCTACTCAATGCAGTTTTTAGACACATTAGGACACTTTAAACTTGATGCTCTGAGGCAAAGTTTATCACAACCCGAGGCTACCCCCTAGTCAGAACAAGGTGCTTGGAGTCACAAGTGACCTCAAGCTAACCCATGGCCTGGATTAACACTAAGATATCATAACAACTAAGTAATACTGAGCGGAAATCAAAGTCTAATTCATTTGATAATAATTAACTAAAACTCCATTACTGAGTAAATACAGAAAAAACATCTAACACAACAAAATGCTAAAAATATGAGTCTATCTGTCTTAATGAATCTACTAAAATGAGTTGTTGGGACAATCCCCCAGCTACCTCTTACTGTCTAAAACTAAAATAAAGAATGAAGTAAAATACTAAACTAGCCCTCGAATATTGAGGACTCACTAAATCTGCTGCTGAGATACTACGAAATTGGGCTAACCATGGTCCAGATGATGAGTGTATGAACCTATATTATAATATAATATAGCACAAAAAGTATGCAGTTAGTACTTTGAATGTACTGAGCATGTGAATTATGCATTATGCTACATTAGACTATACATACTAATTATGAAAAGATAAACCTAGCATGAAAACTTAAGAATATAACTGATGCAATGACCAAGTAAATACAATGTGTAACTGATAAAATATGCTGGATAGACTGAATATGAGATCATGCAATAATCGAAAACAAGGCCCAACTAGTAACCTCAGTTAGATGGGTGTTCGATACCTTGCCAAGGGTATGAACACTGGCAGACATGGATACGCTAATCTGATGTCCAAAGTACTAAGGTGTCAACTTATCTAATGGAATTCCCTTCAAAACCTATGGTGGCAACAAAGTTTTGGAACTTAGTGACTTCTACTAAAGGTCTCAACTTAACTAATGGAAGAGGCTTCATCCCGCTGTACTCTCGGTGCAAAGTAATACTCCCAACTAAATTTACATTGAATAACTGGTAATCTCATAAACACAGAATTTCGAGACTGAAAATATAGATATTTTATCTGAAAGCTTCCTAAAACATGTGACACTGAAAGAATAGTTGTTCAATTATCAATTCACGAGAACCTAGGTCATCGGGTGTTCGTAACTAGCCAAAGAAACTACTCATGACAATTTAAAAGATATAAATAAGACATGAATTTCCATGAACCAACCCCAAAATTCATGAATTTATCATCATGATGAGGGTTCACAATAATAACTCCATTGATATCAAGTAATCTTCAAGAAAAATATGAATTTAAAGATTACTCTTACTAAGAAATTGAAATACATCCAAAACCCTAAATTCTCATAAAACCCTAGCTTTGAAGAATAGGATTAAATTGAGAAATTTAAGTTCAGTTAGGGACTTAATGGGATAAAGGAACTCACTAATAAACAGTCACATACCTGAATTGTAAGAATTCTTGAAGAAAGCTTGATTCTTAGGGTCTTGAAGCTTGGGAATTGAAAATCCCTTTTTTTGTGTTTTTAGCTTTGGCAGAGGGAAGGGTTTATGTTTTGATTTGATTATGGGTGAAATATGACATTTTTGGGTGTTTAAGGATAGATTGGGAGAGTTATATAGGGTGAAAGGACAATTTTACCCTTAACTTATAAACGAAAAATGCAGAAAAATTACAGATGCAGAGGTGTCGGGTGTGCTACACACCCCAACACGCAGAAGGAGGTTGTGCATAGTTCCTCCCAACACGCTGGGGTGACCTGTGGGCTGCGCCACCCACAACGCAGGCAAAATAGTGGTGACTTTCAAAAAGCACTGTGGTATGAGCCGGACCCAAAGTTGAGGTCCCCATGAGTGATGCTCGGCCTTCTTTTTCAGACCATGACATCCAAACTCATCCCTAACATTTTTCCACCTCCATAAAGGTCAAATGACCTCAATTTATGACCCTAAACACATAGAAAACCCCCAACTGACTTGCATAAACTCCAAGGGTGTTACAACTTACAAGGTCATTATTTTGTATAGGCGTGCAGTCTGATCTTAAGAAAAATATTGTGCAGGCATGCACTCCGATCCCAATAATAGCTAATATTGTGCATGTGTGCACTCTGATTCCAATAATATTTTGTACAGGCGTGCTCTGATCCCATATGAAATGAAATGCATGATATGTAGGCGTGCAACTCCGATCCCAAAAGCAACTATAAAATTAAGAAAAGCATTTCATATCTCATGTCTGATCAGATGTTAATTCCATAATCAACTCAACTTATTAAGTGGGAATATTCTCATTAGCTAGGATTTTCAACAATTCATTTACGATAGCAAACCGACCCTATCATGCTAACAAATAGGGAAAGATAGTTCAAAACAAGCAATTAACTGATTTTAACCTTTCAAGTAACACCATTACCTGCTTAGATATCGTTCATCTCACCTATACAGGACCCGCATTCTCCATTACTCTCATTACACATAGTTAACGCATAACCACTTCAAAAAAAGTCTAAGAATGTCTCAACTTGCCTTAAAAGAAGCTTGAACGTCAATTAGCAATCTTGCCCTTTTGTAAAGCTTTCAAATGGTCAAAAACTTCTCAAATACATATTCCTCATAAAAGTATGAACTAGTACGTCGAATTTCAACTAAAACGAGTCATTATTCAACCTTCAAAATAAGAATTCTTACTCTAAGAATCCTAGACCTAAAACCTAAATTTTTCAAAATAGTAATTGATAATAGCATAAGAGATATCAGCAGAAGCTTAAAGCCAAGAACGAATTAGGAACCTGAAGTCAATAAACACAAACAGTAGAGAACTATAACTCGATTGTTAATTGAAAGAAGGGAAATTAATAATATTAATTTGTTACATTAACAGTAGAGAATGATGTTGGTTAGTGTACTACTAATATGGCTGAGGAATGTTTCAAAACAAATCAACAAGTACCTTACGAGATTCTATCTATAATTAAACAATTCTAAATGCCTTGTAGCCTCTTGATTATAAGTGTGGTGCACAACACAAACATAAGCAAGACTCTACTAACCACAGCTTGTAGACTACCTAGGATATGACCTTGCTCTGATACAAAAGATTGTAGCGACCCTCTCAGGAGGACACTACTTCTAAAATAAAAGTTAATATGATACTTAAGGTGTTTGAACTTAATTAAAAACATATTAATCGTAATCTAGTGGCAAAATTAGGACCATTCAAAAAAGTTAAAAGGTACAAAGGTTTACCATTACGTAATTTATCTTATCTCGAGTTTAATGGAAGTAAGTGTTTCAATCTTTGGCAGAGGAACCTTTCAAAACAAAGCAGCAAGTACCTTACAAGATTCTATTTATCATTTCATAATAAAAAGCCTAGAACCACTAATGGTAAAAAAAATCTTAAATGCCCTATAGCCTCTTGTTTATAAGTGTGGTGTACAATACACCCATAAGAAAGAATCTACTAGATACTGCTTGTATACTACCTAGGAAACAGCCTTGCTCTGATACCAAAGCTTGTAGCGACCCTCTCAGGAGGACGCTACTTCAAAAACAAAAGTTAATATGATACTTGAGGTGTTTAAAGGATCTTAACTTAAAACATATTAATCATAATCTAGTGGCAGAATAAGGACCCTTCAAAAGAGTTAGAGGTACGAAGGTTTTCCATTAAGTAATTCATCTTATACTGAGTTTAAACGAAGTAACTGTTTCAATCTATGGCGGAGGAACCTTTAAAAACAAATCAACAAGAACCTTACGAGATTCTATTTATCATTTCACACCACTACTGACCCACGTTATGAATAATTACCAAACTCTTGAGTAATAAAAGATATAAAGTTTATCCTTTATACATAATTACAAAACCAAATATAAATTTAGTACATTACAAAACTATAGTTTACACACCCTAAAATAGCCAAACTAGTTACCAAATTTAAGTTAAAAAACATCCTTCAAAATTACATATATATGTGTATCACTTGGATCATATAAAAGTCCCAAAAATTACTACAAAGTATAGATGCCTATATGAAAATGTGAAATTCATTAAAGCACCAAAAATTCTACTTCTAATTTCCATCTTTAAGAATCCTCCTAAAGATCCCCTACGAAACAACTACCTCTAAGCATAAATCCTAGTGGTGTATAAATATTTGGCTGGAAGCCATTAGATTCTCTAATTCCCTCCTAAGTAATCAGTAGCTCAATTGAAACATACATAAGTAAATCAAGAAAACAAATGTATCAACTCAATATTTAAAGGCTCAAGTATCAAGAAAGCCCAAAAACTAGTTCACAAGAGGTCAAATAACAAGTTTTGCTTAATATGTACATCATACTATCACACCAAGCATAATAAAATATCAAGAAGGACCGAATCCCTGTATCAAGAAGAGCCAAAAGCCTTTATCAAGTAGGGTCAAAAACCAATAATCAAGAGAATAAGAACCATATTAAAAATGGCTTTCTAGTTCATACTTAAAATGGACAAAAGATTTGAATCAAGAGGCATGCCAATAGTGACAAAGTCACAGACATAAGAAGGACAAAGTCCCAATAAGGATTCCAGGTGATCAAGAAATCCGTACAAGTGGGCGAGTTAAGCAAGTATTTTGCAAGACTCTAAGGATACCAAAGCGTTAATATAAAGTGACGAGAAGGTAACCAAGGTAACAAGAGAATATTTAAGATATTTCAGTAGTTAAAAAAAGTACGAGTTCAAGATTATACACAAACCTTAGCCTTTTAGTACATACACAGTCCAACCACACTTCAAGAGTCTATGTCGTAAACCAAACAACGTATCAAGTTCCTCAGCTTGTACATGAGTATACAGAACCTTGAACATATATTTAAGTGCCATTTTTAATTCTAGTATGGCCATCATGTTGATATGAACCAATATTAGTATCAAAACTAACCATAATTTGTGTAAATTACACCTAATCCTAAAAGCAGTAAATATGGACAGCCCCACTGTTTCATGTTGTAACTCAATTTTAAATTGGTAAACATAAAAAAAAACAAAAAAACTTATATCCTTAATTAAAGTTATAGGTATATGTCTTAGGATTTCATAGAATCCAGAATCACCAAAAAATAGTTTTTTGTACAAAAAGATATCATTAAAACACTAACAGTAGCACTTAGGGGATTTCCATATCAGAAAACTGGACAGAACTTGTCCTCACCTGTGCCCCCTATTTCTAATTTTTAACATCGAAATTAGCTTTTTTCTCAAGAATAAAAGTTGTAGAGCTATGTTTTATCTTTTCAAAATATATTTGCTTACTTAAAATGGATCTTTAAGAACGATATTTGATAAAAATACTAAACATTGCCCTGTTAAAAAATAAGTTTCAAGTACTTACCACAAGGTAGGTTTTGTCTTTGATTTTAGCTCAAAAGGAACACGATTCTCTAGTGATTTTATGGGATAATTTGATTAAGATGGTGATCAGGAGGATTTTTAGACATAAGGAAGCCAAAATATGAGAGGAGGTACAGTCTTTGGGCATAAGGTATAGTTAAATACCCCAAGAACACCCTAGAAGGGTGGCTGCCCAAAATTAAAAAGTGGGTTGCCCCAAAATTTTAAAATATCTCTAATATTTAATATTATAACTAGGAAGATTATAGTAACGGTAATTTACATAAATAACCCAAGGCAATTGATTAAAATACCGCTATAATTTCAAGTAAGCAATTTTTAAAGATCGCAATACTCGAGTTAATGAAGCGTCAAGTAAAGGTATTCTTATTTTATAGCAATGGTCTATTGGAGGTATAATATTAATTTGAATAATTGGGGATGTTACATTTCCTCCAAACTTTTTGATTTTTATTGTTGTTGTTATTATTATTGTCAAACCCTTCCAACTAAGTTCATTCTTGTACTGGCCATATAAGTAAATAAATTATGGTTTTGACCCATTAAAGCACTAATTAAACTAATTATCTAAAATACCCAAAACTTTTAGTAAATCCTTAGAATTTGTTCAGAACGCCATAGAAATAAATCAAATATGTAAATTGACTAAAAAGCTTGTTCTGAGCCTATTGGGAGTATTAAAACACCAACTTTAAGACGTCTTGATTGAAAGTTGATTGTGATCAAACCTTAACTTTATTAAAACTCAAGAACCCAACTAATGACTTAAATCACTTTCGAACACCTCAAGAATATGTACTATGCATCCCCATAAGTCATAAATCATAAATACAAACTATGAGGAGTACAAATATGGGAAAGGTAAGTAAAATTCACAAAACGACTGGGAGGGCCATTACAAAGGATTTTTAGGTGCATTGGCAATATGGCCTATGAGATATATTTGCTTGTAGATTTAGCATCAGTGCACCTAATTTTTCATGTGTCTCTATTGAAGAAATTCACTGGTGATCCAGTTTCAGTTGTGCCTTTAGATAGTGTGGGCATGAAAAATAGTCTCTCTTATGAGGAGGTCCAAGTTGAGATTCTTGACTGTTAGGCTCGTAAGGTGAGAAATAAGGAATTTACTCCAGTGAAAGTTCTTTGGAGGAATCAGCTAGTTGAGGGAGCTACTTGCGAAGCAAAAGCAGATATGATGACCAAGTACCCTCATCTTTTCCCTTCAAATTTAGTTCAAGCTTGAGGTAATAGTTTTCTTTTTGGTATTCCACTCATTTTCATGTCCCTTATTTACTCGTGTGTCTTAGTATGCATGCATGTTTCTTAAATCCAATTAAACTTATGTTTCAGTCAGAAATTAGTTATCATGTCAGTAATCAGCTTTTAGAACTTAGTTTTGGGATTTCAGCTCTATCCACATATTTTCAACCTAGTTAGTCTTCATTCAAGGATGAATATCCCTTAGGAGGATATATTATAACACCCATAAAGTTCCTAAGAATCCATTTCAGACTTATCATAGAAAACCAGTTAAAATCGGCAAAAATTTTCACGAAATAACTCAGGCAATAAGTCGTCATCAGTGCCAATGATTCATTGGGTGAGTGATCCTAAGGGTTAGCCAAAAAGTCCAGAAGACCTGAATTTTATCCCATTGAAGATGACTTAGTGATTATGAGTCATCGTCTAGCAGAACAAGTAGTCATGTGATCTGTTCTAAGTATCAAAAACCAAAATCCTACAAAGTAACATCTTAGTCTCAGTGACAACGACTGGATAGGACAAGTCTTCATCACCTTAGATAACTCATTAGGTCACATGTTCTAACGAAAACTTGACAGTTGTTAGTGAGATCTTTAAGGAGCTAGTCCACACAATGACCTGTCATCAGAGACGAGGAGTCGTTGTGTCCAGCCGTGTCTAAAAGCTTAAAATCTTTCCCACTAAGACTGAGTCATTGTCAGACACGACGACTTGTCCTGTGACCTGTAAGGATTGGGTACAACAGATCAATTACATTTTATTTGTGGTAGTTTCATCCATTCCACTTTCCTAACTCCCTATACTACGTTGTTTTAGGGGATTTTAAGAGGGGTTAGTCGACCCTTTCACTTCATTCTATCCTAAACACTAAAAATATATCAGAAAAAGGCAATTCTTTTTTCTTTCAAGGTAGAAATAGAGTTCCTCCTCAAACTTCAGAATACACTCAAGTTCTTAGTAATGACTCACCTTCCAGGTATATCAAATTTCATCAATGGGTTCCCTTTCACCCATTGACTCCCAAATAACTAATGTTTCTTAGTTTCTTTTCAGATTAAAGTTAGGGTTTTCATTCAATTTATGATTTCAATTCTCTCATAATTCCTATAGTATAATTATATATTTTCCATGATTTTGGTATCTTGAACAACCTAATGTTTTATAGCTAATCAACTTAATTTCGTAGTATTTCCATATGAATTGCTTTTCAGTCATAAAGCTTGGCGTGTTATGAACACACAATACCAATAATTATTGATTTTAGCATGAATAAAGTAATTAGCCTCAATTTACAGAATAATCTCAGTTAATCAGCATTTCAAAAAACATCCAGATAAAGTATATTGTGAATCAGTATCTAGTATATCAGTTTTATGAGTTAATAGCATGAACATTATAGAAGTAGAACTTAGCACCGAGTTGGACTTGGGTTAAGCTCGACAATGTTCCAAAACTATGTGCCACCATTGGTTTATTTAGTCTACCATGTCGGACAATAATTTAGTGATCATGCCAGCCATGCCTCTATACCCTAGCAAGGTATATTGGGCCCATTCAATGGGGTGTATACATTGAAATACATATTTAGCTCACGTAGTTTATATCGGCTAATAGGCTCTCCTACAGTTACAAATTTAGACTTAATATTTGTACATGACCCTCAGTTCAGTCTACTTATCTTAAATTATGACTTTACAGACTTTTCATTCCTTACCAATTTATATGCATTTATAATAAGGTCATTGTATATCAGTTCAACTTATGCATTCAGTCTGGCATCTCAGTTTTGTTATCAATATTTTTTGGCATTCTTAGTTATCTAAAGTTGTGAGCACCACGACAAGACCTAATTGTCAACCACACGTCTCTCTCTCTAACGGCTCATTGATCGGACCGCGGTTCTAACCATCGACGTCGGCGGACTACTATTTCGACGACAGGTAAGTTGCTTCTTCCTCTCTCTCTCTCTCTTTTTCTCTCTCCGTCTTAGTCTCTGCTCGGCCAGACAAACCCAGACGAACTCCAATCGCCGGAGGTTTTTCGCTCAAGGCACCCAAAAATTCGGCGACCCCCTACTGCAGGTAAGCTTAGGGGCGGTCTGGACAGGCGATCGCCGGTGGTTTTTCAGAAAACCAAACTCCGATGATTTTTTGGCGATTTTTCGGCTACTTTCCGACGACAACAGTTGCGGAGACTATTTTCTGCAACAACCCTAAATCCAACAAAGCAAACAAGAAAGAGTTCGTCAGTGTATCCCGATGACTTTGAACCTCTAAACTCTTTTCCTATTTCCTTTTTTGTTGTTTCCCGACCCTTTCCTTACTTGGGTCTGTCCTGCCTCCTTTAATAGCTGTTTATTGATTGTTGTTTATTTAATTTTATTTTATTTTATTTTGCATTACCATTGTTCTGTCTCTTGGTTTTTGTTGTTAGCTGGTGTTCCGATTTATTGTCCTTCTTGCTGCTATAGGTTTGGTGTGTTGCCTGGGGGGTGTGGGATCTAGTGGGTTGTGTGCATGCTTTCCAAGACTTGTTGAGTAGTGGCTTTGGTGGTTGATAGTAGAACAGGGTCATGTCTTAGGCCGAGGTCGGGGACAGGGTTTAGGTTGGGGTTGAGGGGTAGCAGGGGTAAGTTGGATGCGAGAGCCTCTAGATTGAGAGTAGGGTCTTGGAACATAGGGACCCTTCAAGGTAAGTCTATAGAGCTCGTGAAGATCCTTAGAAGGAGGAGGATTAATATTTCTTGTGTCCAGGATACCAGGTGGGTAGGCTCTAAGGCTGGGGATGTGGATGGGTATAAGTTGTGGTACTCGGGAAGCGAGAGGCATAGGAATGGGGTAAGTATCCTAGTGGATGATGAGCTTAGGGGGCTTGTAGTTGAGGTTAGGAGGGTCAACGATAGGTTAATGATGATTAAGTTGGTCATTGAGGGTTGACGCTGAACATTTTTACTGCCTATGCGCATCAAGTGGGTTTGGACGAGGAGGAAAAGAAGTGTTTTTGGGAGGCCCTGGATGAGGTGGTGAGAGGCGTACCCAACTCAGAGAATATTTTCATAGGAGGGGACTTTAATGGGAACATTGGGCATTTACAGAGAGGTTATGAAGATGTGCATGGAGGATTTGGTTTCGGGGATAGGAACGAAGGAGGAGCATCGCTGTTGGATTTTGCTAGAGCCTTTAGGTTAGTGGTGGTGAATTCAATCTTCTCGAAGAAGGAGAAACACCTAGTTACCTTTCGGAGTGCAGTGAACAAGACCCAGATTGATTTTTTGCTTCTTAGGAAGGGTGATAGAGTGTTGTGTAAGGACTGTAAGGTCTTTCCTAGTGAGAATCTTTCGACCCAACATAAGCTTCTAGTGATGGACTTGGATATCAAAAAGGGCAGAAAAAGGAGGGGCGGGGAGGATCAGCCCATAATTAAGTAGGGTAGCTTGATGCCGGTTAGTGCTCTGGAGATGAGAGAGAAGTTAGCAGCAAAGGGTGTGTGGGAGAGTAGGGGGGACGTGGATAGTACGTGGGAAAGGGCTGCCAGTTGCATCAAGGAGACAGAGAGAGAGGTGTTAGGCATCTCAAGGGGCAGACCCGGGCACTTTCGAGGGGACTGTTGGTAGAACAGAGAAGTTAAAAAGAAGGTAGAGGCAAAGAAGGTGGCGTATGCTAAGTTAGTTGGGAGTAAGGACGATAAGGAGAAATGGTAGAATAGGGAGGAGTATAAGTTAGCGAGGAAGGAGGCTAAGTTAGCTGTTACAGCGACTAAAATAGCAGCGTTCGAAAGCTTATATGCGGGATTAGAGGAGAACGGTGGGGAAAAGAAGTTGTTTAGTCTTGCCAAGGGTAGGGAGCAGAAGGCCCGTGACTTGACCAAGTGAAGTGCATCAAGGGGGAAGATGGCATAGTGTTGGCGGAGGACGCCCTTATTAAGAGGAGGAGGCAGTCTTATTTCCATAGGCTCTTGAATGACAAGGGGGACAACAACATTGTGTTAGGGGATTTGGAGCAATAAGAGGGCTGTCACGATTACAAGTATTGTAGACGTATAAAGGTTGAGGAGGTCAAGGAGGCTATTCGAAGGATAAGTAGGGGTAGGGCGATGGTGCATGAAGAAATCCCGGTATATTTTTTGAAGGGCACTGGCGGGCAAGGCGTAGGGTGGCTGACCCAGCTATTTAATGGAATTTTCAGGACAGCGAAGATGCCCGAGGCTTGGTGATGGAGTACGATGATCCCACTATACAAGAACAAGGGCGACATCCAGAGTTGCAACAACTATAGAGGTATTAAGTTGTTGAGTCACATTATGAAGATATGGGAGAAGGTGGTCGAGCTAAGGTTGAGAAAAATAGCATCTATTTTTGAGAAACAGTTTGGATTTATGCCAGGTCGCTCGACGACAGAGGCGATTCACCTCGTAAGAAGATTAGTAAAGCAATATAGGGAGAGGAAGAGGGACTTACATATGGTTTTCATAGATCTAGAGAAGGCATACGACAAAGTCCCTAGGGAGGTTCTTTGGAGGTGCTTGGAGGCTAGAGGATTCCCCGTGGTTTACATCAGATCTATTAGAGACATGTACGATGGAGCGAAGACCCGTTTAAGGACAGTGGGAGGTGATTTAGAGCACTTTTCAATTTTGACAGGGCTGCATCAAGGATCAACTCTTAGTCCATTTTTATTCGTCTTGGTGATGGATGTTTTGACGCTGCCTATTCAAGGGGAGGTGCCTTGGTGTATGTTATTTGCGGATGATGTAGTTTTGATTGATGAGACTCGGGGAGGTGTTAATGATAAATTAGAGGTGTGGAGAAAAACCTTGGAGTCTAAGGGGTTCAGGTTGAGCAGGACCAAGATGGAGTACTTGGAGTGTAAGTTCAGTGAGTCGACGTATAAGGACGAAGTGGTAGTGAAGCTGGATTCCCAGGCTATTCGTAAGAGGGATAGTTTTAAGTATCTGGGATCTTTGATTCAGGGGAATAGAGAGATTGACGAGGATGTTACACACCACATTAGGGCAGGGTGGATGAAATGGAGGCTCGCCTATGGAGTTTTATTTGATAAGAAGGTGCCTCGTAAGCTTAAAGGTAAGTTCTATAGTGTGGAAATCTGACCGGCCATGCTGTATGAAGCGGAGTGTTGGCAAGTTAAGAAATCCCACATACAAAAGTTGAAGGTGGCAGAAATGAGGATGTTGTGGTGGATGTGTGGTCTTACGAGGGGGGATAGGGTTAGAAATGGACTATTCGAGAGAAAGTGGGAGTGGTCTCGGTGGAAGACAAGATGCGGGAAGGGAGGTTGAGATGGTTTGGGCATGTGATGAGGAGGAGCACGGATGCCCCAGTTCGGAGGTGTGAGAGGTTGGCTATGGATGGTTTTAGGAGGGGTCGAGGTAGTCCGAATAAGTATTGGAGGGAGGTGATTAGACAGTACATGGAGCAGTTACACCTTACAGAGGACATGACCCTAGATAGAAAGGTGTGGAGGACGCGGATTAGGGTAGAGGGCTAGTTCTTTGGTGTGGGGCGTGGCTAGTAGATAGAGTGCTTGGCACGCACCTTGGAGTTCTTTGTCCGAGGGATTTGGGTGCTTTCGGTTAGATCTTGTATAGTACTACTCTATAGGTGTCTTATTTCTGTTTTCGTTTTTGTGTGTGTTATGTCACCTTGTTGCATGTTTTACTACGTCTTTATATACTGATTTCTTGTCCTGAGCCGGGGGTCTATCGAAAAGAGCCTCTCTACTTTTGCGGAAGTAGTGGTATGGACTGCCTACACTTTACCCTCCCCAGACCCCACTATGTGGGAATACACTGGGTATGTTGTTGTTGTTGTAGTTATCTACAGTTGTATAACTCATATGCTTAGTACATTTAAAGCATTGATTGCATACATTCCTTTGTGCTATATCATAGTATGATATAGGTTCCAACACTCAACATCAAACTCACGATTAACATGGTCTAGTACACCATTCACAATATATAGTAGTGAGTCCTCATTATCCGACTATGAGGCTTAAATATTCTTTTATTTTATTTATCATTTCAATTTCAGATAGGTTAGAGTCATATATGGAATTTTTCCAGCAACCTATTATCTAGTAAAGCTTTCAAACATACAGTAGATATTTCAGCTTTGTGGTTGTTTTTAGACTTAGTCTCATTCAGTTTATTTTAGATATTTATAATAAATCAGTTAGCTTCCATATTCAGTATTTTAGTTATCTCCAGTATTCTTAGATGGGTTAGCTTGGGGTCACTTGTGGCTCTAATTACCGTGTTATGTCTAGGGTGTAGTATCGGGTCATGATAGTTAGGGGCCTGGAATTTAATAAAGATGGGATCTTTAGCTTTAAAACTCTATTAAGGGAGATATTTTGAGTATGATAGAACTAGTTAATGGTTTATTGACCCTTGGGTAATATTTTAGACCATAAATAAGGATAGAATTAGTGGATTGAATTCCCAAAGTATTTATTCGAAGAGTAATTATAATTATTTGATTTCTAGATAATTGGACTAATAGAGGCATGAAGGAAAGGAAAGATCAATCTTAGTGATTCTTGCTTGTTCCAAGATATTTGGTCGAGGTAGGTTAGGGTTTAATATGTAGTAGATTTTGGTTAGTTATATGTAATAACTATAGTTTTGACTGCTGACTTCTTATCTAGGACTACGGGCACAGAGTTTGGATGGATAAAAAATGGAATTAATGGAATAAAGATCTAATTGGGTACTGCTAGGTTATTGTGTGGATCCATTAATGGGTGTTTTGTGCTTGTATGGCTCCATGATGGAGTGTAATTTGAATTATGTGAATATAAGTGATGATAATACCATAAAAGGGTGAATTCACTATTGTGTGTGTTTTGAATATGGCCTATTCTTTCTGAAAGATGGTTTGGAGAATTGATCCTGATAAGAGGATGTGGTGTCATAACTTAAGAGGCTAAAGTAATGTTTGGCTAAATATTAGAAAGTAAGATGTGTTAAGGTGTATAACTCAAGCTAGAATTGTTAGATGAATAGGGCTGAGTGATTGAATAATTGGCTAATTAAATAGTGTCTTGAACTTAGTAACGACTTGAATATAATGATTACAAGTTAGTAATTTAATTTATCAGTTTTGATAGGAATAAAAGCTAGTTAGATTAGTGAATGAACTATGTATGTTGAATTAGAGTGTAGACATCTATTTTTGGTGGAATGTGCACTCTTAAAATGGCTACTTGATTGATTGGCCTTTGGACATGTTTGTAATTAATGATTGAGTTTGATAATGCTTATTTGAATAAGTGGTGGATTGATCTTCGGACATACTGTAACTGATGAATATGGTTTGATAAGATCTATATTACAAGTTGTGTGAATTGGCCTTCGGACATACTTATGATTTCGTGTATTAGTGGATATTTGTCAATTACCTGGAATGATGAACATTATTTTGACTAAATGTCTAGAAAAGTGTGTACTTGCATAATTGGTGCACTGCATTTTAGCTTGGTTGATATTTGTTGATGACATTCATACATTATGATATTTAGAGGGTTGGGTACCACGTCAGTACAAGTTGCTTATATTCAGATGATCGGGTACCACGGTCCGGTATGAATTATTTATCAATGTGATCATTAGGATTGGATACCACACTAGTATAGATAATGGGAACCTTGTTATCCGAAATGAGTATCATACCGGTATAGTATATGAACTGAGCTCATCTGCTATAGATCATGACAAAGGATCTATATTGACCCTAGTATATGTGTACACTATTTATAGGCATGGATTGGTTCATTGCATTGTTGTATATCATCGTATACAGGATTGGTTAATGACTGGACTGACTATGTGTATGTGAATTAATATGAGCAACGTGAGATAGATTGATAAGAAGATAGATAATCAGTGTTTGTAAGTTCATGTATATGTGAATATGTATTGCATGTAGGTGTGAATAAAAGGTATGCCTTGAATTTTGAATCAATCTTATTATCTTGTGTGTGTATATATATATATATATATATATGTGTGTGTGGACTATATTTTCATGTATTTTCTTATGAAATAGTTGTTTTCTTTATTACTTGTTATGGTGGTTGCATTATCAGTGTGTAATGGTAATAAAATAGTGAGTGAGGGTTGACACAAGAGAAGATTAATGAGAAAGAAGTGTAGATCATTTTTTTAATTAGATGAGTAAAGAGATATGGGTTTGATGGTTCCAAGGAATTGTATCATTTAGTCACACTCTGAGAATAAACTAATAATGTTATAATTAAGAGATAGCATTAAGGTTGGGAGTTGAAGTGTCACACCCTGAATTCCCATGAGGCGGACATGCCACCCGAAGTCGTTGAGGCCCCGAGAGAACCAACCTTTATTCATGTACATTCATATGCACGACACTCAACGAACATCATCATCACATATAGCTACAAGATGCTAATGGCAGAAGTCATGGAAAACATATGATATACATATGCAAGTTGACCGTTAGGGCCATATCGACCAAAAAAGGTAAGACATCCCTTCCTCTAACTGTACAACGCCTACAAAGCCTCTAACAGATAGATAACCAAACCTATAGTCGGGACAACTCCCTGCTTTATACATCTGTAATACAATACCAAAACCAACATATACATATGACTCGAAAAGCCCTGAATGAACGGGAGCTCACCAATAATTTGCAGATAACCCGCAGCTTACTGTGGAGGTCTACTCATACCTGTGCCTACAAAAAGTAAGGTAAGTCCCCTAAGGGACGTCAGTACGAAGAATGTACTGAGTATATAAGGCTATAAGTAACTGTATAAGACATAAGAACTTTAATGGAATCAAGTACAAGTGAATGAACAATATAGATAAGCCACTGTAAGGTATATGTGTGGAACCATGCATATTGCCTTCTTTACTTTACGTTACTTTACTTTCCTTTACATCATCAATCATCAATCATATAATTCCCGGGCCCAACTGATCAATGGGAAAAGAACATCATCATGCAGGTGTTCTTTTCACCCCATGGATACCACCCATAATATTGGGATCGTCATCATGCAGTTGTTCCTTTCACCCCATGGATATCATCTTGCAGGTGTTTCTTTAACCCCAAGGATATATGTCACGCCCTGAGTTCCAACGAGGCGTGATTGGCACCTGAAGCCGATATGGCCCGAGAGAACCAATCTATGCTCATGATCGTTTGTATGTGTAACCTCGTATATATCTTATCACACCTCATGCAACTATGCGGAAGTCATAGATATGGAAACATATGCCATATATATATAAAACTTGGCCGTTGGGGCCATCATGCCAAACTGAACGTACATAACTTACATCCATATACCCACATATGTCTACAAAAGCCTCTACTAGATGTATCAACAAGACCAACTTAAAGTCAGGAAAACTCCCCGTTTTATACAATAGTTACAATATTAAAAAAAATATAAAACTATGACCCAGAATCTCCGAACCTAGTGGAGCTCACCAAAACTCTACAAATGATCCCCAGTCTACAGAGGAGGTCTACTAATTCCTGCACCTGCAACATGTAAGGTAAGTCCCCCGAGGGGGTCAGTACGAAGAATGTACTGAGTATGTAAGGCTCATAAGAAATGGCATCATACATAAGAATGTCAATAGAATAAAATAAGAGAGAATAGTCAACGTGGATAAACCATCATTTTATATAATATCTTTTATAATTACTTTCCTTTAAGGGAAATTACCTTCACTCAAGAGACTTGCTTCCACTAGATTCTTCTATATGCAAGAGATTCTTTCTTGCTTATATGCTCATTACCATTAATAATCATCTACTTGGTTAGTAGGTTGTAAAAGAATAA
Organism: Capsicum rhomboideum; assembly: GCA_031232105.1. Lineage (NCBI taxonomy): Eukaryota > Viridiplantae > Streptophyta > Magnoliopsida > Solanales > Solanaceae > Capsicum > Capsicum rhomboideum. Next base: position 71,611,796 of record CP124714.1, read on the forward strand.
CATTTATCCACATACGTCCACTCTAGTGGTGGGGTAATAATATAACATACATCTACTCTATTGATAGGTTACCAATATAACATACATCCACTCTATCGGTGGGTTAACATACATCCACTCTATTGGTGGGTTAACATATATCCATTCTCATGGTAGGTTAACATACATCCACTCTCATTGTGTGTTAGCATACATCCACTCTCATGGTGGGTTAGCATACATCCACTCTCATGGTGGGTTAAGAATATATACACACTTTTCTTCATTTCTTACTCGGGAGAGATTCATACTTTTATAATACATTAAGGATTGTGACACTTACGGAAACACACATATATGCTTTACCTCATTTCTTACTTTCAAGAGATTGACACCTTTAATAGCGAGGAAAGGATATGTTCACTCGCACAATACCATATAACACCAGGCCTCCACCTTTGGTGGGATATAGTAAATAACATAGCATAATATTGGGATTATTCCATATTAAACGTACACCCTTTGCATAGTTATGAGGGTGACACATTAGATATCATGACATTAATTGAAGCACACACTTATATACATATTTCACTTCACTGCTTTACTTCATGAGATTGACATCTTCACTTATGAGGACTAATTATATTACCTTGCACATCACCTCTCTTATTATTCTTATGAGATTGGTACTTTTACTTGTGAAAGATTGGTACAACCATAATCATAATATTATTATACTTTGGCACATAACATGATGGAAACAAAACGCTTATGCAAAATAAATAGACTCTCTTTACATCTTTACTCTCTCTTGAGATAGTTCTCTTAGAATCTACAACATCATGACAACTTAGGAACTTCCATCAATAAATAAGAGATAAGTGGATCATAATTCATCTAAGAGTAGGACACATATGAATAACAATATATGTCAACCTTAGTTGGAATACTATAGAACCCTTATGGAATGTAACACTTTTGGAACCTTAGGATAATGATCCATATTAGCTAATGAACATGAGTCAACCAATGGAAATGAGTTATATGATTCACCAGTAACTAATGAGTAAGGAACATATGAGGAACACTAGTCAACTACCGGATATGGAATACCTTAGAGCATTTCGGACGAATAAGTACTATGACAATGCGAACACCATATGCTGCAGAAGGATATAGAAGAGTAATCTTACATACCTTCACTTCAAAGTATGAATACACAAGCCTATGTATGAACACAATAATCTAGCTTCTTCCTTACATCTTACTTTACAATACAAGTACATATCAAAGTTCATGTTAACAACCAACTCCCTTACAAACGTATAAGTGTCACAATGAGTTACATGACTGCTATATAGCATAATTTCATCCTTCACAGTACAATCCATTGCATTATCATACCAATAAAACCATAACATTCCACACATTGACCAAAATATCACACATCAATAGCATTTCACATCACACTTACCCTTATGCCTTCTCATTAGCATTCCGTCACAATTACTCCTATCAACTAGTCTCATAACAACTTGTGAACAACAATAAAAACTTAAAATAGTCCAAAATGCTTCCATACGCCCCGTTAAAGTCATTAAAATGACATCACAAGTTGCTAGTTATATCCATAAAGGGTATAGGGGCCTTCGGGGGTCAAAGGGGGACAAAAACATGCAAAACGGGGTTCTGGAAGTGACCTGCGAAGCCAACTGCGCCCGCAGGTGGCTGACCTGCATATGAAGGTGCCATTTTGCAGTAGCCAGGGGTATCTGCGTTGGCACCTGCGCCCGCAGGTTCCTCACCTGCGAGGGCGGTGCCCCTTTTCGGCCAAATTGGTCTCTTTTTGGTCTTTTCATGCAATGAATGGTCCATGATCATAAATAAAATTATTTTAACATATTTTTTATCATATTACATGACAACAAGAATCCATTCTCTCACAACACACATAAACATTACCAAAACCTCACTTTCTTTTCAATTTGTCACCAAATCCATAACCAAATTTACGACAACAATTCCAAACATTATACACATGGATAAAACAAGGAAAGACTATAATCACATCTCACATTTCAATATTTAATACATCAAGTTCATTTACTTCAAGATCACAAGTCCATGTTCAAGTTTACAAGACAAAACCATCCTCCGATTTAGCAAACACAAATTGTTTTACACATAGTGACCTTCTCACACTTCACCAACATAACCAACATGATATAAACCATATTACATGCATAAAATATATTAAACCATGATAATATACACTTTCCAAGTCTTACAAGATAATGATCTTGGTCCAAAGGATGAAGGTCTAGGGTTTGTGTGATAATGGAAATGTTGTAGAGAATTCTAGAAAAGGCATGGGTGTCCAAATGAATTAAAATATGATTTGGTGCCCCTTTTATAGTACCTTGGAGTCTCTCTATACAATTCTTACCATTAAATGCATTGGTTTATTAGTCAATGGAAGATTGGATCATTTTACCCAATTGGGCCTAGTCTTTTGTTCTTGTTTTGGGCCTCATTTGACCCAATGGCTCATAAATCATTAATACCCAACAAATTAATATTCAATTCATCAAATCTCTCATGTTTGACTAATTCCATAAGTGTACACGTAGTCGTATAAGTTCGACAACATACGGGTGTTTCACCTCCTACAAAGGTCCAATCCCATGTACTAGTCTTAATATCAATTATCTCATCAATAATATTACTAAATACATACTTTTGACTCTCGACAATTGCATAACCATTGTTCAATGTTGTCACATAGGGTTTAGTAGATACGGGGTGTTACATTCTCCCCCCCTTAGGAACATTCGTCCTCAAATGTTAACAACATCGTCTCATGTGCAACAAATGCATATCTATACATATATTCATTTAGATACTTACTTAGTCTTCCTCCACTTTCGCACTTTTGAACTTTTTCCTTCCGGTTTGAACTAATATGGGTACCTTGGTCTCATCATTTATTTTCAGCTTTTCAGGATATCTACTTGATTTGTTGAGTTCTCCAGAGAACTTTTACGAAAGGTACAACTTTATTTACTAACCTTTGCACTTATCAGTCTAGAATAGCAATAGGTATCTCTTCCTAGTGGGATCCTCCGTAACTTGTATATTTTTAATGGGAGCAATATGAAATGAAACTCTGATGCACGTCCAACACATTTCACACCTTTTCTTTCCAAATCCACTTACCTTTTTCATTGGTGACACTTTCAAGAGTATTTTCTCATCTATGATCACAACATCTACTATACCATCACGATATGTTCTTTCCACTATACTAAACTCACCGACAGGTGGAAATATTTCTATTGACTTAACTCATAACCCAGTGTCTTATTAAATTCACGGTAGTCGAGGAAGTAAAATACGATAGAGTAGAGCTTGAATCAATCAATACCTATACATCATGTGAAAATAGGGTAATATACTTGTACCTTCATCAGGAGATGCCTTTTTATTCTGCTGGTCCACTAAAGCATAGGTATGATTCTGAGTTCCACTGGAACTGGCTGCTCCTCTGGCACCTCTACCACGACCAGTAGACTGTACACCAGGGTTGATCCTACAGGTCGTGTCATACTACCCGTAGGCCTCTGTGGGCATTCTCTCATCATGTGTCATGGCCTACTACACACAAAGCAAACATTCGTATCAAACTGGCATTCACCTAAATGAAATCTCCCACAGCGCTGGCACAGCTGACGAGAAAATCTTGTAGCCTGTGATCCATGAATTCCACTACTTTGTTCAGATTGACCACTTCTAGACTCTCGGAATTGAGAATGAGCACCTGCTATGGAATAAGAGAATAAGGGCCTAGGCGGTAACATTCGAGATCCAGATTCTCCTGGAACACCATAGACTGCCCCATATGTCTAGCCCTTTTTGATGACCCTTCCTCAGATTTCTGCGTCCTTCTTCTTTGCCTTTGGTCCTCCATTTTCTGTGCGAAGGCCTGAATTCTGGCGATGTCCATATCTCTGTTCAATGCTGCAATAGTACAATCTTGTACCAAATATGGCTCCAGTCTATCCACATATCGATGGACTCTATCATCCATGGTAGCTACTACATTTGGAGAATATCTAGCCAAGGAATTAAACTGCAAACTGTATTCTCTCACACTCATATTTCCTTGACGCAAATGTAGAAATTGATCTGCACGTGCCTCCCGAATCTCATATGGGAGGTAATGATCAAGGAATGCAATTTCAAATTCTTCCCAATCAGCTGGGAGTGCATCACTACCCCTTGATCTTTTCTAGTCCTCATACCACAAGATAGCCTCGCCCTTCAGTCTTTAAGCTACTAGCTCAACCGTTTCTAAACCTGTTACGTGTATCACCTCTAGTGCTCTTTGAACTTGGTCCACAAAATCATGTAGATCTGCTTTCGGATCTGACCCTGTGAATGTGGGAGGGTTTAATTTTTGAAAGTCTTGTGTACGAAGACTAGTTGCTCTAGCCGCTTCATCTGTATTTACCATTGGACCAGTTCGTCCTTGTGCTTGTGCAGCCACTAACTGAGTCAACATATGTACTGAATTTCTCAACTCCTGATCAGTGGTATTCATTGGTGGTTCTGCAGGTACTTCTCTACCTCTTGGCTCTTCTGGAGCTGGAAAAGTAGAAGAAGACCGCGATGTAATTTCAGCATCAGCTCTACCTTGACTAGCTTGGTCAGGTGGTGATTTACTCATTCCTTCATCGGCAGACATATTCACCTGCTTACCTTTGTCTTTACCTCTTCTTGTCATCGGCAGTTTACTATATCAAGGAAAACCAATCACCAATGGTCAGATACAATTCAACTTACAACACTGGATCTATTGCACGATCTAGAAGTGAAGAGGGAAACAACATCCTAAATGTCTCGTAGCCTCCTACTTATAAATGTGGTGCACAACACATCGATAAGTAACACTCTACTCAGAAACGGCTTTGTAGAAACCCTTAGAACGACCTGCTCTGATACCACTTTTGTCACGCCCCGAGTTCCAACGAGGCGTGATTGGCACCCAAAGCCGATATGTCCCGAGAGAACCAATCTATGCTCATGATCGTTCGTACGTGTAACCTTGTTTATATCTTATCAGACCTCATGCAACTAAGCGAAAGTCATAGATATGGAAACATATGCCATATATATATAAAACTTTGTCGTTGGGGCCATCATGCCAAACTGAACGTACATATCTTACATCCATATACCCACATATGTCTACAAAAGCCTCTACCAGATGTATCAACAAGATCAACTTAAAGTTGGGACAAGTCCCCGCTTTATACAATATTTACAATATTAAAACAAATATACAACTATGACCCAGAAAGCTACGAACCGAGTGGAGCTCACCAAAACTCTACAAATGATCCCCAGTCTACAGAGGAGGTCTACTAATACCTGCGCCTGCAACATGTAAGGTAAGTCCCCCGAGGGGGTCAGTACGAAGAATGTACTGAGTATGTAGGGCTCATAAGAAAGGCATCATACATAAGAATGTCAATAGAATAAAATATGAGAGAATAGTCAACGTGGATAAACCATCATTTTATATAATATCTTTTATAATTACTTTCCTTTAACGGAAATTACCTTCACTCAAGAGACTTGCCTCCACTAGATTCTTTTATATGCAAGATATTCTTTCTTGCTTCTATGCTCATTACCATTAATAACCATCTACTTGGTTAGTAGGTTGTAAAAGAATAACATTCATCCACATACGTCCACTCTAGTGGTGGGGTAATAATATAACATACATCTACTCTATTGGTAGGTTAACAATATAATATACATCCACTCTATTTGTGGGTTAACATATATCCACTCTATTGGTGGGATAACATACATCCACTCTCATGGTGGGTTAACATACATCCATTCTATTGGTGGGTTAACATACATCCACTCTCATGGTGGGTTAATATACATCCACTCTCATGGTGGGTTAGCATACATCCACTCTCATGGTGGGTTAGCATACATCCACTCTCATGGTGGGTTAACATACAACCACTCTATTGGTGGGTTAACATACATCCACTCCCATGGTGGGTTAACATACATCCACTCTCATGGTGGGTTAGCATACATCCACTCTCATGGTGGGTTAAGAATATATACACTTTTCTTCATTTCTTACTCGGGAGAGATTCATACTTTTATAATACATTAAGGATTGTGACACTTATGGAAACACACATATATGCTTTACCTCATTTCTTACTTTCAAGAGATTGACACCTTTAATAGCGAGGAAAGGATATGTTCACTCGCATAATACCATATAACACCAGGCCTCCACCTTTGGTGGGCTATAGTAAATAACATAGCATAATATTGGGATTATTCCATATTAAACGTATACCCTTTGCATAGTTATGAGGGTGACACATTAGATATCATGACATTAATTGAAGCACACACTTATATACATATTTCACTTCACTGCTTTACTTCATGAGATTGACATCTTCACTTATGAGGACTAATTATATTAACTTGCACAACACCTCTCTTATTACTCTTATGAGATTGGTACTTTTACTTGTGAAAGATTGGTACAACCATAATCTTAATATTATTAGACTTTGGCACATAACATGATGGAAACGAAATGCTTATGCAAAATAAATAGACTCTCTTTACATCTTTACTCTCTCTTGAGATAGTTCTCTTAGAATCTACAACATCATGACAACTTAGGAACTTCCGTCAATAAATAAGAGATAAGTGGATCATAATTCATCTAAGAGTAGGACACATATGAATAACAATATATGTCAACCTTAGTTGGAATACTATAGAACCCTCATGGAATGTAACACTTTTGGAACCTTAGGATAATGATCCATATTAGCTAACGAACATGAGTCAACCAATGGACATGAGTTATATGATTCACCAGTGACTAATGAGTAAGGAACATATGAGGAACACTAGTCAACTACCGTATATGGAATACCTTAGAGCATTTCGGAATTGAATAAGTACTATGACAATGCGAACACCATATGCTGCAGAAGGATGTAGAAGAGTAACTTTACATACCTTCACTTCAAAGTATGAATACACAAGCCCATGTATGAACACAATATTCTAGCTTCTTCCTTACGTCTTACTCTACAATACAAGTACATATCAAAGTTCATGTTAACAACCAACTCCCTTACAAACGTATAAGTGTCACAATGAGTTACGTGACTGCTATATAGCATAATTTCGTACTTCACAGTACAATCCATTCCATTATCATACCAATAAAACCATAACATTCCATACATTGACCAAAATATCACACATCAATAGCATTTCACATCACACTTACCCTTATGCCTTCTCATTAATATTCCATCACAATTACTCCTATCAACTTGCCTCATAACAACTTATGAACAATAATAAAAACATAAAATAGTACAACATGCTTCCATACGCCCCTTTGAAGTCATTAAAATGACATCACATGTTGCTAATTATATCCATAAAGGGTATAGGGGCCTTCGGGGGTCAAAGGGGGACAAAAACATGCAAAACGGGGTTCTGGAAGTGACCTGCGAAGCCAACTGCGCCCGCAGGTGGCTGACCTGCATATGAAGGTGCCATTTTGCAGTAGCCAGGGGCATCTTCGTTGGCACCTGCGCCCGCAGGTGCCCCTTTTCGGCCAAATTGGTCTCTTTTGGGTCTTTTCATGCAATGAATGGTCCATGATCATAAATAAACTTATTTTAACATATTTTTTATCATATTACATGGGAAAAAGAATCCATGGTCTCACAACACACATAAACATTACCAAAACCTCACTTTCTTTTCAATCCGTCACCAAATCCATAACCAAATTTACGACAACAATTCCAAACATTATACACATGGATAAAACAAGGAAAGACTATAATCACATCTCACATTTCAATATTTAATCCATCAAGTTCATTTACTTCAAGATCACAAGTCCATGTTCAAGTTTACAAGACAAAACCATCCTCCGATTTAGCAAACACAAATTGTTTTACACATAGTGACCTTCTCACACTTCACCAACATAACCAACATGATATAAACCATATTACATGCATAAAATATATTAAACCATGATAATATACACTTTCAGAGTCTTACAAGATAATGATCTTGGTCCAAAGGATGAAGGTCTAGGGTTTGTGTGATAATGGAAATGTTGTAGAGAATTCTAGAAAAGGCATGGGTGTCCAAATGAATTAAAATATGATTTGGTGCCCCTTTTATAATCCCTTGGAGTCTCTATATACAATTCTTACCATTAAATGCATTGGTTTATTAGTCAATGGAAGATTGGATCATTTTACCCAATTGGGCCTAGTCTTTTGTTCTTGTTTTGGGCCTCATTTGACCCAATGGCTCATGACTCATTAATACCCAACAAATTAATGTTTAATTCATCAAATCTCTCATGTTTGACTAATTCCATAAGTGTACACGTAGTCGTATAAGTTCGACAACATACAGGTGTTTCACCTCCTACAAAGGTCCAATCCCATGTACTAGTCCCAATATCAATTATCTCATCAATAATATTACAAAATACATACTTTTGACTCTCGACACTTGTGTACCCATTGTTCAACGTCGTCACGTAGGGTTTAGTAGATACGAGGTGTTAAAATATAACCCATAATATTGGGATCGTCATCATGCAGGTGTTCCTTCCACCCCATGGATACAACTAATTATACATTACTTTATTATTTAACTTTAAGAGTGATACATTGGTGGTTGTACATTATTGGAACTTTAGAACGATGTTCAACAAATAAGAGACATGTTAATAAACATTATTGGAACTTTGGAACAATGTTCAATGAATATGAAACATGTAAATCACAATTGGTCCTATGAATAATACGATATGACAACCTGTAATGAGATACCTTTGGACATTTCAAAATGGAACAAGTACAATGTCAATGTGAACAATATCTGTTGCAGGAGGATCTAGAAAAGAGAAACCTTACATACCTTATCTTTCCAATATGAATACACAGTCCTATATGTAAATATAAGAATCCAGCTCCTTCCTTATGTTTCACTCTAAACACAAGTACATAACGGATCTTATGTTACTCAATGATAAGTTCATAACAAGACAATAAGCTACGTGATTGTCATACAACATCATTTCACCCTCTTACAATACCCTGTATCGTATTACTATACCAAGAACACCAAAAAATGTCACATATCACTCAAGATATCATAAATCAATAGCACTTCACACCAAAGTTATACTTTATACTTCCCCTTCAATACCATGTCACATTTACGCCACCACGACAGGTAAACACCTTTCACAACAACACGCTAAAGACAACCCATAGTTGATATAATTCAAAATATCTCCGGAATACTCCTTTAAAGTCATTCATAAGTTGATAATTGATCCATGAGGGGTATAGGGGCCTTGGGGGGTCAAAGTGAGACAAAAACACACAAAACAAAATTCTAGAATGGGCTAAGGGGTCACCATCACCCGCACGTGATGAAGTGCGGACGCAGGTGACATACTGGCTCTGTCTAGAGTCACCTGCGGTGCCACCTGTTCCCACAGGTGCCTCACCTGCGAGGGCAGGTGCCTCACCTGCGAGGGCGGGTGCCTGTTTTCAGCTACCGGGGTCAGTTTTGGGTCCCTTTTTTTGTAACAAATGGTTCATGGCCATAAATAAACTTCTCTTTACATATTTTTGATCAACTTGATGCCAATGAACAACCATGATTTAAACATTCACAAAAATATCACCAAGATCATACCCTCTTTTCACCATACCATCACATAACAACATTTCTACAAGTCATATACAAAGAGGATACAAGTGAGGCCATAACCACATATTAACATGTTGAAAATCACCTCCAAATATATTAACATCTCATCCATATCATTCACTTCCATCAATACCTCAAGTATCCTTTCAAGTTCAAGTCACCAAGATGATATAACTTGTATTACATAAGCAAAAGTGCACTAGTCAACACTTTTAGACATAACCATCATGATCTATATAATATATCATGCATATAATATATTAAACCACAAGTATAAACACTTACCAATACTTACCAAGTGATGATCTTGTCAAAACAAGTGTAGTTGCCTTAGGGTTTAAAATGGTCTCTTTTGTCTCTTGGAAATGTCTAGAATTTACAAGGTGTTTGTATGATTAAAAATCTGAATTTTTAGAGCCTTATATAGTCTCTTAAGTTTCCCTCTTATCCATACACTTGGTCATTAATGACAAGTTTAATAAGTCAAAGATGAATGGGTCATTTTCCCTTTTTTGGGCCATGTCCTTCTTATTAATTTTGGGCCTTAATTGAGCCCAATAACCAAGACGAATTGAGCCCAACACTTTACATGAGTAATATACCATCCATTACAAGTTCAAATAATTCATTCACTTAGTCACATACGTTCAGAAATTTACGAGGTGTTACATCCTTCCCCCCTTAAAAACATTCGTCCACAAATGTTAATAATAGCAATCGACCCAAAAAAAATGCAAGTTTAGATAGATTCTTCACATGATATCACAGACGTATAATGCTCATATATACTTACTTTTTACTTCTTCAATTCAGCGTATTGAACCTGCTCTTCGATTTGAAATAAATACGGGTATTTAGATTTCATCATTTCTTCGGCTTCCCCTATAATTTCTTCCACTTTTTGATTTCTCCAAAGCACTTTTACGGAAGCCACATACTTATTACTTAACCTCTTGACTTGTCTATCTAGAATAGCAATAGGCACTTCTTCATATGTGAGATCTTTCGTGACTTGCACATCTTCGATGGGAGCAATTTGAGATGGATCCCCTATGCATTTTCGAAGCATCGATACATGAAATACTGGAGAACTACAGAGAGTTCTTGGGGTAGTGCTAATTCATACACCACTTGACCAAATCTTCGAATAATTTTATACGACCCTATGTAACGTGGACTTAGCTTCCCTTTCTTTCCAAATCTAATCACCCCTTTCATTATTGATACCTCCAAAAATACCCAATCACCTATAGTAAATTCAAGCCCTCTTCTTCTAACATCAGTATATGACTTATGGCGGCTTTGGGCTGTCTGTAGTCGCTGCTATATCACCTTAAATTTCTCCATAGCTTGATGGACGAGATCCTATCCAAATAAGGCAGTTTCACCTACTTCAAACCATTCGATAGGTGATCTACACTTTCTCCCAAATAACGCTTCGTAAGGAGCCATCTTGATACTTGAATGATAGCTATTATTGTAGGCAAATTCAACAAGAGGTAAATGATCATCCCAAGTGCCTTTAAAATCTAATGCGCACGCTCGTAGCATATCTTCAAGTGTTTAGATGGTGCGTTCTACTTGTCCATCTGTCTAAGGATGGAAAGCCGTACTCAGATTCACCTATGTGCCTAAGCTCTTCTAAAAAGATCTCCAAAAATGCACGATAAATTGTTCTCCTCTATCTGATATAATGGAAATTGGAATACCATGCAATGGTACTATCTCTTTAACGTACAACTTTGCATAATCTTCAGCCATATAGGTGGCCTTGACTGGTAGGAAATACGCTGATTTGGTAAGCCTGTCAACTATGACCCATATAGAATCAACTTTCCATAGTGTACGAGGAAAACCTGTGATGAAATCAATATTAATCATGTCCCATTTCCAGACTGGAAGATTGATACATTACATGTAACCTCCTGGTTTCTGATACTCTACCTTTACTTATTGACAATTCGGGCATTGAGCTACAAATTTTGCAATGTTCTTCTTCATATTTCCCCACAAATACATTTCCTTCAAATCATGGTACATTTTGGTAGCTCTCGGATGAATAGAATATCGTGAATGTTGCGCCTCTGTCATAATTCATCTTCTCAGCTCATCTACATCCGGTACATATAATCTACCTTGGCATTGAAGTACTCCTTCTGGTGTAAGATCAAATGCCTTTGTCAATCCCTATTGTACATTCCCTTTTAGCTGCAATAACATAGAATCTACATACTGCTTCTCTTTCACCTCAGCTACTAGTGAAGATTCTGCTGCATTTTGCACAATAACCCCTTCATCTGGAGATTCAAGAAAGCAAACTACCAAGCTGGCTAGTTGATGTAGATCTTTGACTAGGTCTCGCTTTTCCGTCAACTGACCACTAGTGCCTTCTACAGCTTTGCGGCTTAAGGAGTCTGCTACCACATTAGCTTTCCCTGGATGATATAAGATATCGATATCATAGTCTTTAAAGAAGTCTAGCCACCTTCGTTGCCTCAAATTCAAATCCTTCTGCTTACAGATATATTGCAAACTTTTGGGATCAGTATAGATATCAACATGAACTCCATACAAATAATGGCGCCATATCTTTAAAGTAAAAATCATGGCTGCTAATTCAACATCATGTGTGGGATAATTCTTCTCATGTGGACACAATTGTCTTGAAGCATAGGCTATTACTATACCGTGCTGCATCAATACATATCCTAAGCAAACTCTTGATGTATCACAATATACTGCGTACCCTTCTGTGCCCTCCGGGAGTAGTAATATAGGTGTATAAGTCAATTTATCCTTCAGCTCTTGGAAACTCCTTTCGCATGCCTCATTCCACAGAAATCTAGTTGCTTTGTGGGTTAGCTTTATCAATGGTGCAGAAATAGAAGAAAACCCTTCGACAAATCTTCTATAATACCCAGCCAATCCAAGAAAACTACGAATCTCTGTAGGCGTCGTAGGTCTTGGCCAATTCTTCACCGCCTCTATCTTCTGGGTATCAACCAATATTCCTTCATCTGATACAATATGGCCCAAGAATGCTACGGATTTTAACCAAAACTCACATTTAGAGAACTTTGCATATAACTTACAGTCCCAAAGAATCTGCAACACTTGCCTTAAATGATTAGCGTGGTCCTCTTGTGATCTTGAGTAAACCAGAATATCATCTATAAATACTGTCACGAACACGTCTAGAAATGGCTTGAACACCCTATTCATCAGGTCCATAAAAATAGTTGGTGCATTTGTTAGCCCAAATGACATAACTAAAAATTCATAATGTCCATACCGTGTTCGGAAAGTGGTCTTGGGTATATCTTGTTCTCTTACCCTTACTTGATGATAACCAGATCTTAAATCAATCTTTGAAAAATATTTAGCACCCTGTAACTAATCAAATAAATCATCAATTCTGGGAAGGGGATATTTGTTCTTGATTGTTACTTTATTCAATTGCCGGTAGTCAATACATATTCTAAATGTGCCATCTTTCTTCCGTAAAAATAATACTGGTGCACCCCACAGAGACATACTAGGCCGTATAAATCCCTTGTCCAGTAAATTTTTTAATTGCTCCTTCAATTCTCGCAACTCTGCTGGAGCCATTCTATATAGAGGAATAGAAAGAGGTTGAGTGTCTGGAATCACATCAATTCCAAACTCTATTTCCCGTTCAGGAGGCAAACCTAGAAGATCTTCAGGAAATATATCAAGAAATTCATTTACCACTGGAACTGATTAAGGAGTTGGTGGTTTTGCTTCAGTATCATGCACTCTCACTAAGTGGCATATATACCCCTTGGATATCATTTTGCTAGCCTTAAGACAAGAAATAAATTTGCCTTTCGGTTCTCCCACATTACCCTTCCATTCAAAAACATCCCCTTGCGGAAAATGAAATTTTACCCTCTTAGCTCGGCAATCTACCATAGCATAACAAGAAGCTAGCCAATCCATTCCCATTATAACATCAAAATCTATCATTTCTAGCTCAACAAGATCGGCCAATGTATCATAACCACAGACTGTTACTATAAAATCACGATAAACACTCTTTGCTATAATAGATTCACCAACCGGTGTAGCTACTTCAATTGACTTAACTTGTAATTTCGGCATTCTTTCAAATTTTTCAGCAATCAATGGAGTAACATATGATAATGTTGAACCCGGATCAATCAATGCATACACATTATGTGAAAACATGAACAATATACCTGTAACTACGTTAAGAGATGCCTCCCAATTCTGACGGTCCGCTAGAGCATAGATACGATTCTGAGTTCCGCTGGAACTAGCTGCTCCTCTAACACCTCTACCATGTCCAATAGGCTTCACTCCTCTACCTAAGGAAGGAACTGATGATGATGATGCCACAGTGGATCCCGCAGGTCGTACCATGCTTCCCGTGCCTCTTCGTGGGCATTCCCTCATCATGTGCCCCGTTATGCCACACCAATAACAAATATTCATCCCCAGCCATCATTCACCTGAATGAAATCATCTACAATGCTGACATGGCGGGTGAAAGTATCCTACTGTCTGTGAACCACGACTCCCACTACTTTGCCTAGCTGGATTGCCTCTAAACCCTTGGAATTGAGATTGAGTCCCTTCCGTGGAATAAGAATATGATGGCCTATGCGGTCTAGTAAAACTCTGAGACCTAAACTCTCCTTGGGACTCCATAGACTGTCCCGTAGATCTATCCCTCTTCGATGGCCCTTCTTCAATTCCTTGTGTCCTTCTCCGTTGCCTCTGATCCTCCATTTTCTGCACAAAGGCCTGTATCCTAGCTATGTCCATATCCCTATTCAACGTAGCAATAGTACAATCTCGAACCAAATATGGCTCCATTCTGTCCATATACTGATGAACTTTATCGGTTATAGTAGCTACCACATTTGGAGCATATCGAGCCAAAGAGTTAAACCGAAGGCTATACTCACTTACGCTCATGTTACCCTGCCGCAGATTCAAGAACTGGTTTGCACGAGCCTCTCGGACCTCATATGGGAGATAATGATCAAGGAATGCCATTTTAAATTCTTCCCAACTAGCTGGGAGTGCATCAATACACCTCAACCATTTCCAATATTCATACCATAAAATAGCCTCGCCCTTCAATCTATAGGCTGCAAGCTCTACCGTTTATACACCCGATACATGCATAACCTCCAGAGCCCTTTGGATTTGATATATAAAATATTGTTGGTCTTCATTTGGATCTTATTCAATGAATGTGGGAGGATCTAATTTCAAAAAATCCTAGGTCCTTCGACTAGCTACTCTAGCTACACTATCATCACTTATCGTTGGACCACCTTGTCCCTAAACTTGTGCAGCAACTATTCGGGTCAACAACTGCACCGCATTCTTTATGTCCTGGTCAGTAGCATTTACTGGTGGTTCTACAGGTACTTCTCTTCCTCTTGGCTCCTCTGGAATTGGAAGAGTAGATGAAGCCTGCGATGTAAACTCCTGTTCAGCACTGCCTTGATTAACTGGTTCAGGCGGGGCTCTACAAGTTCCTTCTCCAGCAATTTTGTCTATCCTCTTACTTTTACCTCGAACTCTTCTTGTCATCGGCATTTTACTATAATATACAAGAACAACAATTTTCATGGTTAGAAATAAGTCCACCTATAACTTTGGCTCTAATGCACGATCTAGATATGAAGGAATGAAACAACTCCTAAATGTCCCGTAGCCTCCTACTTATAAATGTGGTGCGCAACACATCGATAAGTAAGACACTACTCAGACACGACTTTGTAGACACCCTAGGACGACCCGCTCTGATACCACTTTTGTCACACCCCGAATTCCCATGAGGAGGACATGGCACCCGAAGACTTTGAGGCCCCGAGAGAACCAACCTTCATTCATGTACATTCATATGCACGACACTCAAGGAACATTATCATCACATATAGCTACAAGAAGCTAATGGCGCAAGTCATGGAAAACATATGATATATATATGTAACTTGACCGTTAGGGCCATATCGACCAAAAAAAGTAAGACATCCCTTCCTTTAACTGTACAACTGTAACACCCCGTACGTCTCAGAGTCTAGCTAACTACCGTAACATTTATGGAAATATGAAAACATAAGAGATTTGATGAATTATGTATTGAATTGTGGGCATTTAAAAGTCTTGTACAATTGGGCCCTAAATGAGGCCCAAATATCATAAGAAAGACATGGCCCAAAAGAGATTTTTGACCCATTCTTGCATTGCTCATCCATTGACCAAGTAAACCCACCAAGTGTGTGGATAAGGATCATTCAAAAGGGACTATATAAATCCATAAATCAGATTTTTATTCATTAGATACACACATGCCTTTTTAACATTTTTCTTAAACATTATATCTCACACAAAAACCCTAAGGCAACTACTTGTTGGGCCAAGATCATTCTTTGGTAAGCTTTGGTAAGTACTTATTCTCATGGTTAAGTATATATTATGTTTAATATGGTGTATAAATCATGTTGGTTGTGTTGGCAAAGTGTTGGACAGTGTGCTATGTGTAAAACTGTCTATTTTTGCAATCGGAGAATGGTTTTGTCATGTGAACTTAAACATGGACTTATAGTCATGAAGGAATTGAACTTGATGGATTAAATATTAAAGGGTGGTGTGAAATGATATCCATGTATGATCTCTTGGTCAATGTGTGTAATGTTATGGTGTTGTTGAAATGATAATGCATTGGATTGTATTGTAAGGGGTGACATGACATTATACGACAGTCATATAGTTTGTTGTCGTCCTGTACGCCTGTATAGTAACTAGTTGCTAATGTAAGCTCCGATATGTACTTGTATTATAGAGTAAGACATAAAGAAGAAGCTGGACTATTGTGTTCATACATAGGCTTGTGTATTCGTACTTGGGAGTAAAGGTATTTAAGGGTACTTTATCCGTATCTTTCTGCAGCATATAGAATTCACATTGACCTATTCCAAAATATGCTAAGGTATCCTATTCTCGATTACTAATGGTTATTATCACATGTTTCCTACTCATTGCTCAATTGTGAATCACATGTCTCATATTCTATGATAATGTTCCAAGATCCCAGTAAGGTTGTGTTCCAAAGTTCCAATAGTGATTATGTGCATGTCTCTTACTCATTGGCTAATGATCCAAAGCTTCAAAGTAAAGTATGACTATCATTATATCAATCTCAAAGTAAAGAATAAAGTAATGCATATGTGGTTAATTATCAATTATGGGTGGCAGCTTTGGGGGCGAAATGCCTAGCTCAAGCCGATCCCAAGATTATTGGATCAGGGGGCAGTCCTAGAGGCATAAGCCTAGATCGGACTGAACCTGACGGGGGCAGATCAAGAGGTATAAACCTAGCTCGAGCCAAACCTGATATGTTGGTTTATGGGTGGCAGCTCTAGAGGTAATAACCTAGCTCGAGCCGAACCCAATGCTTTGATTCTTAGGGTGGCAGCTCTAGAGGCATAAGCCTAGCTCGAGCCAATCCCAACATAACGTTATGTTATGTTAAACCCACTGTTCAGTCGGGGCCCGGGTATCACAGTTCACAGGTAAAGATAAATAATCATAGAATCAAAGGAACAAAGAAAGTAAAGAAAACAATATACATGGTTTCCAAAGTTCAGTATAGTGACTTATCCATATTGGTTATGCATTTGAATTTGATTTCATTGGCATATTCACATATCACACAATTTCATTTGAGCCTTACATACTCAGTACATTCTTCGTACTGACCCCTCTTGGGGGATTTACCTTAGTTGCTGAAGGCGCAGGTTCTAGTAGGCCTCAACAGTAGGTTGCCAGTTGTTGCCGATCATTGGTGAGCTCCAGTTAGTTCGGGGATTCTTTGAGTCACAGTTGTACATATGTTTTGGTGTTGTACATATTGTATAAATCGGGGAATTGTCCCGACTTTTAGTTCATTTTGGTCAATGCACTTGTTAGAGGCTTTTGTATACAGATGTTGGTGTATAGATGCAAAAGGTACATGTCGTTTTTGACTTGATGGCCTCAATGACCAAGTTTCATATATGTATATACGTCACATGTTTCATGAATTTCGTTGTTATCATTATAAGCTCCTACGTGATAAGGGTGTTTCTGATGGTATGCATATGAATGAATATAAGTACATATTGGTTCTCTTGGGCCTTATCGGCTATGGGTGCCAATCACGCCTCGTTGGAATTTGGGGCGTGACAAAAGTGGTATCAGAGCAGGTTGTTCTAAGGGTGTCTACGAAGCCGTGTATGAGTAGAGTCTTACTTATCACTGTGTTGAGCACCACATTTATAAGAAGAAGGCTACGGGACAGTTAGGATGTTGTTTCTTTTCTTCAATTTTAGATCGTGCAATAGAGCTAGTGTTGTAAGTTGAATTATATCTGACCATGGTAAATATTTCTCTTTGATATAGTAATCCTGCCGATCGTGAGAAGAGGTAGATGTAAAGGTAAGCAGGTGGATATGACTGCTGAAGAAGGAATGAGTAGATTACCACCTGACCAAGCTAGTCAAGGTGGAGCAAATGCTGAAATTTCTTCACGGTCTTCTTCTACTTTTCCAGCTCCGGAAGAGCCAGTTGGTAGTGAAGTACCCACAGAACCCCCAATGAACACCACAGATCAGGATCTTAGAAATACAGTACATGTGTTGACACAGTTAGTGGCAGGACAAAGTCAAAGACGAGATGGTCCAATGACACATGAGGATGATGCGGCTAGAGTGGCGAGTCGCAGGACACAGGATTTCCTAAAACTAGACCCTCTTATATTCACTGGGTCAGATCCGAAAGTAGATCCACAGGACTTCGTGGATCAAATTCAGAGGGCTTTGGAAGTTATGCACGTGACAGGGGTAGAAACAGTTGAACTTGCTGCATATAGATTAAAAGGGGAGGCGATATTGTGGTATGAGGATTGGAAGAAGTCACGTGGTATTGGGAAGAATTTAAAGCGAATTTTCTTGATCATTATCTTCCCTATGAGATATGTAAGGCACGTGCAGATCAATTCTTGAATCTTCGTCAAGGAAATTTGAGTGTCAGACAATATAGTCTGTAATTTAATTCCTTGGCTTGATATGCTCCAAATGTGGTTGTGACTATGACAGATAGAGTCAATCGATACGTGGATAGATTAGAACCTTATTTGGTAAGGGATTGCACCATTGCTGCCGTGAACAAGGACATGTACATAGCTAGAATACAAGCCTTCGCCCAGAAAATGGAAGATCAAAGACAAAGAAGAAGTGCATTTGAATTTGACAGGGGACAATCAAAAAGGGCTAGACCTATGGGATCGTCTATGACGTCTCAAGGAGGATCTAGGCCTCATATGTTTCCTAGACCACCTAGACCATCGTTCTCATATTCTACAGCAGGTGCTCACTCTCAATTTTGAGGGTCTAGAGGTGGTCTATCTGGACAGAGTAGTAGGGTTCTCGGATCATAGGCAGCAGGTTTTCCCCATCAGCAGTGTTAGTTTGCAGATGTATTCATTCAGGTACATGCAGAGTGGGGATAAATGCTTGCTTCTGTGTGGTATGACAGGACACATGATGACAGAGTGTCCCCAGAGGAGCATGGGTGGTATAGCACAACCGGCAGCCATTGCATCATCAGCATCGGTTCCTTCATTGGGCCGTGGTGTGTAGTCTGTTGTCCGGGGTAGAGGTGCCAGAGGAGCAGTCAGTACTAGTGGGATCCAGAATCGCACTTATGCTTTAGTGGACTGACAAAATTCAGAGGCTTCTCCTGATGTTGTCATAGGTACATTATCCATATTCTCATATAATGTATATGCACTGATTGATCCAGGTTCTACATTGTCCTATGTACTCCATTGATTGCTGTGAAATTTGCAAAGGCACCAGAATTAATAATTAAATAAATTGAAGTGTCTACACCGGTTGGTGAATGTATTATTGCAAAAAGAGTATATCGTAATTGTGTGGTAACGGTGTGTGGTCATGATACACTGGCCGATCTTATTGAACTTGACATGGTGGATTTTGATTTGAGAATGGGAATGGATTGGTTAGCTTCTTGTTACGCCACGGTTGTTTGCCGGGCCAAGAAGGTGTATTTTCATTTTCCACAAATGGATGTTTTTGAATGGAAGGGTGATGTAGGGGCACCTAGAGGAAGATTTATTTCTTATCAAAAAGCCAGGAAAATGATTGCTAAGGGTTACATATGTCATATGGTACGGGTGAAAGATACTGAAGTGGAACCACTAACTCCGCAGTCGATTCCAGTGGTCAATGAATTTCTAGATGTATTTCTAGAGGATCTTCCAGGCTTACCCCCAGAACGGGAAGTAGAATTTGGCATTGATGTGATTCCAGGCACTCAACCTATTTCTATTCCTCCATATAGAATGGCTCCAACAGAATTGCGTGAATTAAAGGAGCAATTGAAAGATTTGCTAGAAAAAGGCTTCATCAGGCCTATTATATCCCCGTGGTGTGCACCGGTATTATTTGTACGGAAGAAAGATGGTACGTTGAGAATGTGCATTGACTATCGGCAATTGAATAAGGTAACAATCAAGAACAAATATCCCTTCTCTCGAATTGATGATTTGCTTGATCAGTTATAGGGTGCCAAGTGTTTTTCAAAGATCGACTTGAGGTTTGGTTACCATCAAGTCAGAGTTAGAGAAGAAGATGTACCCAAGACAGCATTCGAACACGGTATGGCCATTATGAATTTTTAGTTATGTCATTTGGACTAACAAATGCGCCAGCTGTGCTCATGGATTTGATGAATAGGGTGTTTAAGCCATTTCTGGACGTGTTCGTCACAGTATTTATAGATGACATCCTAGTTTATTCAAGATCACCAGAGGACCATGCTAATCACTTACGGCAAGTGTTACAAATTCTCCGTGAACGTAAGTTGTATGCAAAGTTCTCCAAGTGCGAGTTTTGGTTAAACTCAGTTGCATTCTTGGGTCACATTGTGTCAGATGAAGGGATACATGTTGATACACAGAAATTTGAAGCAGTGAAAAATTGGCCAAGAACTACGACACCCACAGAAATTCATAGTTTTTGTGGACTAGCGGGTTATTACCGAAGATTTGTGGAAGGTTTTTCCTCTATTGCTACACCATTAACAAAGCTTAAACACAAAGCAGTTAAATTTTAGTGGAATGATGCATGTGATAAAAGCTTCCAAAAGTTGAAAGATAAATTAACCTCCACACCAGTTTTAGTACTTCCTAAAGGTACTGAAGGTTATGCAGTGTATTGTGATGCTTCCGGGGTTGGCCTCGTATGTGTATTGATGCATCACGGTAATTTCATAGCATATGCCTCACGACAATTGTGGCCACATGAAAGAAACTATCCCACACATGATCTTGAATTAGCAGCGGTGGTTTTTGCTTTAAAGATATGGCGTCATTATTTGTATGGAGTTCATGTTGATATCTATACTGACCACAAAAGTCTGCAGTATATTTTTAAGCAGAAAGGACTCAATTTGAGGCAACGAAGTTGGTTAGAGCTTTTAAAAGATTATGATATTGATATTTTATACCATCCAAGAAAAGCAAATGTGGTAGCTGATGCATTGAGCCGCAAGGCAATCGGAGTCATTGATGACCACTTGATGGAAAAGAAAGAGATAATCAAAGATTTATATCAATTAGCCAGCTTAGGGGTTCATCTTCTTGAATCCTCAGATGAAGGAGTTATTGTAGAAAATGTGGTTGAATCTTTGCTAATAGCTGAGGTGAAAGATAAGCAGTTTGCAGATCCTATGTTAATGCAGTTAAAGGGGAATGTAGAACAAAATTTGACAAAGGCACTTGATCTTACACAGGAAGGGGTGCTCCAATGCCAAGGTAGGGTATGAGTTCCAAATGTAGATGAGCTGCGAAACGAATTATGAAAGAGGCGCATCATTCGTGCTATTCTATTCATCTGGGTGCCACTAAAATGTACCATGATTTAAAAGAAGTGTATTGGTGGGGAAACATGAAGAAGAATATTGCAGGATTTGTCGCTCAGTGCCCAAATTGTCAAGAAATAAAGGTAGAGCATCAGAAACCAGGAGGTTACATGCAATGTATCAATCTTCCAATCTGGAAATGGGATATGATTAATATGGACTTCATCACAGGTTTGCCTCGTACACTGCAGAAATTTAATTCTATATGGGTTATAGTGGACAGGCTTACCAAAACTGCGCATTTTGTACCAGTCAAGACCACTTATACAGCTGAGGATTATGCAAAATTATATGTTAAAGAGATAGTACGGTTACATGGTATTCCACTTTCCATTATATCAGACAGAGGGGCACAGTTTACTGTGCATTTTTGGAGATCTTTTCAGCAAAGTTTGGGTACACAGGTGAATCTGAGTACGGCTTTCCATCCTCAGACTGATGGACAAGCAGAACGTACCATCCAAACACTTGAAGATATGCTACGAGCATGCACCTTAGATTTTCAGGGCAGTTGCGATGACCATTTTCCTCTTATTGAATTTGCTTATAACAATAGCTATCACTCAAGTATTAAAATGGCACCTTATGAAGCTTTGTACGGAAGGAAATATAGATCACCAATTGGATGGTTTGAAGCGGGTGAAACTGCTTTACTTGGGCCAGACCTTGTTCATCAGGCTATGGAAAAAGTTAAAGTGATTCATCAACGATTACAAACGGCCCAGAGTCGACACAAGTCATATGCCGATGTTAGAAGTAGAGGACTTGAGTTTGCCATAGGTGATTGGGTATTTCTGAAGGTGTCACCAATGAAAGGGGTAATGCGATTCTAAAAGAAAGGGAAATTGAGTCCACGGTATATAGGCCCATATAAAAGTATTAGAAGATTTGGGCAAGTCGCGTATGAGTTGGCACTGCCCCAAGAACTCTCCACAGTTCATCCAGTATTTCATGTTTTAATGTTTCAAAAATGCATAGGAGATCCATCTTATTTTACTCTTATTGATGATTTACAGGTTACAGAGGATCTTACCTATGAGGAGATACCTATTTCTATCCTAGATAGACAAGTGGAGAGATTGAGAAATAAAAATATAGCATCCGTAAAGGTACTTTGGAGAAATCAGCAAATAAAAGAGGTCACATGGGAAGCTGAAGAAGTGATGAAATCCAAATACCCTCATTTGTTCCCCAAAGGAAGAGTGAAAAGTAAGTATTTATAAGCTTTGAGTATATCTCTATATGATAACATGAAGAATGCTCCTAAACTTGTAATTGGTTACTTTGAAATGATAACACTAACATTCGAGGACGAATGTTTCTAAAGGGGGAAGAATGTAACACCCCGTACATCTAGGAGTCTAGCTGACTACCGTAACATTTATGGAAATATAAAAACATGAGATATTTTATGAATTATGTAGTGAATTGTGGGCATTTAAAAGTCTTGTACAATTGGGCCCTAAATGAGGCCCAAATATCATGAGAAAGACATGGCCCAAAAAAGATTTTTGACCCATTCTTGCATTGCTCATCCATTGACCAAGTAAACCCACCAAATGTGTGGATAAGGATCATTCAAAAGGGACTATATAAACCCATAAATCATATTTTTATTCATAAGATACACACATGCCTTTTTAACATTTTTCTTAAACATTATCTCTCACACAAAAACGCTAAGGAAACTACTTGTTGGGCCAAGATCATTCTTTGGTAAGCTTTGGTAAGTACTTATAATCATGATTCAGTGTATATTATGTTTAAGATGGTGTATAAATCATGTTGGTTGTGTTGGCAAAGTGTTGGACAGTGTGCTGTGTGTAAAACTGTCTATTTTTGCAATCGGAGAATGGTTTTGTCTTGTGAACTTGAACATGGACTTATAGTAATGGAGGAATTGAACTTGATGGATTAAATATTGACATGTGAGATGTTATTATAGTCTTACGTTGTTTTGTCCTTGTGTATAATGTGTGGAATTGCTATTGTGAAATTGGTTATGGATTTGGTGACGTATTGATCAAGAAGTGTCGTTTTGGGTGTTGTTTATGGGTGTGGTGAGACCATGTCTGATTTTTGGTATTAAAATGATCAAAAATATTTTAAAATAAGTTTGTTTATGATCATGAACCATTCATTTCATAAAAAGACCCAAAAGAAACCATTTCGGACAAAAACGGGCATCCGCCCCCGCAGACGAGGGCACCTCTCGGGCGCAGATGCCAATACAGGTGCCTCTAGCTTCTACCAAAGGTCACCTGCGTGCGCACCTCAGCCACCTGTGGGAAGAGGTGGCAGCGTAGGTCAGCCCAGGTTTCCGTTTTGTGTGTTTTCGTCTCTAGTTGATCCCTGAAGGCCCCTATACCCTTTTTGGATGTAATTATCAGCTTGTGATGTCGTTTTAATGACTTTAAAGTATCGTATGGAGGTATGTTGTACTGTATTAAGTATGTATGGTTGTTCATATGTTGTTATGATGGGGTAATTGTGACGGAATGATAAAGAGAAAAGTGTAAAGGGTAAGGGTGGTGTGAAATGCTATCGATGTATGGTCTCTTGGTCAATGTGTGTAATGTTATGCTGTTGTTGATATGATAATGCATTTCATTGTATTGTAAGGGGTTACATGACATTGTACGGCAGTCATATAGTTTGTTGTCATCTTGTACGCCTGTATAGTAACGAGTTGCTAAAGTAAGTTCCGATATGTACTTGTATTGTAGAGTAAGGCGTAAAGAAGAAGCTGGACTATTGTGTTCATACATAGGCTTGTGTATTCATACTTGGGAGTAAAGGTATGTAAGGTTACTTTGTCCGTATCTTTCTGCTGCATAGAGAATTCAAATTGACGTATTTCGAAATGTGCTAAGGTATCCTATTCTCGATTACCAATGGTTATTATCATATGTTTCCTACTCATTGCTCAATTGTGAATCACATGTCTCATATTCTTTGATAATGTTCCAAGTGCCCAATAAGGTTGTGTTCCAAAGTTCCAATAGTGATTAGTTTCATGTCTCTTACTCATTGGCTAATGATCAAAAGCTTCAAAGTAAAGTATGATTATCGTTATATCAATCTCAAAGTAAAGAATAAAGTAATGCATATGTGGGTAATGATGAAGTATGGGTGGCAGCTTTGGGGGCGAAATGCCTAGCTCAAGCCAATCCCAAGATTGTTGGATCAGGGGCAGTCCTAGAGGCATAAGCCTAGCTCAGACCAAACCTGAGAGGGGGTAGTTCTAGAGGTATAAACCTAGCTCGGGCCGAACTTGATATGTTGGTTTATGGGTGGCAGCTCTAGAGGTAATAACCTAGCTCGAGCCGAACCCAATGCTTTGATTCTTAGGGTGGAAGCTCTAGAGGCATAAGCCTAGCTCGAGCCAATCCCAACATAACGTTATGTTATGTTAAACCCACTGTTCAGTCGGGGCCCGGGTATCACAGTTCACAGGTAAAGATAAATAATCATAGAATCAAAGGAACAAAGAAAGTAAAGAAAGCAATATACATGGTTTCCAAAGTTCAGTATAGTGACTTACCCATATTGGTTATGCATTTGAATTTGATTTCATTGGCCTATTCACATATCACACAGTTTCATTTGAGCCTTACATACTCAGTACATTCTTCGTACTGACCCCTCTTGGGGGAGTTACCTTACTTTCTACAGGCGGAGGTTCTAGTAGGCCTCCACAGTAGGTTGTCAGTTGTTGCCGATCATTGCTGAGCTCCAGTTAGTTCAGGGCTTCTTTGAGTCACAGTTGTACATATGTTTTGGTGCTGTACATGTTGTATAAAGCGGGGACTTGTCCCGACTTTTAGTTCATTTTGGTCAATGCACTTGTTAGAGGCTTTTGTAGACAGATGTGGGTGTATAGATGTAAAAGGTACATATCGTTTTTGACTTGATGGCCTCAACGACCAAGAATCATACATGTATATACGTCACATGTTCCATGAATTTCGTTGTTAGCATTATAAGCTCCTACGTGATAAGGGTGTTTCTGATGGCATGCATATGAATGAACATAAGTACAAGTTGGTTCTCTCGGTCCTTATCGACTATGGCTGCCAATCACGCCTCGTTGGAATTCGAGGAGTGACAACAACATATACAAAGCCTCTAACAGATACATAACCAAACCGATAGTCAGGACAAGTCACTGCTTTATACATCTATAATACAATACCAAAACCAACATGTACATATGACTCAAAAAACTCCAAACGAACTGGAGCTCACCAATAATTCGCAGATAACCCGCATGTTACTGTGGAGGTCTACTCGTACCTGTGCCTGCAGCACGTAAGGTAAGTCCCCCAAGGTACATTAATACAAAGAATGTACTAAGTATGTAAGGCTATAAGTAACTGTATGAGACATAAGAACTTTAATGGAATCAAGTACAAGTGAATGAACAATATAGATAAGCCACCATAAGGTATATGTGTGGAACCATACATATTGCCTTCTTTACTTTACGTTACTTTACTTTCCTTTACATCATCAATCATCAATAATATAATGCCCGAGCCTAACTGATCAGTGGGAAAATAACATCATCATGCAGGTGTTCTTTTCACCCCATGGATACCACCCATAATATTGGGATCGTCATCATGTAGGTGTTCCTTTCACCCCATGGATATCATCATGCAGATGTTTCTTTCACCCCATGGATATAACCCATAATATTGGGATCGTCATCATGCAGGTGTTCCTTCCACCCCATGGATACAACTAATTATACATTACTTCATTCATTAACTTTAAGAGTGATACATTGGTGGTTGTACATTATTGGAACTTAAGATCGATGTTCAATGAATAAGAGACATGTGAATAAACATTATTGGAACTTTGGAACAATGTTCAATGAATGTGAAACATGTAAATCACAATTGGTCCTATGAATAATACGATATGACAACCTGTAATGAGATACCTTTGGACATTTCGAAATGGAACAAGTACAATGTCAATGTGAAGAATATGTGTTGCAGGAGGATCTAGAAAAGAGAAACCTTACATACCTTATCTTTCCAATATGAATACACAGTCCTATATTTGAAAATAAGAATCCAGCTCCTTCCTTATGTTTCACTCTACACACAAGTACATAACGGAGCTTACGTTACTACATGATAAGTGCATAACATGATAATAAGCTATGTGATTGTCATACAATGTCATGTCACCCTTTTACAATACCCTGTACCGCATTACTATACCAAGAACACCAAAACATGTCACACATCACTCAAGATATCATAAACCAATAGCACTTCACACCAAAGTTATTCTTTAAACTTCCCCTTCAATACCATGTCACATTTACGCCACCACGACACATAAACACCTTCCACAACAACACTCTAAAGACAACCCATAGTTGATATAATTCACAATACCTCCGTACTACTCCTTTAAAGTCATTCATAAGTTGATAATTGATCCATGAGGGGTCTAGGGGCCTTGGGGGGGTCAAAGGGAGACAAAAACATACTAAACAAAATTCTGGAATGGGATGAGGGGTCACCTGCGCCCATAGGTGATGAGGTAAGGCCGCAGGTGACATTCTGGCTCTGTATAGAGTCACCTGCAATGCCACTTTCTCCCGCAGGTGCCTCACCTGCGAGGGCGGGTGCCCGTTTTCAATCACAGGGTTCAGTTTTGGGTCCCTTTTTTTGTAACAAATAGTTCATGGCCATAAATAAACTTCTCTTTACATATTTTTGATCAACTTGATGCCAATGAACAACCATTATTTCAACATGCACAAAAATATCACCAAAACCATACCCTCCTTTCACCATACCATCACATAACAACATTTCTACAAGTCATATAAAAAGAGAATACAAGTGAGGCCATAACCACATCTTAACATGTTGAAAATCACCTCCAAATATATTAACATCTCATCCATATCATTCACTTCCATCAACACCTCAAGTATCCTTTCAAGTTCAAGTCACCAAGATGACAAAACTTGTATCACATAAGCAAAAGTGCACTAGTCAAATAATTCCGTCACTTAGTCGCATACGTTCAGAAATTTACGGGGTGTTACATGAAGTATGTTGAAGTTTGTTAAGTGAATATTGTCATGATCTCTTCTTAATTTTTATATGTTCTAACCATGATCAGCCGATGATACCTACCAATATGTGTGTTTGTACTAATACTATACTTACTATGCCACTTTTTAGGGGTATAGATATGTTTGCAGGTCAGTTGAAGTTTCTATAGTGCGGCGGTGATCATTCTGCAACAACTCCTGTTATTCTACTCTTACATGGAGTTTTTGTCATGATTTTTCCTTCTTGTATTAAGAGATCTTTTATGTGTTTAGACTAGGTTTTTGGAAGTTGTTCATTGAATTTAGTTGTTTTTTTTTTATAAAACGTTTTGGTTTTAAATTGGAGGTTAATGTTGTTTCCAAACTTTATTTTGACGTATAAAAAATTAAAATTATTTTCTGACTCTTAAGGATTAAAAGATGTATTATGCAGTTGCTTAAATGTTTGGTGGTAAGGGTTATCCTATCTAGGGTAGAGTTAGGTAGGGTCGTAACATATTTAGTATGATATAATTTACAGTTTGAGTACAGATTATGAGAAAGTTTATTTTGAGCTAAGTCTCATACCGTACTTTCAGACCAATGGATAATTTAACTAGTCATGAGCATATGAATATACTTATAATTTTGTAAGGATTATTTATGTAACACCCCGTACGTTTCTAAGTCTAGCTGACAACCGTAACATTTATGGAAATATGGAAACATGAGAGAATTGATGAATTATGTATCAATATGTGGGCATT
This sequence comes from Capsicum rhomboideum, assembly GCA_031232105.1. Lineage (NCBI taxonomy): Eukaryota > Viridiplantae > Streptophyta > Magnoliopsida > Solanales > Solanaceae > Capsicum > Capsicum rhomboideum. Next base: position 71,640,428 of record CP124714.1, read on the forward strand.
TAAAAGTCCTATACAATTGGGCCCAAAATGAAGCCCAAAATCATAAGGGAAGACATGGCCCAATATGAGATTTTTGACCCATTCTTCCAATTTGGTCCATTTGACCAAATCAATTCTTGAATTTAATGCCAAGGAAGAGATAAGAGAGACTTTAGGGATTATATAAAGTGAGAATAACAAATCATACTTTTAATACCATTGAACTCTCATGCCTTTTCTAACTTTTCGACATTTTTCTCTCAAATAGACAAACCCTAAGCTCTCATCTCTTTGTGGACAAGATCATCAACTTGTAAGAATTGGTAAGTGTTTCTTATGATGGTTTAATATATTTTATGCATGAGAGATGGTTTATATTATTATGGTTATGTTGGTGGAGTATTGACAAGTTCACAAGGTGTGAAATATTACATGTTTGCTAAATCGGAGAATGGTTTGTCTTGTGAACTTGACTATGCACTTGTGGTCTTGAAGAAAATGAACTTGGTGGAGTAAATATTGACATGTGAGATGTGATTATAGTCTCACTTTGTCTAATCCTTGTGTATAACGTTTGGACTTGTTATTGTGAAATTGGTTATGGTTTTGGTGCCGTATTGGACGTGAAATGTAGTTTTGGGTGTTGTTATGTGTGTTGTGAGACCATGGCTGAATTTTGGTGTTTAAGATGATCAAAAATATGTCAAAATAAGTTTGGTTATGATCATGTACCAATCATGTCATGAAAAGACCCAAAAGAGACCATTTCAGACCAAAACGGGCATCCGCCCCCGCAGACGAGGGCATCTGCGGGCGCAGATGCCAATGCAGATGCCCCTAGAATTTTCCAGAGGCCATATGCACGTTCACCTCAGCCACCTTCGGGTGCAGGTGGCAACGCAGGTGAGCCCGATTTTCCGTTTTGAGTGGTTTCGTTTCTAGTTGATCCCCGAAGGCCCCTATACCCTTTTTGGATGTAATTATCAACTTGTGATGTCACTTTAATGAATTTAAAGTATCGTATGGAGGTGTGTTTTACTGTATTAAGTATGTATGGTTGTTCATATGTTGTTATGAAGGAGTAATTGTGACAGAATGATAAAGAGAAAAGCGTAAAGGGTAAGTGTGGTGTGTAATGCTATCGATGTATGATCTTTTGGTCAATGTGCGTAATGTTGTAGTGTTGTTGATATGATAAGTCCTTGTATTGTATTGTAAGGGGTGACATGATGTTATATGGCAGTCATATAGTTCATTATCGTCTTGTACGCCTGTGTAGTAACTAGTTGCTAATGTAAGTTCCGGTATGGACTTGTATTGTAGAGTAAGACGTGAAGAAGAAGCTGGACTATTGTGTTCATACATAGACTTGTGTATTCATACTTGGAAGTGCATGTATGTAAGGTTACGTTGTACGTATCTTTCTGCAGGATATAGAATTCACATTGACGTTACACTTTTCCTATTCTGAAATGTGTTAAGGTATACTATTTTCGGTTACGAATGGTTATTATCACAAGTTTCCTATTCATTGGGCAATTATGAATCACATGTCTCCTATTCATTGATAATGTTCCAAAATCCCATTAAAGTTATGTTCCAAAGTTCCAATATTGTTTATGCTCATGCATCTCATTCATTGATCATTGTCCAATGGTTCCAATAGTGTTATGTTTCCCAAAAGGCTATATTTCCAAATAATGTTATTCTCATGTCTCTTACTCATTGGTTAATGATCCAAAGCTTCAAAGTAAAGTATAACTATCATTGTATCAATCTCAAAGTAATGAATAAAGTAATGCATATGTGGTTAATGATCAAGTATGGGTGGCAACTTTGGGGGCGAAATGCCTAGCTCAAGCCGATCCCAAGATTGTTGGATCAGGGGGTAGTCCTAGAGGCATAAGCCTAGCTCGGACCGATCCTGAAAGGGGGCAGCTCTAGAGGTATAATCCTAGCTCGAGTCGAACCTGATATGTTGGTTTATGGGTGGCAGCTCTAGAGGTAATAACCTAGCTGGAGCTGAACCCAATGCTTTGATTCTTACGGTGGCAGCTCTGGGGGCATAAGCCTAGATCGAACCGATACCAACATAACGATGTGTTATGTTAAAATCCACTGTTCAGTCGGAGCCCGGGTATCATAGTTCACAGGCAAAGATGAATAACCATAGAATCAAAGGAACAAAGAAAGTAAAGAAAGCAATATACATGGTTTCCAAAGTACAGTATTGTGACTTATACATATTGATCATTTATTGTATTTGAGTTCATTGACATGTTTCCATATCATACAAATTTCATATGGCCTTACATACTCAGTACATTCTTCGTACTGACCCCTCTTGGGGGATTTACCTTACTTGCTGCAGGCGCAGGTACTAGTAGGCCTCCACAGTAGGTTGCCAGTTGTTGCCGATCATTAGTGAGCTCCAGTTAGTTCGGGGCTTCTTCGAGTCACAGTTGTACATATGTTTTGGTGTTGTACATGTTGTATAAAGTGGGGACTTGTCCCGACTTTTAGTTCATTTTTGTCAATGCACTTGTTAGAGGCTTTTGTAGACAGGTGTGGGTGTATAAATGTAAAAGGTACATGTCATTTTTGACTTGATGGACTCAACGGCCAAGTTTCATATATGTATATATGTCACATATTTCATGAATTTCATTATTAGCATTATAAGCTCCTACGTGGTAAGGGTGCTTCGGATGGCATGCATATGAATGAACATAAGTAAAGGTTGGTTCTCTCGGGCCTCATTGTCTACGGGTACCAATCACGTCTCCATGGGATTCGGGGCGTGACAAAAGTGGTATCAAAGCAGGTCGTTCTAAGGGTGTCTACAAAGCCGTGTCTGAGTAGAGTCTTACTTATCAATGTGTTGAGCACCACAATTATAAGTAGGAGGCTACGGGACATTTAGGATGTTGTTTCTTTTCTTCACTTCTAGATCGTGCAATAGAGCTAGTGGTGTAAGTTGAATTGTATCTGATCATGGTAATTGTTTTTCTTTGGTATAGTCAAAATGCCAATCACGAGAAGAGGTAGAGGTAAAGGGAAGCAGGTAGGTATGCCTGCTGAAGAAGGAATGAGCAGATTACCACCTGACCAAGCTAGTCAGGGTGGAGCAAATGCTGAAATTTCATTGCGGTCTTCGTCTACTCTTCCAGCTCCAGAAGAGCCAATTGGTAGAGAAGTACCCGCAGAACCACCAATGAATGCCACATATCAGGATCTTAGGAATGCATTTCATATGTTGACACAGTTAGTGGTAGAACAAAGTCAAGGACGAGCAGGTCTAATGACACATGATGATGATGCGGCTAGAGTGGCGAGTCGCAGAACACAGGATTTTCTGAAACTGGACCCTCCTATTCACAGGGTCAGATCCGAAAGTAGATCCACAAGACTTCGTGGATCAAATTCATCGGGCTCTGGAAGTTATGCATGTGAAAGGGGTAGAAACAGTCGAACTTGCTGCATACAGATTGAAAAGGGAAGGAATATTGTGGTACGAGGATTGGAAGAAATCCCGTGATATTGGTGCAAATCCACCTACTTGGGAAGAGTTTAAAGTGGCTTTCCTAGATCATTATCTTCCTTATGAGATTCGCGAAGCACGTGCGGATCCGTTTCTAAATCTCCGTCAAGGAAATTTGAGTGTCAGAGAATACAACTTGCAATTTATTTTCTTGGCTCGATATGCGCCAAATATTGTGGCTACGATGACAGATAGAGTCCACCGATATGTGGACAGACTAGAGCCATATTTGGTAAGGGATTGTACCATTGTTGCCTTGAACAAACACACGGACATAGCTGGAATTCAGGCCTTCGCTCAAAAAATGGAAGATCAAAGGCAGAGATGAAGGGTACATGAATTTGACAGGGGACAATCCAAAAGGGCTTGACCTATGGGACCACCTATGATGTCCCAAGGAGGATCTATGCCCCGTATGTTTCCTTGACCACCAAGACCATCGTTCTCCTATTCCACAAGGGGTGCCCATTCTCAGTTTTGAGGGTCTAGAGGTGGTCCATCTGGCAGAGTAGCGGAGTTCATGGATCATAGGCAGCAGGTTTTCCTCGTCAGTAGTGTCAGCACTGCGGGCGTATTCATGCAGGTACATGCCGAGTGGGGACAAATGCTTGCTTTTGGTGTGGTATGACAGGACACATGATGAGAGAGTGTCCCCAGAGGAGCATGGGTGGTATAGCACGACCGGCAGGATTGGCCATTGCGTCATCAACATCGGTTTCTTCATTGGGCCGAGGTGTGCAATCTGTTGGTCGGGTTAGGGGTACCAGAGGAGCAGCCATTGCTAGTGGGGTCCAGAATCGTACTTATGCTTTGATGGACCGACAAAATTCAGAGGCTTCTCCTGATGTCATCACAGGTACTTTATCCATATTCTCAAATAATGTATATGCATTGATTGACCCTGGTTCTACATTTTCCTATGTTACTCCATTGGTTGCTGGAAAATTTTGCAAAGGCACCAGAACTATTAATTAAATCAATTGAAGTGTCTACACCGGTTGGTGAATATATTATTGCAAAAATAGTATTTCGTAACTGTGTGGTAACTGTGTGTAGTAATGATACATGGGCCGATCTCATTGAATTAGACATGGTGGATTTTGATGTGATCATGGGAATGGATTGGTTCGCCTCTTGTTATTCCACGGACGGTAGATTGCCGGGCCAAGAAGGTACAATTTTATTTTTTGCAAGAAAATGTTCTTGAATGGCAGGGTAATGTAGGGGCACCACGAGGGAGATTTATTTCCTATCTGAAAACCAGGAAAATGATTGCTAAGGGTTACATATGTCATTCAGTATGGGTGAAAGATACTGAAGTGGAACCACTAACTCCGCAGTCAATTCCAGTGGTCAATGAATTTCTATATATATTCCCTGAGGATCTTCCAGGCTTACCCCCAGAACGGGAAGTAGAATTTGGCATTGATTTGATTCCAGGCACTCAGCCCATTTCTATTCCTCCATATAGAGTGGCTCTAGCAGAATTGCGTGAATTGAAGGACCAATTGAAAGATTTGCTGGACAATGGCTTCATTAGACCTAGTGTGTCCCCATGGGGTGCACCGGTATTATTTGTACGGAAGAAAGATGGCACATTGAGAATGTGCATCGACTATCGGCAATTGAATAAGGTAACGATCAAGAACAAATATCCCCTCCCTCGAATTGATTATTTGTTTGATCAGTTACAGGGTGCCAAGTGTTTTTCAAAGATCGACTTGAGGTCGGGTTACCATCAAGTCAGGGTTAGAGAAGAAGATGTACCTAAGACAGCTTTTCGAACACGGTATGGCCATTATGAATTTTTATTTATGTCATTTGGACTAACAAATGCACCAGCTGTGTTCATGGATTTAATGAATAGGGTGTTTAAGTCATTCCTGGACGTGTTCGTCATGGTATTTATAGATGACATCCTAGTTTATTCAAGATCACCAGAGGACCATTCTAATCACTTATGGCAAGTATTGCAAATACTCCATAAGCGTAAGTTGTGTGCAAAGTTCTCGAAGTGTGAGTTTTGGTTAAACTCTATCACATTCTTGGGTAATATTGTGTCAGATGAAGGGATACAGGTTGATACACAGTAGATTGAAGCAGTAAAAAATTGGCCAAAACCTACGACACCAAAAAAGATTCGTAGTTTTCTTGGACTGGCAGATTATTACCAAAGATTTGTGGAAGGTTTTTCCTCTATTGCTGCACCGTTAACAAAGCTTACGCACAAAGAAGTTAAATTTCAGTGGAATGATGCGTGTGAGAAAAGCTTCCAAAAGTTGAAAGATAAATTAAACTCCATACCAGTTTTAGTACTTCTTGAAGGTACTGAAGGTTATGTAGTGTATTGTGATGCTTCCGGGGTTGGCCTTGGATGTGTATTGACGCAGAACGGTAATGTCATAGCATATGCCTCACGACAGTTGCGGCCACATGAAAGAAACTATCCCACACATGATCTTGAATTAGCAGCGGTGGTTTTTGCTTTAAAGATATGACATCATTATTTGTATGGAGTTCATGTTCATATATATATTGACCACAAAAGTCTGCACTATATCTTTAAGCATAAAGAACTCAATTTGAGGCAACGAAGGTGGTTAGAGCTTTTAAAAGATTATGATATTGATATTTTATACCATCCAGGAAAAGCAAATGTGGTAGCTGATGCATTGAGCCCAAGGCAACCGGAGTCATTTATGATCACTTGACGGAAAAGAAAGAGATAATCAAATATTTATATCAATTAGCCAGCTTGGGGGTTCGTCTTCGTGAATCCTCAGATGAAGGAGTTATTGTGCAAAACACAGCTGAATCATTGCTAATAGCTGAGGTGAAAGAAAAACAGTTTGCAGATCCTATGTTAATGCAGTTAAAGGAGAATGTAGAACAGAATTTGACAAAGGCATTTGATCTTACATAGGAAGGGGTACTCCAATGCCAAGGTAGAGTATGCGTTCCAGATGTAGATGAACTGCGAAAATGAATTAAGACTTAGGCGCATCATTCACGCTATTCAATCCATCCGGGTGCTACTAAAATGTATCATGATTTAAAAGAAGTGTATTGGTGGGGAAATATGAAGAAGAATATTGCAGAATTTGTCGCTCAGTGCCCGAATTGTCAACAAATAAAGGTAGAGCATCAGAAACCAAGAGGCTACATGCAATGTATCAATCTTCCAGTCTGGAAATGGGATATGATTAATATGGACTTCATCACAGGTTTGCCTCGTACGTTGCGAAAAGTTGATTCTAGATGGGTTATAGTTGACAGGCTTACCAAATCAGCGCATTTTCTACCGGTGAAGACCACCTATACAACTGAGAATTATGTAAAATTATACATCAAAGAGATAGTGAGGTTACATGGTATCCCACTTTCTATTATATCAGACAGAGAAGCACAGTTCACAGTGCACTTTTGGAGATCTTTTCAGCAGAGTTTGGGCACACAGGTAAATTTGAATAAGGCTTTCCATCCTTAGACGGATGGACAAGCAGAACGTACTATTCAGACACTTGAAGATATTCTATGAGCATGCACGTTAGATTTTCAGGGTAGTTGGGATGACCATTTGCCTCTTATTGAATTTGATTATAACAATAGCTACCATTCAAGTATTAAAATGGCACCTTATGAAGCATTATATGGAAGAAAATGTAGATCACCAATTGGGTGGTTTGAAGCAGGTGAGACTGCTTTACTTGGGCCAGACCTTGTTCATCAGGCTATAGAGAAGGTTAAAGTGATTCAACAACGATTACAAATGGCCCAGAGTCGACACAAGTCATATACCAATGTTAGAAGAAGAGGACTTGAGTTCGCCATAGGTGATTGGGTATATCTGAAAGTGTCACCAATGAAAGGGATAATGCGACTCGAAAAGAAAGGGAAATTGAGTCCACGGTATATAAGCCTATATGAAATTATTAGAAGATTTGGGCAAGTTGCGTATGATTTGGCGCTACCATAAGAAATCTCCACAGTTCATCCAGTATTCCATGTGTCGATGCTTCAAAAATGCATAGGAGATATATCTCATTTTACTCCTATTGATGATGTACAGGTTACAGAGGATCTTACCTATGAGGAAATACCCATTGCCATTCTGGATAGACAAGTGAAGAGGCTGAGGAATAAAGATATAGCATCCGTAAAGGTACTTTGGAGATATCATCAAATAGAAGAGGTCACATGGGAAGCTAAAGAAATGATGAAATCCAAGTACCCTCATTTGTTCCAAAGGGAAGAATGACAAGTAAGTATTTATTTTCTTTGAACATATAGTTATATAATTACATGAAGAATGTTCCTAAACTTGTAATTGTTTACCTGTAAATGATAACACTAACATTCGAGGAAGAATGTTCCTAAGGGGGGGAGAATGTAACACCCCATACGTTTCTAAGTCTAGCTGACAACCGTAACATTTATGGAAATATGGAAAAATGAGAGAATTGATGAATTATGTATCAATATGTGGGCATTTATAAGTCCTATACAATTGGGCCCAAAATGAAGCCCAAAATCATAAGGGAAGACATGGCCCAATATGAGATTTTTGACCCATTCTTCCAATTTGCTCCATTTGACCAAATCAATTCTTGCATTTAATGACAAGGAAGAGATAAGAGATACTTGAGGGATTATATAAAGAGATAAAAAAATCATATTTCTAATACCATTAAACTCTCATGCCTTTTCTAACTTTTCCACATATTTCTCTCAAATAGACAAACCCTAAGCTCGCATCTCTTTGTGGCCAAGATCATCAAATTGTAAGAATTGGTAAGTGTTTCTTATGATGTTTTAATATATTTTATGCATGATAGATGGTTTATATTATGTTGGTTATGTTGGTGGAGTATTGAGAAGTTCACAAGTTGTGAAATATTACATGTTTGCTAAATCGGAGAATGGTTTGTCTTGTGAACTTGACTATGCACTTGTGGTCTGGAAGGAAATGAACTTGGTGGAGTAAATATTGACATGTGAGATGTTATTATAGTCTCACTTTGTTTAATCTTTGTGTATAAAGTTTGGACTTGTTATTGTGAAATTGGTTATGGTTTTGGTGTCGTATTGGCCGTAAAATGTAGTTTTGGGTGTTGGTATGTGTGTTTTGAAACCATGGCTGAATTTTGGTGTTTAAGATGATCAAAAAAATTTCAAAATAATTTTGTTTGTGATCATGGACCATTAATGGCATGAAAAGACCCAAAAGAGAACATTTCGGACCAAAACGGGCATCCGCCCCCGAAGATGAAGGCATCTGCGGGCGCAGATGCCAACGCAGATGCCCATGGAATTTTCCAGAGGCCATATACGCACGTACCTCAGCCACCTGCGGGCACAGGTTGCAACGCAGGTCAGCCCAGTTTTCCGTTTTGAGTGGTTTCGTTTCTAGTTGATCCCCAAAGGCCCCTATACCCTTTTTGGATGTAATTATCAACTTGTGATGTCGTTTTAATGACTTTAAAATATCGTATGGAGGTGTGTTGTACTGTATTAATTATGTATGGTTGTTAATATTTTGTTATGAATGAGTAATTGTGACGGAATGATAAAGAGAAAAGCGTAAAGGGTAAGTGTGGTGTGTAATGCTATCGATGTATGCTCTCTTGGTCAATGTGCATAATGTTGTGGTGTTGTTGATATGATAAGGCCTTAGATTGTATTGTAAGGGGTGACATGAAGCTATACGGCAGTCATATAGTTCATTATCGTCTTGTACGCCTGTATAGTAACTAGTTGTTAATGTAAGTTCCGGTATGGACTTGTATTGTAGAGTAAGACGTAAAGAAGAAGCTAGACTATTGTGTTCATACATAGACTTGTGTATTCATACTTGGAAGTGCAGGTATGTAAGGTTAGTTTGTGTATGTAAGGTTAGTTTGTCCATATCTTTCTGCAGCATATAGAATTCACATTGACGTTACACTTGTCCTATTTCGAAATGTGTTAAGGTATACTATTTCCGATTACAAATGGTTATTATCACAAGTTTCCTATTCATTGGTCAATTATGAATCACATGTATCCTATTCATTGATAATTTTCAAAAATCCCATTAAAGTTATGTTCCAAAGTTCCAATATTGTTTATGCTCATGCATCTCGTTCATTGATCATTGTCCAATGGTTCCAATAGTGTTATGTTTCCCAAAAGGCAATATTTCCAAATAATGTTATTCTGATGTCTCTTACTCATTGGTTAATGATCCAAAGCTTCAAAGTAAAGTATGGCTATCATTGTATCAATCTCAAAGTAATGAATAAAGTAATGCATATGTGGTTAATGATTAAGTATGGGTGGCAGCTTTGGGGGCGAAATGCCTAGCTCAAGCCGATCCCAAGATTGTTGGATCAGGGGGCAGTCCTAGAGGCATAAGCCTATCTCGGACCGATCCTGATAGGGGGCTGCTCTAAAGGTATAATCCTAGCTCGAGCCGAACCTGATATGTTGGTTTATGGGTGGCAGCTCTAGAGGTAATAACCTAGCTCGAGCCGAACCCAATGCTTTGATTCTTACGGTGGCAGCTCTGGGGGCATAAGCCTAGCTCCAGCCGATCCCAACATAACCAGTTGTTATGTTAAAACCCACTGTTCGTTCGGGGCCCGGGTATCACAGTTCACAGGCAAAGATGAATAACCATAGAATCAAAGGAACAAAGAAAGTAAAGAAAGCAATATACATGGTTTCCAAAGTACAGTGTTGTGACTTATCCATATTGATCATTTATTGTATTTGAGCTCATTGACATGTTTCCATATAATACAAATTTTATGTGGCCTTACTTACTCAGTACATTCTTCATACTGACCTCTCTTGGGGGATTTACCTTACTTGCTCCAGGCGCAGGTACTAGTAGGTTGCTAGTCGTTGCCAATCTTTGGTAAGCTCCAGTTAGTTCGGGGCTTCTTCGAGTCAAAGTTGTACATATGTTTTAGTGTTTTACATATTGTATAAAGCGGGTACTTGTCCCGACTTTTAGTTTATTTTGGTCAATGCACTTGTTAGAGGCTTTTGTAGAAAGGTGTGGGTGTATAAATGTAAAAGGTACATGTCGTTGTTGACTTGATGGCCTCAATGGCCAAGTTTCATATATGTATATATGTCACATGTTTCATGAATTTCATTGTTAGCATTATAAGCTCCTACGTGGTAAAGGTGTTTCGGATGGCATGCATATGAATGAACATAAGTACAGGTTGGTTCTCTCTGGCCTCATCGGCTATGGGTGCCAATCACGTCTCCATAGGATTCGGGGCGTGACAATTTAGCACTGAAAGAATGTAGGTTCAACAAAATCAAGTCACATAACTACATGCCATCATAGGATTTGAGCGCACTGCAAGTCAATCAGATCCCCTTTAGCCCAAGAGACTCAGTAATGGATTCACATTTTGACAGACAGGTTCTATACTCTAGCAAGGTACAGGGCAGCCCTCTCAATTTGGTTAGACATTAGACATCACGAGCCAACATGATGTATGTCGATAGTAAGAAACTCCACACTTAAATACTTTACGTTATTTTATAATATAAATTGTAGTCATAGATATAATGATTTCTTAGATTTGCAGTTTTAGACATATTTTAAGCTCAAAGCCATAAAAACAGTTTTATTTCATCCGATTATAGAAGTTCAATTCTAAAGATCCTTATCTTATGTTTTTAGACATGTTTCTTTCCTATCTCACTTGATTATGTTTATTGAAACTATTCAATTTGTAATAGCTTAGTAGATATTGTTTTCACACTACTTGGTTTTAATTTTGCATTCCAGTATATTCCCATGTACTGATTACATACTTATTTTGGTGCTACATCCTTTTATTTATATAGATTATGGTGCTTATTCTCAAGCTCGTGGTTAGGCAGTTACAGCTCTATGTTTAGCAATTTGTGAGTTCTTCTTGTATTTGAGGAATTGGAGTTATTTTTGTTTCTTAGATTTTATTTTAGACATCAAATTTTATTTTATAGGTAGCTGGGGGCCTTGTCCTGGAAAACTTATTTCCTTCAGTTATTAGAGGCTTTAGTCAGACATTAGTTGATTCAGACACTTATAATGGGTTTTCAGTTATTTCACTTTTTTTCTTATTTGCCCATATTAGTTATGTTACAGTTTCTACATATGTTTTTAAAAAAATGGTTCCATTAGTTGAATGTTAGTGCCAAGGGCCTTCCTGGGGTCACTTGTGGTCCTAAGTACCGATCATACCTAGGGTGTAGAATTGGCTAGTGACAAACTTGGTATCAAATTACTGGGTTGAAGAGTCCTAGAATGTTTGAAAAGTCATAATCAGTAGAGTCCTCTTTATAGGTGTGAAGTGAAAGACACTTATAATTGGGAGGCTACAAGATGTTTGGGAAATATTTCCCTTCTTTCATGCTCTAGTTCATGCGATAGATTTTTACTCTATGTATCTATTCTAATTGGTGTTTTACAAGTGTTTTAGATCATGCCTCCAAAGATAACCACCATTTAAAGAGATAATTCAGGTTATAAAGACAATACTACACCGGTACATCCTTCTCGTGCGATACAGATGTAGAACAACACTCATTTCAATTGTCAAAATGCAAACCCTCAAGCACCTCCTATGCCAATTGGTCTACTAAGAGGCTCTGAAATACCTATTGTTCAACCACCCTATATTTATATCACTAATGTTGATGTTTATAATGTTATTTAGATATTTGTGCAAACAATAATAGCTTAAGTCAGCTGTCAGGGAGCAACTCCTGCCAGTTCTCCGGGTGCCTCAGACGTTTCCAAGATATGTTAATTCTCAGAATGAACCCTCCTAAGTTCATAGTGTCAAAGCTTAATGAGGATTAGAAAAGTTTATTGACGAGATTCAAAAGATCTTCCGAGTGATGCATGTTACTGACACCTTTTGGTGTTGAGCTTACCTCCTACCAGCTTCAAGATGTTCAAGTTTTGTGGTATGATCAGTGGAAAAAAATTAGAGGTGAAGATGTTGCACATATAGAATGGGGTATTTTAAGGATGCTTTCTTGGGGTGCTTCTTTCCCTGATAATTGAGGGAGGATAGGACCTAAGAGTTATCTCGCTGCGCTCCAGATATGGTGTCCCCTATAAGAAATAGAATGAGCATAGTTCTGTCAGGACTTTCCATATTTTTTATTAAAGAAGAAAGGGCAGCAATGTGAATTGGAGACATAGATATAGCCAGGCTTATAATTCATGTGCAGTAGGTTGACAAAGATAAGTTGATAGAGGGAGAGGAGTTTTAGGTAATAGGGCCAAGTCAGCAAATTATGATTCTAGTCTATAGAGAATTTAAAATGGGAACAGATCATCCTTCAAAAAAGGTAATTCAGACCAGCTCCATTATAAGCCATCACACTAGTACCCAAGCCTAGGAATGATCAGAAGGGAAGAGTGTTAGGCTCTTATTATCAGGTGATAGTTTCAAGAGGGTACCCATCTTACCTTGCTTGCAACAAGTGTGGCAAGAATCGTCCCAGTGAATGTCTTTATGGTAGAGAGGGTTCCTATAGATACAGTCAAATAGGTCATATGATGAAGTATTACACATATATTAGAAATGACAATGGGGGTAACATAACTCAGTCTACTACATCTTTAGTTCTAGTAGATCAAAATGATTAAAAAGACACCACTTCAGGTGCAGGCGGTAGTCAAAATCGAATCTATGCCTCGTCTTCTCATCTAGATTAGGTGAGTTTCCCAGATATTATTACCAATATGATAAATGTCTTCTCTCTTAATATTTATACTCTGATAGACCCTATGGCTACATTGTATTTCGTAAACCTTTATGCTGTTGTGAAATTTGGAATAAGTACTGAACAACTTATAGAACCCTTCTCTATTTCTACTTCAGTCGAATAGTCAGTTCTAGCTAGAAGAATCTATAGAAGTTGCATTATTTCAATCCATCATAAATATAACACAGCTAATCTAGTTTAGATAGATATGGTAAACTTTGTTGTTATTCTAATCATGGATTGGTTATATTCATGTTGTGACTAGAGTAGTAAAGTTTTCAATTTCCAAATGAGCTTGTCTTAGAGTGGAAGTGTAGTCCTTTTGTGCCTAAGGATCATTTCATCTTGTGTTGTAAGGCTAGAAGGATGGTCAGAAAAGGGTGTATCCAGTATTTAGTGTGGGTTAATGATTCTAACTCCGAGACCCTATCTATTAAGCTAGTTCTTATTGTCAATGAGTTTCCAGAAATCTTTCCCAAAGTCCTTATTGACAAGGAGATAGAATTTGGGATAGACATCCATCCTTATAAGCAACATAACTCTATTAGCCATACAAAATAGCTCCAACCAAGCTAAAATAGTTAAAAGTACAGTTGAAAGACCTTTTAGATAAGGGATTCATCAGACCTAGTGTTTCTTATGGGGTTCGCTAGTCTTTTCATGCATAGGAACTATGGCTCCCTCAGAATGCGTATTGATTACCACTAGTTGAACAAGGTCACAATTAGGAATAAGTATCGGATTCCCAGAATTGATGACATGTTTGACCAACTTTAGGGGGCCACTTTTTTCTCTAAGACTAATCTCAGATTCGGTTGCTATCAGTTGAAGGTTAAAGAATGTGACATTTTGAAGACAACTTTTGGACTCGGTATAGTCACTATGAGTTTCTTATTATATCTTTTGGACTAACTAATGCTCTTGCATCTTTTATAGACCTCATGAATAGAGTTTTCAAGAATTACCTTGACATATTTGTTATTGTGTTCATAGATAATATCTTGGTTTACTCATGTAATAAGAAGGAGTATGTCGATCACCTTAGAATTGTTCTTCAAACCCTAAAGGGTAGACAGTTATTTGTGAAGTTCCCAAAATGTGAATTCTAGTTGAGGTCAGTTTTTTTTCTTGGGCGTGTTTTATCTATTGAGGAGATTCAAGTTGACTCCCAAAAGATTGAGCCAGTTAAGAGGTGGCCTCGACTGGCCACCCCATCAAAAATCTGGAGTTTCTTGGGATTAGTAGATTCATACAAGATATTTATAGAGGTATTTTCATCTATGGCAACAGTATTGATTAGGTTGACTCAAAAAAAAAGTAAAGTTTCAGTGGTTTGAGAATTTGATACGCCCAAATTACACCTTTATTAGAAGCATAAAACGGTCATTGTCAAATATGTAACCTAACAAGGTTGGAGTCGAATCCCACAGGGAATAAGGTGTGAACTAAGCTTTATGCGGTTAAATGGACTTCTAGTCAATTATTTCCTTAAAGGGGGTTTGTAAATGAAGTTTGTTGTTGAGTTTTAATTGTGTTAAGTAACCATAATCAGAATTTTGGAGATTGTATTCAAGTGATAATAAGAACTAGGTTTGCGATCACGATGATTTCATAACACCATCGGGTTGCTAATGATAGCAATTTCTTCTAGTGCAAAGCATGCAGGGCTATTGATTCTTTCACTACCCCAAAATATATTCTCAACCTATTTATATGAGTTTCCCTTGAATTCTCTCAAACTACAAGTGATGAGATTTCAAAATTCAACAATTACCCTAAGTAGGAAAATCTTGCAACATCATTACCCATTAGACAAAAATTGAACATTTCAAATCCTTATCCTCGAATTTTTTCCTAGTTTAACCTCTTTCTCAAGCAAGTTAAACCTAAGGCATCTTCTAATGTTTGCAACCATTAGAAGCCGATTGAAACAAAACATTTAAAGATACATACGTAAGCACTAATAAAATTTATATAGTTAAACAACCGTAAAGGTATTAATTTTTCATGGATCTCACAACCCTAGTTGTGGGATTTTAGCTGCTCATAACTTTGGAAGCAAATACAAATAATGAATTCATAGAAGAAGATTACCCTTGCAATAGATGAATTCCATAATAAAATCGGCCTCCAAAACCAAACAATATGCTAAAACCCCAAGAGAATTACAAGAACCAAGAGTATTTTTGTCTATGTAACGTAAGATGCTACAAAAAGCCATAATACTAGCTATTTATAGTACATGGAAATTTGAAATGCAAATAGAAACTCAGAGATGCCCGCCTCGCATGTGACGTCAAGGTTTACGTCCCATCACGAGGTTGACATATCATCACCTAGGTTGTCACTTGTCTTCCATGTGTGCCAGATTCTGTTTAAGGTTGACACCTTAGTTGACGTCTTGTCAACATGTTGACCACTCTTTACTTTGGCAATCACTCAGATTTTGTTATCACAACACTCTATTTACGCTCGATGAGGTGGTTGATGGGCCGTCACATAGTTGACATCATGTTGACTTGGTTGTCAATGCTCCCTACTAGCTCAATTTCTCCTATTTGCTGCCTTGTTACCATTTTCTACACACTAGAAGTAAAAATAATTAAAAATAACTAGAGTTGCTTGAGAACTTACAATTATTCGTAGTCAAAAGCCTCAAATGTGCCAGCAAATTGTCGGCACATCAACACCTTCAACTCAGAACATTTTCTTGTCTTCAAGCAACTAAGCAACACCATACTTTACAAACAACAGGATTTTAAGGAATACTACAATAGTTAAAATCATCATACTCGACCCCATCAGTTAAAACAAAACAAACATGCATGGTGTCACGCCCCGAGTTCCAACGAGACGGACTGGCACCCGAAGTCGATGAGGCCCGAGAGAACTAATCTTTGCTCATGTGTTTCATATGCATCTTATTGTATGAACATCATCATGTCCCATGCTACTATGCAAAAGTCATGGAAAAACTCATATAATATATGAAACTTGGCCGTTAGGGCCATCATAACAATATGAACATTTATCTCTTACAATCATTATCCCACATAAGTCTACAAAGCCTCTAGAGATACATAACCATAACCAACCTAGAGTCGGGACAACACCCCGCTCTATACATATATGCAATACCAAAGAAAATATCTATAATGACTCGGAAAGCCCCGAATTCAACTGGAGCTCACCAACAATCCGGAAATGATCCGCAACTTATTGTGGAGGTCTACTAGTGCCTGCGCCTGCAGCAAGTAAGGTAAATCCCCCAAGAAGGGTCAGTACGAAGAATGTACTGAGTATTCAAGGCCATATAAAACTATATAATACATCAACACTGTAATGAACTCAAATATAAGTGAATAGTCAATATGGATAAGTCACCATTCTACATATGTGGAACCATGTAACTTACATTCATTTCTTTCTTTCTTTCTTTATTTTGCTTCTATTATTTGTTCATCATCACTCATATCATATCATACCCGAGCCCCAACTGATCAGTGGGAAAATAATATCGTCATGCAAGTGTTCATGTCACCCCATGGATACACCCATAATGTTGGGATAGTCATCATGCAGGTGTTTCTTTCACCCCATGGATATCATCATGCAGGTTTTTTTTACACCCTATGGATACACTCATTATATTAGGATCGTCATCATGAAGGTGTTTATTTCACCCCATGGATACACTCACTCATGAAAGATTATTACATTGAGGATTATGATATTTTTGGAAGCACACATATATGCATTTCGTTATCCTTCACTTCATGAGATTGATACTTTTGATAATTGTAACATTATTGGAATTGGAACATTAACCAAAGAGTGCGAGACATGTGACTAACTTGGCAACATTACATTATTAGAACCATAACACCATTGGAACCATTGGACAATATTCCACGAACAAGAGACAAGAGTATAATCACTATTGGAACATAACATTATTGGAAATTTGGAACATTAGTCAATGAACATGAGACATGTGATTCACAACCAACCAATAAGTAGGAAACATATGATAGCAACTATTGGAACCCGGAAATAAGATAACTTAGCACATTTTGGAATAGGACTAGTGTAATGTCCATGTGAATACTATTTGCCGCAAAAAGATACGGACAGAATAACCTTACATACCTTGTATTCTCAATACGATTCTACAATCTTAAGTGCATACAATAGTCCCGCTCCATCCTTATGTTTCACTCTACAACACAAGTACATACGAAACCAACATTAACCACCAATTACCTTACAATGGCATATAATAACAACGAGTCACATGTTTGGCTTTAAAAAATGTTATTTCTTTCTCTACAATACCATTTTCGGCATAGTTATATCAATAATACCACAACATGCCCAACATTGAACAAAATATCATTTATGAATTTATCATCCCAATAATCCCACAATATTCCATGCATTGACCAATACATGATAACCAAGATCATGTCAGACCAAGTTCATACTTTACACTTCTCCATCACCACAACATCACAATTATGCCATCAAATTACTTCAATACACCTCACAACAACAAATCGGCAAAATCTCATAATTTACACTTATATGAAAATAACAAGTTTAATAACATAATCACACCATACATGTTGGTATTTCATCCATACCATACCTTTTCATCAAACCCACAAGTCATATTTCAAGTTTAATTCACAAGGATGCACATCTTTTAGCAAAAAGCCAAAGTGCACTATTCAACACCTTGCCAACATAACCATCATGATATATATAATATCTCATGTACATAATATCTTAAATCATGAGAATGAACACTTACCCAAGCTTGTAGATGATGATCTTGCCCAAGAGGAGGACTTAGGGTTTGAGAGCTTGAGAGAAATATCTTTTGGAAAAATGTTTAGAAAGGCATGTGCCATTTGAATGTATAAAATCTGACTTGTTGGACTTTATATAGCCCCTTTTAATCTTATCCCTATTCATTCTTGATCAATAATTGATGGTCAAAGGGAGAATGGGTCATTTGACCCATTTTGCCCCATGTTTTCTTCTCATTTTGGGCCTTGTATTGAGCCCAATTCACTCAACCCAATAAAATCAATAATTTCTCATGTTTAAATAATTTCATACATGTTTCTATAATATCTCCACTCACGTGATTCATATTTGTAGCCTCAATCCCAAAAACAAGTGATTCTAGCCACGTATGGCCTATTTTGACCACAAGTGTAAAACCGTCATTTTGATGCCAAAATTCATTCTAGAGTAATTGTATCATTCATATATAATACTTCACTTATTTCATGTATATTCTCATGGTTGTAGAAGAAACGTGGCAAAAATCGGCTCAATACGTCCCCGGGCACCCTTGGGACTTAAGAAAAATTCCAACTTTGAAAAGTGACCAAAACCAGCGTGGCACGCCCTTGGGCGCGCCAGCTTGCTGCCTCTGGACTAAAAATTTTAGCCCAGAGCGGCGTGGCATGCTCTCTGGTGCGCCCCACCCTTATTTTTTTTGAAAATTTTTCTTTTCGACTTTTCTTCGCTGGTTTGGTTAGATACTTCAAGTACTATTCTTTAACTTACTTCTTACCCTTGATATCTTTTGTTTGGAGGTCCTCTTAGCCTCATTTTGAACCCCACAAATTCTCCACAAGAATCTCAAAACACCTCCTACGCAAGTTTAATCACATGTACAAATCGATCAGCTCATGTGTTGAGCAACAAGCCCTCAGAAAACAAATCCTCTCCTCTCCAATATAAATAAAATATTTATCTTTTTTAAGTTATGGAGCAATCCGATGACATACAAAATCAGGTATATCTATTTATAATTATGTATAACTAAACTTTTATATTCCTTATAATCTGCTGAATATCATTATTGTTTATCATGTTATAGTATAATTGTATTGAACATCTTGAGAAAGCTTGCCATGAAAATAGGCTGAGAGTAGTTAAGCCCAGACTATGACATCCTAAGGTCGAAACCAATAGGCAAGGAGGCCGTTTAGGGGAGTAGATAGAGTTGAGGCGCTGTTAGCGTAAATGATTGAAGCCGAAAAGCATGGTAGTGGCCAGAAAAGATTGTTCAGAATAATGTATTATAAAATGATAAATATAATGATAAACGAAGAGGTTAAAGGGAATATGTTTAGAAAATACATAACAATGAAATGAATACACATAATACTGACATGAATACACATAACACTGAAATAGATACGTACCAACTGAGTACTTATACATACTTACTAGATAATAACGATGACTATAAAATACTTCTACTACATACACTAAGACATCTTAACAGTGATGTTAGAAGAAAAATTTATGACATACTAGTTACTTATGAAATAATAGAATTAATGCAACAAAATTGGCTAGAATTTTACATATCAGATTATGATGATGATAGATATGAATTAGATTTATACTACTCAGATTAATGAAACTAAGTATCAAAAAACCCAAGATAAGATTAATTCCGCTAAACTCTTAACATAAATGAATGAATCCACGCACCCCCCAAATTGGTATACCATAGGTGTTGTTAATTTTTCCCATTTTTCTTCTGGTAGACAGTTATGTTTACATAGATTAGCTTCTGCTCCTGTGTCTATCATAGGTGTATAATATCTATTGTAATATCCTTCTATTATTATTTTTGCAAGTATATATATTTTTGTCTTTTTTTTTTTTTTTTTTTTATTTTATCATATCAAGGTTCGTTTTATTACTATTTTCTTATTTCCATAAGTTATTGTTAGTTGTTTATCTTCTAAATTGTATGGTTTTACTGCTTTCTTTTTACTTAAACTAATACCTGACATTTCTATTATATGTATAAATTTTTCTAGTAGTTTTATATGTTCATCCTGTGTTCTAGAGTATAGTAGTATATCATCTATGTATACTATATAGTTTTCTAGTTGATTAAAATAATTATCCATAAAGTATTGATATCTACCTGGTGCATTTTTATATCCGAATGGTAATACGTTCTATTCATAAAATCCTTATAAAAATGCACCAGGTAGATATCAATATTTTATGGATAATTATTTTAATCAACTAGAAAACTGTATAGTATACAAACATTCATCCTCGAATGTTTACAATATTGCTTCAATTACGACAAATGCATCTCTACCTTAGCACACATATACATAAACACTAAAGGCTCATTGATACTTACTTTTTATTGCTCCACATCCGCGCTTTGTATTTCTTGGTCCATTTGAAATAGATGGGGATACTTGGATTTTATCATTTCTTTGGTCTCCCTTGTGATTTCTTCTATGTACTAATATCTCCAATAGTGCCTTTACGGAAGCTACTTCTTTATTGCTTATTGCTTTTGCCTATCAAGCTAGAATAGTAGGCAATACCTCATCACATGTGTGACCTTCCGTAACTTGCACATCTCTACTGGGAGCAATACGAGATAATCTCCTATACACTTTCAAATCATCGGATATAACATATTGAATGAACTGTGAAGAGTTCTTGGACTAATGCAAATAGATACGCAATTTGCTCAAATCTTTGGACAATTTCCCTTTCTTTCCGAATCTCCTTATTCTTTATCATTGTTGACACTTTCAAAAATACCTGATCACCTATGGCACATGTTAATTCCCTTTCTCTAATATCGGCATATGATTTATATCGACTTTGGGCCATTTGTAGCTGTTGTTATATCACCTTCACTTTCTCCATAGTTTGATGAAAAAAATTGTAACACCCCGTACATGATTACCTTAGTTTTGAGAGCAAAAAAAAAAAAAAAAAAAAAAAAAAATTTTGGGAGGGGCGTGCCACGCTGCTCAGTCCAGAGGCAGTAAAGGGGCGCGCCAGGCAGCGTGCCACATCGCCCCTGCGCACCTTTCAAAAGTTGAAAATTTTGTTTAAGTCCCAAGGGTTCCTGGGTACGTATTGAGCCGATTTTTGCCACGATTCTTCTAAAACCATGAGAATATACATGAAATGAGTGAAATATTATATTGGTATGATAAAATTACTCGAGAACGAATTTGGGGTCATACGTGGCTAGAATCGCTTGTTTTTGGGATTGAGGCTACAAATATGAATAGAATGAGTAGGAATATTGTCATAACGCGTGTTAAAGGCATGAAACATGAGGAATGAGCTAAACATACATGGCCCAAAATGGGTCAAAAAGACCCATTCTTGCAAAGACTTCTAGAACACCACATGGCATGCCATAGAGTGGCTAAGGATGGATTACAAGGCCTATATAAAGGACCAAAAATCTGATTTTTGGTCATTTGGAAGAAATCTCATGCTTTTTGGTATTTTTCAATTATTTGTCTCTTAAACCCTAGGCTTTCTCTTGGAGCAAGATCATCCTATTCCAAGCCTTGGTAAGTATTTATTCTCATGGATTACTATATTATATGCATGAAATAGTATGTATATCATGTTGGTTGTTCTTGGAAATAGTGGACATGGTATTTGGTGCTTTTGTATGAGATGTGTGATCCATGAAGTTCAAACTTGAACTATGACTTGTGCCTTTGATGAAAGAGCATGGTATGGATAAAATATGAACATGTATGGTGTTATTTTGTCACAAAACTTGTAATTTTTCTATAAGTGTAAATTATGGGATTTTGGCCGATATGTGTTATGAGATGTATTAAGGTCGTTTGATGGATTATTTGTGATGTGGTGTGGATAAGAAAGTGTAAAGGAGAAGTGTTGTGGTGAAATGTATTGATTTTCATGTGTTGGTCAATGTTGGGAGTATTGTGGGATTTTTGGAATAATAATGTCTTCCATGGTTTTGTCAAGGCGAAATGGCGTGTTTAAAGGCAAACATGTACCTCATTGATGTTATATACATTTGTGAAGTAGTTGGTGGTTAATGATATGTATTTGTGATGTAGAGTGAGACGTAAGGAAGGAGCGGAATTGTTGTGCTCACATATTGGAGTGTGTGTTTACATTGGAAATAAGGTATGTAAGGTTACTCTGTCCGTATCTTTCTGCGGCAAATAGTTTTCACATTGACATTACGCATGTTCCATCCCAAAATGTGCTAAGGTATTCCATAACCAGTTATCCATGGTCATTGTCATATCTTTCCTACTCATTGATCATTGGTGAATCTCATGTCTCATATTCATGGTTAATGTTCCAAAAGCAATAAGGTTACGTTCCAATGTTTGATATGACTCATGTCCCTTGTTCATCGATTATGGTCCAATGGTTTCAATAGTGTTATGTTTCTAATAATGTTATGTTTCTCACACTGTTTGTTCACATATCTCTTACCCATTGGTTAATGATCCGAAGCTTCAAGGAAAATTGTCATAACGTTGAAATCTCTAAGGACCTATCTCCAGAGAATAATAACATAAGAGAATCTATTCAATCTTGGGTGGTATTTTTCCAACCATGCCTTGTTCTAAAGTCCTTCAATATGATGATTATCTTTGCACCAATCTTTTATAAGTAAAAGTCCCAATCTCATGAGAAGTGAAGAATGAGGTAAAGTGTTTGCAGGCACAGGTGTTAGTAGATCTCCACAGTAGGTGCTGAGATATCCGCAGATTATTGGTGAGCTCCAGTTGCTTCGGGGCTTCCCAAGTCACATATGTATAGTAGATTTTGGCATTTGTAAATATTGTATAGACATGGTCATGTATCTGTTAGAGTCTTTGTAGACATATGTGGGGTGTCATGAAGGTAAAAGATGTACGTTCATTTTGACGAAATGGCCCTAACGGCTAAGTTGCATATATTGCATATGTTGTCCTGCCTTCCGCTATTGATATTTAATTACATGAAATAAGATAATATGCATACGCGAACATACATATGAGATCACATGAGCATGAGCAAAGATTGGTTCTCTCGGGCCTTATCGGCTTCGGGTGCCAATCAAGTCCCGATGGGAATTCGGGGTGTGACAAAAATCTGGCCCGAGCAAAGCAACTTCATCAGTTGTAACCCATCCAATTGATGATCTATATTTTTTTCACATAAAGCTTCGTAAGGTGCCTTTTGATACGTTTATTGTAAGCAATTTCACTAAATGATAGACGTTCATCCCAACTACCTTTAAAGTTTAATGTACAAACTCATGGCATATCTTCAAATGTTCATATAATATGTTCTGTTTTTCCATCCATCTGAGGATTACAAGCCATATTTACATCCACCTGTGTACCCATGCTTAACTGAAAAGACTCCCAACACTGTGCAATAAAGTGAGTTCTCCTATTTGATATAATAGTGAGTGGAATCCCATGTAATTGTACTATCTTTGTAACATACAACTTTGCAGAATGTTCAACTATACCGGTAGTCCTAACTAGTAGGAAATACGCTGACTCGATAAGTCTGTTAACTATTATCTATATGGAATCAACTTTCGCAATGTACGAGGCAACCCTGTGGTTAAATCCATGTTATTCATGTTCCACTTCCAAATTAGAAGGCTAATACACTGGCATAAAACATACAGATTTCTAATGCCATGCTGTTAACCAGTGACTGTTTGGACATTGAGCTACAAGTTCTACATTGTGCTTCTCAAGTAACCTTACCAAGACTTCCGTACTAGACCATGGTACATTTTGGTTATTTTCGAACGAATAAAAATATCATGAAAGATGTTCTTCTGTCATAATTCATTGTCTTAACTTGTCTATACCCAGTACGCATAATCTACATTGGCGTTAAAGTACTCCCCCTTGTGTTTTCTCAAATACCTTCGTCGAACTTCGCTGTACATATTTTTCTTTCTCAATTGAACTAAGAATATGACTTACACATTGCTTTATCCTTTATCTTAGATACCAATGAAAATTCGGCTACATTTGACATTATAATTCTTTCACCTGAAGTTTTATACAAGTTTGTAATGTTGTCTTGGGTATATCAACATCATTCATTTCCTCGTCCCATAATCATTCTTTTCATTGTTTCATTCATTTTTGTTTTTCTAATCCCGTAACTGATTTAACAAATTGTCACTTCTGGGTAGGGAATATCACAATCATATATGGAATAATTTCTCTTATGTGGACGCAATTGTCTTAAGGCATACGCTTTCACATTGTCATGCCGCATGTATACACATCCCACACCAACTTTTAAAACATTACAATACACTGCATACTCTTCTGTGCCTTTGGGAGGTACTAGTACAGGTGTAGGAGCCAATTTGTCTTTCATTTCTTGCAAACTTTTCTCACATACATCATTTCACTAAAACTTAGTTACTTTGTGTGTTACCTTCATTAAGGGTAATGGAAGAAAGCCCTTTTTAACAATTCTTCTGTAATAACTGGTCAACTCAAGGAAGCTACGAAGTTCCGTAGGCGTCGTAAGCCTTGGCCACTTCTTTTATGTGTATTAATCCTTATTTCCTCATTCTATACAATGTGTCCTAAGGACAATATAGATTATGACCAAACTTGTATTTAAAGAACTTACATATATCTTACGGTCACGAAAAATCCATAGTAGCTGTCACAAGTGATTAGCATGATCCTTTTGTAATCTTGAGTAATATGGTATAACACTTAAAACATTATAATGAATACGCTTAGCGATGGCTAAAATACCCTAATTATCAAACCCATCAATGCAACTGGTGTATTTGTTAGCCCAAATGGCCTAACTACGAATTTATAACGACCATACCTCTATTTTTGGTATCTTTATTTTCTCTGACCCTTACTTGATGATCTCCTGACCTTAAGTCAATCTTTAGGAAGAATTTGGCACCCTATAACCTATCAAATAAGTCATCCACTCCGGGGGAAAGACATGAATTCTTAATTGTCACCTTATTCGGTTGCCGATAGTAAACACACATTCTCAATGTGCCATTTTTTTTTTGTACTGTGAACACTGATGAACCCAAAGGGGCCGTACTAGGTCCTATGAATCCCTTGTTCATTACTTCTATTAATTTCTCATTTAATTCCCGTAACTCTAATAGGGCCATGCAACCTGACATCACATTAACACCAGCTCATACATTGAGGAATTCATTTACCACCAGAACTGATTAAAGCGTTAGTGGCGTCACATCATTATCTTTCACTCTTACTAAGTGACATATGTATTCCTTAGAATATCCTTTTCTTTGCTTTAAAATGGGAAATAAATTTTCCTCTTGGTGCCCTCCACGTTTCCCTGGCCATTCAAAAACATTCCTTTGGGGAAAGCGACAATATAACTTTATAGTTCAGCAATCTACTATGGCGCAATCCCTTTATAACATCAAAATTCCACTATTTCCAACTCAATAAGATCACCCAGTGTCTCATGACCACAAATAATTACTATACACCTATGATATATTCTTTTAACTACAATACATTCACCAACTAATGTATAGGCTTCATGTGACATAACTAGCAATTCTGGTTTTATTTTGAATTTTCGGTAATTACTGAAATAACATATGCTCTATGGGTCAATCATTACGTATACGATACTTGTAACTACATAAGGAGAAGTATCATTTTGTGGCCCGAGATACCACACCAATAATAACATTTGGTCCCAACTAACACTTCACCTAGCTGATAACTTCTGTAGCACTAACACGACTGATGAGGAGACTTCTGTTGGTTCCTTCTTTCTACAGTTCTATACTTGATACCTAATTGCCCATGAATCCTAAATCCCACTTCTTTGCCAAATCGATTGTCTCTAAACCCTTGGGATCGAGGTGGAACATTTACTATAGATTAAGGAAATAATGGTCTAGGCGGTCCGTTAAACACCCAAGACCTAAATTATCCTTGGGACATCATGAACTGTCCCATAGGTCTAGTTTTTGTTGCCTCTAATCCTCCATTATCTGTGCAAAAAGCCTGTATTCTGGCTATATCCATATCTCCTTTGAAGGCTGCGATAATACAATCCATCTGTCCACATACCAATGCACTCTATCGGTCATAATAGCTACCACATTTGGAACATACCTAGCCAAATAATTAAATCGAATACTATACTTTTTGACACTCATAGTCCTTTGGCAAAGATTTAACAATTGGTTCGCATAAGCTTTTCGGACCTCACATGGGAGATACTAGTCACAGAATGCCGTTTTAAATTCCTCCCAACTAATTAGAAATACATCAATAAACAGTCATATGCATAACATCTAGATCCCTTTTGATTTGGTCTATAAAATCCTGTGGGTTTTTATTCAGATCTGATCCGGTGAACATGGGAACATTTAATTTCAAAAGAATCCTGTATTCGACAACTCGTTGCCCTAGATGCACCATCATAACTCGTCATTGGGCCAGCTCACCCGTGACATTGTACAACAACTATCTGAGTCAACATATGCCCTACATTTCTTAAATCCTGTTCAATGGAATTTATAGGTGGTTTTGCGGACACTTCTCTACTTTTTGGCTAAGAGAACCCGTATTGCAAATTCCATGTCAGCCCCACCTTGACTAGCTTGGTCAAGTGGTGATTTACTCATTTCTTCTTCGGCAGGGATATCAACCTACTTACCTTTTCCCTTATCTTGTCTGATAATCAGCATTTGACTATACAAACGAAAACCAATGTCAATACGTACATATGTGTCCACCTACAACTTTGGCTCTATTGCACGATTTAGAAGTGAAGGAAAGAAACAATTCCTAAATGTCTCGTAGCCTCCTTCCTATCAATGTGGTGCACAACACATCCATAAGAAAGACTCTGCTCACACACGGCTTTGTAGACACCCTTAGGAAGACCTGGCTCTGATACCACTTTTGTCCCGCCCCGAGTTCAAACGAGACGGACTGGCACCCGAAGTCGATGAGGCCCGAGAGAACCAATCTTTGATCATGTGTTTTCATATGCATCATCTCGTATGAACATCATCATGTCCCATGCTACTATGCGAAAGTCATGAAAAAACTCATATAATATATGAAACTTGGCCGTTAGGGCCATCATGACAATATGAACATTTATCTCTTACAATTATTCTCCCACATAAGTCTACAAAGCCTCTAGAGATACATAACCATAACCAACCTAGAGTCGGGACAACACCCCGCTCTATACATATATGCAATACCAAAGAAACTATCTATAATAACTCGGAAAGCCCCAAATTCAACTGGAGCTCACCAACAATCCGCAAATGATCCGCAACTTATTGTGTAGGTCTACTAGTGCCCGCGCCTGCAGCAAGTAAGGTAAATCCCTCAAGAGGGGTCAGTACAAAGAATGTACTGAGTATGTAAGGCCATATGAAACTGTATAATACATCAACACTATAATGAACTCAAATATAAGTGAATATTCAATATGGATAAGTCACCATTCTGCATATGTGGAACCATGTAACTTACATTTCTTTCTTTCTTTGTTTCTTTTGCTTCTATTATTTGTTCATCATCACTCATATCATATCATACCCGGGCCCCAACTGATCAGTGGGAAAATAATATCATCATGCAGGTGTTCATGTCACCCCATGGATACACCCATAATGTTGGGATAGTCATCATGCAGGTGTTTCTTTCACCCCATGGATATCATCATGCAGGTGTTTATTACACCCCATGGATACACTCATTATATTAGGATCGTCATCATGAAGGTGTTTAGTTCACCCATGGATACACTCACTCATGAAAGATTATTACATTGAGGATTATGACATTTTTGGAATCACACATATATGCATTTCGTTATCCTTCACTTCATTAGATTGATAATTTGATAATTGTAACATTATTGGAATTGGAACATTAACCAAAGAGTGCGAGACATGTGACTCAGTTGGCAACATAACATTATTAGAACCATAACACCATTGGAACCATTGGACAATATTCCACGAACAAGAGACAAGAGTATAATCACTATTGGAACATTGGAACATAACATTTTTGGACTTTTGGAACATAACATTATTGGACTTTTGGAACATTAGTCAATAACCATGAGACATATGATTCGCAACCAACCAATAAGTAGGAAACATATGAAAGCAACCATTGGAACCCGGAAATAAGATACCTTAACACATTTTGGAATAGGACTAGTGTAATGTCCATGTGAATACTATTTGCCGCAGAAAGATACAGACAGAGTAACCTTACATACCTTGTATTCTTAATACGATTCTACAATCTTAAGTGCATACAATAGTCCCGCTCCATCCTTTTGTTTCACTCTACAACACAAGTACATACGGAACAAATATTAACCACCAATTACCTTACAATGGCATATAATAACAACGAGTCACATGTTTGGCTTTAAAAAATGTTATTTCTTTCTCTACAATACCATTTTCGGCATGGTCATATCAATAATACCACAACATGCCCAACATTGACCAAAATATCATTTATGAATTTATCATCCCAATAATCCCACAATATTCCATACATTGACCAATACATAATAACCAAGATCATGTCAGACCAAGTTCATACTTTACACTTTTCCATCACCACAACATCACAATTATGCCATCAAATTACTTCAATACACCTCACAACAACAAATCGGCCAAAATCCCATAATTTACACTTATATGAAAATAACAAGTTTAATAACATAATCACACCATACATGTTGGTATTTCATCCATACCATACCTTTTCATCAAACCCACAAGTCATATTTCAAGTTTAATTCACAAGGATGCACATCTTTTAGCAAAAAGCCAAAGTGCACTATTCAACACCTTGCCAACATAACCATAATGATATATATAATATCTCATGTACATAATATCTTAAATCATGAGAATTAACACTTACCCAAGCTTGTAGATGATGATCTTGCCCAAGAGGAGGACTTAGGGTTTGAGAGCTTGAGAGAAATATCTTTTGGAAAAATGTTTAGAAAGGCATGTACCTTTTGAATGAATAAAATCTGAATTGGTGGCCTTTATATATCCCCTTTTAATCTTATCCTTATTCATGCTTTACCAATAATTGATTGTCAAAGGGAGAATGGGTCATTTGACCCATTTTGGCCCATGTTTTCTTCTCATTTTGGGCCTTGTATTGAGCCCAATTCACTCAACCCAATAAAATCAATAATTTCTCATGTTTAAATCATTTCATACATGTTTTGATAATATCTCCACTCACATGATTCATATTTGTAGCCTCAATCCCAAAAATAAGTGATTCTAGCCACGTATGGCCTATTTTGACCACAAGTGTAAAACCATCATTTTGATGCCAAATTCATTCCCGAGTAATTGTATCATGAAAATATAATACTTCACTTATTTCATGTATATTCTCATGGTTGTAGATGAAACGTGGCAAAAATCGGCTCAATACGTCCCCGGGCACCCTTGGGACTTAAGAAAAATTCCAACTTTGAAAAGTGACCAAAACCAGCGTGGCATGCCCTTGGGCGCACCAGCTTGCAACCTATAGACTATAAATTTCAGCCCTGAGCGGTGTGGAACGCTCTCTGGCGCGCCCCACCCTTAGTTTTTTTGAAAATTTTGCTTTTCGACTTTTCTTCGCGGGTTTGGTTAGATACTTCAAGTCCTATTCTTTAACTTACTTCTTACCCTTAATATCTTTTGTTTGGAGGTCCTCTTAGACTCATTTTGAATCCCACAAATGCTCCACAAGAATCGCAAAACACCTCCTACGCAAGTTTAATCACATGTACAAGGCCAAATTTTAATTTTTCTCATCATTAACATTACCAAATACATACCTATGGCTCTCAACACCTAAGTAAACATTATTCAATGTCTTCAAGTAGGGTTAGGAAGGTACGGGGTGTTACACATGGACTATTTATCAACTAACCAACATATATCTATGATTGACATTATGATATAAACAGATAACATTACATACACATTTAGCAGCCAACCTAACAATCACTAGTTAAGAACGCTATCCATATGCCCTCACCACAAAGAAGTCCCACACATAAGAGATCAAATGAATTTGGGGCTGAAATGAAATCTCGCACTCTTACAATGAAGTTCAAGCAATGTACAAACAATATCAAAGGATTGACCTTATTTTCTATGCTTTGTCTTCTAGACAGTTAGACTAGGATAACTCTAGGACTTTTTTGACTTGTAACATAGGCTTAGGGATAGGTATGGTACATTTGGGATTAGTGACTACACCCTATTTGGCTCTACATTACTTCTGCTCCAATAAAGACTAGCCCTATTCTTAAACTTCTTTATTTATTCACTTCTTGCTTCCACTATGGGTGCGTTTCTTTTTTTTTTTTTAATAAAACTCCTCTTTTATTTTTCGTACAAACCATACATACATCTCTCTTTTATCATCAGTCTCTTCTATTCATATTTCATTCTTTCTTTTCACTTCTTAAACAAGGCCACCCTCAACTAAGGCAATTTGCTTGATTGAGGTGCACAATGTCCTAACTTGAACAAGGGCCACAACAAATGTTACGGGGAGCCTCTAGAGGAGCAACGCTCAACTTGAGTTATTTGCCTGAGTTAAGGTGTACAATGTCCAAGGAGGGACCGGGGCCAAGTTAAGGGTTTCAAGAATAATGGAGAAGGCAAATTGGCTAATGAATAAAAGGGATATTAGGCAAAAAGTTTGGGAACAAGGGATAAATTGTTATTATTTGGATTGTCATTTGTCTTGAGTGGACTAAAATTAAGCAAGGCCTATGATAATTCCTAATCTTAAATCTAATGACCTATGCATGACCAATCCAGTTAGTTCTGAATTGTATTCATAGAGCAAGAACTAAACAAACACAACTCACACACACTTGGCACGAAATAGTACAATCAACCACTAACTATCAAATTCATACTCAAGCTTAAGCAATATTTACCACATTCATATACAGCTAATGTCATGCACAAATTACAGTTTTAAATATATCAAAATAGAAACATACACATTATAAACAATTTTTGAGGGGTCCTTATTTTTCACATTTTTTCACAAGCAACTACCATAAGTTCGATATCCTCTTTTTACTTACACAACACAAAACATCATGCTTAAAATAACATAAAAATGTTATATCTACTAGAAATCACATGAGAGAAAATACATATTACAATAAAAACCCTCATATAGACACAGGTACCTCCACTCTTTATCAAAAAGATATGCATTGTCCCCAATGCATTAGTAATGAAATGATAAAGCACTAGAGGGAGGATGTACCTATAGTGCCCTAGGCACTTATGTCATATGACACAAAGTGGTCTATAGCATCAGCCGTAACATCATTAGTAGTGGCGATAAAGATGAACAACACACTCAATGTAGTTGTTGATGGAGTAGAAGACTCCACACTCAATTCAGCACCACCACATGCCACTAGTGGGACACTACATAAGGCTCCTACAGCTTGAGCCCGCAAATATTCTTCTTGAGGTTCTTGGGCCTCTCATTCTCTCTTCTTTGCTTTCTTTAGGTCTTTTCTCTTGCTTCTTTTTATGACCTTTTTTGGATCATATTTGTCTTTTCTTTTCCTCTTATACTTGCCCTTGGCTTTTAGAGGTTTTCTCATCAAATCATATAAATTTTCCTATTCCTTTTCTAAATCCTTATCATCTGGAGTCTGGGACACTAAGGCGGGTCTATTCTGTAGCTCAATGATATCAGCTTGGGCTTTTTCCAAATTATCTTCAAATTTAGCAAAATTCGGTACAACTATGGCCATTAAGTGCTTATTAAGCCTTTTGTCCATATCATCAATGCACCCATGGAGGCTAGTTTAAGGCAATAGTTCATCTTTTATGGTTTTGTCGACAAAGAGTTGAAAATGTTTTGCAAACAATTTTTGTTATTT
Organism: Capsicum rhomboideum; assembly: GCA_031232105.1. Classification (NCBI taxonomy): domain Eukaryota; kingdom Viridiplantae; phylum Streptophyta; class Magnoliopsida; order Solanales; family Solanaceae; genus Capsicum; species Capsicum rhomboideum. The sequence continues at coordinate 71,672,508 of CP124714.1, forward strand.
GAAAAACCATTGTCCCCTCTTAACCCATATTTTGAAGTTATGGGGTGTGAATTCATACTTTATAGTTCGAAGTATAGCAGCAACAGTGTTTATGGACGTAGTAGTTTGGGTAGTAACTGCAGTGGATGTAGTGGGAGAAGCTGTCTTATCAGTAGTTGCATACCTAACTCGAATCCCAAAGCTTCTGATGTGGTAGGAGTATCTGTGGTGGTTTAAGTATCAAGTCCAAACACCGCTTGTTTGTTCAATCAAATCCCAAGCTTTCTTTCTTTATGGGATCTCTCAAAGTTATGATTCTTTATTGTAGATGTTTTGACATCTATACCAATCAACATTGAAACATGAGCCTCCTTGTAGAGCTGGATAATAAAGCATGGAAACCGATAGAATGAGTCAGGATTTGTAGCATGTATTCTAATTTCATCATCTATAACTTCCTTAAAGTTTAGCATGAAACCAAACATCAAGCTATCTACTAACACCACTCGATCTTCACCTTTAGTAGGCATCAGCCTGAATCACACTAGTGCCCACCAGAACATGTCTATGAAAGAAAAAGTAGACTTGCAAATTCGTGCACTATGATTTGTCAACCAGTTGAGTTCTCCCTCAGCCAATACCTATGTTAATCGAGGATGTTGATTTGCTTTGTCGACTATCTTGTGGTCAAAGTCCAGAGTACTAGTTGGTGGCTTAAAATTATTCCCATGTAGAAAGTGATTGATTGTTTGATCTAATATATTCACTGGGACTCCCTAAACTGGAACTTTGTTTAGGTTTGGTAACTTTATAACTTTCTGCCTTTTCTTGCAGTTGTTCTCTTGAGTAACAACAGAGTTACCATAGAACTCGCAAACCATAGTTTGATAATACTTCCCAGTTAATATGCTAGTCCATCCCAACTTGTAATAATTGAACCACTACTCGATCTTAGGATACTCTACTAACTTGGAAGTAATTACCGCACCTCCTAAGCCAAAGGTCTCTTGATACTACACTTTCTAGTTAAGGACAGACCATCTTGATAGAGTTTATCTGCCTCTTTCACTTGCCATCAGACACTATTCTAAAAACCTGGATATTTTTTCTTGATTATATCACCTGGCACTGGTTAAGGTTCTTTTTCTGGACTCATGGTGGCATCAGTTCCACTCTCATTATCTTCTTTTGAACTAGCACTTTGCATGCTAGACTCATTTTCTGATGACTCTGCTCCCATATCAGAATGTGGAGTAAGTGATTATTTTCTTGCACTCATTCTAGTTCTGTATCTTGTGGCCTCTGTCTCCTCAACCTCTGTCCAATTTATCAACTAGTTTGTTGGTCAAGGTAGCCCTTCCTGATCTCTTCCTTGCCCCACCATGAGTAGGTGGAAACTTTGGAGGAATTTGTACCTGTAGAGGGATGATATTAACTTTGAATAACAAAGGAAAAAAAACAATAAGTTTAAAATTCTACTTTTTATATACATGTTTGAGGACTTATGGTGACGGTTCGTCATAGGTGTGATGACTTGTCAATCCCCATCGTCAATTTTAATAAATTGTTACCTATGTTATTTAGCGTTGACAACTTTAGCTGACGTCTCATCATAGGATTGACATCTCATCAATCCTTGCAGTCAATTTAAAACAGATTATCACCTAAATTATTTAGAGTTAACAATTTAAGTGATGACCCGTCAAATGGTTGGCGGCTTGTCTCTCTTATTGTCAATTTAAGTGATGACCCGTCAAATGGTTGGCGACTTGTCACTCTTATTGTCAACTCAAACAAAATGTACTATTCAATTGAGTGAGCATCCATATTGGAATTTATTACCACTCTACTGTACCATTAAGGTTACAGGCTCAATAGGGATGTAAGTCTCATGGTATAATAGACTGTAACAATTTCCTAGTAGATGAAAGGTTACTGAGACTTCACCCTGATTATGTTGGTGGGAAACAATATTTTCCAAAGTTTTTGAAGTACCAATTGAAAATATATTGCCCTCCTATTCACTATTGGCTCACTCACCCATAAGTAAGTAAAAGGAAATCATACCATACTTCAAAGTAAAGTTGAAAAATAAAATAAACTACATACCTTGGTTAAAACACTATTGATGTACAAAGAAAGAATTTCACTTTTTAACCCTAACACTATTTATGCAAGTTGTGCAGATTTGTTGGTAGAGATTGGACATGGAGGATGGCTTATATTGTGGTAGAGATTGGGGTGATGGAATTTGAGGAGATACGAAACGTGGGTGGAGTGATGGAGTGTAAATTATGAGAGAGTTATGAAGTTGAAATGATTTGATTGAAACCATTTCTTATTTTAACCAAAAGTGGGTTAATCGGGTCATTAGGCTATTGGTTTGGGTTAATTTGGATCAGTTTAGATCAAAGGGGTCTGGTCAGAATTTGGTGGGTTGATTTTAGAGGTTGAGGGATGATTGAGTATAGGAGATTGGGTTATTTAGATTTTTAAAACAAAAACAAACTTACCTGGGCCTGTCATAATGTGATGGATTGTCACACGATTTATGGATCATCAAGGCTGCCGTCAACCTTAGGAAGAATAATACCTTTCCATTCACTTGGTAATGATTGGAGGTGATGGCTCGTCACCTTATTCACAAGACATCATGTGGGTCATCAACCTCATCTAGAAGCTAACCTTTTGTTGTCATCTATGATGCTTGAGTTGATGAACTGTCACCCAAGTTGTCATTTCTAGCAGTTCTCTCTAGCCTATTTGCTTCTTTACCTGCACACTTCAACACACACATCAACCAACTCCAAGGTATATAACTTAGCTAAAAACATGATACAAACTACATTCATACGTTTCCTCCAAGTAGCGCCTAATTTAACGTCGCGACACGACTCGGGTACCTAGATTACTCAAACTTTATCATGGTACAAAAGTTCCAACCATTTACTTCCTCAAGCACTCCAAAATATTGTTTAACATGATACCTATTCACTTTTAAGCATTCCTCCTTCTGAATTTTTAATTCAACCGCTCTAGAGGGGAATACTTGTGTTACTGTTAACGGATCGGACCACATGGATCTGAGTTTACCCGAAAATAATTGGAGCTTAGAGTTGAACAACACCAAGTTTCCTGGACTAAATTCTCGCTTCTCTGTCCTATGATCGTGATACAACTTCATCTTCTCTTTGTAGAAAGCTGACCTTTCATATGCTCTCAACCAGAATTCATCCAGTTCATACATCTGCTCAAGTCTAAAGCTTGAGGCATAACTCCAGTTAAGATTAATCTTTTTGAGTAGCCATAAGTCCCTATGCTCAAACTCCATTGGCAAATGACATGCCTTAAAAAAAACTAACTGATATAGTGACATCCCAATGGGGTTTTTATATGCGGTTCTATATTACCATAAGGCATTATCAAGCTTTCAAGCCTAATCAATTCGGTTAGCATTCCCTATTTTGGAAAGAAAAATCTTAAGCTCTCAATTTGGCACTTCCTCCTGACCACTGGTGTGTGGATGATAAGGGGTAGCCACCTTATGTTTCTTGACTTCATACATTTCTAGCAAAACACGTAATACTTTGTTACAGAAATGTGACCCTCCATCAGTGATAAATAGCCTTGGAGTTCCAGATATTGAGAAAATCTTCCTCGTCAAGAATGAAACCACACTCTTACTTTCATTATTTGGTAGTCCCACAGCTTCTACCAATTTTGAAACATAATCCACCGTCGCCAATATGTATTTCTGGTTGAAGGAACTCATAAAGTTACCCATTAAGTCAATACCCCATATGTCAAATAGTTCAACTTCTAAGACAGGGGTTATGGATAGTTCATGCCTTCATGAGATATCTCATTGCCTTTGGCATTGGTCATATGCCTTTACAAACTCTTGCACATCTTGATGGATTATAGGCCAATAGAACCCAGATTGTAATATCTTTTGTACCGTGCACATACCACCGTGATGTCCCCTTATAAGGATGAGTGACTAGCTTCCATTATACTCATCATTTACACTTCGAGAGCACATCTTCTTACTAAGCCATTAGCACAAACCCTGAATACAAATGGCTCAACCCAAAAATATTTGCTCACATTATACAAAAATTTCTTCCTTTGATGAGAGTTTAGATCTTCAGACATCATATCGCTAACAAGATAATTAGAAAAATCAGAAAACCAAGGCACAAGATCAAGAGAAGTTGCTAATACATGTTCATCCGAAAAGGAGTCATCAATCTCTACCTCATCTGGCACTCTCTTCTCATCTTCAAGTCTAGACAGATAGTCAGCAACTTGGTTTTCACAACCTTTGCAGCCTTTAACTTCAAAGCCATACTCCTAAAGTAAGAGCACCAACAAATCGATCGTGGCTTTGCATCTTTCTTTGCCATGAGGCATCTCAAGGTAGAATGATCAGTGTACATTACCACTCTTGTACCAAGAAAGTATGCTCGAAATTTCTCGAAGTCATTTACCACTGCAAGCAATTCTTGCTCAGTCACTTTGTAGTTCTTTTCCACTCCACTTAGTGCTTTAATTGCATAATAAATCAGGTGAAATATTTTCTCCTGCTTCTATCCCAAAACAGCACCAAGCGCCACCCCATTTCCATCATACATGACTTCAAAGGGTTGCAACCAATTTGGAGCAACAATAATAGGAGCAGAGCTAACATTTTCCTTCAGGCAATATAATGCCTTCAAACAAGCTTCAAAAAAAAGGAATGTGACTTCCTGGTCTTACCACATACAAAGAGTATTCATAATTTTTGAGAAATCGTTTATAAATCGGTGATAAAAATCTGCAAGACCAAGAAAAATCTGCACCCCCTTGAATGAGATTGGTGGAGGCAACTTCTAGATCACATCAATTTTTTTCCTATCAACTTCGATACCTTTTTCAGAAATTTTGTTCCCCAGAACAATGCCTTTCTTCACCATGAAATGGCATTTATCGCAGTTCAGCACCAAATTCGCTTCCTCACATCTATGTAGTACCTTGCAAAGGTTGGCCAAGTAGTCTTCAAACCCATCACCCACTATAAAAAAAATCATCCATAAACACTTCCATAGTGTCTTCCACCAAATCCAAAAAGATCGATATCATACACTTTGGAAGGTGGCAGAAGTATTGCATAAACCAAAAGGCATATGTTTGAATGCGAACGTACCATAGGGGCATGTAAAGGTCATTTTATCCTAGTATTCTGGTGTAACAGAAATTTAATTCTAACTAGAATAACCATATAAGAATCAATACCAACCCCTGCCGGCTAACTGGTCCAGTATCTGGTCCATGAATGACATTGGAAAATGATCTCTAAGTGTACAAGGAGTTCAATTTACGATAGTCCATGTATATATGCTAGCATGTGCTTGGTCAAAGAGGGATTAACTCATTGTTGTCATTAAGATCCACCATCATACCTCCCTTCTTTGGGACACACTATACCGGACTTACCTATTTGTTGTCTGAAATTAGGTACATGACTCCTGCATCTAACTATATAATAATCACTTTCTTCACCATCTCTTGCATAGGTGGGTTAAGCTTGCGCTGGTGCTCAATGCTTGGGATAAAATCTTCTTCAAACTAGATCTTATGAGTAGAAATCCCAGGTGAGGTCCTTACGATATCGGTAATTGTCATCCTATTGCCCGTTTGTACCGCCTAAGCACTGACACAAGTGATTCAACCTGCCACTCAACCAAATTAGCTACCATTGTAATAGAAAGTGTACTATTCTCTTACAAGAAAGCATAGCATAAGTGACCAGGCAACACTTTCTTTCCAACGTTGGCAGTTCTTTAATTGAAAACTCAGCAGGAGAGGTAAGCCTATTTTTTAGGTACACATCAAGAGTCTTTGGAGAGTAGGAATAGGAGCCCCTCCCAACCACTGCCTTCACTATTACATCATAATCTTTGATGTCATGACCATTAAAGTTTATCATCACTGAAGCTAAAATTTCAACTGTAAACCTCTCTTCAAAGGGATCCGCTATTTCTTCCTCATCAAAAATATCAATTACAGACATCACATTTATTTCTCTTGATTGTTTCATAGATTGGCATACATTACCTTTAACTTATTACTTGTTAAATCTAAATTTCAGCGTGTTGCACTTCATATCAACCAATACTCTCTCGATCTCTAAGAAGGGTCTTCCTAAGATTATGGGAAACCCAAAGTCCACTTTAAATTGCAAAATCACAGAGTCAGCAGGAAATATGAATTTCTCCACCTTCATTAACACATCACATAATATTCTCATAGGCCTCTTGACCAAACAGTCAGCCATTATTAACCGTATTATTATCAGTTTGAGGGCTCCTAAGCTAAGCTATTTGTGCATAATGAGCGGCATCTAGTTGATGCTTGCACCAAGATCCCACAACGCCTTAGATAATTTAAAGGCTTTGATGTTGCAAGGAATAGTATTTCTTTTGAACCAAAGTGCGTGAAACAATTTCACCCCAATGGTATATATTATCCACTGATTCAAAACTAACTATCTTTTTTTTAGTGACTATTTCTTTCATGAACTTGGTATAACCTGGCATTTGTTCCAACGCCTCTAAAGGAATATTCACAGACAACTCCTTCAACATAGAAATGAATTTCTAGAACTCTTCGTCTTCCACTTTCTTCTTTATTCCTTAGGGAAATGGAGAATGAGGTCTCGGGATTTGAGCCAATGGCTTTGCAGCCTTTTCCTTTTCCTTATCTTTAGGACTCCGGTCATGAACACTTGTAGATTTTTCTACCTCTTCAACAACATCATTGATAATAACTTTCTTGCCAAAATCAACAAGCACCTTACGTTTGAGAGTAACTTCAACTGCAACTCCAGAATCAGAAACACCAACTTCTTTATGCTCATCAATAATAGGCATTGGATCAGGAAACACCCGTCCACTTTTACTAGTGACAACCATGGTCTGGCCATCATTTCTTAGGTTTTGGATAGTGTTGCTTGGCAATGTCCTACTTTTATGCTAATTCAAAGCAGCAGACATCTGACCCATTGGAACTGCTACTGCCTGATGGAAGTGGAATAAGAATCCACCAGTTGGCTAATATTAGATATTTCTCCCATCATTTCTTTAACACCAGAGTTTGTAGTTTCAACACTTTGCAGCACTTTAGCCAACATGTCTTCCATCCTTGAGCTTCCTGAATCATTACTGGACCTATCACAATTTCCAGGTGGTACATGAATACCACTTCAATCATTCTTGTTCTTCCAATTACCATGATCCCTATCCTTGTAACCAGCCCTGCCATAATAATTATCTTTTTGATAGTTTAGACCTTTGTTTCCCTGGGCGTTAGCCCAGAAACTCCCCTCCTCCCATCCATCTAGTTATTCAGGTATTTTTTTTTTCTCCTCTTCGAAGTCTGAATCAGCTGCCATGCCCTGAGAACCAACAACTTTCACCTTTTTAATACCACAAGCCAACAAGTGTTTTGTAAGCAAATCTAAATGTGTCTATGTGAGCCATGTCCTGATCACGCCCTTCCTCGCTTCGGCGTTGTTAAAAAGACATCCCCATAGTATAAGTACCACCTGCAACCTCAGAATCCCTAGTATGAAATGCTCTGTTTGTTTTTCTGAGCATATCCAAGATTATGTTCTCATCTGCATAAGGGACATGAAACCTCCTCTTGCAGCATTATCAACAATCTATTTGGCTACCAAATTCAGAGACCTGTAAAAAGTATCTATTAAATGCTCAACCGTTAGATTTTGATTAGTGCATTGGTATCATAACTAAATTTTTTAGGTCATGATGGCACCGACTTTAACCCACCAGTAGGTAAGCCAAGTCATAGCCCCGAACAATAAGTAATGGGCTAACGGGCGAAAAATAGAGGGGAAACAAGAATGAAACCAACAACAACAATAATATAAGCAGAAGCAAAGAGATATACAAACGTAATATATTGTACAGGAGGTGGAAGAGGACAAAATTTACAAAATTGATCCCTCCCAAGACCTGGTAAGGTCTATACAAGAGTCACTATAACCATAAAGAAGAGTACTAGACAGTATCCAAAATATACATACATACACAGTAGTCTCGGAAATGCAAAAGACTGTAACTGAATTAGTTAGAAGAGGATCAGGTCCGGATACTAGAAAGATCACCCAGTCTCCGAATCATTAGTAGAGCCTGAGGATCGCGTCTGCGATGGTGTCTAATAATTAGATCTGCATCAGGGAAAAGACGTAGAAGTGTAGTATGAGTACCAAAGCAATGGGTACTCAGTAGGAATCATCGACCTACTGAGCTCAAATATAGTAAAAGCATAAATAAAATGCCAGGGGGTAATCTAAATTCAATAGGAATAGGGGTAAAATGTAAATATCAACTAAGCTAGGCAAATGCGATAAAAAAAATAAGTAACTTAGAAATAAGAGCAAAGGACTAAATACAACCTAACTGGGTCCCCATAAGCCCAGAATGCACACACAAGAAGATAATTAACCCGACCGAGCCCCCATAAGCCTGATGGGTACAAATAAGAGGAAATCTAAAGTAAAGAGCATATATAACCTTTAACTATACTGATCTCAAATGACCTTCCAATCCGAAATCCATAATGAAAATACATATATGTACCAAGCTTGAATCAAAAGTAGTGGATAATAACAAGAGGCCAGACACCGGGCTTGAACCAGAAATAATGGATAGTAACAAGAGGCCAAATGATCCATATGCAACCAATAGAACTACGATTACCAAAACCAAGCACAACTGCCAGAACTCCTAGTAATAACCATAATAAACAAAAGAACATCACAACCACACAACTCAAGGACCAATTGATATATAAATTTAGTTAAATCCAAGCTCAAATAGACCCAAAAAATCAGTCCCAACATAATTGAGAAATTTAAAGAATAAACCAAGGAAATAAGCTAGAAATTGAGCGATACTTATGGTTATTACAATTATCATGTGTCTACCAATAGGCCCCCATGCTAATCCTCACACCAAAATACAATCTCCTCAAAAATTCAGAGATTATAATGGTCTCAAATGGTGGATTTTATACTTAATATAAGCTGGAAAAATGAAGGGGAACATATATAGATAATGCCAATGATGGCCTCTTTAGCGACTAAATTACCGTTAAAGTGCTCAAGGGTCTCTTAAGCAACCAGGCCTTGGATGTCCAGGCCTCGCTAAGGTAGTCCATAGCCGCTAAAGTGGTCTCTTGTCTACTTAAGCAATTGCACCAGATACATGGCATCAGCCAAGTTCAACATGTCCAACGGACCTCGATCGGGTTCTCAGGATTGTTTTGGAATCCCGTTCTCACAAACATACTATGCTACCCTACCAAATTTGACATTCTAAACTCAAAGAAGCCATCTAAATTTCCATCCGAGGTCATTTCAATAAAAAATGGGTCCCACACCCCAAGGGGCCATTTTATCCAAATTTCACCCAATAGCCCAAAATGAGTCTCAAAGCCTCGGGACTCTGAAAAAGGGTTCCCCTAGCCTATAATAAGTATTTTGAAGCTTTTGAGACTGTCAGAAGTGGCATCCGAGGCTGTTTACCTAAGGTTTAGGCCCGAGACCCAATTTTCAACTTTAAAATCTCAAAAATGGGGAAATGGCTATAAAACTCAAACGAACTGCATGGTAACCAAACTTTCTGTCCCAGTAAGTCATAAATGACCTGAGGTAGATATAGGAAACCTCTAAATTCATAAGTAGCATGTAAATGGTGAAAATGACTAGGAGGGTCATTACAACATACATTACTAAAGGGACTTTCGTCTGTGAAAGTAAAGGATTAAGAAGTACCTGAAGGATCGAATAGATAGGGATACTAGGTCAACATATCATGCTCGATCTCTGAGGTAGCCTCCTTGACTGGATGGTATTGCCACTGAATCTTAACTATCCGTACGATCACAAATGGTCCAATGTACCTAAGGCTGAGCTTGCCCCTCTTTCTGAACCACATCATGCCCTTCATAGGCAATACTCATAGAAAGACCCAACCACTAACTTTGAACATCAAGGCATGAAGTCTACGGTCATCATAATCTGTACTACAGGGCATAACCTCAAAAGTATCAAACCAACCAGCCACAAATCGACAACACCTACCATATAATGCTTTGAATGGTGCAATTTAAATACTCAAATGGAAGTTGTTATTATAAGAAAACTCTGACAAAGCTAAAAAATGATCCCACTGGCCTACAAAATCCAAAACACAAGCATGGAGCATATCCTCAAAAACCTAAATAGTTTGCTACGATTGCCTGTCAGTCTGGGAAAGGAAAGTTGTGCTAATGTAAACATGGGTACCCAACTCTTCCTGAAATGTCCTCTAGAAGCTAGACATGATCTTAGAGCCTTGATATGAAACAAGGGACATGAGTACCCCATGCAGGCAAACTACCACTCGAATATAGATATGGGCTAACCTCTAATCACTGAAGAAAGTCTGAATAGGGATAAAATGGGCAGACTTGGTCAATATATCCACGATAACCCAAATGCCATCAGAACCATGAGAAGTTTGAGGTAACACACCTACTAAATCCATAGTCACCCACTCCTATTTACACTCAAGAATGCGTAGCCTCTAAAGCAATCCACCAGGTCTCAGATGCTCAGTCTTCAGCTACTGACAACATAAGCATCGAGCCATAAACTCCAGTATATCTCTCTGTATACCACTCACCCAGTAATGCTGCCTCAAATCTCTAGGCATATTAGTTGCCCCGAGATGAATAAAATATCTGGAGTTGTGAACCTCTCAGAGTATCAAATAAATCAAATCTCCAACCCTGAAATACAAATGTGACCGTCAAATCTCAAAATACCCTTAGAATCTAAGGTGGGCATCATAGACTCACCCTTCATCACCTGATCTTAAATTCCACAAAGCCTGCTATCTAAAATTGACGACCTCGAATTTGCTCCAATAAGGTAGATCTAGCCTCAACATTAGCAAGGGACCTCTTAGGGTCAGAAATATGAAGACGACCATCATGTTGGCTAAGAACTGGATACTGAAAGCCAATAGCCACTGATAAACAGAAATGAAAGCCAAGCTACCCATACTCACTGCCTTCTGGCTCAAAGAGTCTGCTACCACATTTGTTTTGCCTTAATGGTATAGAATAAAGATATCATAGTCCTTCAGAAACTCTATCCATCTACGCTACCTCAAATTAAGCTCTCTCTTGGTCATAATATACTGAAGACTATGGTGGTTAGTGAAGACCTTGTAACAAACACTATACAAGTAATGCCTCCAAATTTTAAGCGCAAAAACTACTGCTTTAAACTCCAAATCATGAGTAGGGAAGTTGCACTCGTGTACCTTCAGCACGACCCCAGTGTATCAGAACACACCTTAAACCAAAACAAGAAGCATCATAATAGATTGTGAACCCCTCACCCTCAACTAGAAGAATCAGAATAGAAGCTAAAGTAAGCAAGTCCTTAATCTTTAGAAAGCTTGCCTCACAACTCGCAGACCACTGAAATGGAACCTCCTTCTTAGTTAGTCTAGTCATGGGGCAGCAGTAGTAGCAAAACTCTTAACAAACTGCCTATAGAAAAACCAATGAAATTGCGAGCCTCATTAGGAGACATAGGCCAAGTCCAATAATAAATAGCCTTAATCTTTATCGAGTCCACCATAATACCATCCTTGGACTTCACGTGCCCCAAGAAAGTAACAGTTAAATAGCCTCAATCTTTATTGAGTCCTCAAATATTTCTCGTGCTCCTTCCTTCTCCTCGAATAGACAAGAATATCATCGATAAAAATAATCACAAAAGAGTTTAAATAAGCCCTAAAAATGTGGTTCATCAAGTCCATAAATGTTGTTGGGGCATTGGTCAACCCAAAAGACATCACCAGGAACTCGTAATGGTTGTAGCGAGTCTTAAAGGTCGTGTTAGGAATGTCCTCATCCCTAATACTTAACTGATGGTAATCAGACCTCAAATCAATCTTAGAAAACATTTTTGCACCCTAAAGCTGGTCAAATAAATCTTTTATACGAGGCATATGATACTTATTCTTCACTGTCACGTTATTTAGCTGTCTGTAGTCGATACATATATGCATAAACCCATATTTTTTCTTTACAAACAGAATTGGAGCACCCCATGGTGATACACAATCTGATTAAAACCCTTACCCATAAGATCCTGAAGTTGAATATTTATCTCTTTTAGCTCGATCGAAGACAATGGTAAGAAGCTATAGAAATAGGCTGGGTGATCGGCTCGAGGTCAATAGAAAAATTTATGTCATACTTAGGAGGAAGGCTAGGTAGGTCGGTAGGTAAAATTTTAGGAAAATCATAAACAATAGGAACGGAGTCAAGCAAAGGACTCACAACACTAACATCCCAAACATAAACAAGGAATGACTCATAACCCCTTGAAACCAGTGTCCTAGACTGAATATAAGAAACATTTCCCATTAGTGTGCGGCTAAAAGAACCTTGCCACACAATCGGGGGTATACCAAACATGGCTAAGGTAACAATCTTGGCAAAGTAATCCAAAACTACATGATAGGAGGATAACTAGTTCATGCCCAGAATCACATTAAAATCAACCATATCTAACACAATGATATCAACCTAAGTATCATACTCTCAAAAAGTAACCAAACACGATTTACATACCCGATTCACTACTAAAGAAATACCTACGGGAGTAGCTATACACAATGGTACAGGTAAAGACTCCGAAGACAACCCCAACCGCAGTGTATAATAAGTAGAAATATATGAAAATGCATATCCCAGATCAAATAAAGTGGAATCTGGTTGATGGCATACTGAAATTATACCTGTGATTAAGACTGGGCATTCTGCCGGAATGGAATGGCCGAACCGGAATGGACAGAAATGGATCGGTAGCGGTATGAATCGGATCAGAATAAAATCGGTACCGGTATGAATCGGACCGTAATAACCGGTATGAAACCGCGGTTCCATTTTGTTGCATTAGTAACTGGTATACTACCGGAATGGACCGGACCGGAACGGAATGGAATAACCGATACGGGCGATTTTAATATTAATAAATAATTTTTTATATTTTGAATAAATAAATTATTTTTTACATTTTAGTTAAAGAGTAAAAGTTATATTTTGTATTATGTATTTTAAGTTTAAATTTGGTTTTTAAATATTTTGAATTAAGTTTAAATTTGGTTTTTAAATATTTTGAATTAAGTTTAAATATGTTTTTTTTCTAAGTTTTTCAATTTATAAGTTATAAGTTTTTAAGTTTATATTTTTTGAAGTTTATATATTTGAATTTTGAAGTTTATATATTTGAATTTTAAAGTTTATATAAAAGTATATAACTTTGTTAAAGTTTTTTTTTCTAAGTTTTTTAATTTATGAGTTATATAAGTTTTTAAGTTTATAAGTTGCTAATTTAAACACTCAAACTAAACAAAAAGGAAATGCATTAAGTAAAAGTATGATAAAATTAAAAATCAATACAATTTATTCAAAATTTCAAATTTGTATTACAATTTACAACTATTAGTAGAGAGCGCCTAATTTACGCAGCCACCTTCTAGGAAGGGTTCTGTTTCAACTAAGCCTCGAATGTAAGCTAATAGTTGTATAATCCTATAAAGTTTTGTTCTAACTCTTGTAAATTTTGAGCAATAACCTCCGGTCTTGGTAAAACTTGTTGACGATCTTCAATTTCAATGCCATCGTCACTATTACATCCAATGACTGCATCTAAGTTATCTTCTTGTAATTTAGTTAACTTTGGAACTCCTTTATTTCTTCTTTCGGCTTTGATCCAATCTCTAAAAGTCACCGATACCTCCAAACTGTCTTCTGCTAATTAAAATATATATGATCACCGATTTGAAATCTTGTCGCACTATAAGCTTGCTCCGAAGTTACGGATGATCCTTGAATAGCTAGCACGTCCTTCACCATCTTGCTAAGTTTTGGATATTCATGATCACGAGCCCTCCACCAATTCAATAGTTGTGGTACGCCTTCTTGACTTGTAATAGTATCAGAACCCTGGTCAAGATATTTAACAAATTCACATTGATGAGAAGAATGAAGACCAAGTGATGATTATTCTCTACCATGGGCATCTCGTTGAGGCATAGAAGTTTAAGGAACTTCAACATTATCGAATGTGCAATATTTGTCATACAATTCCTTAGCACAAGTGTGAATGCTGTTTTGACAAGTTATCAAATCGGGACTTTCATGCGGTTGAATATTTAAATTATGATAAATTCCTCTAATCAAAGCTTTTGCACCATGTTCTTTATATTCCGGGTTAAAAAGAATTGCAATTAAATAAATTTGGGGGATAGGAAAAAAATATTTTTAAAATTTTTCAACCATAGCTACAATAGCATTCTTAAAAAATTCATTATGTTTATACTCTGCAAAAAGGGATGAAATAGACCATATATGTATTAAAATTTTAGAAATAGTGGCATAATACGATCCAGAAAAAACTTTTGTAGCATCATAAAATTATTTCAAAAAACCTTTCAGTGCTTCTATTTGATCCCAATCATTTTCATTGAGTTGATGACTAGGATAAGCATTATGAGAATTAAACATCATAGTAATAGGTTGTCTATATTTATAAGCATCTTCAATCATTTCATAAAAAGAATTCCATCTAGTTTTAACTTGTTTTGGAATTTTTTTATACGGAAGTTGACACGATCGACAAAATTCTTTATATTGTCTAATTCTACTACTATTATGCATATGAGAAATAGCATTTAAATTAGCAGAAGCATTATCTAAAGTAACGCTAATCACTTTATCAGAAAGACAATAAAATTCTAAAATTTGACCTACAGTAGAAGCAATATAAACACCGGTCTTTTTATGTTCACAAATTTTATAAGCAATAATTCTTTTTTGCAAATTCTAATTATAATCAACCCAATGTGCAGTAACAGTTAAATAATCGTTACCGTAAGGACTACGACCCATATCAGTGGTAATAGCAGCCCTACAATCCATCATGTAAAAATAGCTACGAAGAAATTGCATATGTTTTTCTTGAAATTCAAAAATATCTCTTTTTACCATACTTCTTGAAAAACCTTCAAAACTGGGATTACATGTATCCTGAATATATGTTATAAAACCTTCATTTTCTCCAAAATTAAAAGTCAAACCACAGACAGCAATCATTTTTGCAAAATTTTCACGATCACGATCCCTATTATAGGGTCGTTGTGTAACAGGACCAGTCGGGTTTGAAGGGTTTAGTTCAGTTTGAAACATGTTTGACCCGGCAACAGAGGGTCCAGTGCCAGAGCTTGCAGTTTGATGGGAAGCCATAAATGCATTCCATTCTCTTGGATGTTTCTTAATCAAATGGGTTTTTAACCCCCAAGTAGAACCTCCAGACCCGCCAGATGCATATTTCCACTTTTGTTTACAAATACCACACGTTGTAATAGTTTTTTCATCATTCAAATAACAAAATTTCCACACAACTGATTTTAAAGCACGTTGTGTCTTGGTCTTGCCCCTAACCGGACAAATACGGGGACAACTAGCTTCAGCTTGAGGATTATCCTGAGTTGGAGCTTCGACACTAGCGGCGGCGGGAGTGGGACTAGTTGGTGTATCATCTAAACCATCATCCACATGTAATTCTACTTCTTCATCTAATTTATCTTCAAAATCATTATAAAATCTTTCGAGAGCTTTATGGGGAATAGGGGTATTTAATTTCTATGATAGAGGGATGAGCAAAATCAGTTTAATTAACATGCGTAAAATCATCCGTATTAAATCTAACTTCAGGCAAGTGAGAAGAACTAAAAGAACCTTGATTTATTTTTTTACCAATTTTCATAAAATCTTTTGTTTTTTGTGCAATACTTTTTTTACCAGAATTTTTTTTAGAGGAATCCATAATATAATTAAATAAAATTTGAAAGTAGCAAATTAAAACAAACAAAACACAAGTACACACTAGCCATTTTATAAGATTTTGGAAGGGGGAGGGGAGGGGGGCTGGGGGGATGAGGAGGCCTGGGGGGTGCTAGGGGCCTGGGGGGTAAAACTAGCCATTTGGGGGGCCCACTAGCTGTTGGCAACGGTCCCCAACTACTAGTTTTTGTTAGGTTTCGGAACAGACCGGACCAAAACCGGAATGGACCGGTACCGATTTCCCAGAATGAAATTGCAAAACCGGTACGAACCGGATACCGGTACATTCCATACCATTCCTAACCGATTCCTACTTGAATGGTATGAACCGGTACCGGTACCGAAATGGACCAGAATGGTACCAAAACGTACCGGTCCGGCAGCCGCTCTTACCTGTGATCACAGCATTCGAAGCCTCAACATCTGGCCTACCAGGAACATCATACAAATGGCCATGTCCGCTACTGAAGTGGGTGCCTACCCAACCACCTTTCCTACCTTCCTAAGGACCACCTCTAAAACCTTAGGGACCACCCCTACAACCTTGTACACCACCCTTAGCTGGAGGCGTTACTAATTTGATCGGCTGAAAACTATAAGTTGTAGGTTCAATCATCCCACGATGAGGGCATTCTATGGAGAAGTGACCAACAACACCTTACTCATAACAAGCCCCAAACACTCTACTCTATCTAGAAGGTCTGGCTGACCCGGAATGGCCACCTCGGCTAGATGACCCTGACTAAACACCCTACGATGGTTGACTACTGCGCTAACCACCAAAATTACCATAGCTGGGCTAACCCCTATCTGAAATCTACAGCGCTTCCTGAATGGGCCTACTAGGCTGACCCTAGGGCTGAAAAGACTAACAATCAGGGTACCTAAACTAAAACCTTCAGACCCTAAATTATGAGCTGTTGTGGCTTCCACTGTAACTACCCTGATAACGAGGCCTCTTATCGCTACACCCTTGAGCCTTACAATCCATCTCCTTTATAGTATAGGAATAATCAGCAATATAAGTAAATGACTTCCCCAAATTCACTAAACTCTAAGTCGATTTGCAGAGAAATAGTCTCAACCCTCTAACCAAATACTAAATCCGCTCATAATTTGTAGGCTGAATTATAGTGGAATTCCTGGCTAGCTCATGAAACCTTAACACATACTCGACCACAGTCATAGAACCCTATCTTATTACAGAAAACTCATCCCTCAGGCGCTCGTACATGCTGCAAGGTATATACTTCCCCAAGAAAGCCTCGAAGAACTGAACCCAAGTCGCAGGAGAAGATCTAAATGGCCTTGAATCAAGATAACCTCTCCAGTGCTATCTCCCTGCTCTGACTAGATGATAGGTAGTGTAATGGACTCTGCGTGACTCAACCAACCCCAAATTGCATAGACTCTCCTCAAAACTGGCAAGAAACTCAGAAGTACCCTCTCTTGGGGCCCGAGCAAATATGGGTAGAATCAATCTCAGAATTAGCCCAGCATTTTCTTCTCCTCTACAGTCATAACCTGTTGGGCTACTACCAGCTATGGAACTACTGGTATTGGCAGAACCTCTGCTCTGGGATTCATAGCTGCAGGTTGCGTTCCAATGTATATACCACCCTAGGCTACTATCTGAGCCCCATCTGTCGGTGGGCCACAACTAACCTCAAAAGCTAAACTAATGCATCACAGAGAACTGAAAAAAATATAAATTTGGGTAGGTCTTAGGTTGCCCCTTGCCCACCTACTGTTGTGGTAGCAGAATCTCTAGAGTTGTCTCTTGGTTGGGAGCAATATTACGATTTAGCGATGGCTCCATCGCCTGATCTCAAGTTGGGGCTGCAGCTCTAGCCTGCCCTCGTCCTCGGGGTCGAACTCTATCATTAACTAGAGCTCTAGCAGTGGGATCAGGATTCTGATCCCCAGCTGTCATACCCCACATCCTAACCATCTACGAAAGAGTGAAACAAATTAGGATTTAAAAACCAATACAGACACAACGCATGTAAGTGAACCAAAAAGATGAGATTATCCTAAAAATATCGTGTAGCCTCTAAAATATAGGATACAAACATCTCTGTAGAAATCTGTGAGACTCTACTAAACATTGGCTCTCATACAAAAAATATTGATGAACCTGGCTCTGATACCAAGGTGTCACAATCTAATTTCTCAGGTCATAATGGTACCTACTTCAACCCACCAGTAGGTAAGCCAAAAAATATCCTAGAATGGCAAGTAATAAGCTAACGGCCGAAAGATAGAGGGAGAACAAGAAAGAAACCAACAATATCTATAATATATGTAGAAGCAAAGAGATATACACAAGTAATATACTATACAGGAGGGGGAAGAGGATGAAATATACAAAATGGATCCCTCCCAAGACCTGGTAAGGTCGATGTAAGAGACACTATAACCAAAAAGAATAGTGCTAGATAGTATCCAAAATATACATATATACATAGTAGTCTCGAAAATGCAAAAGACTGTAACTGAAGTGGATGGAGAAGAATTAGCTCTGGACTCTATCTATGGATTGTAGAAAGGCCTAGGGATAGTACCAAGGCAATGGGTACTTAGTAGGCAATTATAGTAAAAGCATAAATATAATGTTAAGGTGTAAGTTAAAGTCAACAGAAAAAAAGGTAAAATGTTAATTTCAACTAAGCTAGGCAAGTGCGATAAAAAGTTAAATGACTCAAAAATAAGAGCAAAGGACTAATTACAACCTAACTGGGCCCCCAAAAACCCAGAAGGCATACACAAGAAGACAATTAACCTGATCGAGCCCCCATAAGCCCAGTGGGTACAAAAAAGAGGATATCTAAAGTAAGGAGTGTAAATAACCATTAACTGTACAGATCTCAAATTACTTTTTGATCCCAAATCCATAAATAAATACATACATGTACTGGGCATGAACTAAAATCAATGGATAATAATAAGAGGCCAGACACCAAAACTGAACTAAAAATAGTGAATAGTAATAAGAGGCCAAATGATCCATATACAACCGATAGAACTCCAATTTGCAGTTCCAAGTACCAAATGTTAGAAATCCCAGTAATAACAATAATCAATGCCAGAACATCCCAACCATAGTTATAGACTGATGTCAAACTCAAAATTAACAAACCACAACCATAACAGATAGTCTCATCATGAGCAAACCATAACCATAAATCGATGCCAGAATCGTACCAAAATTTATAATAATAGCAACAGAGCATACATCAGCCCTAAACTGGAACCAAAATATATATACATAAGCATGGAATAGCTAGCAAAGGTCCAGGGGTTTCAAGGCTATCACCAGTCCATTTGTTCACTTAGTCTAGCTCGAGCTGTTAAACCTACTAAGCCCTACGGGTTCCTATTTCTAAGTCAAGAAGGAGCGGTCAAGGGTCAGTTACTACCCTACCCGAGAAAAAGCTAGTGAAGAAATAAATCAAGACTAAGTCAATCCCAACCCAACGCAATAGCCTAAGGTTGCCTGTTAAGATTCCAACTAAGTAAAAAGGAGCTTCGTATCCAACATTCTATCTAAGAAAGGTAGTGGGGCCTACTACAGGGTCTTGATAAGCCAACCTAAGTCATCATCTATGCGATTATAGTCTAAGGCTTCCCAATCCCATCCCAATGTTCAATAAGCACTAATTCTAGTCCTAAAGGATAATAATACATTATACTAAAGGGGAACGGGCCTAGATTCTACTGAAAACAGCCCTAACAAGATAAATACAATGAAAAATGCTAAAACAATAATCGGGCTAAAACTATCCACCTAAACCTAGCATAATAATACGCTAATACAATAAGTAAGCCTATCCTACCTGGATGTCGCTGAACGCTTGCTGAATCCTCTACACCATAGCTTTCTCCTTCTAAGAAGCCTCCGAGAGCTACCACACTATCAAAATAATGACCTATGTATCAAGATGAGAAATCCAATACCCATAATAAGTAAAAATACTACGATTTAGAAATCAGTCTAAAAATCCCATGAATGACACACTTGTAAAATCATGAAATTAAAACCATCACAGCGTCCCACATAGCTCAAGGATCAATTTCCACATAAATTTAGTTAAATCCAAGCTCAATCAATCCAACAATAAGTACTCCCAACATAATCAAGAAATTTAAGGAATAAAATAGGGAAATAAGCTTGACATTGTGCGAAACTTACGGATATTACAATGATCACGTGCCTACCAACACCCCCCATGCTAATCCCCATATACAAATATTATCTCCTCGCAGTTTAAGAGTTTAGAATGGTCTAAAACTAAAGGATACATATATATATAATGCCAGTGATGGCCACTTTAGCAGCTAAATGACCGTTATAGCGATCACCGTTAAAGCCTTAAGGGTCGCTTAAGCGACTAGGCCTTAGCTGGATAGGCCTTGCTAAAGCAGTATAGAGCTTCTAAAGTAGTGCCCAACTACTAAGGTAACTACCATTAAAGCGGTCTCTTGGTCGCTTAAGCGGCTGAACCATCTGAACCAGAAACTTGGCACTAGCCAAGTTCAACAAGTCCCAAAGGACTGCGACTGGGTACTCGGGATTGGTCTGGAAACCTATGCTCACAAATGAACTATGATACTCTGCCAAATTTGACATTCCAGACTCAACGGAGCTATTAAAATTTCCATTCGAGGTCCTTTAAATAAAAAGTGGGTCCCTCACCGTATGGGGCCATTTTAGCCAAATTCCACACATTAGTAAAAAACAAGTCTTGAAGCCTCGGGACCTAGACCAAAGGTTCCCTTAGCCTAAAATTGACATTCTAGAGCTATTGAGACTGTTAAATTGGATTTCGAGGTCCTTTACCTGAGGTTTTATCCCGAGATTTTCAACTTTAAAAACTCTAAAATGGAGAAATGACTCTAAAAACCAGACAAACTACACGCTAACCAAACTGTTAGTCCCATCATGTCATAAAGAACCTAAGGCAACTATAGGAAAGCTCTAAATACAGAATTAGCACAAAAATAAGGAAAATGACCTGGAGGGTCATTACAAGTGGGTTAACTTTTTCTTAAATCATAGCCACATTTTATATAGTGCTTCATCAGTCTGCTATCTAAAATTATTGATCTAAGCCCTTAATTACAACATCTTATAGGGCGAAAAGAACCTTTCTAGGAATTCTCCTTTCAAATGACTCTAGTTAGTAATAGAATTTGGTTGTAGCTCAATCAACTATAAGGTTGCATCCGCAGAGAAAAAAAGTGGGAACAACCTCAATCGAATGGAATTCTGACTAAATACTGGCAATTCAAAATATTTGCAAATACCCATAATGTTTGTCAAATGCAAATTTGTGTCATCTCTAGGCACACCTCTGAACAAACCTTTGACGTTCAATAGTTGAATCATGGTGCTGGTAATATTGAACTTTGCTCTCAGTGCTAGTGTTAGAAGTATAATGGCTCTAGTAGCACCAACCGCATCTAAGACAACATCATCTTCATCATCGACCTCAAAAGTAATAGCCTATTATTGTTGTCCTCTCGCCCTTTGTAGTTAACATGGGTTGGCTTGGGCAATATTATCAGCATATTGTACCTCAATATCATCACCCAAAGCTCTGTCATCCTAATTGTTGGGTGCATTATTATTCTGTTGATGTACCTAATTAGCAGCAAGTTGTTGTAGCCCTGCTGCTTCAAGTTCTTATGCATTCATCACTCTTCAAAAATGTTCTCAAGTTTAGGATTATAAGTTAATAATGGTTTACCCCGACTTCGGTATTTGAAATATGCTAAACTGTAACCTATAGCAAATAAAAACAATAAATAAAGTAAGATTAGGAAATAAGACTACGAGTCAATTTAACACACTTTGACTTAATTGAAAATCGTATTCCCCAACAATGGTCTCAAAATTTAATACGCCGAAATTGCACCTCTTTTAGAATATTAAGCGATCGTTGTCAAATATATAACCCAACTAGGGTAAAATGGGAGATACGAACATATGAAATGAAGAACGAAAGGAAAATAATGACAATAAAGGGTAACGATAGATAGATAGACACAATGAATAAAAGAGAGGATAATAAAAGGGTATAATAAACCCTCAACCTTCCTTTTGATTACTCAAAGCACCGATCTCTTATGAAGACCGAAAGAGGAATTGGACCTCAAACAACCAATGTTTCTTCCAATCAATAAATCTCCCAACAAGCTAACATACAAAACTCTCAAGTGTAAACTCATCAATAATCATCTAACCTAAAACTATGAACAAAGATAACTATTTATAGCCATGGGCCTTATTACATAATGGGCACAAAAGTGACCCAAAATGCCATATGGGCCCAAAAATGACCCAATGTACAAAATACTCATCCTTCAACACCAAACATCATCATGGTGGGTCACAATACTCTTTCTCATCTCTAAATGGGTGCCAATTGCCTTAATTGAAGGTCCTTTGGCCAATTCGGGGTGTATCATCCTCTCCTTCTTGAAGAGTATTTGTCCTCAAATCTGAGAAAACATTATTTTCAAGCTCAAGATCACTAAAAAAGTCTCTGAAATCGGGAGGGATCTTAACTCGCTTAGCCAAGAAAAGTGGAATGTTAATCTCTCCTTGTTGAGGTAAAACCTCTTCAATGGGCACTTTGTTGGCAAGCATATTTGAGAAGGTGATATCCCCATCGCATGGATATCCTTCACCCTCCATATTTTCATCAACGTTATCAACCCCTTCTATGAGTTTCTTTTCTTGCTCCACTTCATCCTTGCAGTAAGGATCACCTTCCCAAAGTATGATGACTCTTTTGGTAGGACACTCACTCATTTGGTGACACCATCCTTGAAACTTAAAGCATTGAGTAACCTTAATATTAGTATTACCTCCTTCTCTAGGGGTATATCTTGGAGAATTCTTCTCAAAGGACTTTTTTTCAAAAGATCTCTTGAGCTCGAAGCCTTGAGCCCAAGTTGATGACACTTGATTTCCCGCCTTGGGGTTGATGGATTTATCCATATTAATAGCTCATTCAACATCAATATCTGATTCTAAGAGATTATCAATCTGGGAAAATTTATATATTGACAATCTAGAGGTGATCTCATGACTCAACCCTACTTTGAATGAAATCTTTGTGTGCTCTTCATCCTTGTTGAAATCAATCTTCAAGAGTAGATTTTGATATTCATTGTAGTATGCTTCAACACTCTTGTCTCCTTGTCTCAAATTGTACAACTTGGTGAGCATCCCTTGTCTATACTTTTCTGGCATATACTTGGCTCTCATAATGGCCTTCATC
This sequence comes from Capsicum rhomboideum, assembly GCA_031232105.1. Taxonomy (NCBI): domain Eukaryota; kingdom Viridiplantae; phylum Streptophyta; class Magnoliopsida; order Solanales; family Solanaceae; genus Capsicum; species Capsicum rhomboideum. The sequence continues at coordinate 71,695,751 of CP124714.1, forward strand.
ACTTTCTATGGTGGATACTGACCTTCATAAAGAACCCCTTACATTCTCTTAGCCGATTCCCACCAAGTTAGTGCATAGCCTTCAAATTGACCAACGTCATAGGTGGTCTTCTTAACATCGGGCAAGTCATTAGCTTGCAAGATCCTATCACATTGTGACTCCCACATGAGGTATCCTTCGGGATCACTACCTTCTTAAAAACTAGGAAGAGTGACCTTGATAGAATTGATGCTGCCTAGGTCTCTTGGGCCATGTACTTGGGCACCATACCCATATCCTCCTTCTACATATTCCTCAAACTCTATTTGGACTACTACGGGTTGGTTGAGTGGCATTTGGTTAAGTGGAGCTTGGTAAGGTGGGTTTGGGTTTTGTGGTCTTTGGTAGTATGGTACTTAGATTTGGGGAACTTGATAGGGTAGGTAGTAGGGTGGGTTGAATCCTTGTGGGTTCAAACCTTGTGGCATTTGGTAGTTTAGAACTTTGTTTTGTGGTGCTTGGTAAGGTAGAGTGGGAATTTATGGATCTTGAGGTGGAGGCATTTGTTAAGTTAGGTTAAATTGTAGGGGTCGGGCTACATGTAGTGGAGTTTGATTGGTCATAGTAGTAGGTAATGGAACATTACCTTGAGGATAAAACAAGTTATGGAGAGTCCTAGGGGAAATAGTAGTCGAAGTTTCTTAGGCTTGTCCACTTGAGGAAGCTTGGAGATTGTTTTGAGGGTTAGCATTTGAAGAGTTAAGGTTTCCCTCCACACTCACAATCCTCCTTTCCATGTTTGATACTCTCCCTTCCACATTTGACATCTTCTCATTTATATTAGATATCTCTCTCCTCATCACATTTATCTATTGTTGCATCCCAATGATTGTCTAGACCAAGGTGTCTAGGTTTGCCCCACCCATGGTAGTTTGGATCTCATCTCCCGATGCCATGGTACCTATCAATAGGACACTCAACATAACTAACAAACAAGGTTAACGTTAGTGAAAGCAAACTCACAATCACTAGTGTTCCCATACATGGATTACCTCACAATTAGCTCAACTTATTGGTCTTGCTTGTTCCTGTTGGTATAAGCAGGATCAATTGGTTGTCCTCTCGGATAGAATTATATTCTTGTTGAGAGAAGAAAGAAAGAATCGATTGAAATCAAAAGACTTGACTCAAAGAAGTTAACTAAGAAAGAAATAATAAAACACACAAAGAAAAAGAACAAGAAAGAAAACCGACTCAAGAACTAATCAACCAACTAAGTAGATGAATTAATAGTTGTTAATTAGTTTAGGAATTGAGAAATAAAGTGAGGAATTAAGAAATGGAATTAAGATGTTGGAACCTAAGCAAAATGAGTTTTGGAATGGTTAGGGTGCATTTGAGTGACCTATGGACGCAGGTGATGACCTGCCGCGCAGGTGAGGGTCGCAGGTGAAATTAGTGGGCTACTGGAGTGTCCTGTGTTGGCCACATGGGGCCGCAGGTACCACCTGTGTGGGTAGATGGTGGGCGCAGGTGCTCCAGGCAGCTAGCTGGAAGCTCTGAATTTTGTCCTTTCTGTGGGCCCTTTTGCACTCTCTCTTCTAGGATATTCCCTTTTTTTTTGGGATATTTCTTTGTACCAACACCCAAATACTTTTATCTTTCTTCCTTTTTGGATCAAACACAGCTTTTGAAAGATTCTTCTTCAACAATCTATGAATTTTGGGAAGAACACCATGAACAACTTGAATATTCAAAAATTCTTATCTCTCTCAATTTATTCGAAATATAAGCTCGCCTCGTCATAGGTTACAACTTCCAACAACTTTAAGCCTTCAAATCCACTCCCAAAATTCCAGATTTGAAAACCCACTTCACTTTCTTCAAAAACTCAAAGCTCAACAATGGTAGGGGCTTGAAACCACCTTCGATTTAGCTCAAATTCGATATTTGGACTCAAATAGTGTTAGGGAACAAGAATCTAACACCAAAAACACAAGAAAACTCCAAAAATCAAAAACTCAAAATTTGAAAAATAGACAAAAACGTGAAAACAAAATTTTTTTTTGGAATTTTTGGATTTTCTTTCAACAACAAACCCAAGACTAGAATCGGGGGAACAATTCTAAGCTTGGCTATGACACCAAATGATACGAACCAAAATACGAAGAAAATAAAGAAACTACGAAGACGACGAAGACTAGGGTAAAATGAGAGATATGAAAATATAAGACGAAGAACGAACGGAAAACAATGATAATAAAGGGAAAAGATAGATATATAGACATAATGAATAAAAGAGAGGACAACAAAAGGGTATATTAAACCCTCAACCTTCCTTTCGATTACTCAAAGAAGAAATCTCTTACGAAGGCCGAAAGAGGAATTGGACCTCAAACAACCAACGTATCTTACAATAAAGAAAGCTCCCAACAAGCTAACATAAAAACACTCTCAAGAGTAAGCTCATCAATAATCATCTAACATAAAAATGAGAAGAAAGCTAACTATTTATAGCCATGGGCCTTATTACACAATGGGCCCGAAAGTGACCATAAATATAATATGGGCCCAAAAGTGACACGATGAACCAAATACTCATCCTTCAACATCCAACATCATCATGGTGGGTTACAATACTTTTCCTCATCTCTAAAGAGGCACCAATTACCTTGATTGAAGATCTTTTGGCCAATTCAAGGTGTATCACCATGTATGAAAAGTAGTATTGGAGATATAGGACACAAAACAATTTGTGGTCCAATTTCTTATGGAATAAATATTGCAAGAAGCAAATCCCTTCTTTAGTTGTCTGGAAATGGGGTTCTCAAGTATGGAAGCATATGCTATAATATGCAAAAATTATAGAACAACACATATGGTGGAAACCTAGGGGTGGTACTTCTACTATATGGTATGACAATTGGTCAAATCTGTGGCCTCTACATATGCATCAATCGCAGGCTCAAACCTCCCTTCCTTTGGGAGATATTGAAGAACTTTTAACAACAAAAGGCTAGAATTTTGAAAGGATGTAGGATTACGTACCAGAAGATGTGGTTAATCATGTTAGGATGAAATTAAGTACTGCTCAATTGAGAGATGTGGAGTCAAACCTTGGTGGACTAAAACTAGCACTAAGAAATTTAGTGTTAGGAGGTGCTTGGAAATAAGACAAAAATATGTAATCAATGAATATCTGAAATGTCTATGTATGAAGGGTCTACCTTTAAAATTCTCATTTATTTCTTGGAGAAATTAGAAATGGAAGGTCCTTGTTGCTGCTATTATGTATTCATGGAATCCTAACATTTTTCAATTTTATAGTTATTACTCTATTCCTACGACAGAAACCATAGAACATGTATTACTCAAGGGTGAAGTTGCAACCACTATATGAAACTACATTATTAGAGAAGTTGTCATTACTGGATCTTTAGTTCAATTGAAACAATCTGTGAAGAAATGGTGGGTTGAAAAAGGAAATACAAGATTATAGGTAGCATACAGGTTGATCCTATGGCAATTTTATGGTTTTATGGAAAAGGAGAAATACTATTCTACATTGAGGGTCATATTTTGTAAAGAAACTTGAATGGGATATTACAAATACTATTGTGAAAGTGCTTAAAGTTAGCTTCAATTGGGACTTTAGGTCAAACAATTGGCCAATGCTAATATCAGCTCTAAAACGGTACAGGTCTAAGTTTTTTACCAAGTGTATTAGATCGATCCCACCTCCTATTGGCTAGCTAAAATCCAATAGAGATTAGGCTTCTAACAGAAATCCTGGACCTAGTTCTACAACCTTTTGTATATGGGATCAGGATGGGTCTTTGTTGATAGCTAAAGGGGTGAAATTGAGTATTTTTACAAATCTAGTGGCAGAAGCAAGGGCTATTAGAGATGGGTAAATATTACAAGGAGAAAAGGATTTCTAACGTCATTTTTGAAACTGATTCTTTGGCAATGGTTAATTTCATAAAAGGGATGTCTTTGGGGGTGGAAACTGTTAAGGAGTTGATAAGGTGTACATTAGCAATTGTATAGCATTCCCTCCGGGAAAGTAATACTCTTGTTGACCATATTCAGGATCGACCAATATTGGGCAAGAGTACTTTTAATCTAGTAAAAGTTAGGATGATACATTTAAGAAAAAGAATCATTGATTAATAGTTTAACATATTATTAATTTATTTGACGCAAGTTATATTTGCATAAAATGAAGGTAACAGGTTCAGTTGCCATTATAACATATTTGTATTCACTAAAATCTTAAGTAATTTCATTTGGTTCAACTACTACGCACCTGGTGAGATTTGAGGTATTTAATTAATACTTAACAAAGATTTTGATAGGCCAGTTTGGTTTGAAGCTACTGTTTTGCTGACCTTCACCCATTACCTATATCAAATCCATAAAGATAGGATATTTCAAGTTAGAGGTTTTATTTTAGAATCTAGTTATTAGATGGTGGTAGTAATTTCTATTTAGGTTCAACCGATTGGAAGCTAGACGAAGGGACAAAATTATAACTTAGTATCTGTCACGACCCAATTGATCATGAGTTGCACCCACCCTAAATCTACAGTGAGAGAACCATCTAACCAAACCCTTACAAACTAAATCAAACTTTCACCAGTCATTTTTATCAAAAACTTTTTCATTCATTCACTAAAACATAATATCATTCAACTAAATTCTATTCTAACTCAATCAATATCCATAACTAAAAATAGAGTGCATAAATATCTCTAATTATTACATTCCCTAGGACCTGAAGTCACCGTACAAGAACAACTAAACCATATCTAAAAACCAAGTCTAAAAGATTATCCAAACCATAAAATAAAGGAATGCCTTAGTCCTAAAACAAAGGACATGAACGATATAAGAATGACCCAATGGCTGCCCGGGCATGGTGTTCACCCTTGAATCGATGTCTGAAATCACTGGACAGAGTCGAGGCCTCATCTTAAATGCTGGAACATGCTCTGCACTCAACAAAAAGAAGAACACTTGTAGTATCAGTACAACAGCTAAGTTATGAGGCATCATCGGCTAACTCAACTAAACACTATACAAGTAGGCAAATTAGATGCAAGTAACAATAATCAAGACATAACTCACAATTAGTTGACAACCAAATATAGTCATAACACTTCATCTCATCAAAAATACAAGTACACAAATACATCAATTACACTTAGGCAAATTCTTCAATAATCTTCATCACAATATATATATATATATATATACATATTCAAATGAAATGATGATTGCATGCATGCAACATGTACACACATACTAAAGTTAGAAAGGACTCACCGATATAACCTGTAGGGGATGAACTCAGTCCATGTACTAGTACCGGTGTGGTAGTTAATCCATATAACAATGTCAGCATGACACCCGATCCATATATCATATCAATAGCAATATCATCTCCACACCATCACAATATCAAATGTTAATTGAAAAATGCAGTCAATAATCACAAGTAATGGCTAAAAGAAAATCACAAACACCCAGTTTGCATATAAGCGTAAATTCAAGCAACTATTTACTATAATTAAACCATAGCCTACCTCGATTCCTTTCTTGAAATCACTATAATCCACAACCTTTCCTTTCCGTTTGATTTCAACTTTTCTTGATCTATACACAATAATTACACAATTCTTAACACAATATTTCATCTTTCCTAACCATTAGTAACTCACATTTATCAATTTAATCTAAGGAATTGCCCTAGTTCATCATCTTAGGGTTTCTATCCTTTAAACTCTTGAATTGTTTGCATTTTAGAATCATCAACAAGAAGTCTACCATAGGAAGTATTTTCTAACACACTAGAATCAATAACAACTGAAAACAACGTAATTACCCTCCAATTTTCACCAATTCATAAATTAGGACTAAACTCTAATTTCTACCATAATCATGATTCTTACAATTTCTATAAATTTAAAGGAGTAATTCTAGTTTAGAATGTAAAGAAATGGTACCTCCAAAGATGAAAACTCCAAAACTAAAGAAAATCACCTCTTTCTAAGCCCTTGTATATTTTTAGAAAAGTGGGAATGAAAAATGAGTTTTCTGGTTTTAAAAGCCAAAATTCTGTGTTTCTATTGTTGTAGCGGTACTCAGTCTAAATGGGGTTGCTACTGTGGTGACACTTCTGCTGCTACAACACCATTGTAGCGGTACATCTATCACTATAGCGGGTCCAAACCAATAACTCAGAACTTGGTCCTAGTTCTCGCCATTTCACAACACACTTCTCAAAATTTGACTTCACGAATTAACCCTTTCATAGTAATTGCTTTAGCCGGAGTTCTACTAACTCGTTATACGCACCAGAAGTTGCTATGGCTTCCTAAATTCATCCTCTAAGAAAAATAAAATCAAAATCACCAACCAATGCTCTAATCACTACTCGATTTCCCTACACCACTACACACTCGAAATACGCCTAAGACTAGGCTAACCCTAAATTTTTAAATTTTTATCTAAGGGAGTATTAAGCGAAAGTTCTACTATCTATTTCAATAGAATGAAAATTTGGATCATTAGATTAGATACCAATTTACCCCTCATTCGACTCGGAATGAAAATTAGCCCAAAATGATGCAACAATGAAACAACAAATACATGATTCAATGAAAAAGTGTGGATAGCGCTTGCGCATATCTGCATGTGTCTCCGAGGATGATTTGTCAACCGGATGTTTCCTCCACTTAACCTTCACAGAAGGAATGACTTTTAGTTCTCAGCTTCCTCACATCCCTTTCCAAAATAGCAATTGGCTCTGTTTCATAAGAGAGCTCCTTATCGAACAATTCTGAGTCCCAATGAATAATTTAATCTTTATCTCCATGGTACTTCTTGAGCATTGACACATGAAATACAGGATGAAACCCACTCAAGATTGGAGGCAAAGCCAACCTATATGCTACTGACCCTACTCCATTCAAAATCTCAAAGGGTCTGATGTACCTTAGACTCAACTTCTCCTTCTTACAAAAATGCATCATACCCTTCATGGGTGACACTTTCAACAATACTTTCTCACCTTCTCAAATTTCACATTCCTTACCGTATATGTGGATATTCTTTCTGTCAACTTTGAGATGCTACGAACTTCTCCTAGATGAACCTCACATTCTCCATTGACTCCTTTAGTATCAGTGCCCTAAGGTCTCACCTCAAAAGTATCAAACCATCCAATCGACGACCTATATCTTCTTTAATATAAAGCTTCAAAAGGAGCCATATCAATACTGGAGTGATAGCTATTGTTATAAGCGAATTCATACAAGGGTAGATATTGGTAACATGACCACTAAAGTACGTCACATAAGCTTAGATCATATCTTTAAGTACTTGGATTATCCATTCTGACTACCCATCGATCTGCAGATGAAAAATTGTACTTAAGTCCAACCTAGTACGCAATTCTGACTGAAACTTTTCCCTAATGTTGGAGCTAAACTAAGTACCTGTACTGAAACTATGAAAATAGGTACCCCATGGAGCCTAACAATCTCCTTCACATATATCTTAGCTAACTTGCTTGCGTTATATCCAACTTACCAAAATAAAGTAAGCAGACTTGGTTAATCGATCGACGATCACCCATATGGAGTCACACTTTCTCAAAGTCTTAGAAAGACCCACAACAAAATCCATGATTATTATTTCACACTTTCACTCTGGAATGGACATTCTCTAAAAAGTGTCACTAGGTTTTTGATGTCCATACTTGACTTGTTGACAATTTATGCAATCGGTCACAAAATCTATAATATCTTGCTTCATTCTTCACCACCAATAATGTTGTCTCAAGACTCTATACATTTTAGTTGCACCTGGATGTATATAATACTTAGAATTATGAGCCTCTACAACAATGGTAGGAATCAAGTTGCCCACATGAGGCACACATAATCACCCCCGAATCCTCAGCACTCCCTCTTCATCAAGAATGGTTTTCTAGGCCTCACCTTGCAACACTTTCTCCTGAAGGTTGCTCAACTTCTTGCCTTCAAATTTCCTGCTCTTAATCTTTTCAAAGAAAGTAGGCTTGGACTCTACATGGTCTAATACCCCTCCCTTGCTAGTCACCTGTAATCTCATGAAACCTTTAGTTAGAGTTTGTACCTCTCTAGCCAAAAGGTGTCTTGACACCTCCAACTGCGCCAAACTTACCATACTTGTCGGCCTCTGGCTCAATGCATCTTTCACCACATTAGCCTTGCCCACGTTAAATAAAACTGGGATGTCATAATCTTAATCAATTCCATCCACCTTCACTTCCTCAAATTTAGGTCTCACTGAGTAAATACATATTGTAAACTATGGTAGTCTATGAACACTTCACACTTCAGCCCATAGAAGAAGTGTCCCAGAATTTTCAAAGCAAAGACCATGACTACCAATTCTAAATTGTGAATGGGATAGTTCTCTCATAAGGCTTCAGCTGCCTTGAAGCATAAGTAATCACATTCTCACCCTGCATCAAAATAACACCTAAACAAAACCATGAAGCATCACAATACATAATGAAATCCTTACCTTCAATAGGCAAGGTAAAATATGAGCTGAAGATAGCAATGTCTTGATCTTTTAAAAGCTCCTCACACTTATCATCTAACACAAAAGGTACCTCTTTCTATGTCAGGGGAGTCATATGCAAAGAAATGAAGGCGAACCCATTGATGAATCGATGATAGTAACTAACCAACCCCACAAAAGTATAAACCTCAATAATATTTGTTAGTGTAGCCTAGTTTTTAACAGCTTCAACCTTCTATGGATCTACCATAACCCTTGCCTTAGATACAATATGCCATAAAAAGGACATTAAAGAAACCAAAATTCACACTTTGAATAAATAGCATAGATTTGTTTCTCCTTAAGCAACCCCAACACTATATGCAAGTGAGCTATATGCTCCTCCTTACTTTTTGAGTAAACCAAAATTTCATCAATGAAAACAATAACAAATGAATACAAAAATGGTTTAAAGACTCCATTCATCAAGCTCATAAAAGTGGTTGTGGAATTGTTCATACCAAAACACATAACCAAAAACTCGTAATGTCCATGATGAGTTCAAAAGGTAGTCTTTAGGATATCTTCCACCCGAATCTTAAGTTTATGGTAATCTGGCCTCAAATCAATCTTGGAGAACACCCGGCTCCCTGTAACTGGTCAAACAAATCATCTATTCTAGGCAAAGGATACTTGTTTCAAATAGTCACCTTATTCAACTATCAGTAGTCTATGCACATCTGTATACTACCATCCTTCCTTTTCACAAATAGAACATGAGAACCCCAAGGCAGAACACTTGGGAAAATAAAACCGTTTTCCAACAACTCTTGCAATTGGGACTTCAATTCTCTTAATTCTACGATTGCAATATTATAAGAAGAGATAGATATGGGGTGGGTTGCCGACTTTAAGTCTATACAAAAGTCAAACTCACAGTCAGGAGGCATACCGGGGAGATCATCATGGAACACCTCTAAGAATTCACACACTACTGAAACCAAAGCTATAGGAGCAACTATTGAACTTCCCTCCCAAAGATGAGCTAGAAACACCCTACACCCCTATTTGAAAAACTTCTAAGCCCGAATAGTTGACATAATTCTCACAGGAGTAAGCTTAAAAGTACCTTCCACTCTAACTTTTCCATTTTAGGCATAGCTATAGTGACAATCTTAGCATAACAATCAAGAATAGTACGATGAGGAGACAACCAACTCATCCCTAAAATAATAATATTAAACTCCTCCATATCCAAGATTACTAAGTCTGCCAAAGTTCTATATCCCATAAGCATTACAGGACACGCTTGATAAACTTGATCAACACATATAGAAACCCTAACTAGTGTAGATACATAGATAGGAGTATCAAGAAATTCACCTTTTAAGTCCCAACCCAAGGAAAATTTCACAAACACATAAGAGAAAGTAGACCCAAAATCAAATAACATAAAAGCTATATGATTACAGATAAGAATAGTACCTGTGATCACAGCATCAGAAGATTTAGCTTTAGGACAGGCTGAAACAGCATAAAAATGAGCCTTATCACCAACCTGACCATCACATCTACCAGCCTGAGTGCCACATTGACCAACCTATCCTCCACCTCGGTTGGCTTGGGAGCCACCCCTCCGTATACTATGACCACCACACCCACCCTGTAGACGACCCTTACCATATCCTCTTCTTCCATGACCCACTGGAACTAAAGCACTAGAATCTAGTTGCTGAGTCAACTAACCTGTAGATAAGAAATTAGGATAGTACCTTCGAATATGACCCAAACCCCTACACATATGGCACATGTTGCCTAATGCAGGTGGGTGAACTAAAGATAATAAAGGTGTATAACTTTTTGTCTGAGAGGGCTAATAACTAACCTTAGATGGGCACCTTATAGATATATGCATGGTTGAATGGAATAGTCGAGAAGAGTATCCCTGAGAACCATGGCCCTTTGAAAATGTACCACTGAATTATCCCATTTTTGAGCCTTCTTTTCCTCTGTCTTTACCTATTCTTGTTTCTCAATCCCTTTCACATTTCTTGCAAACTCAACCACTTCTTGAAAAGTCTTTTCGGACATAGCCACTAACAGTACAGGCACCTTGAGGTCAAAGTTCAGATCTTTCACAAAGCACCTGATTCTCTCATCTTTTGAAGTAATCAACTGAAGTATATTGTGATACAAGGCATGAAACTTGGACTCATAGTCAGCCACAGAAAAATCACCATGCTCAAGTTTTAGGAACTCATCCTTCTTCTGATCTCGAAAGGTGCAAGGAACATATTTCTCAAGGAACACATTCTGGAACTGACCCTAAGTAAGTAGAAGTAAGGCAGCCCTGCACTCAACAAATGACCTCCACCATTTCTTAGCCTCTGTCTGTAACTGAAATATTAAAAACTCCACACCATACCTCTCCACAACACCCATATTATGCAGATGCTCGTAACAGTCAATCAAGAACTCAAATGCATTCTCTACCTCAGTACCTTTGAATACTAGATATTTCATCTCTATGAACTTATAGAATACTCCATGCTCATCTTCAGTCATCACCGGTCCCAATATCTGTCGGGGAAATAATCTTGTCTCAAAGCCCTTATCCAATTGAGGCGCTGCAGTAGTGGCATATTACAAGACAAAGGATGGAAATACAGGCACTACTGGCATAGTACCTATGTAGCGAAACTACTCAAAAACCCTAACACTTGCTGGATAAATTTTGAGGACATGGGTACCTGAGCTTTACCATTCTGCACAGGCATGATATTCGCTGGAACTACCACCTCTTCCTCCTAAACTATCACCTCCTCATCTTAGACCAAATTCAGAACAACTTATAGTAGAGGAGGGAATGGTGATCTCTGCCTAGCTTGTCCTCCCACTGCCTAGGCTCTACCCCTAATAGGTGTTACCCCTCATCCTTCCCTTCTAGCTCTGCCTATAACTCAAGGCCTGCCCCAAACCATAGCCTCAGTAGTTATTGGTGGTGTTGCTGCTGCTGGTAGTCTAGCAGAAAGAGTGTTCACTATCTGCCAAATGAGAGTGAAGGAGGTTAGATACCAATTTGGATCACCAGATACCAATTGGTATCAAGTACTAGCACCAAGGAAAGAAAGAGGTGAATTTTGATTCCTAAAGCCCTATAGTCAGTCGAAGAAAAGTACAAATGTCTCTGTATTGTTCTACAAGACTCTACTAGACATGTTCATGTACAATGAGATCTACAAACCCAGTTCTCTGATGCCATCTTTGTCACAACCTAATTAGTGATGAGTAGCACCCACCCTAACTCTATAGTGAGAGAACTATCTAACCCAACCCTTTCCAACTAAATAAGACCTTCACAAGTCACTTTTCTTAAAAGCTTATCATTCATTCACTAAAACCTAATAGTACTCAATTGAATTCAATTCTAACTCAATTAATATCCAAAACTCAAAATAGAGAGTGGAAATATCTCTAATTATTACAATCCCCAGGACCTGAAGTCACTGTATAAGAACAACTAAATAATATCCAAAAACCAAATACAAAAGATTATGCAAAACACAAAATAAAGAATTGTCTTAGTCCTGAAACAAAGGACATAAAATATATAAGAATGACCAAATAGCTTCCCAAGAATGGCGTTCACCCTTGAATCAAGGTCTAAAATCGCTGGCTAGAGTCAAGGTCTCATCTCAAATGCTGGGATACACTTTGCACTTAACAAAAAGAAGAGTACAATTATTATTAGTTGAACAAATTAGTGTTGGTAGGCATTATCGGCCGACTCAACTCATTACAATACAAATAGGCAAACTAGACTCAAGTAATAGCATTCAAAATACAACTCACAATTAATTGACAACCAAATACAGTCATAACACATCAATTACACTAAGGCATATTCTTTAATAATGTTCATCACAGTATATATATATATATACATATTCAAATGAAATGATGATTACATGCAAGCAAGATGTACACACATACTAGAGTTGGTAAGGACTCTCTAATATAACCTGCAAGGAATGAGCCTAGTCTATTTACCAGTACCAGCATGGTAGCTAATCCATATGATAGTGTCGGTATGACACCCGATCCATCTATCATCTCAACATTAATATAATCTCCATATCATCTCCACACCATCTTGATATCAAATGTTCAATGCAAAATGTAGTCAATAATCACAAGTAATGCCTAATAGCAAATCACAAACACCCAAGTCACATATAAGCACAGAGTCAAGCAATTCTTTACTATAATTAAATAATAACCTACGTTGTTTACTTACTCAAAATCACTATAATGCCACAACCCTGCATTTCATTTTTATTTCTGCTAGTTCTTGACCTATACACAATAATTACAGAACTCTTAATACAATATTTTATCTTTTATAACCATTAAGAACTCAAATTTATCAATTTAATCTAAGGAATTACCCTCATTCATCATCTTAGGGTTTTCTACCCATTAGACTCTTGAATTCTTCGTATTTTAGCATCACCAACAATAATTCTACCATAGGAAGTGCTTTTAACACCCTAGAATCAATAACAACTAAAAACAACCTAATTCCCCACCAATGGGTACTAGGATTATTATTAATGATTTTCTATTTGAGAAGGTTTTTGACATGAAATTCTCTGGAGTTGTTCCATATATGAATGGTACTTGGCCAAAAAATTTTGAAGTTACTCTTAAAGAAGCAAAGGTGGTTGTTGCTGAACTAGTTGCAGATGTTTCAAACTTTGGACCCTTGTATTTATGTTTCAATAATAGGATTTTGGCTAATATCATAGCTACCAATCAAATACCTATGAAAGGCTCTCTCAATAACATAACTTTAAGGGCTATGTTTGTCCTCTATTGCATGATTAAAAAGTATAAGATTAATTGGGCTATATGGTTTTGTGAGTATATGCTGGAAAGTGTCGCTGATACTAATGCCTTAGCCATCTTGCCTTATGGTTTGATGATTACTCGTATCTTTCTCTACTACTCCATTGATATTAAGGGTTTTCATCCTAATGAGATTTCTAGAAACTATGACTCCAAAATGTTTGCAAGCATTGGTTACACTCATGATGAGAATCAGTGGTGCAAGAAGGACTCTGTTAAGCCTAAATCTGAGCAACCAAAGGTAAGTAAGATTTCTGCTGAGTCTACTTCTGTTTTGATGAAGTAGGTGAAACAAATTAAGGTACACATACTCTTCTTAGAATAAGGAATGTTATCCATACAAGAATCCACTGGCAAGTTACTTTAGCTCAACAAGGACACTAGTACAGATGTGGGAAAAATGAGTCTTTCTATTGATGGGTTCAATTAGTAAGGAGTCACGACCTTCAACAGGCTTTTAAGAAATTCAACTCCATAAATTCTGAAGCCAACTCCTCCCACTCCAAATTCTCAAAAAATATGGAACATTCCTATGACTAATTTTATCGTAACATGCATAACACTCTCACTTATTTCCTTATAGCAAAAAATTGACTATCTCCTTCCCTGATACACTCTTTATCCAATAAGTACATGTCCACATTCTAAATAGTTTTTATTGGCCTACAATAGAGGTGGCTTTTGCCTCTGTCCTAACTATTTACACTCTCTTGCTACCTAGACACTACTTAACTACTTGATATGCATATGCATATTATATTCTCTGTATCTATGCATACCATACTTATTGTGTTCTTTATATGTTTTATCATACCAAAGGGGGAGAAAATATAAAACATCAACTGTAGAATTCAAGGACTCATAAAGTGAGGGGGAGCAGCAAATCACAAAGTAAGGGGGAGCAGCAAATCACAAAGTAAGGGGGAGCTACAAGGAAGCAACTAATCACAAAAAGGGAATTTGACTACACTGATGTTTATTATATTATCATTATCAAAAAGGGGGAGATTTTTAGCCTCCTATACATGACTAAAATTTTTTAATAATAACAACTAACAAAATATTAATGCAGGCTCGGCAAAGGGGAAATCAATAATGGAACTAGAGTATGGAAGAAAAGATCTCGGCAATAATCAAATTAAAGCAAGAATCCACTAACTAAGGAATAAAGCCAATCAACATTATGTACAAGGTATAATCTTATGAAGACTAAGTAAGGAAAGAGATCATATCCCCTACATGGACATATATGATATGGATGTGTATTGTTATGAATCATCAAATCAAGGAATCAAGAAAGGAAGAAGATTATATCTCTCACACAGACATATCTGATATAGACGTGTAAATAATATGAATCCTCAATCAAGTAATTAATACAAATCCTTGATTAAAAGAAAACTCTTTTGGATTTTCCTTTTAGAGAAAAGAGCAGCAAATCAAGAGAAGCTATCAAAGCAGGAGAAGATGAAGACTAAAGACACGCAACTTCACTGGAAATACACATCTATCTCATTGTTATTCTTTACAAAACATTGTTTTCTCTTTATTATAATAGTTACAAAAAGAAAAAGAAAGAGTTAGTATTAGTTATACTAGTCGAGGTTGTGTCCTTATCAAAAGTAGTGAACATTGTGAGTTCAGACTTAGGATCAAAACAAATCATGTTGTATCCCATGTTCAAAACAAAACTCTAAAGGAAACACTTATAACCCAAGGAGACTGGAATAGGCACCACACTGGTGATCTGAACTAATATAAATATATCTGTCTCTTTTTACATATTGTTGTTTGTCAATTATTATTGTTGAGTTTACTTCCTACACTAACCTAGAAGGAAATTAACTGACTCAACCAAACAGTTGACTAGGAAAATATTTCAATTAACCTCCCCTCTCTTGATTTTCAATGAGCTTTTTTCACCTTGATCTGGCTAGATCTGCTCTGTAAGGTTGAACGAGTTTGATTTTTCCACACTGAAAGGTAGATGAGCTCGTTCTTGAATAGATCTGGTGAAGAATCATCATTAAACAAAACCCCAATTGTTTTTCTCATTTAGCTTTTTATAGATTTTTCCTTATTTTCTCCTATTTTTTTCTCATATTTAGCTTCTATGTTTTTGTTTCCCTATTCTGACGGGACTGGGTCACTTTGACTTGGGCCTAGTCTAATTGTACATATCTTTATTTAATAAAATCTTGCCCTTTGGCCTTTTTATTAAAAAAATATTTTATCCTTATTTGTTATTGATATAAACTCTACTCCAAACCAGTACTTGAAAGCTTGCTTTGAGTTTATTTGATATTGTAGAACCATGAAGAGACTAAGGGATACGCTAGATAAGAGTGAGGGAGTCAATAGTAACAACTCAAAATATTAAAAAAGAAAAGATATTTTAAATTAAGTGAGTGAATGGCTACACGTACAAAAGAAAAGAGAGTTGAAAAATGAGAGTGAGTTATCAATATAAGAAAGAAGATGAGATAAGAGAAAAACAAGAGAGTGTGAGCAAGAGATTTTCTTATTCTAACACTAACCTTTTGAATAATTGTTCGTCTAGAATTTTCACTTCTTTGTTTGGTATCCTTGAAGAAGAACACAAAAAATATGACTCACTGTGTAAAGAAATTCAAGAATTAGAGGAAGCAAGTAAAGTTGGGGCTTCTTCATCAAGTGATTAAGTGAGCTTAATTTAAGAAAATAAAAGTAAAGAAGATTTTTTAAGTGCTCATCAAGATAAAAAGGCTAATCTTAAATCTATAGTTACTTCAAATTAAATTGATTGTGACTTGAGTGTGAATGTAAGACCATCTTTTGGTGGGGTAGATGATTCTTTACTTTGTGTTAATAAGTAAATGGATCGTGGCCATACACTAGTTGAATATGATTTTGGAGCTAAAATTATTATTGGTTGTGAGCTTAAAATGTTTCAAGCTAGTGTAATGTCAAATATGAAAAAATATAGTGTTTCCTTGAATTGTTGTGATAAAGATGAATATATTTCTTCTTTAGCTACTAGGAACACTAAAAATGTTATTAATGATGAATGTATTTTTGCAATTCAATTTGATTATAATAATTCTTTATCTTATAAGGATATGAATATGATTTGTAGTAGTACTCATGAAATGGGGCATGGAAAATGTGAAGATATTCTTTTTGAGCCTAAGGAATGTCAAATTTTCAAAATATTTGATAATTTTTTATTTGGTGAAAATATTTAAGAAGGTTTGGAAGGTGATATTTGTGTTGATAATGTGAGTCATTATTGAATTGTCCTAATCTTGCTAATCTTGATTGTGTTATTCACATTGGTCATAACTTGAAAATTAAGTCTAGAGGTATGAACGCTATTGATGAAATCAAATTGAATGATTCATTACTTGTTGACTCATTTGCACTTGATGAAATTGATGATCTTAAATATAAGAAGTGCATAACTTATTAAAATGATTCTTATGGCTTTCTTGAGGGTGCTAGCTATTTTGATATTAGCAAGCTAATACCCAAAATGTTTGTTGAAGGCACACCTTGTGTTGAAAAGTCCTATAAAGATGAAGAACGTTCTTTAACGAATGAGGGAGGCACAAGTGATAGTAGTAGTAAATTAATAAATGCTAATGTTGGTGTCAATTTATTTGCTTACTCTAATCTTGCCCTTGAGGATATATTTTAGGTAGAATTTTTGAATGCTTTTAGAAAGAATTGTATATATGATCCATTTGAAGCATAGCCAAATATCCATGTGTATAAATGTGATAATCCTTCTTTTAACGAGTTTATTAATCTTCTTGATTTATTTGTGAAACAACATCAAGAGAATGTCTACGAAGAGGTAAGATATTTGTGAGCATCTTCTTGGGCTACAATAATTTTTGAGTATCGTTGTCTTCTAAAGATAAGAATTATTTGTTTGAATGGGTAGTACTTATATTTGGGCTTTCTAAATTCATGAAGGTAAATTTTGATGTCGTTGATCATTATAGTAGCAACTTTGATATTATTTGTAAAAAGTCTTTAATGTTGTTATTTCATTCACGTAATGAGTTACTAAGGGATAATACAAGGAAGTTTTGGGATTGATGTTTGTGTTTTATCCTGAAAATGCATATGTAAGTTTAAGTTTTTTGAATGATATTATTAGTTCTCTTAATCTTGTTGTTAGAAGAGTATAATCAAATTGTAAATTAAGGAACTATTTGGTCCAAGTTGTCGAAGAAACTAGTTTTGACTTGAAAACTCAAATGTTTAGAATTATTGATTTATTAATTCTGTTTTATGATTCTGGTATCCTTTTGGGTCAAATTCTAAAAATTTTGTTTGAAAAGTTAATTTTTATGAGATTTTATGTTTCCTTGCTCTATCATAAAAGTGTACATTTTTGGGAAAGGTATGTAACTAGTTTGGAAGGTAATTTTTTTATTTGGGTGCTAATTCCGTTCTATGTCTTACAAGGTTCGAATTTGAGGTCAAATTCTTGTCAAAAAGGGAAAAATGATGCAAGTTCATGGAGTACTTATTACATGGAAAGACTTCAACTTGACATCAAGTGCTTGGAGTATTTCAAGAGAGTTGGAGATCAAAGAACCAATACAAGAAAAGATTAACATTATGCATCATAGATGAAGTACATGTGATTAAGGGCATTTATGTCTTTCCATTTTTCGTTAAGCCTAGTACTATAAATAGATTAGAATGGAGATTATTTGGTGTAGCCAATATTTTTAGGTGAAGACTATTGGTGAGTTTGGTGGATTTTATCCTCTTATCTCTTTATTGGATCACTTTTGAATATTGTAACGATCCAAAATGTCATTACACTGAATTAGGAGGTAAAATTTACTCCTAGACTCCCCTTATCTAAATTTTGAAGAAATCAGGGATAGTCTAGTTTTAGTTGAAATTTAAGGGTGTGTTAGTTGAATGAAATATGGTATTGATATGATCAGTAATAGTGGGATTTGATATTATAGTTGTACAGCCAACAAGTATAGGTGGTCATAGAAACTTTCGGCACCTAAAACGGAGTTATAGAACTCCGATTCTAGCATTTATCGTGGAGGGGTTGGTTCACGATGTTGAAATTCATGGTGTGTGTTGTAGAATAAGGAAATTCAAGTAAAGGTCCCAAGATTCTTCCTCAGACTGCTGCAGCGGAAAAAGTAACCGTTGTAGTGGTACCTTTGCGGTAGTAATAAGAACCGTGTCAACAACCTTCATGAAAAGGGCATGAACCGCTGCAGCCGTAATTATTTGCTGTAGTGGTAATGTGTAGTAAAATTATAGATTTAGAACCCAAAAAATATTTTCTTTCTCCACTTTTCGAAAAACCTAATAGGGCTATGGGTAAAGGCAATTTTCAGAGGAATTTTGAAGTTGTTCATCTTTGGAGATAAGTAATTACGTTCTAGACTTGAATTTACTTCATTTAACCTTAGAAAATCACTAGAAAAAGGATTAATTGTGGATTTGGGGGTTAAACCCTAGCTTATGGAAATTGATGAAAAATGGTGGGGTTGCTAATAAATTCGGTATGTAATCATCCTAGGGTGTTAGAAAACACTAATTGGACTAGAATTTTGACTATTATTTTAATTCAAGTAGTGTTCATGAAGTTAAAATGATAAGAAAAATCCTAAGATGATGAAATAGGGTAAATTTATGGCTAAAATCAGTGGTTTTGATCCCTAGTAGTTAAAAAGGAATGAATTATTTAAATGTTTTTATGTTCTTGTAGTTGTGTAGATCAAGAATGAATTGAATGAGAATGAAAAAGGAAAAGTGTGGCTTAAAGGTGACTTTGAGCAAGGATTTGATATAGTTTATGGTTTTGTGTAGCACAAAGACTTCCTTGGCTTTGTGCTTGTTTGTGATTTGAACATCTATGATTACCTTCTGGCATAGTTTGTGATTTGATGACTGCATTGCATTTTATTGCATTGTAATGAGGTGTTGAGAAGATGGGTCGGGTACCTCACTGATACAATATGATATGCTATGATAATGGGTCGGGTACCACGCCAGTATAGTATGATATGTTATGGTAATGGGTCGTGTACTGCACAGATACATTATGATGTTGATAAGTAGGATGAACAGGGTAAGAGATGATGTGCACATCTTGCATACATGCACTCATTTGCATATATTGGGTCTTATATGATGAATATATGTGATGATGAATGGTTGATGAAAATGGTTAAGTATGAAAGCCTGTAAAGTAAACTTATGTGTGTAATTATATAATGATTTATGATGTGTTGTTTGATTGATATCATTGATTATGAATCTTGTTATGATCGTTTTTATACTTGTTTTACATGCTTACTTGTACATTGTTAAGTTAGTCGACCTATGATGCTTTCTAGTACTTGTTAATGTACAGATGCTACCTATACTTTTCTTTTTGTTGAGTGCAGCACATCTTTCAGTGGTTGACACACGACCTTGGCTCTAGATAGTGATCCAGTTCTGATTTCGAAGGTGAGCACTAAGTTTGGGCAACCTTCATATCTTCTATGATGTTATGTTCTTTGATTTAAGACTAAGACAATTGACTTTATTTATGTTTTTGGACATTCGTATTAGTTTTAGACTTAGTTGTTCTTTTTAGATGTTCTTGTACGGTGACTTCAGATCCCGGGGATTGTAATAAGCAGAGGTTTCCGCACTCTATTCATTTTTTTGCAGGACGACATTGTTGACTAAGATGTTTATTTACATGAAACCTTTTAGGACTGATGTAATACGTGGCAAATTATATAATGTGAATAAGAGAGTAACATTAAGTGTGTAAGGGTGAGATTAACATTGTTCTCCAGCCATAGGTTAGGATGGGTGACAATCATGACCAGTTGGGTCATGACAGAGATGGTATAGGAGGACTAGATTTGTAGATCTAGTTGTATAGGAATAGGTCTGGTAGAGTCCTGCAGACCGGTATGGATACGTGTGTACTTTTCTTCAGGAGGCTATAGGACATTTGGCAAAGAATTTCCTTTCCTTCTTCCTTTTGTGCTATTACTTGATTCTAATTGGTACTTGGCGACCAAATTGTTATCTAATCCTTTCACTTTTGTTTGCAGATGGTGAATACTCGCTCCTCTAGAGAAGCAGCACAACACCCATAATAGCACCTGCAGTAGCACTCGCATCGGTAGTTGATGTTGAAATTTTGGGCCGACCTTGGGTTAGAGGTAGAGCAAGAAGGGGAGGGCGGGGAACAACACCCATTTGGGGTGGAGCAGAGGCAGCTGGGAGGTTGGCAAGGCAAAGATCACTGTCCTCTCCGACACCACAGGATGATCCAGTCTATGCCTAAAATAAGGAGAAAGTATTTGAGGAAGAAGAAATGATAGCTCCAAAAAATGTGGTGTCGGTACCAAATGGTTTAGCATAGGTGCCCTTGTCTGTGAAGGTGATTCAACATGTGTTTGGGTTTTCGGGTGGGTGGCTTGTCTGGCACTGGCTACATTCTAGTTACTTTGACCATCCTACCCACAACCTTTCAACACGTTACTGCTATAGCACTAAGGATAGATATAAGTTTTGAAGTTGGGGTATGTCCCCAACATTTACTTGGACCAATGATGTGTGATGATGAGCATGGGAGGTTTTGCAAGTCCATGAAGATGAACCACGGTATTTAAAGGTACAGATTCTGAGGATGCATTTGAGTTCTTGATAGACTGTCATGAATGTCTGCATAAGATAAGTATTATTAAAAGGTATGGTATGGAGTTTATTTCTTTTCAACTGCAGAATTAAGCCAAACAATTGTGGAGGTCATTTGTAAAGTGCAGGGTAGCCTTACCTCCACTTACTTAGGCTTAGTTTTAGAATGTATTCCTAGAGAAATATGTTCCCCACACTTATTGAGACCAAAATAAGGATGATTTTATGATGTTGGAGCAGGGTAACATGTCTGTGGTGGCCTATGAGGCCAAGTTTCATACCCTATCTTGCTATGCGATACAGTTGATTACTCCAGAAGAGGAGCGGATTAGGTATTTTTTAAAAGGTCTGAATTTGGGGATTCAGTTGGCTACTTTATGTGTTGTTGTATCTTGTAAGTCCTTTCAGGATGTTGTTGAATTTGCTAAGAAGGCTGAAGCACTTAATAAATAGGAAGAGGTGAAAGTAGAAGAGAAGAAGGCTAGGACCTCGGGCAAATTTAGTGGTACTTTCTCTAAAGAATGTGGTTCTTCTAAGCCCTACCACTCAGCTATGCTAGTATCTGTAGAGGGCTTGTCTAGGGTCAATTATCAGCCCTCCTGAGCCAACAGCTATACACCATCTTCTTCTTCAGTTTAAAGGCCTACTTTGGGGCCCAAATGCTTTGAGTGTGGAGGTATAGGACATGTCAGGAGGAATTCTCCTAATTACTTATCTACAGGTCAATTGACACAGCAACTAACTTCTACTTCTCTAGTTCTAGTAGGTCGTAGTGGAGGAAGAAATAGTAGAGGTCATCCACAAGGTGGGGGCGGTGGTCAGGCTAGGGGTGGTAACTAGGCTAACAGAGGTAAAGGGTATGTTGGTAGAAATAGGGTGCAGAGTGGTAGAGGTAGTGGCCAGAGTTATGATAAGGCACATCTTTATGCAGTCTCGGCTTGTCCTGAGGTGAAAGTTTTCGATGGGGTGATCACATATACTATTCTTATCTATGATCGTATGGTTTCTATATTATTTGATCCTGGTTCCACCTTTTCTTTTGTATCTGTGAAATTTTCTTTTTGTTGGGACTTGGACTATGAAAATCATGATACTACTATGTATGTGTCTACACCAGTTAGGGTGTCTGTGTGTTGATTAGGTATGTCGTGCGTGTCCTGCAATGTTCATAGGGTATGAGACCCTAGAATATTTGATTATTTTAGACATAGAGAAGTTTGATGTTATTTTGGGGATGAGTTGCTTGTCTCCTTATTATGTTGTTCTTTATTGGTATGCCAAATTATTATTGTAGTAATACTTGGGAGAGAGAAGTTAGAGTGGGAAGGAGCCTTTAATTGTAATCTTATGAGGGTGGTGTCTATAATTCATGCTCAAAAGTTAGTAAAGAGGGGGTGTAGGGGGTTTCAAGCCCATTTTTGGGAAGATAAATCTGTAGTCCCTCATATAGCATCAGTTCCAGTTGTTTATGATTTCTTAAAGGTATTTTAGGACAATCTTCCAGGTATGCCTCTAGATCGGGAAGTTGACTTGTGTATAGATTTAGAGCTTGTGACTAGACCCATTTCTATTCCTTCATACTTCATTGCCCCAACAGAGTTGAGAAAGTTGAAATCCCAATTGCAAGAGTTGTTAGAAAAGGTCATTATTAGCCCAAGTGTCTCTCCGGGGGGGTGCACTGGTGTTGTTAATGAAAAAAGAAAGATGGTAGTATGAGGATATACATAAACTACCGCCAATTGAATAAGGTGACCATTTGTAACAATATCCTTTGCCTAGACTAGATGATCTATTCGACCAGTTACCAGGAGTTGTTATGTTCTCTAAGATTGATTTGAGATCGGGTAATCATCAACTAAAAATTAGGGCCAAGGACATCTCAAAGACTACCTTCCAAACTCGTTATGGGAACTACGAGTTTTTGGTTATATCTTTTGGTTTGACCAACACCCCTGCTTCTTTCATGAGCTTGATGAATATAGTGTTTAAGTCCTTTTGGACTCCGTTATTTTGTTTATTGATGATATACTTTTTTATTCTAAAAGTAAAGAAGAACATGAGACTCATTTGCGTACTGTGTTATTGTTATTAAAGGTGAAGCAATTGTATGCTAAGTACTATATGTGCGAATTCTGGCCATTTTGGTATCCTTTTTGGGGCATATGGTTTCTTAGGAAAGGGTTATGGTGGACCCGCAAAAGGTAGAGCCAGTTAAAAATTAGGCCAAACCGACGAATGTGACAGAAATTCATAGTTTCATAGGGTTAGCTAGTTATTACCATCCGTTTGTTAAGGGGTTTGTGGCCATTTTGCACATGACCCGTTTGACTTAGAAAGAAGTTTCGAGTCAAAAGCTCAAAACTGTGAGGAGAGCATTAAAAAGCTCAAAACTCTATTGACTTTGGCCCTAATGTTAACCTTGCCTATCGACGTTAAGGATTTTATTATTTTTTGTGATACCTCACGCTTGGGTTTAGGTGTTGTGTTGATGCAGGAATGGAATATGATACCTTATGCTTCAAGACAACTGAAACCTTATGAGAAAAACTACCCCACGCATGACTTGGAGCTAGAACCCATAGTGTTCACTTTGAAAATTTGAAGACACTATCTCAATAGGGTGAAGTGTGAGGTGTTCACCGACCACTGTAGCTTGCAGCACATGTTCACTCAGAAGAATTTGAATCTAAGACAGAGGAGATGAATAGAGTTAATTAAAGATTATTACATATTAATCTTGTATAACCTAGGTAAAGCCAATGTGGTAGCGGGTGTGCTAATCTAGAATCCAGTAATCATGGGGAGCCTAGCATATATGGAGGCTAGGTCCACTTTCTATCACCAGATTAAGAGACGACAGTTAGAGGTTAAAAAATTAAACAATATTAGGGAAAAAGTGTTATAAGGGAAGGCGAAGGATGCCATTCTACATGAAAAAGGGGCCTTGAGAATTAGAGGTCGGTTATGTGTACCTTGAGTAGATAACTTGATCCTAATCATTCTGGCAGAAGCTCATAATTCCAAGTACTCTATACATCCGGTTGCCAACAATATGTATAGAGACTTGAGTCAACACTATTGGCGGCGAAGGATGAAGCGTGACATTGTGGATTTTGTGGTGAAGTGTCAAAACTGCCAGCAAGTCAAATACAAACATCAAAAGCCTAGTGGCATATTTCAGCGGATGCTCATTCCAAAATGAAAGTAAAAATGGATAATGATGGATTTTATAGTTGGTCTTCTGAAAACCTTGAGAAAATGAGACTCAATTTTATTATTGATCAGTTGACTAAGTTGGCTCACTTTATCCCAGTAAGGGTTGAATATAATAAGGCCAAGTTGGCCAAGATTTATGTAAAGGAAATTGTAAGATTGTATGATGTACCAGTGTCGATTGTGTCTGATAGGGGTCCTTAGTTCACCTCCGATTTTATGAGAGGTTTTAGTCCGAGTTGGGTTCTATACTAGACCTGAGCACAACTTTTCACCCATAGAATGGACCATCCAAGTGCTTGAAGAAATGCTTCGAGCTTGTGTTATGGACTTTGGGGGTAAGTGGAACCAGTACTTACTATTGTGTGAATTTGCCTACAACAACAACTACCACACTAGTATTGACATGGCTCCTTTTGAGGCCTTATATGGTAGACATTGTAGGTCCCCAATAGGGTAGTTTGATGCATTTGAGTTGAGCCCTTGGGGAACTGACATGCTTAAGGACTCTATGGAGAAGGTGAAATTCATATAGGAGAAACTTATAGTGGCTCAAAGCCAACAGAAGGAGTATGTGGATAAAAAAATAAGAGATATGAAATTTGATAACAGGGAAAAGGTACTTTTAAAGGTGTTACCCATGAATGGTGTAACGGAATTAGGCAAGAAGGGTAAGTTGAGCCCAAGGTACATCAGACCTTTTGAGGTGTTGAATAAAGTTGGGTCAATAGCATACAGACTGGCCTTACCCCCTAGTATGTCTAGGGTTCACCTCTTATTCCATGTATCTATGTTAAATAATTATCATGGAGATGGATATAGTGACTATATTATCTGTTGGTATCCAGAACTGTTTGATAAGGAACTATCCTATGAAAAGGAACTGATTGCTACTATAGATAGAGAAGTGAAGAAGTTGAGGATACGAGTTAATCCTTGTATAAAGGTTCAATGGAGGAATCATACCATTGAAAAAGTTACATGGGAGATAGAAGTGGACATGCGTAAGCAATATCTGCACTTGTTCATTGATTCAGGTAGGTCCTATTTAAGTGGTTATGTTTTTGGGACAATTGTCATTTAGGTACGAATTAGTGGTAAATTGGTATCTAATTTAATGATCCAAAATATCATTATGCTGAATTAGGAGTTAAAAGTTGCACCTAGACTCCCCTTAGCTAAATTTTGAAAAAATCCAGGCTAGTCTAGTTTTGGCTCAAATTTGAGGGTATGGTAGTTGAATGAAATTTGGTATTGATGTGATCATTAATAGTGGTATTTGATATAATAGTTGGATATCCAACGATTATCGGATATCATAGCAACTTTTGGCACCTAAAACTGAGTTATAGAACTCCGGTTATAGCATTTGTCATGGAGAGGTCAGTTTTGCGATGCCGCAATTAGTGGTGTGTTATAGAATAAGTAAAACTAAGGAAAGGTCCCAAGATATGCTATGATAAAAGGTCAAATACTACGACGATATAGTATGATATGTTATGGTAATGGGTCGGGTACCACACTAATACATTATGATGTTGATGAGGAGGATAAGAAGGATAAGAGATGATGTACACATCTTGCCTGCATGCACTCATTTACATGCATTGAGTGCTATTTGATGAATATATGTGGTGGTGAATGGTTGATGAAAATGCTTAAGTATGAAAGCCTGTAAAGTGAACTAGTAAATGTAATTATATGATGATTTATGATATGTTGTTTGATTGATATCACTGATTATGAATATTGTTATGATTGATTTTATACTTGTTTGACTTGCTTACTTGTACATTGTTATGTTAGTCGACCTATAATTCTTACCATTACTAGTTGATGTACTAATGCTACCTATACTCTTCCTTTTTTTGAGTGCAGCACATCTTCCAGCTGCTGACACACTACCTCCACTCTAGATAGTGATCCAATTCTGATTTCGAGGGTGAGCACCAAGTTTGGGCAACCTTCAGATCTTCTATGATGTTATGTCCTTTGATTCAGGACTAAGTCAGTTGCCTTTATTTATGTTTCTAGATATTCATATTAGTTTTAGACTTAGTTGTTCTTTCTAGATGTTTTTGTATGGTGACTTCAAGTCTCGGGGATTGTAATAACTAGAGGTTTCTGCACTATATTCATTTTTATGAAGGACGACATTGTTGACTAAGATGTTGATTTAAATGAAACCTTTTAGAACTGATTTAATACGTGGGGAATTGTACAATGTGAATAAGAGAGTAACATTAAGTGTGTAAGGGTAAGATTAACATGGTTCTCCTGCCATAGGTTGGGTGGGTACCAATCATGACCGATTGGGTCGTGACAAATATCTTTTGGTAAGATTATTCATGTATCAGTTCAATTCTCTTCTCCCTTTAATTTAATCATGTAATTGCTTGTTTAAATTAGAAAATTACAAATCTACATTTTTTGCTCTCAAGTTTACTTCAAATTATGGGATTATCCTTTCTTTCTTCTATATCTCCCCTTAATTTCTTAATCATCTCTTGAATCTCTCTATCTTGTATCTCATTTTACATCAGTCTAGTTCTACTCTTATACCTTTATGTCTCTTGTACTGGTGACACCGAGCTCGGAGATCGTTGTTTTGTATACTTTGTCATCTTCCGCTTCTTGTGGGCTAATTTTGTGTGTGCCTTGTACTTTTATGTGTTAGTTGGTCCATTTATCTTGTTTTCTTTCTTTCATTTGATTATTAGCTTTTTACCAAACGAGTCCAACAAGGACTCAAAATTTTATTAAAACAATCAATATTTACACAATCTGCTATTGTGCTGAGTTTGGGACAAAAAGGAGCCCATGACTTCATCAAACTTAAAAGAATAAAAAAATCAAAAAAAAATATTAGCTTTTTACTTACAGTATATGGATATGCGACTTGGCTTACCTACTGGGGGTTATAGTAGGTGTCATCATGGCCTGGTTTTGGGTTGTGACATATGATGGAACCTACTATAACCTCTCATTAGGTAAGTCGAACCCTACATCCAGATACAATAAGTAACAAGCTAGTAGATAAAATAAGGAACAACAGGATAAACCGGGCCAACTAGATAGATAAATACAAATAATAAGGGCTGATAAGTAGCAGAAGACGATAACAAAATATATAAACCATCTCCTGAACACCTGGTATCACCAATGCAAGAGCTACTAAATACTAGGATTGATACTAGATAAGTATATACACACAAAACTATCCCTGAATGCACAAAATGAAGACAATAATCACAAGAAGGAAATGGATTAGACTACGAACGTCAAGAGCTCACCCAAAATCCAATCAAAATAGCATAACCCAAGCTAGGATTTGAATCAAAAATAGATGCAGAAGTGCGGCATGTTTACAAAACACGCTTACTCAGTAGGCCTCATAGGATGACTAAGCTAAGAAGATCAATATATAATATAAAGTACAAATCAAACCCAAACCTGCACAATGGAAAGCTAACAATCTATAGCACACATGGAAATAAGTAGATAAATAGTACACTCACAATTTACATTTTTGAAGTCTAACCTAGTAGTCTAAAGTATAACAAGGATTACATGAAAATAGCAATAATAATGTACACAAAATATATATGAATTAAAGGTGTAGTGATGCTATGCAATATGGAAAGATGCAAAAGTTGATGCCTACCATATATACCCCCTCAAGCATCTTTTGTTGCAAAGGTAGGATTCATGGGGACCCGTAAAATCCATATACAAGGCTCGGAATCAAACCGGGACTAAAATCATTTCTTTCCTTTCAACCATTTCTAAAACTAGGAATCCATTTAAAAGTGTTACCATCCTCTTTTTAAAGCCAAAAATCGTGTTTTTCCACAAATCCAGTCATGTACCATGAGAATGTGTATATGAATATGAGAATGTATGTGCAGATACAAGTAAATATACCATATAAATCAGTAAATGAAAGTACGCACGAAAACTAGGGAAAACACCCTCCATATCAATACTATAACCAAACAAGACCCTTGCCCAATGTTATCCTCTACCCGAAGGCCCTGCAACCTCACAACATAGAAGAAATAAGGCCAAAATGAAAACTAAAAGGAATCTCGTCAAACTCACCTAACATTCTTCTAGAGTCTAACGCGACCTATCCTAGAAAGGTGATCAATTAAGCAAAACACTAAGCAAGCAACCTAAACTAAAGCCCGAGTATGAATCCTACTCTAAATTCCTCATTACAAATAATTAAATCAGAAATTGAAGAAAACCTAAACCTAATAAAAAAATTCCCCTAACCAATATAACATTTATAATATATAAAGTCTAACCAAGCTAAGTCTAGAAGAAAGAAAGTTGTACCCTACCTTAGGGCCGAAACTATAACTCGAACTATCATAGAGTCATTTTCCAATTTCATAACCCCTTAGAATGCTTCCACGCTATAGGATTAATAACCTACTTGTTAAGAAAAGAAAAATGATATCCATATCACAAATTTAAAATTCGAGCTAGAAATCGAATCAACAGTTCGACCCTCAAGGCCTGTCAATGGAATCAAAAATTAGTTCCACAATTACCTCACATGTAGGATAAGGAACTCGTGCCTGAAATTTGGACAAGAACATAACTCATTTCCGGGCTAAAACACCCCAAAATTTATGGAGTTCAAAGGAATTGAATTTGTGTATAATGAAATTAAGAGCGGAATTTAGTGTAGGACCAACGGAAAATACATGAAGGAAGTAAAACAAACTAACCTGAACATAATCGTGTGACAATCCCTTAAGAAATCATTCCCCAAGCTCCCAAGGCTCAACACTTCGCATAAAAATAGATCAAAAAATAAATGGAGGACTTCATATATTGCCAGGAGTCCCTTCATCGCAAATGCGGGGACTCCATTGCGAACCTGGGACATGATGGTCCCTAAACAAATACGAAAAAGGACCTAGACCGGGTCCCAACTGACCCTTTTTTGCCAATGTGATGGACCCATCACGATCGCAAAGTTCTATTTCTCAGACCTTCGCAAACACGAAGGCCTAGTCACGATCGCAAAGAAGAAAAATATGTTGCACCAGCAGCTGAACCACTACTAAAAATGACTTGGAGGGTCATTACATCATTCACCACTAAAAAAGACTTTTGAACTCAAAAGTCAAGGATACGGATGTACCTAAAGGCTCAAAAAGGTGAGGATATCTAGATCGTATGTCCCTCTTGGTCACCCAGATATCCTCCTCAACTGGATGGTGCCTCTACTGACTGAATTTTAACTGATGGAATCTCTTTAGTCCTCAACTTCCTGACCTACCTATCTAGAATAGCAACTGGCTCCTCCTCAAAAGCCAAACTCTCATCTAACTAAACCAAATCCTACTAAAGCATGTGAGACTCATCTTTTAATGCCATCTCAACAAGGATATATGGAACACCAGATACTCACCCGAAAGAACAGGAGGCAAAGCTAACTCATACGCAACATCACTAAGATGTTGTGTTATCTCAAATGGGTTAATGAACCTAGGGCTAAGCTAGCACTTTTTTTCGAACCTCATCACACCCTTCATGGGAGACACCCACATAAACACCATATCCCTAATAGAAAACACCAAATCTAGCACCCTCCAGTCAACATAACTCTTTTATTTGCTCTAAGCGATATGGAGTATCTCCTAAATCACCCAAACCTTATCCAAAGAATCACGCAATAGATCAGTTCCCCATGGCCTAACTTTGAAAGAATCAAACCAACCCATTGAGGATCTGCATTTCCTCACCTCCTAACATATAATGTCTCGAATAGAGCCATCTAAATACTAGAATAGTAGTTGTTATTATAAACAAACTCTACCAAGGCTAAGAATTAGTCCCACTAACCCTCGAAATTAATAACACAGGCCAGAAGTATGTCCTTTAAGACATGAAGAGTCCACTCAAACTGACTATTAGTTTGAAGGTGAAAAGTTTTACCAAGCTCACTTGGATACGCAACTCTCTCTGAAATGACCTCTAAAATGATGATGTGAACTAAGTACGACTATTAGAAATAATAAAAATTGGCACCCTATGCAACTGGACTACCTTAAAGTTATAGATCTTAACAAGCATGTCTGAACTGTAGAACATCTGAACTGGGAAGAAGTGAGCAAACTTGGTCAACCTATCAACGATGACGCAAATGCAATAAAACCCTCAGAAGGTACATGACAAACAAAACTCAAAGTACATAGCTATCCACTCCCACTTCAATAGGAATGGTTACCCTACAAATCAAACCATCAGGCCTCAATTTCTCAAACTTCAGGTGCTGACAGTTCAAGCACCAAGATAAAAAGTCTGTAGTTTCCCTCTTCATACCACCAGTAATGTTATCTCAAGTCCTGATACATCTTCACTGCCCCTATATGAGTAGAATATCTGTAACAATAGGCCTCTTTCATAGTCAATCTAATCAAGTCTCTAACTCTAGAAACACAAATACGTCCCTTGATCCTCAAAACACCCTCTGGATCTAAGGTCGCCTTTCTAGCCTCGCCCCTAAACACCTTATCACTAATAACCCTCAACCTCTCATCCTCAGAATTTGGTGCCTGAATTTGATCTAGTAACAAACACCTAGCCTCCAGACAGGAAAGAAACCATCTACGCTAAAACATATCAAGCCATTAGTTGGCTAAGAATTGGATGTCCCCAAATCCAAATGTCAATCCTCTGCTACAAGAAGTGCTAAACTCCCTTTACTCACCCATTTATGGCTTAAGGAATTTGCTACCATATTTTCCTTGAACGAATGGTAAAGAATCGAGATGTCGTAGTCCTTAAGCAACTCCAATTACGGGTGCTATCTTAAATTAAAATTCTTCTAGCTGAAAATGTACTATAGGCTAAGATGGTTGGTGAAAATTTCACCATGAACCCCAGAAAGATAATGCCTCCAAATCTTCAACAAGAAGACTACCACTGCCAACTCCAGGTCATGGGTGCTGTAGTTTCACTCATGAACCTTCAATTGCCTAGAAGAATATTCAATAACTTTATCATGCTACATCAACACACAATCCAAAATAACTTTAGAAGCATCACAATAGATAGTACACTTTAGGATCTCTACTAGAAATGTTAGAATTTAGCTGAAGTCAATAAAGCCTTGACCTTTAGAATGCTCACCCCGTACTCGTTGGACCACCAAAAAGGGAAATTCTTCTAAGTAAATCTAGTCAATAGAACTGCAATAAAAGAAAACCCCTCCAAAAACCATTTAGAGTAACTTGCTAACCCAACAAATTATGCACCTCTATTGGAGAAGTGGGCCTAGCCCAATCACGAATTGCCTCAATATTTATCGGGTCTACCATAATCTCATCCTTATACACCAATGCCCCAAGAATACTATGTTGGAAAACAGGCATAAGCAGCTTAGCAAAATAATCAGGATCACTTGCATGTAGTATAGACAACATATAATCACAGATTTTAATCAAACATAAAATCAATACTTATCTCCTGAAGTGTTATTGCGATCCTAAATCAACCTTCAAGCATAAGCAAAAATCATCCACGTGATCATTTTTCGGATCCACGGTTTTTTTGAAATAACTCGCTTTCTCGAGTCATGATAGAACCTACTTCAACGCACCAGTAGGTAAACCAGACCATAGCCCAGAACAACAAGCAATGGGCTAACAACAAGTAATGGGCTAACGAGGGAAAGATAAAAAGAAACAAGAATGAAACCAATAATAATAACATAGGCAGAAGCATAAGAGATATACATATATAACATATTGTACAAAAGGGGGAAGAGGATAAAATATACAAAATAAATACCTTCCAAGACTTGGTAAGGTTAGTAGAGGTGGGCTGCCCCCTAGTCCACCTGCTATTGTTGCGGTGGAATCTCTGGTGCTATCTCTGGCTCAGGACCAACAATATGATCTGGCGATAGCTCCCTAGCCTAATCTAGAGCAAGGGCTAAAGCTCTAGCCTACCCTCGACCTTAGGGTCAACCTCTGCCTCTAATTGGATCTCTAACACCAGGCTTGGGGTCCTAATCCCTGGTTGTCGGACCCTAAGTCCTAACCATCTTTGAAAGAGTGAAAAAAATAAGGATTTGGAAACCAATACAGACACAATGCTTGTGAGTGAGCCAAAAAGATGAGATTTTCCTAAAAATTCGTGTAGCCTCTCGAATATAGGATACAGACGTCTTTGTACCGATTGGTGGGACTCTACAAAACATCGACTCTCGTACCAACAATACCAATGAAACTAGGTTCTGATACCAAGCTGTCAAAACTCAATTGTTTAGGTCATGATGACACCTACTTCAACCCACCAGTAGGTAAGCCAAGCAATAGCCCAGAATGACATGTAATGGGCTAACGGGCGGAAGATAAAAAAGAAACAAGAATGTAACCAATAATAATAATATCATAGGTGGAAGCAGAAGAGATATACATATATGACATGTTGAACAAGAGGGGGAACGAGGACAAAATATACAACATGAATCCCTCCCAAGACCTGGTAAGTTCGGTACAAGAGCCACTATAACCAAAAAGAAGAGTACTAGATAGCATCCAAAATATACATATATACACAGTAGTACCAGAAATACAAAAAATTGTAATTGAAACAGATGTAAGAGGATCAGCTCCAGAATCTAGAAAGCTAACCCTATCTCTGGATCAGTAGCAAGGTCTGAGGATAGCGTCAACGATGGTGTTTTATACTCGAATCTGCATTAGGATAAAGATGCAGAAGTGCAGTATGAGTACCAAGACAATGGGTACTCAGAAGGTATTATCAACCGACTGAGCTCAAATATAGTAAAAGCATAAGATAATGTGAGAGTGTAAGCGAAAGTCAACAGTAAAAGGGTAAAAATGTAAATATCAACTATACTCGACAAATAGGATAAAACAAATAAGTAACATGAAAATAAAAGCAAAGGACTAACTACAACCTAATTGGGCCGCCAAAAGCCAACAAGACACACATAGAAAGGCAATAACCCTACCAAACCCCCATAAGCCCGGTAGGTAAAAACTAGAGGAAATCTGAGGTAAGAAGCATAAATAACCTTTAACCGTACCAGCCTCTAATAACTTTCTAATCCCATATCCATAATGAAAGTATATATCAGGATTGAACCAAATCTAGTGGATGATAACAAGAGGCCAGATATAAGGCTCGAACCAGAAATAGTGGATAGTAACAAGAGGCCAAATGATCCATATACAATCCATAGAAATTCTATTACCAGAACCAAGTACAACTACCAGAACTCTTAATAATAATCATAATCCACTCCAGAACACCTAAATCATAGTCATAGACTGATACCGGACTCGAACTAGAACTCATAAGAACCAACCATAATCGTAATAGATGATCTCATCAGGAGCAACCCATAACCCTAAACAAATGCCAAATTCGAACAAGAATTCATAATAATGCAATAGAACACATGCCAAGCTTAAATCGGAATAGAAATATACATACATAAGCGTGGGATAGCTAGATTGAGTCTTACTTATCGATGTGTGGTCCACCACTTTTATAAGTAGGAGGCTACGGTACATTTAGGAGTTGTTTCATTCCTTGATTTCTAGATCGTGCATTAGAGCTGCAGTTATAGGTGGACTTGTTTCTGACCATAAAAATTGTTGTTCTTGTATATCATAGAAAAATGCCGATGACATGAAGCGGTCGAGGTAAAAGCAAGAGGATAGACAGAATTGCTGGAGAAGGAACTAGTAGAGCCCCGCCTGAACCAGTTAATCAAGGCGGCGCTGAACCAGAGATGGCATCACAGGCTTCTTCTAATCTTCCAATTTCAGAAGAGTCAAGAGGAAGAGAAGTACCTGCAGAACCACCAGTACTTACTACTGACCAGGACTTAAAGAATGCAGTTCAAATGTTCACCCGAATAGTTGTTGCACAAGTACAGGGACAAGGTGGTCCAACGACAAGTGATGATAGTTCAGCTAGAGCAGCTAGTCGACGGACGTAGGATTTTTTAAAATTAGATCCTCCACATTCACTGGATCAGATCCAAATGAAGACCCGCAAGATTTTATAGATCAAATTCAAAGGGATCTAGCAGTTATGCACGTGACTGGTGTAGAAATAGTTGAACTTATGGCTTATAGATTGAAAGGTGAAGCGATATTATGGTATGAATACTGGAAAAGATCGAGGGGTATTGAAGTACTTCCAGCTGGTTGGGAGGAATTCAAAATGGCATTTCTTGATCACTACCTTCCCTATGAGATCCGAGAGGCTCATGCGGATCAGTTCTTAAATCTCTGTCAAGGGAATCTGAGTGTCAGAGAATACAGTCTGCAGTTTAATTCTTTGGTTCGATATGCTCCAAATGTAGTAGCCACGATGACATACAAAGTCCATAGATATGTGGACAGGTTAGAGCCATATTTGGTAAGGGACTGCACATTGCTGCCTTGAACAGGGATATGGACATAGCTAGAATACAGGCCTTTGCGCAGAAAATGAAAGATCAGAGGCAACGGAGCAGAACACGAGGGTTGGAAGAAGGGTCGTCGAAGAGGGATAGATCTACGGGACAATCTATGGTGTCCCAAGCAGAGTTTAGGCCTCCGAGTTTTAATAGACCGCCTAGGCCTTCATTTTCTTATTCCACGGCAGGCACTTCATCTCAATTTTGAGGGTTCAAAGGTAATTAAGCCGGGCAAAGTAGCGGGAGTCGTGGTTCACAGACAGCGGGATTTTTTCGCCTGCTGTGTCAGTATTGTAGATGATTTCATTCAGGTGAAAACCGATGGGGGATGAATGTTTGTTATTGGTGTGGTATAGCGGGGCACATGATTAGAGACTGCCCGCGAAAAGGCTTGGGTGGTGTGGCACGACCTACGGGATCAACTGTTACATCATCATCATCGGTTCCTTCCCTATGAAGAGGTGTACAACCGGCGGGTCGTGGTAGAGGTGCCAGAGGAGCAACCAGTTCTCGTGGAACTCAGAATCGTATTTATGCTCTAGTAGACTTGCAGAAATCAGAGGCATCTCCTGACGTAGTCACAGGTACATTATCCATATTTTCGTGTAATGTCTTTGCATTAATTGATCCGGGTTCTACATTGTCATATGTTACTCCATTGATTGCTATGAAATATTAAAGAACACCGGAACTATTAACTAAGTCAATTGAAGTATCTACACCAGTTGGTTACTATATTGTTGCAAAAGAGTATATCATAATTGTGTGGTAACTGTGTGTAGTCATGATACACTAACCGATCTTATTGAACTGGACATGGTGGATTTTGATGTTATAATGGGCATGGATTGGTTGGCGTCTTTTTATGCTACAATAGATTGCCGAGCTAAGAAATTATATTTTCATTTTCCCCAAATGAATGTTCTTGAATGGAAAGGTGATGTAGGGGCACCAAGAGGCAAATTTATTTTCTATCTTAAGGCTAGGAAAATGATATCCAAGGGGTATATATGCCACTTAGTGAGAGTGCATGATATTGATGCGAAACCACCAACTCCTCAATCAGTTCCAGTGGTCAATGAGTATCTTGATGTATTTCCAGAAGATCTTACAGGTTTGCCCCCAGAACGGGAAATAGAATTTGGTATTAATTTGATTCCAGGCACTCAGCCTATCTCTATTCCCCCATATAGAATGGCTCCAGCAGAATTGCGTGAATTAAAGGAGCAATTGAAAGATTTACTGGACAAGGGCTTTATCAGGCCGAGTATGTCTCCGTGGGGTGCACCGGTATTATTTGTACGGAAGAAAGATGGCACCTTGAGAATGTGCATTGACTATCGGCAATTGAATAAGGTAACGATCAAGAATAAATATCCCCTCCCTAGAATTGATGATTTGTTTGATCAGTTACAGGGTGCCAAGTGTTTTTCAAAGATTGACTTGAGGTCGGGTTACCATCAAGTCAGAGTTAGAGAAAAAGACGTACCCAAGACAGCTTTTCGAACACGGTGTGGCCATTATGAATTTTTAGTTATGTCATTTGGACTAACATATGCACCAGCTGTGTTCATGTATTTGATGAATAGGGTGTTTAAGCCATTTCTAGACGTGTTCATGATGGTATTTATAGATGACATCCTGGTTTATTCAAAGTCACAAGAGGACCATGCTAAGCACTTACGGCAGGTGTTACAGATTCTTCGAGAGCGTAAGTTGTATGCGAAGTTCTCTAAGTGTGAATTTTGGTTGAAATCTGTAGCATTCACGGGTCACATTGTGTCAGATTAAGGGATTCGATTTGATACACAAAAGATTGAGGCGGTGAAAAATTAGCCAAGGCCTACGATGCCCACGAAAATTCGTAGCTTCCTGGTGTTGGCAGGGTATTATCAAAGATTTGTTGAAGGGTTTTCTTCCATTGCTGCACCTTTAATTAAGCTTACACATAAGGCAGTCAAATTTCAGTGGAATGATGCATGTGAGAAAAGTTTTTAAGAGTTGAAAGATAAATTGACTTCTACACCGGTGTTAGTACTTTCGAAAGGCACCGAGGGATATGCAGTGTATTGTGATGCTTCCGGAATTGGCCTAGGGTGTCTATTGATGCAGCACTGTAATGTAATAGCATATGCCTTACGACAGTTGTGGCCACACGAGAGAAACTATCCCACACATGATCTTGAGTTAGCAGCAGTGGTATTTGCTTTAAAGATATGGCGTATCTATACTGGTCACAAAAGTTTACAAGATATCTTTAAGCAGAAGGAACTCAATTTGAGGCAAAGAAGGTGGCTTGAGCTATTGAAAGATTATGACATTGATATTTTATATCATCTAGGAAAAGCAAATATGGTAGCTGATGCATTGAGCCACAAGGCAACAGGAGACACTAGTGGCCAATTGACAGAAAAGCAGGATTTAGACAAAGATTTACATCAATTAGCCAAATTGGCGGTTCATCTTCTCGAATCCTCAGATGAAGGGGTTATTGTACAAAATGCGGCTGAATCCTTATTGATAGCTGAAGTAAAAGAGAAGAAGTTTGCAGATCCTATATTATTGCAACTAAAAGAGAATGTACAACAGAATTTGAAAAAGGCATTTGATCTTACACAAGAAGGGATGCTTCAATGGCAAGGTAGATTATGTGTACCGGATGTAGACGAATTGAGGAAATGAATTAAGACCGAGGCACATTATTTGCGCTATTCTATTCATCTGGGAGCTACTAAAATGTACCATGCTTTAAAAGAAGTGTATTGGTGGGGAAATATGAAGAAGAACATTGCGGAATTTGTTTCTCAGTGCCCGAATTGTCAACAAATAAAGGTAGAGCGTCAGAAACTAGGAGGTTACATGTAATGTATCCATCTTCCAGTTTGGAA
This sequence comes from Capsicum rhomboideum, assembly GCA_031232105.1. NCBI lineage: Eukaryota > Viridiplantae > Streptophyta > Magnoliopsida > Solanales > Solanaceae > Capsicum > Capsicum rhomboideum. The sequence goes on from CP124714.1 coordinate 71,733,434, forward strand.
ATGGGATATGATTAATATGGATTTCATCACAGGGTTGCCTCGTACAATGCAAAAATTTGATTTTATATGGGTTATAGTTGACAGGCTTACCAAGTCAGCGCATTTTCTACCAGTCAAGACCACCTATACAGTAGAAGATTATGCAAGGTTGTATGTTAAATAAATAGTGCTATTACATGGGATTCCGATCTCCATTATATCAGATAGAGGAGCACAATTTACTGCGCATTTTTGGAGATCTTTTCAGCAGAGTCTGGGTACACATGTGAATCTGAGTATGGCTTTCCATCCTCAGAATGATGGACAAGCAGAACGTACTATCCAAACGTTTGAAGCTATGTTACGAGCTTGCAAGTTAGATTTTCAAGGCAGTTGGGATGACCATTTTCCTCTTATTGAATTTGCTTACAACAATAGCTATCATTCAAGTATTAAAATGGCACCTTATGAAGCTTTGTATGGAAGGAAATGTAGATCACCAATCGAATGGTTTGAAGCAGGCAAAACTTCTTTACTTAGGCCAGATCTTGTTCTTCAAGCTATGGAGAAAGTTAAAGTGATTCAACAAAGGCTACAAACGGCCCAAAGTCGACACAAGTCCTATGCTGATGTTAAAAGAAGAGGTCTTGAATTCGCCGTAGGTGATAGGGTATTTTTAAAGGTGTCACCGATGAAAGGGGTAATGCGATTCGGAAGGAAAGGAAAATTGAGTCCACGTTATATAGGCCCATATGAAATTATTAGAAGATTTGGGCAAGTAGCGTATGAGTTGACTCTACCCCAAGAACTCTCCACAGTTCATCCAGTATTTCATGTTTCGATGTTTTGAAAGTGTATAGGAGATCCATCTCATTTTACTCCCATTGAAGATGTGCAAATTATGGAGGATCTTACCTATAAGGAGATACCTATTGCCATTCTGGATAGATAATTGAAGAGGTTGAGGAATAAAGATGTATCTTCCGTAAAGGTACTTTGGAGAAATCAGCAAATAGAAGAGGTCACATGGGAATCTAAAGAAATGATGAAGTCCAAGTACCCTCATTTGTTCCAAAGGGAAGAACAAGTTCACGATACACAAGTAAGTATTTATAAGCATTGAGTATATACATATATATGATAACATGAAGAATGCTCCTAGACTTGTAATTGTTTACTTTGAATAATGTCACTAACATTCAAGGACGAATGTTTCTAAGGGGGGAAGAATGTAACACCCCGTATGTTTTTGAACTTAGTTAATTACCGTAACATTTATGGAATACTTTAAACATGATAGAGTTGGTGATTTATGTATTAATTTGTTGGACTAAAATGAGTCTTGTGCCATTGGGCCCAATTGAGGCCCAAAATTCACATGGAAGACATGGCCCAAATAATGGAAAAGATCCATTCTTGTGTTTGAACAAGTAAACAAATTAAAAATATATGGATAAGTATGACCTTTGAGGCATTATATAAGGTGGAAAAATCAGCTTTTATTCATTAGAGACACACATGCCCTTTTCTAGATTTTTCCAAACCTTTCTCTCTACACACAAACCCTAAGGCAAATACACTTGTTTGGACAAGATCATCACCTTGTAAGTATTGGTAAGTGTTTATTCTTGTGGTTTAATATATTATGTGAATGATATATTGTATGGATCATGATGGTTATGTCTTAAAGTGTTGGTTGATGCACTTATGGGATACAAGTTTTGTCATCTTGGTGACTCAAACTTGAAAATGGACTTGTGATATTGAAGGAAATAAGTTTGATGGATTAAATATCGACATGTATGATGTGTTTATGGTTATTCCATAACTTGATTTCTCTTTGTGTATCACTTTTGGAATTGTTGTTGTGAAATTATGTACGGAGTGGGTGACGTATTGAAATAAAAAGATGGTTTTGGGTTATGAAACCATGGTTGTTCATTAGTCTTAATTTGATCAAAAGTATGTAAAGGAAAGCTCATTTATGGCCATGAACCATTTAATACGAAAAAGGACCCAAAACGAACCCCGATGGCTGAAAATGGGCACCCGCCCTCGCAGGTGAGGCAGTTGCGGGGCAGGTGCCAACGCAGATGCTCTTGGACACTGCCAACGTCCATCTGCGGCCACATGTCAGCCACCTACGGGTGCAGGTGGCTTCGTATGTCACACCAGAAGTCCGGTTCGTATGCTTTTGTCTCTCTTTGATCCCTGAAGACCCCTATACCCTTTATGGATGTAATTATCAACTTATGATGCCTTTTAAATGATATTAAGGGGTATTATGGAGGCATGTTGAATTATATTAATTATGGATTGTTGTTCATATGTTGATATGAGGCAATTTGATGGAATAGTTGTGACAGAATGATAATGAGGAAGCGTAAAGGGTAAAAGTGGTGTGAAATGTTATTGGTTTATGATGTATTGGTCAATGTGTGGTATGTTATGGTATTGTTGATATGGTAATGCAGTGGATTATGTTGTAAAGGATGAAATGATGCTATATAGCAGTCACGTAACTTATTGTCATTTTATGCACTTGTAAGGTGGTTGATTGTTAATGTAAGCCCCGTTATGTACTTGTATTGTAGAGTGAAACGTAAGAAAGGAGCTGGACTATTGTATTCATATCTAGGCTTGTATATTCATACTTGGAAGTGAAGGTATGTAAGGTTACTCTTTATGTATCCTTCTGCAACTCATAGTATTCACATTGATGTTGTACTAGTTCATTCTGAAATGTCCTAAGGTATCCCAATTCTGGATATCAATTTTTATTAATTACATACTCCTTACTCATTGATCAATAGTGATTTGTATGACTCATGTTCTTTGGCATACGTTCCAAACTTCCTATAATGTAACGTTCTAAAGTTCTAAGGTTCCAATAAAGTACTGTTACCGATGTATCACTCTTAAAGTTACAAGAATGAAGTAATGTATAATTAGTTGTATCCATGGGGTGAAATAAACACCTGCATGATGATATCCATGGGGTGAAGGAAACACCTGCATAATGACCATCTCAACATTATGGGTGTATCCATGGGGTGTAATGAACACCTGCATGACGATATTATTTTCCCACTGATCAGTTGGGCCCGGGCAGTATATGATTAATGATTGACAAAGTAAAGTAAGGTAATGTAAAGAAGCGAAGAAAGTAATGAAAGTAATATGCGATGTTCCATATATACATATTGATGGCTTATCCATATTGGACATTCTCTTATAATTATTTTTCCATTTAAGTTCTTATGTATCGATACAGTTTCTTATTGCCTTACATTCTCAGTACATTCTTCGTACTGACCCCCTTGGGGGACTTACTTTACTTGCTGTAGGCATAGGTACTAGTAGACCTCCAGAGTAAGTTGCGGGTCATCTACTGATCTTTGGTGAGCTCCAGTTGGATCGGGGCTTTCCAAGTCACAGTTTTACATTGATTTTGGTAGTGTAAATGTTATGTAAAGCGGGGACTTGTCCCAAATTTAGGTTGGTCACGTATGTACTTCTGTTAGAGGATTTTGTAGACATATGTGGGTATATGAATGTAAAAGATGTATGTCCATTTTGACTTGATGGACCTAATGGCCAAGTTTCACGTATATATATATATCACATGTTCCATGATTTTCGCTATTAGCAGTTTATGTCCTTACGTGGTGGTGATGTTTCTAATGGCATGCATATGAATGGTCAGGAGTAAAGATTGGTTCTCTCGGGCCTTATCGGCTTCGGGTGCCAGTCCGTCCCGTTGGAATTCGGGGCGTGACACTAATTTATAATCTATTTAATTTTTTATTAAAAAAATAAATAATTTTTAATGATAAATACTATATCCAAAATACATTATTAATAGTATATATCCAAACAATCTCCCATTTAGATTTTTAACCATAATAATTGTTTGAATATACTATATCTAAATACATGGTTAATGTTATATACCACAACAATCTCCCACTTACACTTTTAACCATACATCTAACTTTTACAAGCATTCTTCTTACACGACTACAAAAGTCTAAAAGAACCTGCCAAGTTATCTTTTGGTACAACTTCGTCTAGTAGTGCTTTGTCGTAGTTGATTTGTTTTGAACTAAAATCTTCGGGAATTCTTTCATGAAGTTCTTCCAAGATTATACGTCAAATCGATCTTGGTTACTACTCTCCCACTAAGTCTAAGTACTACCACTATTATAGTCACACTATCAAATTTTTGATATCAACGACTTCATGTAGTAATCTTTGCTCAACATTATTTTCACTACTATGAGTAGATTTCCTTACATCCATTAACATTTCTCCCACTACTCAAATGTAATGGAACGTCAATTCTGACTTGTCGGTTAGATGTTCTTGAACTTCTAAATATTCATATGAATCATTTGTTAGGGACATGATTTATTAAATGTCCTTTTAAAAATCTAGCATTTGTATCAACTAATACCTTATTTCTTTAGGACAACAAAATAAACCTCCTTTCATTTTCTTTAGATATCTAATAAACATGCACATATTTGTTCTTAATTTCAACTAATATGTCTTTCTTTTCAGTACATGTCCGATGCAATCTAGACTTACATCCAATCCACAGTGTTATAAGTACCGAAGAAACTGACTTAGAGGAAATTAAATAATGTACTCCATAGTTCTTAGGACTTATCCAAAATTGAAAAAGAAACAAATACGAATAAGTCAACAATTAATCTTACCATCTCCATAAGAGGCTTATTTCTTTTCTCTTATGAGATAGATTAAATATTTTTCAGTTCAAGAGATATATCAATAGTAAAAGTCTAACACATCATTGCACTGTAAGAGATGAAATATTTATCAATCTCAATAACACAAAAGTTACAAGAGAAATAAACTTGCTATATATCTTTTATTTGGTTAGACACTGAAAATGAATTCTTTCTAACAAAAAGTACATGTACAGTGCATTCTTTTCAGTAATGTCTTATCTCTGCTATAAGCAACTCTTAAATTGAAGTAAGTGGGTTGAATTAAGATATGATTAATTTGAGAGATATGAACTTTAATTAGATCATCAGCTATATACATCCCACATACAACCATGCATATTGAATAGCTAGATTCGATAGGGAAACTTAACTACTCATCCAAACTATATGAGTCATATCATATAATTCACCCCATAAATTAAAATAGGATCAACTCAGATGGAGAGTAACTGTCAATTTAAGTCAAGTAAACATCCTATTTTATAAATCTCTGTTCCTTGAACCAACATATAACTCAGATGTAGAGTTAATACAAGTTATCAACAACAAGATATCAAAATTACAGTAATTAACAATAATGAATCTATCCGATGGGGAAAGAAGACCAATGTCAATATATAAACTCATTATATTATGTTATATATCAATGGAGACCATTGAGATTGAGCCCTACCGCCATTGTTTCATAAATTACCTAAAAACTCATCTACATAACTTCGAATGGACAAAAATAATATTACTCACAACATAGTTATATGTATTGACCATTGGGCCATTTTTGATGAATCTGCAAAATTCAGGTCAATCAAAGCTCATAAAAAATTAGAACATCAAGATCATGACCAATCAACGGTAGTTGATAGGAGGTCGATAGATAGTCTATTTTGGTGTATTTATTCATATCACATATCATCACTTATTAATGATAATCCGCGATTCTAGAAACCAAAATAATCGATGACAAAATTCTTCATGAAATAGTAGTTATATTGATCCAACATGTGAAACCCAAATGGAGAGTTAAGTCAAGTTATAAATTACTAGCTATTATACTAAGTAAACTTATAAGAAATCTATCTGATATGGCAGAAGACCTAAAGTCGACACATAAATTTATAATATCTCACTTAACACATGAATTAATTTTGATCATCACTTTACATGTTCGTTATGAAATTTCAAAATTGACCAAACATATAAACTCAAATGGAGAGTTAATACATTTTATCAATAACTAGAATTTTATCTAGTGAGCTTCTAATAAATTCATTCGATATGGAGGAAGACCTAAAGTCAACACTTAAATTTATTATCTCGCTTATAATTAAGCATGGATACCAAGAAATTAATTTTCATCACCACTTGATCACTAACAATCTATACATGGTGCATTAAAAATATTAATGACTTAAACAAAAGGACCGCTTGAAGAAAGCTCTTTGTTAGTCATAATTCTCAATCCATGCATAATATAATTTCATATGAAAATAAAATAAGAATATTCAATAATCTCAAATAAATAGTAGAAACTATTTATTAATAATGAATTCATATTCAAATAATATAACATGCATGTGAAATAAATTAATTATGATTCACACCACACCACATATGTATTCATGAATGTCAAATTTCGATGGTAAATGAACTATTCATGCAACATACATATATGATGTCAGATTTATTCACTTTAATAAATTAATTCTAAAGTTAACTCAGATGGAGAGTATACTTATTAATTAAAACCAAGTGAATATCATAATTGTTATCCCTAGTTGTATTGATCCAACATATAACTCAAATTGAGAGTTAAGACAAGTTATTAATAACTAGCGACTACATCTAGTAACAATCCATAATAAATTTATCCGATATGGAGGAAGAACTAAAGCCAACACGTAAATTTAATATTTCACTAGAATTTAGTCACGAAGACTATAGAGAACAATCTATTTCACCATTAGATAATAACCGATTTGTTTTCCTTAAACATTAATTTTTAGCAACTTAAAAATTTGACTAAAACACCATCTAAACGACCCTAAACAGCCAAAAACTGACATGATTCACTGCATAGTAGTGAGTATTACTTATTGGGTCATTTCTGATGAACCTACCGATTTCAAGTCAATCAGAGTTCGTAAAATTTCTGATCTCCAAATCTATGACCTAATTCAAAAAGAAACCAATTCGAGCAATTTAAAGAAAAATAATCTGATCTATATTCTTATTATAGTCTAATCATGTTTCACATTTAACATATTTAAGTCCGATATAAAGAATAGAGTTCTCATACTTATATCAAATTTTAATCTGACACACTATCTAAAACCAATCTTAATGGATGCGAATGAAGAAAAACTACAACATCCATAGAAAAGCAGTGAATATCGCTCCCCAGGTCATTTTCGATGGACCCACAAAAATTTAGTCAATTGGAAATGATGAAATTCATGACTGCCAAAATTTGATCGAATTTTGAAAACCTAACGGTTTTAGACATAGTTAAGGATTAAAAAAATTAATTTTTCTCCTTTTATAATTATATCATGAGCTCAAGGTATACATTTTGTTCTTCTGTGGTAAGACACAATCCTTGCTTACAATAAATTATCCTCCTAATTAATACACATGAGAATTCAAGATAGTGTATTTTCTCCATTTGGTCAAAAAACTTAATATCTCTTCTCTATTATTAATTACGTAGCACTAGTATTTAAAAGGTACATCATTTATCAGTGGATAAAATACCACCACTAGCATACACTAATTAGGACATGTTTTTCACAATACATTGAGAATAGTTTACCGACTCAAATAAATAAATCATTTTTATTAATATGCATATATTGGTATTATCTCACATATACAAAGCTATTAAAAATTTGCAATGATTTCAAATAAATAGACGACTTTAATAGTAACTATTTATTAATCATAAAACTCTTAATCTATCTAATATAACATACATGCAAAATTAAAATAAAGCTCATACCACCGATAATGTACTGCAACCATACCAATTAAAATATATGAATATTATTTAAAATTGGTTCAATGCCTAATCAATGTTTGTGCACCGAAACCCTTTTGCACAATTTAAGCCAAAAACATGTAATGTCAGTTTGGACCAAGGCTCAAACCCCAACTAAATATAGTGAAAAGCTTCTAGGATAATAAGTAAAAATCCATAGTTGTTCCTTGATTCACATATTACACCAGTAACTTAATAGGGTCCTTGTTCTTAGTTCAAAACATGGAAAATAAAAGTACCCTACGTAAATCCAAACTAGTGGAAAAAATCCACTTTTGTCATCAATTACCTAGCCTGGTTCTTTTCTTTCTTCCATCTTTTAATTAACAATCACGACAAAATTAACTAATTCAAAAACTTCTCCACTTTGCACAATCTATGTAGCACCGCCCTAAACCCTAATGATCTGTTCCACCATTAAAGTCCTTTCAATCATATTATATTCAATATATCAAAAGGATGTATAACTACATATAACACAATGCAAAGCAGACTAACACAATTCATGATTGTTACAGTAAAAAGGAAAACAAAGAGAATTAACCACTTTGTAATAAATAGTCTACCATGATAATGGTCGACCCAAAGTAAAACCAGTGTCTTTTTCTTTTCTTTTACTCATGTTTATCAACCGTTAAACCAAATTCAGAGAAAACGGTGTATGTAATAATCATACATAACCACACATATGTAATTCTAGCTTATCTATTTAGATTCAAGCATGGATCTGATACCAATTTTTTGAAAACAGGCTTATGCAGCGGAAAGAAATAATCAGGATCACTAGCATGTAATATAGACAATACATAATCACAGATTCTAATCAAACATAAAATCAATACCCATATCTTGAAGAGAGAGTGTGATCCCAAATCAACCTTCTAGCACGAGCAAAAACCTTCCACGTGATCATCTTCCAGATCTATGATGTTCTGCTATGTGATCTGAATACTATCAGAATAAGCGAAATTCATTTGGGTGAATTTCTCATGGAAAAACACAGGAAAACCTATTCATCCTTGATGGAATAAGATCAATATATATAGACACAAGTTTATGATTTTAAATCCTTTTCCAAACCTGCTTGGTCTTTTTTTCCAGCCAAAAAATAAATTCCTATTTCTTTTCCACCAAGAAATAAATTCCATTTAATTCCTAATTATTCGGTCACAACAGGGACCATAAATTAGATTAGTGTGGCTTCCAATTATGGTATTAATTCACAAAATGAATGAATTAAACTACCATAATAAATTATAGATTATTCCACTAAAAATTCATAATTGCACTCCTAGTTATAATTTCTAAAGCATTCATTAAATCTTATTTAACTCCCCATGTTAAGATTACAGACACCAATCAATCGAATTAATTTTTTTATTATTTAATTTATTAATTAATTTGATCCTTTATTCATATGCTTAACTAATTTCATGTGACGGATACAAAATCCACCTACTGGATTTTTACATGAAAACTTATAAGAAACCATAAAGGGGTATCATCAATCTCAAGGCCGAGACATAGATTTTATCAACTAATCTTTATTTCACAAATGTCATTTGTTATCATCCAACCTATCGGGAACATTTTAACCCATAAAAGAGTTTCACCCTTTGATAGATCAAGACAATAAACAAATGACATTGATCATAATAATTATATCAAGATTAAGAATATAAGTACATTTAATAATCTAGAGAAGTAGTTTATAAATATTCTGAACATGAACAATCATCTCTACTTGGTCGTTCAATACACACAAAGTATAGTAGCACAAGAAGTTAGAATACGACCATTCCCATAATCAAGATTAGATTATATTTAATCTGGTGCTACAATCATCAAGATGTTTGTCCAACTTCATCTTTGCTTATGAACATAATAGTTATACTTATAAGAACTAATGATGTCACAACCCAATTTCTCAGGTCATGATGGCACCTACTCTAATCCACCAGTAGATAAGCCAAACCATAGCCCAGAACGTCAAGTAATGGGATGACGGGCGAAAAATAAATGAAATACAAGGGTGAACCTAATATACAACAATAATATAAGCAAAAGCAAAGATATATATATATAGACATAACATGTTGTACAAGAGAGGGAGAGGACAAATTGAAATCCTCCCAAGACCTGGTAAGGTCGGTACTAGAGCCACTACAACAACAAGAAGAGTACTATACAGTATCAAAAATATACAAATATACAAAAGTCTAGGAATGCAAAAGATTATAGCTGAAATAGATGGAAGAGGATCAGCCTCGTACACTAGAAAGCTCACCCCATCTCCGGATCAGTAGCAGGGCCTGAGAATAACGTCAACATCGATGGCTCGTACTCAAATCTACATCAGGAAAAAGAGGCAAAAGTGCAGCATGTGTACCAAAGCAGCGGGTACTCAGTAGACATCATCGGCCAACTGAGCTCAAATATAGTAAAAGCATAAATATATTGCGAGTGTGTAAGTTAAATCAACAGTAACATGGGTAAAATGTAAATATCTACTATACTAAACAAGTATAATAACAAAAATAAATAACTTAAAACTAAGAAAGACGAGCTAACTATAACCTAAGTGGTTCCCCATAAGCCTAGAAGGCATACACAAGAAGACAATTAACCCTATCGAGCCCCCATAAGCCGACGGGTGCAGACAAGAAGTAAACTAAAGTAAGATGCATAAGTAACCCGTAGCTGAACCAATCTCAGGTAACCTTTTGATCCCAAATCTATGATAAAAATATCTAGATGTGCACCGAACTTGAACCGACACCAATTGGTAGTAACGAGAGGCCAGACGTTGAGCTCAAATCAGAAATAGTGGGTAATAACAAGAAGCCACATGAATCATGTACAACAGAACTCAGTACCACTGTCAAAACTCCCAGAACAACCATTATCATCACCAAAACATCCCGACCATATCATAACCAGATGCCGAACTCAAACCTAAACTCACAGTAACCACACCATAACCAGAAATAAGTGATCCCATATATAGCCAACCTCAAGCATAAATTGATACCCAACTGATACCAGAAATCATAAATAGTAACCATAACCATAATCATAACCGATACCAGAATCATGCTAGAACTCATAATAATAATAGCAATAAAGTATATTCTGAACTTAAACCGAAACTGAAATGTATTTATATAGAAATAAGCATAACTAACTAACAGTAAGAAATTCAAGGTTTCCAATCCTATCTCCAGACCATAAGGTCATAAATACAAATCTCAAATGGGTAAGTCCACTAAGGCAAGGCAAGTCCCAAATACTAGGTCAAGAGGTGCGGTACAGGATCAGTTACTATTCTACCTAGGAAAAAAGAGCTAAAATAGGCCAAAAACCTAAATCTAAGTCCAACTCAACCCAAGGTAATAGCCTATAGTAGTAGTCAGGAGTCTAATTAAGCCTAAAGAATTTTCATGTCAGAGTACACTATCTAAAAAGGGTAGTGGGGCCCACTACAGGATCCTAATAACCAAACCTAAACCAAAACCTACCCGAGTCTAGTCTAAGGCTTTCCTATCCCATCCCAAGGTACTAATAGCAATAAACCTAGCCCTGAAGGATGATAATGCACTATACTAGGAGAGAACGGGACCAAAATCTACAGAAACGGGGCCCTAACCGGCTAAATAAAGAAAAAGAGTACTAAAATGGTACCAGGCTAAAACTACCTGCCCAAAACTAGCATAATCGTATACTAATACCATAAGTAATCTCAATCTAAAAGTAGGGCAAACCTAGCCTACCTGGAAGCCACCGAATGATTGCTAAATCCTCTAAATTTGAGCTTTCCCCTTTCAAGAGGCCTCCGTGAGCTGCCACGCTATCAAAATAATGATACATGTATTAAGATGAGAAAAATGATACCTATATTGCATATATACGCTCCAGGTCAGAAATTGGACAAAAAATCCCACGTAGGTCCCACTTGTGGAATCGGGAAATTGAAACCACCATAGCGTCCCTTCCAGCTCAAGGTTCAATTGCCACATATTTTTTGGCTAAAATCGAGCCCAAAATAGTCTCTAAGTCAGTCCCACGAAATCCCATAAAATAAAGAATTAAGCTACTAATTTAAGCAGAAATTGAGGCGATTACTTACGAATTAACGATACTAAACCACTCGCAAATGCTATCTTGAGCTCAAACTAGCTTCACATGCTCAATACCTCACTTAATCGGAGATTGCAATGTCTAAAATGGTGGTCTACACATAGATAGATGAGTTGGAAGAAGAGAATGAAATATTTATATAATACCAGCGATGGCGCTTTAGCGGAAAAATGACTGCAAAAGCGCCCTAGGATCGCTAAAGTGACCCTATCCCAGTTGGCAGGCTCCTCTAAAGCACTCTAGGGCTGCTTTAGTAGCTACCTCTTAAGAGCACAAGAGGTCGCTAAAGTAGCAAGGCCAAGGCTGGTCAAGCTCCATTAAAGCAATCCATGGTCGCTAAAGCGGTCCCCTGTCTGCTTAAGCGGCTGCACCAGATACTTGGCACCAGCCAAGTTTAGCTAGTCCCAACGGACTCTGACTGGGTGCTCGAGATTGGTTTGAAATCTTGTGCTTGCAAAACAACCATGATACGCTACCAAATTTGACATTTTAAACTCAACGGTGCCATCAAAATTTTCATACGGGGTTATTTTGTTAAAAAGTGGGTCCCATACCCTAATGGTCATTATAACAAAATTTCACCCAATAGTCCAAAATGAGTGCAGAAGCCTCGGGATCCAGACCAACGATATCTCTAGCTTAAAATAGATATTTTCAAGCTGATGAAACTGTCAGCTATGGCATCCAAGGTCGTTCACCTGTGGTTTATGCCCGAGACCCTATTCATAACTTTAAAAGCTCTAACACAGGAAAATAGCTCTAAAAACCAAATGAACTACCCAATAACCGAACTGTCAGTCCCAGCAAGTCATAAATGACCAGGGGAAGCTGTAGGAAAGATCTAAAATTAGAAAAAGAATGAAAACATAGGAAATGACCGGGAGGGTCATTACAACATCCACTACTAAAAGGACTTTCATCCGCAAAAGTAAAGGATCAAGATATACCTGAAGGCTCGATAGGTAGGGATACTGGGCCATCATATCATGCTCAATCTCCCAAGTAGCCTTCTTTACTGGGCGGTGTCTCCACTGAACCTTAACTATAAAATGTCTCTGGAGCGCAACCGCCTGACATCTCTGGCCCAAATAGACACAGGCTCCTCTGTAAAAGTCAACCTCTTATCCAACTCAACTAAGTCCCACCAAAGCACGTGTGACTCATCCAAAATATAATGCCACAGCATAGACACATGGAAAACTAGATGGATAGCTGAAAAAGCTGGAGGGAAAGCCAACTCATATGCTACCTCCCAAACTATCCATGGAATCTCAAATGTTCCAATATACCTAGGGCTGAGTTTGCCCCTTCTATCAAATCTCATCATGCCCTGCATGAGCGATATTCACAGAAATATCTTGTTACCAACTCTGAACCTTAACGTACGAAGTCTACAGTTAGAACAACTCTTTTGTATGCTTTGAGCTGCCTGTAGCCTATCCTAAATCACTTAAACCTGGTCCAAAGACTCACGAAGTAAATCTATACCACGGGCCCTAACCTCATAAGTCTCAAACTAACTTACTAGAGACCGACAACGCCTACCATATAATTCCTCGAATAGAGCCATCTGAATACTCGAATGGTAGCTTTTATTATGTGCAAACTCTGTTAAAGCTAAAATCTGATACCACTGACCTCCAAAATCCAACACAGAAGCGCTGAGCATATCCTTTAAAACTTGAATAGTCTGCTCTGACAGCCCATCAGTCTGGGGATGAAAAATGGTGCTAAGATCAACCTAGGTACCCAACTCCTCCTGAAATGTCCTCCAGAAGCTAAAAGTGAACTAAGATCCTCGATCTAAAATAACGGACACGGGTACTCCATGAAGGCAAACCAACTCTCAAATATAAATACGAGCAAATCTCTCGACACTAAAGGAAGTTTGAATAGGGATGAAATAGGTAGATTTGGTCAATCGATCCATGATGACCCAAATATTATTGGAATTAAAAGAAATGCGAGGCAAACCACCTATAAAATCTATAGTAACTCTCTCTCATTTCCACTTGGGAATGGGCAGCCTCTGAAGTAATCCACCAGGTCTCTGATGATCTGCCTTTACCTACTGATAACAAAGGCACCAAGACACAAACTCTGCTATATCTCTTTGCATACCACTCCACCAGTAATGCTGCCTCAAATCCCTATACATCTTAGTTGTCTTGGGGTGAATAGAATACGTGGAGCTATAAGCCTCACGAAGTACACCTAGATCAAATCTCCGACCCTCGAAACACAAATCCAACCATCATACCTCAGAATACCCTCAGTATATAAGGTAGCCCTCCTAAATTCACCTCTCAACACCTACCCTTGAATACTATGAAGCCTTTTATCCTCCAAATGACGACCCCAAATCTGCTCCAACAAGGTAGATCTGGCCTCAACACTAGCAAGAATCCTCCTGGGGTCAGAAATATCAAGAAGAACCATCGTGTTGGCTAGGAACTAGATATCCAAAGCCAACGACCACTGAGAAACTAAAATAAAGGCCAGCTACCCATACTCACCGTCTTCCATCTCAAGGCATCTGCTACTATATTTGCCTTGCCCAAATTGTATAGAATACAGCTATAATAGTCCTTCAACAACTCAACCCATCTATGTTGCCTCGAATTAAGATCTCTTTAGGTCATATATACTGATGACTATTGTGGTCAGTGAAGATCTCACAAAAAACACCATACAAGTAGTGCCTTCAAATCTTAAGAACAAAAACTACCGCAGCCAACTCCAAACATAAGTGGTGTAATTGCACTCGTGCACCTTCAGTTGCCTTAATGCATATGCAAAAAAATTTCCCCACTACATCAGAACACTCCCTAAACCAACACTAAAAGCATCACAGTAGATGGTGAACCTCTCACTCTCAATTGGAAGAGTCATAATAGGAGCTAAAGTAAGCAAGTCCTTGAGATTAAGTAAGCTCGCCTCACAACTTGCGGACCACTGAAATGGAACCACCTTCCTAGTCAAACTGGTCATAAGGGTTACAATAGAAGCAAATCACTCGATGAACTGCCTGTAGTAGCCTGCTAACCCAACAAAACTGCAAACCTCAGTAAGAGACGTAGGCCTCGCCCAATCAAGAATAACCTCAATCTTTTTTGGGTCTACCATAATACCATCCTTAGACACCATGTGACCCAAGAAAGCTACAGACTCAAGCTAGAACTTACACTTTGAGAATTTGGCATAAAGCCTATGATCTCTCAAAGTATGGAGCACAATCCTCAAATCTTGCTAGTGCTCCTCCCTACTCTTTGAATATACAAGGAGGTCATCAATGAAAATGTTCATGAAGGATTCCAAATAAGGCCTGGAAATGTGATTCATCAAATCCATAAATATTATTGGGGCATTGGTCAACTCGAAAGACATTACCAGGAACTCATAATAGCCATAACGAGTCATGAAGGCTGTCTTAGGGATGTCCTCATCCCGAATCCTCAACTAATGGTAACCATACCTCAAATCAACTTAGAAAACATCGTTGCACCTTGAAGCTGGTCAAATAAATTATCAATATGAAACATAGGATACTTATTCTTCACTGTCACCTTATTAAGTTGCCTGTAGTTGATACACACCCGCATCGAACCATTTCTTTTCTTTCCAAATAGAATTGGATCACCCTAAGATAATTCACTTGGTCTGATAAAACCCTTACCCTTACAATTCTAAAGCTGAGTATTATACTCATTTAGCTCAGCAGGAGCCATATAATAAGGAGCCATAGAAATGGGTCAGGTGCTCAAATTGAGGTCAATAACAAACTCTCTATCATGCTCATGGGGAGGGCCAGGTAGGTCAGTAGGAAAAACATTAGGAAAATTATGAACAACATGAATGGATTCAAGCAAAGGACTCACAGCACTAACGTCCCGAACATAAGCAAGGAATGACTCACAACCCATCGATACCAGTCTCCTAGCCCAACATAAGAAATAATCTCTATCGGTGCATGGCTAAAAGAACCCTTCCACATAACTGGGGGTATACCAGGCATAACTAAGGTAACAGTCTTGGAGAAGCAATCCAAGATCGCAAGATAGGGGGATAACCAGTCCATGCTTTGAATCACATCAAAATCCACCATATCTAACACGATGAGATCAACCCAAGTATCAAACTCTTGAATAGTCACCAAATATGACCTATGTACCTGATCCACTACTAAAGAATCACCCACAGGGGTAGCTACATACAATGGCACAGATAAAGACTCCGAAGATAACCCCAACCATGGTGCATAATTAGCAGAAACATACAAAAATATAGATCTGAGATCAAATAAAGTAAAAACTGGTTGATGGCATACTAAAATCATACTTGTAATTACAGTATCCAAAGCCTTAGCCTCCAGCCTACCAAGTATAGTATACAAATGGCCCTGTCTTCTATCGGACTGGGTGCCTGCCCGACCACCTATCCTACCTGCCTGAGGACCACCTCTAGAAACCTGGGTACCACCCCTAACCAGTGATGGCACCGATCTGATTGGCTGAGCACTCTGAACTACAGGCTCAATCATCCCATGACGGGGGAACTCTCTAGCAAAGTGACCAACAACACTACGCTCATAACAAGCACCTAACAACCTTCTTTTTATAGAAGGTTCGGCTGACCCAGAATGGCCACTATGGCCTGATGAACCTAACTAAACACCCCTCACTAGTTGACCAGTACTCTGACCAACCAAACTACCATAGCTGGGTTGACTCCCATCTAAAATCTGAAGTGCTAACTTAATAAGCCTACTAGGCTAACCCTGGTGCTGATTAGACTGATGTTGGGGGTTCCTACCGTGAAATCCTTGGCCTCTGAACTGTGAGCTATTGTGGATCCTAATGTAACTACCATGATAACGGGCCCTCTTATCGTTAGCCCCAAGCCTCCTAATATATCTCCCCAATAGTGTAGACATGGTAATCAATATCAGTAAATGACTTCTATAAAGTCACCAAACTTTGAGTAGCCCGGTGGAGTGGTAGTCTTAACCCTCTAATGACACCAAATCCTCTCGTAATCTGTACCAAAATCATAGTAGCATGTCGAGCTAACTCATTAAACCTTGCCTCATACTCGACAACAGTCATAAAACCCTATCTCAATGCAGAAAACTTATCCCTAAGGTGCTAGCACATGCTGCGAGGAATGAACTTCCCTAAGAAAGCCTCAGAGAATTGATTCCAAGTAACAGGTGGAGATTCAGCTTGCTTGGATACAAGATAACCTCTCCACCACTATCTTGCTTCCCGATCAAGCTAGTAAGTAGTATAATCAAAGCTGCGACATATAACTAATCCTTAATTATGCAACCCCTTCTCACAACTAGTCAGAAACTCATAAGCATCCTCTTCTGGGGCCTCGACAAACCTAGGTGGAGTCAATCTCAGAAATCTATCCAATATCTTCTACTCCTCTACGGTCATAATTGGCTGGACTACTATTGGCTGCAAAACTATCGATGCTGGAGGAACCTCTACTCTTGGACCCGCAGCTGTAGGTTGTTCCCCTAAACTAATACCACCCTAGGCTGCTATTTGAGCCCTATCTATCGACGGACCACCAACTAACCCCAATAACTAAACCAAAGCATCTCTAAGTACTACGAAAGATATAATCCTAGGTGGGGTCTAGGCTGTCCCCTGACCTATCTGTTGTTTTGGCAGCGGTATCTCTGGTGTTATCTTTGGTTCAGGAGTAATAATATGATCTAGTAATGGCTCCCTAGCCCAATCTCAACCTCTGGGTTAATCTCTGCCATAAACTAGTGCTCTAGCAGTAGGCTTGGGGTCCTGATCCCCGGCTGGCATACCCCGTGTCCTAACCATCTGTAAAAGAGTGAAACAAAATAAGAATTGGAAAAAAGATGAGATTTTTCTTAAAAATGACCTGTAGCCTCTCGAAGATAAGATACAAATGTCTCTGCACCGATCCGCAGGATTTTCATAAATATTGGGTCTTGTACCAACAATATCGATGAACCTAGGCTCTGATACCAAAATGTCACGACCTAATGTCTCAAGTCATGATGTCACCTACTATAACCCACCAGTAGGTAAGCCAAGCCATAGCCCGAAACGTCAAGTAATGGGCTAACGGGTGGAAAATAAATGAAATACAAGGGTGAAACTAATATACAACAATAATATAAGTGGAAAAAAATATATATATATATAATTATATATATATATATATATATATATATATATATATAACAGGATGTACAATACAGAGATAGCACAAAATGAACAAAATGAATCCCTCCCAAGACCTGGTAAGATTGGTACTAGAGCCACTACAACAAAACAAATAGTACTAGATAGTATCCAAAATATACATATATACAGTAGTCTTGGAATGCAAAAGACTATAGCTGAAATAGATGGAGAAGGATCAGCCTCGGACTCTAGAGAGCTTACTCCTTCACCGGATCAGTAGCTGGTCCTGGGAATAATGTCAACGCCGGTGGATCATACTCAAATATGCATCAAGGAAATGATGCATAAGTGTAGTATGAGTACTAAAGAAATAGGTACTCAGTAGACATCATCGGTCAACTGAGCTTAAATGTAGTAAAAGAATAAATATAATGCGAGTGTGTAAGTTTAGTAAACAGTAACATTAGTAAAATGTAAATATCTACTATACTAAACAAGTATTATAACAAAAATAAATAACTCAAAATAAATAAAGATAAGCTAACTATAACCTAACTGGGCCCCCATAAGCCTAGATGGCACACACAAGAAGATAATTAACCCTATTGAGTCCCCATAACCCCGCGGTTGCAGATAAGAAGTAAACTAAAGTAAGAGGCATAAGTAACCCATTGCTGAACCGATCTCAGGTAACTTTCTAATCCCACATCCATGATAAAAACATCTAGGTGTGCACCAGGCTTGAACCGACTCCAATAGGTAGGTAATAACGAGAGGCCATATAAATCATGTGCAACTAAACTCAATAACACTGTCTGAACTCCCATAACAACCATAATCATCACCAACACATCCCGATCATATCATACCCAGATGTCGAACTCGAATTAGAACTCACAGTAACTATACCGTGACTAGAAATAAGTGATCCCTTAAGTAACCAACCTCAATCGTAAATTGATAACCAACTCATACTGCAACTCATAAATAGTAACCATAACCATAATCGTAACCAATGCTAGAATCGTGCCAAAAATCATAATAATAGTAGCAATAAAGCATATGTTGAACTCTAACCGAAAATGAAACACATTTATATAGAAATAAGCATAACTAGCTAACAAGAAGAAATTCAAGGTTCTTAAGCCTATCTCCAGACCATAAGGTCATAAATACCAATCTCAGGCATGTAAGTCCACTAAGGCAATACGGGGCCCAATACTAAGTCAAAAGTTGAATTACTGGATTAGTTACTATATTACCCGGGAAAAAAGAGCTAAAATAAGTCGAAAACCTAAATCAAAGTCCAAACCAACCAAAGGTCATAGCCTAAAGTAGTAGTCTGGAGTCTAACTAATCCTAAAGAATCTTCATGCCGGAGTAAACTGTCTAATAAGGGTAGTGGGGCCAATTACAGGATCCCAATAACCAAACCAAAACCAAATACTACCCGAGTCTAGTCTAAGGCTTTCCTAAGAGTCTAGTCTAAGGATTTCCTAAGAGTCTAGTCTAAGGCATTCCTATCCCATCCCAAGGTACTAATAGCACTAAACCTAGCCCTAAAGGATGATAATACACTATACTAGGGGAGAATGGGCCTGAAATATACCAAAATGAGGCCCTAAGCAGCTAAATAAAGCAAAAATGTACTAAAATGGTGCCGAGATAAAACTACCTACCCAAAACTAGCACAATATTATACTAATATCATAATTAAGCTCAATCTAAAGGAAAGGTAAGCCTAGCCTACCTGGTCGCCGTCGAACACCCGTCGAATCCTCTAAACCAGAGCTTTCCCCTTTCGAGAGGCCTCCGAGAGCTACCATACTATCAAAACAATGATCCATGCATCAAGATGAGAAAAATTATACCCACATTGCGTATAAATGCTTCGAGTCAAAAATCAGACTAAAAATCCCATGCGGAGCCCGCTTGTAGAATTATAAAATTGAAACCATTACAGTGTCCCACGCAGCTCAAGGTTAAATTGCCAAATAATTTTGGCTAAACCCAAGCCCAAAATAGGCTCCAAGTCATTCCCACAGAATCCCATAAAATAAAGAACTAAGTTACTAATTTAAGCGGAAATTGAGGCAAGTACTTACGAATTAACGATGCTAAAACACTAAAAAATTCTACACTGAGCTCAAACTAGATTTACATGCTCAATACCTCACTAAATGAGAGCTTACAATGTCTAAAATGGTGGTCTACTCTTAGTTAGATTAGTTGGAGAGAATGAAATATTTATATAACACCAGCAATGGCCGCTTTAGTGGCTTAATAACTACTAAAGCATTCACCGCTAAAGTGCCCAAGGTTTGCTAAAGCGACCGTACCCCAACTGGCCAGGCTCTACTAAAGCGCTCAAGGGCCGCTTAAGCGCCCAAGAGGCCAAGTGGAAAGGCCAAGGCTGGTCAAGCTTTGCTAAAGAGGCCCAGGGTCGCTAAAGTGGATAGTGTTAAAGTGGTCCCCTGGCTGGTTAAGGGGTTGCACTAGATACTTGGCACCAACCAAGTTTAGCTAGTCCCTACGGACTCCGATTGGGTGCTCGAGATTGGTTTAGAATCCCGTGCTCGTAAAAGAACTATGCTACCCTACCAATTTTGACATTCTAAACTCAACGACACTATCAAAATTTCCATCTATGGTCATTTCAATAAAAAGTGGGTTCCACACCCCTAAGGGTCGTTTTAACCAAATTCCACCCAATAGCCCAAAATGAATTCGAAAGCCATGAGACTTGGACCAAGGGTCCCTCTAGCCTAAAATCGATGTTTTGGAACTGATGAAACTGTTAAAAATGGCATCCAAGGCAGTTTACTTGAGGTTTAGGCCATTTACAGAGAAATGGCTCTAAAAACCAAACAAACTAACCGGTAACCAAATTATTAGTCCCAACAAGTCATAAATAAGCTAGGGCAGTTGTGGGAAAGCTCTAAATGGGGTAAAATCATGGAAAAATAGAAAATGACCTTAAGGGTCATTACACATGATTTAATATTCTATGTATAAGCTAAACTCTATAAATAAAATCATCTACAATATAAGTAAATAAACACATAGTCAAATATATGATCTATTTAATTCTTTATTAAAAATAAATAAATATTTTTTTATGATAAATACTATATCCAAAATACATGGTTAATAGTATATATCCTAACATACTACTGACTCAAGCCAAAACTCATACTTTGAGAACTTGGCATACAATCACTAGTCCCGTAAAGTTTGGAGCACAATCTTATATACTGTTCATGTTTCTCCCTACTTCTCGAGTAAACTAGGATTTCATTGATGAACACTATAACAAATGAATCTAAGTAGGTCCTGAACATATGGTCTATCAAATCCATAAATAATGTTGGGGTATTGATTAAACCAAGAACTCATAGTGGTCGTAATGAGTCCTAAAGGAAGTCTTAGGGATGTCAGTTTCCCTAATCCTCAACTGGTGGTATCCTGACCTTAAATTTATACTAGAAAAACATAGTTGCACCCTAAAATTGGTCAAACAAATCATCAATATGCATCAGATACTTATTTTTAATAATTACCTTATTTAGTTGTCAATAGTTAATATATATCTGCATCATACCATCTTTCTTATTCATAAATAATATAGGATCACCTCATAGAGAAATACTAGCTCTGATTAACCCTTTGCCTAGATAATCATAAAGCTACTATTTTAACTTCTTCAACTTTATCAGTGTCATCTGATATGGCAGAATAAAAATAGGCTAAGTGCCGACTCAATATTAATGCTGAAGTCGAATCACTATTAGGTAGAAGCCAGATAAATTAGTAGGAAACACATCAGCAAACTCACTAACCATGGGAACTAACTCAGGTGAAGGAGTTTTGGCACTAGTATCACGAACATAAGTAAGATAAGCCAAACACTCTTTCCCTACTAACCGTCTCACTTGAATGCATGATATGATCCCTCTTAGTACACTACTATCGGTACCCTTCTAAATAATCTAAGGGATACAAGACATAGCCAATGTGATAGTCTTGGTAAAAAAATCCAAGACTGCATGATATGGAGACAACCAATCCATGCCTAGAATAAAATAAAAATCAACCATATCTAGGATAACAAGATCTACCAAAGTGTCATACCCTAAGACAGTCACCACACAAGACTAAAACACTCGATCTAGTTTTAATGAATCACATATGGGAGTAGCTACATGCATAAGCACAGGCAAAGACTCACATAACAAATCTAGATGAGTAGCAAAGTATGCAGACATATTAGAATATGTAGAGCCTAGATCAAATAACATAGAAGCTAGTTGATGATAGATGGAGATCTTACCTGTGATGACGGTATCTGAAACTTGTACGTCAGGCCTACCTAGAAAAGCATACAATTAACCACGTCCTCCCCTAAACTGAGTACCTATGCACCCACCTATATGTCCTGACTGAGATCCACCTCTATTACCCTATGGAAGACACCTCATACCTTATGCACCACATCTAGCTAAAGATAATAGAGCCTAGGGGCCTGAACCTATTGACTATCTTCCTTTTTGTAATGACCTTTCCCATGTATTTTCAGCATTTTGAGCCTTCCCATACTGTCCACAGGTCACTTGTGAGGACTTTCGGTTCAGGTATCAAATAGTTCATTTGGATTTTAGGCTCAATTCCCTATTTTGGAGCTTTCGCTGTTAATAAATTGGTCTAGGACAAAAAATCCTAGTAAATGGCCTTGAATGAGAATTTTAGCAGTGCCATCATCTCCAAAATGTTAATTTTAGGCTAGGGGGACCCTTGGTCTGGGTCCTGAGGCTTCCAGGCTTATTTTGGGCTATTGGGTAGAGTTGGTGAAAATGGAACTATAGGTATGGGGCCCATATTTTATCGAAACAACCTCAATTGGAAATTTTGATGGTTTTTTTGGGTTTGGAATTTTGAATTTGGCATGAAAGCATAGTTTGTTTACATACACAGGGTTTTGAATTAATCCCGACCACCCGGTCGGAGTTCGTTGGGACTTAGGTTTTTGCTCATGCAGTAGCACCTGGTGTAGGCTACCCTTCCCCTTTGCATTCACGAGGAGTTGACCATATTTGTGAAGCGCTAAGTCTTTGACCTTTGCGATCGTGAGCCTTCTTTCTTGTTCGCGATGAAGGGTCAGTCGGACCAGGTCCAGTCTCTTCTTTATGATCGCGAAGACTTCATTACGTTTGTGATGACCTTCTCAAGTTGCTTATCATGATCGTGGTTATTTCCCTACATTTGTGATGAACAATTTCTCAGTCCTTCGCAATCACGACCAAGGGGCCTCGCATTTGCAAAGGGTAACACCTGGCCCTATATATTATTAGCTTCCCCAAAAATCCATCATTTTTCTCACTCTTTTCTGCCATTATTAGACTTGTAAGCTCAAGATCATGTGGGAAATTATTAATTGGAGCAGGGATTGAGTTCGGGATGCATTGGTGATCATTTTTACATCATTATTCCATAAGTTTCGCCTCAATTATCCGATAAATTCTAGAGTTAATCTTTGTTTATCCTTAGCTCTTGGGGATGCTTTGAAACCCAATTGATACCTCATTAGTGCTCAATTTTAAGGCATGAATTCCTCGTCCTTTGAGGGAGCTCGTGATGGATTCAATTCTAAAATTCCATTTACGGGTCCCATAGTCCTATTTTTTACCCGATTTTAGGTCCAAAGTTAAATATTCCAATATGGGTCTCATTTTACTCATTGATAGTTCGACATCATTCCTAGGAGGTGGAGCAAAGATAAGCAATTTGTGGATGGTTTGGCACTGCGGTTAGGCATTGATATAGGCTTTGATCTACTCTTCTCATCAGACTATGTATTTTATTGATTACATGCTAGGTGGATTTATAAGATAGGGTTAGGGCTAGTTGTATTATTATTTGGCCTATTTAGGAGATTTAGTATAGAATAGTAACTTGAGCCTTAGCCTAGAATACCTACTGTAGTTTTAGTATGTTGTTAAGCCTGATTATATATGCATACGACCTTAGGTTGTCACTGATAATCCTTAGAGTCGGAGTTGGAGTAGCACTTACCCATTTCGATGTTATTCCTCAGTTAAATTCACCTAGTAGAATGATATTTCCTGTTGATCCCACTTCTGACCTTCTACATACACGAATATACTCTTATTATTTTGTATATTACATTATTAGTCCTGAGGCCTTATTTATGAGACCATGGATGTCAGTTTAGTTCTTTATGCATTAAAGGATTTATGGCTTGGTTTATAGACATTTCGGTGCTTACATTTGCTTTGTTTGGATACTATGCATTCATTATCCACATTCTCATGCTTATTTTAGCCGATTAAAGTCCCTTTTACTAGAATACATACCTGTTTTCCCTCAGGCTAGTATATGGTTAACCTTTAGGACTAGACTTAGCTCTTTTATTGCCTTGGGATGGGATTGAGAAACCTTATCTTAGACTCAGGTAGGTGTTTGCCTTAGGTTGAGTTTTTAGGCTCCGATAGTGGGCCCTACTACCCTTTTTAGTTAGAATGCTTTGAACGACTCTCCTTTAGGATTAGTTGGGCTTATGATTATTTCTTTAGGATATTACCTTGGGGTTGTGCTGAGTTAGACTTGATTGCATGCCTATTTTTCTCCTTTACCCTTAGGGAGGGCAGTAACTGACCTTTTACCTTTCCTCGCTGATCAAGTAATTAGAACTCACCTAGATTTAGAAGATTTAAGCGTTTGAGACTAAATTTTTATGAATAAATTTCTTTGTGATGGGCTTAGGACCCTTGGATTATCGCTAGTTGTGTTATGGTTAAGATTTCCGATTCGAGTCCGACATCTGTTTATTATTTTGGTTTTTAGAGCCCTGGCACTCGATTATGGTTGTTACTTGGGATTTCTGGCAGTTGTGTATAGTTCTCTTCTGGGAGTTCCACTAGTTGTAAATGGATCATCAGGCCTCTTGTTATTACCCTATGGTTCCGATTTGAACCTCACTATCGTTATCGTACAATTATGGATCATTGATCTAGGGCGTATTTATACGCCCTATTACCGACTTCGACCCATCTTTACATTAATTCTGAGAGCAATAAGTGCATATTTTGTATTGTTTTAATGGAATATTTGATGTTGTGCTAATAAATGTGATTGGACACTTGTAGGTGAAATTTGCAACTATTTAGAGTGTTTTTGGCGTGGAAAGCGAGGCTTGGAGGACTTACAAGTGAAGGATATTAAAGAGAAGAGGCAAGCCAAAGATTTGAAATTGAAGAATCCAACCAAATCTGTAAACAAAAGTCAAAGAAAAAAATCAGATTTTAATGGCCAGGCGCACCCAGGGGTGTGCCGGGCCGCTTTTGATAGAAATTTTGCTCATATGGACAGCAGAGGGGCGTGCCTGACTACTTTTGGGCAATTTTTGACTCCGAATTCTAGTCTATAAAGAGGGCTCTTGGGTAATTATATGAGAGTCTCTCCATCATTGTTAGACTATTTGGGGCTATTTTTGGCATTGAAATTAGGGTTCACACTTCTTCTTTTCATCTTTTATTTCTTTTTATGTTTTTTTTAATCAATTTATGATGTTAAATCAAGCTATGAGAGGCTAAAATCCCTCATTCTTGGGGTTGAGGCGACGAGCATTAATTTCTAGAGTTGAATATTCTTGGTTTTGCTGAGTTTATCAATTAGTCGTTATTCTTATATTCTTGATTTTACTATTTTAATGTTTGATCACCATTGAAATAAATCTATTGTTTTGAGAGGAGCTCGGGAGAAAAATTGAGAGATAGAATGTGGAATATAAGGAGCGTGATCTTTACTCGAGAAAGGTATTCTGAGATATTGATGTGCGGTTAGGACTGAGAGGTACCTAATTCGTCGCGCTTGTTCAAATACGGAAAGATAGCTTAAAGGCGTTAGAATTGGTTGAATCTATCCCCACTCAATGATGTAGTTAGGTTTCCAATTTCTAATAGAAGGTTATAGTTTGGATACGAATATAATCATATTCTCAACCTCATGATCAATAACCACGATAGACAGCTCAATTTGCTTGAACCATAATATTCATGCGCTCGAGATGACGTTTGGGATGCCTTGACCCTGGGAATTCAACTTGCTATTGTTTATACCCCAAGTTAATCATGTTAGTTTAGTTCATAGTTATTTTACACTTTAAAATTGTCAGGCCTCGAATTCCAACGGGGCTGACTGGCACCCGAAGTCGTTAAGGCCCGAGATAACCAATCTTCATTCATATACACTCATACGCATGTCACTCAATAAACATCACCATCATGTATAGATATAAGATGCCAATGGTGGAAGTCATGGAAAATAAATGATAAATAGGAAACTTGGCCATTAGGGCCATCAAGTCAAAAGCATATGTTCCTTACATTTCCTTCATTTGTCCCACAACATCTACAAAGCCTCTACAGATACATGGACATAACCAATCTAAAATCGGCAAAAGTCCCACTTTATACAATATTTACAATACCAAAACAAATGTATACATGTAACTCGGAAAGCCTCGAACCAACTGGAGCTCACCAATGATCGGCAAACGATCCACAATCTAGTGTGGTGGTCTACTAGCACCTGTGCCTGCAGCAAGTAAGGTAAGTCCCCCAAGGGACGTCAGTACGAAGAATGTACTGAGTATGTAAGGCTATGTGAAACTACATCATACATAAGAACATCAATGGAATCAAATATGAGAGAATAGTCAATGTGGATAAACCATCGTTCTGTATGTAAGGAAGCATGTACGTTATATTCATTACTTTATTTGGCTTTACGTTCATTCTTCATTCTGTGACCAACTGATCAGTGGTAAAAGAGGATAACCCAAGCTAGGTATTTTAAACCCTGGCATGTAATTAACCCATGCTAGGCTTTTCTTTCGCCCCTGGGATGTTACTGTGATAACCCATGCTAGGCTTTTCTGTTGCCCCTGGGATGTTACTGTGATAACCCATGCTAGGCTTTTCTGTCGCCCTCGGATGTACTATGATAACCCATGCTAGGCTTTTCTGTCTCCCCTGGGATGTACTGTGATATTGGGATTGACCCATGCTAGGTATTTGAACCCCTGGGATACCACCCATGATATTAGGATTGACCCAAGCTAGGTGTT
The DNA here is from genome assembly GCA_031232105.1 of Capsicum rhomboideum. Taxonomy (NCBI): domain Eukaryota; kingdom Viridiplantae; phylum Streptophyta; class Magnoliopsida; order Solanales; family Solanaceae; genus Capsicum; species Capsicum rhomboideum. The sequence goes on from CP124714.1 coordinate 71,760,656, forward strand.
TATTCCACCCCTGGGATGCCACCCAAGAATATGTAAACAGGTATACATTCCTTCTTTATTTCATTATAAGAGTGATACATTGGTGATTGTACATTATTGGAACTTTGAAACATTATTCAATGAACCATGAGACATGTGAATCACAATTAGTTCTGTGAGTAATACTATATGACAACCTGACATGAGATACCTTTGGACATTTCGGAATGGAACAAGTACAATGTCAATGTGAGCAATATGTGCTTCAGAAGGATACGGAAAGAGTAGCCTTACATACCTTATCTTCCTAATATGAATACACAGTCCTATGTGTGAATACAATAATCCATCTTCTTCCTTACGTTTTACTCTACAACACAAGTACATAACGGAGCTCACGTTAACAACTAACTACCTTGCAAGTGCATAAGACATCAATGAGTTACATGATTCCCCTATAACATCATTTCACCCATTACAATACAATTCACGGCATTTTCATACCAACAATACCACAACATTTCATACATTGACTAAGACATCATAAACCAATAGCACTTCAAACCAAGTTTATCCTTTACGTTTTCTCATTAACACAACATCACAATTACTCCATCAAGTCACCTCAATACGTTTCATAACAACAATCCCATAAATTATACATATAGAAAAAAAACAAGTTAAGTACATAACCACACCATACATGTTGATGTTTCATCCACACCATTCACTTCTATCAAAACCTCAAGTCTCCTTTCAAGTTCAAGTCACATAGATGACACATCTTTTAGCAAAAACCAAAAGTGCACTACTCAACACTTTTATCCATAACCATCATGATCTGCACAATCTCTCATGCATATAATATATTAAATCACAAGAATAAACACTTACCCAAGCTTGCAAATGAGTGATCTTGTCCAAACAGATGGTTTGGGGTTTGAGAGCTAAAAGAAATATCTTGGAATTGTCTAGAATGGCATGTGTGTTTTTGTGGAATAAAATCTGATTTTTGTACCTTTATATAGGCCCTCAAGTCATCCTTAGCCACTTCTTGGCCATTAAATGCTATGTTTACTTGGTCAACACAAGAATGGGTCATTTGCCCCATTTGGGCCATGTCTTTTGTCTACTTATTGGGCCTTAAATTGAGCCCAATTGCACAAGATTAATTTAGCCCAACAAATTTAATATATAATAGCCAAACAATCTCATGCTTAAAGAATTCCATAACTGTGACGACAACATTCAACTCACGAGATTCATGTTCGTAGCCTCAACCCCAATAATAAGCGATTTTTAGCCACTCATGGCTTACTTTATCATAAATTGATAAAAATTATAAAAAAAAATAAAAAGGACGAAGAATTAACCCTAATTTAGATGCCAAAATAGTCCAAGAGTAGTCCCACTAAGATGGAATAATGATATAATAACCCAAGAGCCCTATTTAGAGACTAGTGGTCGGAGAAGAAATTTGGCAAAAAGCGGTCTGGCACGCTGCCTGGCGTGCCCCTATCCTGCCTATGCCATAAAAATTTCTATTAAAAGCGGCCTGGCACGCCCCTGGGCGCTCCTGACACCAAAAATCTAATTTTCTTCCTTTCTTCGACTTTTCTTTGCGGATACTAGCACAATATCAAATACTCCATCAAAAAATACATACTTATTGCTCTTAAAAATAAGGTAAATATGGTTCAAATAAGGCATATAAACCCTAGAACACCAATCAAGTAGGGTCGGAAATGTACGGGGTGTTACATCCTTCCCCCCTTAGAAACATTCGTCCTCGAATGTTAATAACATCTTTCCATTTACAACAAATATCCCTTTATGTTAGCATATATACATATACACATAATTCTTATCGATACTTACTTGTTATTTCTCTCCTTCTGCACTTTGAACATTTTCTTCTGTGTGAATCAAATACAGGTACTTTGACTTCATCATCTCTTCAGCTTCCCATGTGATCTCTTCTACTTGTTGATTACTCCAAAGTACCTTTACTGAAGCTACGTATTTATTCCTTAACCTCTTCACTTGTCTATCTAGAATAGCAATAGGGATCTCTTCATAGGTGAGATCCTCCATAACTTGTACATCTTCAATGGGAGCGATACGAGATGGATCTCATATGCACTTTCGAAGCATCGAAACGTGAAATACTGGAAGAACTGTGGAGAGTTCTTGGGGTAGTGCCAATTCATAAGTAACTTGCCCAAATCTTTGGACAATTTCATATGGCTCTATATAATGGGGACTCAATTTCCCTCTTTCCAAATCGTATTACCCCTTTCATCGGTGACACCTTCAAGAATACCCAATCACCTATGGCAAATTTGAGCCCTCTTCTTCTAACATCATCATATGACTTGTGTCTACTTTGGGTCGTTTGTAGCCGCTGTTGGATCACTTTAACTTTCTCCATAGCTTGATGAACAGGATCTGGCCTAAGTAAAGCAGTTTCAGCCACTTTAAACCATCCAATCGGTGATGTACACTTACTTCCGTATAAAGCTTCATAAGGTGCCATTTTAATACTTGAATGATAGCTATTATTGTAAAAAAATGCAATAAGAGGTAGATGATCATCCCAACTACCTTTAAAGTCCAACGTGCACGCTCATAACATATCTTCAAGTGTTTGGATAGTACATTCTGCTTGTCCATCTTTCTGAGGATGAAAATCCATACTCAAATTCACCTGTGTACCCAAGCCCTTCTGAAACGATCTCCAAATATTCACAGTAAATTGAGCTCCCCTGTCTTATATAATGGAGATCGAAATTCCATGTAATCACACTATCTCTTTAACATACAACCTTGCATAATATTCAGCTGTATAGGTGGTCTTAATTGGTAGGAAATGCGCTGTCTTGGTAAGCCTGTCAATTATTACCCATATGGAATCAAAATTTTGCAGTGTACAAGGCAAACCTGTGATGAAATCCATGTTAATCATGTCCCATTTCCAGACTGGATGATTGATACAGTGCATGTAACCTCCAGGTTTCTGATGCTCCACCTTTACTTGTTGACAATTTAGACATTGAACTATGAATTCTGCAATGTTCTTCCTCATGTTTCCCCACCAATACATTTATTTCAAATCATGGTACATTTTGGTAGATCCTGGATGAATAAAATATCGTGAATGATGCGCCTCTATCATAATTCGTCCCCTCAGCTCATCGATATCCGATACACATAACCTACCTTGGCATTGAAGTATGCGTAAGATCAAATGCCTTTGTCAAACCCTGTTGTACATTCTCTTTCAGCTGCCATAACATAGGATCCGCAAGCTGCTTCTCTTTCACTTCAGTTATTAATAAAGATTCTATCGCGTTTTGCACAATAACCCCTTCATCTGAGGATTCAAGAAGACGAACCCCCAAGCTGGCTAGTTGATGTAGATCCTTGACTAGGTCTTGCTTTTCCGTCAACTGGCCACTATTGCCTCCTATTGCCTTGCGACTTAATGCATCATCTACTACATTTGCTTTTCCTGGATGATATAGGATATCAATATCATAGTCTTTCAATAGCTCAAGCCACCTCCACTGCCTTAGATTTAAGTCCTTCTGCTTAAAGATATATTGCAAACTCTTATGATCGATGTAGATGTCCGCATGAACTCCATAAAAATAATGGCATCATATCTTTAAAGAAAATACCACAGCTGCTAACTCAAGATCATGTGTGGTATAGTTCCTCTCATGTGGCCGAAACTGTCGTGAGGCATATGCTATTACATTATCGTACTGCATCAATACACACCCTAGGCCAACTCCGGGAGCATCACAATATATAGCATACCCTTCTGTGCCTTTCGAAAGTACCAATACCGGGGTAGAAGTCAATTTATCTTTCAGCTCTTGGAAACTTTTCTCACATGCTTCATTCCACTGAAACTTGACTGCCTTGTGTTAATGAAGCCATGGGAGAAAACCCTTCAATAAACCTTCGATAATAACCTGCCAACCCAAGAAAGCTATGAATTTTCGTGGGCGTCGTAGTCCTTGGCCAATTTTTCAACGCTTTAATCTTTTGCGTATCAACCTGAATTCCTTCATCTGACATAATATGACCCAAGAATGCTACAGATTTTAACCAAAATTCACATTTTGAGAACTTTACATACAACTTACGCTTACGAAAAGTTTGTAACACCTGCCGTAAGTGATTAGCATGGTCCTATTGTGATCTTGAATAAACCAGGATGTCATCTATAAACACCATCACGAACACGTCTAGAAATGGCTAAAACACCCTATTCATCAAATCCATGAAAACAGCTGGTGCATTTGTTAGTCCAAACGACATAACTAAAAATTCATAGTGGCCACACCGTGTTCGAAAAGTTGTCTTGGGTATATCCCTTTCTCTAACTCTAACTTGATGGTAACCCGATCTCAAGTCAATCTTTGAAAAACTTTTGGAACCCTGTAACTGATCAAACAAATCGTCAATTCTAGGGAGGGGATATTTGTTCTTGATCTCTACCTTATTCATTTACCGATAGTCAATACACATTCTCAATGTGCCATCTTTCTTCCATACAAATAATATTGGTGCACCCCATGGGGACACACTAGGCCTTATGAATCCCTTGTCAATCAAGTCTTTTAATTGCTCTTTCAATTCACGCAATTCTGCTGGAGCTACTCTATACGAAGGAATAGAGATAGGCTGAGTCTCTGGCATCACATCAATACCAAACTCTACTTCTCGTTCTGGAGGTAAACCTGGAAGATCCTCAGGAAATACATCAAGGAATTCATTGACCACTGGAATCGACTGAGGAGTTAGAGGTTCCACATCAGTATCTTTCACTCTTACTAAGTGACATATTTACCCCTTGGCTATCATTTTCCTTGCTTTAAGATAGGAAATAAAGTTTCCTCGCAGTGCCCCTACATTACCCTTCCATTCAAGAACATTCGTTTGTGGAAAATGAAAATGTGCTTTCTTAGCGCGACAATCCATCATGGCATAACAAGAAGCCAACCAATCCATGCCCATTATGACATCAAAATCCACCATGTCTAATTCAACAAGTCAGCCAACTTATCATGATCACACACAGTTACTACACAATTACGATATACTCTGTTTGCAACTATAGATTCACCAACAGATGTGGATACTTCAATTGACTTAATTAATAATTCCGGCGTTCTTTCAAATTTCACAGCAATCAATGGAGTAACATATGACAATATAGAACCCAGATCAATCAATGCATATACATTATGCAAAAATATGGATAATGTACCTATGACTACATCGGGAGAAGCCTCTGAATTCTGCCGGTCCACTAGAGCATAGGTATGATTCTGGGCTCCACTGGAACTAGCTGCTCCTCTAGCACCTCTACCATAACCAGCAGGCTATACACCTTTGCCTAGGGAAGGAACCGATGATGATGATACAACAACTGATCTCGTAGGTCGTGCTACACCACTCGTGCCCTTTTGTGGGCATTCTTTCATTATGTTCCCCGACACACCACACCAAAAACAAACATTTGTCCCCGATCGGCATTCACCAAAATGATACCTTCCGCAGTACTGACACGGAGGATGAGAAAATCCTGCTGTCTGTGAACCTTGCATCACACTACTCTGCCCAAAATAACTGCCTCTAAATCCCCGAAATTGGGATGAATTACCTGCTGTAGGGGAAGAAAATGATGGTCTAGGTGGTCTAGGAAAAATCCGAGGCCTAGATTCTCCTTGGGACACTATAGATTGTCCCATAGGTCTAGCCCTCTTCGACGACCCTCATTCAAATTCATGTACCCTTCTACTTTGCCTCTGGTCCTCCATCTTCTGTGTAAAAGCCTGAATTCTAGCTATATCCATATCTATGTTCAAAGCAATAATAGTGCAGTCCCTTACCAAATATGGCTCCAATCTGTCCACATATCGATGGACTCTGTCTGTCATTGTGGCTACTACATTCGGAGCATATCGAGCCAAAGAATTAAACTACAGACTGTATTCTCTAACACTCATAGTACCTTGACGAAGATTTAGAAACTGGTCTGCACGTGCCTCCCGGATCTCATATGGGAGGTAATAATCAAGAAAGGCCATTTTGAATTCCTCCCAACCAGCTGGAAGTACATTAATACCCCTCAATGTTTTCCAGTCTTCATACCATAATATAGCTTTATCTTTTAATCTATAGGCCGCAAGTTCAACTGTTTCTACACCAGTCAAGTGTATAACATCTAAAGCCCTTCTGATTTGATCCACGAAATCATGTGAATTTGCTTTTGGATCTGACCTAGTGAATATAAGAGGGTCTAATTTCAGAAAATCCTATGTCCGCCGACTAGCTACTCTAGCCTTGTTATCCTCACTTGTTATTGGACCAGCTCATCCCTGAGTTTGTGCAGCAACTATATGAGTCTACATATGCACTGTATTTCGTAAATCCTGTTTAGTGGCATTCATAGGAGGTTCTTCAGGTACTTCTCTATCTTTCGGCTCTTCTGGAGCTGGATAAGTAGAGGAAGCCCGCAATGCAAATTCAGTGTCAGCTCCACCTTGACTAGCTTGGTCAGGTGGTGATTTACTTGTTCCTTATCTGGTAAGTATATCTATCTTCTAACCTTTTACCCTACCTCGTCTTGTCATCGGTATTTTACTATAACAAAGAAAATAAATTCCAATGGTTAGATACGATTCAACTTACATCATTGGCTCTATTGCACGATCTAGAAATGAAGAAAAGAAACAACTCCTAAATGTCCCGTAGCCTCCTACTTATAAATGTGGAGTACAACACATCCATAAGCAACACTCTACTCAGACCCGGCTTTGTAGACACCCTTAGGACGACCAGCTCTGATACCACTTTTTCCACGCCTCAAATTCCAACAGGGCGGATTCGCACCCGAAGCCGTTAAGGCCCGAGAGAACCAATCTTTATTCATATACACTCATACGCATGTCACTCAATAAACATCACCATCACATATAGATATAAGATGCCAATGGCGGAAGTCATGGAAAATATATGATAAATAGGAAACTTGGCCGTTAGGGCCATCAAGTCAAAATCATACGTTCCTTACATTTCCTTCATTTGTCCAACAACATCTACAAAGCCTCTACAGATACATGGACATAACCAACCTAAAGTCGAGACAAGTCCCCACTTTATACAATATTTACAATACCAAAACAAATGTACACATGAAACTCGGAAAGCCCCGAACCAACTAGAGCTCACCAATGATCAGCAAATGATCCGCAACCTAGTGTGGTGGTCTACTAGCACCTGTGCCTGCAGCAATTAAGGTATGTCCCCCAAGGGACGTCAGTACGAAGAATGTACTGAGTATGTAAGGCTATATGAAACTACATCACACATAAGAACATTAATGGAATCAAATATGAGAGAATAGTCAACTAAATCATGTACGTTATATTCATTACTTTCTTTACCTTTACGTTCATTCTTCATTCTGTGACCAACTGATCAGTGGTAAAAGAGGATAACCCATGCTAGGTATTTTAACCCTTGGGATGTAATTAACCCATGCTAGGCTTTTCTGTTGCCCCTGGGATGTTACTGTGATAACCCATGCTAGGCTTTTCTGTTGCCCCTAGGATGTACTGTGATAACCCATGCTAGGATTTTGTGTCGCCCCAGGGATGTACTGTAATATTGGGATCGACCCATGCTAGGTATTTGAACCCTTGGGATACCACCCATGATATTAGGATTGGCCCAAGCTAGGTGTTTATTCCACCCTAGGATGCCACCCAAGAATATACAAACAAGTATACATTACTTCTTTCTTTCATTATAAGAGTGATACATTGGTGATTATACATTATTGGAACTATGAAACATTATTCAATGAACAATGAGACATGTGAATCACAATTAGTTCTGTGAGTAATACTATATGACAACCTGAAATGAGATACCTTTGGACATTTCGGAATGGAACAAGTACAATGTCAATGTGAGCAATATGTGCTACAGAAGGCTATAGAAAGAGTAACCTTACATACCTTATCTTCCCAATATAAATACACAGTCCTATATGTGAATACAATAATCCAGCTCCTTCCTTACGTTTTACTCTACAACACAAGTATATAACGGAGCTCACGTTAACAACTAACTACCTTACAAGTGCATAAGATGTCAACGAGTAAAATGATTTCAGTACAACGTTATTTCACCCTTTACAATACAATTCATAGCATTTTCATACCAATAATACCACAAAATTCCATACATTGACCAAGACATCATAAACCAATAGCCCTTCACACCAAGTTTATCCTTTACGCTTCCTCATTAACATAACATCACAATTACTCCATCAAGTCACCTCAATACGTTTCATAACAACAATACCACAAATTATACATATAGAAAAAAAAAAACAAGTTAAGTACATAACCATACCATACATGTTGATATTTCATCCACACCATTCATTTCTATCAAAACCTCAAGTCTCCTTTCAAGTTCAAGTCACATAGATGACACATCTTTTAGCAAAAACCAAAAGTGCACTGCTCAACACTTTTAGCCATAACCATCATGATCTACACAATCTCTCATGTTTATAATATATTAAATCACAAGAATAAACACTTACCCAATCTTGCAAATGAGTGATCTTGTCCAAACAGATGGTTTGGGGTTTGAGAGCTAAAAGAAATATCTTGGAATTGTCTAGAATGACATGTGTGTTTTTGTGGAATAAAATCTGATTTTTGTACCTTTATATAGGCCCTCAAGTCATCCTTAGCCAATTCTTGGCCATTAAATGCTATGTTTGCTTGGTCAATACAAGAATGGGTCATTTGCCCCATTTGGGCCATGTCTTTTGTCTATTTATTGGGCCTTAAATTGAGCCCAATTGCACTAGATTAATTTAGCCCAACAAATTTAATATATAATACCACAACAATCTCATGCTTAAAGAATTCCATAACTGTGATGACAACATTCAACTCACGAGATTCATGTTCGTAGCCTCAACCCCAATAATAAGCGATTTTTAGCCACTCATGGCTTAATTTATCATAAATTGATAAAAATTATTAAAAAAAAATAAAAAGGATGAAGAATTAACCCTCATTTGGATGCCAAAATAGTCCAAGAGTAGTCCCACTAAGATGGAATAATGATACAATAACCCAAGAGCCCTATTTAGAGACTAGTGGTCGGAGAAGAAATTTGGCAAAAAACGGCCTGGCACGCTGCCTGGCGTGCCCCTATGCTGCTTGTGCCATAAAAATTTCTGTCAAAAGCAGCCTGGCACGCCCCTGGGCGCGTCTGACACCAAAAATCTGATTTTCTTCCTTTCTTCGACTTTTCTTTGTGGATACTAGCACAATATCAAATACTCCATCAAAACAATACAAAATATGTAATTATTGCTCTTAAAACTAAGGTAAACATGGTTCAAATAAGGCATATAAACCCTAGAACACCAATCTAGTAGGGTCGAAAATGTACGGGGTGTTACAAAAACCATCATATCTCTATATTCCACCACTTTAATAAACAATCAAGAAATAGTTTAGTCTAGTGAATAGTTACACGATAAGTCCCTGTGGGTTCAACATCCGGCTCGAAAGGGCCACTTTATTACTTGCACGACCACGTATACTTGCATGTGCGTTTGTAAGCAACAAGTTTTTGGCGTCATTGCCAGGGACTTCGATTTTAATTATTTATCTAGATTGGACTTTTTCTTTTTATTTGTTTGAGTTGTATATAATTTATTTTTGTACAAAGTTTTATTTTACTTTTCTACCACTCTTGTTGATGTGTCAGTCTGGGATAGATGGTCATTGAATGATTACAATTTGTGTTGTTTTGGTGGAGGACCACACTTCGATGGTAATTGTCATGACGTTCAAGAGAGAGGGTTGTATGCACTTGCCCAATCTTCTAAATTAAATAGATGTCAGATGTGTGGTGGTCAGGATAGATATTGGAGTGACTTTCCAAACTATTATTCCCCTCCCCTGAACCCCTATTATGATCAGTTTGTTGTTTGTGATATTGGCAGGGCTAATGGAGCTAATGAGGCAGAAGATGAGGCTGACTTTATGGATATACTGAAGCGAATAATGGAGCTGCAGACACAACAAATGAAAGACATGAAGAGAATGAGGGAAGTCACAGAGAATATGCATTCCCAAATCACAAAGTTACAGGCTAGGCTTGAAACTTGTGTTAATCAGCAAGTTACAGTCTTATCCAACACTCAAGAGGAACCTCAAATTCATGAAGAAAGGGAGGAACTAGTAGAAGAAAGTTGTAATGCAGAAGACATAATGAGCCAGTAATGGCTAATGGAGCAAGCACAGTAATTAAAAATTCATGAGTATCTCCGGGATGGTCTCACAACCATGGCAACCCAATTAAAAGGGGGGAGAGATAAGCTTACTTCAGAGATAGCTCAATTTGTCTTAGATATCCGTAACTTGAATGTTTAGTTGATGAAAAAGATTGAGATGTCTGATGTCCAATCACTAATAGTTGTGGAGACTAGCCATTCTATGGAGAAAGAAGAATAATTTTAGCAATTTGACTATCATTCTTTGATTGAGGATGATATTGAGAGGGGGTATAAATGTAAGACTGTTACAGCTAAGCAAGCGGGAAAGTGGGACATATTGGATCTCATTCAAAGCATTTTTCTACATTATGTTTAGATTATAACATGTATTTTGAGTCATCTAAACTAGTGGAGGATTGTGTAGATGAGGAACAACATTCTTAAATTTGCACAAGACAAGCAACAAAACAACATGCCTCACCTCAATTCCAAGCGATTTAACATGCACCATCCATCACTTGGTCGCTTCATTTGTTCACCACCACTCTATGAGCGAAGCAAAAAGATGGATGCGATGTTGAGGATGAAATTTATATCCTCAAGGTGGAGGAAAAAGTTGATGGGTCGTGTCGCGACGTTAAATTAGGCACTTGTGGGAGGCACCCCAACATTTAGTAAGTAGTTTTTTTGTTTTTTTTTTAATTAGTGTCACCTTTGTTTTTGTTTTTGTTTGTTTTGTTTTGCAGATTAGGGGAAGTCTGAGTAACAAAAAATCTAAGCTAAGGAGCATTGCAAAATCTAAGTGGGGGATCCTCCGGACCTCTTAGATGGATAAGATGCTACTAGCTAGGCCTAGAGGCCTCAGGGAGTATTTCTCTTCCTTTATTCTTTGAGTTATACTTTGAGGACAAAGTATGATTTTAAGTAGGGGGGCGGCGGGGGGTGGGGGGAGGGGGGGGAATCTTCCAATTTGGTTAGGGTGGAGTGTGCTATAGGAGTCTTTTGGTTATTTACTTTTTGCTTATGTTGCTGAAAATTTAAAAAATACAAAAAGATTTTCTTTTAGTAATTTTTAGTTTTATTTAGGAGCGCACTTCATACACCCCTCGGTTCTTTTTCGAGGAGAAGCCCTTTGAAACCAATATCCTTTTTATTTTTAGGAGTAATTTTAAAATTTTAGAGATGCTTTAATCAGATGCTACGCATAATTTCATGATATAAGTTGGTTTTGCATGTTGAAGCATGTGTAGTGAATTGAATGACTATTGTTGAGACACCTAGGCTCATTTGTTTGACTCTTTTGTGATGTTGGCTTAATGTTGAATTCTTGCTATTGCTTGGTTGAGAGTCTATAGGGATCTATCTTGATTTAGACATGTGCCATGTGTGAGTGAGGTTTTTGTGTTATTCCATGTGCATATTGATGTCTAGAACTTGCCCGGTGTGTTTGCAAAGAGAAATAAAGGGTGTTGAGTTTAGGATATGATATAGGCATTTCTTTGATAGCCATATTTTATACCTACTTTATCTACCCTTTTTGCATGATCTTAGTTAGCCCCGTTGAGCCTTTAGCCTATTCTTTGGTAGCCTTATATGTAGCTTAATACTTTTTTTTCAATTAGCCGTAATTTGATCCAAAAATCCTAAGCACTTTAGTTAAGAAATTAAGATGTGAAGGAGTATAAAAATTGAAGAAGGAAAAAGTGAAGTTGAAGCTCCAAGTAAATAGCTTTTGGTGTGTGAAAAAGTTTATGTGTTGTTGGTAGGGAGTAATGTAATGAAAAGAAAAAATTGACCAAAAGAAGTGAATCATGTGTTGATAGCAAATACTCCTTGCCTAATATGTGTAAGCTAGCTTAAAGAGATGGGGAAAAACAAAAGAGAGTTGGGAAGACAAAAGTGGTGCAAAATAGGTTAGTTGGAGGTGATCTTAATGTAAATTGTAGTGTATTAAAGCGCTTAGGGAAGATAGTCACTATTCTTGACCAAATAGTTCCTACCCATCCCTTAGCCTACATTACAACCCTTAAAGTCCTCTTTGATCTTGAGCTTTGACATTCTGATACTAGTGGAGTGTCTTAGTTGTAGTAGTAATTATAGAGTCTTCCTTGATTGTGATTAAGGTGAAGATTTGTTCGAGGAAGAACAAAGCTTTAAGTGTCGGGTGGTGATCTAGGGTGTATTCATACACCCTATTGCCGACTTCGACCCATGTTTACATTAGTTTTGAGAGCAATAAGTGCGTATTTTGTATTGTTTTGATGGAATATTTGATGTCGTGCTAATAAATGTTATTAGACCCTTGTAGGTGAAATTTGCGACTATTTGTAGCATTTTTGGCATGGAAAGCGAGGCTTGGAGGACTTACGAGAGAAGAATATTGAAGAGAAGAGGCAATCCAAAGATTTGAAATTGAAGAATCCAACCAAATCCGCAAAGAAACGACAGAGAAAGAAAAAAATAGGAGTTTAAGGGCCAGGCATGGCCAGGGGAGTACTGGGCTGCTTTTGACAGAAATTTTGCTCAGATGGACAGTAGAGGGGCGCGGCCAGGGGCATGCTGGGTCACTTTTGGGCAATTTTTGACTCCAAATTCTGGTCTATAAAGAGGGCTCTTGGGTTATTGTATGAGAGTCTCTCCATCATTGTTAGACTACTTTGGGGCATTTTTGGCATTGAAATTAGGGTTCATACTTCTTCTTTTCATCTTTTAATTCTTTTTATGTTTTTTAAACAATTTATGATGTTAAATCAAGCTATGAAAGGCTAAAATCCCTCATTCTTGGGGTTGAGGCGACGAACATGAATTTCTAGAGTTGAATATTATTGGTTTTTGCTGAAGTTTATCAATTAGTGATTATTCTTATATTCTAGATTTTACTATTTTAATGCTTGATCACCATTGAAATAAATCTATTGTCTTGAGAGGAGCTCAAGAGAAAAATTGAGAGATAGAACGTGGAATATAAGGAGCGTGATATTTACTCAAGGAAGGTATTCCGAGAGATTGAAGTGCGGTTAGGACTGAGAGGTACCTAATTCACTGCGGTTGTTCAAATACGAAAAGATAGCTTAAAGGCGTTAGAATTGGTTAAATCTATCCCTGATCCAACGATGTAGTTAGGTTTTCAATTTCTAATAGAATATTATAGTTTGGAGACGAATATAATCATATTATCAATCTCGTGATCAATAACCATGATAAATAGCTTAATTTACTTGAACCATTAATATTCATACACTCGAGATGACGTTCGGGATGCCTTGACCTTGGGAATTCAACTTGCTATTGTTTATACCCCAAGTTAATCATGATAGTTTAGTTCATAGTTATTTTACACTTTAAAAATATCATATCTCTATATTCCACCTCTTAAATAAACAATCAAAAAATAGTTTAGTCTAGTGAATAGTTACACGACAAGTCCATGTGGGTTTGACATCCGGCTCAAAAGGGCCACTTTATTACTTGCACGACCACGTACACTAGCGTGTCCAGTTGGAAGCAAAAATCATCAAGCCTTTTTTTATCATCTACTAGTTTCGGTTCTATTCTAATTCTTGTTATTGCTACTGTTATGGATTTAGATTATAGTAGTTTTGGTTCGGGACCTGACAGTGTATATGAACATCGCGAGTCCCCTATGCGTCCCTCCATCCATGAGCTATAGTTTCGAAGGAGGATGTTCGCCGTAGGTCCTACCTTTGAAAGCTATTGAGCTGGAGAAGGTGTATACACTTGTGTAGGATAGTGGTACTTGGTTTATCCTGCTTAATCTTATTCTTTTCATGGTTTATTTCTTTCGCATGCATCGCCTATCGCCAGTATATTTATTTGCCACTTGTATCTATCAGTCTTATGGGGGCTGCATAGGTATGGGTTATGTTTGTTGTTTACTGAGTGATGGATTGTACCTTTTGGCCCGGTTAGGTTTTTGTTTGTCCTGTCTAGCCAGTTATATTATTGCGTGGGTATTTTCATATGGTTCCTGACAGGTTGGTTATGGACTTATATTCGAGGTTATTGGTATATTTCTAACCCTTTTCCCCCTTATTATGGTAAGCTTTATTATTATTAAGCTATTTTATGGATGTATGTATTTTTATTAGAGACCCTGTTTATGCTAGAGTTGGCTCCCTTCATAATATTGTGGTCCTCATAAAATTTAATTGGTTAGACCAGTTTCCTTTGGTTAGCACTTTCAGGTTTAGCTAATCTTACGATATATAACCATTTAACTTCGTAGTATTATTATATATATACCCTTTCCTTCATATTACTACTATGTATCTCTTGTATATCTTTTACTTCATACTTCTATTATATATTGTATATCTTTATTTTTCACTATACTATCGTACATTGACTAGCTACTTACTGGCATAGCGCCATCCCAGATTACTTGTAGGGTATGATAGTTTATCTATACTTTTCCTTACTACTATTATATTTCATTTCTTAGATAGTTGTGTCAGATGATTATTCCTGCTTTTCATATTATTTATACTTGTATTGTCCTTGAAGCTCAGTCGGCTGATGCGTACTAAGTACCTCAGGTTGGTACTTATACTACACTTCTACACCCTGTAGATTATAATATGAGTTCTCACCACTAACGTGTGCATCGTGCAGAGCTGCCATGGATCGAAGATTCGGGGTGAGCTCTTGGCGTCTAGAGTTGTTCCTTCTCTCCCTATTTTGCTAGACTGATCTTCATTTTGTATTTCAAAGACAGTTCTGTATTTATATATTATGTTCACTTTGTACTCTTGATTGATTGTGGCTCTTGCACAAACCTTACCAGGTTTTGAGGGAAAATGTTTACTTTCTTCTTATTTTTTTCTTTTCTTATTAGTCTTTGCTTTCGTTTTCCTTATTAGTCTGCTACTAATTATTCCGAAATAAGGGTTGGCTTACCCACTGGTGGGTTATGGTAGGTGCCATCATGACCTAAGAAATTTGATCATGATAGTTTGGTATTAGAGCCTAGGTTTACCGATATTGTGGGTACAAGAGCAAAGTGCCTAGTAGAGTCCCGCAGATCAGTACGATGACATATGTATCCTATCTTTGAGATGCCATAGGGCATTATTAGGAAATTCCAATTCTTGATTCTTTATCGTGTGTCTTGCCTTCTATCAACTTATGAGTACTTTATTTGGCTTTACACTTTCTCAGATGCATAGTATGATGTTGCCAAAAGACATGGACAAGACTTCTACATGTGTTTCTAGGGTTTCAGTTCAGAGTCGGAGTTAGAGCTTATTATCAAGGATCTTCAGCATCATCCAGATAGAGCTTATTATCAAGGATCTTCAGCATCATCCAGAGGGTCTGGGGCCATCTCAGGCTCCAATAGAGTTTGCGACCTCAGCTTTTTAGGATATCATGTAAGGGATTTTGAGTCTTTTCGTGGGTACTTCACAGTCAGTGGTAGTGCCCGTACATCGAGTAGTTCTCAGGCCAGAGTTGGGTTTGTTGGTGTACAGTAGGGCTTTCTATTAGTTTCAGAGTATGATATTGGGTTTCTCGAGTGGGCCAAGCACACTTTTATGTTATATCCTACAGAACATGAGATGGTGCATGCATTTTTTAGAGGATTAGCTCTACAACTCCACTTAGCATCGAAGTATTTGATAGAAACTAGGCTTTTTTCCTTTATGTTATTAACTATCTGAGGACTACAGAGAGGGCATGTCTTGAGACATATGGTGGTGGCGGCAATAGGCCATGTCAACAGCACATTGTTAGTGGTATTTCGTCCAGAGGTAGGGATTCTCCCAGTAGAGGTCAGCAACACTTACAGCCTATCAAGCCCTCATAGGTAGCACCTCAAATTATTGGTGGCTCTCAGACAGGTCATGGTGGTCCCAATGGCAGAGTTCTGTTAAGATATTATTGGGTCAGTATGTACAGTACATCAGAGAATTCTAGGGGCATGATTTGACTATGGTGGGGTTGGTCATTGGTCTAGGGAGTGTCCCATATATGAGTTAGTAAGCTAGTTGGGTTCAGCTCATGTTTCTCACTAGATTAGAGTTTCAGGGGTTTGTTATGACTGCAGAAAGATAGGTCAGTAGGCCAAAAAATGTCCTTGATGTGGGATTATTGAGCAGTCAGTGCAACCAAATCACTCTTATGGGGTTGTGGTACCTTCAGTTAAAAGCAGTGTTGTTGGTATTTTAGTTGATCATTCAGATGCTTAGTCTGAGGATAGACTCGTTTAGATTCGTACTTCTTTGGATAGGTTAGGGACTCCGACTTCAGATTCCATCATTATAGGTGCACTTTTGATTTTCTATCCTTTCTATTTTATTTGAATTGAGTTGGGGTTTTCATACCCATCTGTGGTTATATGCCTTGATATTACTATCTTGATTGTTGTGTGCCTTGGGTAGATTTATGCATATATGACTACCCCCGTAGATGATTTCTTTTAGTATTGGATAGAGTGGATTGGTATGGTATGTTTCTTCGGGTGTAGCATTTGAGTAAAATCCCTTTTCTATGGCATATTAGCCTTGATGTGATCTTAGAGTTGTACTGGTTGTGTTTTTCATTCTTGTGCCACCTACACTTTATATTGTTGTTATAATTGTTATTGTTTGTACATTGATTGATTCTTACTTAATAGACGGTTAGGCTAGCATTATCTAGTTAGTATCCCCTTTCTTGCGATTCTTGTCCATTTGGTTTAGGCGACTACCTTGGCTAGTTGGTTTTCCTTCTTGTTATTGAGGTAAGGTCGGGTGTTGAGTGAATTGTGAAAGTGAAGGTAGGTTTTTCCTTTTATGTCTTAGTGGTGACGGTAGCTTCAGAGATCTTTACTTTAGCCCTCTCCTACTATTGTAGTGGTCTTGATATTAATATTGATAATAAGTTGGATACTCCATTCTTTTTGTGATATAGTTCGTGGTTCAGTCGAGTTAAAATTGGTCTTAATGGGTATATTAAAAAATCTCTCATCTTGGCATTTGTTCGACCTAATATGACTTTGTGGAGTGCTTCTTCTTGATGATATGTACTTATGGTTATTCGTGGCCATAGATCGATTATTAGATTGACCAAATAGGCTAAGGTTGTACTTCTCTGAGTTACTCAAGTTTTGGCTATCACTAGTACTATTTGTAGCCTTGGTGAGTTCTTGGTTATGCCTTAACACATTTATTCCCTTCAATAGAGGTGGAGTTAATTGCTTGTGTCTTCAGCCAATGGTTTTCCTCCATTATGATTATGTTCTTTGGCAATATTTCGATTTCAACTCTTGCAAGGATCGTTGGGTAAATGCTGGAATTCTGATAGTGAGATTGGTTTGAGTGTTTGATATCCATAAAGACTTGTGGGCTTCAGTTTTGGGATTTTTACCCTCTTGAACGGCGGTTTGAAAGTTATGATAGATTTTGGAATATAGATACTGCACGTCAGCAGGATTGATTTGGATAGTTGAGATCTAATAGTTCAAGTTCGGTTTGAAGGTTACAGCTATGGATTGCGTAACTTGATTACCGCCCCATTTCTATATTTGTTGCAGTTGAGCATTCATTTATAGGCTGACTAAGCCTACTCTATACCTACCAGTACGGTTCTCTTTAGTACAAATAGACTGTGTTTGATAGATGCTTGAAAGATGGTCTGTTGGCACAAAGTATTGGTTTCTACTATTCTTGACCTTGGTTCTTAGTGTTTGTCAGAATTTTGAATGTTTTCTCAGCAAAAAAAGCTCGCTTAAGTTGGGCTTAGCATGGTTTCACCTACAGTTGGTGGGACGTTCTGGAGAAGATCATTCAGTTTCTAGAGTTTGTGTTTTAGATTCTTGACAGTCAGTTGTGAGGGTCATTCAGACCAGTTGTATCTTTGGCTAGAGATCACAAGCTTTGATCATCTCCATTTGTGTGTCTAGGTAGCACCTTATAGGCTTATTTTTATGCTTGCCATTATTGATTTTTGGTATATCAGCTTCATTCTTTCAAGGTTAGTGTGATGTGACTACGCGAATAGGACTCAGATGATTTTTGGTGTGGTTTAGAGTAGACATCCAGTTTGGAGAGGCAAGAGAATGTTAGATTTGGAATTTGGAGTTGGGGTATGGCTCGTACCTTGGGTGGCCTTTAGCTTGTTAAGTTTTCACTTGGTTGTGCTTATATTAGTGTAATGTTAGCTTGTCATGGTTCGGGTTTGCGTGCATCGATCATTCTCAATTCAGTTGAAGAATAGTTGATTATTGAGGTTGAGTTGTGGCTATTTGGAAGGTGAATTAAGGTTTTGGATGAAAAAGGGGATACCTTTGGTGAAATCCCTTGTTAGTTTGCCTTAGAGGTTATCTAGGGAATCTTACTTAGAGCATGCGGTCCTAGTACCTCATCCCTTCGAGCTTTTGGACTCTCCTTATCCATTGATTTTCGAGGATGAAAGTCCTTTTAGCAGTGGATATTGTAATGACCCTTCCGGTCATTTTCTCAAATTTTGTGCATTTTCGACATTTCGAGCCTTCCCATAGCGGCCATATGACTTGTTGGAACTGTTGGTTCGGGTATCGGATAGTTAGTTTGGATTTTAGGCTCAATTCCCCATTTTTGAGCTTTCGTTGTTAAGAAATTGGTCTCGAACCAAAACTCCTAGTAAACGGCCTCAGATGAGATTTCTGACAGCGCCATCAACTCCGGTTGATTTTAGGCTAGGGGACCCTTGGTCTGGGTCCCGAGTCTTCTGGACTTGTTTTGGGCTATTGGGTAGATTTGATGAAAATAGAATTATGGGCATGGGGCCCATATTTTAACGAAACAACCTCGGTTGGAAATTTTAATGGTTTCGTTGAGTCTGGAATGTTGAATTTGATGTGGTAGCATAGTTCACTTGCGCACACGGGGTTCCAAGCTGATCTCGAGCACACGATCAGAGTCCCTTGGGACTTAGGTTTTTGTTGGTGCAGGTCACCCTTCCCCTTCTCGTTCGCGAGGAGTTGACTGCATTCACGAAGGGTCAAGTCTTTGACCTTTGCGATCACGTGCCTCTTCTCGAGTTCGTGATGAAGGGTCCATATGACCCAGTCCAGTCTCTTCATTACATTTATGAAGGCTTCATCATGTTTGTGATGGCCTTTTCCAGTTGCTCATCACGATTGCGACCAGGGGGTCCTCGCGTTCGCGAAGGGTAACCCCTGGCCTTATATATCATTGTCTTCCCCGAAATCCATCATTTTTCTCACTCTTTTCATCCATTATTGGACTTTTAAGCCCAAGATCTTGTGGGAAATTGTTTGATAGAGTAGGGATTGAGTCAGGGGCGCGTTGGTGATCATTTTCCCATCATTATTCCATATGTTTCGCCTCAATTATCCGATAAATTCTCATGTTCATCTTTGTTTTTCCTTAGATCTTGGGGCTATTTGGAGCCCTAATTAAGACCTTATTAGTGCTCAATTTTTGGGCATGAATTCTTTGTTCTTCGAGGGACCTCGTGATGGATTCAATTCTGAAATTCAATTTGCTAGTCCCACAGGCTTATTTTTGACCCAATTTTAGGTCTAAAATTTTACATTACAATATGGTTCTCATTGTACTAGTATTAATATCTAGACGATGTTTTTGATAGTGCGACATCATTTGGGGATAATGGAGCAAAGATGAGCGGTTTGTGGATGGTTTGGGACTGCGATTCAGCATCCAAGTAGGCTTTGGTCTACTCTTCTCTATAAGACTACGTATTATATTGAATGCATGCTAGGTGGGGGTTATAAGATTGGGCCAGTTGTATCAGTATTTGGCCTATTTAAGGGATTTAATATTGAATTGTAACTTGAGCCTTAGCCTAGAATACCCGCCGTAGTTTTAGCATATTGTTAAGCCTAATTATTTATGTATACGACCTTAGGTTGTCACTGATAATCCTTAGTGTAGGAATTGGAGTAGTACTTTCCCATTTAGATGTGATTCCTCAGTTGAATTTACCTGGTAGAATGTTGTTTCCTATTGATCCCACTTCTGACCTTCTACATACACGAATATACTCTTATTATTCTGTATATTACATTATTAGTCCTGAGGCCTTAGTTATGAGACCATGGATGTCAGTTTAGTTCTTTATGCATTAAAGGATTTATGGCTTGGTTTATAGACATTTTGGTGCTTACATTTGCTTTGTTTGAATACTGGTGATGGCATGCATTCATTATCCACATTCTCATGCTTATTTTAGTCGATTAAAGTCCCTTTTACTAGAATACTTACCTGTTTTCCCTCAGACTAGTATATGGTCAACCTTTAGGACTAGACTTAGCTCTTTTAGTGCCTTAGGATGGGATTGAGAAACCTTAGCTTGGACTCAGGTAGGTGTTTGCCTTGGGTTGAGTTTTTAGGCTCCGGTAGTGGGCCCTACTACCTTTTTAGTTAGAATGCTTTGAACAACTCTCCTTTAGGATTAGTTGGGCTTATGATTATTTCTTTACCTTGGGGTTGGGCTGACTTAGACTTGATTGCATGCCTATTTTGCTCCTTTACCCTTAGGGAGGGTAGTAACTGACCTTTGACCTTACCTCATTGATCAAGTAATTAGAACTCACCTAGACTTAGAAGATTTAAGCGTTTGAGACTGAATTTTTATGAATAAATTTCTTTGTGATGGTCTTAGGACCCTTGGATTACCGCTAGTTATGTTATGGTTATGAGTTCCGGTTCGAGTCCAACATTTGTTTATTATTTTGGTTTTTAAAGCCCTGGCACTCGATTATGGTTGTTACTTGAGATTTCTGGCAGTTGTGTATGGTTCTCTTCTAAGAGTTCCAGGAGTTGTAAATGGATCATCAGGCCTCTTATTATTACCCTATAGTTTCGATTCAAACCCAGATAACATTATCATATAGTTATGGATTATCTAGCCTCTGGTTATCATCCACTGGTTTCGGTTTAATTTTGATTATTATTGCTGATACTGTTATGGGTTTGGATTATAGAAGTCCTAGTTTGAGACCAGGCAGTGTATACAGACATCTCGAGTCCTCTATGAGGCCCTCCGTCCGTGAGCCACAGTACTAGAGGAGGATAGTTGCAGTAACTCCTACCTTTGCGAGGTGTTGTACTAGAGGAGGTGTATACACTTGTATTGGATAACTGTAATTGGTTTTTCCAGCTTCATCGGGTTCTTTTCATGGTTTCTTTCTTTTACATGCATCGCCTATCACCAGTATAATTGTTTGGCACTTGTATCTATCAGTCTTAGTGGGGGCCGCATAGGTATTGGTTACGTTTGTTCTTTGCTGAGTGATAGATTGTACCTTTCGGGCATATGGGGACCCGGTTAGGTTATTGTTTGTCTGGGCTAGCCGGTTATATTATTGCGTGGATATTTTCATATGGTTTGTGAAAGGTTGGTTATGGACTAGTACTTAAGATTATTGGTATGTTTCTAACCATTTTCCCTCTTATTAAGGTATGCTTGATTATTATAAAGCCATTTTAAGGATATATGTATTTCGATTAGAGACCCTGTTTATGCTAGTGTTGGCTCCCTTCCTGATATCGTGGTCCTTATAAGATTTAGGTTGTTAGAACAGTTCCCTTTGGTTAGTACTTTCAAGTTTAGCTAATCTTACGATATATGACTGTTTTCCTTCATAGAATTATTATGTATATATATAGAGAGAGAGAGACCCTTTCCTTCATAATTCTATTATGTATATCTTTTCCTTTATACTTCTATAATATATTGTTTATCTCTTTCTTCACTATAATATCGTACGTTTACTAGCTACTTACTGGCATAGCTCCGTCCCAAATTACTTGTAGGGTATGATAGTTTATCTATAGTTTTCCTTTAGTATTATTATGTTTCATTTCTTAGATAGTCGTCTTTGATATTTATTCCTGCTTTACATGTTATTTATACTTGCATTGTCCTTGGAGCTTAGTTGGTTGATGCCAACTAAGTACCTTATGTTGGTACTAAAACTACACTTCTGCACCCTACAGATCATAGTATGAGTTCTAGCCGCTCACTTGTGCATAGTGTGGAGCTGCCATGGATCGAAGATTTGGGGTGAGCTCCTGGCATCTGGCGTTGTTCCTGTTCTCCCTTTTTGCTGGACTAATCTTCATTTTGTATTTGAAAGACAATTCTATATTTATATATTGTGTTCACTTTGTACTCTTGATTGATAGTGGCTCTTGTTCTAACCTCGCCAGGTTTTTGGGGAAAATGTTTACTTTCTTCTTTGTTTCTTCTCTTTTTATTAGTCATGACTTCCGCTTTCCTTATTAGTCCACTACTAGCTGTTACGGACTGAAGGTTGGCTCACCTACTGGTGGGTTATGGTAGGTTCCATCATGACCTAAGAAATTGGATCTTGACACTTACAAGACTGCTCCTGGGGTGATCGCTAGCATAATGCCCAAACTTATCACACTCATATCAACTTCTACTGATCATACTCTTGTACGAAGTCCCTACTGAACTAAACTGTCCACCATAGCCTGAAGAACCATAATGCGAACCACAAGAATCCTGACCCAACCTTTGTTCGCTCTAACTATTATAATCTAGTTGAACCCAGTTGTAAGCAATAATGCTACCTGAATGGTCCTACTATGTTGAAAGTGCTTATGATAACCTCTACCAGGGAAACCCCTACCTCGAGACTGATGATGACTAAAACCACCCTATCAACAGGGCCTCTTATCACTGCCTCCATAGGCCTCGTGGTGTATCCCCTTAATAGTCCATGCATGATCAACAGCCTATAGGAAAGTATATCCAGATGCCACCATATGCTTTGTCTCTAATTAGAGTGGTAAAGTCAACCTCTATCAAATTTGTGAACCCTCGCATACTCGGTAGACATAACTATAGCATCATGTCTAGCCAACTTGTGAAACCTCACCTCATACTCTGAAACTAAAATAGAACATTGTTGAAAATCTTTAAACTTATCCTACAACCTCTCCCTCATACTGCGGGTACATATTTCCCCAAGAAAGCCTCAAAGAACTATACTCAGGTAATTGGAGGTGACCCAACTGGCCTGCACTCGAGATAAGCTCTCCACCACTATTTAGCTAGCCAATCCATCTGAAATATAGTGTAAATTGATGTCGTTCAAATTACACCTTGCTATGAAGTATAAAGTGGTTGTTGAATCAAATAAAGAACCCAACAAAGTTTGAGGTAGATCCCACAGGGAATATGCTAGAAGCTTTGTCGATGCGGTTATCTAATCTATTAGTAAATTATATTCAAAATTTAGGGGGGTTTGTAAGTTGGCTTTTGAACAAGTAACAATTGTGAATCTCTTCAAGTTTTTAATCAACAGATGAGAGACATTAGGACTGTGTTCCCCATAACTTCATAACTCCATAGGTTCTTTATACTGGTGATCTCTCTCGTTGCTTAGCATACAGAATTGATAAGTTAAGTTCATCTAAATGGCCATCTAGCCCCTATTAAATGAATATCCTCAATTATGCGTCCACTGTCACGCCCCAAATCCCATTGAGGCGGACTGGCACCCGAAGTCGATATGGCCTGAGAGAACCAATCTTCGCTCATGTACATTCGTATGTATATCCTCATATGAATCTTATTATACCTCATGCAACTATGCGTAAGTCATGGACATGGAAACATATACCATATATATATATATATTTATAAAACTTGGCCGTTTGGGCCATCAAGTCAAAACGGACATTCATCTCTTATACTCATATACCCACATATGTCTACAAAAGCCTCTAACAGATGCCTATATATAACCATCCTAAAGTCGGGACAAGTCCCCGCTTTATACAACATTTACAATATCAAAACAAATGTACAACTGTGACTCGGAAAGCCCCGAACCAACTGGAGCTCACCAAAAATCTGCAAATGATCCACAACCTACAGAGGAGGTCTACTAGCACCTGCGCCTGCAGCAATTAAAGTAAGTCCCCCGAGAGGGGTCAGTACGAAGAATGTACTGAGTATGTAAGGCTCATAAGAACTGTATCATACATCAGAACAACAACAATGGAGTCAATATAAGAGAAATAGTCAATGTGAATAAACTCTCTTTCTGTATGTAAGGAACCATGTATATTACGTTCTTTATTTCTCTTGTCTTCACATATGTTCATTTTTATTGTTCTACCTATGCTAGGCTGTTCTGTCGCCCCTGGGAGAGATTAACCCATGCTAGGTACTTTGACCCCTGGGATATTGTTTTAACCCATGCTAGGCTTTCGTGTCGCCCCTGGGATGTTATTAACCCATGCTAGGTACTGTGACCCCTGGGATGTTATAGTAACCCATGCTAGGCTTTCGTGTCTCCCTTGGGATATTATTAACCCATGCTAGGTACTGTGAGCCTTGGGATGTTATAGTAACCCATGCTAGGCTTTCATGTCGCCCTTGGGATGTACTGTGATAACCCATGCTAGGCTTTTATCTCCCCTAGGATGTATCGGGTTCGACCCATGCTAGGCTTTTCTGTCGCTCCTGGGATACCACCCGTGTTATTGGGATCGACCCATGCTAGGTATTTTAACCCCTGGGATACCACCCATGAATACTCATCAATTATATCTCTTATTATTCTTACTCCCGTTCTAAGAGTGATACATTGAGGATCATGATATTATTTGAAGCACACATATATATAAATTACTTCACTCCTTTACTTCATGAGATTGACACCTTTACTTGTGAGGGATAAATATATTAGCTCGCACATTACCTCCTTCATTACTCTTATGATATTGGTACTTTTACTTGTGAGAGATTGGTACAAAGAATATCATAATATTATTGGACTTTGGAACATGACATGATTGGAAATTGCTATTCAAGAATAAATAGATTCTCTTTACATCTTACTCTCTTTGAGATAGTTCTTTTAGAAATTACAACATTATGACAGCTTTGGAACTTCAGTCAATGAATAGGATATAAGCGAGTCATAATTCATCTAAGAATAGAACACATGTGAATAACAATATATGTCAACCTGAATTGAGACACTTCAAAACCCCTTCGGAATTGAACCAGTACAATGTCAATGTGAATACTATGAGCTGCAGAAGGATACGGATAGAATAACCTTACATACCTTATCTTCTCAATATGAATACACAGTCCTATATGTGGATACAATAATCCAGCTCCTTCCTTATGTGTTACTCTACAACACAAGTACATAACAAAGCTCATGTTAACAACCAACTACCTTACAAGTGCATACGACGATAATGAGTTACGTGACTGTCGTATAATGTTATTTCATCCTCTTTAAATACCATTTACTTCATTATCACACCAACAACACCATAACATTCCACACATTGACCAAGATATCATACATCAATAGCATTTCACACCACACTTACCCTTTATGCTTTCTTATTATCATTCCGTCACAATTACCTTATCAACTTGCCTCATAACAACTTATGAACAACAATACATACTGAATATAGTCCAACATACCTCCATACGACCCTTTAAAGTCATTAAAATGGCATCACAAGTTGATAATTACATCCAAAAAGGGTATAGGGGCCTTCGGGGATCAAATAGATGCGAAAACATACAAAATCGAACTTGGGGTTGACCGCAGGTGGCTGAGGTTCGCCAATAGGTGGACATTGGCATATGCCATAGGCACCTGCATTGGCATTTGCACCCACAAGTTCCCTCATCTACGGGGGTGGATGCCCGTTTTGGTCCAAATTGGTCTCTTTTGGGTCTTTTAATGCAATGAATGGTCCATGATCATAACTGAACTTCATTTAACATATGAGTGTAATAAGTCAGTAGATGCTTGCTCGTAATGAGTGAGATGTGATAAAAATAAAATGGGGGTATGTTTCAAATGTTTTTGTATTCAATTTATTAATTGTATGCTTTGCAAGAATGAGTACTAGAAATTTGTAATCAAAGATTAAAGTCACTTTGGATTATTCCCTCATTAGTGTTAGTACATGCATGAGTAAGTGGATCTTTGCCTAAATTCAACTAATCATTATGGGTAGGCTAGGTGTTAGATTTTAGCGCTAATGTTTAATAAAACATTAAATATTACAAGTGGGTTCTTTTGAACACCTCATAAGTGTTACTTCATAACCAATCTAAAACCTCAATATAGTAACCTTATGTCTAAGATCTACCATTAGAAGATGAAAATCAAGTCATTGTTGACCACTACTTCTCACCCTTATCCCTTTTGTCAAGGATGATAAGGGATCTAGGTATAATTAGAGTTTGCAACCTCCAATTATTGGTCGATAACACAGAGTAGAGGTCAAACCCATAACAATTAATCAATTAAAAAGATAAATAAACAACACCCATGCAATAATCACTACTCAATCATACATAACCCTAAGTTAGGGAATTTAGCTACTCATAGAGAGAGAAAAAGGAATTACACCCATATCCTCATAATTCTTCCATTGAATCCGAATATTTACAATGAAATCCAAACCCTACGCAAAAGGACAAGCAATAAACCAAATTCCAACTTTAGTGTTTCAACTACAAACTTCTAGATCTCAAACTTGACAAATATAGGGTTTAAAGATGTCAAAAAGCCTTTTATAGCTGAAGCAAAAATGGGCCAAGAATTTATGAAACTACCACCGCTCTCACTTCGGCGATGGGACCTCGGTATCTACGAATCCCAGGCGATAGGTTGAAGTGCCTCTTAATCACCAAACTGGTGTTAACTTTATGCTTCAGTGATTTATACTTATTGACTTTGGAAATGGACTCATGCTTCACCGAACTCTTGGAAGATACGCCGAACTTCTTCTCTTCATTGCCGAACTGCTTCATTTGGAACTTGGATGTTTTATTCATTTAGGCGATGGAACCTCCATTTAGGCAATACATCATCTAGTTTGTCGATTCGTCAAACTTTATGGGCTATGGTTTTTTGCATTTTAGCTCTAATTCTCCATATTTTTGCTTCATTATGCTCTATCAACCACTTTTTTGGCTTCAACCTTTAAAATAAACCAAACTAACATTAAAACTAACTCAAATTGGAATTGAGGACTTGATTTCTTATACTTTTAAGGTCAAATGAGTCACAAATTGTAGACATATCAGCACCCCCAACTTAAAGCTTTGCCCATCCTCAAGTAAATCAATGCACACACATTAAAATAAACATTGCCTACAAATAGCTTAGACACATGCTGTCATGACCCGAAATCCCATTCGGGCCGGACTGGCACCCGAAGCCGACATGGCCCGAGAGAACCAATCTTTGCTTATGAATACTTGCATGCATCTCCTCATATGGACCTTATGAAACCCCATGCAACTATGCAAAAGTCATGGATATGGAAACGGATATGGAAACATATGCCATATATATATATATATATCAACTTGGCCGTTGGGGCCAACAAACCAAAATGAGCATACATATGTTACATTCTGTTGCCACATAAGTCTACAAAAGCCTCTAGCTGAAATACATGACCATGCAAACCTAGAGTCGGGACAACACCCCGCTCTATACTCATATACAATACCAAAATGAATGTACATAGAAACTAAGGAAGCCCCGAACCAAATGGAGCTCACCAAAAGTCGGCAAAAGATCCGCAACCTACAGTGGAGGCCTACTAGTACCTGCGCCTGCAACAAGTAAGGTAAATCCCCCGAGAGGGGTCAGTACGAAGAATGTACTGAGTATGTAAGGCCATAAGAAACTTGTTATAAAGACATCAATAGAATCAAAATGTAATAGGATAGGCAACATGAACAACTCATCGATTTGCATATGTAGAACAGTGTAGCTTACATAAATTAAGTTCTTCTCTTTATGATTTATTCCTCATTGCTCATATCATAACATACCCGGGCCCCGACTGATCAGTGGGTCTTAACATCACATCATGTGATGTTGGGATCGGGTCGAGCTAGGCTTATGCCCCTAGACCTGCCACCCATCGGGATCGAGTCGAGATAGGCTTATGCCCCTAGACTTGCCACCCATAAATCAACACATCGGGATCGAGTCGAGCTAGGCTTATGCCCTTAGACTTGCCACCCATAAATCATAACCAACAACAAATGTATATTACTTTATTCTTACTTTTGATTGAGTGATACTTATGAGGAATTGATTCATCCTCTTATGAGAGAGTGATACAATCAGTGATGAGAGATTAACGTATGTACATAGCCACAACATTCTTGGAAACTCAAGAACACAACATGATTGGGACTTTTGGAACATGTCCATAAATATGTAACCCATGAACCACAATAACTCATGAATGATGAGTATAGGACTCAACAATAGATAACATTATTGGAATCATGCAACACAAGTCAATGAACAAGAGGTATGTGTATAGCCACTATTGGCACTTTGGAACATAACCTTTTTGGGCTTTTGGAACATTGACTAACGAATATGAGACATACAATTCCCGAGTGATCAATGAGTAGGGAATATGTGATATTAACCATTTCTAACCGGATATAGAATACCTTAGCACATTTTGGGAGAGGACTAGCATAATGTCAAAGTGAATACGACATACCGCAAAAAGATACGAACAAAGTAACCTTACATACCTTGTATTCTCAATACCAACACACAATCTTAAATGCGTATACAATCGTTCCGCTCCTTCCTTATGTTCCACTCTACAAAAAAAATACACAACGGAGCCAACATTAACCACCAATTACTTAATGCATATAATAAGTAACATTTTCATGTTTGCCTTTAAACATGCCATGTCCCACTTGACACAACCATTCATGAAAGTATTATTCCAAAAATCCCACAATATTCCCAACATTGACCAACACATGATAACCAATAGCATGTCATGCCAATTTCACACTTTCCACTCTCCATTATCACCACATCATACTTATGCCATCAATTCACCTTAATACACTTCATAGCACATATCGGCCAAATTCTCACAATTTACACTTATAGACAAGAACAAGTTTAACAACAAAAATAACACCATATACGTTCATATTTTATCCATGCCATGATCTTTCATCAAAGGCACAAGTCCTAATTCAAGTTCAAATCCCATGGATCACAAATCTTATACAAAAGCACAAAGTACCATATCCAACATTTCCAAGAACAACCAACATGATTTAAATACTCTTTAATGCATATAATATATTAATCCATAATAATATTCACTTACCCAAACTTGCAAAGGGATGATTTTGCTCCAAAATTGCCTTTGAGTCTTTAGGGTTCTTGAGAGAATATTGTAGAAGGTTTGAGAAAATATCTCAAAGAACATGAGAGTTTAAATGAATAAAATCTGATTTTGTGGTCCTTTATATAGTACTTGGGTAATCCTTAGCCTTTCTTGATATTTAATGCTTCAATTGACTAAGTCAATAGAAGATTGGGTCATGTGACCCATGTCTTTTATCCCATTTTGGGCTTTTATTGAGCCCAAATCACTTAACCCAATAAAATAAATAATTTATCATCTTATACTTATTACAATAATATTCCCACTCATAATATTCATATTCGTAGCCTCAATCCCAAAAACAAGTGATTTTAGCCACGTTTGGCTTATTTTGACCTTAGGGGCAAAACTGTCATTTTGACCCCAAATTCGTTCTCGAGTAATTTTATCATACTAATGTAATATGTCATTCATTTAATGTATATACTCTTGGTTTTAGAAGAAACATAGCAAAAATCAGCTCGGTACGTCCCCGGATACCCTTGGGACTTAGAAATTTCCAACTTTCAAAAAAGTGGAAAACCCAAGGTGGCACGCCCCTGGGCGCGCCAACTTACTGCCTCTGGGATAAAAATTTTAGCCCAGAGCGGCATGGCACGGTCCCAAATGCGTCCCTCCTTAAATTTTTTTGAAAATTCCATTTTGCGACTTCTCTTCGTGGGTTTGGTTAGATACTTCAAGTCCTATTCTTGAACTCACTTCTTAACCTTAATATCCTTTGTTTAGAGGTCCTCTAAACCTCATTTTGAACCCCACAAATTTCCCATGAAAATCACAAAACACTTCCACAAAGGTTTAATCCCATATAAGAGGCCAAATTCAATTTTTCTCATCCTTAGCATTATAAAATACACACGTATGGCTCTCGATACCTACATAATCATTGTTCAATGTCGTCAAGTAGGGTTGGAAAGGTATGAGGTGTTAAACATGCTTCTTTTGTGAAAATACTTTGCCCTCATGGTTTTAAAAACAATGGCATAAGTATCACCTATCAAACAATCAATTCGTGACAACAAGTCTCAAATGTTGACAAATTGTTATAAAACCAAGCACATGCTCATAGACCTCAATTACCGTTAATGAATATGCTCAAGCGGTGAAATCAAGTGCCTCACAACAAATAAGGCCCTACCCTCAAGAAATGATCAACAATTAAACAAGGGACTACCACAAATCACTCACACTCTCAATGACAACCATGAACACGAGTACCATGACATAGGCTTTCCCATATTGTCTACTTAACCACACTCAAGCCTGCTACATTAGATATCACTAAGGTCTTACTTCGGCTTGTAGCCTAGGCAATGGGTAAGGTAGGATAAGTTAGGGTTATAGTGACTCTACCCTCTCAAAACATCTAATGAGACCTCAACTATATTTCTTTCCCAAAGATTACTTCTTATGAAATACCAAGGACCAATTATCTAAGATTTTCATGCTAGGTTCCTCATCCTATCCTTTTAAAAACTAAACTTCTTCAAATATTTACAAGCTAAAAACACAATTGTAACTCTTTTTCAATTCTTTTCATTTTTTCCTCTTTTTTTCTGTATTTACATGGAATACTAGGATGACTAGAAGAGCAAGTGAGTGGTCCCCAACACTATGAATTTTTTATTACAAATTTAACCTAATGGATCCTCCACCCCCAACTTAGGCTTTTGGCCTAATTTGGTTTACGGCCTCACTTAAGTGCTTCAAGAAGGATTTTACTTGAAAGTGGGAACTGTGGAATAGGGGGCTCGACTTATAATGAGGTTGTCCAAGAAATAGCTTCCAAGGCACAAATTAGGGCAAAAATTGGTCACTCAACTCATAATGAGAATGGCTATTTGGTCAATTTGGAGGTTCACTCTCAATTAATGGCCTAAGATCACTTCTCCAACATCACAACACCTTTTGCTTAGCTATAGAGCAACCGAGCAAGTTCTAGGTAGACTCATAGAAAAATATTGAGTCGAAGCCTTACCACACATGGCACTCAATCGCACACTCGAAACACCCATCCTCAATTGATGTACCACATTCATAGCACATGCCGAAGAAGGTTCTCAAGGTAGTCAACACAAGATGTGAGTGTTCACAAAATTGAGTGCCTAACTAGTTCAACTAAACCAAAGAAAAATTTAAAAAGGGGCATATATTGAAAAATGGAACAGTTCACAAATGCTTTGTCATTTTTAAGATTCATGCATGCGAAAAATCTCCCCAAGAGTACTATTTGAATCAAAGTGTTCTATTTGTAGTACACTTTTCTCATAAGTACCAATGCCAAAAAAAAATTATTTATCACTATGCTATACTAGAATAAAGGTAAGGAAATCAAAAATGTAAATTACACACACTCAAGTCACCTCAAAAGTAGAAATTGTCTAGAATTATTAGAAACCAAAATCAAATATCCACAAATGTCATCCAAATTCAAATCAGAACCACACATTAATAATAAAAACAAATCAAAATTAGACTATCCAAAACTAGGGCTTAATATTATAGATCCAAAATAAATAGTACCTCCCTCTAACTCAAAAGCATGCATTATCCTCAATGCAATAGGACTAAGATAACAAAAGAGAGTGAGTGGAAGGGTCCCCCTGAATAATTCTAAGCCTATGGCAGTGACTGGCTCACAGAAGCGGCCTTTGTCTGGGCATCAATCCCTGGCTCATCTCCAGGAATGGTCTGTAAGGGTGGATCTGGTATGACAATATCTGTCTCCATGGAAAAAACTGGGAGGGAAGTCTCATCAATGGGTGTGGATGCGCTAGTACCTATCTGTGAAGTCTCCTGAGTAGACTTTAACAGTACAGCCTCTAGTATGGCCTCCTCAATCTCCCACAAGTCAGCCTCCATTTGCTCAATTCTATTATCCTTAATCTCTGTTTTATCAACCTCATCATCATCAAAAACATGATCCTTCTTATCCTCCTTCTCCTCATCCTCTGGAACACTCTCTCGAATAGGTGTGGGAGCCGGGGCCTGAGATGATAAAGCCAACAGATGTGTCAAGTGGAGAAACTGAAGCTCATCCATATGCTTTTATAGAGAAACAAGCTCAGTCTGCATCTTTGTTAGTAGTACATCTTGAACTGAAGGCTGTTGTGCGGTGCTCAACTCATCTAACTTGACACCATAGATATGTCCCATCTCCTCCTAAACAGGAACTAAGATAGCCTGAACTGCATCTACAAGCAACTAAGGTATTTGAGCCTCTAACCTCGATTACCTTATATCAGCTGAGTAGGCCAAATGGCTCATCTAAATAATATATGCTTGAATAAAAAGAGATCCTGAAGTGCCCAGAGAAAAGGATGGTTGAGGTCCAGGACATGATGTCACAAGGGCTGTAAAGAAGTACCTGTATAGGAACCTGAAGGAGCAAGAGCTACATCAGTAGGAGTGGAATGACTGGCACTACTATCAAGTGTATCAAGGTTAATAACTGGGAAAGAATCCACCCGATATTTCTTTTTCTTCACTTATTGAACTACCTCAAGTCTGCTAATATCAATATTAGAGTAGAGGTGTAACACCCCGTACGTGTCTAAGTCTAGTAGGCAGCCTTAGCATTTATGGAAACATGAGAGAATTGATGAATTATGTATTAATTTGTGGACATCAAGAATTCTTGTATCATTGGGCCTTAAATAAAGCCCAAAAATAACAAGAAGGCATGGCCCAACCCAAGCTTTTTGACCCATTCTTCCATCTATTGACCCATTCAACATAAAATAAAGGATAAGACGAGACTTGAGGACCTATATAAAGCATGCAAATCATATTTTTATTCATTTGTGCCACCAAGCCTTTTTTAGAATTTTCTCCAACATTTTTCTCTCAATTCAAACCCTAGGCTTTCATCCTTTTGGTCAAGATCACCTTGGAGCAAGACTTGGTAAGTATATACTATCATGGTTTAATATATATTATGCATGGAAGATATTTTATATCATGTTGGTTATGTTGGTGAAGTGGGAGAAGTTCCCTATGTGCAAAACAATTTGTATTTGCTAAATCGGAGGATGATTTATGGCTTGAAAACTTGAACATGGGTTTGTGATCTTGATGAAAATGAACTTGATGGATTCAATATTGATATATGAGATGTGATTATAGTCTTGACTAGTTTTATACTTGTGCATAGTGTTTGGAAATTTCTATTGAGAAATTGGATATGGTTTTGGTGGCATGTTGGCCGTAAAGTGTCGTTTTGGTGATGTTAGGTGTGTTTTGAAATCATGGATGGTGTTTGGCATGTTAAATGATCAAAAATATGTTAAAATGAAGTTGGTTATGATCATGTATCATTCATGGAATTAAAATACCCAAAACGGAGCCATTTCGGACCAAACGGGAATCCGCCCCCGCAGACGAGGGCATCTGCGGGCGCAGATGCCAACGCAGATGGCACTGGCTGCTGCCAATGGCCATCTGCGTGCACATGTGGCTGCGCAGGTCAGCCCAGAATTGAGTTTTGGTTGCTTTCGTGTCCCTTTGATCCCCGAAAGCCCCGATACCCTTTTGGGATGTAATAATCAACTTGTAATGTCGTTATAATGACTTTCACGTGTCGTATGGAGGTGTTTTGGACTATGTTAAGTATGTATGGTTGTTTATATATTGTTATAAAGGCATCATTACGATGGAATGATAAAGGAAAAAGCGTAAAGGGTAAGTATGATGTGAAATGCTATTGTTGTATGAAATCTTGGTCAATGAGTGGAATGTTATGGTAGTGTTGGCATGTTGATGCGATAAATGACATTGTAAGAAGGTGAAATAACGTTCTAAAGTAACTATGTGATTCATGGTCATCTTGTGCACTTGTAAGGTAGTTGGTTGCTAATATAAGCCTCGTTATGTACTTGTGATGTAGAGTGAGACGTAAGGAAGGAAGCTGGACCATTGTATTCCCAGATAAGCCTGTGTATTCATAGTGATACACAAAGGTATGTAAGGTTACTCTCTCCGTATTCTTCTGCAGCATGTATGATTCATATTGTCATAGTACTCACTCGACTCCGAAATGCCCTAAGGTATTCCGTCTTCGGTAGTTGACTAGTGTAGCTCATATGTTCTTTACTCATTGGTAAATGGTGAATCATACGACTCATGTCCATTGGTTGATTTATATTCATTGATTGACTCATGTCCATTGGTTGATTTATACTCATTGATTGGCTCATGTCCATTGATTGACTTACGTTCATTGGCTAACAAGTCAAGAGTTCCAAATATTCTAAGGTATCGCATTCCTAGTTGGTGAGAAGTTGACATTCACATGCGTCTTAATCATTGTTCATTATGCTAAGGTTCCAAAAGTGTTCTATTCCAAAGGGGTTCTATAGTATTCCAACTAAGGTTGATATACATTGTTATTCATATGTGTTTTACTCCTAGACGAATCATGAACCACTTAGTTCTTAGTTATGGACGGAAGTTCTTAAGTTATCATATGTTGTAAAGTCTATGAGAACTATCTCAACAAGAGTAATGAGGTAAAGGGGGCTTGTTTAGTTTGAATAGCATTATTCCAGTCATGTCATGATCCAAAGTTCCAATAGAGTTATACATATGTCTCATATTCATTAGTAATGTTCCAAAAGTCCAATGAGGTTATGTTCCAAGGTTTCACTAGTGGTTATACTCATGTATCTTGTTCATTGAATATGGGTCCAATGGTTCCAAAGATGTATCCTTTGCAAGTAGAGATGTCAATATTACACGGGTAAAGACGTAAAGTAATGTATGTCATGTTCCGGAGTCTAAGAATAGTTTGACTATCCTTGTACCAATCGTTCACATGTAGAAGTACCAATCTTATAAGAGTAAGAAGGGAGGTGATTCCTCGTAAGTGAAGATGTGTATACATATGTGTGAGCTTTAGTGTCATGATTTTTAAGGTATCACTCTCATAAGGTTAAGGAACTAAGTCATGCAAATGGTTACTTCATGTTATGTTTTATTGGATCACAAAGAGGTATAAGTCCAAGGTGGAATGATCCCAATAGTCTATGATACTGAGATTATATATTATGTAGCCCACTGATCAGCTGGATGTCCGGTATATTATATAGCCCACTGATCAGCTGGATGTTTGGTACTTATATTATATATTATAGGCCACTGATCAGCTGGATGTCTGGTACTTATATTATATATTATAGCCTACTGATCAGCTGGATGTCCGGTATATTATATAGCTCACTGATCAGCTGGATGTCCGGTACTTATATTATATATTATAGCCCACTGATCAGCTGGATATCCGGTATATTATATAGCCCACAGATCAGCTGGATGTCCGGTATTATATTTACATATGATAGCCCACTAAAGGTGGATGTCCGGTATTATATTTACATATATGATAGCCCACTAAATGTGTATGCCCGGTATTATATTTATATCTTCTAGCCCACCAAAGGTGGAGGTCCGGTACTAACTAATTGAGTGAAGAGTAATGAAAATAGTTGTAAAGAGATGAGAATATTTTCCTCACGTGTATAGATGTAAATAAACATAAAGATGGTTATAAGAAAGTGATAGTGACGCGACTCATTGATTATTCTCTTATGCTTACTTTCTTGGAAGTACTTATGTATTCCCATAGTTTCATCTGGCCTTACATACTCAGTACTTTATTCGTACTGACCCCTTTTGGGGGACTTACCTTACATGCTGCAGGCCCAGGTGTTGGTAGATCTCCGCAGTAGGTGATGAGGTATACACGGATTGTTAGTGAGCTCCAGTTGCTTCGGGGCTTCCCAATTTGCATATGTTCATTCGGTTTTGTCATTTGTAAATATTGTATAACTATGGTTATGGTCATGTATCTGTTAGAGGCATTGTAGACATATGTGGGAAGGTGAAAGTAAAAGATGTACATTCATTTTGACATAATGGCCCTAACGGCCAAGTTTCATATATTGCACATATTACAATGACTTCCACTATTGATATTTAATTACGTGAAATAAATGATATGCATACGCGAACATACATATGAGAGTACATGAGCAAAGATTGGTTCTCTCGGGCCATATCGGCTTCGGGTGCCGATCACGTCCCGATGGGATTCAGGGCATAACAAAAGTAGTATCAGAGCAGTTCGTTCTACGGGTGTCTACAAAGCCGTGTCTGAGTAGAGTCTTACTTATCGATGTGTTGCGCACCACATTTATAAGTAGGAGGCTACGAGACATTTAGGAGTTGTTTCAATTCTTCATTCTAGATCGTGCAAAAGAGCCATTGTCATAGGTGGGATTATATCTGACCATTGTAATTGGTTTTCCTTGATATAGTAAAATGTCAGTTACAAGACGAGGTGTGGATAAATGAAAGGAGGTAGACATGCCTACCGGGGAAAGAACAAGTAAATCCCCACCTGATCCAGTTAGGCAATGCGGGGCTGAAACTGAATCCCCAGAATCACCTGTTAATGTTACGAAGCAAGAGTTACGGAATTTGAGAAATGCGGTACAAATATTGACTCAGATAGTTGTTGCACAGAGTCAAGAAAAATTTGGTCCAACAGTAAGGAATGAGGAGACAGATAGGGCAGCTTGTCGGCGGACACAGGATTTCCTGAAATTAGATCCTCCCACATTTACCGGGTCCGATCTTAATGAAGATCTGCAAGACTTTATAGATCAAATCCAAAGGGCTCTCGAGGTTATGCACGTAACTGGTATAGAAATAGTAGAGCTTGCAGCATATAGATTAAAAGGTAAGGCTATACTATGGTACGAGGATTGGAGACGATCTAGGGGCATCGGTGCACTTCCAGCTAGTTGGGAGAAATTTAAAATAGCATTCCTTGATCACTATCTCCCCTATGAAGTCCGTGAGGCTCGCGCGGATCAGTTTTTAAATCTTCGTCAGGGACATATGAGAGTCAGGGAGTACAGTCTTCGGTTTAATTCGTTGGCTAGATACGCTCCTCACATAGTAGCAACCATGGCCGATAGAGTTCATTGATATGTAGACAGATTGGAGCCCTACCTGGTAAGAGATTGTACTATTGCTGCATTAAATAAAGACATGGATATAGCCAGAATACAAGCCTTCGCACAAAAGATGGAGGATCAAAGGCAAAGGAGAAGGATACAAGAATTGGAAGAAGGGCCATCAAAGAGGGCGAGATCTGTGGGATAGTGCATGGCATCCCAAAGAGGATTGAGGCCCCAAATTTTTCCTAGGCCACCCAGACCATCAGTGAAAAGTAGTGAGACTCAGGGTTCATAGAAAGTAGGGTATAGAGAACAAGGAATTATGAGCCAATCGAGGTCTTCTTGTCAGCTGTGCCAGCGCTGCGAAAAGTTTCATTCAGAAGAATGCCGATTTGAGACGGACGTTTGCTTTTAGTGTAAAAAGCCAGGACACGTGAAGAGGGCCACGAGCAGTATGACACGACCTACGGGGTCAGAAGAATTCAGAGGCCCTCCTTGATATGGTGACAGGTATGTTATCTATAGGTTTCCCTAATGAATATGCATCAATTGATCCGGGTTATACCCTATCATATGTTAATCCATTGACTGTGGAAATATTTGAAGGAACACTAGGATTAATAGTCAAGTCATTTGAGGTGTCCACACCAGTTAGTGAATTTCTTATAACTAAAATAATATGTCACAATTGTATCATAAATGTTGTGATCATGTTACATTGATATATTTTATTGAGAGGGACATGATAGATTTTAATGTTGCAATGGGTATGACTTGGTTGGCTTCTTATTAGGCCATAATAGAATGCCGATCCAAGATATTTCACTTTCATTCATCCATGAAGGATTTTCTTGAATGGAAGGGTACATATGTCACTCAGCCAGAATAGAGGATATTGATGTTAAAGCTACTAATGTGAAAGATATAAGTCTACCCCCGTAGGGCGTATCAGTGTAAATTGTATCGACAAGGGATGACACGTCGGGAATGTGCATTAAAGTGTCAGGAAGATTTTATGTATCGGATATGTATATGGGCTAACGAAATACATTATGATAAAGTACCTCATTCACTATATGCTATTTTGTTGACAAGGTTACAAGAAAGGAATATTACAAAAGGTATACGTTAGTGATCGAAGTGACAACGAGTAAAGGTAAGGTGTTTGGAATTGAATCTGAAGGTTATAGTTATGTAGAGAACAGGTGTGATGCCATGAGCGTACTAGTTGATAGGCTTACCAAGTTAACACATTTGCGGAAATCTTTTCAAAAGAAGTTGGGACTCAAGTGAACGTAAGCATGGCAAGACATCTTCATACAGAGGAACCAGCAAACGGAAGAGGAGGAAGACTAAGTGAGTATCTATATGAGTATATGTATAGAGATACATTGTTATACATGAGACGACGTTGTTAACATTCGAGGACGAATGTTCCTAAGGGGGGAAGAATGTAACACCCCATATGTGTCTAAGTCTAGTAGGCAACCTTCGTATTTATGGAAACATGAGAGAATTGATGAATTATGTATTAATTTGTGGACATCAAGAAGTCTTGTATCATTGGACCTTAAATAAAGCCAAAAAATAACAAGAAGGCATGGCCCAAACCAAGCTTTTTGACCCATTCTTCCATCTTTTGACCCATTCAACATAAAATAAAGGATAATAAGAGACTTGAGGGCCTATATAAAGCATGAAAATCAGATTTTTATTCATTTGTGCCACCAAGCCTTTTCTAGAATTTTCTCCAACAGTTTTTCTCTCAATTCAAACCCTAGGCTTTCATCCTTTTGGTCAAGATCACCTTGGAGCAAGACTTGGTAAGTATATACTATCATGGTTTAATATATATTATGCATGGAAGATATTTTATATCATGTTGGTTATGTTGGTGAAGTGGGAGAAGTTCCCTATGTGCAAAACAATTTGTATTTGCTAATCGGAGGATGATTTATGGCTTGAAAACTTGAACATGGGTTTGTGATCTTGATGAAAATGAACTTTATGGATTCAATATTAATATATGAGATGTGATTATAGTCTTGACTTGTTTTATACTTGTGCATAGTGTTTGGAAATTTCTATTGAGAAATTGGATATGGTTTTGGTGGCATGTTGGCCGTAAAGTGTCGTTTTGGTGATGTTAGGTGTGTTGTGAAATCATGGATGGTGGTTGGCATGTTAAATGGTCAACAATATGTTAAAATGAAGTTGTTTATGATCATGGATCATTCATGGAATTAAAAGACCCAAAATGGAGCCATTTCGGACCAAACGGGCATCCGCCCCCGCAGACGAGGGCATCTGCGGGCGCAGATGCCAATGCAGATGGCACTGGCTGATGCCAATGGACATATACGTGCGTAGGTGGCTGACCTGTGTACGCAGGTGTCTGACCTGTGTGCGCAGGTGGCTGCGCAGGTCAGCCCAGAATTGAGTTTTGGTTGCTTTCGTGTCCCTTTGATCCCCGAAAGCCCCGATACCCTTTTGGGATGTAATAATCAACTTGTAATGTCATTGTAATGACTTTGAAATGTTGTATGGAGGTGTTTTGGACTATGTTAAGTATGGATGGTTGTTTATATGTTGTTATAAAGGCATCATTACGACGGAATGATAAAGGAAAAAGCGTAAAGGGTAAGTATGATGTGAAATGCTATTGTTGTATGAAATCTTGGTCAATGAGTGGAATGTTATTGTAGTGTTGGCATTTTGATGTGATAAATGACATTCTAAGAAGGTGAAATGACGTTCTAAAGTAACTATGTGATTCATGGTCATCTTGTGCAATTGTAAGGTAGTTGGTTGCTAATATAAGCCTCGTTATGTACTTGTGATGTAGAGTGAGACGTAAGGAAGGAAGCTGGACCATTGTATTCCCAGATAAGCCTGTGTATTCATAGTGATACACAAAGGTATGTAAGGTTACTCTCTCCGTATTCTTCTGCAGCATGTATGATTCATATTGTCAAAGTACTCACTCGACTCCGAAATGCCCTAAGGTATTCCGTCTTTGGTAGTTCACTAGTGTAGTTCATATGTTCTTTACTCATTGGTAAATGGTGAATCATACGACTCATGTCCATTGGTTGATTTATATTCATTGATTGACTCATGTCCATTGGTTGATTTATACTCATTGATTGGCTCATGTCCATTGATTGACTTACGTTCATTGGCTAACAAGTCAAGAGTTCCAAATATTCTAAGGTATCGCATTCCTAGTTGGTGAGAAGTTGACATTCACATGCATCTTAATCATTGTTCATTATGCTAAGGTTCCAAAAGTGTTCTATTCCAAAGGGGCTCTATAGTATTCCAACTAAGGTTGATATACATTGTTATTCATATGTGTTTTACTCCTAGACGAATCATGAACCACTTAGTTCTTAGTTATGGACGGAAGTTCTTAAGTTATCATATGTTGTAAAGTCTACGAGAACTATCTCAACAAGAGTAATGAGGTAAAGGGGGCTTGTTTAGTTTGAATAGCACTATTCCAATCATGTCATGATCCAAAGTTCCAATAGAGTTATACATATGTCTCATATTCATTAGTAATGTTCCAAAAATCCAATGAGGTTATGTTCCAAGGTTTCACTAGTTGTTATACTCATGTATCTTGTTCATTGAATATGGGTCCAATGGTTCCAAAGATGTATCCTTTGCAAGTAGAGATGTCAATATTACATGGGTAAACATGTAAAGTAATGTATGTCATGTTCCGGAGTCTAAGAATAGTTTGACTATCCTTGTACCAATCGTTCACATGTAGAAGTACCAATCTTATAAGAGTAAGAAGGGAGGTGATTCCTCGTAAGTGAAGATGTGTATACATATGTGTGAGCTTTAGTGTCATGATTTTTAAGGTATCACTCTCATAAGGTTAAGGAACTACGTCATGCAAATGGTTACTTCATGTTATGTTTCATTGGATCACAAAGAGGTATAAGTTCAAGGTGGAATGATCCCAATAGTCTATGATACTGAGATTATATATTATGTAGCCCACTGATCAGCTGGATGTCCGGTATATTATATAGCCTACTGATCAGCTGGATGTTTGGTACTTATATTATATTTTATAGGCCACTGATCAGCTGGATGTCTGGTACTTATATTATATATTATAGCCCACTGATCAGCTGGATGTCCGGTATATTATATAGCCCACTGATCAGCTGGATGTCCGGTACTTATATTACATATTATAGCCCACTGATCAGCTGGATATCCGATATATTATATAGCCCACAGATCAGCTGGATGTCCGGTATTATATTTACATATGATAGCCCACTAAAGGTGGATGTCCGGTATTATATTTACATATATGATAGCCCACTAAATGTGTATGCCCGGTATTATATTTATATCTTCTAGCCCACCAAAGGTGGAGGTCCGGTACTAACTAATTGAGTGAAGAGTAATGAAAATAGTTGTAAAGAGATGAGAATATTTTCCTCACGTGTATAGATGTAAATAAACATAAAGATGGTTATAAGAAAGTGATAGTGACGTGACCCATTGATTATTCTCTTATGCTTACTTTATTTGAAGTACTTATGTATTACCATAGTTTCATTTGGCCTTACATACTCAGTAATTTATTCGTACTGACCCCTTTTGGGGGACTTACCTTACATGCTGCAGGCCCAGGTGTTGGTAGATCTCCGCAGTAGGTGACGAGGTATACACGGATTGTTGGTGAGCTCCAGTTGCTTCTGGGCTTCCCAATTTGCATATATTCATTAGGTTTTGTCATTTATAAATATTGTAAAGATATGGTTATGGTCATGTATCTATTAGAGGCTTTGTAGACACATGTGGGAAGGTGAAAGTAAAAGATGTACATTCATTTTGACATAATGGCCCTAACGGCCAAGTTTCATATATTACACATATTGCCATGACTTCCGCCATTGATATTTAATTACGTGAAATAAATGATATGCATACGCGAACATACATATGAGAGTACATGAGAAAAGATTGGTTCTCTCGGGCCATATCGGCTTTGGGTGCCAATCACGTCCCGATGGGATTCGGGGCGTGACAAGAGGTGTACTCAAATCTTTCTTTGGGTTAAAATGAACCTTTGCTCTTCAGCACAATTCCGTGATAAGGTACGAGAATGCAATAGAAGTCTTCTTTTGTTGTACCTGACATGCAATCTCTGGGGCAATGATAGAGGAAAGAGTCATCATATTCTTCATTATGATTGTGCCCACTAACACTTCCTGTGG
Organism: Capsicum rhomboideum; assembly: GCA_031232105.1. Lineage (NCBI taxonomy): Eukaryota > Viridiplantae > Streptophyta > Magnoliopsida > Solanales > Solanaceae > Capsicum > Capsicum rhomboideum. The sequence goes on from CP124714.1 coordinate 71,803,401, forward strand.
GTGCTTGAGGTTATTTTATTCTAAGAGGGCAAGAGGTTGTTGTATACAAAATTTAACCAACACCGGGCTTTAATGTAGATGTCTGTCTTCTCAATGGGAACCCTTAATGCAATCCACAAGGGTGTACTATCACTCAACAATGGGGCTAACCAACCTCAGACCTCATCAACTATTTTTAATGACCTAGAGGAAAAGTAATGCTTATTTATCATCTTGCATCCATAAATCAAATTTTTGATGCTCTCGTCACACTTGACCTTTACACCACGAACCTTCACAAAATCTTTTATCTCTTGGGGTTTATTCTTTCTTCTTAACCACCTCTTATATTAGAGGGTTCAACCTCCTTTGATGTTCCACACTTGGTATACATTCAGGCTCCAACTTGATTTTATGAGTGCAAATACCGGGAGGGATCCCGATAATGTCGGTGATAGTCCAACCAATAGACCTTGTAAACTTATTCAATACTGATTTCAAAGCTTCAACTTACCACACCAATAAGTCCGCCACTATAATAATGGGCAAGGTGTTGCCTTGACCCAATAATACATAGAGAATATGATGAGGGATCGGCTTGAGCTTAAGTTGTGGAGGCTCCTCTATTGATGGCTTGGCGAGAGAACTTTCCTGATTCTTTAGGTCAAGGCCAAGCTTACGCAGGTTCTTATTTTATGAACCAAGGCAGGTCAAAGAATCTACCACCTCATCATATTATTCAACATTCTAACACCTATAATTCCACAAGACCGCCTCTTGGGGCTTACTAATAAAGTCCACCTCCATTACATCGGCAACCTCATCATTAATCACATAAATCACCAAGATAACTTGTAAGTCTCTAGGTTGCCTTATGGACTTGCATACATTAAAGGAGGCTTCATCACATTGACCCAAAACTTCAACTCATAGCATTCTACATCAACAAGAGTTCTCATGGTAGCCAAGAATGGCTTACTAAGAATAATGGTGACTTCATAATTGATGTCACAATCTAGAATAACAAAATCGGCGAGGAATATAAATCGATCAACTCAAATAAGAACATCATAGAGAACCCCCAACAGTCATTTTACAGATCGATCCGCCATTAAAAGCCTCATAGTAGTAGCTTTGAGAGTTCCCAAGCCTAATATTTTAAACATGACCAATAGCATCAAATTTATACTTTCCCCAAGATCACACATGTCTTTACCAAATTAATAAACACTGATGGTACAAGGGATGTTAAACACCCCCGAATCTTCCTTCTTTACTACCATGTTGGTCGACATTATAGCACTAAAATTATGCGACAGTTCAATCATTTCAAATTCCATGACTCTCTTTTTGGTTACCAAGTCCTTCATAAACTTGGCATAACTGGGCATCTCAAGTAAGGCTTCAACCAAAGGGATATTCACCGATAAGTTGCTAAAGTTATAGAGAAACTTTTTGAACTTAGTATCATTCTCTTTCTTCTCAAATCTTTATGGGAAAGGAGGAGGTATCTTGATTGACCGCTTTGAAACAATTGGTCTTTCATCTAGTTTTGAGACATTTTTATCAACCGCTTGTTGTTTCTCTTTACTCTAAACCATCTCTTTAACTTCTTTCAATTTTTCAACATTCGGCCCTTTGGGAATAGAAACTTTATCATTCGACTTCTAAACCCTTTTTCTTCTTTCCACTTACTTGTTCTTCCACCACCCTCTTATTGAGGTATTCATTAAGATCCAAAATCTTACCACCAATTTTCTTTCCACTCCTAGTGACAATGGCCATACAATGAACATCATTCTTGGGATTTGTCATGGTGTCACTAGGAAGCCCTTCTTTTTGTCTACGATTGAGGTGAGCCGAGGTTTGACTCAATTGAGTCTCAAGTTGCTTAATCAAAGCCGCATGGTAAGTGACATTTTGATTTAGTTATGAAAAGTCTCTTCCTTTCATTTATCATTTTGTCACTCCCTTCAACCCTCATAAGAATTTTAGCAAGCACGTCTTTTTTTTATAGTTTTTTGGATCAACGGAGGTGACCTCTTTACCCTTTTTCCTATCATATAGTGGTACATTTCTATCATGGTTGTGCTTTTTCTCTCCTTAATTGCAATCTCTTTCTTGCTCCTAATCCCTACAATCACCATCATGATCACGGTCCCTCCAATCTCGACCTTCCAATCTCTATCTCTTTCCTTCCAACCTTGATTCCCACCTTGCCTTTGATAGGTAGGTCAGGAAAACCTCATTTTATTTTATAAGAAATAGATCTCTTCATCAAGTGTCTCGTTATCCTCATCTTCATAATCCCTATTTTCTCTTGAAGTAACAAAGTTAATTGCTTTGGGGATTGACCCCATGACATGCTTTGTTAAGAGATCCATCTTGGCCATGTTTTCATCTCTCTTTGTCCTTTTTCCTTTGTTCTTGTCTCACATAAGACATGGAGAGAGACTCCATGGACACCTCAGTATCTCGTGTATGCCATGTTCTACTTTGCTTCGTCATTGTTCTAACAATCCCGTGGAAATTCTAAACATTTGATTTATCAATGACACACATGCTAAGTTATCCTCTATGATCTTGTTCAATTTGTCCAACGACCTATAGGATATCTGACTCAATATTTTATCCGGAAAATCGTGGTTAGGGAAATGTAGTATTTTTTTCTTGAATCTTAATCATGCTTCATGCAAGGGTTCACCACTCGCTTGTCGAAAGTTTATGATCTCATCTCGTAATTGAAGCATATGAGATGGAGGGAAAATTTATCAAGAAAGGCCTCCATCAATTCAATCCAAGAAGTAATAGATCCCTGAGGCAACTCTCACAACCAAATCACTGTTTCACCCGTTAAAGAAAACGGGAACAACTTCAAACAGATGGACTCTTGGGAAATATTAGCAATTTTAAGCGGAGTGCAAACATCTATTAAATTGTTCAAATACGTGTCCGTACCCTCATGTGCTTGGCAACCAAACATTCCTTTCATTTGGAGCAAATGAAGCATAAAATTTGTAACATAAAAGGATGTATTGAATACCGTAGATGGTAGATGGATTGCACTCACCCTTCCGACATCACCCAATTGATCCTCATCCTCGAGTTGCCTATCAAAAATAGCGGTATCGCTACCATATTAACTCATAGTGCCTTGTTGTCTCATGTTATCACCTAAGCAAAACAAAAACTAAAAATAAATAAATTCGAGTTATGGCTAACACAAGTGAATTAAAACACTACAAAAATAAATGCAAACTTTCATTCCCTGGCAAAGCCATTTTTAATAATGCTCTAATACACTCTAGAAAGGATGTACGTTGTTATGCAATATATTTACCCAACTCTTTGAGTTAGAGTCAAACCCATAGGGAATGAAGGAGATAGGTTCACCTTCAAGTGTAATAAGTCACTAGATGCTTGCTCGTAATGAGTGAGATACGTTAAAAATAAATTGGGGGTTTGTTTCAAACATTTTGTATTCAATGTATCAATTGTAAGCTTGGTTTGGAAGATGAGTACTAGAAATTTGTAATCAAAGCTTAAAGTCACTTGGTCTTATGCCCTTATGAGTGTGAGTACATGCATGGATAATTGGATATTTGCTTAAATTCAACTAGTCGTTATGGGTAGGCTAGGTCTTAGATTTTAGTGCTAATTTTTCAATAAAACATTAAATTTCACAAGTGGGTTGTTTTGTACACCTCACATGTGTTACTTCATAACCAACCTAAAACCTCAATATAGTAGACTTATGTCTAATATCTACCATTAAATAATGAAAATTAAGTCATTGTTGACCACTACTCCTCACTCTTATCCCCTTTGTCAAGGATGATAAGGGATCTAGGCTTAATTAGAGTTTGCAGTCTCAAATTATATGTTGATAACACAGAGTAGAGGTCAAACCCATAACAATTAATCAATTAAAAAAGCAAATAAACAACACTCATGTAATAATCACTACTCAATCATACATAACCCCAAGTTGGGGAATTTAGCTGCACATAGAGAGAGAAAAAGGAATTATTTTCATATTCTCATTGAAGTCTTCTATTGAATCCAAATATTCACAAATAAAATTCAAATTCAAAGCAAAAGAACAACAATAAATCAATTCCAACTTTGGGGTTTCAACTATAAGCTTTTAGATCTCAAAATTGACAAAAGGTAGGGTTCAAAGCTGCCAAAAAACCTTTTATAGCTGAAGCAAAAATGGGCCAGGAATTTATGAAATTGCCATCGTGCACACTTTAGTGATGGGACCTTGGCATTGCTGAAGCCCATGGCAATACTCCAAAGTGCCTCTTGATTGCCAAACTGGCATCAAATTTATGCTTTAGTGATTTACGCTTGGTGACTTTGGCGATGGACTCATGCTTCGCCGAACTCTTCGGTGATATGCCGTACTTCTTTTCTTCATTAACAAACTATTTCATTTGGAACTTGGTTGTTCTGTTCATTTAGGCGATATGCCGAACTCCATGGGCAATGCTTTTTTGTATTTTAACTCTAATTCTCTATCTTTTTGCTTTCTTCTGCTCTATCAACCACTTCTTGGCTTCAACCCTGAAATTAAACCAAACTAACATTAAAACTAACTCAAATTAGCAATGAGGACTTGATTTATTACTGTGTTTAGGTCAAATCAATCATAAAATGTTGACTCATCACAAGGCCAGTCCCAGTCAGCTCTCACGTTCACAACAGGGGTCCCGCGATCATAAAGAAGGGTCCCTAGAATTATATATAGTCCCTCCCTTCAATTTTCAGCATATTTCAAAGTGTAAAATTACCATACTGACCTTCGAAGCTCAGAAATTTATGAGGGATTGTAAATTGATGCGATTTGAGTTGAAAATATTCTAGTATCATTTTCTCATTATTTTCTCGTAAGTTCTCAGTTTAAATTAGAAATAATTCTCCCTTTTTTTATTCTTGTTTCTTTGGTTTGTTGGGACTGTTTTGGAGCTCGAATTATTCTTAATTTTGGGGCAAGTAATCCTTGACCTTAGAGGTACCTAGTAATGGATTAAATTCTCAATTTTATCGGTGTGCCCTACGATTCAATTTTAGCTTTTTTTCTTACTCATAGCATAAATTCAAACTGTGTGTATCAATGTTCTTGCCTTGATATGTCGAATATTATTCTGATAGCATGGTTGTGGTCAGAGGCTTCTCGAAAGGGAAAAGCTCTATTGGAGAGGTTTTTCTCGTACTTTCAGCAGTGTTCAGGTAGGCTAGTCTTACTTTTATTTTAGACTTTGCTCTTTTATGATATTAGAATGGTATTTTTCTAGATATGTGTGGGTTTGTATGGTTCAGATACTTATTTAGCAATTTCTTACTATTTTTAGTTGATTAGAGGGTATTTAGGGTAGATTTCGACCCTGTATCCCTCAAGTTAGTATTGTTTAACCCTTAGGTTAGACTTAGCCTTGTTAGAGCCTTATAATAATATTGTGAAGCCTTAACCTAGGTTTGGGTAGGTGCTTTCCCTAGGTTGGATTTTTGGGACTTTTAGCGGGCCTTATTGCCCTTTTTAAGATAGGTTATTGTAGAATAATATTCGTTTAGACTTAATAAATGGAATATGGTTGTCCTTTGATTATTTGGATTCTAAAATATAAATAAAAACTCGATGGACTTCATATGGCTTGATTCTTAGATTGTTTGTTTGTGTTGGCAAAGTGTTGGATAAGTTGCTATGTGTAAAACTGTCTATTTTTGCAATCGGAGAATGGTTTTGTCTTGTAAACTTGAACATGGACTTGTGGTCTTGAAGAAAGTGAACTTGATGGATTAAATATTTTCATGTGAGATATGATTATAGTCTTACCTTGTTTTAGCCTTATGTATAATGATTGGGATTGTTATTGTGAAAATGGTTTTGGATTTGGTGACGTATTGACCGAGAAGTGTAGTTTTGGGTGTTGTTTATGTGTGTTGTGAGACCATGGATGATTGTTGGCATTCAAAATGATCGAAAATATGTCAAAATAATTTTGGTTATGATCATGTACCATTCATTGCATAAAAAGACCCAAAAGAAACCAATTTGGACTAAAACGGGCATCCGCCCCCGCAGACGAGGGCACCTGCGGGCGCAGATGCCAATGCAGGTGACTCTGGCATATACCAAAGGCCACCTGCGGGTGAACCTCAGACACCTGCGGGTGCAGGTGGCTTCGCAGGTCATCCCCGGGTTCGGTTTTGTATGTTTTCGCATCTCTTTAATCCCCGAAGGCCCCTATACCCTTTTTGGATGTAATTATCAACTTTTGATACCGTTTTAATGACTTTAAAGTGTTGTATGGAGGCATGTTGGACTATATTAATTATTAATTGTTGTTCATATGTTGTTATAAGATAAGTTGATAGGAGTAATTGTGACAGAATGATAACGAGAAAGCATAAAGGGTAAGTGTGGTGTGAAATGCTATTGATGTATGATATCTTGGTCAATGTGTGGAATGTTATGGTGTTGTTGGTATGAGAATGCAATGGATTGTATTGTAAGGGGTGACATGACGTTATACGGCAGTCATATAGCTCATTGTCATTTTGTATGCTTGTATAGTAACTAGTTGCTAATGTAAGCTCCGGTATGTACTTGTATTGTAGAGTAAGACGTAAGGAAGAAGCTGGGCTATTGTATTCATGTATAGGATTGAGTGTTCATATTGAGAGGACAAGGTATGTAAGGTTATTCTATCTATATCCTTCTGCAACATATTATTCATATGGATTATGTACTTATTCCATTCCGAATTGTCCAAAGGTATCTCATTCAGGTTGTTATCTATTGTTAAGTCACATGTTCCTCATTCTTTAGTCGTTGTTGCTCATACGTTACATAATTATGGACATGGTTCCAAATTCCCAATAATGTTATGTTCCAAAGCTTCCAATAAGGTTATGGCTACAATATGTCAATCTCTCACAAACAACGTATCAAAATCTTATAAGTGATGGTATTAATCTCTCATGAGTGAGCGTGACAACCTCTTACAAGTAAAGGTACCAATCTCGTAAAAGTTAAAGAATGAAGTAAGATATTATGAGTGTATCCATGGGGTGAAATAAACACCTGCATGATGATATCCATGGGGTGAAAGAAACACCTGCATGATGATTATCCCAACATTATGGGTGTATCCATGGGGTGAAATGAACACCTGCATGATGATAGTATTAATTTCCCACTGATCAGTTGGGCCCAAGCAGTATATGATCAATGATCCAGGAAAGTAACGAAAGTAATACGCGCAGTTCCAAATATATATAGATTGATGGCTTATCCATATTGGGCATTAACTTGTAGTTACTTTCCATTAAAAGTCTTATGTACTTATACAGTTTTCATACAGCCTTACATACTCAGTACATTCTTTGTACTGACCCCTCTTGGGGAATTTACCTTACTTGCTGCAGGCTCAGGTACTAGTAGACCTCCCCAGTAAGCTGCAGGACATCTAATGATCTTTGGTTAGATCCAGTTGGTTCGGGGCTTTCCGTATTCAAGTTGTACATTGGTTATGGTATTGTAGATGTTATGTAAAGCGGGAACTTGTCCCGAATTTAGGTTGGTCGTGTATGTATTTCTGTTAGAGGCTTTTGTAGACGTATGTGGGTATGTGAATGGATGTGAAGGAAAGAGATGTATGTCTGTTTGACTTGATGGCCCTGACGGCCAAGTTTCACATATATATATATATATATATATATATATATATATATCACTTGTTTCATGATTTTTGATATTAGCCTTTTATGCTCTTACGTGATAGTGGTGTTTCTTATGGCATGAATATGAATGAATGTAAGCAAAGCTTGGTTCTCTCGGGCATTATCGGCTACGGGTGCCAATCCGCCTTGTTGGAACTCGAGGCATGACAAACACTTTCCTATGCCCTTCATGGATTATATGTTAGGCCGTTTTTCTTGTAAAGGATGGTATTATTTTCTTGACGGCTATTCGGGGTATAATAAGATTTTCATTGCTCCCGAGACCAAGAGAAGACCACTTTCACTTGTCCATATGGGATGTTCGCGTTCAAAAGGATGCCCTTAAGTTTATGTAATGCACCGACCACTTTCCAGCGTTGCATGATGCCCATTTTCTCCGACATGGTGGAAGATACTATTGAGGTTTTTATGGATGATTTATCTGTTGTGGGAGACTCATTTGATGATTTCTTAAGCCACCTTGCTAATATATTGCAATGATGCAAGGAGTACAACTTAGTACTAAATTGGGAAAAATGTCACTTTATGGTTAATGAGGGTATCGTATTGGGGCATCAAATCTCAAAGAAGAGTATCAAAGTTGACAAAACCAAGATAGAGGTCACTGAAAAGTTACCTCCACCTATTTCGGTTAAAGGAATTTGATGTTTCTTGAGATATGTAGGTTTCTATAGAAGATTCATCAAGGATTTTTCTAAGATTGCACATCTATTATGTAAGATTTTAGAGAAGGGGGTTAAGTTTGTGTTTAATGAGGCTTGTCTAAAAGCATTTGAGTGTCTGAAAGAGAAGTCGATTTCAGCCCCTATCATTGTTTCACCAGATTGGACGATGCCATTTGAGGTTATGTGTGATGCTAGCGGTTTGGCCTTGGGTGCAGTCCTTGGCCAAAGATGTGAGAAGATTCTACATGCTATTTATTATGCTAACAAAACGCTTAATCAAGATCAAAAAAATTATATTGTAACTGAGCAAGAATTGTTGGCAGTAGTCTTTGCTTTCGAGAAATTTCAATCGTACTTGATTGGTACGAAAGTTATTGTACATACAGACCACGCAGCACTAAGATATCTTATGTCAAAGAAGGATGCCAAGCCAAGACTAATTCGGTGGGTACTTCTATTGCAAGAATTTGATTTTGAGGTCAAGGACCGAAAGGGGACTGAGAATCAGGTTGCAGACCACCTATCACGCCTTGAGGAGGAGGCCATTCTTAGATTGAGGGATGATCTTGATATTGATGATACTTTTCTAGATGAACAAGTGTTGGCAGCATCACAAGAATTAATACCTTGATTTGCAGATTTTGCAAACTTTTTAGCAAGTGATCTAGTCCCAAAAGATATTTTGTATCAGCAAAGGAAGAGATTCATGCATAAAGTGAGAAAATTCTTCTGGGATGAGCCTTATTTATTTAGAGTGTGTGCGGATGGCATAATTTAAAGGTGTATTTTGGAAGTCGAGATGATGAGTATTTTAGAAGCATGTCATTCATCTCCAGTTGGGGGTCATCATGGAGGTGCGCACACTGCTCATAAGATCTTACAATGCGGGTATCACTGGCCCACCATTTAAAAATATGCTCATGACTATAGGCATTATGGGCACTGAAGAGGTTGAATCTGGAATGAAGTGACGGCTAAATTGAGACTAGAGCAGATGAATGAGATGGATGAATTTCGTCTCCGAGCTTATGAAAGTTTAGCACTGCATAAACAGAAGATGAAATTATATCATGATCGGAAGATTGAATGACCACAGTTTCACCCGAGAAATTTGGTACTACTTTATAACTCCAGGCTTCGCTTGTTTTCTTGAAAGTTAAAGTCCAAATAGTCCGGACCATTCACGGTGGTTAGGGTGTTCCCACATGGAGCAATTGATCTAAAAGGAGATGATAATGTTCTATTCAAGGTCAATGGGTAGTGTGTAAAGCACTATGTAGGAATCACGGAAGAAATAAGTACATGTAAGGAGCTTAGTATTGACGAAGTTTGAGTAGTCAAGTAAGTTAGGTCATGTCGTGACGTTAAATCAGGTGCTTCATAGGGGGCAACCCATAGGCTTGTTGGTGAAGCCTGAGTAACCAACCTAGCTACGTCGTCCCATGACATTAAATGAAGCGCTGCTTGGAAGGCAACCCAAGGATTGTTACCAGTCGTGAGTTGAAAATAAAGATATGAACTGAAAAGTGTGCAGCTTAAACCACGGTGGTGACCTACGTGACGTAGGTCAACCTACGTGGCGTGGGTTAATATCATAGGAATCAGAGAAAAAATTTTTGTTGCAGAATCTAACCCATGACATGGACCCACGTGACGTAGGTCAACCCATGTGACGTGGGTTGGTATCATGGGAATTAGAGAAAAATTTTGGTTGCAGAATCCGACCCTAGACAGGGACCCACATGACGTGGGTCAACCCATGTGTTATGGGTCGGTACCATGAAACGTAGACCTATAAATAAAATTTAAAATCTGACCCAACCCAACCCTAATTTTTTCCTACTCTCAATAAAACCCGACTCTACCCATTTGAAAACCCAAAAACCCAATTTTCTAAGCGTCTTATACCTGATTTCTTTCCACAATTCATCCAAATTAACACCTCCAATCCTATAATCAATATAATTCCCAAGTACCAACTATTCCAATTCATACCCCCACCACTCCAATTGCAAGAAATTTCGAGCCCCACTACCCCAAAATAACCAAACTTGACTCGACCCTACACCATCGAACTCTGACCCAAAACCCATACCGACCAGACCAAACCCCAATAAAGACCTGACCATGCCGCCTAAAGGAAACCCCAAACATAGAGATATGGTTTTCTCTTCGCGAATCTGCTCCGAGAACCCAGAAGTCACAACAAGGCTGGAGATGAGTCTTCGGAGCAGGATAAAAGTGGGTCCAAAGAGGTTTATGAGATCGCTTAGTATTATTCTGCTCTTGTTACTCGCACCACAAGACAACAAACTAGGGTACAGGCTGCAGCCCGGGCCACCACTCAGCCTATAGTGGTAACTCCTGTTCAGTCTTCAGAATCCTCCCTCTAGTCTGAAGAGGGGGTGGATGTTTCTGTTATCGATGATACTAAAGATGAGGCTGATGCACCTAGGAATGATGAGATTATCGAGGGTATAGATGATTTTGTGTCCATGGGTAATGGTTAGGCTGATGAGACAGCTTCTATTTCAGGCACTAGTGTTCAGGATTCCATGACTTCCTCACAGAGATAGGTGGTTGCACAGCTGGCAGCAGCTGCAGTACAAAGGGAAAATAAGAGGTAGTGTGTTCAGCGTATGAATACCATTTATGATAGGGATGAAGAGCTGACTCAGCGGGGTGTATTCAGGCAGAGTATCATAGAGGAGCCTCGGTATCGGTTAGATGAGTTAAAGGCACTACCCGAGATTAAGGCAATGTTTGATTGCTATGGATTCGGGTGGATGATGGATCCTTCTAGTAGCTATAGCCTAGAGTTGATCCATGACTTTTATGCTTCATATGTTGCGTCTGTTGAATTAATCACACCAATTGAGCAGCGGTTTAGGGACCAACCACCATTGACTCATAATTTAGATCGTGAAAGTAGAGTAGACATTTCTGAGCTTACTATCCATCGGTTCTTATTTGGTGCTGAAAGTCCACTTCCAGCTAGTATTGCTGAGTTTGACCACTGCATGGAGAAGGTAAAAAATAGAAACAAAATGAAGGATGTTGATCAACGTTTAAAGCTACTACGGTGGGTTGCACAGTATATCGCGAAGGATGGTGTAGATGCAAAAGGTTAGCTGAGAAGTTGGATATTAAGAAGTCCTCGCTTCACTTTACGGGCAGGTTTTAGTGGTCAGTTGTACGACACCATTTCGGTCCCATAGGTGCAGATAATTCTCTTACTCTTGACCGAGCTGTTCTGGTAGCGAGCATCGTCACCGGATATGTCATCAACATCGCCTGCTACATTATTAGGGAGATTCATGAGTGTGATTTTAGAGACTATACCAACATTTCTTTCCTATGTCTGATTCAGGGCCTATGTCATAGTGCTGGTGTGGTTACAATGCCTGCAGTAGATCACGTCATTGAGGTGATCCACATAGCTGATGTAGGATTGATGCAGTAGAGAGGTGCTATTCTGGTTTCCCATAGGGGGTCTCAGCCCTCTACTTCAGCAAGCGTCGCCTTTTTTGAAGGGCAAGTGGATCGTGAGGAACCGATTAGCACTTCAGCACCAGTTAGTGATCCCGAGGCTGGGAGGTTGCCTACCGAGGTAACAGGCCTTGTGACTGATGAGGAGGCAGCTGGACCCATAACACCATCACCCTCGTCTGGAATGGTTACAGTTTCACGAGAGTTTTTGTAGCAGTTGGTGGATAGACAGATGCAGGTTATTGAGCGGCAGGCTCACACAGAGGCCTAGATAGCTAAGTTGGTATCTCAGCTTAAGCCATGGGTTAGGATATCAATCGAGGCATCTAAGGCGAGAGTTGAGGCTCGCATGACTTCTGCTATGGAGAAGTTTATGTGTGAGCTGCATGGGCGGATTGACAGTTTTGAGCACCAGATGGGTAGTCGGTTGAGAGAGGCCCATATTATGGATTTGACGGGGTTGACGAAGGAGGTGGCTGCATTGAGGGAAGAGGTTCAAGATTTAGCGGTTAGCCATACTCCTATAATTCCACCTATATCCACACTGGTACCCTCAGCACCAGTTTTTGAGGTGGATTTATTTGCTGATGAGGAGCCTCATGTTGCTAAAGGCAAAAGACTAAGGAGTCCTGAGGGTCAAACTGATAGAGGAGACGAGTTTGAGAGTGATCTATGGAGGGCGACTAAGGCCTCCCAAAAAAAGTACCATATCAGTCAGATTGACCATGAGCAGAGAGCACGGGGTACATCCTTGGATGACTTAATCGTATGTACCTTAGTTTTCTATTGGATGCTGACATGTTGGCAGCAGATTGTGATCAGAGACAACAAGAAGATATCCGCAACAATCAAGATATGGTTCTCCTCTTCTTCTAAGTCTTTATCTTTTTCTTCTTCTTATTTTTCTTATATTTATTAGTACTAGCATTTTTATAGTTGTAATTCTAGATGGTGCAGGAAAATATTTTTATTTTAATGCTCTTTTTTGGTTTTGATATATCTTCCAACTATCCCAAAGTTGTTTTCAAATGAAATGGTTATATGGTTATGTTCTTGAAATGGTTATTAGGTTATGTTCTAAAAATGGTTATATGGTTATGTTGTCAAATTGAAAATCAAATTATATGGTCATGTTATGCAAATTAAGATGGTAGTGTTCTGCCAATTGGTTATATGGTTATGTTGTTAAATATAAGGTCAAATTATATGGTTATGGTCTGTAAATTAAGACGATAGTATTTGGGAAATGGTTATATGAGTATATTGTCAAATTATACAGTCATGTTATGCAAATGAAGACGACAGTGTTCTGGCAATTGGCTATATGGTTATGCTATCAATTTAAGGTCAAATTATATGGTTTTATTCTGTAAATTAAGACGATAATATTCGGAAAATGGTTATATGGTTATGTTGTTAAATTCAAGGTCAAATTTATATGGTTATGTTCTGGAAATTAACACTATAGTGTAATTCCTTAAAATTCCAAACTATGTCATGGGGTAAATGTGATGTAAGATGTCCTATCTCTTGACTTGTTTTTAAAGTCTGCTTAACTGAAGTATATTTAGTATATGTCTTCATGACATAAATATATTTGGTGATGAATATTCTTAGAAACGTAGAGAACACTTAAAAGTTACTTATATCATGTCGCATGTAATCTTGAAAATCAATTGACTATGAGATTTAGCAGCCTGATGCTACTACAAAGGTGATGCTTTGTGTTTTTTAAAAACTGAATATTTATGCTTCCTAAAGGAGCGAAGCTGATCCGTCTGCAAGGCGGTTAGTGTTTTGACAGTATGTTGAATAGTTTCTAAAGTTACTTTGCTTAAAATCTTGAAGTTATACTGAATAACAGAACTTTAAAGTTATTGAGTTATTGAGAAATTGAACTGCTATGAAGTTATATTGAGTAATTGAACTGATATGAAGTTATATTGAGTAAATGAACGTCAAAGTTTGTTTTTTATGTAAAAATTTAATTTTAAAATCTGTACTTTAGGAGAACTATGGGGTGGGGTAAAAGGATAGGAGTTTGTGGTACTGCATCTATTAAAAGCTTGACCATTGCTTTAGTGTTAAAGTATGTTCTGCACTTTACCTTGGCATTTATAGTATGTTAAACTGCATCTCCATTGTAGTGTTTTGCTGGTACATAACATGCATTGACAATTCTAGTGCAACTCCAATCACCATTTTAATTTTTGAACCTGTGAATTGAGATGGTAATATTTGGATAACTTTTGGATGTTAATAAATTGTGGAGTTGATTAAGAACCCATAAATCTCTTGGCTCAAAGTTTCCTGAAGCCTATAAGTTGGTTTCATGTTGTAAAATTCTCTCAGATGCACATTGAAGGAACCTTTATTGCATTTTCCATCTCACTGCCTATCTTTGACTAAAATTGCAGTTTCAGTATAGTTCCAAATAAAATTAGTTCATAACTTATATTTATCGATTTTTGTAGGTGGAGATGATAACCAAGGATATGATAAAAGTATTGATGAAGATGGCATTTGAGATTTGGTTGCAAGTTGATCAACTCTGATATTCTGGTGATCCGGGTTGTTTCCCTCTCGACGATGAAGCTTATACCCCATCGTCTCACTAGCCTTTCATCGGAATATCTGATTCAAAGGCAAGGTGACATTATGGATCTTAACTTTTTGTTTTGTGTACAGTTGAAACATTCATTTGCAACTGTGTATATTTTGCCTATATGTGGATCAGTTAAGACTGATATTTTGTTTAGTTTGCGCCTATGGCGGATGACACATTAGGACTTGGTGGTGTTGAGTATATTTTACGACTAAGGCGGATGATATTATATGACCGCTATATTTTGAATTATGATCATTTAGTTTTATTAAGTAATTATCATCTTTTGTGTTATATACAATTTGTTGATTTCAATTATATATATATATATACAGCCCAACCTATTGGAACATAGATGCACTGTTCTAATAGGTAAAAGACAACTGTTGCAATAGCTTTTTCTAAAGCACAGGGTACCTATAGTTGGAACACATAAGAACTATTCCAATAGGTAACATATAACTATTGTTATAGCATTTTTATCACTGTGCAAACTCGTTACAAGAACAATAATAACTGTTGCAACTGAGCTAAAAATTTGTTGCAACATAGACAAAACAACTGATGCAAAACTATAACAACTGTTGTAATTGACCTAAAAGATTCGTTGCAACATATCTAAAATAATTGTTGCAAAACTACAGCAACCGTTATAATTGAGCTAATAGTTTCATTGCAATATAGATTAGAGAACCGTTGCAAATAGTTAATTGTAACGGTTTTACCCATTCCAATTAATAAACAAAACAGTCGTTCTTGAGGGTTGAAAAACCGTTACGATAGGTACTCTTTAAGCAACGGTTTTGCAAACTTTTACCAAAAATCGTTGCCATTGACCTATGGTCACGCGACCTGGTGCAGCGGGCATATCTCCCGTTACCATAGTGTTGATGCAAAGATTTTTAGGCCTATAGCAATGATTTTCTTGTTGTTGCAGTAGGTATATTTTCCAGTAGTGGAAGAAAGAAAGGCAGAGAGGTTTGAAGAAAGATCTATGAAGATTTGAAGACATATAAAACAAAGAGAAGGAAGGCAAGTAAGGATTTTGGTAGAATGGGGAAATCAACATGAAGGATGGAGTTATATAAAAGGGAGGCGACATTTGTGATTCATCAAGACCATTTTTAAAAAGCATATACATGACATGTACATGGAATCAAATGAGATGGGACAGGATATGCAAAAGGCCCGACGTCTCATTGGAATTCCTGCTAAGGATTTGAAAGATGTTGTTTTCCCATTGTTTGAAGGAGAATAGATTTGCCCCTAAATTAGAGGGACTCTCTGTATTTGAGAGAAAATTCATTAGGACTATGTGGCGGTTTAGAAGGTACACACGTGTTAGTAAAGATCGACAAGTACGCAAGATTTTGAGAGGTAAATCCCTTGGGATATGCCTTGAATAGGAAGGTATAAAGGATTGTGCCACATCTGGTGATATGGAGAATAAGGACAAGGGAAACAATAATATCAAGAAGGACGGGCGTGTGGATGAGCTCATACGACCATGAGTAGTGCAGGAACATTAGCTAGCGTCGTCAACGCCTTTGACACATGGCACAAAGTCATTGGCCTTAGTACTTTAGGGCTCTGGTAGAATTTTCTTAAAAGCTATGACCCCATTATTGTAGCCTATAAAAAGTTGATCCTTTTAACTTGTAAAGACATCTGAATCTGAGAAATACAATAGCAACTTTACACTTTCTTTATCACAAAATATGTTCTATTCACTTATCTCCAAATTGCCCTTGAACTGCTCTCAAGAACATGGTTTCAACTCTCAGATCGACAACAAACATACCGTAATACTCGGATCTACCTTTAATATTATTTATTGCTTACTATTTATACCGATTTCTTTCCCTTTAAGTAATTTACTTACTAATCAAATAACTGGTAAATTGATCTTAAAAAGTGTCAAATTAAGACACATTCTCTTGACTTCCTATAAATTCAAATATACTGATTTTAGGGTAAACAAACGGGCTAGTGATACACTTAGAAGTGAACTATAGAGAGTTGTACGGAGAGAAAATATTTTAGTGAGATTCAAATTTTGACATATGATTCACCATATCTCGATAGATCTTAATATAGACGATTAAGGTGAACAAGAGATTAGCTAATATACACTGTCAGTGGAATGAGTATTTTTACACTGTCAAGACTCTTAAGGCTTGCAATAGGCAAGATTCTCAACTATTTTATTTTTTAATATTTAAATTAATAAGAAAATAGTAGTATAGGATAATTTGGACTCAAATTATTTTCTACCGAAAATAGGAAGGATACATAGTTAAATCTGCTCTCTCTCTCTCTTGCAGATCTCCATCTTCATCTCCTTCTGCATTTTCTAGACATTGATTTAATTTTCTTAGTACTACATCCAACTGCTTCTAAAATTTTGCTTTGATAAATTAGAAATTTCTAGTTTGTCAATGTTGTTCTGCAAATACCATTATTGGATGCTAGATTAAGAAATTAAATTTAGCTTAAAAATTCAAAATATCATTCAACGGTACTAATGTATTGAAATTGTCCAATTTATTGAAAATTAAAGTTCTAATTCTAAAATTATTCTCTACAAAGATATCATTGTCACCATTGTTCACTGAAAAAAAAATTAAAAAATCTAATGAACTAATTAATGAGATGAAGCACTCTTCAGTTGGTATTTGGAAGCACTTACATAGACAACATTCTCGTTGATACATTCTATTTTTGTCAAATTAAATCAAGTTCATTTTACACATCTCTAAAATCTGAACAAATAATTATATTGATGATTGTCTCAAATTTCTTCGTATATGTAGGTGATTTGCAATTCTATGGCGTTGAATAAATAATAATATTGTAAAATAAATAACCACGAAAACAATGATACCATAAAGTAGTAAATCCTTCCTATATTTGGGAGAAAATAATTAGAGTTCAAATTACCTTATACTACTGTTTTCTTATTAATTTAAATATTAAAAAATAAAATAGTTGAGAATCTTGCCTATTGCAAGCCTTAATAAGAGTCGTGATGGTGTAAAAATATTCGTTCCACTGACTATGTATATTAGTTAATCTTGGTGAACAATTTAGTCTAATAGATTAATGGTAGAGTTATTCCTGCATGATTTATAAACAAAGACGAGGCAAAACAAACCTTTCCTTTTACAACACGAAACTGAGACCTCACAAAACACCTAATGATCGAAACAGTTTTTTAATCCTCACTACAACTCCAGTCATTTGCAACCAATTGACAAACAATGAATTCAAAACAGTATTAACCCAAGCTGTAGCAACCATACAAATTATCCTGACCAAAGACCAAGTATCATCTTCTATCCAATAAAGGTCATGGATACAAGATTACTACTACATTATTCCACAAATGATCATAGTTCTTTTGTTTTTGACCTTAGTTGATCTTTTTCTTTCACTACCAAAAATAAAATGAAGTACAAGTGGTATTTTACTTCTAAGAAGTTAAGACTATGAATTACATCAAGGAATTCTTCATGAGCAGTGAGCTGCGGGATAGCCTCGAGTGTTGATGATCTCAACCGTCGATTCACCCTGGATAGCGTTGTGCATGAAGGTAGCAACTGAGTTTGGAACAGCAAAATCAACCTTCGTCTGGATTATCGTACATGGGGTGATAACCTTGTCAAAGCTGCTTCTATAATCACAGAAAAACATTTTCGGCCAAAGGTAATGCAACTTCAACTCCCATTCTTTTCAAACATTTATCAAATTTCTCAACAGAATGAGGCTCACTTGGATCCACAGCTATACGATCAAAGTTTGAACTCCAGACGTCATAGTTCTCCTCAATGTTTTCAAACATCGCTTCCATCTCTTCTATTCCGAAACCTCCTTCATAGTCTTCCAAGTTAATGAACCTGTACATACCCGGATGAAAAATAAAAATAAAATGAAAATTAGTTGTGAAGCAAAAATCTTTTTTATTTTTTATTTTTAATCAAGACACACGGAATTATGGACCATATATATATAAAAAGAAAGGATTATAAACCTTGTCTTTCTATAGTTTCGTTTAGGACAAACCTTTATCTTCCTATGTCAGTGGAAACCTTCTTTTTTTTTTTATATATATATATATACATGAGCAGATACTTTAAAAGCCTATTATTGTATGTAAGTTTAAATTACTTTTACTTTTTAAATAGTTAAATTATAAATAAGGAAAATAGTTGTAGAAGGTAACTTGCACTCTATATTTACTAGACCATAATCTTTTTAGCATTATGACTTTGTTATCAAAAATAGGAAGGACAATACTGTGTTCTTGTTTCCATTGATCGTCAATTTTTACTCAATTATTATACAACACCATAGAAGTAATTAGTAGGAGTTCGGAGTTTAAAGGGCAATTTTTTTTATTCAAAATTTTGAATGGGCAATGAAAAACTGAAAAATGCCAAAGGGGCAAAGGCGGGCGAGGCATCCTGCCTTATCTTTGACCATTTAACAGTGTCAGTTAAATGGTTAAAGATAAGGCAGGATGCCTTGTCCGCCTTGTAAGGCGGTATCAGTCACCCGCCTTCCATCTTCCATCAACTCACCTAACATTATAAGACAAAGCTAAATGTCCTAAGGGGGAATAAATTTCCGCAAAACAAGGAATTGATTGAAAGATGGGAAGATTAATAAAGTGGGATTGCATTTTTATACTGTTATATTCCTTGAATTTTAATGAGCGTTTGGTTATGTTTCATTGTGAAATTTGAAAAAAAAAATAGTTTTTGTTTTCAAAGTGAAAAATGATATTTGAAAATTGAAGTTGTGTTTGACATGAATACAAATTGGAGATGTTTTTGGATTTTGTGAGTAATTTGAAGTGGAAAAATTGGACAGTGTTTTGTTGTTTTTCAAATTCTTGAAAATTAAGTTGAATTCTGAAATTTTAGGGTCAAACATGTTTTTCAGAGTTGAATGAAAAATTTTCATGGCCAAAAAATGCCCCCTTAATCCAATGTGAAATTTGTTAGTGTTTATTTAGTGAAAAAAAAACAACAGATCTTTTGGTGTGCTAAGTATAGTAATTACAACATATTATATCATGTCTTCATCAAAATCATGTCTTTGTAATGTGCAGATATCCCCCTGGCATGACATACCACTACATTTGGGTGATGGTGTTTTCAATTTTGTTGTTGAGATCCCCAAAGAATCAAGTGCAAAGATGGAAGTTGCTATAGATGAGCAACACACTCCAATTAAACAAGATATGAAGGAGAAACTTTGATACTATCCATAAGCCTATAATGTCACTTTTCAACATTCTTTTAGTATGTTATATTGTCAAATATAGTTATTTTCTTGTTTCCTACATATTCCGCTATTAGTTAGGGTGGGATTTTGACCTACTGTCATTTGCAAGTAATTGTCTTTATAAGTTAATTGCAGTTTTTTGTGGGTCAATACATTGAAGCTAAGGTGAGAATGGATTACCGCCTTACAAGGCGAAGTAGGGTCATCTATTTTTAGTATAGTGGCAAGTATTGTTGGATGGAGGGAGTAGTGATAGTCCCTCTATTTCTCTTTACTTGATCCCTTTACTAAAAATAGTTGTTACAATTACTTTGTCCAATTTATGAAATTAAGAGAATTTCATTATTTTCATCCAATACTACCCCTAGCAATCATTAAATGACTACATGAAGTATTAATAGTCAAATTTAAATTTCCAAAATATAATTAATAAGGTTAATTTAGTAAAATAAACTCCTAATAAATATTTTCTTAAGACCAGTGTCAAGTCAACATGAGTCAAGTAAAATAAAACGGATGAAATATAAACAAATAACTTTAAAATATAATCAGTTCAATGTTAAAAATAAAATTGAAAATTAAATCCATACATGTCAAATTTTGAATCAAAGGCACATTTTATTTATCTCCTAAAATGTTACAAGATGATTAGGATGATACAGGATCAAAACAAATCTAATGCGCGTATAAGCATCCTTTTGCTTTTATTTTTGAATCTGGCAAGTAGATCGGGTATTCCCAGCTCTCTAATTCAATAACTTCTTTTGTTGAGTATAATCTTAGTTTTTTATTGATAACTTGTACAATCTTTTGGGCCAAGATGGGTACAATAATTATTAATTTGGGACAATGATGGGTACAATTATTATTTTTTTGGACTGAGGTGAAAGCTTAGGGAAGAGAAATCGAACAGAAATAGCAAGGAAATCGAAAGATCGATATTTAAGGAGCGGAGAGCACTTAACTAATCATCCAATAAGATTTTAGGAAATTAAAAAATAATACAATAATGTAGTAACTAGTTATTACCCGGTAAAGTACTAGCTTGTGTAAAAGAAATTTCCACTTACAAATATATAAGTTAAACCCTAATTTTAAGATAATGGTACATATGATATAAGAATTTAAAGAAAGAAAGAAAGAAAGAAAAAGAAGACTTTTGACACACTAAAATTATAATATGTGGGGAATCTTAGTAGCTTAGTTGGTTAGTTACTGAACTCTCACCTTGTTGGTGAGGGTTCGATTTCCCACATTATAATTTTCTTCCCCTACTTCCAATTTTTTATTTTTTTAAAAAATAAAAATTACAATATGTGATATTTCAATAGCTATGAGAGAATACGTATTAATCAGAGTAAAACATGCGGTTAGAATATAAATAATTTTCCAATACATTGTTTTATCTTTTTAAAATTAACTAGAAAAACAAAGTAAGTACTCCCTCCGATTCAATTTGTTAATGTAATTTCCTTTTAAGTCCGTTTAAAAAAGAATCATCCTTTTCCTTTAGTTTCAACTTTCCACCTGATACTTTTAAGATCACAAGATTAAAAAATACTTTTATATATTTGACATATCTTTAAATTAAAATCACAAGATTCTAAAATATTCTTTATTTTTTTCAACTTCATCCACAAATTAAAATCGGAAAAGGGTCAAAACTACCCCTGAACTATCTGAAATAGAGCAAAAATACCCTCCGTTTGTTTTTTGGCTCAAAAATACCCTTCCGTTTGTTTTTTGGCTCAAAAATACCCCTCAGTTTATTTTTTGGCTCAAAAATGCCCCTCATTTTAACGGAGTGCCAAAAAGGGCCAAAACTACCCCTGAACTATCCGAAATGGAGCAAAAATACCCCTCCATTTGTTTTTTGGCTCAAAAATACCCCTCACATTAATGGAGTGTCACCAAGCACACCACGTGAAAAAAAATTGTCACATGTCTAGTCCACGTCAGTGTCCCATTTAATATCCAACCAGCCCACTTAACCATATTCCAACTTAACAGCCATTTAATATCCTTACCCGACCCATCTTAAAAAAAACTCGACCCGTCCTCATAAGTAAATGGTAAAGATAGATCTATCCTTCATTTCACTTGAACTCTCCAAAAAAAAAAAAATCGATGCAGACTAGGGATTCTGAGGGAAAAGAAAGCCCTTAGGGAAAAAATCACATGGGCTTGCCAAACATCAGGTTGAAAATAGGCTTATGGGACCTTCTAATGGAATTCATAAATTTTACCCGCCAAAAAGTCTATAGCTCAATGATCACATGCCCTAAAATTGAGCACAATTGGAGTTGTCTCTTTTTCTTCATATCTTAGATCGTGCAATAGAGCCAAAGTTGTAGGCGGAGTCATATTTAACCTTTGAATTTGTTTTTTTTCTCATTATAGTAGAGATGTTGATTACAAGAAGGAGCAAGAATGCCCTTAGGGAAAAAATCAACTCGTGTACTAAGAGCTTTCTTTTCCCTCAGAATCCCTAGTCTGCATCGATTTTTATTTTTTTTTGGGAGTTCAAGTAAAATGAAGGATAGATCTATCTTTACCATTTACTTATGAGGACGGGTCGAGTTTTTTTTTTAAGATGGGTCGGGTACGGATATTAAATGACTGTTAAGTTGGAATATGATTAAGTGGGTTGGTTGGGTATTAAATGGGACACTGACGTGGACTAACCATGTGACAATTTTTTTCACGTGGTGTGCTTGGTGGCACTCCATTAATGTGAGGGGTATTTTTGAGTCAAAAAATAAATGGAGGGGTATTTTTGATCCATTTCGGATAGTTCAGGGGTAGTTTTGGCCCTTTTTGGCACTCCGTTAAAATGAGGGGCATTTTTGAGCCAAAAAATAAACGGAGGGGTATTTTTGAGCCAAAAAATAAACGGAGGATATTTTTGCTCTATTTCGAATAGTTCAGGGGTAGTTTTGGCCCTTTTCCGAATTAAAATAGACCAAATAAATTAAAACGGGGGAGCCCAACCCAAAAGACTAGTCTAATAGGTGGGAGAACCCATTTGGCTTATAAGCCCATTAGCATTTCTCTATTTTTTCAATGTGGGACAATTGGTTCATAACAATCACCTCCGCTTGAGAACCAACGACCTCGTTGGTCACGGCTGGCGCCCATTGGGTCCAGGCCACCCCTCCTGGCGCACAGGCCACCACTTCGAGTCGCAGCTCCACTCGTGGATCGATCCTCGTTGGTCACAGCTGGGCCCAATTGGTCACGGATGGCACCCCCTTGGGTCCAGGCCACCACTCCTGGCGCACAGGCCACCACTCCGAGTCACGGCCCCACACGTGGGACTCTCAATGAAAGCACCAATGTTATAAACCAAACGGGAGAGCCCAACCCAAAAGACTAGTCTTATAGGTGGGAGAACCCATTTCGCTTATAAGCCCATTAGCATTTCTCTATTTTTCCAATGTGGGACAAATGGTTCATAACAATATCCATGAGCCAGAATTATGGTGTCTTTTCCTGAACCTACCTTCTTGCATTCATATTATTTGTCGACAAATGCAGTATCACCATGTTTGCATTTTCTAGCTAGCTAGAGAAGAAAAGATCGAGCTAAGGAATCACTACACCAAAAATGATCTTTAGCGGCAATTAATTAACGGCAATAGCTTAATTGCCGCTAAATATGTGTTTTAGTGACATTTACTAGTGACAATTACATTGTAGGTTTCTTTGTAAATGTCCCTAAAGCCTATAGCGACATTGAATCCAATGACATTTAACTACTGCCGGTAAAAAATTTAACACTCTTGTTAAAGTGTATATTTATTGCCGCTAAAGGTTGTTTTTGTTGTAGTGAATGTATATATATTATATTGCTGCTTTTGGTACTCTAATCTGTGCTTCTACAAATATATTTATATATATATATATATATATATATATATATATATATGTATATATATATAGGAGAAGAAGAGGTTTAATTTACAGGCCGGCCGAACCAGGGGCGGAGCTAGCATACAATGAAGGGGTTCATCCTAACCTCCTTCGGCGGAAAACTATACTATTTATACATAGTTAAAATTATTTTTTTATGTATATATAGTAGATATTGAATCTCCTTCGGCTAATTCGTGTGCACACTTTTGAACCCCTCAATGAAAACTATGACTCCGCCATGCTAGGCCGAACAAGACGATATTTTCTAATGTTACTCTCAACACAAAAACATCTCTCTAGAGTTATCTTTTAATTTTTAATTACTTTTACTAGTGGGTGCAGCCGGCTCTTTGATATGGACATTGGTTCTATTATAAGTGAGTAGTAGGTAAATATGACATTATAGCTTATGTACAAAACGAATTTGTGTCTATATAATGATAATGGTTGGTTTCATATTAAATAAAAAACATATACAGGACGACTCTTTAAGTGGAAACAGACGCAAGTGCGAAGTTCGGTGCCTAAAGGGCATGAATTTGAATCAGATGAACTAAAATGACATGTTCCTAAAAACACACATCATAACTAGTTGTTCGCCCATTACTTTAGAGCGAACTTAAAGTACTAGAACAATCACAATTTTTAGATTTAGATTGTGTAATAGATACAAATAAAACGATACAATTATGGATAGGACACATTGCAAAACAATTAGTTGATAATAAAATATCTGTAGCAGATACACCAGGATATATAGAAAGAACATTAGTAGGAACAGTAAAATTATGGTTACATAATATAACAGAAGAAAGTAGAACAACCCTAAGAAATAATAAAGACAAAAATGGCACAATTATAACATCAAATATAGCAATCTTAGATAAATATGAATTTGGAATAAGAAATGAATTTGGAAGTATGACTACTGAAATAGCAGAACAAGAAAAGGATAAAAATTTAAATAGGCAATTAATGAATAAATTAACAATATGTAATATGTGTTACACAGACCAATATACATGTGCTTTTAAAGAATATTACTACAAAGGAATATATACTCATGAGGAAGCAATAGAAGTTAGAAAAACATATTTTACAAAATTACCTGAACCATTTAGTACCAAAATAATAGCTGATTGGGAAGCAGTAAGCTTAACAGATACTTTGGAAGCAAGAATAAAATATCTACAAACATGGTTCATATGCCTTTTCGGTTAACGTTTGCCAATTCATCTATTTGTTTATTTGTTTTTCTTAAAATTTTTTTTGGAGTTTTGCTAAGTACTAGGCAAACCCCATTAAAGGAAAATGTTCATGGTTCACCGAACTGTGGGCAAAATACAATTATTATTTTTTTGGAAATGGGTTCGTCCATTGTCTGGCGAGCCCACAGTTTATTTTTTTATTTTTTTTTATAAAAAGAAACAAACAAACGGATGAATTGACAGTCCTTAACGGAAAAGGTATGGGATTCGATAAATCAACAAGCTTTGTGTATCTTGTGTCAAGTATAGGGATGTGAATGCTTTGGGTATATACCTAGGGATTTTAAGCGGAGCGGGCATGTTTAAGCCCTATGCAGGACAAGTTAAAGTAATTTTTAAAAATATTGATGTGACACAGGTTGTGGGTCTATGCGGATCTAAATATATTTTCTTGCTAAAATTTTATATGATCTCACACGGGATCCATAATAAATGGTTAAAATCATTAACAATTAATCTTTTGAACCCTTCGAGAAAAGCATTTTTAAATTATCAACCTTCTTTCAGATTACTAGTTAATGTTTAGAGTAGAAACTTCTATTATTGTGGATCTCTTTTTAATATGATTATGTAAAAAAAACTTATATTATAAATGTACGTTTTTAAACGTATAATTATTACATAATTATTTTACTTTGCAGCATGGTAGTACTCTTAATTTGAATTACTCTCTACAGGAACTTCTTTTATATTGTTATACACAATTAAATCACTAAAAAAATGACTTAATTTTAAATTTAAAAATAATTAACTTTACACTTCTCATTTAACCCCCAATTAAAGGAGAAGTATTTACTATAACCAGGCATATGGGATGACAAATGTTAGTTCCGGCCTTAATAACAAAATTATTGCATAAAGATTGTGAGTTAACTAGCTCACAATCACGCACAAAGCAAATAGAGAAGAAAAATAATATAAGGATTGATTAGGTTCGACTAAATCTAATCCCCAATGTAAAAGCATAGAGTTTTTCTCTATGAAAGAGAGGAAGTGTACAATGCTTATGAATTCCTAACTATAATCCCTATATATAGATCTCAAGTAGTCTCAAACCTATAACAAAAAGATTTCTCCCGATTATACAAGGAAAATATATTTTTATTTCCTAAATAGATTAGGACAACGAGTTCCTAAATAATAGGGAATATGAATTTCCTAAATATAAAAGGAAAAAAATAAAGACATAATTAACAAATCCTCCCCTTATCTTAAATTCTCTTGACCAATAGAAACAATGTTAATCTACCTTGCCTCAGCCCTTGTAAGGGCTCTACTGAGTACTGCACACATAAATTAAGTCTAGGCAATAACTAGATTTACTGGCCAGGACTATCTTGATCATCATATCGGTTGAATTAACATGTGTTGACACTTCCTTCATGTCAACAACCCCTTTTGGTATAATCTCTAAGATAAAATGTTGTCTTACTTCACTATGCTTTGTCTGCTCATGAAACATCTTATTCTTGGTGAGATAAACGGGACTCTGATTGTCATAGAACTGAAGTCTAATTTTGAGCTAGTCCAAGATCACTTACCAATCCTAGTAACTAAATATCTTCTTCACCGCTTCAAAAATTGTTATATACTTAGCTTTGTGGTAGACAAATAAATAACAGGCTACAAACTTGTCTTCCAACTGATTATACTATCAAAAGAGTAAACATAATCTATCAAAAGTCTTCCCTTATCTTAGTCCCCTGAATAATCTAAATCAACATAACATGCTACTGATTCGCTAATCTTGTCTTTGGAACCCACATCTGTAGTACCCTTCAAGTATCTCAAGATCTACTTCACTGCCTGTCAATGTTCTTTACCAGGACATGCCATGTATTTATTCAAAACACTAACAACATGTAAAAATGTCACAACAAGTTCAAACCTTAACATACATAATGCGATCAACAACACTCAATTATTGAACACTAAACATCCTTTACTTCTCCTCATATATTTTTAGTGACATGTCTATAGACAAATTAAAATCTAATGAATCTCTTGAGGACCTTCTATATATAAGACTATTGAGATAATATTAACTTTCCAACTCATCTATATCGGGTAATTTCCATAACCAATATCGTCTTTGCAGTGCCCAAATACTTAATATCAAGATCCTTACTTAGTTGTTTCTTCAACCAAATAATTTGTGACATACTTGTAGCATCAATAAGCGTGCCATCCACATACAACAATAAATATACAAAAGAACCATCTTCAAGCTTCTTGTACTATACACAACCATCAAATACACTATGAGAAAAGGCATTCTAAATCATAAATGTATCAAATCATATATACCATTACCAACGTGACTATTTCAGACCATATAAAAAAAAGTATAAGCGAGAAAACAATGGTTTTCCTTATCCCGAGTGATGAATCCCTTGGGTTGACTTATATAAATCTGCTCTTCTAACTCACCATGAAAGAAGGAAGTTTTCATATCTAACTTGTCATGCCCCAAGCCTAAATCTTAGAAGTAACAAGCATCCAAACTATTTCTGGCCCGAGCAAACTCTTGGACTGGCATATAACAGGAGCATAACTGAAAGATAAAGCGGAAGCTGAGAAGTGCAAAGTACATTCTGAACTTTGAAAAAAAAAGTAACTGGACTTTTATTAATCAAATATAGAATCTTTTAATTACCGATTACATCGGATTCAACTTGACTATTTGTCTATGAATCCTCTACTACATTCTGAATATACCTACCTTTATGTAACTAGATAAATTGATGATTAAAATACTACTAAGTCCTCGAAAATAATGATTACTCACTAAAGCTGATATCATAGCCTACTGAAGAGTTTGTTCATGAACCTGCAAAGCTAAAAGTTGGGGCCTACATCGTAAAATGATGTAGCGCCAAAAAGAGATATCATTACTTTGAATGTACTGGCACGAAAAGTAGTAAAGTGAAGTAGTACTAATATCTGAAACTGATAAAGCTAGAAAACTGAGACATGGATAACATAATCATAAATGGGGCTGAATAAGTAAAAAAGAAAGATGACTTAGCTGAATGCTGAAACTTAAAGAATGAAAGTAAAAACTTTCTAAAAACATTTTCTTAAAGCTGAAACTGGCACTGAACACTAAATAACTAAAATCTGGACACAATTGAAAACAATGATGTATAAAATTCCTTTTTTAAAACTAGTGGCCTCGACCAATCATATACCCTCAAAAAATAAATAAGTTTTCTTTTTAGGGAGTTTCTCTTCATCGACACACAATGTGAGCAATCATGATGTCCAATGTCTTGCCCATGTTGGGGAGAGTCATCCTATACCATGCTCGAGTATAAGACAAAATATGAAAGTATGGATGCAATCTGAGCCTTTTAGGCTAAAAGAGGAATCACTCTTAACTGAGAAATGATCCTATCCTACGGTGGTAACTATCATGACCCAAATTATAGGACCGTACAAGCACCTACTTCATTCTAACTAGATAGGAGAACCCTTACCACTAACCTAGATATGCAGTATTGATCATAATCTTTTATCCAAAATAACTCAAATAAATTAAATAGAACCAGAAACCTTACCACCAACCCAGATATGCAGAATTGATCATAATCTTTTATCCAAAATAACTCAAATAAATTAAATAGAACCCAAAATTAAGTAGCAAAATCTTTACAGTTTTCACAATACACACTACCTAAAACTTAGTCTAGACATGTACAAGAGCTATGTACAATGAAGATAAAAACAAAGACACAACTCCTAACACAGAAATAGGATTGTCACAACCCGAAATCCCATTCGGGCCGGACTGGCACCCGAAGCCGATATGGCCCTAGAGAACCAATCTTTGCTCGTGAATCTTCGTATGCATATCATCGTATGAATCTTATGATACCTTATGCAACTATGCGGAAAACATGAACATGGAAACATACGCTATATAAATATATTTAGGAAACTTGGCCGTTGGGGCCATCGAGTCAAACAGAACATACATCTCTTACATTCACTTTCCCACATATGTCCAAAAAGCCTCTAACCGATACATGACCACAACAACCTATATTCGGGATAAGTCCCAGCTTTATACAATAATTACAATACCAAAACAATATAAACATGTAACTCGGAAAGCCCCGAACCAACTGGAGCTCACCAATGATCCGTGGATAACCCGTAGCCTATTGTGGAGGTCTACTAACACCTGTTCCTGCAGCAAATAAAGTAAGTCCCCCAAAGGGGTCAGTACGAAGAATGTACTGAGTATGCAAGGCTATAAGAAACTTCATAAAACTTAAACACCTCAATGAACTTGATTTCAAGAGAATAGTTAATGTGGATACATCGTTGTTCGGTATGTGTGGAAATAGGTACCTTACGTTCATTATTCCATTTACCTTTATGTCCGTTACCGTTAGTAGTTAGAACCGTCAATAATGTATAACCGTTAATATGCAACCGTCAATATGCAACCGTCAATATATATATATATAGTAGGTTCGGCATTTAGGGTTACCCCCTATCAGGTTCGGCATCAAGTTAGGCTTTTGTCCCACTGAGCTTCCCCCCCCTGCCATTACTCAAAAATCAGTGAAACAGGTTCGGCATCAAGTTAGGCTTTTGCCTCACTGAGCTTCCCCCCTGCCATCACTCGAAAATCAGTGAAACAGGTTCGGCATCAAGTTTGGTTTTTGCGTCACTGAGCTTTCCCCCTGATCCCACAATATCGGGATCGGCTTGAGTTAGGCTTGTGCCCCCACAAAGCTATCACCCGTACTCAATAAGTATAAAGATAGTATAAAGTAACCATAACGAAAAATATAAAGTATCCATAAGGAAAATATAAAGTATCCATAAGGGAAATACTTCATTGGATTACTTCTCTCTTAAACTTTTATGAGATTGATACATTGGGGATCATAACCTTATTGGAAACACATAAATGCGTTACTTCAGTCTTTTATGTTCATGAGATTGATACTTTTGAAGTTGTAACGTAATTGGAAGCTTTGGAACATAATATTATTGGAACTTGGAATCATGTCCATAATTATGTAATAAATGAGAATAATAACATATGACAACTTGAAATGAGATACCTTTTTACATTTTGGAATGGAACAAGGACAATGACAACATGAATAATATGTGCTGCAGAAAGATACGGATAGAGTAACCTTACATACCTTATTGTCTCAATATGAACACTCAATTCTATATGTGGACACAATAGTCCCGCTCCTTCCTTATGTTTCACTCTACAACACAAATATACAACGGAGTTTACATTAACCACCAACTATCTTACAAATGCATACAACGATAATGAGTTACACCATGGACTCAAAATGTCATTTCCCCCTTGACAATACCATGTATGAAACTACCACACCAACAATACCACAGTATTCCCAACATTGACCACAATATCATTTATGAATTTATTATACCAATAATCCCACAATATTCCATACATTGAACAATACATGATAACCAATAGCATGTCACACCTAGTTCATACTTTCCACTCTCCATCATCATAACATCACAATTATTCCATCAATTCACTTCAATACATCTCACAACAACAAATCAGCCAAAATTCCATAATTTACACTTATGGAAAATAACAAGTTTAGGACCATAATCACACCATACATGTTGATATTTCATCCATACCATGCACTTTCATCAAGACAATAAGTCAGATTTCAAGTTTAAATCCCATGGATAACACATCTTTTGCGAAAACACACAGTGTCATGTTCAACACTTCCAAGCATAACCAACATGATTTACATGATATCCCATGAATATAGTATATTAATCCATAAGAATAATCACTTACCTAAGCTTGGAAAATGATGATCTTGCTCCAAAGATGGCTTAGGGTTTGAAGAGCCCAAAAGGGTGTTCTAGAATTCTCAAGAAAAAGATAGAAAAGCATGTGTGTTTTTGTGGGTTAAAAATCTGATTTTTCCTCACTTTTATAGCCCCTTGATGTCCTTTCTCAATGATTGATGAGTCAAAAGAAGAATGGGTCATTTGAACCATGTTTGGCCCATGTCTTTTTTCTTCATTTTGGGCTTTATTGAGCCCAAATCACTTAACCCAATAAAATCAATAATTACTCATGTTTAAATCCTTTCATACACGTTATGACGATATTCCCACTCACGGGATTCATATTCGTAGCCTCAAGCCAAAAAACAAGCAATTCTAGCCACGTATGACTTATTTTGACCATAAGGGCAAAATCGTCATTTTGACGACGAATTCGTTCACGAGTAATTTTATCATACCAATATAATAATTCACTCATTCCATGTATATGCTCATGGTTGTAAAATAAACGTGGCAAAAATCAGCCCGGTACGTCCCCGGGTACCCTTGGGACTTAAGAAAATTTCCAACTTTCGAAAAATGGGCAAAACCACCCTGGTACGCCCTTGGGCACGCCAACTTGCTGCCTCTGGGCTAAAAAATTTAGCCCAGAGCGGCCTGGCACGCCCCATCCTTAATTTTTTTGAAAAATTCATTTTTCGACTTTTCTTCGCGAGTTTGGTTAGATACTTCAAGTCCTATTCTTTAACTTACTTATTACCTTTAATATTCTTTGTTTGGAGGTCCTCCACACCTCGTTTTTAACCCCACAAATGCTTCACAAAAGTCCCAAAACACCTCCTACGAAGGGCTAACCACATGTACGAGGCCAAATTTCAATTTTCCTCATCATCAACATAACCAAATGCATACTTATAGCTCTTGACACCTAGGTAACCATTATTCAACGTCGTCACATAGGGTTGGGAAGGTACGGGGTGTTACAAGGATGAGAAGAGTCTACCGATGAATACTTGTCACTTCAAATAAGAAATCACAACTGATCTCGCAATATATCTATATTCCAAAAGGGGATATAATAAGGGTAGTATCAGTACAACCACATATACTGGTAGACATCATCGGTCGATCATGGTTAGAAACATATAACAACATATAGAAAATCAAGGAAATATTCATGGCATCATTAATTTAATACTCAATCTAATTTCAACATTCAACCCTTCCCTTGGACCACTTCCGATTAACCTTATTTCTTAATATCCCAAATAGTTACCTATTAAAGCTATGATTATGGTGCCCACGACAACCCACACACCTATCTATACAACATCAAACGCTCTTACTAATACCTTTGACAGTTTCTCTAATTCTCCACTTACTACATCTATCTCCTTATTTACACAAGCACATTTAAGGTAACTAGACAACCAATGCTAAGACACAAACTATGTAAATTCACAACAATTATCATCCACAAACAGATCACCAAATCTACCAATAACCTTCCAGGACCATCTTATGCCTATCAGTAATTTCATAATTATAATTGCAAGTATGAGCTAACCACAAAAGGGGAAGACTTATGACACTCTACCTATCACCAATGTAACACACCAAGTTACGTTCATCTAACCATTTCTCAAGTGAGACTTGCTACTTCCATTGGTCACAACACTTATGCAGAGCAAGTACATAATAAATGAATCAATAATAAAATATGTACACACATACTAAGGGGTCTTATATTTCCAATAGTCATGACCTGCAGGGAACGAGTTCAATCCATGTACCATACTGGCGTGGTACCATACCATTCAAATATCAAGCTATCAACAACATATATCAGTACAGAACCCGACCCATCGAATATCCTGATATATGAATATCTCACCCAATATCAACAAGAATGTGATAACGTGCACCAACTATGGAATTACACAATTTATCTAGAGACTTAATTGAATTCAAGATTCAATATTTTATGTAAATAATCAACTACCAAGTCAATTCACCAATTACAATTATACCCAAAGGCATATTCACAATTAGTAAACTCATTGATAGGCACAGAAACCAAATTAAGTCTATAACTACAATTTAATTACACAACATATATAAACTAATCCAGTCCACTTTCAACACGTGACAATCTTCGTACATCCCAATATACCTAAATGTGTCATAACCCACTAGCCAGATCGTTAGGGCACTTACTCTAATCCACCTAGATAAGAGAACCCTTACTACCTAATGAGAAATATGTGGAAGTCATAAAATAAAATCATTAAACTCATTAAATATTATAAACTTATTACAATTCCTTAAATATATCAAGAAATACTGTACCCCAAACATCTAGTCTAGACGGGTAAAAAAGCTGCTACAAGACAAGGCAAATTAAACTGAACTCAGCTCCTACCATAGGAATGAGAAGACGTAAACTGCTGAAGAATCTCTATTTGCATCAAGCAATTAAATCTAAACTGATCCTGCAACAGGATATACCCATTAAAAAAGGTATAATAAGAGTAGCATCAGTACAACCACACGTATTGGTAGGCATCATCGGATGACCTAAGTTAAATCATGTTAAAACAATATAAATATCTGTAATAAAGTATGCACTTAATTAATAAAGTAAGTTAAATTGAACTCTCATACTAGCATTAAATACTCTTTTGAGCTTATACTCTTGCCATAGGAACCTCACCTACTTCTTAACCGATCGCACTGATCCACAAGTCAACCAACATACAATATTCATCTCTAGCTCACTACTTCTCAACACCTTATGTCACTTCAAGTTATGCATTATAAGTCACTCAATATATGAACCCAAAACACATAGTCATCACGAATCCCCAAGCTATTAATAACTAGTCAACTACAACTCATTCATAATCATACATGTGGGAATACCCACCAATTAGGGACAACAAACATATGCACCTTCACAAACTTATTAATACTTAATTAGGAATAAAATGACATCTCAAGCTTATAGCACCAAACCACAACTACCTTAACACAATTAAGTCAAGTAAAACAAGGAAGCATAACATAAGAAAAATAATTCAACCAGGTCAATACTATGACTCGTAAAAGATAACTCAACCTTACTACGATTACCTTTTTATTGAACTTCAACAGTTAATTACTCAGTTCAAGTGTATCAATAGCCCGGACCACTCATAGATCCAACAACACAACATTATAACTCGGTCCTCTCAATAAACCTAAAACATCAATCATAATATAACTCGGTCCACTCATGGAACCGTCAAACTTACTAATATTGTGTACACACATGCTATGGGTCTTATAAATACCCGCTAGTTATGACCTGCAGGGGACGAGCTTAGTCCATGTACCAAATAACACAGGCATCTAGTGTTTGCCACCCTTATCCCAAACCAAGTGTTATACAACCCTTATTCCAACGTCCCCACCCTTATACTATCTGAATTCCACCAATTTCATCACGGTGACCCTTACCGGTTCATCTCACAATATATACAATCACAATATAAGATAACACAACCACACTTACACTTTAAAACAAGTCTTTTTACACAATCTCATATTAGATGATTAAATAACTTGTTATATTATCCAACAAGTTAACATACACATCATGCATTGCAATAAGTAGACAAAGAGGCAGTTAACATACACACATAAACTAAATTGAGTTTTAAACTATAATTAAATCACCACCTACCTCTTTTCACCAATAATAATATCCGAGTCCAAATAACACATAGAAAGAGCAACACATATTACTTTAGAATAAACTTTGGACTACCACTATTCAGAATCCACGCATACAACCTTTCTAATCTATACTTCATTTCTTCCATTCTTCTATTCTTCCATCTTAACTTTAGATCCTGTCCCAATCATAAAATCAAACCATTAAGTAAGGAACAAGGCATTCACATTCAACATACTAACAATTATTAATTTAACCACACGACACTACCATAACAAAATATTTTTACTCACTAACCAATTAATTATGCACAAGGAATAATAGAGAAACATTAATAACATCACAATACTTATTTGAGAATATTCATCTCATTCAGATAACCCTAATCTACCGATTTTATCTATCCAAACACCTTCCCACAGGGCTCGCATGGAATCTTCCGTTAATCTACATTATGCATATGTTTTCTAACATAGGTCTTTGCTAATCAATTAAACCTATCCTACCCGGGCTCTAAGCAGTAGCCATAGAGGTATGAACTAGAACTTCTGACTCTATCCTAGAAAATTTTGTCTTGTCATCTGTAAGAATTCATCGGGTTTTACCCAGTTTAAGTGCACTCCCTCTTCTCCATTGCTCCAGAGCCTTGAGGCAACCTAAGGAGTTTTTAGAATGAAGTCTCATTCTGGTTTACAACTAAAAAGAAAAGGGTAATTAAAAGCTTGGGTAGACTTTTTCTCAGTACCCTGCTATAGCAGCCTTCATGTCGCTACCACAGTGCCGCTATAGTGGAATAATTACCACTTTAGTGGGATGGCATTAGTCCAACTCAAAATTTTCTACTATGAATTTCTTTAGCTAAGTCTTTTATGCACTTATTTCAAAGATAATAATGAAATTCCCATACCCGTTCCCCTATGGACGCGATAATTTTAGTAGCGATGGAATGGGTCATTACAAAAGATTCCAATTTACCTATCATTTATCCTCGAAAGATCATGGTATGAAAAGAACTTGACAGAACGTACTTGGTCATCAATATTCACGCTTTGACTATAAATTCTTATCTCAACACTTCGCTCACTAGACTTTTTACAAACGAGTTTGCTCCAATTACATCGTGTCTATGGAATAGGACACCCTTACATAACTTATCACAACTAAAACTCACAATAGGTCATTTTTCACAAGAGCTTATGAGTATGTAAGATAGTTGGGGCCTCACCAATAGATCTAAAAATTAATTAATAAATAAAAAAAGGAAGGAAAAATTTTTCTTTCCCCAAAAGTGGAATGGGTCCCTCTATAGTAGTGCCACCATAGTGGGTTGTAGGATGCTATAACGAGATGAGGCAGTTTAAGGAGTTGAGGAATGGGTTTCTCTCCCATTTTTCAATTTTAAACTCAAAAACTCCCTTCCCTTTAATCAACTTAATTTAAATGCTGAAATCAAGGTAATTCATTTTCTAACTTTGCCTCCTTACTTAATTACTCGCAATATCATCATTTTTGCACTTGAAATCGTAGAAAACATGTGGGTTTTGAGTTGGCTTTTTAAATCAAAATTTCATTTGAATTCAGACAAATTTTCAAAGTACAATTGCTTATCTTGCATTACAACGCCCCATGGCATTCTAGGTGTATGATTTATGGAGTTCATGACTAATTTGGGGCTTGAAAAAAAGTAGAATGTGAAGGGTTATTTTTTTTTTTTTGAAATTTTCTTGACAATTGGGGATTATATAGGGGTTTAAGCACCTAGATTTTAGTATATAATAGTTCTATGACACTTTCCAACCCTAATTTGCGTTTAAAAAGTAATAAACAAATGATTTTTACGAAAGGTAGTTTGAATTTGGGGAAGATTCCTGCTATAGTGGTCCTGTGGTAGCGAGATGCCTTCTGCTATAGCAGGATGCCTTTCACTATAGCAGGAGGCAGACAGTAGTCTCCTTGAAATTTTGACTTGGATTTTTCTGAAACTTGCAATTATTTGAACACTTCTATGTATTCTAACTTGCTTTTCGCATGATTTTTGCAGGACTACTACCTCCATGGCTAGAAATCAAGATAACACCCCCTCCCTTCCAAAGATTTCATGATCAGAACTATCAAGATAGATACCAATACTACCAGAAGATGGGATTCTCTTACAAAAAGGGGTTTATCGTGTGAGATATGGTGGAGGCAGTGCTAGAGTATACAACCGACTCTAGGAGTTTCGGTGGACGCCATTGGTGGAGGCACCTCTAGATAGGATCTTAGGTTTGGTCAGGGATTTCTATACTATCCTTCCAGCTGTCCTATAGGATGAACGTCACCCCACTATCTGTATTCAAAAAGTACATATCACCGTGTATACGACCACAATCAATGAGGTTCTGGGGTGCCTGATGTCCCTAATGCTAAGTATAAGGACAGGTCCCAGGAGAAGAATATGTAGTGACTGAGGGACACACTAGTTGTTGAGGCTGATCGGGATAAGGTCTATTAGACCAGTCCCGAGGGGATTAGGATCACACACCTTATTACAGATGCTTGGAGATGGCTAAATCTTGTGATCCAGAGGATTTGTTCTTCAGGTAACACTTTTGATGTGACTTACCCTCTTGCTCTCGTGATGGATTACACTATGCAAGGAATTTAGCTGAATGTGGGTGCATAGATCATGTCAGTGTGAAAGGACTTCTACAGGAGAAATAAAAGGGCTCCCTACCTTCCAAGTCTGATATTGGAGCTGTGCCGGCGTGCAGGGGTTCCTAGGGAGAATGCTAACTGATGAGTTTACAAATTGCGACTCATTCAACCTAAAAATAGTAAGAAATCATGTCCTAAATACTAATTTGAATGCATTTTAATGTTGATTTGTTTTACTTTCAGAGTTAAGGCCAAAAATTGGTTCAAATAGCAAAAAGAAGCAAAAAGATGGAAGATTGGAGCTAAAAGTACACAAGAGCATCACAAGGGACAATTGGCGCATTGCCAAACCCTTCTGCATATTGCCAAAAGAATGATTCATCGCCAATTCTAACAGTCCAGGCCATGTCAACTTTTGACAAAACGGCGATGAAGGATGTGATTTGGTGCATCGCCAAATTAATCGATGAAGCTAGATCCCATTACCAAAAGTAACAGATGTCAGCCCCTGGAGCTCAAGTACAAATTTAATTAGGTGACCCTAGTTCACTTCGGTATAACGCCAAAGTGTTCAATGATGGACATTTCCTCAGTCATTTGGACACGATGACAATTCTGTAATTTTGAAGCCTATTTTGCTAATGCTATTTAGGTTATTTTTGTAGCTTGAAATCCTATCTTTTGTCATATCTTGATGTTACATCTTGTAATTAAAACCATAGTTCGAATCTTAGTTACTTATTGCTAATTTCTTACTTGTTAATTTGGATTTTCTTTGGAAATATTTGGATTCTATGGCAGAATTGAATGAGGATATAGGTATATTTCCTTTTTCTCTTGTTATGAGTAGCTACTTTCCCAAGCTTGGGCTTATGTATTATTGAGTGTGATTATTGTGTGGCTAGTGATTATTTACCTTTATATTTGATTGAATGTTATGATTTTAGCTAAATCTCTTTGTTTCAACTTAAGAATTGAGGTTGCAAACTATATTCATGCTTAGATCTCTTCTTTTGCTTGAAAGAGAAGACAAGGGTGGAGAGATTTAGTTGACAAAGACTCGAGAATTTCTCACTTAATAACTAGTGCTAGAAATAGACTAACTAATTTGAGGTCGTTTGTTGCGTGGTATTGTATACATATGGGTGTTTGAAAGAAACCCTTATAAAATTTTGTGGTAGATTGAATGATTACCTCCAATACCTAAGACGAAGCCTAATCATAACTATCAATTGAATTTTAGGTGAATTTTCACTCACCCACGCTTATAATCACTCTTAAGAGGGCATAACCCAAATTACCTCTACCTATAAAATACATTCTCTAGCATTCGTTTTGACAACCCAAAGTTGAAATTGATAATTCAAACACAAAATCCTTTTACATTAACCCCCCATTTTACTTTACCATATTATTTTTAGCATTACGTACAAATACTTAGTCACTTACAACACTAGAAGGTGAACCTATAGCCTTTATTCCCTATGGAGTTGACCCCGACTCCTATTTGGGTAAAAATTATATTGTTAGCGACCACATACATCTTAAGGTGTATCTTGAGCATTATTTAAAATGACGTCATTGACAGGGAATGAAACGTAGTATTTATATCACAAGCGTGATGCTTCACTTACACCAAATGAAGGGCCTATTTGGTGGTCAAGCTCATGAGGATGCAAATCTCTATTTGAAGAACTTTATAGATATTTGCACCCTGTTTGACATTGATCATATATTACAAGAGTCCATTGGAATAAGGCTATTTCCATTTTTAGTGACGGGTGATGCAGTGTTGTGGTTAGAGGAATTCGAGCTCTATAACATCTTGCATTGAGTTGATGAAATCTTTCCTAGACTGATTCTTTCCACCATACTATATGCTCCAATTGAGGGATGAGATCACAAATTTTTTGTAATTGAGTGTTGAGTCATTACATGAAGTATGGTTAAGGTTCAATAAGAAGTTGATACAATGCCCATACCATGAAGTAATAGATATGATGGTTTTCCAAATCTTCTATATATCATTGGACCAATTGAACAAAACAGTTGCGGATAACGTGGCCCCTGGGTCTTTAATTAAACAAACTTGTGGAGTTTCTTTGGGGTTGTTAGACCAAGTAACAAAGCAAAGTAGAGCATGGCACACACGAGATAATAAAGTGGCCATGGGGGCTCCCTCCGCATCTTTTGTGAGCCAAGAACAAAGATAGAAGGATGAGGAGAGAGATGAAAACATGGTCACAGTAATGATACAATTGGATCTCCTCACAAAACCTGTATGGGTTTAACTCCAAAGATGGTCAATGCCATAGCTTCAAAGGGGCTAAAGTATATGAAGATGATGATATGAAGTCGCTTGATAAAGAAATTCGATTATAATCGAACCAAATGGGGGGTTCCCGACCTACTTATCAAAAGCAAGGCGGGAATCAAGGTTGGAAGAAAAGGGATCGTGATTAAAGGGACCTAGATCATGATAGAGATTGAAGAGATAAGGAAAGAGGTAGGGATCACAATTGAAGAGACAAAGAACGTGACAATGATAGATACATCGCTCCTTATGATAGGAAAAAAGGTAAAGAGACTACCACTATGGACCCAAAAAGTTATAAGAAGAAGATGTACTTGCTCGTATCCATATGGGAGTCGAGGGGAGTGACAAAATATTAAGGGAAATAAAAGAAAATTTCCACAACTTAATCAAATGGTCACCTTGCATTCGACCTCCATTCAGAAACTTGAAACGCAATTGGGCCAAATCTTGGCTTATTTAATACAAGGCAAAAGGGTGTTTTACCTAGTGACACCGTGGCAAATGTAAAATGATGCTCATATCATAGCAATTGTAACTAGCAGTTGTAGGACTCTCGATAATAATGTTGTGAATCTTGATAATAACCCCAATGAGAGGGAGGTTGAAAAACAAGTGAGCAGAAAGAGAAAATGGCTTGAGAAGTCGAATAATAAAGTCTCTATTCCAAATGAGCCAAACATTAAGAAGTCGATAGAAGTGGAAGAAAAGGTTGAAGGTAAAGAGATACCACAAGCGGTTGATGAGAATGTATTAAAACAAAAGGAAAGTTTGGTTTTCTGAAAGCTGCAAATCAAAATAGCACCATCATTCCCACAAAGGCTTAAGAAGAAGGAGGATGATACAAAGTTCAAGAAGTTCCTCTCAAAATTTAGCAACTTATCAGTGAACATTCCTTTGTTAGAAGCCTTGCAAGAGATGATCGGGTATACAAAGTTCATGAAGGACTTGGTGTCAAAGAAAGCAACCATAGACTTTAAAACAGTGGAGATCTCACATAGTTGTGGCACTATCATGACAAGCCATATGGTGGTCAAGAAAGAAAACCCCGGTGCATTCACTATTTCTTGCACCATTAGAGTGTATCAATTTGGCAAAGCATTGTGTGACTTAGGGGCAAGTGTAAACTTGATGCCTCTAGCTATATTCAAGAAACTGGGGTTGGGTGCTTCAAAGACTACAACCATGAGACTCTTAATGGAGAATCGGTCCATCAAACAACTTGTGGGAATTCTATATGATGTGCTTGTTT
The DNA here is from genome assembly GCA_031232105.1 of Capsicum rhomboideum. Lineage (NCBI taxonomy): Eukaryota > Viridiplantae > Streptophyta > Magnoliopsida > Solanales > Solanaceae > Capsicum > Capsicum rhomboideum. Next base: position 71,844,104 of record CP124714.1, read on the forward strand.
GAGTTGACCAATTCATATTTTTAGCTTACTTTGTGATCCTAGATTATGAGATATACTATGAAGTTGCTATCATTCTCAGGAGACCACCTTTCCTTGATACCGAAAGAGAATTGGTTGATATGGAATGTGGCAAAATAAACTTTAGGATGAACAATAAAAAGGTGACATTTAATATGTGCAAGTCTATGAAGAAATCAAAGGACTTGCAAGTGATCTCCATGATTTATATGATTGATGATGAGGTAACTGATGCTATAAAGGTGGATTTTATTAGTGATCCACTAGCGGGGGTGTTGTAGAATTATGAAAGCGAAGAGGTTAAAGAGTATGATAAGGTCGTGGCTTCATTGATGGGTCTTGGCTCCTACATCAAAAAAACATACAAATTAGATATTGATTTGAAGAATCGGAAGAGTCCTCCCGTGAAGCCTTCAATTGTTTACCCACCACAACTTGAGCTCAAGCCATTACCACCGCACTTTCATATGTCTTCTTAGGGGAAGGTAACACCTTATTCATTCTTATTGAAAGAGATTTATTGACATGAAAAATCAAAGCATTGAAGTTGGTAGTGAAAAAGTATATCTGGGCCATTGGGTGGACTATTACAGATATTATCAGGATTGCTCCCGATATTTGTACTCATAAGATAAAGTTGGAGCCCTGTCATACCTCGAATTCCAACGGGGTGGACTGGCACCCAAAGCCGTTAAGGCTCGAGAGAACCAACCTTCATTCATGTACACCCATATGCATGTCACTAAATGAACAACACTCTATCATATATAGATATAAGATACCAATGGCGTAAGTCATGGAGAAACATTCAATAGGTATGAAACTTGGCCGTTGGGGCCATCAAGTCAAAATGGATATATATTCCTTCATTCGTCTTACAACGTCTACAAAGACTATAACAGATACATAACAAACCTAAAGTTGGGACAAGTCCCCGCTTTATACAACATTTACATAGTACCAAAACAAATGTACACATGTGACTCGAAAAGCCCCAAACCAAACTAGAGCTCACCAATAATCTATAGATGACCCGCAACCTACTGTGGAGGTCTACTAGAACCTGTGCCTGTAGCAAGTAAGGTAAGTCCCCCAAGGGATGCCAGTATGAAAAAATGTATAGAGTATTTAAGGCTATGAGCAACTGCATGAAATATAATAACTTCAATGGAATCAAATACAAGTGAATAGTTAATATGGATAAACCACCGTTCTGTATATGTGGAACCATGTACATTACATTCATTAATTTCTTTGCTTTTACGTTGATCATCATCATTTGTATCATATCATGCCCAGGAACCAACTGATCAGTGGGTCATAACATAACATAACATAACATTGGGATCGTTCTAGCCAGGCTTATGCCCCTTTGATTGCCACCCATAAATCAATAAATCAGGTTCGGTCCGACCAGAGTTTTCACCCCTCTGGATTGCCCCCGGTCAGGTTCATCTTGAGCTATGCTTTTTCCCCTAAAGCTTCCCCCTGATTCGATACTCTCGGGATAGTCTCTTGCTAGGCTTTTGCCCTTTCGAGCTGCCACTCGTTCTCAACAATCAAACCATAAACAACTATGTATTAATTCATTCCTTTACTTTTGTAATATTGATACATTGGTGTTTATAATATTATTGGAGCTTTGGAACAATAGTCAATGAATGAATAAGAGAAATGTGAATAACGATTTATAACAAACCTGAACGGAGAAACTTTAGAACCTTTTGGAATGGAAACCAGTTCGGTAACAATGAGGATAATAGGTGCTTCCAAAGGATACAGAAAGAATAACCTTACATACCTTATGTTCCCAATATGAATACACAATCCAATATGTGAATAGATCAATTCAGCTCCTTCCTTACGTGTTACTCTACAACACAAGTATATAACGGAGCTCGCGTTAACAAATAACTACATTACAAGTGTGTAAGATGACAATGAGTTATGTGACTACCATATAACGTCATTTCATTCTTCTACAATACAACTCACTGCATTACCATACCAACAACACCAAAACATTCCACACATTAACCAAGATATCATTAAGCGATAGCATTTCACCCCAAAGTTATACTTTACATTTCCCCTTCAAAGCTACGTCACCTTTACTCCATAAAGTCACTTAAATACCTTTCACAATAACACATTAACAATAATCCATAATTGATATAATCCAACATGCCTCCGAACGACCCCTTAAAGCCATTCAAAAGGTACCATAAGTTGATAATTGCATCCAAGAAGGGTATAGGGGTCTTGGGGGGTCAAAGAGAAGGAAAAAAATCTAAACAAAGTTCTGGAGGGACCTGCGAAGCCACCTACACCTACAGGTGGGTGAGGTACAGCCGCAGGTGCCCCATCCGCAAAGGCGGATGCCCGGTTCGGCCAAAATGGGTCTCTTTTGGGTCCTTTTTTTTAATAAATGGTCCATGGCCATAAGTAAGCTTGTATTTTAATATTTTAGGTAAAATTTGATGCTAATGATCAACCATGGTTTCAAAATGCACAAGAACGTCACCAAAACTACTTTCTCCTTTCAATACGCCATCGGTTCCATGCACAATTTCATAACAACAATAACACAAGTTATACACATAGAGAAAGTAAGTTAGAGATATAACCACATATTACATATTCAAATTTAATCCATCAAGTTCACTTCCTTCAATACAACAATTCCACTTTCCAGTTTATAAGGCAAAACTAGTGGACTGCTCAACACTTTGTCAACATAAACAACATGATTTATACACCCTATTATGCATGTAATATATTAAACCATAAGAGTAAACACTTACTAAGGCTTGCAAAAGTGTGATCTTGTCCAAAGGAATGGTTGCTTAAGGTTTGAGAGAAAAGAGAAATATCTTGTGGAATAATCTAGAAATTGCATGTGTGTCTTATTAAATAAAATCTGATTTTTAACCCCTTATATAGTACCTTGTAGTCATAATTAGCCAAACACGTAGTCATAATTGATATGTTTACTTGGTCAAAGGTGGAATGGATGATTTCTCCATTTGGGTGATGTCTTATTGCTTAATTATTGGCCTTAAATTGAGCCCATTAGCACATGTTAATTCAGCCCAACAAATTAGTGTGTAATACACCCACCATATCAAGTTTAATAATTCCATAAATGTTAATATAAATGTTAAGATAGTCTTATAGGTTCGGAAATATATGGGGTGTTACATCCTTTCCCCCTTAGGAACATTCGTCCTCGAATGTTAGTAACATTAGTAACATTATCCAATTTACACATATTTAAGTCTAAGTTTATCCTTCATGTTACTATATACACACAATGTTTATAGATACTTACTTGTTATTTGTAACACCCCGTACATTTCTGAATTCATGCGACTACCCTAATGTTCATAGAATTAATTAAGTTGTGATAGTTGGTATATTAGTCATGGAAGTTATTGGGCTCCACTACTATTGTGCAAATGGGGAAGTTATTGGGCTAAGTTAATCTTGTGCAAATAGGCTCAATTTAAGGCCCAAAATGAGGTAAAAGACATGGCCTAACAAGAAGGAAATGACCCATTCATCTTTTGACCAAGTGAACATAATATTTATTGGTAAAAAGTGGCTAAGGATGACCATTAAGGGGCTATAAAAGGCAACCAAAAATCAGATTTTATTCACAAAGGCACATATGCCATTCTAGACTTTTCCACAAAAAGGTATTTTCTCTCTACTCTCAAACCATAAGGTAACTACACTTGTTTGGACAAGATCATCCTTTTACAAGCCTTGGTAAGAGTTTAATATCATGATTTAATATATTATATGCATGAGATAATGTGTATATCATGATGGTTATGTCTAAAAGTGTTGAGTAGTGTACTTTTGCTTCCTTGCTAAAAGATTTGTCATCTATGACACTTGAACTTCAAAGGAGACTTGTGTTTTTGAAGGAAGTGAATTTGTTGGATTAAATATCAATATGTAAGATGTGGTTATGTCCTTAACTTTCCTTCTCTTTGTTTTTGACAATTGGAATTGTTGTTGCGAAATTGTACATGGAACCGGTGGCGTATTGAAGGGAAAAATGTAGTTTTGTGACGTTTATGTGCGTTGTGAAACCATGAATGTTAGTTGGAATCCATGATAACTTAAGATATGAAAAGAGAAGTTTAATTACGATCATGGACCATTCATGACAAAAAAACGACCCAAAAGAGACCCATTTTAGCCGAAATGGGCACCCGCCCTCGCAGACGAAGGCACCTGTGGGCACTGGTGACTTCGAAGGTCACCCTAGACACTGCCAAAAGGCACCTGCAGCCGAAACTCAACCACCTGCAGGCGCAGGTGGCTTCGCAGGTCAGTCCAGAACACCGTTTTGCATGTTTTTGTCTCTCTATGATCCCCCGAAACCCCTATACCCTTCATGGATGCAATTATCAAATTATGGTGCCTTTTGAATGACTTTAAAGGAGTATCCCAGAGGTATTTTGAATGGTATCATTTTTGGATTTTTGTTCATGTGTTATTGTGAAAGGTATTGAGATGACTTGATGGAGTAATTGCGACGTAGTGTTAATGAGAAAGTGTAAAGGATAAAATTGGTGTGAACTGTTATTGGTTTATGATTTCTTGGTCACTGTGTAAAATGTTATGGTATTGTCGGTATGGTGATGCAATAAATTGTATTGTCAGAGGGCGAAATGACGTTATATGGCAGTCACGTAATTCATTGTCGTCTTATGCACTTGTAATGTAGTTAGTTGTTAACGTGAGCTCCGTGATGTACTTGTGTTTTGGAGTAACACGTAAGGAAGGATATGGATTGTTGTATTCACATATAGGACTGTATATTCATATTGGGAAATATAAGATATGTAAGGTTACTCTTTTCGTATCCTTCTGCAGCACATATTGTTCACATCGTCATTGTACTTATTCCATTTTGAATTGGTCTAAAGTATCTCATTTCAGGTTGTCATATATTGTTATTCACATGTTTCTTATTCACTGACCAATGGTTATTCATGTGTCACATAATTGGGGACATTATTCCAAAGTTCCAATAATGTTACGTTCTAAAGTTCCCAATGATGTTATAATCACCACTGTATGAAGTTCCAATAATGATGCTATGACCACCAATGTATAAATCTCACTCAAGTAAAGGTATCACCCTCACAAAAGTGAAGGAAAGAAGTAATGCAAAGAAGTAATGCATATATGGTTACTTTATGAATACTCGATAAGTACTTTATGGTTGATGTCCTACCGATAAGGTGGATGATTGATGATATAATACATTATATTATGTTATGGCCCGTCGATAAGGTGGATGCTTTTACTGTAGCCCACTGATCGGCTGGATGAATGATATATGGCCCACTGATCAGCTGGATGAATGATAATGAGGATGATCATAAAAGCAAAGAAAATATATCCCTTGAATGAGTGTACATGAATGTTATGATATGAATGATAATGATGATAAGAATGAATGATCAAATAGTGAAAATAACGAAAGTAATGTACATGGTCCCACACATATATAAAATGGAGCTTTATCCATATTGATTACTCACTTGTTTTGATTCCATTGAAGTACTTATGTATCATGCAGTTTCTTATAGCCTTACATACTCAGTACATTCTTTGTACTGACGTCCCTTGGGGGACTTACCTTACTTGCTACAGGCATAGGTGCTCGTAGACTTCTAAAGTAGGTTGCGGATTATCTACAGAATATTGGTGAGCTCCAGTTTGGTTCTGGGCTTTTCGAGTCACATGTGTACATGTTGGTTTTGGTACTGTATAAATGTTGTATAAAGTGGGGACTTGTCCCGACTTTAGGTTGGTTATGTCTATGTATCTGTAGAGGCTTTGTAGACGTACGTTGTGGGATGAATGAAGGAAAGTTATAAATATATGCTTTTGACGCCATGGCCCTAACAACCAATTTTCATATCTATATGAATCATATATTTTCCATGAATTTTGCCATTAGTATCTTGTAGCAACATATGATAGAGTGATGTTCATTTAATGACATGCAGACCAGTGTACATGAATAAAGATTGGTTCTCTCGGGCCTCAACGGCTTCGGGTGCCAGTCCGCCCCGTTGGAATTCGAGGCGTGACAAAAGTGGTATCAGAGCAGGTCGTCCTAAGGGTGTCTACAAAGCCGTGTATGAGAAAAGTCTTGCTTATGGATGTGTTGTGTGCCACATTTATAAGTAGGATGTTATGGGACATTTAGGAGTTATTTCTTTTCTTCAGTTCTTAGATCGTGCAGTAGAGAAAATGTTGAAGGTGAAATCATATCTGACCATTGAAATTGGTTTCTTTTGTTATAGTAAAATGCCGATTACAAGACAAGATAGGGGCAAAGATAAGAAGGTAGAGATGCTTGTTGGAGAAGGAACCAGTAATTCACCACCTGACCAAGATAGTCAGGGTGGGGCTGAAACTGAATTTGTATCGCGGGCTTCTTCTACTTTTCCAGCTCCAGAAGAGCTGAGAAGGAGAGAAGAACCTGCTGAACCACCTATTAATGCTACTGAGCAAAATCTAAGAAATGCAGTGCAAATGTTGACTCGTATAGTTACTAGTATAGTTGCTGCACTGAATCAAGGGCTAGTAGGTCCAATGACAAGTAGTGATGGTACAGATAGGTTAGCTAGTCGGCGGACACAAGATTTTCTAAAATTAGATCCTCCCACGTTCATCGGGTCAGATCTGAATGAAGACCCACAGGACTTCGTGGAACAAATCAAAAGGGCTCTAGATGTTATGCATGTGACTGGTATAGAAACAGTGGAGCTTGCAGCATATAGACTAAAAGGCAAGGCTATATTATGGTACGAAGATTGGAAATGATCTAGGGGTATAGGTGCACTTCCAGCTAGTTGGGAGGAATTCAAAACGACATTCCTTGATCACTATCTTCCCTATGAGACCTGAGAGGCTCGTACAAATCAGTTTTTAAATCTTCGTCAAGGTAATATGAGTGTCAGAGAGTACAGTCTTTGGTTTAACTCATTGGCTAGCTATGCTCTAAATGTAGTAGCCACTATGGCCGAAAAAGTCCATCGGTATGTGGACAGATTGGAGCCATATTTGGTGAGGGACTGTACTATTGCTGCCTTAAATAGAGATGTGGATATAGCCATAATACAAGCCTTTGTGCAAAAAATGGAGGATTAGAGGCAACAGAGAAGGACACAAGAATTTGAAGAAGGGTCATCAAAGAGGGCTAGACCTATGGGACAGTTTATGGCGTCCCAAGGTGAATTTAGGCCTCGGGTTTTTCCTAGACCGCCTAGCCCATTATTTTCTTACCCTACAGCAGGTACTCCATCTCAATTTTGAGGGTTTAGAGGAGGTCAAGCTGGGCAAAGTAGTGGGAATCGGGGTTCACATACAGTAGGGTATCGAGAACAAGAAAGTATGGGCCAATTGAGGTCTTTTCATCAGCGGTTCTAGCGCTGCGGGGGAAGTTTCATGCAGGTGAATGCTAGTTTGAAATGAATGTTTGCTTTTGGTGTAGTAAGTCAGGGCACATGATGAGAGAGTGCCCACAGAGGGCCACGGGTAGTATGACACGACCTACGGGGTAAACCATCGCATTATCATTGTCAGATGTACAACCTGCTGGCCGTGGCAGAGGTACTAGCGGAGCAGCTAGTTCTAGTGGCATTCAGAACCATACTTATGTTTTAGCGGATCGACAGAATTTGGAGGCTTCTCCTGATGTAGACACAGGTATAGTATTCATATTTTTTTTACATAAGGTATATGCATTGATTGACCCGTATTCTACATTGGCATATATGTTACTCCATTAATTGCGGAAAAACTTTTTGAAAGAACACCAGAATTACTCGTTACGCTATTCTAGTTAGTGAATCTATTGTAGTTAAAAGTGTATATCGTAATTATATAGTAACTGTTTGTGGTTATGATACATTGGTTGGCTTCTTGTTAGTCCACAGTCGATTGCCGAGTTAAGAAGTTACATTTTCATTTTCCACAAAGAATGTTCTTGAATGGCAGGGTAATGTGGGAGCACCAAGAGGTAACTTTATCTCCTATCTTAAGGAAAGGAAAACGATATCCAAGGGGATTTATAAGGCATAGTATGTCCCCTCGGGGTGCACCAGTGCTATTTGTACGGAAGAAAGATGGTATTGTCGGTAACGGAATAAGGTGACAATTAGGAAAAAATATTCCTTCCCCAGAATTGATGATTTATTTGACTAATTACAGGGTGCCAAATGTTTTTTTCAAAGATTGACTTGAGATCGGGCTATCACCAGGTAAGGGTTAGAAAAAAAATATACCGAAGACAGTTTTTTGAAAACAAAAGGGTCACTATGAATTTTTATCTATGCCATTTGGGCTAACCAATGCACCAGCAGTTGTTAGGGATTTGATGAATAGGGTGTTCAAGCAACTTTTAGATGTATTCGTGATGGTGTTTATAGATGGCACCCTGGTTTATTCAAAATCACAAGAGGACCATGCTAATCAATTACTACAGGTATTACGAATTCTTCGTGACCGTAAGAAATATGCAAAGTTCTTTAAATGTAAATTTTGGGTTAAAATCCGTAGCATTCTTGGATCACATTTTATAGGATGAAGGACTCAGGGTTGATATACAAAAGATAGAAGCGGTGAAAAATTGGCTAAGGCCTACGATGTTTACAGGGATTTATAGTTTTCTTGGATTGGTTGGTTATTATAGGAGATTTATTGAAGAATTTTCTTCTATCTCTGCACCCTTGACAAAGCTAACACACAAGGCAATCAAGTTTCAGTGGAAGGATGCATGTGAGAACAGTTTCCAAGAGCTGAACGATAAATTGATTTCTACACCTGTATTAGTACTTCCCGAAGGCACAAGAGGGTATGCAGTATATTGTGATGCTTCAGGAGTCGACTTAGGATGTGTATTGATGCAACACGGGAATGTAATAGCGTATGCCTCACGACAGTTGTGACCACACGAGAGAAATTATCCCACACATGATCTTGAGTTAGTAGTCGTGATATTTTCTCTAAAAATATGATGCCACTATTTGTATGGGGTTCACGTTGATATATATACTGATCATGAAGGTTTGCAGTATAGTTTCAAGTAAAAGGACCCACACTGCAGACAACAAAGATGGCTGGAGTTACTAAAAGAAGATGATAGTGATATCTTATACCATCCGGGAAAAACAAACGTGGTAACCAATGCATTAAGTCGCAAAGCAATAGGAAGCACTAGCAGCCAATTAACGGAAAAGCAAGGTATAGTCAATAATCTACATCAATTAGACAACTTGGGGGTTCTTTTTCTTGAAATTCCAGATGAAAGAATTATAGTGTAAAATGCCGCAGAGTCTTCACTTGTAGCTAAGGTGAAAGAAAAGTAGTATGAGAAATCTATGTTATTGCAACTGAAAGAGAATGTACAAAAGGGTATAATAAAGGAATTTGATCTTACGCAATATGGAGTACTTTAATACTCAATTCATGGTCTTCTATTCATCCCGGCACTACCAAAATGTGCCATGATTTGAACGAAAGGTGTTAGTAAGGTTACATGAAAAGAACATTGCAGAATTTATAGCTCAATGTCCAAGCTGTCAATAAATAAAAGTAGGGTATCAGACATCTAGAGGTTATATGCAATGTATAAATCTTCCAGTCTGGATGTGGGACATGATTAGTATGGAATTTCATCACAGGTTTGGCTCGTACACCGCGGAAATTTGATTCCATACGGGTAATAGTTGACAGGCTTATATGGGATAGTGCGATTACATGGGATTCCAATTTCTAATATATCAGACAGGGGAGCTCAATGTTCTGCTCACTTTTGAAACCCAAGTGAATTTGAGTACGGCTTTTCCACCTCAAACAGATGAACAAGCAGAACGTACTATCCAAACACTTGAAGATATGCTACGAGCTTGCAAATTGGACTTAAAAGGTAGTTGAGACGATTATTTACTTCTTGTTGAATTTGCCTACAATGATAGCTATCATTCATTGATCAAAATGACACCTTACGAAGCTTCGTATGGAAGAAAGTGTAGATCACCAATTGGGTGGTTGGAAGCGGGTAAAACTGCTTTACTCGAGTCAGATCTTGTTCATCAAGATATAGAAAAAGTTAAGGTGATACAATAGCGGCTACAAACGGTCCCAAAGTCGACATAAGTCATATGTCGATATTAGAATAAGGGAATTAGAATTTGCCATAGGTGATTAGGTATCTTTAAAAGTGTTACCAATGAAAGGGGTAATGAGATTCCAAAAGAAAGGAAAGTTGGCCCTATATAATGTGCCATATGAGATTACCCAAAGATTTGGGTAAGTTGCATATAAATTATCACTACCCTAAGAACTCTCCATAGTTCATTAAGTATTTCATATTCGATGCTTTGAAAGTGTAAAGGAGATCCAGCACGTATTGCTCCCAGTGGAGATGTACAAGTTACAGAGGATCTCACATATAAAGAGGTACCTATTGCTATTCTATATCAATGATAAGTAAACATATTAAGAAATAAAGAAGAAGCTTCCGTAAAGGTACTATTGGAGAAATCAGCAATTAGAAGAAATCACATGGGAACTCGTAGAAATAAAACAGAAGAAAAAGTTCAAAGTGTGGAATTAGAGCAATAACAAGTAAGTATCTATGAGCATTATGTGTATATATGATAACATGAAGGATAAACTGAGACCTAAATTTGTGTAAATGGGATAATGTTACTAACATTCGAGGACGAATGTTCCAAGGGGGGAAGGATGTAACACCCCGTACATTTCTGAATTCATGCGACAACCCTAATGTTTATAGAATTAATTAAGTTGTGATAGTTGGTATATTAGTCATGGAAGTTATTAGGCTCCACTAATCTTGTGCAAATGGGGAAGTTATTGGGCTAAATTAATCTTGTGCAAATAGGCTCAATTTAAGGCCCAAAATGAGGTAAAAGACATGGCCCAACAAGAAGGAAATGACCCATTCATCTTTTGACCAAGTGAACATAATATTTATTGGTAAAAAGTGGCTAAGGATGACCATTAAGGGGCTAGAAAAGGCAACCAAAAATCAGATTTTATTCACAAAGGCACACATGCCATTCTAGACTTTTCCACAAAAAGGTATTTTCTCTCTACTCTCAAACCTTAAGGCAACTACACTTGTTTGGACAAGATCATCCTTTTTGCAAGCCTTGGTAAGTGTTTATTCTCATGATTTAATATATTATATGCATGATATATTGTGTAGATCATGATGGTTATGTCTAAAAGTGTTGACTAGTGTACTTTTGTTTCCTTGCTAAAAGATTTGTCATCTATGACACTTGAACTTCAAAGGAGACATATGGTCCTAAAGAAAGTGAATTTGATGGATTAAATATCAATATGTAAGATTTGTTTATGTCCTTAACTTTCCTTCTCTTTGTGTTTGACATTTGGAATTGTTGTTACGAAATTATACATGGAACCGGTGGCGTATTGAAGGGAAAAATGTGTTTTGTGATGTTTATGTGCGTTGTGAAACCATGGTTGTCGGTTGGAATCCATGATAACGCAAAATATGAAAAGAGAAGTTTAATTATGATCACGGACCATTCATGACAAAAAAGGACCCATTTTAGCCGAAACGGGCACCCGCCCTCGCAGACGAAGGCACCTGAGGGTGCAGGTGACTTCACAGGTGACCCTGGACACTGCCAAAAGGCACCTGCGGCTGCAAATCAACCACCTGCAGGTGCAGGTGGCTTCGCAGGTCAGTCTAGGACCCCATTTTGCATGTTTTTGTCTCTCCATAATCCCCCGAAACCCTTATACCCTTCATGGATGCAATTATCAACTTATGGTACCTTTTGAATGACTTTAAAGGAGTATCCCAGAGGTATTTTGAATGGTATCAATTATGAATTGTTTTTCATGTGTTATTGTGAAAGGTATTGAGATGACTTGATGGAGTAATTGCGACGTAGTGTTAATGAGGAAGTATAAAGGATAAACTTGGTGTGAAATGTTATTGGTTTATGATGTCTTGGCTAATGTGTGGAATGTTATGGTATTGTTGGTATGGTGATACAATAAATGGTATTGTAAGAGGGCGAAATGACGTTATATGGCAGTCACATAATTCATTTTCGTCTTATGCACTTGTAATGTAGTTAGTTGTTAACGTGAATTCCATGATGTACTTGTGTTGTAGAGTAACACATAAGGAAGGAGCTGGATTGTTGTATTCACATATAGGACTGTATATTCATATTGGTAAAGATAAGGTATGTAAGGTTACTCTTTCCGTATTCTTTTGCAGCACTTATTGTTCACATCGTCATTGTACTTGTTCCATTCTGAAGTGGTCTAAGGTATCTCATTTTAGGTTGTCATATATTGTTATTCACATGTTTCTTATTCACTGACCAATGGTTATTCATGTTTAACATAATTGGGGACATTATTCCAAAGTTTCAATAATGTTACGTTCTAAAGTTCCCAATGATGTTATAATCACCACTGTATGAAGTTCCAATAATGATGCTATGACCACCAATGTATCAATCTCACGTAAGTAAAGGTATCACCCTCACAAAAGTTAAGGAAAGAAGTAATGCATATATGGTTACTTTATGAATACTCTATGAGTACTTTATGGTTGATGTCCCACCGATAAGTTGGATGATTGATATTTGACACCATATGATATTGGCCTGCCGATAAGGTGGATGATTGTTGATATAATTCATTATATTATGTTATGGCCCACCGATAAGGTGGATGCTTGTACTATAGCCCACTGATCGACTGAATGAATGATATATTGCCCACTGATCAGTTAGATGAATGATAATGAGGATGATCGTAAAAGCAAAGAAAGTATATCACTTGAATGAGAGTGTACATGAATTTTATTATATGAATGATAATGATGATAAGAATGAATGATCAAATAATGAAAATAACGAAAGTAATGTACATGGTCCCACACATATACAAAATGGAGGTTTATCCATATTGATTACTCACTTGTTTTGATTCCATTGAAGTACTTATGTATCATGTAGTTTCTTATAGCCTTACATACTTAGTAAATTTTTTGTAGTGACGTCCCTTGGGGGACTTACCTTACTTGCTGCAGGCATAGGTGCTAGTAGAATTCCAATGTAGGCTGCGGATTATCTACAGAATATTGGTGAGCTCCAGTTTGGTTCGGGGCTTTCTGAGTCACATGTGTACATGTTGGTTTTGGTACTGTATAAATGTTGTATAAAGTGGGGACTTGTCCCGACTTTAGGTTGGTTATGTCTATGTATATGTAAAGGCTTGTAGACGTACGTTGTAGGATGAATGAAGGAAAGTGATAAATGTATGCTCTTGACGCAATGGCCCTAATGGCCAAGTTTCATATCTATATGAATCATATGTTTTCCATGACTTCCGCCATTGGTATCTTGTAGCCATATGTGATAGAGTGATGTTCATTTAATGACATCCAGATGAGTGCACATGAATAAAGATTGGTTCTCTCGGGCCTCAACAGCTTCGGGTGCCAGTCCACCCCGTTGGAATTCGAGGCGTGACATTATTGCTCCGATTCCGCATCTTGAACTTGTTCTTCTGTTTGAAATAAATGCGGTTATTTAGACTTCATCATTTCTTTGGATTCCCACGTGATTTCTTCTACTTGTTGATTTCTCCAAAACACTTTTAGGAAGATACGTCTTTATTCCTTAACCTCTTCACTTGTCGATCAAAAATAGAGATAGGTACTTCCTCATATGTGAAATCTTCTGTAACTTGTACATCTTCAATGGGAGCAATACGATATGGATCTCCTATGCACTTTCGAAGCATCGAAACATGAAACACTGGATGAACAATGGAGAATTCTTGGGGTAGCACTAATTCATATGCAACTTGACCAAATCTTCGGACAATTTGATATGGCCCTATATATCGGGGACTTAATTTCCCTTTCTTCCCAAATCGCATTACCTCTTTCATCAGTGACACCTTCAAGAATACCAAATCACCTATGGCGAATTCGAGCCCTCTTCTTCTAACATCAGCATATGACTTGTGCTGACTTTGGGCGGTCTATAACTGCTGTTGTATCACCTTAACTTTCTCCATAGCTTGATGAACAAGATCTGGCCCAATTAAGGCAGTTTCACCTGCTTCAAACCATCCAATTGGTGATCTACACTTTCTTCCATATAAAGCTTCATAAGGTGCCATTTTGATACTTGAATCATAACTATTATTGTAGGTAAACTCAATAAGAGGTAGATGATCATCCCAACTACCTTTAAAGTCAAATGTGCAAGCTCGTAGTATATCTTCAAGTGTTTGGATAGTATGTTCTGCTTGTCCATCTGTCTGAGGATGAAAAGTCGTACTCAAACTCACTTGGGTTCCCAAACTCTTCTGAAAATATTTCCAAAAATTTGTAGTAAATTGAGCTCCCCTGTCTGATATAATAGAGATTGGAACTCCATGCAATTGAACTATCTTCTTAATATACAACCTTGCATAATCCTCATTTGTGTAGGTGGTCTTGACCGGTAGGAAGTGTTCTGACTTGGTAAGCCTATCAACTATTATCCATATGAAATCAAATTTCTGAAGTGTACGAGGCAAACTTGTGATGAAATCCATGTTAATCATATCCCACTTCCAAACAGGAAGATTTATACATTGCATATAACCCACAGGCTTCTGATGCTCTACTTTCACTTATTGACAATTTTGACACTGGGCTATGAACTCTGCAATGTTATTCTTCATGTTACCCCACCAATATATTTCGTTCAAATCATGATACATTTTGGTGGCTCACAGATGAATAGAATATCGTGAATGATGTGCCTCTGTCATAATCCGTCTCCCTAACTCATCTACATCAGGCACACACAATCTACCTTGGTATTGAAGTACTTTCTATTGCATAAGATCAAATGCCTTTGTCGAACCTTGTTGTACATTCTCTTTCAACTGCAATAAAATAGGGTCCGCATACTGTTTTTCCTTCACTTCAGCTATTAATGAAGATTTTGCCGCATTTTGCACAATAACCCCTTCGTCTGGTGATTCAAGAAGGCGAACTCCCAAGCTCTCTAGTTGATGTAGATCCTTGACGATACCTTGCTTCTCCGTGTGTTGGCCATCAGTGCTTCCTATTGCCTTGCGGCTTAATGCATCGGCTACCACATTTGCTTTTCCCGGATGGTATAAGATATCAATATCGTAATCTTTTAGTAGTTCAAGCCACCTGCGCTGCCTCAGATTTAAGTTCTTTTGCTTAAAGATATATTACAAACTCTTATGATCCGTATATTTGTCAACATGAACCCCGTACAAGTAGTGGCGCCATATCTTTAAAGCAAATATCACAGCTGCTAGCTCAAGATCATATGTGGGATAATTTCTCTCGTGTGGTCGCAATTGTCGTGAGGCATAGGCTATTACATTACCGTGCTGCATTAACACACATCCTAAGTCAACTCCAGAAGCATCACAATATACCGCATACCCTTCTGTACGTTCTGGAAGTACCAATACGAGTGTAGACATAAATTTATTTTTCAGCTCTTGGAAACTCTTCTCGCATGCATCATTCCATTGAAACTTGATCGCCTTGTGTGTTAGCTTTGTTAAAGGTGCAGCAATGGAAGAAAACCCTTCAACAAATCTTCTATAATAACCTGCCAACCCGAGAAAGCTACGAATCTCTGTAGGTGTCGTAGGTCTTGTCCAATTCTTCACAGCTTCTATCTTTTGATTATCAACCCTTATCCCCTCATCCGACACAATATGACCCAATAATGCCACAGATTTTAACCAAAATTCACATTTAGAGAACTTTGCATATAACTTACGATCGTGAAGAATCTGTAACACCTGCCATAAGTGATTAGCATGGTCCTATTGTGATCTTGAATAAATCAAAATATCATCTATAAGCATGGTCACAAACACATCTAAAAATGTCTTGAACACCCTATTCATCAAATCCATAAAAACTGCTGGTGCATTTGTTAGCCCAAATGACATAACCAAAAATTCAGAATGACCATACCGTGTTTGGAAAGCTGTCTTGGGTATATCTTCTTCTCTAACCCTTACCTGATGATATCCCGATTTCAAGTCAATCTTTGAGAAACATTTGGCACCCTGCAACTGATCAAACAAATCATTAATTCTGGGGAGGGGATATTTATTCTTCATTGTTACCTTATTCAGTTTCCGATAGTCAATACACATTATCAATGTGCCATCTTTCTTTCATACAAATAACACTGGTGCACCCCAAGGGGACATACTAGGCCTTATGAATCCCTTTTCCAGCAAATCTTTTAACTGCTCCTTTAATTTTCGTAACTCTGCTGAGGCCATTCTATATGGAGGAATAGAGATAGGTTGAGTGCCTGGCATCACATCAATACCAAAATCTACTTTCAGTTCTGGAGGTAAACCTGGAAGATCTTCCGAAAATACATCAAGAAATTCATTTAGCACTGGAACCGATTCAAGAGTTGGTGGCTTCACATCAGTATCTTGAACTCTTACTAGATGACATATGTACCCCTTGGATATCATTTTCCTTTCCTTAAGATAAGAAATAAATTTACCTCTCGGTGCTCCAACATTACCCCTCCATTCAAGGACATCCTTTTGTGGAAAATGAAAATGTACCTTCTTAGCTCGGCAATCTACCGTGGCTTAACAAGAAGCCAACCAATCCATACCCATTATAACATCAAAATCTACCGTTTCCAGCTCAATAAGATCAGCCAACATATCATAACCAAAAACATTCACTATACAATTATGATATACTATTTTAGCTACAATAGATTCACCAACTGGTGTAGATACTTCAACTGGCTTGACTAGTAATTTCGGTGTTCTTTCAAAATTTTCAGCAATCAATGGAGTAACATATGATAGGGTAGAACCTGGATCAATCAATGGATATACATTATGTGAAAAGACGGATAATGTACCTGTCACTACATTAGAAGAAGCCTTTAAATTTTATCGATCCGCTAGAGCATAGGTACAGTTCTGTACTCCACTAGATCTGGATGCTCCTCTAGCACCTCTACCACGACTAGAAGGCTACACACCTCGGCCTAAGGAAGGAACCAATGATGATGATGCAATGGTTGATCCCGTAGGTCGTGCTACAGTACCCAAGCCTCTTCGTGGGCATTCTCTCATTATGTGCCCCGTCATACCACACCAAAAGCAAACATTTGTCCCAAGCCGGTATTCACCTAAATGAAACCTTCCGCAGTGCTGACACGGCTGAAGAGAAACCCTGCTGTCTGTGAACCTCGAATTCTACTACTTTGCCTAACTTGACTGCCTCGAAACCCTCAAAATTGAGATTGAGTGCCTGTTGTAGGATAGGAAGATGATGGTCTAGGTGGTATATTAAAAACCCAAGGCCTAATTCTCCCTTGTACGTCATGAACTATCCTATAGTTCTAGCCCTCTTTGACGGCCCTCTTTCAAATTCTTTCACCCTTCTCCTTTGTCTCTGATCCTCCATTTTCTGCGCAAAAGTTTGTATCCTGGCTATACCCATATCTCTATTCAAGGCAGCAATAGTACAATCCCTCACCAAATACGGATCCAATTTGTCCATATACCGATAGACTCTGTCGTCCATAGTGGCTACTACATTAGGAGCATACCGAGCCAAAGAGTTAAATCAAAGACTGTACTCTCTGACGCTCATATTCCCTTGATAAAGATTCAGGAATTGGTCTTCACGAGCCTCTCGAATCTCATAGGGAAGGTAATGATCAAGGAATGCCACCTTGAATTCCTCCCAAATAGCTGGAAGTGCACCAACACCCCTTGATTCTTTCCAATCTTCGTACCATAATATAGCCTCTCCTTTCAATCTATAGGCTGTAAGCTCAACTGTTTCTACACCATATACGTGCATAACATCTATATACCTTTGAATTGGGTCCACAATGTCCTATGGGTCTGCATTCAGATCTGACCCGGTGAACGTGGGAGGGTTTAATTTTAGAAAATCCTGTGTCCTTCGACTAGCTGCCCTATCCGCACCGTCATTACTTGTAGTTGGACCAACTTTTCCTTGATTTTTTGCAGCAACTATACGAGTCAACATTTGCACCGCATTTTTTAAATCCTGTTTAGTAGCATTAACAGGTGGTTCCGGGGATACTTCTCTCCTTTGTGGCCCCCTGGAAATGGGAGATGAGAAGATGCCCGCGATGCAAATTCAGTTCAGCCCCACCTTGACTAGCTTGGCCAGGTGGTGATTTACTAGTTCCTTCTCTGGCCAGTATGTCTACCTTCTTACCTTTGCCCCTATCTCGTCTTGTAATCGGCATTTTACTATAACAAAGAAAACCAACTTCAACAGTCAGATATGATTCCACCTACAACTTTGGCTCTATTGCACGATCTAAGAAATGAAGAAAAGACACAACTCCTAAATGTCCCGTAGCCTCCTACTTATAAATGTGGTGCACAACACATCCATAAGAAAGAATCTACTCAGACACAGCTTTTTAGATACCCTAGGACGACCTGCTCTGATAACACTTTTGTCATGTCTCAAATTCCAACGGGGCGGACTGGCACCCGAAGCCGTTAAGGCTCGAAAGAACCAACCTTCATTCATGTACACCAATATGCATGTCACTAAATGAACAACACTCTATCATATATAGCTACAAGAAACCAATTGCATAAATAATCGAGAGACATTCAATAGGCATGAAACTTAGTCGTTGGGGCCATCAAGTCAAAATGGACATACATTCCTTCATTTGTCTTATAACTTCTACAAAGCCTCTAACAGATATATAACCAACCTAAAGTCGGGACAAGTCCCCGCTTTATACAACATTTTCATAGTACCAAAACAAATATACACATATGACTCGAAAACCCCCGAAACGAACTGGAGCTCACCAATAATTCGTAGATGACCCGCAGTCTACTATGGAGGTCTACTAGCACCTGTGCCTACAACAAGTAAGGTAAGTCCCCCAAGGGATGTCAGTACGAAAGAATGTACTGAGTATGCAAGGCTATGAGCAACTGCATGAAATATAAGAACTTCAATGGAATCAAATACAAGTAAATAATCAATATGGATAAACCACCATTCTGTATATGTGGAACCATGTACATTATATTCATTACTTTCTTTGTTTTTAAGTTGATCATCATCATTTGTATCATATCGTGCCCGGTCCCCAACTGATCAGTGGATCATAAGTAGCACAACGCTTTGCCAAATTGATACACCCCAATGGCATAAGGAATAGTAAATGCACCAGGGTCTTTTTTCTTGACCATCATGTTGCTCGACATAATAGAACTATAACTATGTGAGATCTACACCATTTAAAAGCCTATGGTTCTTTTCTTTACCACCAAGTCCTTCATGAACATGGAATACCCAGGCATCTCTTGCAAGGCCTCCAATAAAGGAATGTTCACCGATAAATTGCTAAATTTGTGAGCAACTTCTTGAAATTTGTATCATCTTCCTTCTGTTTGATCCTTTATGGGAATGGTGGAGCTATTTTGATCAGTAGCTATGAGACAATTGGACTTTCCTCTAGTTTTGATACACTATCATCAATTGCTTGTGTTATCTCTTCACTTTTATCCTCCTCTTCCACTTCTTTCGAAATTTCATCATTTGTATCATATAGAGTAGGGACTTTATTATTTGACTTAACAAACCTTTTCCTCTTTCCACTCGCTTGCACATCAACCTATCACTCATTAGGGTTTGCATCAAGATTCACTACATTATTACCAAGAGTCCTACCACTCCTAGTGAAAATTTCCATTCAATGACCATTATTTTTTGGATTATGGTGTCACTAGGTAAACCACCCTTTTGCCTTGTGTTTAGTTGATCCGAGATTCAGAACAATTGAGCTTCAAGTTGATTGATTGAGGCTGAATGCAAGGTGATCATTTGATTGAATTGCAAAAATTTTCTTTTCATCTCCCTTAACATCTTGTCACTCCCTTCAACCCCCATAGGATACGAGCAGGCACATCTTCTTTCTTACAACTTTTTGGGTCAATAGTGGTAGTCTCTTTACCTTTTTGCCTATTATGAGGAGGGATGTATCTATCATGGTCATGCTCTTTGTCTCTCTAATCACAGTCCCTATATCTCTCCTTATCCCTCCAACCTCTATAACGATTATGGTTCCTCCAATCACGGTCTTTCCAATCATGGTCCCTTTCCTTCCAACCTTGATTCCCGCCTTGACTTTGATAGGTAGGTGGGGAACCCCCCGTTTGGTTTGACAAATACTGAATTTATTCATCAAGTTACTCTGCATTATAGTCTTTATATGCTCTAGCCCCCTTTGATGCCACGACATTGACTGTTATTTGTGTTACACCCATCATGTACTTTATGAGGAGATAATTGTGTCATTACTTTGGCTATATTTTCTTCTCTTTCCTCATCCTTTTTCCTTTGCTATTTTCTTCAATAAGATGCAGAGGGAGCCCCAATGGCCACATCGGTATCTCTGTGTGCCATACTCTACTTTTGTTTTTCTCTTGGTCCAATAACCTCTGAAGCAACTCCAAAAGATTGATTTATCAAAGATCTTCTGGTCACATTATCTGCCACCATCTTGTTCAATTGGTCCAATGATCTATAGAAGATTTGAAGAATAATTTTATTTGGTACTTTATGGCTTGGATATTGCAATAATTTCATTTTGAGTCTCAACCACACTTCATGCAATGGTTCACTACTAAATTATCAGAAGTTTATGATATCATCCCTCAATTAGAGCATGCGGGATAGAGGGAAGAATCGGTCTGGAAAAGCTTCCATCAACTCAACCTAAGATTTTATAGAGCCCTCGGGTAATTCCCGTAACAACAATACCACATCACCTGTAAATGAGAATGGAAAGAGCCTCAACTGGATGGACTCTTATGATATATGAGTAATCTCGAACGGGATGCAGACATCTATAAAGTTATTCAAGTAGAGGTTTGCATCCTTATGAGCTTGACCACCAATTACCCTCCACGGGTAGAATGCGAATTGCATTTTCCTTTCCGACATCACCTTGGAGATCTTCATCATTATGTTACCTATCAAAGATATTAGTGTCGCTACCATGTTGGCTCATCGTGTCGTGTAGACTTAGATTATCACCAAATAATGCTCAAAATACACCTCAAGATGTATGTAGTCGTTAACAATATATTTTTTACCCAACTTGGAGTCGGGGTCGATTCCACAGGGAATAATGGCGATAACTTCACCCTTAAGTGTCATAAGTGACTATGAGTTGGCACGCAATGCTAACTATAATGCAATAAAGTAAAATGGGGGGTTTGTTCAATAGATTGTGTTCAAATAGTTAATTTTGAAATTTGATTTGCATAATTTATATCTAAAGTGTGTAATCAAGAGTAAGAGAGACTTAGGGTTATGCCCTGATGAGTACGAATATATACATGGGTAAGTAACATTTTGCCTAAATTCAACTAATTATTCTGGATAGGATAAGTTATAGGTTTCAACGTCAATTTTTCAATAAAATATTGAAATTTAGTATGTCAGTTCTTTTGAACAATTTACACATGTTTCCTTGTAACAAACTAAATACCTCAATTAGTAGCCTTATATATAATATAAACTATTAAATGATAAAATCAAGTTATTGTTAATCACTACTCCTCACCCTCCTCCCCTTTGTCAAGGATGAAAAGGGTTTTAAGCAAAACTAGAGTTTGCAATCTCTAATCTTAGAATAAAACATGGAGTAACGATTAAATCCTCAATAATTAATTGATTATCTAGACATAAGCACTATCCACACAGAAATCACAACTCAATCATTCATAACCCCAAGTTGGGGATTTAGCTACTTATAATAAGAGAATAAGCAAATATAGCCATATTCACATTGAATTCCACCATAGAATAAATTCTAAATTCCAAGCAAAAAAACAAGCACAAGCCCTAAAATCCCACTCTAGGGTTTCAATTACAAGCTTTAGACTTCAAAAAATGGCAAAAGATAGAGTTTCAGATCTGAAAAATCCTTTTATAGTTGGAAAAAGACGTAACAAATAATTACAAAACTGCCTTGCGCCTGACATATGCTAGCACACATGCAGCATATGTGTCCATATGAGCACGCAAGTGGCTTTGCATGTCAATGTTATGCCTTTTCCAGAATCACTGCTTAGCCATGTGAGCCCTTGACATGCTGGCGCACATGCCCAGGAGCAGGTGCATGTGGACACATGTCAAGATTGTTTTGTAACACCCCGTACATTTTCGACCCTACTTGATTGGTGGTCTAGTGTTTATATGCCCTATTTGAATCATGTTTACATTAGTTTTGAGAGCGAGAAGTGCGTATTTTGTAGTGTTTTTGATGGACTATTGATGTTGTGCTAATTTTCTCAAAGAAAAGTCAAAGAAAGGAAGAAAATCACATTTTAGGTGTGGGGTGCACCCAGGGGTGTGCCAGGCCACTTTTGGCCAAAATTTTTCTAGCATAGGCAGCATAGGGGCACGCCAGGCAGCGTACCGGGGTGCTTTTTGCCAAATGTTTTCTCCGACCATTAGTCTATAAATAGGACTCTTAGGTTATGGTATCATTATTCCATTGTAGTAAGACTACTCTTGAGTGAGGTTGGAATCCAAGTTGCGGTTAATTCTTCTTCATAATTATTTTAGCAAATTATGATAAATTAAGCCATGAGTAGAAAAAACCGCTTATTCTTGGGATTGAGACGACGAACATGAATCTCGTGAATTGAATAATGTCTTCACATTTATGTAATTATTTAAAAAAGAGATTTTTTGGATATTACACATTGAATTTGGTGGGCTAAGTTAACATGTGTTAATGGGCTCAATTTAAGGCCCAAAATGGAGTAAAAGACATGCCCCAAAAGGGCAAATGACCCATTCTTCCATGTTGACCAAGTAAACATGAAATTTAATGCCAAGAATTTGTTAAGGATTACTTGAGAGAGTATATAAAGGCACAAAAGCTGATTTTTATTCATTATAACTCTCATGACTTTCTTGATATTTCTAAAACATTTTTCATCTCACAAACCCTAAAGCAACCATCTTCCTTGGACAAGATCATCACTTTGCAATCTTGGGTAATTGTTTATTCTTGTGATTTAATATATTATATGAATGAAAGATGGTGTAGATCATGATGGTTATGTCTAAAAGTGTTGAGTAGTGCACTTTTGCTTTTTTTGCTACAAGATGTGTCATCCATGTGACTTGAACTTGAAAGGAGACTTGAGGTTTTGATAGAAGTGAATGGTGTGGATGAAATATCAACATGTATGGTGTGGTTATGTTCTTAAATTGTTTTTTTTCTATATGTATAATTTGTGGGATTGTTGTTATGAAACGTATTGAGGTGACTTGAAGGAGTAATTGTGATGTTGTGTTCATGAGGAAACGTAAAGGAGAAACTTGGTGTGAACTGCTATTGGTTTATGATGTCTTGGTAAATGTGTGGAATATTGTGGTATTGTTGGTATGGAAATGACGTGAATAATATAGTAAAAGGGTGAAATGACGTTATAGGGCAATCATGTAACTCATTGTCGTCTTATGCACTTGTAAGGTAGTTAGTTGTTAACGTGAGCTCCGTTATGTATCTGTGTTGTAGAGTAAAACGTAAGGAAGGAGATGGATTATTGTATTCACATATAGGACTGTTTATTCATATTGGGAAGATAAGGTATGTAAGGTTACTCTTTCCGTATCCTTCTGCAGCACATATTGTTCACACTGACATTGTGTTTGTTCCATTTCGAATTGTCCAAAGGTATTGTCATATAGTATTACTCATATGACCAATTGTGATTCACATGTCTTATGTTCATTGACTAATGTTCCAAAGTTCCAATAATGTATAATCTTGAGTAACATCCCAGGAGCGACAAAAAAGCCTAGCATGGATTATCACATTAACATTCTAGGGGCGACATAAAGGCCTAGCATGGGTTATCACTGTAACATCCCAGCGATGACATAAAAGCCTATCATGGGTTATCACAGTAACATCCCAGGGGTGACAAAGAAGCCTAGCATGGGTTAATCTCATCCAAGGGGTTAAAATACCTAGCATGGGTTATCCTCTTTTACCACTGATCAGTTGGTCATAAAATGATGAATGAATGTAAAGGCAAAGAAAGTAATGAATATAACGTACATGATTCCTCACATACAGAGCGATGGTTTATCCATATTGACTATACTTTTATATTTGATTCCATTGATGTTCCTGTTTATGATGCAGTTTCTTATAGCCTTACATACTCAGTACATTCTTCGTACTGATGTGCCTTGGGGGACTTACCTTACTTGCTGTAGGCACAGGTGCTAGTAGACCTCCACAGTAGGTTGCGGATCATTTGCCGATCATTGGTGAGCTCCAGTTGGTTCGGGGCTTTTTGAGTCACTATGTACATTTGTTTTGGTGTTGTAAATGTTGTATAAAGCGGGGACTTGTCCTGACTTTAGGTTGGTTATGTCCATGTATTTATAGAGGCTTTGTAGATGTTGTGGGACAAATGAAGGAGATGTAAGAAACATATGCTTTTTACATGGTGGCCCCACTGGCCAAGTTTCATATATATCACATGTTTTTCCATGACTTCCCTTATTGGCATCGTATATCTCTATGTGATGGTGATACTTATTGAGTGACATATGTATGAGTGTATATGAATGAAGATTGCTTCTCTCGGGCCTTAACGGCTTCGGGTGCTAGTCCGCCCCGTTGAAATTCGAGGTGTGACAAAAGTGATTTCAGAGCAGGTCATCCTAATGGTGTCTACAAAGCCATGTCTGAGTAGAGTCTTGCTGATGGATGTGTTGTGCACCACATTTATAAGTAGGAGGCTATGGGACATTTTGGAGTTGATTCTTTTCTTCATTTCTAGATCGTGCAATAGAGCCAATGTTGTAAGTGGAATCGTATCTAATTATTGGAATTAATTTTATTTGTTGTAGTACAATGTCGATTACAAGACAAGGTAGGGGAAAAGGTAAGCAGGTAGATAAGGAATGAGTAAATCACCACCTGAACAAGCTAGTCAAGGTGGGGCTGACGCTGAGTTTGTATCGCGGGCTTTTTCTACTTTTCAAGCTCCAGAAGATCCACGAAGGAGAGAATAACCTGTTGAACTACATGTTAATGCTATTAAGCAGGATCTAAGAAATGCGGTGCAAATGTTGACTCATATAGTTTACGCACAGAATCAAGGACAATTTGGTCCAATGACATGTAACGACAATAAGGCTAGGGTAGCTAGCCGAAGGACGAAGGATTTTTTGAAATTAGATCCTCCACATTCACTAGGACAGATCCGAATGCAGAGCCACATGAGTTCATGGACCAAATTCAAAGGGCTCTAGATGTTATGCATGTGGTTGGTGTAGAAATAGTTGAACTTGCAGCCTATAGATTGAAAGGAGAAGCTATATTGTGGTACGAAGATTGGAAACGATCGAGGGGTATTGGTGCAATTCCAGCTAATTGGGAAGAATTTAAAATGACATTCCTTGATCTTTATCTGCCATATGAGATCCAGGAGGCACGTGCAGATCAGTTTTTAAATCTTTGCCAAGGGAATATGAGTGTCAAAGAATACAGTCTGCAGTTTAATTCTTTGTCTCGATTTGTTCCGAATGTAGTTGCCATAATGACAGACAGAGTCCATCAATATGTGGACAGATTAGAGCCATATTTGGTGAGGGACTGCATTATTTCTGCTTTGAACAGAGATATGGATATAACTAGAATTCAGGCTTTCACGCAGAAGATGGAGGACCAGAGGCAAAGAAGAAGGGTACATGAATTTGCACGAGGGTCGTCGAAGAGGGCTAGACCTATGGGACAGTCTATGGTGTCCCAAGGAGAATCTAGGCCTCGAATTTTTCCTAGACCTGCTAGACTATCATTTTCTTCCCCAACACTAGGTACTTCATCCCAATTTTGGGGATTTAGAGGCAGCCATTTTGGGCAGAGTAGTGGGCTTCGAGGTTCACAGATAGTAGGATTTTCTCGCCCTCTGTGTCAGTGCTGTGGAAGGTATCATTTAGGTGAATGCCGATTGGGGACAAATGTGTGTTTTTGGTGTGGTACGATGGGGCACATAATGAGAGAATGCCCACAAAGGGGCGCAGGTGGTATAGCACGACCTACGGGATCAACTATTGCATCATCATCATCGATTCCTTCCCTAGGTAGAGGAGTGAAGCCTATTAGGCATGGTCGAGTTGCTAGAAGAGCAGCTAGTTCCAGTGGAGCCCAGAATCGCACTTATGCTCTAGTGGACCGGCAGAATTTGAAGGTTTCTTCTGATGTAGTCACAGGTATATTATCCATATTTTTGTATAATGTATATGCATTGATTGATACGGGTTCTACATTGTCATATGTTACTCCATTGATTGCTGCAAAATTTGAAAGAACGGTAGAATTATTAATTAAGTCAATTGAAGTATCTACACCAGTTGGTGAATCTATTGTTGCTAAAAAAGTATATCATAATTGTGTGGTAACTGTGTGGTTATGATACACTGGCTGATCTTATTAAACTAGAAATGGTGGATTTTGATGTCATAATGGGTATGGATTGGTTGGCTTCTTGTTATGCCATGATGGATTGCCGATCTAAGAAAGTACATTTTCATTTTCCACAAACGAATGTTCTTGAATGGAAGGGTGATGTATGGGTGACGAGAGGGAAATTTATTTCCTATCTTAAAGCAAGAAAAATGATAGCCAAGGGGTACATATGTCAGTTAGTAAGAGTGAAAGATACTGATGTGGAACCACTAACTCCTCAGTCGGTTCCAGTGGTCAATGAATTCTTCGATGCATTTCCTGACGATATTCCAGGTTTGCCCCCATAACGGGAAGTAGATTTTGGTATTGATGTGATTCCAGGCACTCAACCTATCTCTATTCCTCTGTATAGAATGGCTCCTGCAGAATTGCGTGAATTGAAGGAGCAATTAAAAGACTTGCTGGACAAGGGATTTATCAGGCCTAGTATGTCCCCATGGGGTGCACCAGTATTATTTGTACGGAAGAACGACGACACATTAAGAATGTGTATTGACTATCGACAATTGAATAAGGTAACGATCAAGAACAAATATCCTCTCCCTAGAATTGACGACTTGTTTGATCAGTTACAGGGTGCCAAATATTTTTCAAAGATTGACTTGAGATTGGGTTACCATCAAGTCAGAGTTAGAGAAAGGGATATACCCAAGACAACTTTTTGAACACGGTATGGCCACTATGAATTTTTAGTTATGTCGTTTGGACTAACAATTGCACCAGTTGTTTTCATGGATTTGATGAACAAGGTGTTTAAGCCATTTCTAGATCTGTTCATGACGGTGTTTATAGATGACATCTTGGTTTATTTGAGATCACAAGAGGACCATGCCAATCACTTACGACAGGTGTTACAGATCCTCCGGGATCGTAAGTTGTGTGCCAAGTTCTTGAAATGTGAATTTTGGTTAAAATCCATAACGCTGATACGCAAAAGATTGAAGCGGTGAAATATTGGCCAAGGCCTACGACGCCTATGGAAATTCGTAGCTTTCTTGGGTTGGCAGGTTATTGTCGCAGGTTTGTTGAAGGGTTTTCTTCCATTGCTACACCTTTAACAAAGCTTACACACAAGACAATCAAGTTTCAGTGGAATGATGCATGTGAGAAAAGTTTCCAAGAGTTGAAAGATAAATTAACTTCCACACAAATTAACTTCCACACCCGTATTAGTACTTCCGGAAGGCACAGAAGGGTATACAGTATATTGTGATGCTTCCAAATTTGGCCTAGGGTGTGTATTGATACAGCACGGTAATGTAATAGCATATGCCTCATGACAGTTGCAGCCACATGAGAGAAACTATCCCACACATGATCTTGAGTTGGCAGCCGTGGTATTTTCTTTAAAGATATGCCACCATTATTTGTATGGAGTTCATGTTGACATATACACTAATCACAAAAGTTTGCAATATATCTTTAAGCAGAAAGATTTAAATCTGAGGCAGCGAAGGTGGCTTGAACTATTGAAAGACTATGATCTTGATATTCTATATCATCCAGGAAGAGCAAATATGGTAGTCGATGCATTAAGCTGCAAGGTAATAAGAAGCACTAGTGGCCAGTTGACGAAAAAGCAAGACCTAGTGAAAGATTTACATCAACTAGCCAGCTTAGTAGTTCGTCTTCTTGAATCTCCAGATGAAAGGGTTATTGTGCAAAATATAGCAGAATCTTCCTTAGTAGCTGAGGTTAAAGAGAAACAGGATGCGGATACTATGTTATTGCAGATGAAAGAAAATGTACAACCGGGTCTGACAAAGGCATTTGATCTTACGCAAGAGGGAGTACTTCAATGCCAAGGTAGATTATGTGTACCAGATGTAGATGAGCTGAGGAGACGAATTATGATAGAGGGACATCATTCACGATATTCTATTCATCTGGGAACTACCAAAATGTACCATGATTTGAAAGAAATGTATTGGTGGGGAAACATGAAGAAGAACATTGCAGAATTCGTAGCTCAATGCCCGAATTGTCAACAAGTAGAGGTAGAGCATCAGAAAATGGGAGGTTACATGCAATGTATCAATCTTATAGTCTGGAAATGGGACATGATTAACATGGATTTCATCACAGGTTTGCCTCGTACACTGCAAAAATTTGATTCCATATGGGTAATAGTTGACAGGCTTACCAAGTCAGCGCATTTCCTACCAGTCAGGACCACTTATACAGCTGAGGAGTATGCAAGGTTGTATGTTAAAGAAATAGTGCGATTACATGGAATTTTGATCTCCATTATATCAGAAGAGATTGGGTACACAAGTGAATTTGAGTACGGCTTTTCATCCTCAGACAGATGGACAAGCAGAACATACTATCCAAACACTTGAAGATATGCTACGAGCTTGCATGTTAGATTTTAAGAGCAGTTGGGATGACCATTTACCTTTTATTAAATTTGCCTACAACAATAGCTATTATTCAAGTATCAAAATGGCACCTTATGAAGATTTATACGGAAGAAAATGTAGATCACCGATTGGATGGTTTGAAGCGGGTGAAACTGCTTTACTTGGGCTAGATCTTGTTCACCAAGGTATGGAGAAAGTGAAAGTGATCCAACAACAGCTGTAAACGGCCCAAAGTCAACACAAGTCATATGCTGATGTTAGAAGAAGAGGGCTCAAATTCGCCATAGGTGATTGGGTATTCTTGAAGGTGTCACCGATGAAAGGGGTAATGTGATTTGGAAAGAAAGGGAAGTTGATTCCCCATTATAGAGGGCCATATAAAATTGTTCGAAGATTTGGGAAAGTTGCGTATGAATTGGCACTACCCCAAGAACTCTCCACAGTTCATCCAGTATTTCATGTTTCGATGTTTTGGAAAAGAATAGGAGAACCATCTCGTATCTCTCCCACTGAAGATGTACAAGTTATGGAGGATCTCACCTATGAGGAGATACCTATTGCTATTCTGGATAGACAAGTGAAGAGGTTGCGGAATAAAGACATAGCTTTCGTAAAGGTACTTTGGAGAAATCAGCAAGTAGAAGAGATCACATGGGAAGCTGAAGAAATGATGAAGTCAAAGTACCCGTATTTGTTTCACACGGAAGAAAAAGTTCAAAATGCCGAAGTAGAGAAATAACAAGTAAGTATATATAAGAATTATGTGTATATGTATATATTCTAACATGAAGGTGCATTTGTTTTAACATTCGAGGATGAATGTTTCTAAGGGGGGAATGATGTAACACCCCGTACATTTTTTACCCTAATTGATTGGTGTTCTAGGGTTTATATGCCCTATTTGAACCATGTTTACCTTAGTTTTGAGAGCGAGAAGTGTGTATTTTGTAGTGTTTTTGATGGATTATTGATGTTGTGCTAATGTCCGCAAAGAAAAGTCGATGAAAGGAAGAAAATCACATTTTAGGTGTGGGGCGTGCCAGGCCGCTTTTGGCCAAATTTTTTCTGGCATAGGCAGCATAGGGGCGATCTAGGCAGCGTGCCGGGGTGCTTTTTGCCAAATTTTTTCTCCGCCCATTAGTCTATAAATAGGAATCTTGGGTTATGGTATCATTATTCCATCGTAGTAGGACTACTCTTGAGCGATTTGGCATTCAAGTTGGGGTTAATTCTTTTTCATAATTATTTTAGTAAATTATGATAAATTAAGCCATGAATAGAATAAACCGCTTATTCTTGGGATTGAGACGACGAACATGAATCTCGTGAATTGAATAGTGTCTTCATATTTATGGAATTATTTAAACAAGAGATTGGTGGGATATTACACATCGAATTTGGTGGGCTAAGTTAACATGTGTTAATGGGCTCAATTTAAGGCCCAAAATGGAGTAAAAGACATGGCCCAAAATGGAGTAAAAGACATGGCCCAAAAAGGCAAATGACCCATTCTTCCATGTTGACTAAATAAACATGGCATTTAATGCCAAGAATTGGATAAGGATGATTTGAGAGAGTATATAAAGGCACAAAAGCTGATTTTTATTCATTATAACTCTCATGACTTTCTAGATATTTCTAAAACATTTTTCATCTCACAAACCCTAAAGCAACCATCTTCCTTGGACAAGATCATTACTTTGCAAGCTTGGGTAAGTGTTTATTCTTGTGATTTAATATATTATATGAATGAGAGATGGTGTAGATCATGATGGCTATGTCTTAAAGTGTTGAGTAGTGCACTTTTTCTTTTTTTGCTACAAGATGTGTCATCCATGTGACTTGAACTTGAAAGGAGACTTGAGGTTTTGATAGAAGTGAATGGTGTGGATGAAATATCAACATGTATGGTGTGGTTATGTTCTTGACTTGTTTTTTTTTCTGTATGTATAATTTGTGGGATTGTTGTTATGAAACGTATTGAGGTGACTTGAAGGAGTAATTGTGATGTTGTGTTCATGAAGAAGCGTAAAGGAGAAACTTGGTGTGAACTGCTATTGGTTTATGATGTCTTGGTAAATGTGTGGAATGTTCTGGTATTGTTGGTATAACAATGCTGTGAATGGTATTGTAAAAGGGTGAAATGACGTTATAGGGCAATCATGTAACTCATTGTCGTCTTATGCACTTGTAAGGTAGTTAATTGTTAACGTGAGCTCCGTTATGTATTTGTGTTGTAGAGTCAAACGTAAGGAAGGAGCTGGATTATTGTATTAATATATAAGACTGTGTATTCATATTGGGAATATAAGGTTTGTAAGGTTACTCTTTTCGTATCCTTCTTCAACACATATTGTTCACACTAACATTGTAGTTGTTCCATTCCAAAATTTCCAAAGTTATTGTCATAGAGTATTACTCATACGACCAATTGTGATTCACATGTCTTATGTTCATTGACTAATGTTTCAAAGTTCCAATAATGTATAATCTTGAGTAACATCCCAGGGGCGACATAAAAGCCTAGTATGGGTTATCAAGTAACATCCCAGGGGCGACATAAAAGCCTAGCATGGGTTATCAAAGTAACATCCCAGGGGTTACAAAGAAGCCTAGCATGGGTTAATCTCATCCCAGGGGTTAAAATACCTAGCATGGGTTGTCCTCTTTTACCACTGATCAGTTAGTCATAAAATGATGATTGAATGTAAAGGCAAAGAAAGTAATGAATATAACGTACATGATTCCTCACATACAGAGTGATGGTTTATCCATATTGACTATACTTTTATATTTGATTCCATTGATGTTCCTGTTTATAATGCAGTTTCTTATAGCCTTACATACTCAGTACATTCTTTGTACTGACGTCCTTTGTGGGACTTACCTTACTTGCTGTAGGCACAGGTGCTAGTAGACCTCCACAGTAGGTTGCGGATCATTTGCCGATCATTGGTGAGCTCCAGTTGGTTAGGGGCTTTTCGAGTCACTATGTACATTTGTTTTGGTGTTGTAAATGTTGTATAAAGCGGGGACTTGTCCTGACTTTAGGTTGGTTATGTCCATGTAGCTGTAGTGGCTTTGTAGATGTTGTGGGACAAATAAAAGAGATGTAACGAACGTATGTTTTTGACATGGTGGCCCCAACGTCCAAGTTTCGTAAATATCACATGTTTTTCAAAGACTTCCGCTATTGGCATCGTATATCTCTATATGATGGTGATGCTTATTGAGTGACATGCGTATGAGTGTATATGAATGAAGATTGGTTCTCTCGGGCCTTTCAAAGGAAATATCTAATATTAATAAATACAGGACAAGACGAAAATTATATTATAAGAGAACTAGTATCGGAAAAAGAAATATTGGAATTCGAGGCGTGACATGTTTCCTTTAGTGCTTTTGTATACTGAGATGTCGACTCTCATTTGGGGATATATGGAAAAATGCTGGAGTATATGGCCACACCAATTGTTGTCTTCCTTCCATGCATCATCCTAAGTCCTTTTTCTTTATTCTTACGCTCTTCTTGACACGTAAATCTAGCTCACCCTCATGTGTATCAACTTTCTACCTAAGTGAGTATTTCAACATAAGATACACATCAAATGAAAGAAAATAAGATAATAATTCAAGCTAAAGGAGACTAAAAGTTGGCAAAATGCTGACTTATCATGTCTTAAGGAATCTATTGGATTCTCTTCTTTAGGTGCTGATGACGACTCGTATGTCCACCCAATGACTCATTGGGTGACTCATTGCCACTAGGTCAGGTTTTGCACCTTTGCAGAACTTTGGCCAATTTCAGGATGGCTCTAGGAAATAAATCATATAGTCTGGTGACGACTCGTGGGCTGCACTCATTACTAATAACACCAACTTGCACCTTCATGGGACTTTTGATCAATCTTTTCAGGACAACTCATACTACGACTCATAACGTGACTGTAACAGCTCCAAAATCCAATCTAAGATTAGAACCATGCTTCAAGTATATGTAGAATGAAACATCATATTTTGTTGGCATCATAGGTGATTTATACATGTATTAAGTCCACAAGTAACTCCTAGCTTATTGCCAAGTTGAAATTTTTCTTATCTGTGGTTTTCTTGTGAAGAATCTTGCTATAGTCAACCTTAAATGAGTATAACTCCTAGATCCTGAAGTATTTTTGATCTCAAGACCCAATAAATGATATATATTTGAAATACCTTTCCAACATATCCAGTTTCTCCTTAATCTGAATCCAAAGCTAAGAGTTATGGCTATTTCAGTGAAGCATTGTCCAACCGTGAGAACCTACGATTGTGGTTAGACACCACGATCATACCATGGTCTCATTTGATCAAAACAGACCAAAAAACCATTAAGTTGACATGTATACCTTCCAACCATGAAAGGAAACCACGACCATAGTTAGAAACCACAATCGTAGGTACGATCGTAACTCCTAAGGTTGATCCAACTTGGATTTCTAACCTACGACCCAAGGCACGAACGTGAGTGGTTCATATGATCATACCATGGCTTGTTTGATAATGTTCAGATAATCTCCAGTCCATCCTCCTAACCATAAGCACCATTCATGATCGTAGGTGGTCCCACGATCGTGGGATGACCCGTATGTCTCTTTCTGGAACTTTTTCAGTTACATTTTATAAGGGGCATTCCAGTCTTTTCACACTCATTAGACCCCTAAACTATGTCATTTAAGCTATCCCAAAGCTGAAATATAAGCCAAAGTTCACCCTAAGTCCCTCAGTACTCAAAAATTAAGTCGACACCTAAGGAGAAAACAAGAAAAGAGGCGATTTTTCTTCTCCAAGGAATAACTAAGGTTCATCTTCTTCAAGCTCCAAATTAAAGAGTTTCACTAATGTTTTAATCTGTAGGTATGTGGGATTTCATCAGTGAGTATCTTTTAACCCATTGAGTCTCCTAAAATACATTTAGTTCCTTAGTTAATTCATGATCTCAAAATTAGGGTTTTCATTACAACCATGATTCGTCTTGTACTTTGATTCCCTATAACTAGTAAACTATAAATACATGTTTGTCTATGAAATACTATACGTTGATAGTATCATGTCTATGAACTCTAAGTATAATGATATTCCATAATTTTTTGTCTTGTATTATGTAATCTCATATTCCATTCATATCATAGAAGCTGTCATAAATAGTTATATATTTCAGAGATGGCGGTTTATGAACACTCGATCACCTAGGATCCCATGCATCATTAATTTAAATACTCATTCCTTCATGTTTACATATTTTAGAGTACTTTCAGATATAGGGTCTATTACTTAGTCTTAGTTTATCAATACTCTCAGTATTACTGACCTGGAGAGTGTTTTCAAATAAATTCACCTTACTAGACTATTAAAATCTCCATGAGTTAAAATTCAAGGCTCGGGTTCAGCTATATAATTTTCTTCCAAATCTCAGTCCTCATATGTTTCTTTTATGGATTTACATAAGCTATCTCATGTACCCCATATATATATATATATATATATATATGTACTCATATCATAGTCAGGAGCTTCGGCTCATATAAGTAAAACACATGATATGTATGACATCCAGATATGCCACCAATGCTCTTAAACATCTTTCCTCAAAAGTAAGTTCCCAATTTGTATGGTATCCGTAAGACCATTAATGATCATGGATCAATTTTTGATCATCTCAGGTTGACATCTACATATTTTATCTCAGGTTGACATCCAAGTATGTCATCTCATCGAGCTACCAATTACGTTCAGTTGGGAGTAGTACTTAGCACCGAGTTGGACTAGGTTTTAGCATGCAAAAACCTTACTCCCAGAACTACATGTCACCGTAGGTTTATTTCATGTCAAATTAATTCAGCCTTCATACCCTGGTAAATTATATTGGGCCCTCTTCGATAGGGGTTATACAACAAACTCCATGTTTAGCTCACATGGTTAGATGTCGGTTAATAGTATCTCCCACAGTCTCGCACTTTTATTTGCATGACCCTCATATCAGTTTATTTCACAATATCCCAGTTATATTAAAATATTTATGAAATCAGTATTTGTGACTATCCTGGTGGGCTCTTAAATCTTATTATACCTCAATAATAGGTAATTGATTTAAATATTCTATCATCAATTTGTATACCTATTATGATATTCATAATGTCCTTGTACTCCTATAATTTGGACTTAGATATTGCATAACCTTTTACTCAGTTTACTTAGCATATTACCATTGTTCTGTTACATCTCAGCATATTACCATTGTTCAGTTAAATGTTTATCCACTTGGACATTGCATCAGTTTATGTTCCTCATTCCATGTTTAGTTTATTTTCTCATGATCAACATATATAGTGTTGTGCATATCTCACATGCTCAGTACATTCAAAGTACTGATCGCATACTTTTCTTTGCTCTATATTTTCTTATAATATAGGTTCTGATGTTCAGCACCCAGATCACACTTAGTACGACTCTGTATCATACCAGCAACTGTATTGGTGAGTCCTAACCTTTTGAGGAATAGTTATCAATATTTTTCATTTATGTCCTTTTTAGTTTTAAGATAGTTAGAGTTAGCTGGTGGCTTGTCCCAACAACTTGTCTTAGTGGAGGCTTTTACACATACAATTAGTTGTTCAGCTTTGTCATTTTAGATTTAGCTTTTTTTATTGGTGTTAATTATTAATTTATCACTCAGTTCAGCTTTCGCTCAGTATCTTTATTAGTTGCTTTAGTATTTCTAGTGTCTTGCCAGGCCATGGGTTAGCTTGGAGTCACTTGTGACTCTAAGCATGTGTTACCACTAGGGGGTAGTCTTGGGTCGTGACCTACTTGGTATTAGAGCATCAAGTTTAAAGTGTCCCAGGGTGTCTGAAAGTCGCGTTACGTAGAGTCTTGTTCATGGGTATGAAGCACACCACACTTATGATCGAGAGGCTATGAAATGTTTTAGGAAAATTTCACTTCTTTTAGATTCATGTTGTACAATAGAGTGTGAACTCTATTAAAATCTTCTTCTAACTCGTGCTCTACACGTTTATAGAAAATACCTTTCAGAAGAGCCAACAGAAGGAGAAATAGAAATGCAAATGGTAACCCTTCAAAAATATATCGATCAGTCTGCAAGTGCTGATATTTCTAATGTAGAGTTTTGTGATGCCATCCAATTATTATCCTGAGCTATGACCACTTAATTAAATCAGAAGGTAGCAGTCCCTGTAAATCCTATTAGTAATAAGATAAGAAGGGAGATCAAGATTGTCTCATCAGGGAATGGTAATTCTAACCATGAGAAGATCTCTAGTGGGAACCGATCTCCTTTTCCACAAAGGTCATCAGGGCCAGCAATATCATCATCTAGTACTTCGTCTCTGGCCCCTATACCGGACTCATTATGATTAGAAGAGGGGAGCATCTGGCTTTTATCCTCAGAAAAATGTGGTAAGGAAAAAAATCCCACCCCACTTGTAGCAAGTTTGGCAAGAACCACATTAGAGAGTATATGGATGGTTGTGAAGGTTGTTTTGGCTGTGGAAAGCTAGGCCACTTATTGAGAGATTGTCCGGAAGCTTAGCAAAGGGAAGAGAGGTTCGTCAGTAGGCTCAATCTACGTTTTCCATAGCCCCTCACGGTCACCCAAATCAGTAGGGTTCCTCTCCTAGCACAAGTTGTGGTCAACACTTAACTCAATCCCATTAATCATCCAGCTAGTCGAATCAGAATGGTTCATATAAGGCCGAGTCGGGTATGTTTCCAGATTTTCTCCTTTATGCATCTATAGTCCTTAGATCCTTATCCTCCCAAAATGGTGAATAGTTACAATTTAGAAAAAAGTTGTGATAGTATAGAGTAGCAGTAAGGCAGACAATAGAAAGAGAGATATTCTTAGCTGGTATGAGAAAGTTTATAATTAGAATAGATCCTAAAGTAATATACCCTAGTTTTTGAGTGAGTTTAGTTTAGAGGTTAGTAAAAAAGTAAGACTCACAGAGGTAGGGTAGTGACTTTGATATAATAGGGAGATGTCATAGTGTAGAACCCGTCAGTTTTAGAGATTTAAGTAGCAGTGTTAGAAAGTTCTAGAACAGAGTTAGTTGGAGGTAGAGTCCCATTCTTATTCAAGCCTATTCAGTATACTTATGTCATCATGACACTTTACTTTTGCCTGTCATTATTCTTATGTACGCACTTTATTTTGATGTATGTCTATTCTCAGTTGCTAGTATATAGAGTAATAGTCATGCTCAGAAATCCAAATAATGCTCCATGAACCCATAAACATTAGCCTCATAACATATAGCTAATGACTCATGCACCCATGATTTCCCATTATGCGAAATCCCGCATACTCATAATACATTCTCAACGATTAGTGAAATCACCATACGATAGGTATATTCTCAGGCCAAACTTCTTGAACAAGCTAGTTCATATTATAATGTACTCCTCAAACCCTTATTGAGTGTCAAGGATCATGGAAGTCTTCAAGTCATGCTTCTGTAGTACCCTTCTTACTCTAGATCTTCCTAGTAAAGTCTCTGAGACTTTTAGTATACTTTGGTAGTGGGGTTAGTGACAAACGAATTTGGATATTATCAATCGTGTTTCTAAAATTGTAGTATTCCTATCAATTCTTTTGTCCCAGGATACTCTTGTTTCATGCTATAAAATTTCAGGGTAAAAGTGTCTCATGGTTAAATCTATATCTTTTTCTTTTCCTATGAACTTAGATTAGTAGACCAGGATTATCAGATCATGTCAAAACTTCCTCAGTTGGCTGTAATGCTCAGACCATATTAATGATTATTCCTTTCCTTAAAAGTAACTAGAATTCCTAACGAAGAGAGTTAGAAGGGACAAAGCTCTTTTCTTAATGACTATCAAAATTTCATATTAGTATCCATTGACTGGTAATTCCATGCATATGTTTCAGTCATGAATACTTCAGTGAGTTCTAAATTCTCAGTATGGGTCAGTCCGTTTAGCTAATGGTTCAGTTTAGAGATCCAGCAAATAATACTAGTGACTTCCTCTTTTTCCTTCCATCCGTACTCTCTTAAGTCCATGTCTGTGCTTATTCCCTACGAACTCTTTTTCACATTCATAATGTATGGGAATATAGTTGAGTCTTATTATCATCCTAAAGTCAGTTTAAGGTAGCATTTTCCTACCAATTACTTTCTTCACTCTCATGTCCCTTAGTAACTCCCACGTTATAGCATGCATTCATGAGTCCAGTTCAGTTTATGTTTCAGTAAAGAATGTTATAATATTAGTGTTTAGCTCATATAAACTCAGTGTTGCTATTGTATCGCTTTCCCTATTCACTCAGCTTAGTAGTGTTCATTCAGGGACGAATGATCCCAAGGGGGAGATATTGTAACACCCTAAAAATTTGAGCTAAGATTAGAACCATGCTTCATGTACATATAGAATCAAACATAATGTTTTGTTGGTATGAGAAGTGATTTATACATGTATTAAGGCCACAAGTAACTCCTATCTCATAGCCAAGTTGAAATTTTTCTTACCGGTGGTTTTCTTGTGAAGAATCTTGCTATAGTCAAAATCAAATTCTTGTGAAGAATCTTTCTATAGTCAAAATCAAACAAGCATAAATCCTTGATACTGAAATATTTTTGAGCTAAATACCCACCAAATGATATATATTTGAATTACCTTTCCAACTCAACATGTTTTTCCTTAATCCAAGTTCATAGCAAAGAGTTATGGCCATTTTAGTGAAGCACTGTCCAGTAGTGAGAACCTACGAATAGAAATCATGACCGTACCATGGTCACGTCTGATCGAAACAACCCCAAAAAACTGTAAGTTGACAAGTATACCTTCAAACCATGATAGGGAACCACGACCATGGTTAGAAACCACGATCTTAGGTACGATCGTGACTCTTAATGTTGATCCGGCTTGGATTTCCAACCTATGACCCAAGACACGATCGTGAGTGGGTCCCATGATCAAACCATGGCTCATCTGATAATGTTTAGAGAACCTCCAGTCCATCCTCTCAACCACGAGCACCATCCACAATCGTAGGTGGGTCTCACGATCGTTGTATGACTCGTACATCTTTTTTTATAGCTTTTATAGTTACATTTTATAAGGGGCATTCCAGTATTTCCCCACTCATTAAACATCTAAACTACATCATTTAAACTATCCCATAGCTAAATTATAAGCCTAAGTTTACCATATGTCCCTTATTACTCAAAAATTAAGTCGACACTTAAGTAGAAAACAAGAAAAGAGGTGATTCCTCTCCACCAAGGCATAACTAAGGTTCATCTTCTTCAAGCTCTAAATTCAAGAGTTTTACCAAGGTTTTCATCTACAGGTATGTGGGATTTCATCAGTGGGTATCCTTTCACCCATTAGTCCCAAAATGTATTCAGTTTCTCAATTAATTCATGATCTTGAAATTATGATTTTCGTTATATCCATGATTCATCTTGTACTTTAATTCCCCGTAACTACTAAACTATAAATGCATGTTTCTCCATGAAATTCAGTATGTTGATAGTATCATGTACATGAACTCTAAGTATAATGATATTCAATAATTCTTAGGTTTGTATTATGTAATCTCATATTCCATTCATATCATAGAAGCTATCATGAATAGCTGCATTCTTCAAAAATGGCGGGTTATGAACACCCGATGACCTAGGATCCCATGCATTATTAATTTAAATACTCTTTCCTTAAAGTTTACATGTTTTAGGGTACTTTCAGATAGAAGGTCTGTTACTTAGTCTCAATTTATCCGTACCCTCAGTAATACTGACTTGCTGAGTGATTTCAGATAAATTCACCCTACTAGCCTATTAACATCGCCATGAGTCAGAATTCAGGGCACATGTCCATCTTTATAATTTTCATCCAAATCTCAGTCCTCATATGTTTATTTTATACATTTGCTCCAGCCATCTTATGTCCCCCATAAAATGTGCAAGTCTCATAATTCAAAAATACATGATCTATATATAGATACTCATTTCATAGTCAGGAGCTTGAGCTCATATTAGTAAAACAAATGATATGTATGACATCCATATATGCTACCAATGCTCTTGAACACCTTTCCTCAAAAGTAAGTTTCTGATTTGTACGGTATCCAAAAGGCCATTAATGATCGTGGATAAGTTTTCTTATTAAAATAGAGTTCACTAGTAGTATGGCAGTCTGGTATGGAATTAATGATTTTCTTAGGTTGACATCTATATATGTCATCTCATGTTGACATCCAAGCATGTCATCTCATTGAGCTATCAGTTATATTCAGTTGGGAGTAGTACTTAGCACCGAGTTGGACTAGGGTTCAACAAGCAAGAACCTAGTCCCAAAACTATGTGCCATCATAGTTTTATTTATACCACATTAGATCAGCTCAGACTTTATACCCTGACAAAATATATTCGGCCCTCTTCGATGGGTATTATACATCAAAATCCATGTTTAGCTCACATGGTTATATGTTGTTAATGGTATCTCCCGCAGTCTCACACTTTGGTATTTGCATGACCCTAAGTTCAGTCTATTTCACAGTATCTCAATTATATCATAATATTTATGAAATTAGTACTTGTGATTATCCAGGTAGATCTATGCATCTTAGTATACATCAGTAATAGGTAATTGATTTAAATATTCTGTCGTCAGTATGTTAGTTTGTATACATCTTATGATATTCAGAATGTCTTTGTACTCCTACATTTTGAACTTAGATATTGTATAACCTTGTACTCAGTTTACTCAGCATATTACTATTGTTCAGCTACATGTTTATACACTTGGACATTGCATCAGTTTACGTTCCTCATTCCATGTTTAGTTTATTTTCTCATGATCAACATATATAGTGCGCATATCTCACATTCTCTGTAAATTCAAAGTACTGATCGTATACTTTTATTTTTTGCTATATTGTCTTATAAAATAGGTTCTGATGTTCAATACCCAGATCACACTTAGTACGGCTCCGTATTATATCAGCAGCGGTATTTGGTGAGTCATCACCATTCGAGGACTAATTATCAAAATTTTTCATTTACGTCTTTTTTAGTTTTTAGACAGCTAGAGTTACTTGGAGGCTTGTCCAAGCAACTCGTCCTAGTAGAGGCTTTCAGACATATAATTAGTTGTTCAACTTAATGGTTTTAGACTCAGATCTTGTTATTGGTTTTGATTATTATTTTATCATTCAGTTCAATTTTCGCAAAATGTTTTTATTAGTTGCTTTAGTATTTCTAGTGTCATGCTAGGCCATGGGTTAGCTTGGGGTCACTTTTGACTCTAACCACCATGTTATGACTACGGGGGTAGTCTCTCGTTATGTCAGTGACCCAATGAGTCGTAGTGTGCCCGCATTGCCAAGGTCCAACATAAACTCCATCTATTGTTTACTCTGCCAACACAATAACTCTGGCTACGAGTTGTATCATGACCCAACGACTCATAGCCCAGACTCAGATTCCATTACTTATGGCTTTTTTCATCATTTTTTCTTTGCTCACTTTCAAATCCTATTCTCCTACAAAACTAACATAAAAACATTATATCCACGTTAACAAGCCCTTAACTTAGCATATTTTCATTGGTTTAAGCATTTAAAGTTTCGTGAAACCATGACACATCAATGACCCTTATAATGACCAGAAAAGTATTTTTGGCTCCCAAGAAAGAATAGTGAAGGTGGGATGGGAGAGCTTTGAGCTACAAAATAGGAGGCTCCTTGATAGAAGGCATGGCAAGTGGAATTTACCTATTCTACAAATCCAAATCTAACTTTTTTGGTGCAAAATTATAGGAACCCAAACCAATAAGTGTACTTACCATCTCATCATACTCATCAATACCATCGCCCTAAAAATTCATGATCACTGCCGCTAGAGCTTCAACACCAAATCTCTCCTCAATAAAAACTATCAAACCATCCTCATCGACTATATCAATTATTGAGATCACATGTATGTCCTTTGGTGGCTTCATGTATTAGCAAATAATGAAAGTCACTTCTTCATGATTCAACCAAAACTTCAAATGACCAATTTGCATATTAACCAATGCACTTCCAGTCACTAGGAATAGTCTTCCTAAGATAATGGGAACCTCTAAATCAACTTCACAGTCGAGAATGAAGAAAACTGCCCAAAAAAAAGGACTCAACCCTCATCAAAACATCATATAAATCCCCTATAGGTTTTTTTATATAGCGATCTGCCATAAGTAGTCTCATTAAAGTTGGTTTGGGTGCCCCCAACCCCAAGTGTCTTAAAACTGCTAGCGGCATCAAATTAATGCTAGTACCCAATTCACACAAAGCCTTTGCAAAATTGAATGCCTAATGGTATATGGAATGAAGAATGCTCCAGGATCTTCTTTCTTCTCAACATGAGAACGGGAAGCTATTGCACTACAGTGGTACAAGTTATAAACAAGTTCAAAACTTATAGTCCTCTTTTTTGTCTCAAGATCTTTCATAAAATTAGCATAACCAGATATTTTATCAAGTGCCTCAACCAAATGGATGTTCATTGAAAACTGCTTTAGCATTGAAATAAACTTCTAATACTTCTCTTCTTAAGATCTCTTCTCCAATCTCTATGGAAAATGAGGAGGAGGTCATGGAATGGAAGTCAAGACTTATGGGACCTCCTTTTACTTTCCCTTTTTACAATCAATCTCCTTCTCATCAACTAGAGATGTATTTTTAGACACATTATCATCAACTACTTAATGCTTAAATTTTGCAACCTCTTTAACATCAATCATCACAGGCTCGGTTGTATTGTTAACTACTTTGGGCATACGAGTATCGGTAGTTATCTTCTCACTTCAAATGGTCACAGCCATGCAGTGACTATCATTTATCAGATTTTGGATAGTGTTGCTTAGAAGAGTACCTTTTTAACTAATTCAATGCCACAGACATTTGGACAAACTGCTGCTCAAGTTTCTTAACAGCGATAGAGTGTGACTCCACCTTCTAATTTATCCTTGAAATATCTTCTCAAATTGTGATAAGGCTTTCATAAGTTTTCTTCACCCCTTTCAACATTTTAAAGAGCATCTCCTCCACTTTAGAATTACTTAATTTAGCATCACGACTCCGAGGCAGAATGTATAAGCCACTTCTGTTATTCTTGTAATCACCTTTCTTATTTCAATCACTATCTTTACCTTTACTCTTATATCTATATCCAGACAGGTTGTAGTTGTTGCCCTTATAATGGTTCTGAACTTGATTTCCTTGACTAGAGCACTAATTGTCTTGATTAGACCCTTGGCCTTTGGCTTGGAAACCCTTCACCTGATCATCTAAGTATTTTTCCTCCTCCTCCAAATCAGAATCATCATGTCTAGGTGTTTTACCTTGGGACCCAATTGCATGTACCTTTTCTGACCTACTACTATAAACTATTTAGTAAATAACTAAAAATCAATGTTCAACTGTGCTACTTCCTGAGCGACTAGCTCATTTTTTATTCGTTGCTCTGCAGATGCTCTTATCGCATTAGTTTAAGTAGGAACATATGAATCACGTGTGTGTCAACCCTGGTTGGTTTTAGTGATCCTATCAAGTTTTGCTGAAGCCTTCTCCCAAGTTAGACTCATAAATGCACCTCATATTATAGTTTCTGCTACACCCTTGTTGTTAGCATTCAAACCTTGGTAAAATATCTCAAGAAAACTATGACTCGATATTCTCTGATTTTGGACTTATTACAGCTTCTTCTTAAACCTCAACCATGTCTCGTATAATCTCTCCAAGAATTACGTCTTCTACACCTCCCATGTAGTTATTGATCATCTCAGTAACTCTATCAACCATAGAGTAGCTTCACCAGTCACAGAGAAGGGAAACAATCACAGTCTGCTAGCATCTTGGCTCACCCTAGTAGATTGTAGGAATTTCAAATCCCTACAAAGTTCATTAGATGAATGTTCTCATCAGAAGTAGCAAGGCCTATGAATACTCCTTTCAAG
This sequence comes from Capsicum rhomboideum, assembly GCA_031232105.1. Classification (NCBI taxonomy): domain Eukaryota; kingdom Viridiplantae; phylum Streptophyta; class Magnoliopsida; order Solanales; family Solanaceae; genus Capsicum; species Capsicum rhomboideum. The sequence continues at coordinate 71,888,190 of CP124714.1, forward strand.
TTCAATAATTGTATCATAGAACTAGTGATGTCAAACTTTGTTCCCGGTGGCATGAGGGTTGTACAATAGAACTTGTCTCACCTACATCATCATCTGCATCATCAAACTGGGGAACATGATTATGGGGATGCTCTTGGCCCTTATTCCTTTGTTTTCTCACTTGTTCCTCAGTAGCAGGCAAAATAACTATTTTTCTTACCTAGACGGAGCATCAATTGCCACCTGATGAGCGACCTACTATCTTTGTTGTTATTTATCAAGTATACGGTTGGTAGCTTTGTCCACCATTTCATGAACTCCATGATTGGGAACTCCATCATGTTTAACTATTTTTCTCTGATTTCTCAGTGTCCTCTCAAATTCAAGATCAAGTGGAATTGGGGGATTGCCTTGATTCCTAGTGTTGGGCATGTACTGGTGTTCACCCTACAAACTAATAGAAAAAATTAAAACCAGGAAACAAAAAGCTAACAGTTAGATAAACACAATTGATCTAATCCTAAACCGTATTCCCCAACAACGGCTCCAAAATTTGATGTCACCAAAAACTACACCTTGCTATGAAGTATAAAGTGGTTGTTGAATTAAATATAGAACCTAACTAGGTTGGGGTCGATCCCATAGGGAATAGGCTAGAAGCTCGGTCGATGCAATTATCTAAGCTATCAGTAAACTGTTTTCATAAATTGGGGGGATTTTGTAAGTAGGTTTTTGAACAAGTGACAATTGTGAATTTTCTTTAAGTTTATAATCAATAAAGGAGACAGACTAGGAATGTATTCCCCATAACTTCATAACTCTGTAGGTTCTTCATACTGGTGATCTCTCAAGGTGCTTCAAATGCAAAATGGATAAGTTAAGTTCATCTAAATGATTATCCAACCCTTATTAGATGACTATCATCAATCACACATCCACATCTCATGAGTTTTGCAATCTAATTCCCATCATGGATCCCAAATTAGTTTTTTGCATCCATGATTCAAGCTATTAAGTGAAGGTTGATAGCTCTAAGTCTCCATTGTTTATTCCCTTTTCCTATCCATTACCCCTTCATCCAAAGCAAGTAAGAATAATGCTAGTTCTAGCATCTGCAACCTCTAAAAAGTAATCAAAGCTAAGAGAACAACAGTAAATGCACAAACACCAATCAAGAATCATCGGGTACTTCAGACACTGCTTCACTAATTTGTCATGGTTCCCACAACCCTAGTTTGGGGTTTAGCTACTCATAATTGCAAGAGCAAAATAATAATTCATGGAAGAAATCATAAGAATACACTTACAAGAATAAGAATTAAAATCTCAAATTCAACTATAAATTAAGCTATCAAAAAATGTGTTTACAACTCTTAAGACTAGGTATATGGTCTCAAAAGTAGTAAGAGAATGTAAACTAAAACATAAAAACTAAAAGGAGTATTTATATATATAAAAGAAATCCTGTCCTAAACATAATAGGTAAACTGAGTTGGCATCAACAATGACTCTAGCAACGGATCGTATGGCTTGGCTATGCCTCATCGCGTGAGATGCATCTTTCGTTGCCTTATTTCTAGCAAATAGATGACAAGTCTGGTGATGGATTGTAATGACTCCCTCAAGATTGTAGGGCAATCCATTTGTAACACACCATACATTGCCGACCTTACTTGACAACCTTGAACCATGTTTCCCTAGGTTCGAGAGTAATAAGTACGTATTTTGTATTGTTATTAATGGAACATTTGATATTCTGCTAGAAAATGTGATTAGACCTTTGTACGAGGTGTTTGTGACTTTGTGGAGCATTTGTGGGGTGAGAAGCGAGGTTTAAAGGACATCCAAGCAAAGGATCTTGAAGATAAGAGGCAAGCAAAAGGTTGGAACTTGAAAGATCCAACCAAATCCACAAAGAAAAGTTGAAATCACACTTTAAGTATGGGGCGCGATCATGGGCGTGCCAAGACGCTTTAGCCTGAATTTTTTGTGGCACAGGCAGCAAGAGGGCGTGCCCATGGGCGTGCCAGGCTGCTCCTGGCCACCTTTTCCAGAGCTGAAATTTTTCTAAGTCCTTAGGGCTCCTGGGAGTGTGCCGGGGTGCTTTTTCCCAAATTTCTTCTACCATTATTAGTCTATAAAGAGGACTCTTGGGTTATGGTATCATTATTACATCGTAGTAGGGATACTCTTGAGTGAGTTTAGCATCCAAATTGGGGTTAATTCTTCATCACAAGTATTTTATCAAATTATGTTCAATTAAGCCATGAGTGGCTAGAATTTCTTATTTTTGAGATTGAGGCTACGAACATGAATCTCGTGAGTTGAATATTGTCGTGACATTTATGGGATTATTTAAACATGAGATATATGGTGGATCATACATTGAATTTTTTGGGCCAAGCTAACATGTGTAATTGGCTCAATTTAAGGCCTAAAATGAAACCAAAAGGCATGGCCTAAAGAGCAAATGACCCATTCTTCCAATTTGACCAAGTAAACCTGACATTTAATGCCAAGAAGTGGATAAGGATGACTTGAGGGGCTATATAAAGGCAAAAATCAGATTTGTTTTTTCCAAAACCACACATGCCTTTCTAGACATTTTCTAAAAGATATTTCTCATATCTTCCAAACCCTAAGCCATTTTCCTTGGACAAGATCATCACTTTACAAGCCTTGGTAAGTGTCTAATTTGATGGATTAATATATTATATGCTTAAGATGGTGTTTATATCATGATGGTTATGTTGGCAAAGTGTTAAATAGTGTATTTTTGCTTTTTGCTAAAAGATGTGCCATCCTTGTGATTTAAACTTGAAAGGAGACTTAAGGTTTTGATGAAAGTACATGGTATGGATGAAATATCAACATGCATGGTGTGGTTATGTTCCTTAGTTTGTTATTTTTCTATGAGTATAAATTGTGGGATTGTTGTCGATATGTCATTATGAAGTGTATTGAGGTGACTTGATGGAGTAATTGTGACGTTGTGTTAATGAGGAAGAGTAAAAGGTGAACTTGGTGTGAAATGCTATCGGTTTGTGATGTTTTGGTAAATGTATGGCATGTTGGGGTATTGTTGGTATGACAATGCAGTGAATGGTATTGTAAAGGGGGACATGACATTTTAAGGCAAACATGTTACTCATTGTCATTTTATGCACTCGTAAGGTAGTTGATTGTTAACGTGAGCTCTTTTATGTACTTGTGTTGTAGGGTGAAACATAAGGAAGGAGTTGGACTGTTGTATTCACGTATAGGATTGTGTATTAATAGTGAGAAGACAAGGTATGTAAGGTTACTCTTTCCGTATCCTTCTGCAGCACATAGTGTTCAAATTGTCATTGTACTTGTTCCATTCCGAAATGTTCTAAGGTATTTCATTTCAGGTTGTCATCCATTGTTAGTCACATGTTCTTTATTCATTGATCAAATGTTACTCATGTGTTACATAATTGTGGACATGTTCCAAAGTTCCAATCATGCTATGTTCCAAAGCTCCTCTATTGTTATGACTATTTTTGTGTCAATCTCTCAAAAGTAAAGAAATGAAGTAATGCATAGTTGTTGGTTACAAGAGTACGGGTGGTAGCTCTAGAGGCATAAGCCTAGCTTGAGCCGATCCCGAGATTATTGGATCAAGGGGTAGTCCTAGAGGCATAAGCCTAGCTCGGGCCGAACCTGGCAGGGGGTAGCTCTAGAGGTAAGAACCTAGCTCGAGCCGAACCTGATATATTGGTTTAGGGGTGGCAGCTCTAGAGGTAATAACCTAGCTTGAGTCGAGCCCGATGTATTGATTTATGGGTGGTAGCTCTAGAGGCATAAGCCTAGCTCGAGCCGATCCCAATATAGTGTTATGTTATGTTAAGACCTACTGATCAGTTGGGGCCTGGGTACATTGTGACATAGGTGATGATGAATAAGCATAAAAGCAAAGAAGCAAAGAAAGTAATGAAAGTAATATACATAGTTCCAAACATACAGATCGATGGTTTATCAATATTGGCTACTTTCTTATATTTGATTCCATTGAAGTTCATATGTATTGATGCAGTTTCTTATAGCCTTGCATACTCAGTACATTCTTCGTACTGACGTCCCTTGGGGGACTTACCTTACTTGCTGCAGGCACAGGTGTTCATAGACCCCCACAGTAGATTGTAGATCATTTGCCGATCATTGGTGAGCTCTAGTTGGTTCGGGGTTTTCGAGTCACATGTGTCAATTAGTTTTGGTATTGTAGAGTTTTATAAAGCGGGGAATTATCCCGACTGTAGGTTAGTTATGTACATGTATCTATAGAGGCTTTGTAGACGTATGTGGGAAGATGAATTAAAGAGATGTGTGTCCATTTTTACTTGATGGCCCTAACGGCCAAGTTTCAAATATAATATGTTTTCCATGACTTCCGCCATTGGTATTTTATAGTTACATGAGGTAGAATGATATTCCTATAGAGACATGAATATGAATGTACATGAGCAAATATTGGTTCCCTCGGGCCTCAACGGCTTCAGGTGCCAGTCCGCCTCGTTGGAATTCGGGGCTTGACACCATTGCCACTGAGGCACACATTGACAACCTTCAGGAATTTGGTCACATCTTCTCAGGACGATTGCTAGCAATGGGCCATAGAATATCCTAACAACTCATAGAAAAGAGTCGTAGTCAATCACTTGAGTTGCACATCTGTCGGACATTTGGAAAAGTTTCTTAGGATGGGTCACTAAACGACCCATCATATCTCTCTATAGCTTATAGCATGTGGTCATAGACAATTACCTAATGATTAACCTTTTGACCTTTCTAGCTGACTGTTAACACATTGATTCATGCCAAAACTCGTAGCGTGACCCAACGAGTCATGGAACAGCATCAGTTGCCGCACTTGGGGTATTTTTTCATTATTTTTGCATTGCTCACTTTTGAATCCTGCATTCCTACAAAACTAACACAAACACATCATATCTAAATAAACATGCCTTAGAACTAGCATATTTTCCATGTTTTGAGCATCAAAAGTGCCATGAAACCACGACACATCAACAACCTCAACTTAGAAAATTTTTGTATCCTTAGGCAAATAAAACAAAACAAACAAATATGATGCTTAACTAAGAGAAACCTAAGGAACCTACACAAGTCAATGCAATTATTTTTAGCATAAAATTTTCAACCCCTTCTTATACCAAAATCAAAAACCACTGTGTGTACTTATGAAGCCCATTACCATGACACAGAGGGATCAAGAGATGGATTAACATTATGAAAAAACAACGTAGCACATATACAAATGACATTGCCCAAACAAATAGCAACTAACAATGCAACCCGTATACCGTCACAAAAAAGAAGTCCCATACTGTCACAGTCTAAGGATGAAAATATAACTAGGGACTGATTCAAAGCACTCACTCTTACAATGAAGTTCTAATAGTGTATGTGAAATACCATAGTGCTACCCTTATTTTCTATTCCTTAGTTTTTTGAACGGCTGAACTAGGATCATTATAGAACTTTTATTGGCTTGTAATGTAGGCTTTGGGATGGGTATGGTAAATATGGATGCAGTGACTCAACCCTCATTGGCACTACACTATTTTGTCTCCAATTTTTAACATTTTCTTCTCCCTTATTCTTCTTTACTTTTCCTCAGATTTCGGGTGTGGTTTTATTTTTACACGTTCTCTTTTTTCTTTTCTCAAACTTTATTCATTTTTGTTCTCTTCCTTACCACACCCTAATCCTTTTTCTTTTTTTTTTTTAACTAAATAATTCTTCATACCCACTTTACACAATGCACTCCTATGATAACCATTCTCAACTTAAGCAATTTGCCTGAGTCTAGGTACACAGTGTCCATGGAGGGAGTAGGGCCAAAATAGGTTCATTGTAATTAGAAATGGGAAGTACATGGACCAAAACAAGTTCAACGTAATTAGAAATGGAAAGGTGAATAGGCTAATGAACGACATAGGTTGATTTAGGCTCAAACTCAGGATCAAGGGATATTCATTTCATTCTATAAGGTATGTAGGCTAAAAGTGGACTATTCAAGAATGACCTATGATCCTTTCTTAACCAACTATCCTACAATCTAGGAAAGACTAACTAGGCAAGTTCTAGATCACACACATAATCTGAACTAAGTAAGTACCTCATACACACAAAGCATAGGATTGTACTATCAAATACTACCTATCCAGTTCATGCATTACTAAGTTATGGTTATTATGCCTAAAATTCAAATTCCATAACAAGATCCACAGTATTCATGGTTCAAAATAGAAATAACACCCAATCTAAAACAACACAGCCATAGGTTGGGTTGAGGTGGGCGATGTGAAGCCCTTAGGCACTAACTTGGTAAAATAGTCTAAAGAAAAAGTTAATTTTATTCAACATAAGTTGTTGGCAGCCCAGAGTTGAAAGAAAGATTATAAATATTGCAAGTTGAGAGACATGTCCTTCAAAAAGGGTGAACATGTATTACTTAAGTTATATCCCATTATGGGAGTGATGTGGTTGGGAAAATGGGGAAAGCTTATCCCTATGTATATTGGTCCATTTGAGATTCATGATGATATGGATCTGGTTACTTACAAACTTATGTTGCCTCTAAGTTTGTCAAGTCTCCATATGGTATTCCATGTCTCTATACATAAGAAGTACCAAGAAAATGGTGACTACATCATTCATTGGGACTTAATATTATTAGATAATAACCTCTCCTATGAGGAGGAATCGGTGGCAATGCTTGATTGAGATTTTGAAAGTTGAAAACCAAAGAGATTAGGTTCCTGAAACTCTATAGGAAATACCGTCCTATTCAGGAAGCCAGTTGGGAGACTGAAGCGGATATGCATGACTAGTACCCCCACATAGTTAAGGATTCAGGTATTTCCTTGGCAAGTTTTACTTTCTTTTCTCTATTGTTATTTGGGGACAAATGATGGGTAAATTGTATATTTTTTAACAACCCTTTTCCTTCATTATTATATAACTTAGCATGCAAAAATTTGGGTTAAGATTTTCCTTGAATGAAGCGTTGAAAATTTTAGGCTAGGCTAGTATTGGATGAAATTAAGATATGATGTGATCTAGGTATATTTGATTATTGATGGAGTGGTGATTTAATAATTTAAGATCATGAAATGTTAGCTAAGAGATTAGGGAGTTTATAGAAACTTTTTGAGCGGGTTTGGACTAGTAGAACTCTTAATATAACATTTAATGTAACGGGGTTAGTTAGTCAGGTTGAAATTTAAGAGTGTGTTGCAAAAATGGAAAAGCTGGGAACTTATTCAGAGTTACTTCCTTGCCTACCCGCTATAGCGGGTGGCAGGCTGCTTCTACGATCCTGCTATAGCGGAAATTGTCTGGCTATAGCAGAAGTCAGTTTGGGTCAGCTCTATGATAGCAAACGAATCCCCATATCGCAACACTACTATAGCGGGAATCAGGCCACTATAGTGGGCTCGACATAATAAATAGTAGTTTTTGGACTGAAATGCTATTTTTCATCCAAAAACATCCAGAGGTCATTCAGGGGCGAATTTGGGCGATTTTCTTCAGTTTCTTTTTGAATGTCACAATTGAGTATGTTATTCCACCTATCTAATCTATATTTAATATCTAAATCCTTAGAATCTTCTTAGGTTGATTGTGGTGGGGATTACGGGTTTAACCCTAGGTTGAAGAAATTATTAGGATATGCTTGAGGTGGGATTTGAATTAGTTGTTAGTGGTTTAGAATTTGTAAATTAAGTATTCTTAACTAAAATTGGCATCTTATTTATAATTTATGGATAATTTGGGTGGAATGAAGGGTAGAAAAATGCTAGAGTAGTGGAATTTTCATGAACTTGGCCTTAGAGTTACGAATTTTGGTTAAAATACCTAGAATTGACATTAAATTGGTTAAATTGTGTTCTATATGTTATTTTTAGACCGAGATCAAGACAAATCTATGATAAATGACAAGGCTCAATTCATTTAGGGACTTGAAAGGCTAGGATCAAGGCAGGTAATAGTTGAATTGAAGTTAAAACTCAAGTTGATAATATGTATGCATGTTAACTGACTGTTTGTTTATTTAGTTGTAATGCATGCCAATGAATGTAGAACTTTTTGATTGTTGAATGCAAGTTTGTAAATTGATAATCTATAATGAGATTGGTAAAAGGACCTTGTTTGATGTGCAAGATGGTGGATTTACACATTGTGTGATTATAGTTATTTTATGGTACTATTTGTTATTGTGAGATAAATCAGCAAAGGTTGATAAATATTAAATTGGTGGATTTCAGGGAGGATACGGGTAGGAACGTTTGAATAAAGGTGGCATAACACTTAGTCTTGGAGAAGGGTGGCATGCAGTAGTTATCTGAGTTATTTGGTACATGGACTACATTTGCTCTTTGCAGGACATGGCTAGTGGGCATTTATAAAACCAATAACATGCGGTTACACAATGATTTTGAGATTTTAACGGACCTAGTTATATTATGTTGATCATGTTATTTTGTTTCTTAGTTTTCTTATTACTTGGCATTACATGTGGATCCTTGTAAGGTGAGATTGTTTGATACATTACTTGAAATGAGTTAATATTTCCTGATGTACAACAATAAGGTGTTTTTATGAGGAAGTAATAAGTTGAATTGTTTTTGTGGTAGTTGGCTTGAGTTGAGCACTATTTGCTTAAACAAGATTGATTATTTACTTGACTTGATTGAATAAAGTAGAATAGTGGTTAAAAGACTGATTGTATGCATAATGAATGGTTAACGTTGACTTGTTTATACTTGTTTACAAACTGTTAGTTAAGTGTTCACATGGATTAAGTTTATTTGTCTTAGGATCCTACCAGTACATAGTGTTTCTGTACTGATACTACCATGTGTTGTTCTTTTTGTTGAGTGCAAACAATATTCCAGCGGCTTCAACGAGACCTCATCTGTAGAGCATAGTACAACTTTAGATCCAAGGTTGAGCAATCATCTTCCGAGCAACCATGGATCTATCCTGTTTACTTCTTATCTATTTGTTTTTGGGCAGAGTTAGTTTTTACTTCATTATTAGTTTTCTGGGTTGTACCCATGGATATGTTTAGTTAGATGTTCTTGCAAAATGAACTTCAGTTTTTTTGGGTATTTTAGAATTTATGATCTTATTCCACATTAATTTTAGACTGTTAGAGATTTTGTTATTAGATAAATAGGTTTTGTTCGCTTTAAAAATAGTTAAGTGTTTGGTGAATTGGTCATTTTGTGTTAGATGGTTCTCCATTGGAGGATTAGTGTGGGTGTCACTCACAATGGGTTTGGGTCATGACATAAATAAAAGTACTTTTTATGCAACTTTAAAAACTACTTTTTCAGCAATATGGAAAAATATATTTTTGTATTATATTTAATGAAAAGAACTTTTTCTACAAGGGTTGTTAAACACATCATGTCAAACAAAATGGTGTACCCTCCCGGCCTCAAAAGGAATGGGAATAGTGTTTTCCATCCACCATGAATATCACATACATACACTGTGTATTTTTGTTAATTGAAATGCTCTTTTCTCTTTTGTGTAAACCCTAGACGTCTCCCCATAATTCGATCATGGCTACTCCGACCGCTGTCCAACCTGTGTCTCTGGTTGGTCAGACCTTCCTTCTCTTATATAATTCTCAATTCCTTCTTTTACCAAATTCCCCAGCAAAATCCAGTTCCAATCCTATGAAGTCTATAGTTAATAGAGCTATGAATTACCTTATATTGCTTAATGTGCCTACAAGTTTGTCTAGTGGTGATGAAGGTGAGACATCTGTAGCTCAAGGTGGCAAATATGACTCACTTATGAAACCCTCTGCCATTAATTTACCACCAAATAAAAATATCCCCACTATTGATCATATCCCTTTCAAAAAGCCTACTTACAATAATAGAATTCCTTGAGTAACATAGACTGAGGATGAAGTCAAACGTATGAACACAATTGAGAATTTGGAGTATGCGGTGACTGTTATGTTTTCATATAGGTAGCCTGAACTAGAGAAACTTAGAGTCCTAATTCCAAACAGTGCGGCGTAAAGGGTGGGTGCAAAATTGGTCTACTATGAAATAAACATGTTTTAATGCGTTTTGAGCTATTTGAATTTTTTTTGAATATGTTGTCTAAAAATGCTTACTATATAACTAACAAGGATGGATCATCCTACCAGATTAGACCTCTCCTCTATGATGAGAAATTTCCAGTTGATAAGGAAATGACTCAAGCTACGGTATGGATCTCATTTCTTGATTTATGGCCAACATTTTTTGTGAAAGAATCTTTAATCTCTCTTGCTTCAGTAGTGGGTAAGACTATTCATTTAGATATGTCAACAATTAACAAGACGGGGCCAAGTTGTGCTAAAGTCAAGGTGCAAGTTGATCTGCTTACCGAATTACCTAACGTTATTGAGTTGGATATTGAGGATCCTACAACAAATAATTCTAGAGTAGAGCGAGTTATTAAAGTTCTATATGACATGTTGCCAAAATGCTGACTTCAAGGCCATAATGAGGATGATTATAGAATTCTACACCTTAAATTGCATAAAGAAAGATAGGAAGGTGTATATGATACTGAAGAAGGTAATACAAAGAGGTGGAAAGGTTAACAAAGAGCTAATCCAGGAAGAACTCATCACTAGAACCCTGCTAGAAGAAGATTTACTCTGGAAAAGAATTCTGAGAAATTCTTAAGCAATACTGCTATCTCGAATAGACATTGGAGAAGGGTTCACCACTAAAAACATTTTTGAAGCTTTAGCCAAAAAGGACAATAATGAATCTGTGGGTGAGGTTAAGAAGAAGGAGATGACAAAGGCATTTTTGACATAATTGACAATCAAGGCTCTTCTGCTGGTACTAAGGAAGGGAACTCCACTAGGGATTGGATAATAGACCTTTCACTAAAAAAATTAATAAACAAGTTCATAATATGGATGTAATGTAGCCAGATGATCTTAAATGGAAATCGGCAGCAGAGGAGGTATCATAATAGCAAAATGAGAAGGAAAAAACAAATACAGTAATAATGGAAAATGCTTGCAGGGCAAATGATAATATGCAACTTCAGCAACAACAAACAGTGTCTCCTTAAAGTGATGTAGATCTTGCAGTAGTGGAGTGTGAGGAGACTATCATTAAATCCTAGAATAATGTGCAAAATCATAATGGGGACAAGTCCAGTAATAATGATGATAATATTAAAGATGGTGAGATACAAGATACTAATACCAAAGAGATAAAGGAAAATGCAATGACCAATTAGTTAATATAGCAAAGGAGAAAGATTTAGCTGTTACACTAGTTCACTTACCTCTTCAGATTGACAGCTCAAATATAGTTAAGAAGTCCCCAAGGGTGGAGGAAGGGCATGAGTTAATTGATACTCTATTGCCAGAAGCAATTTTGCCTATGTTAAATGATTCTCTAGTAAAGGACCTACACGATATTATTTCACCTAATTTGCATGAGATAAGTGATTAGAAGAAAGACAATAATGTTTAAGACAAAGCCATAGAAGATACAAATGAATGTGATAATCAATAGATTATGAATCAGGTATTAAAAATACATGAATATCACCACATGTCCGGATAAAAGGGAGTAATCTTACAAGTAATGCAAATACTAGTAAGCCTACAAGGCAGAATCCAAAGAGAAGCACTAAATTTAATTTTAAATGAATTATTAAGCTCTTGTTTGGAATATTAGATCTGTGAGAACCCAAAATGCCTTTCATAGGGTTCAAATGCTTTACTAACACCACAAGTTTTTTCTAATTGTTTTGATGGAATCTTTTCAATGCACAAGTCATATTCAAAAGTACAAGAGAAAATTAGGGATATAGTAGGAAAATTACAACCAAAATGGCAAGATTTGGGTGTTTATTTAGGAGAAATATTCAAGTAGCAGTGCTATCTGATTTGGAACAACAAATTACTTTGCAGTTAAAAATTCAAAATACTGAGAAGGGTATTATCACCATAATTATTTAAGAACAATGTTCAGCTTTGGAGAGATTAAGGTTATGGGATGACATTTAATCTTTCAGTAAAAATATAAGGCTTCCTTGGCTAGTGGGTGGTGATTTAAATGTGATATAGAATGATTAGAAGAAAATTGGGTTCCTTCTTGTATATCCCCATAAATATGAAAATTTTGGTTAATCAGGTTTTCCTTGATCTGTTTGGGAATCTAGAGTTGGATCATTTGGCCAGAACAAGGTCAGATCATGCTCCACTTTTATTGAGTTGTGGTGGCAGTTCTTTCTATTTAAAAAATTCCTTTAGATTCTTAAATTTCTGGACTAAAAAGGAGGATTTCAATGATACAGTGAGAGATAATTGGGTGGCTAGAGAGATTGAAGATAATTTCATTAGTGTAAAATAGAAAATGAAGAGGACCAAAGTGGCTCTGTCTTTGTGGAGTAGGTAGAAGTTTGGGGATATTTTAAAACAACTAGTGATAAGGAAAGATATTGTTAGAATTAAAGATGACCTCTTTGAATAACATCCTACTGCTGCAAATAGTGGTATTCTTCACCAAGCTCATGCTGAATTAAAGAAATATCTTTATTTTGAAGAAGAGTTTTAAAGACAAAAGGCTGGTATTGAATGGATATCAGAAGGGGACAATAACGCCCAATTTTTTCATAGTTTGGTTAATGGTAGAAGAAAGAGATTACTCATTAAAAGAATTCTAAAGATTAATTGGGACTGGGAAGAGAATTCAGAGGAGATAGGTGCTAAAGCTGTTGAATTTTTCCAGGAACAATTCACTAGAGTGAATAATTCTGGTAACTTTTTTTTGATTCAGTAGATCTCCTCATTAATCACTGTTGAAGATAACATCCTGTTGAATGCTATGCCTTTTGAAGAGGAAGTTAAAAAGGATGCTTTTGAACTAAATGGGGATAGTGCTAGTGGCCTTGATGGTTTTATTAGTCATTTTTATCTTACCTGCTAGAATATAGTTTGAAGGGATATATTTAATGTGGTGGTGGGTTTCTTTGATAGACATACCTTCCCAAATAAATTATTCATACTAATTTGATTTTATTACCAAAAAATAAAGTGGTCCAATCATTTTCTGATATGAGACCTATTAGCTTGAGTAATTTTCTGAACAAGGTTATCTCTCGGGTGCTTCATGATAGATTTGAAAGATTTCTCCCTTTTCTTATCTATCATAATCAATCTGGTTTTGTGTAAGTGATACACTATCGATCCCACAACACCAAGTTCCCACGAAATCACCAACAAGAAGAACAAAATAACACAAAAATCAGCAAGTTGAACAACAAGTGCTAGTGAATCGAAAGAGCCCCACACGCCTTCACTAGACTTAAAGATTGCAAATACAACATTAACAAGATCACAAAAAGATAGTAACTTGACATAAAATATTCAAGAGTCTAAGAACCCTAACAACAAGAGAGGACCCTAAGACTATTGAATATTAACACCAAGTTCTTACTTGGACCAAGAGGAACTCTATGACCTCAAAATCCTTGTTTATAGCCAAGATACAACACAAGTATCACTCTACTTGTGAGATGGAGTAGAGAGAGAGAGATAAAAATATTACAAGTGTTATGTTCAAAATCTGATGGGAGAATTCCCCAAATAACCCTAATATGTTCTATTTATATTACAAGGAAAAAATGACTAGTTTACCTTTTTCATGGGGGCCGGCTTTGGAGTGTAAGTTTATTACACTTCAAGGTCCCTCTTCACACTTAAAAACATTTAAACCCCTAGGTGGATCAATCAACAACTCACACACGGCCATTTGCATGAACAAGGCTTGGAGTTTTTGTAATTCCCGAGCTTGGCTTCGTGTGAAAGGTTGTGTACTTGTTGGACAGCTTGTCCCACCCGTATCATCCTCTCCATATTGAGAGGAATTTGACCGCAAATTCAGAATTTTGTCATCTTCAACCGCATCCACGAGAGAGGGATCACAAATGTTGAAAGTGTTGTACACTTGATACTCCGGTGGAAGGTCAATCTTGTAGGCGTTGTCATTGATTCTCTCAAGTACTTGGAATGGACCATCACCCCTAGGAATCAATTTGGACTTTCTTTGAGATGGAAACCGATCCTTCCGAAGATGCACCCACACCCAATCTCCCGATTCAAGAATGAATTTCTTTCTCCCCTTGTTTGCCCTCCTTGCCATTTCTTGGTTTTTCTTCTCAAGTTGAAGCCGCACCTTCTCATGTAACTTCTTCATAGAATCTGCCCGATTGTTTCCATCTAAGCTAATCATGAGATCACTTGGCAAAGGCATTAAATCCAAAGGGGTAAGGGGGTTGAGGCCGTATACACACTCAAAGGGATTCATTCCCGTACTTGAGTGTATGACACGGTTATAGGCAAACTCAATCAATGGTAAGTGCTCTTCCCAAGAAGTCATTTTTCCATTAACCATGGAACATAGCATAGTACCTAAAGTCCTATTTACTACTTCCGTTTGGTCATCGGTTTGTGGGTAGCAGGACGTAGAGAACAACAACTTGGTACCAAGCCTACCCCACATGGACTTCTAAAAGTGGTTTAGGAACTTAGAGTCCCTATCACTCACAATGGTACTCGGAATAATTTAACAACATTATCAACAAATAAAGAGGCCACGCTATGTGTGTCATCACATTTAGAGCAAGGAATAAAGTGTGCCATTTTAGAAAATCGGTCGACTACAACAAAAAATACTATCTCGGCCTCGTCGAGTCCTTGGCAGCCCCAACATAAAATACATAGATATATAAAGCCAATGACGTAAAGGAGTGGGCAACGGGCTGTACAGCCCGTGAGGTAGGATTCGAGATTTGTCTCTCTTGCATTCTACACATTGGCCGCAAAACCTAGTCACATCCTTGCACATTTTGGGCTAATAGAATTGCTCCTCCAATATTCCGAATGTCTTTTCGACCCCAAAATGACCCATTAGACCGCCATCATGTGCTTCCCTCACAAATAATTCTCTCCATGAGCTAGAGGAGGGTACACACAATGGTCTACCTTTAAATAAGTAACCATCAAACTTGGCATATGGATTTGAACCCCTAGCTAAATCCCACTTGTCCCTACCCAATTCTTCGTATTCCCTAAATATAGGAGCAAAGTGAGGGTCCTTGGGATACAACTCTCTTAAACTCTCGAAACCCATCAATTTCGATGACAAGGTAGACACAAGGGCATGTTTTCTAGACAAAGCATCGGCTACTACATTGTCCTTACCCTTTTTGTATTGGATAACATAAGGAAAGGTCTCAAGAAACTCAATACATTTGGCATGGCGTTTGTTAAGCTTTTCTTGGGCCCGAAGATGCTTTAAGGATTCATGGTCCGTTTGGATCATGAACTGCTTAGGCCATAAGTAGTGTTGCCAAGTGGCCAAGGCTCTAATCAAGGCATACAACTCTAAATCATACGTGGAGTAGTTTAAAGTTGCTCCTTTGAGCTTTTCGCTAAAGTAAGCGATAGGTTTTGAATCTTGCATCAAAACAGCCCCTATGCCTACCTTACTCGCATCGCACTCGACTTCGAATGTCTTATTAAAGTTGGGAAATTGTAACAAGGGTGCGGAGATGAGCATAGATTTCAAGGCTTCAAAAGCCTTAGCTTGCTCGTCTCCCCACTTGAAGGGTTGTTCTTTTCGAATGACCTCGGTCAAGGGGGCGGCTATGGTGCTAAGTCCTTTGACAAACCTTCTATAAAAACTAGCCAACCCATGGAAGCTTCTTACTTCTCCAACGGTTTGTGGGGTTACCCAATTTTTGATAGCATTTATCTTGGATTCATCCACTTCGACCCCTCTTGAATTAACAACAAAACCCAAGAAAACAACTTCATTAACACCAAAGGAGCACTTTTCCAGATTTGCATACAATTTTTCCTTTCTAAGGACATCAAGCACACATTGTAAATGCATCACATTCTCTTCTAAAGACTTGCTATACACCAAGACATCATCAAAGTAGAAAACAATAAACTTTCCAATAAATGGCCTCATCACATGATTCATTAGCCTCATAAAAGTAGTTTGAGCATTTGTTAGGCCGAAGGGCATAACCATCTATTCATAGAGACCAAACTTGGTCTTAAAGGCGGTTTTCCATTCATCACCGGGTTGCATTCTTATTTGGTGATAGCCAATTCTTAAATCAATCTTGGAAAACAAGCATGAACCATTCAATTCATCTAGCATGTCATCTAACCGAGGGATAGGGTGGCGATATTTTACCGTAATCTTGTTGATTGCTCGGCAGTCCACACACATACGCCACGTTCCATCCTTTTTGGGCACTAGTAGCACCGGAACCGCACACGAACTCATGCTCTCCTTGATATACCCTTTGTTGAGGAGATCCTCAACATGATGTTGCAATTCTTTGGTGTCCATAGGGTTGCTCCTATAAGCCGGCTTGTTTGGCAATTGTGATCCCAGCACAAAGTCAATTTGATGCTCAATTCCCCGAAGTGGGGGCAATCCTTGCGGAAGTTCTTTAGGAAATACATCTTCATAATCCTGCAACACACAATAAATCAAAGGAGAAATGGAAGAATTAGTGGGGTTGGTATTAAAACAATGAGAAAGTAACATAGGCGTGTCCTCATCATGATCCACGAAGAGTTCCTTCTTCCTAACCAACATCACTATGTTTTCCGTCCCTTTTGATGTTGAGGCCGCCTCGGATGCCCCTACTGCCCCACCTACGGAATTCCCTCTTTTTTCTCCTTTTTCGGACTCCTTTCCCTTTTCCTTCAATTCTCTCATCCTTTGATGCCACTCATTCACTTGGGAAGGCGAAAGAGGATGAAGTGTAACCTTTCGACCATCCTTCTCAAGAGTATATCGATTAGACCTCCCATCATGTTTGGTAGAACTATCATATTGCCAAGGTCTACCTAGTAGCAAGTGACATGCTTGCATTGGTATCACGTCACAAAGCACTTCATCGTGGTAGTTTCCCACCTTAAACAGTATCACACATTGCCTTGTGACCTTTAATTCACCACATTCATTCAACCATTATAACTTGTAAGGACTAGTGTGCGGAGTAGTTGGTAACTTCAAAAAATTTACCATAGCATTACTAACGACATTTGTACAACTACCACTATTGATCACCAAGGTGCACCCCCCCCCCTTTACAAGACATTTAGTATTGAATAGAATTTCCCTTTGGCTTGGGTCATCAATTGCCTTACTAATCATGACGCACCTAACTACAAAGTTTGGAACCACTCACCCCCCTTATTATGGATAAACATCTTCACCATCATCACCATCATCATCATGTGGTCCATTATCGGGTTCCTCTCCATCTTGATGCTCGACCTCATCCTCTCCCTTTTCAAGGTCCATCTCCTCACCAAGATAATACAATCTCCCTTCCCGTAGGATCATGTTGCATCGGTTTGGACATTCATTGGCCTTATGTCCCCAACCTTGGCACTTGAAACATTGGAATCCCTTTGGGTTAGGATACTTGTGAGCTTCCGATTTTTGAGGAATTTTGTGGACTGTTTTGGGCTCGGGCAGCCTTGTAGTGGTGGGTTGGTCCTTATTTTTGGGCCAGCCTGAGGTGGCTTGTCCCCTTGACTTGAAAGACGATCTCTCTTTAAGTTCCCTTTCAATCTCAAGAGCCGCTTGGAAAATACCTTCAACAGTATCAAACTTGTGAATATTAAATAAGTGGAGATCTCTTTGTTCAACCCACACTTGAACCGGATGATGTCATGACTGATTTGTTCCCCACGATGATCAAGTTTCAACATGAGTTGTTGAAACTCATCAAAATAGGCCATCACACTTTTGTTACCTTGACGCAAGTTATACAATCTAGAAATCAACTCATGGCGATATCTCTCGGGAAGGTACAATTGTCTCATCAAGTACCTCAATCGAAACCAAGGTGGTGGCTGCCCATCAACTACTTCATTACCAAACTGCTTGATGTACTCCCACCAACTGTTAGCATAACCCTCAAAATGAGCTATAGCATAACACCCTTTCTTTTCTTTCGAGATATCATTAACTTGGAAAACTTTGTCACAAGACGATTCCCAAGCTAAGTAGGCCTCGGGGTCACTTTCACCTTTAAAGATGGGTAGGCTCAACTTGATGGTGTTGATGCCTACATCTCTCTCTTGGTGTCGGTTTCCTCTTTCCACATACCCTCGGTATCTCCTGGGATATCCACGACCCCCTCTCATCTCTTCCTCCCTCATGTAAGCATCATCAAAGGCTTCATATCCTTCATATTCCTCTCTACCATACTCCTCAAAGTGGGCTGGACGATTTTGGGCATTTTGAACTTGATTTGGAAGAATTGGATTTTGTGGAGGTGGTGGTCTTTGGCTTAATGGATCTTGGAATGGAGGGTTCGGATTTAGCGGAGGTACTTGACGTCCAAATCCCTCTTGTGTGACTTGAGGAGTTTGGAAATCTATTGGTCTAGTGGGGTCACAGTTTGGAGGGAAAGGAATGGTTTGGCTTGCGGCATTTAGTGGATCTTGGGGTGTATTTAGCATTTGGTGCAATGTTTCGGGAGTGATGGTGGCGGAGGAAGTTCTATCATGCCCATTAGTAGAAACATGTAGAGGAGTAGAAGGCCGAGAGTTCCTTTGACTCTCCACTAATCTCCCACTAATAGTCGACACATCTCCCTTTATCACTGCCAAATCCCCTCTCACGGCTCCAAATTCCGTATTCAACCTATCAAGCATTTGGGGCCCTCATAGAGTCAAGAGCAATATTATCCACATTGTGGGATGCGGTCCCTTACATTGCCAAGGTATTACACTCTTTGGATCACCTCACGCTTGAGTTCCACAAGTGTTGTAGATTGGCTAGTAATCGTGAATCCTTTAAGGTATGAGTAAGCTCTTATCCGGAATGGATTTTTCTTTGAAGACTCAAAGAATTCTCATCGGACTAGAACCAATAAGTAACAACATATTCAAAAGATAAAAATCACCCAAGTAATTGTTGACAAGAACAACGGATTCAAAGGACTAATTGACAACCTAGTAGGAATGTACTAGTTTGTTAATTAGTTCTAGAACCAAGTAAGGAAACCAAGAATCAACCATTAGAAACTAGGAAAAGAGTATCCAGATTTGAGCATTAGTGACGTGGCAGCAGGTAATTGGTCTTGGTCCCACACAAATTTTTATTTTTTTTTGTCAAAAATCTAAAATTTCAAGATTCACACAACTTGTAATGGATGACAATGGTTTTGGAGGGAAGGTAAAGTCTTGTACTCTTTTTCAACTTTTCAAACTCAAAAGGTAAGATTTGACTATACTAATCCCACAAAACAAGGTTCCGTGATTTAAGGAAAAGTGGTTGTCAAGTCTAGGAAGTGATGTGTGCAAGTCTTCTCACCAACAACTTTATAACTTTTGTCTTACAACCCTTTGGATCTATTCTATACTTTTGTTGTCTTAAGTTGTAAGAATAGATGAAGAACAAGATGAACACAACAACAACATTCAAGAACATAACATCAACTTCTTCAAGAACATAACACAAAATCCACCAATGGTCATCAACAAGGTACAACCTACGACCCACTTCAAGTCACCACAACAATGGTCAATATTATAAGCTCAACTTTAGATCTAGAAACTTTAGTGTTGGTGAGAAAGAAACCAACACTAGAAACACACTAAACAAGCAAAATAACACCTAGATCTAAACACACAAACACCAATCTCGATTGAGACAACAAGACGGACATATTTCTCTTCTATTTTTTTTAAAAAAAACCGAGATAGCCAAAGATTGGTAGTGTAGGAACACAACCAGACTTGCTCTTGATACCAAATGATACACTATAAATTCCACAAAACCAAGTTCCCACAAAATCAGCGACAAGAAGAACAAAATAACACAAAAATCAGCAAGTTGAACAACAAGTGCTAGTGAATCGAAAGAGCCCCACACGGCTTCACTAGACTTCAAGATTAAAAATACAACATTAACAAGATCACAAAAAGATAGTAACTAGACATAAAAGATTTAAGAGTCTGAGAACCCTAACAACAAGAGAGGACCCTAAGACTATTGAATATTAACACCAAGTTCTTACTTGGACCAAGAGGAACTCTATGACCTCAAAATCCTTGTTTATAGCCAAGATACAACACAAGTATCACTCTACGTGATACTTGTGAGATGGAGTAGAGAGAGAGAGATCCAAAATATTACAAGTGTTATGTTCAAAATCTGATGGGAGAACTCCCCAAACAACCCTAATATGTTCTATTTATATTACAAGGAAAAAATGACTAGTTTACCCTTGTCATTGGGGCCGGCCTTGGAGTGTAAGTTTATTACACTTCAAGGTCCCTCTTCACACTTAAAATCATTTAAACCCTAAGGTGGATCAATCACCAACTCACACACGTCCATTTGCATGAACAAGGCTTGGAGTTTTTGTAATTCCCGAGCTTGGCTTCGTGTGAAAGGTCGTGTACTTGTTGGACAAATTGTCCCACCCATATCAGTAAGGGATAAGTACCACAGAGAATGTAATCTTAGCTCAAGAGATTGTTGCTAATATCAGGAAGAGAGACAATCCAGCTAATGTTCTGATTAAGCTTGATATGGCTAAAGCTTAAGATAGTGTTGGTTGGAGTTTTCTGATGAAAGTTCTTGAGCAAATGGGGTTTGATAGTTGTGTAGTAGACAATGTGTAGATTAGTGGATAATAACTGGTAGTTTGTTCTTACTAATGGTCAAGCTTATGGTTTTTTTCATTCTTCTAGTGGGGTCAAACAAAGGGCCCTTCTATCCCCTACTTTATTCATTTTTGTTGCTGGGGTTCTTTCAAGAGATTTAAATAGCGTATTTGCTATTAAGAATTCAGAAGATTTGGGATGCCTAACTGGAGTGATGATATTAATCATCTATCTTATGTTGATGATACCATTATTTTTGCTACTAAAGAGAAGGAAACACTTGACGTGATTATGCAGACTTTGGGTGAGTATGAAGAACAATAAGGCCAGAAGGTTACTAAAGAAAAAAGTTCTTTTTTGGTATATAATAAAACTTCTCAGTCCATTATTCAAGAAGTAGGATATTGTACTGGCTTCATAAGAGGCAAATTCCCTTTAACATATCTTGGTTGTCCAATTGGACTTGTAAGAAAAAGGAAGACACACTTTACATATCTATTGATGAATGTTCAGAATAAGCTACAGGCCTAGAAAGGTAAGTTATTATCTTTTGGAGGTAAAGCAGTCTTGATTAATCATGTTTTGCAAAGTATCACTGTCATAACCAACCTAACTGGATCATGTGGGCACCTACTCGAATCTACCTAGATAGAAGAATCCTTACCACCCAATTAAAAGCCTTGCAGAAGTCATAAAATAATAATATTAAAGCTCTGAAGCATTATAAAAACTTATTACAAATTTGATTAAATAAAATACAATAAAAAAATTTCCTTCCTCAAGGATCTAGTCTAAACAGGTACAAGAACTATTAAGAGACAAGACTCAGCTCCCACCATAATAATAAGAAGACGGTAGCTGCTAAAGATCTCTACCCACATCAAGCAATGTAACCTGAACTGATTCCGCAATAGGCTATACCCTAAAAAAGGTATAGCAAGAGTAGAATCAATACAGCCACACGTACTTGTAAGCATCATCGGCTGACCATAGTTAAATCACGTAACACAACATAAATATCTAACATTAAACATGCACTTATAAATTAACAGTTCAACATGTATCACTTAAACGCCCTCTAGTCACCACTCTCCTCACTTCCCAATCTTAACTGCACATCTATCACCTATTTAACTTATGGACCATTATCATATAATTAGTCAGAAACATCAAGGTGATTATCAACAATTATAGTCCTAACTCATACACGACAATACTTGTTCGAGCACTACCTAAATTGGGGACAACACTGGAGTTATTTTATGCACACTTTTTACACAACCATATCACCCTCAATTACTTATCTCATAAGACCAACGTGAGCACGCCACTTAATATCAACACTCAACCTACCATTTGTAAAACTTGAACGACCATGTAACACTTAGAAATTATACCTTCACATATCCTTTCTTTAACCATCAATCAAATAAGACATAAATCATAGAACAAATACTAATATACAGTCAGCCAATAGCCATGACTCATCAATAGTTATCTCAAGCTTTCTATGATTACCTCTGTATTAACTTCAATAATGTCAATCAAATTCAAGTATATTAATTGAAGAACTACTCATGGATCCAATAACAATAACAACATAACTTGGTTCACTCCAGGAATAAAAATAATAACCATAACATAGCCCGATTCACTCATGGAACCATCAAACTCACCAATACTATGTACACACATGCTATGGGTCTTATAAATTCCCACTAGACATGACCTACAAGAGAAGAGCTCTGTCCATATAGCAATAACCTAGACATCTAGTGTATACCACCCTTATCCCAAACAAATGTTATACCACCCTTATTCCAGCATCCCCACTCTTATACTCTCTGAGATTCTCAAATTCCATGACGATAAAACTTTATCAGTTATCTCATAATATAAACTCATGTCATAACATGTACAATCACAATATGAGATAATTAAACCATGGTTTCACTTTGAAACAAGCCTTTTTACACAATCTCATTTAAGGTGATCAAACAAGCTATAAATTTCTCTAACAAGTTAACATTCAATAGCATGCATTGCAATAAGTAGACAAATAGTACTTAACATGCACACATAAACTGAATTGAGTCTTTTACTACAATTCAACTATCACCTACACCTTCCCACCAATGATAATGAAAGAGGCCAAAAACACAAAGAGATAAGTAGCACTAACCTACCTAGGTTGAGTAGCTTGTATAGAGGTATGAACTTGAAATACTTGCTCCATTCTAGTGATTTTTGTCATGAAAACGACAAGAAAATGGTGGATTTTACCCCCTTTAAGTGCGCTCCCTCTTCTCCATTGCTCAGTGCCTTAAGGCAACCCTAGGGTTTTTTTAGAATGCAGTCTAATTCTGGTTTATGAATGAAAAGAAATGGGTAATTAAAAACTCAGATGGACTATTTCTTGCCCCCCCCCCTTAGCGGCCTAAATGCCACTACCATGGGGTCCCTATAGTGGAATGATTTCAGTCTACCCCAAAATTTTCTACTCTAAATTTAGTTAACTAAGTCTTTTATGAACTTTTTTTTGAAGATATTATAGAAATTACCAAACCCTGTGCCCTTTGGATGCATTGATTTTACTAATGATGAACTGGGTCATTACAACAAATACTAATTTACTCATCGTTCATCCCTGAATGATCACAGTAGGAAAGGAACTTGATGAAAATGTCCTCGAATTATTAATACTCACACATTCATTATAAATTCTTATTTCAAAATGTCAATCAATAATTTTTTCAATTGAGTTTGCCTGAATTATGCTGTGTCTATTTAATATGACACATTTAAACAATTTATTGCATTCGATACTTGTATGAGGCCACTTTTGACAAAAGCTTATGAGTACCCAAGATAACCGGGCCTTGTAAAATCATCTAAAATTAACAACTAAATACAGAGAGAAGAACAAAAATTTTATGCCTCAAAAGTTGACTGGGTCCCGCTATCGCAGGCTACAGGCCACTATAGTGGGACGGGAAAGTTTAAAGGTTAGATAAATGGGTTATTCTCCCATATCTCTAATTACAACTCAGAAACTCCTCTCACCTCTCTAATAAACTTGTGTAAAATGCTGGAATAAAGGTAATTCACATTTTAACTTCACCTACTCACACTTTCACTCGTAATATCATAGTTTTTGCACTTGAAATCGTAAAAAACATGTAGGTTTGGGGTTGGTTTTTGAAATCAAATTTTTTCTTGGATTTGAATGAAAATTTGAATCATAGTTGCTTCTCTTATGTTTACAATGCCCATATGGCATCCTAAGGGTAAAAATTATAGAGTTCATGGCAAATTTGGGGCTTGAAAGAGAGTAGAATGTAAAGAGTTATTTTTAAAAAAATTCTTGGTTATTAGGTATTTTATAGGAGGTAAAACACCCAAATTTTCTATAAAATAGTTCTATGGCACTTCTCCAACCTTGATCTGTGCTAGAAAGTCAAAAATGGATAATTTTTATGAAAAGACGCCATTGGAGTATACGTTCAAGTTTAGGGAAAGTAGCCTCATCTTGCTATGGTGGCCCTGCTATAGTAGGAATATTCTTGCTATAGTGGTCCCGTGGTAGCGTGATACTTCCGCCAAGCAGTAAACTTCCTGAAATTTTGAGACTTAGCCTTTTCTGAAACTTTCAATTATTTAAACCTCTTTATGGATTCTAACTTCATTTTTGTATGATTTTTGTAGGACTACTAACTTCATGGCTAATAATTAAGGTAACACTCCCCTTCTTTCAAGATATTCCCTAACCAAAACTATCAGGATAGATTCCAAGACTATCGAAAGATGGGATTCTTCTATTAGAGGGGGTTCATCATGAGAGATGTGACAGAGGTGGTGCTAGAGTTCTATGCCCAGCTCCAAAAGTTTTTGTGGATTCCATTGGTAGAGGCTCCTCAGGTTGGGGTCTAAGGTTGTGTTAGGGAATTCTATTTTATCCTCTGGACCGTGCTCTAAGATAACCTTCACCCTACTATTTGCATTCGAGGAGTGCATGTCCCCATAGATGCAGCTATAATCAACGAGGTCCTGAGGGTGCCTGATGTCCCCAATACTGAGTATGAAACCAAGGTTCAAGAGATGAACATATGATGGATGAGTGACACGCTGGCTGCTAAGAATGAATAGGACAAACTCTACTAGATGAGTCTTGAGGGGACTAGGAGCATACACTTCAGTGTGGATTCTCTAATGTGGATGAACACAGTGACTTGGAAGATTCATCCTTTGGGTAACACTTATGATGTGACAATACCTCGAACTCTAGTGATTAATTTGCTATGTAGGGGCACAAATTATGTCAGAGTGGAAGGATTTCTAACGGGACAACAATAAGGCTCCCTACTTTTCGAGACTCATTTCTAAGTTATGCAGGTATGCAGGGTTACATAGGGAGAATACTGACAGGGACATGGAGTGTGACACACTCTTCCATCGCCTCAAGGTGAAAGGTGCACCACCCCAAAACAAGAAGAAAAGAAAGATGGGCACTGAGGGGGAAAGCCGCAGAGCAGCAGAAGTGGATTATAATGATGATGATGCCCTTCTTTCAAAGCCCCCGATCTCTTATGAGCTTTTGGAGGCAAACATGGCCACCGTGAGGATCTATTTGAAGTAGGCCCACTTACCTCCCCAGGGTTCAGCACCTTTCCATTTCACAGCCTCGCTCGAAATTGCTCAAGACTATGCAGAGTACAAGAGGGAGCTGGATGAGGAGAAAAAGAAGAGGTGATCCCAAGATCTCATGTTGGCCTAAATATGGAAAACTATTAAGTTCATATTTAAGTGTGCCATCCTTGATAAGCCTTTCCCAAGGCTGGAGAGAGAGGATGCGCAAGAGTTTTCCTTCTTAAGTGGCCTAGAAGGAAAGGGCTCTAGTTCCTTGAGCCACAAAGATGATGGGGCCTCCATCTAGATCCCCGGGTGTAGGCCAGCCTATTCCCCCTCCCCCGCTTTTTATTTCAAATTTCTAGATTTGGTTGCCCCTATTTGGAGCATGTAATAAATAATTCTTTTATTTCTGCATATTTGGATGCTTGTTTTTATTATTTTAGTAATGAATACAAAACTATTAGCACGTGTTACACTAATCAATTGGTATCTAGCAGCTTACAAATGTGTTTGGATAGGTCACAAAAGAAGTGCAACAATAAGGGAAAATATGGCAGGAATTCTACCTAGGCTCATCCCACTATATCAGCCTGCATGTCGCTACCATGGCACCACCATAATGATATTATTTCCACTAGAGTATGGTCACAGTAGTGGGGCAGTGGCCAAGAAAATTTCTCAGTCCCTGCAGTCCCCCTTACCCCTATTCCTTCCTGCAACACTTTAACTCTAAATCATATAGAAGACAAACCACAATTCCAAGTTTGAAACTGATCAACTTAAAAAGGTTAACAACTAATGAAAACACAATTCTTACACTCCGATTATAGATTACAAATTCAACATCAATGGAAATACTAGGCTCTTTCCACATATTTTACACTCGTCATGCTCATGCTTTTCACATAACCACCACTTAAAGTAAGGAAATATCATAACAATTTAGCAATTTCATCGAACACATTTACCTATACTATCCATAATAATTAGCATTCAAGCATCACTTTCATTTAATCATTTATCATACAAGTTCTAAATCAACATCTAGTAGTGAACTCATAACTAGTTTACTTATCATATATTTCAACATCAAATCAGTTCTAACTCATATAAATATCAGTTCAGATAATTTCATTAATTAATCAATTTAGCCATCATTCTTGTTCTCTAGCATGTCACTTAAGCCATGTTATTGATGATCACTAATTGATCATCTAATATTACACACAGCCGTTATGGCTAGGTACTAATTAGAACTTTCTAAGTTCCAATTTTGTTGCCTGTGTAAAGCCCAAATGGAGCCAGATGACCTCCATTGGTTTTGGTTGAGATTCCAATTGGAATCAAGAGATACCAATTGGACTTAACCCATAAAAACAATCATATATGACAACACAAGAAGAAACAAAGAGGGAAACAATTCCTAGAATACCTTATAGCTTCACAAAAATTAGATGTGGACATCAACACACCAATCTATAGGACTCTACTCTACATTTGTTCTTGTACTAGGAGACCAGTAACCTACGCTTTAATACCATCTATCACCGCCCAACTAACCAGATTATTTGGCACCTACTCTAATCTATGTAGATAGAAGAACTGATATCGCCCAAAATATACCTCCAAAAAAGTATAACGCGGTCGATGTATCAAATATAGAACCCAACTAGGTTGTAGTCGATCCTAAAGGAAATAGGGCAAAATTAGGTCGAGTGATTGTCCGATTAATTGGAAAGTAAGAAAAACTAGGGGGGTTTTGTAAGCAAGTAGTAACAGTAATGATTGTTGATTATTGGATTTTTTTTCAATATGAGAAATACACTAGGATTGTGATCCCCAATGATTCCTTAACTCCGCTGGTTACATGTACTGGCAAAACTGTCCAGCTTCGTTAAATGCAAAATCTAACAAGATATGTTCATCTAAATGTCTCTCGACCCTGGTTAGATGAATTTCACTTTTCTCCTCTCGATCTCCGAGTGTCACACAACTAACCCTTGTTCTGGAACTCAGATAACTATCCCTGTAATGACTCAACTTATTAGATGAAGGCTGATAGCTTCAAATCTTTGTTGTTATTCTCTTTTCTCAATCTCTACCTCTTTCTCGAGCAAGTTTAGAATACATGCAAGTTTGTAACGTTTGTAACCTTTAGAAGATCAATCACAACTAAAGAAATAACAACACATGCATTCACACCGGTTCAGAATTGCTTTGCCCTTAACCTATTTCATTAATTCCTTATAGTTCACACAACCCTAGTGATGGGTTTGGCTGCTCATGATTGCAAGAACACAAGAAGAATTCAATGATGAAAACATAATTGTAAACTCACAGTAAGAAGAAAAATTTGAAATCCCAATTTGAATAAAAACCCTAGAATCGATGTTCCAAGATTACTAAATCAATAATGTGCTTTTTTATCCTCAAAATAATGCAATAAGCAACTAAAATTAATGTAGAGACTAACCCTTAAGCATAGGACAATATAGGGGTATTTATAGATTCAAGGCGAATCCTACCCTAAACAAAATAGGAGAATAGAGTCGACACTTTTCCAAGGTACCGTGACTTGGTGTCATGGGGCCAAGTCACATCACGTAGTTCCTTACCATGAGAATTAAGCTTCTTCACAATCTTCAGGAGTTTGACTCACGGCACAAACCTACGTGCTGTAGGTCGACTCACGTGGCATGGGTCCCTACCGTGAGTTATTACCTCAGTTTTGAATTGGCTGTTTTCTTCTTCGGATCCTCCATTCCAGTGCTTACTTCTTTCCTTCTTCCCCATTTTGCCTCCATAACCTATTTTCCTATAATATAGAACAGAAAACACATCATACCTACCACACATATCCAAGTTATTGCATATTTTTCTTGTTTTAAGCATCAAAAGTTCCATGAAACCATGGCATATCAACACCGTCAACTTAAAAATGTTTGCATGTCCTCAGGCAAACAAAACAAAATAAACACATACGATGCTTAACTAAGAGAAACCTAAGAGACCTACTGCAGTCAACTCATTGCCTTTGGCACCAAAACTTTTTCGACCCCTCCTGTTAACAAATCAAAAACCACGATGTATATACATGCAACATATTATCATGACACGGAAGGGGTCAAGTGATGGTATCATATTATGAACAAACAACTAAGCATATATGCAAATGACATTACCCGAACAAATAGCAGCTAATAATGCAACACATGCACTCTCACAACAAAGAAGTCCCATACACTCACAATATACTAATGAATATCAAAGTAGGGACTGGGTCAAAACATTCTCTCTCATAAAGAAGTTCAAACAATGTGTATGAAATACCATAGGCTTGCCCTTATTTTTTATACCTTAGTTTTTTGGACAGTTGGACTAGGATCACATTAGGACTTTCATCGGCTTGTAATGTAGGCTTGAGGATGGGTGTGGTACACATGGATATAGTGACTCAACCCTCCTTGACACTACACTATTTTTGGCTTCTCTTTCCAACCATTCTCCTTTTATTTTCCCTTATTCTCTTTCATTTATTATCAGATTTATTTTTCTTTTTCTTTTTTTTCTTCACACCCAAATCTGTTCTCTTTTTCTTTTACTAACCCCTTCTTTATACCTAAGTCAAACTACACACCCCTATAATATCCACCCTCAACTTAGATGATTTGCCTGAGTTGAGGTACACAGCGTCCAAGGAGGAACTGGGGCCAAGACAGGTTCATTGTAAGTTAAAATGGGTAGGTGAATAGGCTAATGAAAGCAATAGGTCAATTAAGGCTCAAAATTGGTATCAAGAGATATTTACTTTATTTGGTTGAACATTTAGGCTAAAAGTGTACTCATTTAAGAATGGCCTATGATCATTTCCTAACCACTATCCTATAAGACTAACCGGGCAAGTTCTGGATTGTACATACAAAGTTAACTAGGTAATGACCTCACACACACATAGTACAAGGTTACACTATCAAGTACTACCTATACAGTTGATGCAATGCTAGCTACCATCATGTTGCCTATAATACTAATGCCATAACAAGATCTAATAGCTGTCTCAAACTAACATACTATACACACAATTCAAAACCAAATTATCAAGAGGGGTGTCCTTTAAACAATCAAAAAGCATCATTTTCATTCAAAGTTCATTAAAAATTAGACTGTACTAAGGTTCCCCTATTTTTCTCCTAATTAAACATGAAAACACATAAATAATCTAACTAACAACCTAAACATGTTGGTTCTACTATGATAGCACACTTGGGGGAAAAGAAAACACGGCAACATAAACCTCCAAGTGGTGGTATACCCTCACCCCCAACTAAATAATGGTGCACTTCCCTCAATGCACAACTATCAATATATAAGTGTAAGGGAGTGAAGACAAACCTGTGGTGCCCTAAGCATCAGATGTGGGCCCATCTATAGCAGGATCATCTGTATGCTCTCTAGGCTCCATGCTAGGTGCGTCCCGTAGAGGAGGCAACTAACTAGAGGATACACCTCATGCCCTCTGCTCATGAGCAATCTGAATGACATGGTATTTTGCTTGGGAGATCGTAGTTTACCTACGTAAATAACTCTCAAACTCGTCTCCATTATCAGTCTGACCCTCAGGACTCCATGGCCTCTTGCCTCTAGCAATAAGAGGCTCCTCGTCAGCAAACAAATCCACCTCAAAAACTGGTGTTGAAGGTACAGTTGTTAGTATGGATGGAATGATAAGAGTATGGCTAACTGCTAAATCTCAAACCTCTGCCCTCAATGTAGCCACCTCCTTGGTCAACCCCGTTAAATTCGGGATATGGGCCTATCTCGATCGGCTACCCATTCGGTGCTTAAAATTGTCAATCAACCCATGCAACTCATGCATAAACTTCTCCATATCAGAAGTCATATGAGCTTCAACTCTCACCTCAGAAGCCTCTATCGACGTCCTAACCCACAGCTTAAGATGAGATACCAACTTAGCCATCTGGGCCTCTGTGTGAGCGTGTAGCTTAATAACCTGTGTCTGTCTATCCACTAACTACTGCAAAAACTCTCATGAAACCACAACCATGATAGACGAGGGTAGTGGTGTGGTATTTCCTACTACCCCCTCATCAGTCACAGGGACTGTTCCCTTGTTAGAAAACCTACAAGCCTCGGGGTCACTAACTGGTACTGAAGTGCTAACCGATTCCTCTCGATCCACTTGCCCTTCAAAAAGGGTGGCTCTTGACAAAGTAGAGGGCTGACACCCCCTCTAGGAAACTGGTATAGCACCTTGATACTGCATCAACCCTACATCAACTATGAGGGTTACCTCAATAGCGTGATCTACTTTAGGCATCGTAACTACAACAACACTATTACATAGGCCCTGAATCAGCCAGGGGAAAGGGATGCTGGTGTGATCTACATAGGCACTATTACATACCAATATCCTTAATAATGTCGCAGGCGATGTTGATGTCATATACAGTGATGATGCTTGCTATCACAACAGCTCGGTCAAGAGTAAGAGAATTATCTGCACCTGTGGGACTGAGACAGTGCCGTACAACTGACCACCAAAACCTGCCCGTAAATTGAAGTAAGGACTTCTTAATATAAAACTTCTCATCTACCCATATAGCATCTACGCCATCTTCAGTGATATACTGCGTAACCCACCATAGTAGCTCTAAGAGCTGATCGACATTCTTCATTTTGTTTCTATTTTTCACCATCTCCATGCGGTGATCAAACTCAGTCGTACTAGCTGAAAGTGGAAGTTCGGCACCAAACAAGAACCTATGGATAGTCTACTCGAAGATGTCTAATCTGGTATCATGAACCAAAGTATGAGTCAATGGTGGTTGGTTCTAATATCACTGCTCATTTGGTGTGATTAATTCAATAGAAGCAACATTTGAAGCATAAAACTCATGGAATAACTCTGGGCTATAGCTACCATAAGGCTCCATCATCCACCCGAATCCATAGCGATCAAACACCGCCTTAATCTTGGGTAGTGCCTTTAACTTATCTAACCACTATCGAGGCTCCTCAGTTATGCTTCGTCTACACATACCCCGCTCAGTTGGCTCTGCATCCTTATCATAAATAGCCTTCATACCCTGAAAACACCAACTCTTATTTTCCCTTCGTACTGCAGCTACGGCCTGCTGTACAACCACCTGTCTCTGTGAGGAAGTCGTGGAATCTTGAACACTAGTGCCTGAAATAGATGCTGTCTCATAATCCTCACCACTACCAGCGGACTCAGAATCATCTGTACCCTCAGCAATCTCATCAGTCCCAGGTGCATTAGCCTCATCTTAAGTACGATTTGTTGCAGAAGCATCCACCCCCTTCAGACTGGAGGGAGGAATCAGATGACTTAATAGGAGTCACCAATAAAGGCTGAGTCATGGCTCGAGCTTCAGCCTGTTCCCTAGTTCATTATCTTGTGGCGCGGGGCATAAGAGTAGAACCATCCCTAGAAATCTCATAAAACTCTTCGGACATACTTTTCTCCGGCTTCAAAGGTTCATTTTGCAGCCTTGTTGTGACTTCTGGGTTCTTGGTGCGGTTTTGCGAAGAGGAACCCATATCTATGCATTTGGTGTGTCCTTTAGGCAGCATTGTTCGAAGTGGTCAAGTCTTTGGTGGAGTTTGTTCGGGTTGGGTATGGGTTTTAGGTTATGGTTTAGTGGAGTTTGGTCAGGTCGAGTTTGGCGAATATGGGGTGATGGGACTGTAACACCCCGTACATTTTTCGAACTTATTTGATTACCTTAATATTTGTGGAATTATTTAAACTTGATATGGTTGGTGAATTAACCACAAAATATGGTGGGCTGAATTAATATAGTGCTAATGGGCTTGATTGAGGCCCAAAAATTAAGCAAGAAAGACATGAGCCCAAATGGGTAATGATCCATTTAAAATGGACCAAGTTAACACACCAATAATTTTGTGTCTCTTAGCCAATAAATTGGCTAAACTTGGCCATAATTAGGTGGTGGAAAATTTAGTATTTAAGCTAAAAAATCAGCTCATTTCCACACATTACACTTAGAAAAAATCAGATTTTATTCACCACAACACACTTGACAATTCTAGAATTTTCCAAAAGATATTTCCTTTTCTCTCAAACCCTAAGCAACCACTTTGGACAAGATCATCACTTTTCAAGCCTTGGTAAGTTTTACGCTTGTATACTAATGTAATTCATGCATGATATATAGTAGTAAACATGTTGGTTATGTTTAAAAGCATAGGGCAGTCCACTTTGTAAGTGGCAGTCCACCGGTGTTTTCGGCTAAAGGATTTGCCTTTTTGTGGTTTAAACCTGAAAAGGGACTTAAGGTCTTGTAGTAATTTAATTATATGAATTAAATTTCAGTATATTAATGTGTGTTTATGTCCCTAATTCGTTCCCCTTGTATATGGCTTGATGGAAATATTTATACGTGTTTGTATATGGAACGTTTGGCGTAGTAAAAAGAGAATACTCTCTTGTTATGTTGAAGTGAAATCTGAAACTGTGTGGAATGTTTTTGTTATATTGTTGTGGAAGGTAATTATGTGACTTGATGGAATAATTATGTGGATTTGCATTAAGGTAAAATTGTGAAGTATGAACTTGGTATGAAATCCTATCGGTTTGTAACTTCTATGTTGATGTGCGGACTATTTTGGTATTATTGGTGTTGTGAGGCGGTAAATTATATTGTAGGAGGGTGGAATGAAGTTATATGGCAGTAGTAATTAAGGTGTAATGATGTACCATGTGTTTGGAATGTTGGACGGATTTTACTTCCCGTTAAGTAACTAATAATCGTCTTGTGAACTTGTAGTGTAATTAGTTGTTAATGTTAGCTCCATTACGTACTTGTGTTGTAGAGTAATACATAAGTAAGGAGCTGAAACATTGTTGTATTCTCGTGGTGAGGATATAAGGTATGTAAGGTTACTCTTTTCGTATCCTTTGGCAGCACCTATTGTTCACATCGTTGCCGCACGTGTTTCTATTTAAAAAATTTTCAAAGTATCTCATTTCAGGTTTGTTATGAATTATTATTCATGTGTCTCTTATTCATTGACTGATGTTTCAAATCTCCAATAATGTTATAACCACCAATGTAACAATCTCACAAAAATTAAAATGAAGTAATGCATATTTGCTTGAGTACGGGTGGTAGTTCAATGGGGCAAAAGCCTAACTCGAGACGATCCCGAATGATTATTAGACATAGGGGGCAGCTCAAAGGGGCGTAAGCCTAGCTAGAGACGAACCTGTTTTATTGATTTATGGGTGGCAGCTCAAAGGGGCATAAGCCTAGCTAGAGACGATCCCAATGTTATTTACCACTGATCAGTTGGTCCCGGGCATTATATGATTCATGATTGATATTGATATGAACGTAAAAAGAAAGTAATGAAGGTAATGTAAATGTTTCCACATATACAGTACGGTGTTTTACCAATATTGTCCATACACTTGTATTTGATTTCATTGAAATTCTTATGTATCATGCAGTTATTTGTAGCCTTACATACTCAGTACATTCTTTCATACTGACGTCCCTTGGGGGACTTACCTTACTTGTTGCAGGCACAGGAGTTAGTAGAACTTCCCAGTAGGATACGGGTCATCAGCGGACTGTTGGTGAGCTCCAGTTGACTCGGGGATTTTTGAGTCATTTCTACACACTTGTTTTTGTATTTTATAATAGTTGTATAAAGCGGGGACTTGTCCCGGCTATAGTCATGGTTATGTATCTTTTAGAGGCTTTGTAGTCGTTGTAAGTTAAACGAAGGAATGTCATGTCTTATCCTTTTTGACGTGGTGGCCCTAATGGCCAAGTTTCATATCTATTTGAATGTCTTTCCATGATTTCTTTCATTGATATCTTGTGTCTATAAGTGACATAGTGTTGTTCATTTAGTGACATGCACATGAATGTTCGAGGTCATAGGTTGGTTCTCTCAGGCCTTAACGGCTTCGGGTGCCAGTCCGCCCCAATGGGATTTGAGGCATGACAGAGACTTTGAAATTTATTGCAATTGGAGTGGTGAGGGTATGAATTAGAGTATTTGGTACTTGGGAAATTTAGTGAATATAGGATTGGAAGTGTTAATTTTGATGAATTATGGGAAAGAAATCAGGTATTTGGAAGCTTGGAAGATCGAGTTTAGGGTTTTCGAATTGGTAGTGTCGAATTTTATCGAAATAGGCAAAAATTTTTGGTTGGGTCGGGTTGGATTTTCATATTCAGGGTGGGTCTGATCTTCATGGTACCAACCCATGTTATGTGGGTTGAGCTACATCACATGGGTCCTTTTCATGGATTGGATTCCGCAATCAAAAAATAGCCTCTGATTCACATAATACCAACCCACATCTTGTGGGTTGACCTATGTCACGTGGGTCCCCTATCGTAGGTTGGAATCCGCAATCAAAAATCACGTATCTTGACCTACGTCACGTGGGTTACCACCGTGGTTTAAGCTGCATACTTTTTAGTTCACATCTTATTTTTAACTCACGACTGGCATCAATCCTTGGGTTGCCTCCCAAGCAGCGCTTGATTTAATGTCGTGGCACAACGTATCTAGGTTGGTTACTCAGACTTCACCAACCATCCCAAGGGTTTCCTCCCATGAGGCGCCTAATTTAACGTCATGACACAACCCAACTTACTTGACTACTAAGGCTTTATCAAGACTAAACTCCTCACATGTCCTTATTTCTTCTGTGGTTCCCACATAGTGCTTTACACGCTATCCATTGACCTTGAATAGAACATTGTCATCACCTTTCAACTCAATTGCTCCATGCGGGAATACCCTAACCACCGAGAATGTTCCAGACCATTTGGACCTTAATTTTTCAGGAAACAAGCGAAGCCTGAAATTATAAAGCAATACCAACTCTCCCGGGTGAAACTCTCATCATTCAATCTTCCAATAATGATATAATTTTATCTTCTCTTTATACATTGATGAACTTTCATAAGCCCAAAGGCGAAATTCATCCATCTCATTCATATGCTCTAGTCTCAATTTAGCCGTATCACTCCATTCCAGATTCAACCTCTTCAGTATCCATAATGCCTTATATTCAAGTTCGACAGTCAAATGGTATGATTTACCAAACACCAGCTGATATGGAGATACACCAATCGATGTCTTGATTGCAGTTCGATATGCCCATAATGCATCATCCAATCTTGTTGCCCAATTAGCCCTATTGGCATTCACTGTCTTCGCCAAAATAGACTTAATGTCACGATTTGACACCTCAACTTGCCCGCTCATCTGAGGATGGTAAGGTGTTGCCACCTTATGTTTGATACCATATTTTTCAAGCAGGTTTTGAACAACCGATTATAGAAGTGGGATCCTCCATCAATAATGATAACTCGAGTGTACCGAATTGTGAAAATATGTTCTTTTTCAAGAATGTCGTGACACTTCTTCCTTTATTATTGGGAGGCGCTATTGCCTCCACCCACTTAGAAACATAGTCAACAACTACCAAAATGTATTTCATCCTATGTGAGCTCACAAATGGGCCTATATAATCAATTCCCCAAACGTCAAACAATTCAAGCTCAAGATTAGTTGTCATAGAAAGTTCGTGTCTCTGCGAGATGTTCCCTTTCTTTGACTTTGGTCACAAGATCGGGCATAGTCATGAGCATCTTTATAAATGGTGGGATAATAATACCCACATTGTAAGATCTTATGAGCAATCCACGCACCTCTATGATGACCCCCAACTGGAGATGAATGACATGCTTCAAAAATACGCATCATCTCGACTTCCGGAATACACCTTCGAATTATGCCATTCGAACACACCCTAAATAAATAAGGCTCATCCCAGAAGAGATTTCTTACCTTATTCATTAATCTCTTCCTCTGCTGATACGACATATCTTTCGAGACTAGATCACTTGCTAAAAAGTTGGCAAAATTTGCAAACCATGGGATTAATTCTTGTTATGCTGCCAACACTTGCTCATCTGGAAAAGTATCATCAATATCAAGATCATCCCTTAATCTAAGAATGGTCTCCTCGTCAAGGTGTGATAGATGGTCTGCAATCTGATTCTCAGTCCCTTTTCGATCCTTGACCTCAAAATCAAATTCTTGCAATAAAAGTACCCACCAAATCAGTCTTGGCTTGGCGACCTTCTTTGATATAAGATATCTAAGTGCTGCGTGGTTTGTATGCACAATCACTTTTATACAAATCAAGTAAGATAAAAATTTCTCAAAAGCAAAGACCACTGCCAACAATTCTTGCTCAATTACAGTATAATTTTTATGAGCTGGATTAAGTGCTTTGCTACCGCAATAAATTGGATGTAAGTTCTTCTCACATCATTGGCAAAGGACTTCACCCAAGGCCACACTGCTAGCATCATACATAACCTCAAATGGCATCGTCCAATCTGGTGAAACAATGGTAGGGGCTGAAATCAACTTCTCCTTCGGACACCCAAATGCTTTTAGACAAGCCTCATCAAACACAAACTTCACCTCCTTCTCTAAAATCTTGCATAATGGATGTGCAATCTTAGAGAAATCCTTGATGAATCTTCTATATAAACCTACATGTCCCAAGAAACATTGAATTCCTTTAGTTGAAATAGGTGAAGGTAACTTTTCAATCACCTCTATCTTGGCCTTGTCAACTTCAATTCCCTTCTTTGAGATTTGATGCCCCAATACGATGCCCTCATAAACCATAAAGTGACATTTTTCCCAATTTATCACTAAGTTGCACTCCTCGCATCTTTGCAACACATTAGAAATGTGGGCTAAGCAGTTATCAAATGAGTGTCCCATAACAGATAAATCATCCATAAAAATCTCAATAGTGTCTTCCTCCATGTAGGAGAAAATGGACATCATGCAATGCTGGAAAGTGGCCGGTGCATTACATAAATGTCACGCCTCAAATTCCAATGTGGCGGACTGGCACCCTAAGCTGTTGAGGCTCGAGAGAACCAATCTTTACTCATGTACACTCATATGCATGTATCTATGTGAATATCATTATATCTCATGCAACTATGCGGAAGTCATGGAAACATATGCTATATATATATGAAACTTGGCCGTTAGGGCCATCACGTCAAAATGGACACACATCTCTTACAATCATTCTCCCACATAAATCTACAAAGCCTCTACAGATACATAACCATAACCAACCTAGAGTCGGGACAATACCCTGCTCAATACACATATACAATATCAAACAAATGTACATAATGACTCGAAAAGCCTCGAATCAACTGAAGCTCACCAACAATCCGCAAATGATCTGCAAGGCTATAAGAAACTGGGTATGTAAGGCTATAAGAAACTGTATGAACCATAGGATCTCAAATGGGTTCAAATACATGTGAATAGACATTTTAGATCAGTTACCATTCTGTATGTGGAGCCATGTACATTACTTTCATTACTTTCATTGATTGATCATTCCTTCTTATCATTAGCTTTCGTGAAATAACTTTCCTTCATAATTTCAATTACACGACATGCTTCCTTTTGATTTACGCTTATAATTATTATCATTCATCCAATTATTAGTAGGCCATAATATAATAACAGTCATCCACCTATTGGTGGGCCATAATATAATAACATTCATCCACCATTGGTGGGCTATAATATAATAACAGTCATCCACCATTGGTGGGCTATAATATAATAACAGTCATCCACCATTGGTGGGCTATAATATAATAACAGTCCTCCACCATTGGTGGGTTATAATATAATAACAGTCATCCACTATTAGTGGGCTATAATATAATAACAATCATCCACCATTGGTGGGCTATAATATAATAATAGTCATCCACCATTGGTGGGCTATAATATAACATATCACAATATTGCGATTGTTTCATCCGAGCTTATGCCCTTAGATTTGTGATCCATACTCAATGGAACATAAAGTAACCATGTGTGCATTACTTCTTTGCATACTTCTATCCTTTGCATTTGTTATGAGAGGGATACATTGGTGATTGAAACATTATTGGGAACACATATATACATTACTTCATTCCTTTACTTTCATGAGATTGATACTTTGGTGGTTACAACATTATTAGAACTTTGGAACATAATATTATGGGAACTTTGAGACAATGCCCTCAATTATGTGACACATGAATAACAATGTATCATGGAATAAGAACATGAGGATAACCATTTATGACAACCTGAAATAAGGTACCTTTACACGTTTCGAAATAGAACAAGTACAATGACGATGTGAATATTATGTGTTGTAGAAGGATATGGATAGAGTAACCTTACATACCTTATCTCCTCAATATGAATACACAGTACTATATGTGAATAAAATAATCCATCTCCTTCCTTACGTGTTAATCTACAACACAAGTACATAACGAAGCTCATGTTAATAACCAACTACCTTACAAGTGCATACGACGACAATGAATTACGTGACTGCCTTATAACGTTATTTCGCCCTCTTACGATACCATTTATTGCATCACCATACCAACAATACCATAACATTCCACATATTGACCACGACATCATAAACCAATAACATTTCACACCAAGTTTACCCTTTACACTTCCTCATTAACACTATGTTACCTTTTCTCCGTCAAGTCACTCGATAACTTTCACAATAACACATTAACAACAATACATAATTTATACCATTCAAAATACCTCCGGGATACTCCTTTAAAGTCATTCAAAAGGTACCATAAGTTGATAATTGCATCCATGAAGGGTATAGGGTCTTTGGGGGGTCAAAGAGATGCAAAAACAACCGAAACGGGATTTTGTCCTGACCTGCGAAGCCACCTGCGCCCGAAGGTGGATTATTTACAGCTTAAGGTGACCCTTGGCAGTGTCCAGGGGCACCTGCAAATTCACCTGCGCCCGCAGGTGCTTCATCTGCTAGGGCGGGTGCCCGTTTCGGCCAAAATGGGTCTCTTTTGGGTCTTTTTTGTAATGAATAGTCCATGATCATAATTTATCTTATGTTTTCATATTTTAAGTTATATTATGTGCCAACGAACAGCCATGGTTTCACAAAGCACATAAACATCACCAAAACCACATTTTTCTTTCAATACACCACCAAGTCCATGCACAATTTTGCAATAACATTTCCAAACATTATATACAAGGATTAAAAAATTTAAGGCTATAATCACATATAACATTTCAATATTTAATCCATCAAGTTCACTTCCTTCAAGACCACAAGTCCATTTTCAAGTTTACAAGGCAAAACCCTTTTCCGATTGCAAAAATAGACAGTTTTACACATAGTGAACTATTCAACACTTTACCAACATAAACAACATGATTTATACACCATATCAAGCATATAATATATTAAACCATGAAACCAAACACTTACCAAATCTTGCAAGAGAGTGATCTTGTCCAAACAGGTATAGTTGCCTTAGGGTTTGAGTGTAGAGAGAATTGTGGAAAATTCTAGAAATTGCTTGTGTGTCCAATATGAATAAAATCTGATTTTTGTTGCCTTTTATAGTCCTTTAATGGTCATATTAGCCAAACACTTGGTCCAATAATGATATATTGACTTGGTCATACAAAAATGGGTCAAATACCCCCGTTGGGCCATGTCTTTTGTATCTTGTTGGGCCTCCATTGAGCCATATAGCTCATGATTAATTTGGCCCATCACATTTGATGTATAATACCTCAAAATTCCCATGTTTAAATAATTCCATGAATGTCACGGTAATCAACTAGGTTCGGAAATGTACGGGGCGTTATAATAAATCGAAGGGCATTCTTTTGAATGCGAAAGTCCCATATGCACAAGTGAAAGTTGTCTTTTATTGGTCCTTGGGAGCAATCAAAATCTGATTACACCCCCAAAATCCATCAAGCAAACAATACCATCCTCTATCAGCAATTCGATCTAACATCTGATCCATGAAGGACATAGGAAAGTGATCTTTTTCGTTCCAAGAATTCAACTTTAGATAATCCATGTAAACTCTCCATCCAGTAATCGGACTCATTGGGATTAACTCATTCTTGTCGTTTGGAACCACAGTGATCCCTCCCTTCTTTGGCACACACTAAACTGGGCTCACTCACTTGCTATCAGCAATGGGGTAAACCACACCCGCATCTAACCACTTGGTAATTTCTTTCTTTACAACTTCTTGCAATAGGGTATGCACTCAGGATCAAGCTGAATCTTGTGAGTACAAATACCGGGTGGAATCCCAATAATGTCAGTGATGGACCAACCAATGTCTCTCTTAAACCTTTTTAACACCAAAACAAAAGCTTTTACTTGCCACTCCACCAACTTAGCAGAAATAATCATGGGTAAGGTGTTGTTGGCTCCCAAGAATGCATAACTAAGTTAAGACGTCAGAGCCTTAAGCTCCAAAACTGGAGGCTCCTCAATAGAAGGTCGAGCCGGTGGGATCGCCCTATTCTTTAAATCAAGATCAAGTTTCTTAGGAGCATAAGTGTATGATCCCCTACCAACGAGTGCACCAACCATCTCATCGTATTCCTCAATACCATCACTATCAAAATTCATAATCACGGCTGCAAGAGCTTCTACCCCCAACCTTTCTTCAATACGCACGACAGTATCACTTTTAACAACTGTATTTATTATAGAAATCACCCGCATATATTTTGGTTACTTTATGTAACGACAAACATTGAAAGTGACATGTTCATCATTCAACCTAAATTTCATCTGCCCAGTTTCCATGTCAACCAATGCACGACCAGTGGCAAGGAATGGTCTTCCCAAGATGATGGGAACCTCGAAATCAACTTCACAATCTAGAATCACAAAGTCAGCCGAAAATATGAAAGATGCAACCCTCACCAAAACATCATACAAAATGCCCACCGGATTTTTCACAGTTCTATCTGCCATAAGGAGTCTCATAGAGGTCGATTTTAGTGCTCCTAATCCTAACTGCTTGAAAATGGCTAGCGGCATCAACTTAATACTAGCACCCAAGTCACACAGAGCTTTTGCAAAATTATAGGACCCAATAGTACAAGGAATTATGAAGGCTCCCGGGTCTATTTTTTTCTCGACAAGTGAGTGAGATGCAATCGCACTACAATGGGGTAAATTATCTGCTGTCTCAAAACCGAGAGTTCTCTTCTTCGTCACCAAATCTTTCATAAATTTTACATAACCTGGCATCTGTTGTAAAGCCTCGACAAGAGGAATATTTACTTATAAGTCCCTTAACATTGAGATAAATTTCTGATATTTATGCTCTTCAACTTTCTTTTTCAACATTTGAGAAAAGCGAGAGGGAGGTCGAGGAATTTGTTTGTGCACTTGAGGGACTTCCTTTTCTTTCCCATTATAAAATTTTGCCTTTTTATCAGCATAATGAGGCTTATGAAATGCATCACCCTTTGAATTCTCTGGCTCTATCTTAGTTTCTACATCAACTATCATCGGCTCATCTTTCTTACCACTATCCACAGGTATGGATGGGTCAGCCGTGCACTTCCTACTTCTAGTAGTAATGGAAAAATAATGACTATCAGTTTTTGGATTTTGGATGATGTTGCTCGAAACATTACCTAGTTGACGCTGGTTTAATGCCACCGATATCTGCCCAAACTGTTGCTCCAATTGTTTAATGACAGTCGAATGAGATTCTACTTTCTGACTTATTATAATTGTCTCAATAGTAGTTCCAACCTTAATTCCCTTACCTTGAGTTCCAAGAGTCTTAATTAGACCCTTGACCCTTGTCTCGAAAACCTTCCACCTCTCGATCCAAGTACTTAGCCTTTTGATCAGATTCATAATCGTCATGTCTAGGTATTTTGTCTTGTGTACCTATGGCATGCACCTTTTTTGCACCTCCAGCCATAATCTTTTTGGCTAGCAAGCCAATTTTTGTCCTCAACTATGCGACCTCTTGAGCTACAGATTCATCCAAAACCTGTTGTGCTACCGAGGCTCTAATAGCATACGTCTCAGAAGGTGTATCTGCCTCCTGAGTATGCCACCCTCCATTTGTCTTAGTGATACTATCTAAAATATCTGAAGCTTATTCCAACCTCAGACTCATAAATGCTCTTCCAGTAATAGTATCCGCTACAGCCTTTATATTGGTGTTCAAAGCACTATATAAGATTTCAAGTAAACTCCTACCACTCATCCTATGATTTGGAACATTCTGCAGCGTCTTCTAAAACCTTAGACATGTCTCGTAAAGTGCTTTAGAATGTAGTTGTCTGAAGTTATAAATCTCATCTTTTAACTGTAACATATTGGAGAGTGGGAAAAATCTCTCCAGAAATTGATTTCTCAACTCTTGCCAAGTAGTGATGGAACCTCGTGGTAACTCAGCCAACCATAAAGTCGCTTCTCCTGTTAGAGATAATGGAAA
Organism: Capsicum rhomboideum; assembly: GCA_031232105.1. Taxonomy (NCBI): domain Eukaryota; kingdom Viridiplantae; phylum Streptophyta; class Magnoliopsida; order Solanales; family Solanaceae; genus Capsicum; species Capsicum rhomboideum. Next base: position 71,930,976 of record CP124714.1, read on the forward strand.
CAATCTCAAACAAATATCCTCTTGGTCAACTCCAGGAAAATTATATGAAGTGTAGACGCCCACAAAGTTTATCATATGCATGTTCGAATCATCTGTAGGAAGACCGGCTAACACACCTTTCAAGTTTAGCAGGTGGATCATGGCACTTGTAATGTCAAACTTAGTTCATTGAGGTAACTCTGGTGGAATAATAGCACTAGTCTCAATCGGCTTGAAATAAGACACATCCTCTTCTTCGGTATCATCATAAACCGGCACATATGGTCTTTGAGGAGGTTGTTGCACCCACAGTATTTTTTGTCTCTCTTAAAGTACAACGAGACGTTGTGTTGCTTCTTGCATTCCTTGATGATCTTTATCCACTTGTCTAAAAGTTGCTTGCCTTGTATTTTCCTCAGCCGTCAATCGAGCAGTGATTTGTTTCGTAGTTTCATGACCAAATGGCTGAATTGGCTGGTTATGAATATCTCCTGCGGCTACGGGATTCTGAACTCCGTCGATATTCACCATTCTTCGATTTGCTCTCAGTGTTTGTTCTATCTCAGTATCAAATGGAATCAGGGGATTACCTTGACTCCTAGTGTAGGTAATACACCGATGTATGCCCTTAAAAGTACAGAAAAATAAAACCAATCAACTTCAACAAGCAAGATAATCAACTCTGTAACCGTACTCCCCGAAAACAATGCCAAAATTTGATGTCACCCAAAATATACCTCCAGAAAAGTATAACGTAGTCGTTGTATCAAATATAGAACCCAAATTAGTTGGGGTGGATCCCACAGGGAATAGGACAAAATTAGGTCGAGTGCTTGTCCGAGTAATTGTCAAGTAAGTAAAACTAGGGGATTTTTGTAAGCAAGTAGTAACAGTAATGATTGTTGATTACTGGATTTGTTATCAATATGAGAAATAAACTAGAACTGTTATCCCATTGATTTATTAACTCCATCGATTACATGTGCTGGCAAAACTGTCCCGCTCTGTTCCATGCAAAATCTAATAAGATATGTGTCACGCCTCGAATTCCAATGGGGCAGACTGGAACCCAAAGCCGAAAAGGCCCGAGAGAACCAACCTTCATTCATGCACACTCGTATGCATGTAATTAAATGAACAACACTCTATCTCATATGGCTACAAGATACCAATGGCGGAAGTCATGGATAAATATTTAAGAGATATGAGACTTGGCCGTTAGGTCCATCACATCAAAAGCATACATTCCTTACATCCCTTCATTTGTCCCACAATGTCTACAAAAGCATCTAACAGATACATAACAATTCCTAAAGTCGGGAAAAGTCCCCGCTTTATACAATATTTGTTACACAGTACCAAAATAATGTACACATGACTCAAAAAACCCCGAACCGAACTGGAGCTCACCAACACTTTGCAGATGATCCGTATACTACTGTGGAGGTCTACTAGTACCTGTGCCTCTACTAGTACCTGTACCTACAACAAGTAAGGTAAGTCCCCCAAGGGACGTCAGTACGAAGAATGTACTGAGTATTTAAGGCTATAAGAAACTGTATGAAACATAGGATCTCACATGGAATTAAACACAAGTGAATGAACATTATGGATAAATCACCGTTCTGTATATGTGTGGAACTATGTACATTACATTCATTACTTTTTTTGCTTTTACATTCATCATCATTACCATTCATCCAGCTGATCAGTGGGCCATAGTATAATATAATGACAATCCATAATTGCTAAAATTCAAAATACCTCCGGGCTACTCCTTTAAAGTCATTCAAAAGGTACCATAAGTTGATAATTGCATCCAAGAAGGGTATAGGGGTTTCAGGGATCAAAGAGAGACAAAAACATGCAAAATGGGGTCTTGGAGGGACCTATGGGTCACTTGTGCCCTTAGGTGGGTGACATGGGACCGCAGGTGCCCATCTGACCCTTTCTAAGTCCACCTGCATTGGCATCTGCGCCCGCAGGTGCCCCGCCCACGAGGGTTGGTGCTCGTTTCAGCCTCCAGGGGTCATTTTCGGGTCCTTTTTTGCCATGAATGGTACATGGTCATAATTAAGCTCCTATTTTCATATTTTAAGTTATCTTGGATGCCAAAAAACAACCATGCATTCACAACGCACATGACCATCACCAAAACTACATTTTCCTTTCAATACGTCACCCATTCCATGCACAATTTTCACAACAACAATTCCAAATGTTATACCCAACGAGAGATCAAGTTAGGGACATAAACACATCATAAATTTTGATATTTAATCCATCAAATTCACTTCCTTCAAGACCACAAGTCCACTTTCATGTTTACAAGGCAAAACCCTTTACCGATTAAGCAAACATAGACTGTTTCACATATAGTGAACTGTCCAATAATTTGAAAACATAACCATCATGATATACACAATATATCATGCATATAATATATTAAATCACAATATTAAACACTTACCCAAGATTGGAAAGTGATGATCTTGTCCAAAAGAGATGGTTGCTTTAGGGTTTGAATGAAGAGAGAATGTTGTGGAAAAATCTAGAAATTGCATTTGTGTTTATAATGAATAAAATCTGATTTTTGTGATTTATATAGTCCTTTGTAGTCATCATTAGCCACACTTAGTCAATAATTGATGGTTTACTTGGTCAAAGAAAGAATGGATCATTTTTCCATTTTGGGCCATGTTTTAAACTCAATTATTGGGCCTTTATTGAGCCCATTAACACATGTGAATTCAGCCCAACAAAATTAATGCATAATCCACCAACCATCTCATGTTTAAATAATTCCTTAAATGTTAAGGTAGTCTCATAGGTTCGGAAATGTATGAGGTGTTACATACTTCCCCCCGTAGAAACATTCGTCCTTGAATGTTTGTAACATTCTTCATGTTATCATATGCACATAATTCTTGTAAAGACTTACTTGTTATTTCTCCAATTTCGCGCCTTGAACTTTATCTGCCATTTGACACAAATACGGGTACTTCGACTTTATCATTTCTTCGATTTCCCATGTGACTTTTTTTACTTGTTGATTTCTCCAAAGTACTTTCACGGAAGCTACTTCTTTATTCCTTGACCTCTTCACTTGTCGATCTAGAATGACCATAGGTATCTCTTTCATAGGTGAGATCCTCCGTAACTTGTACCTCTTCAATGGGAGTAATACGAGATGGATCTCCTATACACTTTTGAAGCATCGAAACGTGAAACACTGGATAAACTGTGGAGAGTTCTTGGGGTATTTCAAATTCATACGCGACTTGACCAAATCTTCGAACAAGCTTATATGGAACGCTATATAAGGCAAACTTTCCTTTATTTTCAAATCTCATTACCCCTTTCATTGGTGACACTTCCAAGAATACCCAATCACGTATGGTAAATTCTAATTCCCTTCTTCTAACATCGTCATATGACTTGTGTCGACTTTGGGCCGTTTGTAGCCTCTGTTGTATCACCTTAACGTTCTCCATAGCTTGATAAACAAGATTTGGCCAAAGTAAGGCAGTTTTACCCGCTTCACTTCATCCAATTGGTGATCTACACTTCCTTCTATATAAAGCTTCATAAGATGCCATTTTGATACTTGAATGATAGCTGTTATTGTAGGTACATTCAATAAGAGGTAAATGATCATCCCAACTGCCTTTAAAATCTAACGTGAAAGCTCGTAGCATATCTTCAAGTGTTTGGATAGTACGTTCTGCTTGCCCATCTGTTTGAGGATGCAAAGTCGTACTAAAATTCACTTGGGTTCCTAAACTCTTCTGAACAACTTTCCAAAGGTGTACAGTAAATTGAGCTCCTCTGTCTGATATAAGAGAGATTGAAATCCCGAGTAGTCGAACTATCTTTTTAATATACATACTCGCATAATCTTCGGCTGCGTAGGTAGTCTTGACAGGTAAAAAGTGTACTAATTTGGTAAGCCTGTCCACTATCACCCTTATGGGATAAAATTTCTACAGTGTACGAGGTAAACCTGTGATGAAATCCATGTTAATCATGCCCCACTTCCAAACTGGAAGATTTATGCATTACATATAACCTCCAGGTTTCTGATGCTCTACTTTTACATGTTGACAATTCAGACAATGAGCTACAAATTCTGCAGTGTTCTTTTCATGTAACCTTACCAAGACATCTCTTCCAAATCATGGTACATTTTGATCACTCCCGGATGAATATAATATCTTGAATGATGTGCCTCTGTCATAATCCATCTCCTTAACTCATCCACATCAGGTACATATAATTTATTCTAACACTGACGTACTCCCCCTGCCGTAAGGTCAAATACCTTTGTCGAACCTTGTTGTACATTCTTTTTCAGCTTTGAAGATTCAAGAAGACGAACCCCTAAACTGGCTAGTTGATGTAAATCCTTGACTATACCTTGCTATTTCCGTCCACTGGCTATTAGTGCTTCCTACTGCTTTACGACTTAATGCATCGGCTACCATATTTGGTTTTCCCGATTATCGTCTTTTAGTAGTTCCAGCCAACTTCGCTATCTCCAGTTTAGGTCCTTCTGCTTAAAACTATACTGCAAACTTTCATGATCAGTATATATATCAATGTGAACCCCATCCAAATCACAACTGCTAGCTCAAGATCATGTGTGGGATAATTCCTCTCATGTGGTCGCACCTGTCGTGAGACATAGGCTATTATATTATGGTGCTGCATCAATACACATCCTAGGCCAACTCCCAAAGCATCACAATATACCGCATACTCTTTCGTGCCTTACAGAAGTACCAATACGTATGTAGTCATCAATTTATCCTTCATCTCTTGGAAACTCCTTTCACATGCATCATTCCACTGAAACCTGGTTGCCTTATGTGTTAGCTTTGTTAAAGGTGTAGAGATAGAAGAAAACCCTTCAATAAACCTTCGATAATAACCTACCAATCTAAGAAAACTACGAATCTCTCAACCCTTATTCCATTCATCTGACACAATATGACCCAAGAATGCTACAGATTTTAACCAAAATTCACACTTAGAGAACTTCGCATATTAACTTATGATCACGAAGAATTTGTAACACTTGTCGTTAGGGATTAGCATGGTCCTCTTGTGATCATGATTAAACCATAATATCATCTATAAACACGGTCACAAACACATCAAAAAATGGCTTGAACACCGTATTCATCAAATCCATACAAACAGCTAGTGCATTTGTTAGTCCAAATGACATAACTAAAAACTCATAATGACCATACCGTGATTGGAAAGCTGTCTTGGGTATATCCTTCTCCCTAACCCGTACTTAATAAGAACCCAATTTCAAGTCGATCTTTGAGAAACTTTTGGCACCTTGTAATTTCTCAAATAAATCATCAATTCTGTGGAGGGAATATTTATCCTTGATTGTTACCTTTTTCAGTTGCCGATAATACTCTCTTTCGTACAAATAACACTGGTGCACCCCAAGGGGACGTACTAGACCTTATGAATCCTTCTGGATATCAGTTTCCTTGCCTTAAGATAGGAAATAAATTTACCCCTTGGTACTCCAATATTACTCCACCATTCAAGGACGGTCTTTTGTAGGAGATGGAAATGTACCTTCTTAGCTCTAATCCACCGTGGCATAACAAGAAGCCAACCAACCCATACCCAATATAACATCCAAAATCTACCATTTCCAGCTCCATAAGATCAACCAGTGTATCATGATCACCAAAAGTTACTATGCAATTATGATTTACTCTCTTCACTATAATAAATTCACCAACAGGTGTAGATACTTCAAGTGGCTTGACTAATAATTCCGGTGTTCTTTGAATTATTTTTTTTTCTAGCAATCAATTGAGTAACATATGATAAGGTAGAACCCGGATCAATCAATACATATACATTATGTGGAAAAAAATGGATAATGTACTTGTACCTACATCGGGAGAAGCTTCTGAATTTTGCCGATCCGCTAGAGCGTAGGTACGATTCTGGGTACCACTAGAACCAAATGTCCCTCTAGCACCTCTACCACGACCAGTAGGTGGTACACCTGATGATGATAATGCAACGGCTGATCCCGTAGTTCGTGTCATACTACCCGTGCCCCTCTGTGGGCATCCTCTCATCTTGTAACCCAACATACCACACCAAAAGCAAACATTTGTCCCACGCTGACATTCACCTAAATGAAACCTTCCGCGGTGCTGACACGGCTGAGGAGGAAACCTCGATTGACTCATACTTCCTCATGCTTGATACCCCATTGTTCGTGAATCCTGAATCTTACTTCTTTGCCCAAACTGGTTGCTTCTAAACCCTTGGAATCGAGGTAGAACATTTGCTCTAGAATGAAGAAATGATTGTCTAGGCGGTCTGTTAAACACCCGAGACCTAAATTCTCCTTGGGATTCCATGAACTGTCCTATAGGTTTAGACCTCTTAGACGACCCTCGTTCAAACTCTTGTGCCATTCTCCTTTGCCTTTGATACCCCCTCTTGTTTGCAACAACTGGACCAACTTGTTCGTAATTTTGTGCAACGACTATCTGAGTCAACAAGTGCACCGAATTCCTTATATCCTACTCAGTAGCATTAACAGGTGTTTCGGCAGGGTCTTCTCTCCTTCTCGACTCTTCTAGAGTAGGAAAAGCAGAAGAAGCCCGCGATACAAATTCCGTTTCAGCCCCACCTTGACTAGCTTGGTCAGGTGGTGATTTACTAGTTCCTTCTCCGGCAAGCATGTCTACCTTCTTACCTTTGCCCCTACCTTGTCCTGTAATTGGCATTTTACTATACAGAAGAAAACCAACTTCAATGGTCAAATATGATTCCACCTACAACATTGGCTCTAATGCACGATCTAAGAAATAAAGAAAGGAAACAACTCCTAAATGTCCCGTAGCCTCCTACTTATAAATGTGGCGCGCAAAACATCCATAAGCAAGATTTTACTCAGATACGACTTTCTAGACACCCTTAGGACGACATGCTCTGATACCACTTTTGTCACGCCTTGAATTTCAATGGGGTGGACTGGCACCCGAAGCCGATAAGGCCCGAGAGAACCAACCTTCATTCATGTACACTCGTATGCATGTCATTAAATGAACAACACGCTATCGCATATGGCTACAATATACCAATGGCGGAAGTCATGGCTAAACATTCAAGAGATATGAGACTTGGTCGTTAGGTCCATCACATCAAAATCATACATTCCTTACATCCCTTCATTTGTCCCACAACGTCAACAAAAGCCTCTAATAGATACATAACCAATCCTAAAGATAGGACAAGTCCCCGCTTTATACAAGATTTGTTACATAGTACCAAAATAATGTACACATGACTCAAAAAGCCCCGAACCAAACTGGAGCTTACCAACACTTTGCAGATGATCTGTATCCTACTGTGAAGGTCCACTAGCACCTGTGCCTGCAGTAAGTAAGGTATTAGTACGAAGAATGTACTGAGTATGTAAGGCTATAAGAAACTGTATGAAACATAGGATCTCAGATAGAATCAAATACAAGTGAATGAGCATTATGGATAAATCACCGTTCTGTATATGTGTGGAACCATGTACATTACATTCATTACTTTCTTTGCTTTTACGTTCATTAGCATTACCATTCATCCAGCTGATCAGTGGGTCATAGTATAATATAATGTGTCATATCAACAATAATCCACCTTATCGGTGGGCCATAATATAATATAATATAATGTATCATATCAACAATCATCCACCTTATCGGTGGTCCATAATATAATATAATGTATCATATCAACAATCATCCACCTTATCAGTGGGCCATAATATAATATAATGTATTATATCAACAATCATCGGAATCGTCTCTAGCTGGGCTTTCACTTATTTGAGCTACCACCCGGCCTCTAAGAAATACAAAGTAACCAAAGTACAGATAAAGTAATTATAAAGTAACCATATATGCATTGCTTCTTTGAATTACTTCTTTCCTTTACTTTTGTGCAGTTGATACCTTTACTTGTGTGAGATTGATACATTGGTGGTTATGACATCATTATTTGAGCTTCGGAACATTAGTCAACGAATAAAATACATGTGAATCACAATTGGTCAATGAATAAGAAACATGTGAATAACAATATACGTCAAACCTGAATGAGATACTTTGGAACATTTCAAAATGGAACAAGTACGATAACGATGAGAGCAATAGGTACTGCCAAAGAATACGGGAAAGAGAAACCTTACATACCTTATCTTCCCAATATGAATACACTAATTCTATATGTGAATACAATAGTCCATCTCCTTCCTTACGTGTTACTCTACAACACAAATACATAACGGAGCTCACGTTAACAACGAACTACATTAAAAGTGCATATGACGATAATGAACTACGTGAATGCCATATAACATTATTTTACCCTCTTACAATAACATTTATTGAATCACCACATCCACCAAGACATCATAAACCAATAGCATTTCATACCAAGTTTATACTTTACACTTCCTCTTCAATACAATGTCACATTTACCTCACTACGTCACGTAAACACCTTTCACAACAACACATTAAAGACAATCAATAATTTCTACCATTTAAAATACTCCAGGATACTCCTTTGAAGTCATTCAAAAGGTGCCAAAAGTTTATAATTGCATCCTAGAAGGGTATAGGGGTTTGGGGGATCAAAGAGAGACAAAAACAAGCAAAACGGGGTCCTGGAGGGACCTGTGGGGTCACCTGTGCCTACATATGGGTGATATACAGCCGCAGGTGTCCATTTGGCACTGTCCAGGGGCACCTGCATTGGCATCTGCTCCCGCAGGTGCCCCGCCCGCGAGGGCGGGTGCCCGTTTCAGCCTTCGGGGGTCATTTTTGGGTCCTTTTTCTGCATGAATGGTCCATGGTAATAATTAAGCTCCTATTTTCATATTTTAAGTTATCTTGGATGCCAACAAACAACCATGGTTTCACAATGCACATGAACATCAGCAAAACTAAATTTTCTTTTCAATATGTCACCCATTCCGTGCATAATTTTCATAACAACAATTCCAAATGTTATACACAAAGAGAGATCAACTTAGGGAAATAAACACATCATACATGTTGATATTTAATCCATTAAATTCACTTCCTTCAAGACCACAAGTCCACTTTCAAGTTTACAAGGCAAAACCCTTTATCGATTAAGCAAGCATAGACTATTTCACACATAGTGAACTGTCCAACACTTTGCAAACATAACCATCATGATCTTCCCAATCTCTCATGCATATAATATATTAAATCATAACAGTAAACACTTACCCAAGCTTTCAAAGTGATGATCTTGTCCAAAAGATATGGTTGCCTTAGGGTTTGATTGAAGAGAGAATGTTATGGAAAAATCTAGAAATTGCATGTGTGTCTCTAATGAATAAAATATGATTTTTTTTCTTTATATAGTCCTTTGTATTCATCCTTAGCCACACATAGTCAATAATTGATGGTTTACTTGGTCAAAGAAAGAATGGATCATTTTTCCATTTTGGGCCATGTCTTTTGCTCAATTATTGGGCCTTTATTAAGCCCATTAACACATGTTAATTCATCCCAACAATATTAATGCATAATCCACCAACCATCTCATGGTTAAATAATTCCAGAAATGTTAAGGTAGTCTCATAGGTTTGGAAATGTATGGGGTGTTACAATATGTTCATCTAAATGTCTCTCGACCTTGGTTAGACGAATTTCACTCTTTTCCTCTCGGTCTCCGAGTGTCACACTACTAACCCTTGTTCTGGATCTCAGATAACTATCCTTGTTATGGCTCAAGTTATTAGATGAAGGTTGATATCTTTAAATCTCTATTGTTATTACCTTTTCCCAATCTTTACCTCTCTCTCGAGCAAGTTTAGAATACAGGCAAGTTTCTAACGTTTGAAACCATTAGAAGATCAATCACAATGAAAAAAATAACAATACATGCATCCACACTTGTTCAAAATTGCTTTGCACTTAACCCGTTTCATTAATTCCTCATGGTTCACACAACCCTGGTTGATGGGTTTAGCTACTCATGATTGTAAGAACACAAGAAAAATTCAATGATGAAAACATAATTGTAAACTCACAATAAGAAAAAACCCTCAGAAATCTCAATATGAATAAAACCCCTAGAATCGATGTTCCAAGATTACAAAATCAATAATGTATTTTTTTATCCTCAAAATAATGAAATAACCAACTAAAACTAATGTAGTGAATAACTCTTAAACATAGGACAATATAGGGGTATTTAAAGATATAACGTGAATCCTATCCTAAACAAAACAGGCGAACAGAGTCCGTACTTTTCCACAATACAGTGACTTGGTGTCATGGGACCAAGTCACGTCACTTGGGTCTCTACCATGAGAATCGGGCTTCTTCACAATATTCAAGAGTTTGACTCACGGTACTAACCTACCTGCCGTAGGTCGACTCACATGGTGTGAGTCCCTGCCGTGAGTCTCTCCTTCAGTTTTGACTTGGATCTTTTTCTTCTTCAGATGCTCCATCCAGTGCTTACTTCTTTCCTTCTTCTCCATTTTGCCGTCATAACCTATTTTCCTGCAATATAGTACAGAAAACACATCATACCTACCAAAGATACCCTTATAATTCAATTAAAATCCATGAAACCATGGCACATCAAGAACCCTTATAATCCAATTAAAATCCATGCGAAAGTCAAAAAAAAATAACATTAAACTTCTTAAGCATAATAAAAACTTATTACAATTTAATTAAACAAAATACAACAAGAAAAGTTCCTTCCACTAGGATCTAGTCTAAAAAGGTACAAAAGCTACTAAAAGAAATGGATTATGAAGAAGACTCAGCACCCACGATAAGAATAAGAAGATGGAAGCTATTGATGATCTGTACCCGCATCAAACAATGAATCCTGAACTGATCCTACAACAGGATATACCCCAAAAATGGTATATCAAGAGTAACATCAGTATAACCAGACTTACTAGAAAGCATCATCGGCCGACCCAAGTTAAATCACGTAACACAACATAAATATCTGAAATTAAGAATGTACTTATAAATTAACAATTCAGCTTGTATCTCTTAAAATCCCTCAAGTCACCACTCTCCTTCTTACTTCTCACTCTTTACTACACATCTATCACCTACTTAACCTATGGACTATTATCATATATTTAGTTAGAAACATCAAGGTGATTATAAACCATTCTAATCCTAATTCATACACGAAAATACTTGTTTGAGCACTACCTACATCGGGGAAACATGGGAGTTATTTTATGCACACTTGTTACACAACCCTATATCACTCTCTATTACATAACTCATAAAAATAATATGAGCACGTCATTTAATATCAACACTAAACCTATCATTTGTAAAACAAGAACGACCATGTAACACATGGCAATTATACCTTCACTTAGCCTTTCCTAAACCATTAATCAAATAAGACATAAAGCATAGAACAAATACGAATATGCAGTCATCCAATATCCATGATTTATAAATATTTAGCTCAACCTTGCCATAATAACATATTTATTAACTTCAACAATGCCAATTTAATTTAAGTATATCAATAGTCGGACCGCTTTGGATCCAATAACAATAGCAACATAACTCGGCTCACTCAAGGAATCAAACTAACAACCATAACATAACCTGGTTCACTCATGGAACTATAAAACTCACCAATATCATGTATACTCATACTATAGGTCTCATAAATGCCCACTATTGTCACGCCCCGAATTCCAACGAGGCGTGATTGGCACCCGAAGCCGATATGGCCCGAGAGAACTAATCTTTGCTCATGTACTCTCATATGTATGTTCGCGTATGCATATCATTTTATTTCATGTAATTAAATATCAATGGCGGAAGTCATGGCAATATGTGCAATATATGAAACTTGGCCGTTAGGGCCATTACATCAAAATGAATGTACATCTTTTACTTTCATCTCCCCACATATGTCTACAAGGCCTCTAACAGATACATGACCATGTGTACACAATATTTACAAAATGCCAAAATCTAATGAACCCATGTGACTTGGGAAGCCCCGAAGCAACTGGAGCTCACCAACAACCTGCGGATATCTCGTCGCCTACTGCGGAGATCTACTGACACCTGTGCCTGCAGCATGTAAGGTAAATCCCCCAAAAGGGGTCAGTACGAATAAAGTACTAAGTATGTAAGGCCATGTGAAACTCCAATAATACATAATTACTTCCAAGAAATTAAGCATAAGAGAATAATCAATATGGATATACCTCCGTCCAGAAATATGTGGAACCATGTTCATTACTTCTATTAGTCTGAATACTTGATCAATCAGTCGCATCATTATCACTTTCTTATAACCATCTTCATGTTTATTTACATCTATACACGTGAGGAATATATTCTCATCTCTTTACAACTAATTTTATTACTGTTCACTCAATTAGTTAGTACCGGGCCTCCACCTTTGGTGGGCTATAAGATATAAGTATAATACCGAACATCCACCTTTAGTGGGCTATCATATATAAATATAATACCGAACATCCACATTTAGTGGGCTATCATATATAAATATAATACCGGACATCCACATTTACTGGGCTATCATATATAAATATAATACCGGACATCCAGTTGATCAGTGGGCCATAGTCATATATATATCGTAATAATACCATAACATGATATTAGGATTGTTCCATCTTGAACTGACTGACACCCTTTGGATTGTGATCCATTCTCAATGTAACATATAGTAACCATATGTATATTAGTTCTCTACAAACCTTATACCCTTTAGATAGTTATCCATTCTCAATGAAACATAACATAAAGTAGCCATTGGTGCATTACTTCTTCACAATCTTATTTCCTTGACATAGCTAGGTGAGTGATACATTAGATATCATAACACTAAAGCTCACACTCATATACACATCTTCACTTATAGGGAATAATTATACTAACTTGCATATCGCCTCTTATTACTCTTATGAGACTGATACTTTTACTTGTGAGAGATTGACACAATGATAGTCACAACTTTCTAAGCTTTGGGACCAATAATCAATGAGTGAGAAACATGTGAATAAGAATTATTGGAAACATAACCTTCATGGAAATATAACACTATTGGAACCATTGGAACAATGACCAATGAACAAGATACATGAGTATAACCACTATTGAAACCTTGAAACATAACCTTATTGGACTTTTGGAACATTACTAATGAAGAGAAGACATGTGGATAACTCTATTGAAACTTTGGATCATGACATGATTGGAGTAATGTTATTCAAACTAAACATGTCCTCTTTACCTCCTTACTCTTGTTGAGATAGTTCTCTTATACTTTGCAACAATGTTATGACAGCTTAGTAACCTCAGTCAATGAATAAGAAATAAGTGAATCATAATTCATCTAGGAGTAGGAAACTTATTCCTGTTTGGAATAGAACACTTGTGGAACCTTAGGATAATGATCACTAAATACTACACATATGGATATCAACTGTTCACCAACCTGAGATGCAATCCCTTACAACATTTGGAACTCTTGACATCTTAGTCGATGAACGTGAGTCAACCAATGGACATGAGTCAATTAATGAACATAAGTCAACCAATGAACATGAGTCATATGATTCACCATTGACCAATGAATAAGGAACATATGAGTAACTCTAGCCAACTTTCGGATACGGAATACCTTAGGGCATTTCGGAATCGAATAAGTATTCTAACAATGTGAACATTTATGCTGCAGAGGGATATAGAAGAGTAACCTTACATACCTTATGTTCTCAATGTGAAAGTACAATCCTATATGTGATTACAATGATCCAGCTCCTTCCTTACGTCTTACTCTACATCACAAGTTCATAATAGAATTCTTGTTAACAACTATTCACCTTACAAACGCACAAGTGTCACAATGAGTTACGTGGCTGCTTTATAGCATCGTTTCATCCTTCACAACTCAACTCACTGCATTAACATGCCAACAGTATCATAACATACCACACATTGACCAATACATCACAACCCAATAACATTTCACACTACACTTACCCCTTACGTCCTTTCATTGTTATTCCGTCGCCATTACTCTTTCATAACAGCATGTGAACATTAATAAAAACTTAATACAGTCCAACATGCTTCATACGACACTTTAAAGTCATTAAAACGACATCACAAGTTCATAATTTCATCCATGAAGGGTATAGGGGTTTCGGGGGGCCAAAGGGATGCAAAAACAAGCAATTCGGAGTTCTGGGCCGATCCACTAAGCCACATGCGCCCGAAGGTGGATGACCTGCATCCGCAGGTGACCTTTGGCAGTATCCAGAGGCACCTGCGTTGGCACCTGCGCCTGCAGGTGCTTCGTCTGCGAGGGCGGGTGCCCGTTTTGGTCCGAAATGGTCTTTTTGGGGTCTTTTTATGCAATGAATGGTCCATGATCATAACCAAACTTATTTTAACATATTTTTTATCATATAACATTCCAACAACCAGCCATGGTCTCACAACAAACATAACATCACCAAAACGACACTTTACGGCCAATCCGCCACCAAAACCATAACCAATTTCACAATAGAAATTCCAAATATTATACACCGTGACCAAAAAAGTCAAGAATATAATCACATATCACATGGAAATATTGAATCCATCAAGTTTATTTCCTTCAAGATCACAAGTCCATGTTCAAGTTTTCAAGACAAAAATCATCCTCCGATTTAGCAAACACAAATTGTTTTACACGTAGTGACCTTCTCACTCTTCACCAACATAACCAACATGATATAAACCATATTCAATTCATAAAATATATTAAACCATGATAATATACACTTACCAAGCCTTGCTCCAAGGTGATCTTGACCAAAGGAATGAAGTCTTAGGGTTTGAGTTGAGAGAAAAATGTTGTAGAAATTTCCAACATTGGCATGAGAATTTTTGTTCAATAAAATCTGAGTTATTCCCCTTATATATTCCCCTAATGGTCCTTCTTGAACCACCCACTTGGTCCAATAATAATATAACAAATTGTCTCACAAGAATGGGTCAAAAAAATAGGTCAAATACCCCTTTTGGGCCATGTCTTCATTACTATTGGGCTTCATTTGGGTCCAAAACTTAAGCCCACAAATTTTAAATACATAAATCATCAAAGATCCCGTGTTTCACTATTTCCATAAATATTATGGGAATTAACTAGACTCAGAAACTTTTGGGGTGTTACAACTATCCATGACCTGTAGGGGATAAACTTAGTCCATGTACTAATAACCCAAACATCTAGTGTCTGTTACCCAACCTTATTCCAACATTCCCACCTTTATTCTTCTTGAGATTCTCCAATTCCATGAGGATAAACCTTTATCAGTAATATCATATTATCAACTCATGTCATATCATGCACAATCACAATATGAGATAATTAAACCACACTTTCACTTTAAAATAATCCTTTTTACACAATCTCATTTTAGGTGATCAAACAACTTGTAAATTAGTCCAACAAGTTAATATTCAACAGCATGCGTTGCAACAAGTAGACAAATAGGTAGGTAACATGCACACATAAAATGAATTGAGTTTTTAACTATAATTCAACCATCACCTACACCTTCCTACTACTGATAATGATCAGGGCAAAATAACATATAGAAATAAGTAACACACAGTACCTTAGAATGACATTTGGATAACCGATATTTTGAACACACATAACCCCTCTATTCTACACTGTGTTTACTTTCAACTTCTATCTTAACTCTACGTCCTATCCAAATCACAAAATCACCCCATTAAGCAAGGAATCTAGGCATTCATATTCACCATACTAACATCTGTCAATATAACCACAATACTCCACTATAACAACAATCTTTACTTACTAAATGCCAAATTATGCACAAGCAAAATGGAACAATATCAATAACATTACAACACCTTATTCAAGAAATTCCACCACTTTAGATAGCTCTAATCTACCAATTTTATCCATATAAACACCTTGCTCGCAGTCCTATGCATGGAATCTCCTTTCAATCTATATTATGCATACATTTTCTAACACAGGTTTTTGCTACTCAGTTAAACCTATACTACGTGGGCGGAGCAGCTGCTACTGGGGCATGAACATTAAATCCTTGCTAAAATCTATTGATTTTTATTGTGAAAACTGTAAGAAATATTGGGGTTTTCCCTCTTTAAGAGCACTCCCTCTTCTCCATTGGTCCAAAGCCTTGAGGGAACCCTAGTTTTTTTTTTGAATGAAGCACTATTCTAGTTTACAACTAAAAAGAAAAAGGTAATTAAAAACTTGAGTGGACTATTTCTCGGTGCCCTACTATAGCAGCCTGCATGTCGCTACCATGGTATCGTTATAGCAGGATAATTCCTACAATAGCAGGATAATGTTAGTCCACCCCAAGTTCTTCTACTCTGAATTTATTTAACTTAGTCTTTTACGAACCCTTTTTAAAGATATTAAAGAAATTCGCATACCCCATGCCCTTTAGATGCAGTAATTTTAGTAATGATGGAATGGGTCGATATAATCCCCATTTATATCATCTATAACTACACCACCTAAATGTGTTATCCATGACATATATAGAATCTTTACTAATTTGTTTGTAGAATTTTAAAGAATATGGGAGAAAAAGGCATTGGGTGTCATGGTCAGAAATTCGTATGCCTAAAGATGAAGGAGGTTTGGATTTTAGATCTTTTTTTGATGTATCCAAAGCTTTCGTTGTTAAGCTTCGGTGTACTTTTAAAACCAAAAAATCTATATGGACTACATTTCCGTGGAAAAAATATTGTAAGAGGCATTGTCCTTAAGTGGTTGAATGGGGAGGAGAGTCTCAGACTTGAAAATTCATGTTAGAATCCAGAGATTGTATATATCAAGAAATTTGGTGGAAACCAAATTGTGGTCATTGTATTTTATGGTTTGATAATTGGACACAATTAGGTGCACTGTATTACTATCTTTCTATCTCTTATCCTAATAATATTCTTTTGAAGAGGTTAAGCAGCTCATGATATAAGGATATTGGAATGAAAATCTTCTAAATCAGATGTTTCTCGAGGAAGTTTGTGCTCACATTCATAAGGTTATTAGGGTGGTAGAAGTCTTTGATACGAGGGATACAACTAGATGGATGTTAAGCAGTACTGGTAAATTCTCTTTTGGAAGTGCTTGGGAAGTGTTAGGACAAACAGGGGATAAACAAGAATTTTTTTTTGGAAAATATGGTTAAAGTGGTTCTTTTCAAATTCTCTTTCTTTCTTTGGAGATTGTGGAAAAAGAGAATCCCAATTGGAGAAATCCTTTTTTTTAGAGTAGTAGATGAGGTGAAGTTTTGTTTTTGTAATAGTTTAGTGCAAGAAACTATTAAGCATCTATTTGTAAACTGTCCTATGTCTCATAAACTTTGGACCACTTTTGATTTTGTTGCTGACATTCATAGACCTTTCATACAACTTAAAGACTCTAATTTTAAATAAGGGAATGGTGATTGTGTAGCTAAGTTCAAGCCTTTTATAAGGCTATTCCAGCTTTTATCACTTTGACAAATTTGGAAATGGAGGAACACTATATATCATGGTGCGAAGATTTATTTTCAGATTATGATGATGGATATTAATAGTAATTTACATCATTTAGCCATTATTTGTTATCCTTGGTTGCAAAGTATTCCTTCTACTTGGCCACATATGATTTATTTCTTTCATGAATATACTCCAAATATTGATTGGAAGATTTTATGTTGGAGACCACCTTCTTTGGGAGTTTAAAAGTGTAACTCTGATAGACAAGTTAAAGAAAATAATGGCCCTAGTGTTGGGGACTTTTGTATTAGAGATGATGAAGGGGAATAGGTTCATTCATAATCAATTGTATTAGGGAAAAAACTAGATTTAAACACTGAAACAGTACCGTTGAGGAGGGTATTAGAATATTGCATTCAAAATTAATTACTCTCTTTGATTATGTAAACTGATTCTTTAACTATTAAAAATGTTCTTGATGGGATTTGGGAGGTGGCCTAAAGAATTTCCATATAGGTGAAGAGAATTAAGGTGCTGACAATAAATATGGATGTGAGGGTGGAGCATATTTTCAGGGAGGGCAACGCCCTTGCTGATTCTCTAGCTAATCAAGTTTTCTTTTTTGCAGGGACAAACGATATTTTGTATACAAGTTTTTAGGATCTACTATCAATTGAAAGCATTGCTAATATTATTCAAAGAACAGACCCCTAACCTCAGAATTAGAAATTATCAGAATAGGGGTTTCACCATAAACAATTAAACAATCCGAAGCCAACAATCAAGAAAGTAGTTCATTTTAGCATAGAAATGATTAAACAAGCTTCAAAAATGATAAATTTCAAAAAAACAGAAGGTTTTAGCTAATAAATTTGGAATGTGTTTGACGAGAGTTTAAGATTATCAATCTATTTCTTAGCATCATAGACTCAAATATGAGAGATGAAGCTCTATTTCCTTGTTTCCATGAAGTGGTATTAGTCTTTTTAAGGCTTAACTTGCAGGGAAGAAGGAATAGGAGTGAGATCATGTCATATTAGGTTGGTTTCTTGAAGAAAAGTGGGAATTTATGCACTTATCTTCTATGATGCAGCTCAAATATGGGATAATCGAAGAGAAGAAGTCTTTAGTGGAATTGATCTCATGGCACTTGTAAGAATATTGAGTGTCCTTTGTGAATCAATCCAACTCGGTTATTATCTATCATCATTCCACCCAAGATATCTAGGCTTAAATCCTTTTCGATAGAGATGAAACATAGTTGTATCTAGCTTAAAAAACTACATGCACTTGCTTAGCTTACACGGACACCTAATCAACCCATGACTTTGAAAACAATCAAGTGACATTGCATGCTCGATAAAATATTTAACACTATCAACAAATTCATAGCTCATACCCCACAAATTTCATTAATCATATCATATATCCACAAACAATGATTCATCTATAAAAATATAGATATTTAATTATAAATTAGATCACCAATAAATTTAGATTAATTAAATTATGTTTATAATTAATTTTATTATTTAATGATTAAAAAAATAAATTTTGTTATTTAATGATTATTATACATTGAGTATTTATTAATTAATGATTAAAATTAGATATGATTATGTAATGGTCAATTGTAACTAATCAAACATCACCCTCCAAAATCATTGCTATGAAATTCTTGTAGTTATTGAATTATGGTTATGAAATTCAAATAATTATTAAATTATTTATCTAAATATACAAATTTTCATCATTACACAATATCAACAACGTGACAATATCAAGAACCTAAACTAACAACTTAACAATATAAAGAACCTAAATTAAAGAAATTTAAAAATTCCAAATTAACTAGCACATTATATTGACAAGGAACATTAAATATGGACAATTATGTAAATAAATAAAACAAAATACATTACTACAGATTTTTTGGATATAATGAATTCTACCTAAAATCATCAAGTTCATATAAATTTAAGCTAAAATCATCACAAAATTAAAGTGGTTTCCAAGTTATAAAGTTCATACAAATTAAAGTCATCAAGTTTATACAAATTCAACCTAAAATCATCACTAATTTAACCTAGATCATTTACAAATTAAAGTTCAATACACTAACCTAAACCATTCATAAATTCAAGTTCAACACACTAAGCTAAATCATTCACAAATTCAAGTTTAATACACTAACCTAAATTATTCACAAATTCAAGTTTAAGCACTAACCTAAAGCATTCATAAATTCAAATTCAATACATAAACCTAAATCTATCACAAATTCAAGTTCAAGCACTAACCTACAACATTCACAAATTCAAGTTTAAATCACTAACATTAACCTAAAATTAATGGATAAAAGATAATCTAAATTAACATTCAACCTAAACTTTTACAATGACAATGTAATTGAATAAGTTAGAAACTCTAAGCTTTAATTTTTAGGGAAAAAAGGAGGGAGAGGCACTGAAGATGTGGAGGACACTGACAGTGGAGGTGGAGACGACTTGGATAGACAATATTGAGGCAACGGTGGTTGAGGAGTCAGGTGGCAGCAATGGAGGGAAGAAGAGAGAAGAAGAGAAAAAGATTGAGCAAATGAGGAAATTAAGCCCGTCTGTATCAATTTTACTTTGAAATATTTCTAGAAAAAAGTGAAAAATTCTCATAGCCAAACGGTCTCTTAGAGAAGCTCGTCACAATTGAGGAGATCTTGATAAATCAACATGTCACGCCCCAAAATCCTACGAGGCGTGATTGGCACCAAAGCAAATATGGCCCGAGAGAACCAATCTTTACTTCTGTACATTCGTATGCATATCCTCGTATGAATCTTATTATACCTCATGCAACTATGCGGAAGTCATGAACATGGAAACATATGCCATATCTATATATAGATTAAACTTGGCCATTAGGGCCATCAAGTCAACACGGACATTCATCTCTTACATTCACATACCCATATACGTCTACAAAAGCCTCTAACTGATACATTAACAAGACCATCTAAAAGTAGGGACAAGTCCCCACTTTATACAACATTTACAACATCAAAACAACTGTACAACTATGACTCGAAAAGTCCCGAAGCAACGGGGGCTCACCAAAGATCCGTAAATACTGTCAACCTACAGTGGAGGTCTACTAGTACCTGCACCTGCAAAATGTAAGGTAAGTCTCCCGAGGGGGTCAGTATAAAGAATGTACTGAGTATGTAAGGCTCATAAGAAACTGCATCATATATGAGAATGTCAATGGAATAAAATATGAGAGAATATTCAGTGTGGATAAACCATCATTTTAAATGTGGAAACATGTATATCGCTTCTGTTATTGTTATTTTAGGTCTCTCATTTACATCCTTATTGTTCAAAGAATATCTTCCAAACACATCTTCACTCAAGGGAATTTTCCTTCACTCAAGAGATTCTTCTCCTCTTTTCAAGAGATTCTTCTATTCAAGGGATTCTTATATTCACGAGATTCTTCTATTCAAGAGATTCTTTTATTCAAGAGTTTTGGATTAGTAATATAACGTACATCCACTCTATTGGTGGGAGAACATACATCCACTCTATGGTGGGAGAACATACATCCACTCAATTGGTGGGAGAATATACATCCACTCTATGGTGGGAGAACATACATCCACTCTATGGTGGGAGAACATACATCCACTCTATGGTGGGAGAACATGCATCCACTCTTTGGTGGGTGAAATATTATACATATCTTTCTTCATTTCTTACTTGGGAGAGATTGATTCATTCGCTTATGAGAGATTGATATAATGATAGTCATAACATTATGAAACATGGAGCATAACATTCTAGAAACTTTAGAATTATACTATTGCTGGAACTTTGGAATCGTGTCCACCCCACATTTATGATTTTCCTACACTTTTGCACCCAACAAACATATGTAACTTAATCTCTTTCGTTTAAGGGATTGGTATATTTGCTTGCACATTACTCCCTTCATTACCCATATGAGATTGGTACAAAGATAATCATAATATTATTATACTTTGGAACATAACATGATTGGAAAATGCTTTTCAGGAATAAATAGATTCTCTCTACATCTTACCCTCTTTGAGATAGTTCTTTTAGAAATTACAACATTAGGATAGCTTAAGAACTTCAGTCAATGAATAAGAGATAAGTGAATCATACTTCGTCTAAGAATAGGACACATATGAATAATAATAATATATCTCAACCTGAACTGGAATACTTTAGAACACTTCGAACATGAGTAAGTACCATAATAAGGTGAATACGCTATGCTGCAGAAAGGTACAGAAAGAGTAACCTTACATACCTTTACTTCCAAGTATGAGTACACGAGTCAATATATAAACACAACAGTCCAGCTCCTTCCTTATGTTTCACTCTACAACACAAGTTCATAATGGAACTATAGTTAACAACCATTTACCGTACAAGTGTACAAATTGACAATGAGCTATATGACTGCCGTATAACATCATGTCACTCTTTAAAATACAATTCGCTGCATTCTCATTTCAACGACACCATAACATTAAACACATTGACCAAGGTATCATACATTAATAGCATTTCACACCACACTTACCCTTTACGCTTCCTTATTATCATTCCGTCACAATTACCTTATCAACTTGTCGTATAACAACTTATGAACAAAAATACATACTTAAAATAGTCCAACATGCCTCCATACTCCCCTTTAAAGTCACTAAAATGGCATCACAAGTTGTTAATTACATCCAAAAAGGGTATAGGGGCCTTCGGGGATCAACTAGAGACGAAAACACACAAAACCAATTCTGGGACTGACCTGCGCTGCCACCTGTCCCCGAAAGTGGTTGAGGTGTGCGCGCAGGTGACCTTTGGAAGCAGCCAGAGGCACCTGCATTGGTATCTGCGCCCGCAGGTGCCCTCGTCTGCGAGGGCCGATGCCCTTTATTTTTGAAATGGTCTCTTTTAGGTCTTTTCATGCAATGAATGGTCCATGATCATAACCAAACTTATTTTAACATATTTTTGATCATATTATATGCCAAAAATCATCCATAGTCTCACAACACACATAAACATCACCAAAACGTCACTTTCTTTTCAATCCGTCACCAAATCCATACCCAAATTTACAACAACAACTCCAAACATTATACACAAGGATAAAACAAGGCAAGACTATAATCACATATCACATGTCAATATTGAATCTATCAAGTTCACTTCCTTCAAGACCACAAGTCTATGTTCAATTTTACAAGGCAAAACCATCCGCCGATTTAGCAAACACAAATTGTTTTACACATAGTGAACTTCTCACACTTCACCAACATAACCAACATGATATAAACCATCTTCCATGCATAAAATATATTAAAACATAACAAGATACACTTACCAAGTCTTGCAAGATGATGAGCTTGGTCCAAGGGATGAAGGTCTAGGGTTTGTATGAGATAAGGATGTGTTGAGAAAATTCTAAAAAAGGCATGGGTGCAACAAATGAATAAAATCTGATTTTCCCTAATATATATAGTCCCCTAATGGTCCTTTATTTACCAAACACTTGGTCCAATCATAATATAACAACTTGGTCTTTCAAGAATGGGTCAAGAATGGGTCATTATGCCCTTTTTGGGCCATGTCTTCATGCTAATTTTTGGCCTCATCTAGCTCATTAACAAATTGTTAATTGAGCCCACCAATTTAATGAATAATTCCTCATTTCTCATATATATATATATATATATGTCCCTCAAGTCACTCTTATCCATCTCTTGGCATTAAATGCATGGTTGATTAGTCAAATGGAAAATTGGATCATTTTTTGCCCCATTGGGCCAAGTCTTTCTTATGATCTTTGGGCCTCATTTGGCCCAATGGCTCAAGACTCATATAAGCCCTAACAAATAATTGCATAATTCTTCAAATCTCTCATGTTTAATTAATTTCCTAAATGTACACGTAGTCGTATAGGTTATACAACATACGAGGTGTTACATCTCCCACGAGGGTCTAATCCCATGTACTAGGCCCAATATCTGTTACCTCATCAATAACATTACAAAATACATACTTTTGGCTCTCAACACTTACGTAAACATTGTTCAACGTCATCAAGTAGAGTTTGATAGGTACGGGGTGTTACATTCTTCCCCCCTTAGGAACATTCGTCCTCGAATGTTGACATCATCGTCTCATGTGCAACAATTTCACTTCTATATTAGCGTCTCTATACATATACCCTCATAGATACTTGCTTATTCTTTCCCCATTTCCCCCTTGTGAACTTTTCCTTCCATTTGAAATGAATATGGATACTGTGATTTCATCATTTCTTCAGTTTCCCAAGTGACCTCTTCGACTTGTTGATCTAGAATAACAACAAGCAACTCTTCCTAGTGAAATCCTCTATTATTTGTATATTTTCAAAGGGAACAATATGAAATAGAACTCTTTATGCACTTCCGGCAATTTCACATATCACATTGTATAGGGCCATTTTGCCCTTTCTTTCCCAATCCCATTATCCCTTTCATTACTAACACTCTTAAGAGCACTTAATCATCTATAATCACAAACATCTACTATACCATTACGATATGTGTCTTTAACTCTAATAACTTCACCAACAGGTGGAAATACTTCAATCAACTTAGCTAATAACCCTGGTGTCCCATTATATTTTGCAGTAATCGAGGGAGTAGCATATAATAGGGTAAAGCTTGGATCAATTAGTACATATAAATCATGAGAAAATATGGTAATGTACCTATACCTTCATCAGGAGGTGCCTCCTCATTCTGTCGGTCCACTAGCGCATAGGTGCGATTTTGAGTTCCACTGGAACTGGCTGCTCCTCTGGCACCTCTACCATGACCAGAAGACTGTACACTAGCCACTGATGCCACAACGGCTGATCCTGTAGGTCATGTCATACTATTCATGGGCCTCTATGGTCACTCTCTCATCATGTGTCCTGGCCTACTACACAAAAAGCAAACATTCGTACCAACATTCTCCAGAATGAAATCTCCCACAGCGCTGGCATAGCTAACGAGACAATCTTATTGCCTGTGATCCATGAGTCCCACTAATCTGTCCAAATTATCTACCTCTAAACCCTCAGAATTGAGAGTGTGTTCCTGCTGTGGAATATGAGAGTGATGGTCTAGGTGGTCGAGAAAACATCAAAGTCCTCGATTCTCCTTGGGACATTATAGATTGCCCCATAGGTCTAGCCTTTTTTGATGGACTTTCCTCAGATTTCTCTGTCCTTCTTCTTTGCCTCTGGTCCTCCATTTTCTGTGCAAAGGCCTAAATTCTGGCGATGTCCATATCTTTGTTCAATGCTGCAATAGTACAGTCTCATACCGAATATGGCTCTAACCTGTCCATATATCTATGGACTCTATCTGTCATGGTAGCTACTACATTTGGAGCATATCTAGCCAAGGAATTAAACTGCAAACTGTACTCTCTGACACTCATATTTCCTTGACACAAATGTAGAAATTGGTCTGCACATGCCTCTCGAATCTCATATGGGAGGTAATGATCAAGGAATGCCATTTTAAATTCTTCCCAACCAGCTGGAGTGCATCAATACCCCTTGATCTTTTCCAGTCCTCATACCACAAGATAGCCTCGTCCTTCAGTCTATAAGTTGCTAGCTCAACTGTTTCTACACCTGTTACGTGCATCACCTCTAATGCTCTTTGAACTTGGTCCACAAAATCCCGTGGATCTGCTTACGGATCTGACCCTGTGAATATGGGAGGGTCTAATTTTAGAAAGTCCTGTGTACGCCGACTAGCTGTGTTATCTTCATTTACCATTGGACCAGTTCGTCCTTATGCTTGTGTAGCCACTAACTGGGTCAACATATGTACTGCATTTCTCAAATCCTGATCAGTGGCATTCATAGGCGGTTCTGCAGGTACTTCTCTACCTCTTAGCTCTTCTGGAGATGGAAAAGTAGAGGAAGACTATGATGCAATTTTTGTATCAGCTCTACCTTGACTAGCTTGGTCAAGTGGTGATTTACTCATTCCTTCATCGACAGGTATATCTACCTGCTTATCTTTGCCTTTACCTCTTCTTGTGTTTGGCATTTTGCTATACCAAAGAAAAATAATTACCATGGTCAGATATAATTCAACTTACAACACTGGCTCTATTGCACGATCTAGAAGTGAAGAAAAGAAACAACATCCTAAATATTCTGTAGCCTCCTACGTATAAATGTGGTGCACAACAAATTGATAAGTAAGACTCTACTTAGACACGGCTTTGTAGACACCCTTAGAACAACCTGCTCTAATACCACTTTTGTCACGCCCCGAAATCCTAGGAGGCGTGATTGGCACCCAAAGCCGATATGGACCAAGAGAACCAATCTTTACTTTTGTACATTCGTATGCATATCCTCGTATGAATCTTATTATACCTCATGCAACTATGCGGAAGTCATGAACATAGAAACATATGTCATATCTATATATAGATGAAACTTGGCCGTTAGGGCCATCAAGTCAAAATGGACATGCATCTCTTACATTCATATACCCACATACGTCTACAAAAGCCTCTAACTGATACATTTACAAGACCATCTAAAATTTGGGACAAGTCCCCGCTTTATACAACATTTACAACGTCAAAACAATTGTACAACTGTGACTCGGAAAGTCCCGAAGCAACGGGGGCTCACCAAAGATCCGCAAATACTGTCAACCTACAGTGGAGGTCTACTAGTGCCTGCACCTGCAACATGTAGGGTAAGTCCCCCGAGGGGGTCAGTACGAAGAATGTACTGAGTATGTAAGGCTCATAAGAAACTACATTATACATAAGAATGTCAATGGAATAAAATATGAGAGAATATTCAGTGTGGATAAACCATCATTTTAAATGTGGAAACATGTATATCGCTTTTCTTATTGTTATTTTAGGTCACTCATTTACATCCTTATTGTTCATAGAATATCTTTCATACACATCTTCACTTAAGGGAATTTTCGTTCACTCAAGAGATTCTTCTCCTCTTTTCAAGAGATTCTTCTATTCA
Organism: Capsicum rhomboideum; assembly: GCA_031232105.1. Lineage (NCBI taxonomy): Eukaryota > Viridiplantae > Streptophyta > Magnoliopsida > Solanales > Solanaceae > Capsicum > Capsicum rhomboideum. The sequence continues at coordinate 71,957,648 of CP124714.1, forward strand.
AGGGATTCTTATATTCACGCGATTCTTCTATTCAAGAGATTCTTTTATTCAAGAGTTTTGGATTAGTAATATAACGTACATCCACTCTATTGGTGGGAGAACATACATCCACTCTATGGTGGGAGAACATACATCCACTGTATTGGTGGGAGAACATACATCCACTCTATGGTGGGAGAACATACATCCACTCTTTGGTGGGTGAAATATTATACACATCTTTCTTCATTTCTTACTTGGGAGAGATTGATTCATTCGCTTATGAGAGATTGATATAATGATAGTTATAACATTATGAAACTTGGAGCGTAACATTCTAGAAACTTTAGTCATAATATTGCTGGAACTTTGGAATCGTGTCCACCCCACATCTATGATTTTCCTGCACTTTGCACCCCACAAACATACGTAACTTAATCTCTTTCTTTTGAGGGATTGGTATATTTGCTTGCACATTACTCCCTTCATTACCCATATGAGATTGGTACAAAGATAATCATAATATTATTATACTTTGGAACATAACATGATTGGAAAATGCTTTTCAGGAATAAATAGATTCTCTCTACATCTTACCCTCTTTGAGATAGTTCTTTTAGAAATTACAACATTAGGATAGCTTAAGAACTTCAGTCAATGAATAAGAGATAAGTGAATCATACTTCATCTAAGAATAGGACACATATGAATAACAATATATCTCAACCTGAACTGGAATACTTTAGAACACTTCGTACATGAGTAAGTACCATAATAAGGTGAATACGCTATGCTGCAGAAAGGTACGAAAAGAGTAACCTTACATACCTTCACTTTCAAGTATGAGTACACAAGTCTATATATAAACACAACAGCCCATCTCCTTCCTTATGTTTCACTCTACAACACAAGTTCATAATGGAACTATAGTTAACAACCATTTACCGTACAAGTGTACAAAACGACAATGAGCTATATGACTGCCGTATAACATCATGTCACTCTTTACAATACAATCTGCTGCATTCTCATACCAACGACACCATAACATTCCACACATTGACCAAGATATCATACATTAATAGCATTTCACACCACACTTACCCTTTACGCTTCCTTATTATCATTCCGTCACAATTACCTTATCAACTTGTCGTATAACAACTTATGAACAAAAATACATACTTAAAATAGTCCAACATGCCTCCATTCGTCCCTTTAAATTCACTAAAATGGCATCACAAGTTGTTAATTACATCCAAAAAGGGTATAGGGGCCTTCGGGGATCAACTAGAGACGAAAACACACAAAACCAATTTTGGGACTGACCTGCGCTGCCACTTGCACCCACAGGTGGCTGAGTTTTGTGTTCAGGTGACCTTTGGCAGCAGCCAGAGGCACCTGCGTTGGCATCTGCGCCCGCAGGTGCCCTCATCTGCGGGGGCGGATGCCCATTTCGGTCCGAAATGGTCTCTTTTGGGTATTTTCATGCAATGAACGGTCCATGATCATAAAAAAACTTATTTTAACATATTTTTGATCATCTTATATGCCAAAAATCATCCATGGTCTCACAACACACATAAACATCACCAAAACGTCACTTTCTTTTCAATCCGTCACCAAATCCATACCCAAATTTACAACAACAACTCCAAACATTATACACAAGGATAAAACAAGGAAAGACTATAATAACATCTCACATGTCACTATTGAATCCATCAAGTTCACTTACTTCAATACCACAAGTCTATGTTCAAGTTTACAAGGCAAAACCATCCTCCGATTTAGCAAACACAAATTGTTTTATACATAGTAAACTTCTCACACTTCACCAACATAACCAACATAATATAAACCATATTCCATGCATAAAATATATTAAAACATAACAATATACACTTACCAAGTCTTGCAAGATGATGAGCTTGGTCCAAGGGATGAAGGTCTAGGGTTTGTATGAGATAAAGATGTGTTGAGAAAATTCTAAAAAAGGCATGGGTGTAACAAATGAATAAAATATAGTTTTCCCTCATATATATAGTCCCATAATGGTCCTTTATTTACCAAACACTTGGTCCAATCATACTATAACAACTTGGTCTTTCAAGAATGGGTCATTATGCCCTTTTTGGGCCATGTCTTCACGCTAATTTTTGGCCTCATTTAGCTCATTAACAAATTGTTAATTGAGACCACCAATTTAATGAATAATTCCTCATTCCTCATATATATATATATATATATATATATATATATATTTCCCTCAAGTCACTCTTATCCATCTCTTGGCATTAAATGCATGGTTGATTAGTCATATGGAAAATTGGATCATGTTTTACCCCATTAGGCCAAGTCTTTCTTATGATCTTTGGGCCTTATTTGGCCCAATGGCTCAAGACTCATATAAGCCCTAACAAATAATTGCATAATTCTTCAAATCTCCCATGTTTAATTAATTCCCTAAATGTACACGTAGTCGTATAGGTTATACAACATACGAGGTGTTACACCTCCCACGAGGGTCTAATCCCATGTACTAGGCCCAATATCCGTTACCTTATCAATAACATTACAACATACATATTTTTGGCTCTCGACTCTTATGTAAACATTGTTCAACATCGTCAAGTAGAGTTTGATAGGTACGGGGTGTTAAACAACATGATAATATACTAGCCTTTTTATTTCTCCGTCTAAAAGATAGAATGAAAAGACACTTTAATGAAGGCTCAAAAAAAAGTGAAACATTAAACTTTTTATAAATGCAGCACCGCCATCCTATTAAAGAAGTGAGAAATGCATATTTCCTTTTCTTCTACCACCTCTCACTTCCACCGCCATTGCCATTGTTGGATCACCAATCCTCAAAATATTCTCTACATCAGAGTTTTTGGCACCGGCCAACCATGACAAAGGTATTTTTGAAAAACCCAACAACTGTCCATTTGACATAGCCATTGTATCGACCCTTTCCATTGTTATGATATAGCTTAGTGTGTTAAAATTTGGGCTAAGATTCTCCCCAAATGAATTGTTAAAAATTTTAAGCTAGGCTAGTCTTGGACGAATTCAAAGTGTGGTGAGTTCTAGGTGAATCCGGTAATGCATAGGTTGATGATCATATGATGTAAGACAATAATTTTTTAGCTAAGAGGTTAAGAAATTTGTAGAAACTTTCAAAATTGAATTTGGGTTAGTAGAACTACGGAGATAGAATTTGACGTAAATGGGTTAGTTTGGAATGTTGAAATTTGGGAATGTGTTGTAAAATTAGCAAAACATTGGGACTGCCCATACATTCTATCTCGTCTACGCCACTATAGCAGGAAGCAGGCTGTGACTACGTGTCTGTTATAGCAGGAATTTTCCTGCTTTAGTGAAAGTCAATAATGGTCAGTCCCACTATAGCGAGGCTGCTATACCGAGAATTGGGCTGCAATAGCAGGCTATGTGAATTAAATAGCAGTTTTTAGACTTAGAACAATATTTATAGTACAAGCTCATTTAAGGATAAAGAAGTGTGATTTAGGGCGAATATCACCAGTTTCCAACCATATTTCATCATTGAGGTAAGTTAATCCAACTATTTAACTAGTTTTTCGTTAATTAATTCCTAATATCTCTAGTTTTTGGTCATGGTGGAGGAATTAACTTAACCTAGGTGGATATTCTGGTGCAAATTAGTAAAAAAGGGTGTAAAGCCTTAGGTTTTAGCCAAGGGTTGATAGGCTTTGATTATATTGCTACAATTCACTCTTGTAAGTGTTAAAATGATAGAATTAAAGGGGGATAAAGGTAGAAAACTTTTTGAAAATATTTCATGAAATTGACCTTGGGTTTATGGAATTAGGTTATAATCCTTAAAATTGTTAGATCATTGTTTGATTAGTTCTTATTATATTGCTTTTAGATAGAAAACAAGTTGAAGCTTCAAGAAAAGGCAAGGATCAATTTCGTTAGAGCATTGTAGGGCTTGGATTGAGGTACGTGATGGTTGAATTGGAGTTAAAGAATCAAGATGATTTATGTGTGCAGCTTAACTGCCTATTTGTCTACTTGTTTCAATGCATGCAATTAAATGTTGAACTTGTTGAATGTATATACAAGTTGGTTTTGATCACCTGAAATGAGATTATGTAAAAAGGGCATGTTTTAATTTGTAAATATGGTTGAATTATCTAATTATGTGATTGCGAATACTATGGCATTGTTTGATATTATGAGATGAACCAGTAAAAGCAGATCATCACAAAATTGGTGGATTGTAAGGAGTATAAGGGTGGAGACGTTGGAATAAGGGTGGAATAACACTTGTTTTGGGATAAGGAGGCAGCTATTGGTTGTCTATATTATTTGGTACATGGACTGAGCTCGTCCCCTATAGGTTATGGCCAGGCATTTATAAAACTCTTAGCATGTGTGCACATGGTATTGGAGAACTTAACAATTTCTTGAGCGAACTGAATTACATTGTTATTTGATATTTTTGGATCCTTGTGTGGTTCGGGATATTAATATAGTAGTCAAACTAAGTTAATATTGGTGAAGATCAATAAAGAGGTATTGTGACAAGGTTGAGTTGTCTGTTTTTATGAGTCATGGTAGTTGAATTGACTGAATTGTGCTTGTAAATGCTTTCCTTATCTACTTGATATCTTATTTCATGTGAATTTGTGAAGGAAAGACAAATTGAATGGATAATTGCTAATATTACATGGTTAGTTCTTATTCAAAAATTATTGGCTGATTGTTCACATTATTAAGTTGAGTTGGCTTATGACCATACCAGTACATAGTGGTTTTGTATTAATACTAGCCTAAGCTTTTCTTTTTGTTGAATGCAGAGCATATTCCAGCGGCTAAGATGAGACCTCATCTATAGGCAGTGACCGATTTATGATCTAAGGGTGTGCATCATATTCCGATCAGTAATGGATCTTTCCTACATTATGTTCTTATCCATTTCATTCGGACATAGACACAGACAGTTTTTTAGTAATTTCTAGTTTCTGGGTTATACCCATTGATTGTCTTATTTAGATGTTCTAGTATGATGACCTTCAATTAATGGGGGTATTTTAGACTTATTGATATTATTCTTCACTATTTTATTTGAACTATTTCAGATATTGGCTATTAAAATAAAATTTCTTCCATTAGCATTAAAAATTATTAATTGTTGATCGTGGTTATTCGGGATAGATTGTTCTCCCATCAAATGGTTAGTGTGGGTACCACTCACGACGGGGCTTAGGTTGTGACAAAGTTGGTATTAAAGCCCTAGTTTCATTGATCTCATCATACTAGTATGAGTCTAGTAGTCTTATGAAATGATACACAAATGTCTGTACTTTTCTTGGAGAGGCTACAGGATTTTATGGAAACTTCAGTATTTTCATTCTTTAATGTTATGACTTGATTCCAATTAGTATTTGAGGATCCAAATTGTTATCTGACCTCTTCATTGTATTATTCCGCAAACGGTGAATACAAAAGTAAATAGAGTTAGAGTAGGAGCTCTTGCACCAGTTGTTCCGACCATGGAGCCCACAACCAGAGGTAGAGTATGGGCGTGTGGTAGATGAATAGGAAGAGGTAGGACAGTACCCAATAGGGGTGGATCTCAGGCTATAAATAATCTATCTAGGTAGAGATCTAAGTTACCTCACCCACCTGAGGATCATCGCGACAAGGTCATGAATAAGGAGATTCCAAAATAAGAGGGGGTCGTACCAGTTTTGAGAGGTGTAGCCCCTCTTAAGTTATCTTCTGAGATGATTTAGCCGGTCCATTGTTTCTTGAGTGGGATAGACAGAACTAGAGCCATGCCTAGTGTGCTGATTCACCTGCATTTGGGGGCATCATGCTTCTGTGGTAGCCCCTAAGATGGATGACCTTTCTGGGATAGAAGTTTTCCCTCATCCGATATTTAGGATTTCTCACCCTTAAGCAGGGAAATATAACTATTGAAACCTACGAGGATAAGTTACATGCCTTATCCATATATGCCACCTAGTTGCTTGATACTGAAGAGGAAAGGATTCACCTCTTTATAAATGGTTTGAATACTAAATTGCAGGTTTTAGCATTGCAGATGACCTCTTCAGAAAAGACCTTTAATGAGGTATCTGACTTTGTAAAGAAAGTAGAAGGAGTCAGATGGTTTGGGCATGCAAAGATGGTGGAAAAAAAGGCCCAAAATACGAGCAACTTTAGTCGATCTTACTCTAGAGGCCACAGTTCTCAAGCCTACCTAGTACCTCCAGCTCTATCAGTATCTATAGGGGATCTATCAGGGAGAACTTAGCAGACTTAGGTGTGGGAAGCCAAGGGGTTTTGTATTCTTCTGTTAATTGGTCTTCAGTGGATTGAGCTTGTTATACATATGGCAATTTTGGTCACTTCAAAAGGAATTTTCCTAATGGTAAGCACTTAAATTTTCAAGATTTGTTATAGTGCAAAGCTATGGTTTTGGCTAGCAGAGGAGGTGGTAGATCAGGTAGAGGTCGTCCACAGAGTAGGCGTGTTGGTTATCATGCAGGCCGTAGTGGTAATCGAAGTGGTGGTAATGCAGGTAGATGTGGTGCATAGTTTGCTAGAAAGGTTTCTCAGATTGATGATAGAGCCCATTGTTCTGCCATTTTGGCCAAATCTGAGGTAGAGGCTTTAGATGCAGTCATTATAGGTACCATTCTTGTCAGTGACCAGATGGCTATTGTTTTATTTGATCCAAGTTCAAATTTTTTATGTGTTTGTTAAATTTTCCTTAGGTTTAGATGTGGTTTGTGATATTATTGACTCACTATCATATGTATCTACTCAAGTTGGAGATTCTATGGTAGTTATTTAAGTGTATCATGCTTTCTCTATGATGTTTTTGGGCTCTCAGACTTGGGTAGATTTGGTGATTCTGGATATGTTTGATTTTGATAACATCTTGTGTATGACTTGGTTAACCCCATATCATGTTGTTCTAAATTGTAATGCTAAAACTGTGACCTTATACATGCTGGGGATGAATAAGTTCAAATAGAAAGGTGATTATAAGTCTTGTCCAGTGAAAAGAATTTCCTCCATTCTTGCTAAAATATTAGTGGGGAAGGGGTGTTCAGCCTTCTAGGCGCATCTTCGGGACACTAGTGCAGAGGTCCCCTCTATTGAGTTAGTTGCTATTGAGTTAGTTGATTATAGTCTCTATTGAGTTAGTTGCCTGGCATGCCTCTAAATTGGGACATTGACTTTTGTATTAATCTTGAGGTGGTGACTCATCGTTTCTCCATTCCTCCCTTTAGGATGGATCCGACTGAGTTAAGAGAGCATAAGACTCACTTGCAGAAGCTAGTTGATAAGGGATTCATTTCTCCTCGTGCTTTTCCTTGGAGAGCTCCAATGTTGTTTTGTTAAGAAAAAGGATGGTAGCATGAGAATGTGTATGGACAATCAATAGTTGAATAAGGTAACTATCCAGAATATGTACCCGTTACCTAGAATAGATGATTTATTTGACAAGTTGTAGGTTGCTTTCATGTTTCCCAAGATAGATTCGAGGATAGGGTATCATCAGTTAAAAGATCCTACTTAAGGATATTCCCAAAACAACTTTCAGGACTAGTTATGGGATGTCCTTTGGATTGACTAATGCGCCGACAACATTTATGAGTTTGACGAATGGAATATTTAAATCTTTCTTGAATTCATTTGTTATTGTATTTATTGATGACATTTTGGTTAACTCTAAGAGTAAAGAGAAGCATGCAAGGCATTTGTGCATAGTATTGGATATTTTGAGGGAGAAGAAGCTTTATGCAAAATTCTTTAAGTACGAGTTTTGGATGTTCTCTATGTAATTTTTAAGGCATATGGTTTCTAAAGAATGGGTGATGGTGGATCCCCAAAATATTGATGTTGCTAAGAGTTGAGCTAAGACTACTCCTTTGACCGAAGTTTGAAGTTTTGTGGGCCTTGCTAGCTATTACCGGAGATTTTTCAAGAACTTTGCTTCCATTGCTACTCACTTGACTACACTGACACAAAAGGAGGTACCATTTGTTTGGTCTGACAAGTGAAGAGATCTTTCAAAAGCTCAAGTGTCTTTTGTCCACAGCTCCCATCCTTGCTTTGCCCGTTGAAGGTAAGGATTTTATAGTATTTTTTGATGCTTCACATTATGGCTTGGGCACTGTATTGTTGAAGGGTAAGAATGCGATAGCTTATGCTTCAAGGCAATTGAAGGTTCATAAGAGAAATTATGTAACTCATGACATGGAGTTGACTGCGGTGGTTTTTGCACTCAAGATATGGAGACAATACCTTTATGGTGTTAAGTGTTATGTTTTCAAAGACCAATACATCTTGCTATGTGTTTTTACTTAGAAGGACCTGAATCTAAGGTACAGGCGGATAAAGTAACAAAAAAATCTATGATGGGACTTTCCTGTATCATCCAAGAAAGGCCAATGTGGTGGAAGACGCATTGAGTAGAAAGCATGTAAGTATGGGCAGTTTAGCTTGTTTATGTCATGACCCGATCATTCATATGTGGCATCAGCCCTAACTCTATAGCATAAAAACCATCTAACCCAACCTTTTGTTAGTTACCCAAAACTTACATTGACCATCTTTACCATTATACTACCAACTTTCTTACTAAACACAATTTTAAATACTATAGACCAACTTGTTACTTATTATGTCAAAACTAATTTAGAGTGCATAAGTACTTATTGTAATCCATGGGACCCGAAAGTCACTATACAAGAACTCTATAATATCCAAAAACAACAACCCTAAGTATCATCCAAACACTAAATAGAAAGAAATATCATTTTCCCGAAGCAATGGACATGAAACAAATAAGAATGATCCTATGACTTCCCGGACATGGTACTCACCCTTGAATCAATAATAGAGTTACGAACTAGAGTCAGGATCTTGTCTCTAACTGTGGAACACACTCTACACTCAACAAAAAGAAGAGTACATGTAGCATCAGTACAACAACTATGTACTATTAGGCATCATAGGCCGACTTAAGCTAAAACCGTACAAATAAGCAAGGCAAATGCAAGTTAAAAGAGATCAAGACACAACTTACAATTAGCTGACAATCAATTACAGTCATAACCCATATATAATTTACACTTTGGCAGATTCATTCAATAATAATCAAGACAACATATATATGCAAGTGTAATAATGAGTGTATGCATGCATGATATACACACATACTATGGGTCTTTTGGATGCCTACTAGCCATGGCCTGCAGAGGACGAGCTCAGTCCATGTACTAGTACCGACATGGTACCCAATCCAATAATAGTGTCAGTGTGACACTCGATCTAGATAACAGTGTTGGTATGACACAAGATCCAAATAACAGTGTTAGCGTGACACTCGATCCAATATCATCTTAAAATATGTGTAATCTCAATCCAAATGCTCAATCCATGATAATGAGTCAACAATCACAAGCAATGCCCGAAGGCTAATCACATATATTCATCTTACATATAAACACAGAGTCATATCAAGTATATACTACCATTAAACCATAGCCTACCTTAATTTCTTGCCCGAAAGCACTATTTTACCATAATTTTGTCTTTCTTTTTTATTTCTTCCCGTTCTTGATCTATAAACAACATTAACATATATTTCAAAACAACATTCCATACTTTTAAGCATTATAAACCCAAACAACATTAATTTCAACCTATGAACTTAACCTAGTTCATAATTCTAGGGTTTTCTACCTTTAATCTACAAGGAATAATTCCACCCTAGGAAGTGTTTTATAACACCCTAGTACAAATAACAATTGAATTCAAGTCATTCCCCACCTATTCCCTCCACTTGATGTACTTAGGGCGAACTACCAATTTCAACCAAGGTTATGATTCTTACAATTATATGAATCAAAAGAAGTAATTTCAGGATTGAAGAGTAAGGAAACCTTACCTAAAAGATGGAAACTCCCCAAATTGGTGAAAAATCTATCTAGCCAAGCCTTTGAATGAATTTTAGAAAGAAAAGGAGTGAAAAATAAAGTTTCTGATTTTAAAACTATTTTCTGCATTTTTCATTGTTACTGTCGCTGCAATGACACCAAACCAGTAGCTTAGGATCTAATTCCATCTCTGGCCATTTCACAACATAATTATCAATTCCCAACATTACAAACCATCCCTTGTATGATAATCTCTATAACTTGAGTTCTACTATTCTATTTTATGCACCGGAAGTTTCTACGACTTCCTAAACTTGTCTCAAACATAAAATCCATTCAAAACCACCAATCATCATTCTAATAACTCCCAGATTTTTCTATTCCACCACACACTCAAAATACGCCTAAAATAGGCTAGCCTAAAATTTCAAAATTTGGTCTAACGAAGAACTAAACTGAGGTTTTACTCTCTATTTCAGCATAACAACATTTTGTATTATTACATTAGATACCAATTAACCCCTCATTTTTCCTCGAACGACATCAAGTGAGGATAGCGCTTATGAATATCTACCTTAGTCTCCCATATGGCCTCCTCAACCAAACAATTCCTCTTCTAGACTTTCACAGATGGAATAATCTTAGTTTTAAGCTTACTCAAATCTCTATCAAAGATAAAAAATGGCTCCTTTTCATGAAAGAGCTCCTTGTCAAACAACTTTGAATCCTAACAAATGATTGAGTCTCAATGTCTGTGATACTTTTTGAGCATTGACACAAAAAATACTAGATGAACTCCTAATAAACTAGATGGTAGAGCTAACCTATACGCCACTGTCCCTACTCCACTCAAAATCTCAAAAGGTCTGATGTTCCTCAAGCTCAACTTTTTGTTCTTTCAGAACCACATTACACCCTTCATGGGTGACACTTTCAGAAAAACCTTCTCTCCCTTCTCAAAGTGCACATCCCTTGCCTTATTATCTGCGTACTCCTTCTGTAGACTCTAAGTTGCTACCAACTTCTCTTGATTGAACCTCACTTTCTTCATTGAATCCTTTAACATATTACTTCCCCAAGGTCTGACCTCAAAGGCATCCAACCCCCCAACTAATGATCTACATCTTCTTCAATACACAACTTCAAGAAGAGCTGTGTCAATGCTTGAGTGGTAGCTGTTGTTGTCGGAAAATTTATAGAAAGGCAAGTATTATTCCCACTAACCACTAAAATCCATAACACAAGCTTGGAGCATATCCTCAACTACCTAGATCATTCATTCTGACTGCCCATCAGTCTACAAATGAAAAGTTGTACTTAGATCCAATATAGTACCCAATTCTGATTGGATCTTCTCCCTAAAGTTGGAGGTAAACTGCGTAACTCTATCCGACACTATGGAAATAGGTACCCATGAAGTGTCACAATATTTTTCACATAGATATTATCCGACTTAGTCGCATTATATTCCACACTCACCAAAATAATGTGTGAAGCCTTGGTTAGTCAATCGACGATCACTCAAATGGAGTTATATTTCCTTAGGGTATTAGGAAGACTCACAATAAAGTCTATGGTTATTCTAACCCTCTTCCACTCCAGACTAGGCATCCTCTTAAAAGTGCCACCAGGTTCTGATGCTCATATATAACCTGCTGGGAGTTTTGATACTTTGTCACAAAATCCACAATATCTCACTTTATTCTACACCACCAATAGTGCTACCTCAAGTCTCTATGCATTTTGGTTTCACCCAAATTTATAGAGTACTTAGAATTATGAGACTCTTTAAGGATGGTGGAAATCAAGTTGTCCACTCGGGGCAAACACACGCCTGCAAATCCTTAAAGCTTCCTCTTCATCAAGAATGGCCTCTTTGGTTTCAGTTTATAACACCTTCTCCCTAGGATTGTTTAACTTCTTATGCTTCAACTGAATTTCTTTAATCCCCTAAAGGAAGGTTTACTTAGACTCAACATGGGCTAACACTCCTCCCCTATCAATCACCTGTAACCTTATAAAATCGTTAGCCAGAGTTCGTACCTCTCTAGCCAACGGGCGCCTCAACACCTCCAACCATGACAAACTCTCTATGATTGCCGGCTTCTGACTCAATGCATTTGCCACCATATTGGCCTTAACCAGATGATACTGAATTGAAATTTCATAATCTTTGATCAACTCTATCCACCTTATTTGTATCAAATTCAAATCCCACTGAGTAAACACATATTGTAAACTACGGTGGTCTATGAACACCCCACACTTTACCCCATAAAGGTAATGTCTCTATATCTTCAGAGCAAACACCACCGCTGCCAATTCCAAATCGTGAGTGGGGTAATTTTTCTCATACAACTTCATCTACCTTGAAGCATAAGCTATTACATTCTAACCTTGCATCAAAACAACACCTAAATAAGACCGTAAAGCATCACAATACACAATAAATCCCTTACCCTCAATAGGAAAGGTAAGAATAGGAGTTGAAGTTAGCAATGTCTTAGGCTTTTGAAATCTCTACTCACATTTAGCATCCTATTCAAAAGGTACCTCTTTCTTTGTTAGGAGAGTCATATGCAAAGCAATGGCAGCAAAACCTTTCACAAACCAATGATAATAATTAGCCAACCCCCAAAACCTATAAATTTCTATCATATTACTCGACCTAGACCAGTTCTTAACAGCTTCAACTTTTTATGGGTCTATCATAACCCCATCCTTAGATAGCATATGCCCTAAGAAAGACACTGAAGACAACCAAAATTTACACTTTGAATACATAACATAAAGCAACCCCAACACTATATGCAAGTGAGATTCATTCTACTCCCTAGTCTTAGAGTAAACTACTTCCTAGTCTTAGAGTAAACTAGAATATCATCAATGAAGACAATAACAAACGAGTCCAAACAAGGCTTGAATACACCATTGATTAAGCTCATGAAAGCGGCTGGGGAATTGGTCAAATTAAAAGACATGGCTAAGAACTCATAATGACCATAACAAGTCCAGAAGGCAATCTTTGGAATGTCCTCTACCTGAATCTTAAGCTGATAGTAACCTGACCTCAAATAAATCTTTGAGAACACTATAGCTCCCTACAACTTATCAAATAAGTCATATATCATAGGCAAAGGATACTTATTATGAATGGTAACCTTATTAAACTATCAGTTGTCTATGCACATCTATATTTTATCATTCTTCTTCTTCAGAAAAGGTACCGGAGCACCCTAAGGAGAAATGCTCAGATGAATAAAACTCTTCCCAACAACTCTTACAATTGGGATTTTAATTCTGTTAACTCTGTCAGTGCCATGTTATAAGGAGAGATAGATATGGGGCGGGTACCTGACTCTACGTCTATGTAAAAGTCAAACTCACGGTCAGGCGGCATACCAGAAAAAATACCAGGAAACACTTCTATGATTTCAAACACTATTGAAACCAAAGAAATAGGAGGGATTGCCAAACTATCATCTTAAAGATAAGTTAGGAATGCCCAACAACCCCTCTTAACTAACTTTTGGGTATGAATAGATGACAAATTCTCAAAGGATTTGGCTTAAGAGTACCCTTCCACACTAATCTCTCCATCTCGACCATAGCTATAATAATAGTCTTAGCATTACAATAAAGAACAATAAGGTGAGGAGACAACCATCTCATCCCCAAAATAATATCAAACTCCTTCATATCTAAAATCACTAAATCTGCCAAAGTCCTATACCCCATATATATTGTTGGACACACGCGATATACCTGATTAACATATACAAAATCCCCAACCAGTATAGACACATACATGGGTGCACCAAGAAATTCACATTTTATGTCTCAACCCAAAGCAAATTTTACAAACACATAACAGAGAGTAGATCTAGGATCAAATGATACAGAAACCATACGATCATAGATAAGAATAGTACTACGATAAAAGCATAAGAAGTTGTAGCTTCAAGATGGGCCAGAACAACAAAAAGATGAGCATTTTCACAAACGTAACCTCAACCTCTATCGGGTTGTATGCCACCTCGACCAACATATCCTCTATCACAATTTTCTAGGTAGTCACCCCTCCCGGTAGTCTAGCCACTACGCCTACCCTTTGGATAACCCCTATTATATCCTCGACCACCACGACCTGTCAAAACTAAAGAACTTAAATTTGGCTACTGAGTCAACTATCCTGCAGATAAGAAGTTAGGATAAAACTTCTATACATGGCATCTAATGCCTAAGGTCGCCCGCTGAACTGAAGATGCTGAAGGTATATAACTACCTGTCCAGAAGGGATGATAACTGACCCTTGATTGGACTCCTACGGACACAGGCATAACTAAATGGAATGTCCAAGAAGAGTAACCCTAACAACCATGGCCTTTCAAAAAAGTGCCGCTAAATTGACCCAATTTCTGAGCCTTTTTTTCGGCTAACTTCACTTCCCATTGCTTCTTTATCCCTTCCACCTTTTTTAATTACTCAACCATTTCTTGAAAAGTCTTTTTAGATGTAGCAACTTGTAGAGAGGCCACATAAAGATTCATAGTCAGACCTTTTACAAAATACCTGATCCTCTCCTCTTTTAAAGTAATCAACTGCAATTAATAATGAGATAAGGCATGAAATTTGGCCTCATAGGCCAGCACATACATCTCACCCTACTTAAGTCTTAGGAACTCATCTTTCTTTATATCCCAATATGTACAAGGAACATACTTCTCAAGGAACACGTTTTGAAACAGAGACCAAGTAAGTGGAGGTGAACCTTCCATACACTCAACAAAGGGCCTCCACCATTACTATGCCTCTCCCTACAGCTAAAATATCACAAACCCCACACCATACCTCTCTACAGTGCCCATCTTATGCAGACGCTCGTGACAGTCAATCAAGAATTCAAACGCATCCTCAGACTCAGCTTCTTGAAACACTGGAGGTTTCACCTTCATGAACTTACAGAATAGTCCATGCTCATCATCAGTCATAACTGGTCCTAATAACAGCTGGGGATAAACTCCCATCTCAGAACACTCGCCTATCTGAGGTGCTACAACAGCGGCATGGTGTAAGGTTAGGGAAGAAAATATAGGAACTACCGAAGTAGTACCAATGCTAGCCAAACTACTCAAAAGCTCCATCACTTGTTGAATCACTTCTACATACATTAGTACCGGAGTTGTACCATTTTGCACTAGTACTAGAATTTTAGGAACTCGAACCTCCTCCTTCTCAACAACAACCTCTTCATTATGAACTAAATCAAAAGCATTTTGTTATGCGGGAGGGGAGGGTGATCTTTTCCTAGCTGGTTCTCTAGTTTCCTGGGCTCTACCCCTGATCAGTGTTGACCATATTCCTTTTCTCCTCACTCTACCCCTACCTTGAGGTCTATTTCAAACCACAACCTTAGTTGTTGGTCCCAGTGTTTCTAGTGCTCAAGTAAAATAATTTTTCACCATCAACAAAACAAGAGTTAAGGAGGTTAGATACCAATTCGGATCACCAAATACCAATTATAATTAAGTACTAGCATGAAAAAAAGGAAATGAAGTGAAAATTATTCCTAAAGTCTTGTAGCCTCTTGAAGAAAAGTACAAATGTCTCTATAAAATTACATAAGACACTACTAGACCCGTTCTAGTACAATGAGATTGATGAACCCAGTGCTCTAATACCATCTTTGTCACAGCCCAATAGATCTTGAGTAGCACCCGGCCTAGCTCTACAATGAGAGAACCATCTAACCCAACCTTTATCTAGTTACCCAGAACTTACATTGACCATCTTTACCATTACACTATCATCTTTCTTACTAAACACAATTATAAATAAAATAGACCAACTTGTTACTTATCATGTCAAAACCAATTTAGACTGCAGAAATATCTCTACTTATTACAATCCCAGGACCCAAAAGTTACCATACAAGAACGATATAATATCCAAATACAACAAGTCTAAATATCATCCAAATACTAAATAGAAAGAAATAACATGGCCACCCAGACATGGTGCTCACCCTTGAATTGATACTGGAGTCACGAGTTAGACCTGAGGTATGGTCTCAATCACTAGAACAAGCTCTGCACTCAATAAAAAAATAGTACTTGTAGTATCAGTACAACAACTTAGTACAAATAGGCACATCGGATGACTTAACCTAACACCATACAAATAAGCAAGGCAAATGCAAGTAAAAAGTGATCAAAACGCAACTTACAATTAGCTGAAAATCAATTAAAGTCATAATCCACATATCATTTACACTTAGGTAAAATTAATCAATAATAATCAAGACAACATATATATACAAGTGTTATAATGATTTCTTGTATGAAAGATGTACACACATGTTAGGGGTCTTTTAAATGCGCACTAGCCAAGACCTGCAGGAGATGAGCTCGGTCTATATACTAGTACCGGTATGGTACTGATCCTATAATTGTGATGGCATAACACCTGATCCAAATAACAGTATTATTGTGACACTTGATCCAAATAACTATTTCGGCGGAGTGATCTTAGGCATATTTATACTCCTAAGTGTCATTATCTACGCGTGTTTAGCACAGTCTTGAGGATAACTTCATGTCCTTAATGAATTATAAAGTGTGTATTTGTGTATTTTTATGCTAATTTACATGTTTACAGAGTTTAAGGTGCATTTAAAACAAGTCAAGAGTCAAAAGTATCAAATAGAGATTAGACGAGAAAACTAATGGTGCTAGCTTGAGTTATGCTGGTTGTAGTGTACATTGATTAGCTTTATTGTATTGTATGGACTAATGTTTGTTATGAGATGTTATATGAGACCATTGGAGGATCTAATAAAGCTAACAGAAGCCAACAAACAAGCCACAGAAAGTGGGGAAACAAGGAACGAGTGCACGAGGAGAAGGCATCAAAGGCTCTATTCTAGGGTTTTTCTTCTTTCAACTTTAGTTTTCTTGTAGTTTTTACTTATGAATTCATTAATGGTGATTCTTTGTATGACTATGAGTGCCTAAACACCCTCTTTATAGGGTTGAGGCTATAACATGATTGTGTCATTACGGTGTTATAGTTGGTTTATATGTTTATCAAGTTATGTGATTAATCCTGCGTTCTTGTTTTACTATTCTAAAGCATCATGAACTTTAGAATAAATCTAAGTCTCAAAAAGAATTGACCATAGGAGTGGAGAGATGAAATAAAGAACATAGGGAGTGTAGATCATGTATTTAATTATTAGATACTAATTGTTAAAGGATGATTTGCGGTTAGGATACAAATGTACCTAAACATCCCACTTGGTTAATGAAATGGGAAGATAATTTAATGCATCCAAATTAAACACTCACATCCCTGCTAAATGATGTAGTTGTGAAATTAATTTGGGTAGATGACTTGAGAGGATTACCATTCCCAAGTTTTAATATCACCCCCTTAAATCAATAATCACGATAAACACCAACACCGTCTAGAAACCATAGTTATGCATGAATGTGAAGTAAATGCCTCAACCCTGGAACTCGCCATCTATTATCTAAAATCCTAATTTCATATCATTGTTATTTTTAATAAAAACAAACTTAAACTCATCCTTATTAGAAATCACAATTTTTTAACTTGAATAGTAATATTTGAATTGGATCGTTTGCTAAACACCAAGTCCCTGTAGGATTGATATAAGGCTCGAAAGACCCATTTTATTATTTGTACCACCACGTACACTTGCGTGTGCAATTTTTTGGCACCGTTGCCAGGGACTTGAAAAATTAGCAACCTTCTAATTTTTAGTTTTTCTACTATGATTGATAAGTGCAAACAACTTGGTCTTCGCTGCTCATCTTGTAGGTGCAGGTTTGTGAAGCTAGTCAGGTGGCAAGGGACAAGGAAATGGTCCAACCAAATTGAAAAGAGAAGTAACACTTCTCTACCTAATACCGCTTCAGCAGGATCAACAAGTCGAGGTTGTTTCTAAAGTCATGGCAGTACCAAGGACAGTACATGATATGGGAATCCCCCTCGCAACTAACATTGCTTCCACCATTCGTAAATCAAAACCTGGAGGTAGATTTAAGCTAAACCAGAATATGGTGTAATTATTGCATACGAGCAAGCAGTTTACAAGCTTGTCACATGAGGATCCATAGGTCCATTTTTAAAATTTTCTCAAGATTAGTGCCACATTCATTCCTACAAGAGTTTCTATGAACTATATGAGGCTCACTCTTTTCCCATTCTCATTTTGGGAGAAGTGAAGAAATGGTTGAAGGAAGAACCTTTAAATTCAATCATAACTTGGGATGACTTGGCAAAAGAGTTCCTCATTCAATTCTTTTCTTCTGGTAAAACTACATAAGTTGAGGAGTGAGATCTTGAGTTTTAACAAGAGGCCAGACAAAAATCTCTATCATGCATGAGAGAGATACAAGTCTCTTCTCAGATATTGCCTATATCACCAACAAAAAAATAAGGTATTAGCTCACACTTTTGTTGAAAGTCTTGATCATAACACCGATTTTGCTACATTCAGCAACAGCTGGTCAAACATTGGATAAAACCTATGAGGAGTTGTATACTCTACTCAACCATATTGTACAAGGTAATCCAGAGTGGCAGGGTGAGGTATCTAGAAGTATGGTAAAGAAGTCTGCATGTATGTTTGAGGTAGATAGTGTCACATCATTGGCTACATAGTTGGTTTGTTTTTAGAACCAGATGATGACTCAGTTCAATCAGTTGAGTATGGCTCAACCTCAGGCTCAGGTTAATGCATTGTAGCAGGTTTGGACTAAGTGTGAAACTTGTGGTAATAGTGGTCATTCTAGAGACTTATATGGAGTAAATCTAGAGTCGGTAAATTTTGTGGGCAATGCACAGAAAGGTAATCAAAACTATGGTAATGCCTACAATCCTAACTGCCAGAGTCAGCCCAACTACTCTTGAGGCAATAATCAGGGTCAAGCTCAGCAATTTCAGCAGTAGCAAGGTATTCAAAACAACACATAGACCAATAATATAGAAGAGACTTTGAAAAAGATTTTGGCCAATCAACAACAAAAGGCTGTAGAGATAAAAATAAGTAATTGGCTAAAAAGAATTTAGAGACGCAGGTGGATTAATTAGCTCAAGCATAAAACACAAAACCTCAAGGGGGTTTTCCTAGTGATATAGATCAAAATCCAAAGCAAGTTATGGAAATCACCTTATGGAGTGGTATATATTAGATTGATGCACCCAAAAGAAAAATCATGAGGTGCAAGCAGAGTTGATCACACCTGAGCAGAAAGAAAAGCAAGCTCAGTCCAAAGAATCTAGCAAAAAAAAGAAAGTCTGAGTACCCTAATAAGAATCCAATTGAGCAACCCCAAGCAGACCACTACCATCATTCCCTCAAAATCTTAAGAAAGCCAAAGAGGATGCTTGTTTTAAAAGTTCTTTGACACATTTAGAGAACTTCACATTAACCTTCCTTTGTTAGATGTTTTGTAGGGAATGCCCAAGTATGCTAAGTACTTGAAGGATGTGGTGACAAATAAAAGGAGGCTTGGTGATGTTGAGATTGTAAAACTTACTGAAGAGTGCAGTTTTGTGGTGATGAGCAAGATGCCTTAAAAACTCAAGGACCCTGGGAGTTTCACCCTCCCATACAAATTAGTGAAAGTGATGTGGTTCGGGCTTTTAGTGATTTGGGGGCGAGCTCCAACTTAATGCCCCTTTCAATGTTTAATACTCTTGTGTTAGGAAAGCAAAAGCCCAGATTAGTTCTGCTATTGATGACAGACAGAACTAGAGTTATCCCCGAAGGAATTATTGAGGATATCTGATTAAGTTTGGTAAGTTCATTATTCCTGTTAATTTTATTGTTCTTTATTATGATGTAGATGATAGGGTACCAATCATATTGGGACGTACATTCTTGAATACTAGGGGAGAATTGATAGATGCTAGAGAGGGCATGCTTAAGATGAGATTAAATGATGAAAAGGTGGTTTTTAGAGTGTACAAAGCACTCAACACACCCTTACACTATAGAGATCTATGCATGATCACAACTATGGTAGTGAATGAGTATGGGTGAAGGAGATAAAACCTCTCATTGCCTCTTCGGACTCTATCATGGAGTTTTTCAAATTGACAGATAAGCCTGAGTTGAAAAAACTTGAAGCAAATCCTAAAAAGATAAGAGCAAGAAAAGATGTAGACCTAAATTATAAGCACTCAAGAGGTCAGAAAAGGATAAGAAGATAGGCCTTGAGTATGAGGAAAAAGATGAGAAAATTTGGATGATAGTTGTGATGTTGGTCGTGCCGCGACAATAAATTAGGTACTGCTTGGGAGGCAACCCAAGTTAAGGTAGTTATTTTAATTTTGTAGTTTTTATTTAGTATCACTTTTGGTTTTGGTTTTGTTTTGTATTGACAGGTTAAAGGGAAGTCTGAGTACCAAAAATCTTTGCCAAGAAGCATGGTAAAAACTAAGTGTGGGGTTCTCCGGACCCATTAATAGAGATAATGTTACTAGCTAGGCCTAGAGGACTCAGGGAGTATTTCTATCCTTACTTTGGTTTATACTTTGGGGACAAAGTGTGATCTTAAGTTTGGGGTAGGGAATCTTCCGAGTTGTTTAGGGTGAAGTGAGCTATAGGATTTTTACTTTTATTTAATTGTAAGTCTCAACTAAATTGAAAAAATTACAAAAAAAGATTTTATCTTTGTTTTTTTTTTAGTTTTTGTTGTTTTTTTCATTTAGTAGAAGCACACTTCACCCATACCTCGGTTTTTCTTTTTGTTTCTTTTCCAAGGGGAAGCCCTTTGAATCTAGTATTTTTTTTGAGTTTTAGGAGTAATTTTAAAAACTTTTGCTAAGAATAAATAGAGATGCTCTTGCTAGGTTTTACACATGATTACTTTTTACAAGTTGGTGTTGAATTCTAAGGCATGTTGTGAAAAATTGAATGACTTTTGTGAGACACTTAGTCTCTTTTATTTGACTCTTGTGTGATTTTGGCTTAATTTTGAATTCTTGCAAGTTCTTGGTTGCGAGTCTATAGAGATCCTTCTTGATTTGAACATGTGCCAATTGTGAGTGAGGTTTTTGTTATATTCCATGTTTGCATATTGATGTACAGAACTTTCCCGGTGTGTGTGTGCAAAGTGAAATAAAGAATGTTGAGTATAAGAGATGATATGGGCATTTCTTTGATAGCCATCTTGTATACCCACATTGTCTACCCTTTCTGTATGACCTTAGTTATACCTATTGAGCCTCTATTCTTCGATAGCCTCATATGTAGCTTATTCCCGTTTTTTCAATTTACCATAATTTAATCCAAAACGCCAAAGCGCATTAGTTCAAAAACAAAGATTTTAAGGAGTGAAAAAATAAAGAAGGAAAAAGTGAAAGTGAAGCTCCAAAATAATAGATATTGGTGTTATGAAAATTTTTATGTGTTGCTGGTTGGGAGTAAAGTAATAAAAAGAAAAATTGATCAAAAGTGAATCATGTGTTGATAGAAAACACTCCTAGCTAAACATGTGTAAGATAGCTTAAAGAGTTAGGTCAAAACAAAAGAGAGAAGGGAAGATAAAAGTGGTGAAAAAATAGGTTAGTTAGATATGACCTTAGTAGATAGTGTGATGTATTAAAGCGCTTGGGAAAGTTAGTCACTATTCTTGACCAAAATAGATTCTACCCGTCCCTTATCCTACATTACAACTCATAAAGTCCTACTTTATCTTGAGCTTTGTTATTTTGATAGTAGTGGAGTACTACACTAAGGGAAAGCTTATGGTTCATATTATGTGACATGTGAATTCTTTGTGAGAGTGAGCGTAATTTGATTCTTACACCCATTCTTATGATAAATTGCATTATTCTGAGTGAATATGGGTAACTCTCTTATGGTGAGGGCACATGTTTAATGATGGATATCTTACTTATATTATCATTTTTTGATTAATATGTATGAGTTTTACAACTTGGCAAAGTCAACTCCTGACTCTAGGAAGTCTTGACACAGAATTCATATGGGTTCAATTGTAATATGCCATGCTTAAAGTAGAACTTGCTATTCATATAGTAGTTGTAGTTCTAGATTGAGTGTCTTATTTAAAGTAGTAGTGTTAGATTCTTCCTTGATTTTAAAGAGTTGTTTGAGGATAACAAGGCTTTAAGTGTGGGGTGGCGATCTTAGGCATATTTATACTCCTCAGTGTCATTATCTACGCTCGTTTATCTTAGAATTGAGGATAACATGGTGTGCTTAATGAAGTATAAAGTGTTTATTTAGTATTTGTGTTATAAGTTACACGTTTAGAGAGTTTAAATTTCATTTTAAACAAGTCAAGAGTCAAAATTATCAAATAGAGCTTAGACGAGAAAACTAGTGATGCTAGCTTGAGCTATGCTTGTTCTAGTGTACTTTGATCAGCTTTATTGTGTTGTATGGACTAATGTTTGTTATGAGATGTTATATGAGACCATTGGAGGATCTAATAAAGCTAACAGAAGCCAACAAACAAGCCACAGAAAGTGGGGAAACAAGGAACGAGTGCACGAGGAGAAGGCATTAAAGGCTCTATTATAGGGTTTTTCTTCTTTCAACTTTAGTTTTCTTGTAGTTTTACTTATGAATTAATTAATGGTGATTCTTTGTATTACTATGAGTGGCTAAAAACCCTCTTTCTAGGGTTGATGCTACAACATGATTGTGTTATTATGGTGTTATAGTTGGTTTATATGTTTATCAAGTGTGATTATTCCTACGTTCTTGTTTTGCAATTCTAAAGCGTCATAAACTTTAGGATAAATCTAAGTCTCAAAAAGAATTGAACATAGGAGTGGAGAGAATAAAAGAAGAATGTAGGGAGTATATATCATGTCTTTAATTGTTATATACTAATTTTTAAAGGATGATTTACGGTTAGGATAGAGATGTACCTAAACGGCCCACTTGGTTAATGAAATGGGAAGATATTTTAATGCATCCAAATCAAACACTCACATCCCTGCTAAACGATGTAGTTGTGAGATTAATTTTGGTAGATGAATTAGAGGATGACCATTCCCAAGTTGTAATATCAACCCCATAAATCAATAATCACGATAAACACCAACATAGGCTAGAAACCATAGTTATGCATGAATTTGAAATAAAGGCCTCAACCCTTGAACTCTCCATCTATTGTCTACAATCCTAATTTCATATCATTGTTATTTTTAATAAAAACAAACTCAAACTCATCCTTGTTACAAATTGAATTTGTTTAACTTGAATAGTAATACTTGAATTGGATGGTTTCCTAAACACCAAGTCCTTGTGGGATCGATATTCGGCTCGAAAGACCTACTTCATTACTTGTACGACCATGTACACTTGCGTGTGCAGTTGGAAGCAACACGCGACACCTAATCCAATATCATCTCAATATACGTATAATCTTAGTCCAAATGCTCAATGCATAATAATGAGTTAACAATCATAAGTAATACCCAAAGGCTAATTATATACATTAAGCTTACATATAAGAAAAAAGTCAAATAAAGTCTATACTACTATTAAACCATAGCCTACATCAATTTCTTGCCTAAAAGCACTATTTGGCCATAACTTTATCTTTCTTTTTGACTTTGCTAGTCTTTGTCATGACCCAACCCACTTTATTGTGTCAGGAGCCTACCAAAACCTACCCTAGATAGAAGAACCCTGAATATCCCACCATTCAACCAATGTGGAAGTTACTACAATATTCACTTAATTAAGGTTGTCTGTCATTTTAATAACAACTCAACAATTAAAAAATGATTATTTAATCAATTCATTCCATAACTCATTTTAATACATTTGACATATAAAGTAAATATGGAAAACAACTACAAGCGATGCCCCAAAACCTAGCCTAAACCAGTACAAGAGCACTAGATAAGGAGTAGGGACATCTACGACACAACATCCATGTAGAATAGAGATGACAGAAGTTGCTGCTGAGTGATCGGCATCACAGCTATAGCTAACTTATAACCCACACAATGGCTATACCCCCAAGTGGAGGTATAGTAAGTGTAGCATCAGTACAACCACACATACTGGTAAGCATTATCAGGCAACCAAGGTTAGAAACAAACAACATCAATAATAAATACATAGAGATCATAACATCAAGTAAAGTTCTGGTTCTAAACCTCCAACTATAGAATCCCTCACACCCCACTTTAGTATCTTTATGACCTACATGTCATTTACCATTTTTGTATATCTTAGTCCTTTGATTAACCATTCTAGCCTATACTTATTTTTACCCCACCGACTCGTTCTTATGGTAACTATAATTCTTAATCTACATCTTCTCCTAAAGTCCCTTGGTATCACCACTTTCTCCCTGTTCACATCCCAACTTCACATTTTTCACATTATTATCTATACTTCCCTAATCACTTTTAATGGTAAACCTATTATTTACCATATAATATATAATTAATTAAGTTCACTCATCAGTTCTAAGATTTGATTATGCTAATTATTAATCTCAGCTTACCATGCTTCACCCCTTTAGCCACTTACAAACATTCATGACATTATGTTTTAATCAAGTTACCTTAATCTTCTACTACTATCCTTCATTATATCATCTAACTTTCCACTAATCTCAAAGGTCCTATAATGTATTAACTACATACATTTGCCCATCATCTATCCATCCTCTATCTCAATCAAACATTAATATAATATATAGTAACATAATATATTCGAGCCTAACTGGATTTTAAATATGCCTATCCATTCAACTCCATGCCCGAAGACCTAATGGATGATACTCTCGACATCACTATTAATGTTAGATGCATCTATACCAAGTGTAGTTGCTACAAAGTAAACCATAACTTACCTCTTAGGCGAAACATACTGCTATGGAGAGGACTGAGTTGTCCCGTGCGTGCTAAACTTATTCCCATGTTGGGTTTTCTTTGGGTGTCTTAAAACTGCCCTCATGAACCTTCGCCTTTGAAATCTCATGTTTAAGAAGATAGGGTTTTTTAGAGTGTTTTTTGAGGAAGGAGGCGACCTAGGGAAACAAAAAATAAAGGGTTTTTAAAAATCCTTGACTGGGCATACTACTTCTTACCACTGCAGTGGTTCTTTTACCACTTCAGTGGTTACACAACCGTTGTAGTGGTTACCTAACTGTTGTAGCAATTACCGGTAGTCCAGACATGTCCATTATTAGGCTTCTTGGCCCAATTTCCTTAGGCCCTGATTTTTCTCCCCAATTTAATTTTTTCTGGGTCTATTTTAAGCCTATTATTCATAGTATATTATTTTTGAGACATTTTTAAAGGCAACAATGGCTTGGGTCATTATATTAGATACCAATTTACCCACCATTCATCCTTAAATAGCCCTAAGGGTAAGGGTTTGGACATTTGCATGAGCGCTCGATGGATTTTAACTACAATAAGCTTTTAGGAGAATTATTTCATCATATACTAGCTCATTACATGTCCTTGATCCCAAACAAGCCATTGACAATGTATTCCCTAATATAGGCCTGACGATTATTTTTGCATTTTCCCCAAGTCGGTGCACACAATTAATCCATGGAATAACTTCCTACTGTGTTTACCTCAACACGGTACAACACTATAATGCACAAAAAGTTAGGATGGAATTGGTTTCAAAAAGGTTTTACCGTTGCAGTGGTCGTTAGTTAAGTAGGGGAATTGAAGGTATTTTCTTCATCTCAAAACTCTCTCAAATCCTTATGCAAAATCCCTCTTCGACGACAAATTCAAGGTATTTTGTTCATCTCTCCTACCTACTCTATGCATTTCTCATTGTAGATTTTAGAAATTTCATTGAAAAAAATGGGGATTTTTCGACTAGTATGTTGGTGCATCTTTTGAACCTCTTTTGTTTATTATAGTAGTTGGAATGCTAAGTTCTCTTACATTTTCAATGCTCCTATAACTTTCAGGACGTAAGATTAATGTAGCTCATGGTGGATTTTGACTATGGGAGGGGCGAAAGATAAGGGATCATCTTCTCTAACCATTTTTCTTCAATTTGGGTTGAATTTTAGGTGTTCCACACCCCTATTTTAGTTTTAAAAGGTTCATGCACACTTTCCAAGCCCGATTTGTACTTAATTTCCTAAATTATGGAGAAAAGTTGAACATTCATCATGGGACGGGAGATTGACGGGCTAAAGATGACGAACCACTGTACAGGTAAGTTCCACTATAGTGGTTAATTTACCACTGCGGTGGTTCCTAGCTGTAACTTCCCAAGTTTTGCATTTTCTAAAATTTTTGAATTATCCTTCCCTCCCTTGGTATCCCAATATGGTTTTAAACTAGTTTTTATGGGGGGCATTTATAGGTTCATCATGGCTCAATAACAACCAAGCTACTAAAAGCTTCTCAAAATTTCTAGCCGCACCTAATATGAACAGGGGGTGCACAATAAGAGCTTTTTGTATGAGAGAGGTTTCGTGATGGATGACGTGGAGGATAGGCTACCTGAATTTAGTGATCAACTAAAAGTTTTTGGCTGGGAGATGCTGACCAACCCGGTCCCAAAGTGCAACCTGACCTGGGTCTGAGAATTTTATATTGTGCTCCCTACGGAGGAGTGGGTAGTACCTCTCCCTATAATCCGGATCTAGGGAAAGAATTTGCCCATGGATGCCACTACTATGAATAAAATCTTAGGGGTTCCCAACCCTTGTAATTCAACCTTCGAGACCAATATTTGGGAGCCAGACTTGTGGTAGATGGATCGATATTTTACGCCAGAGGGTAAGTCTAACAAGGTGAAGTGGTCCAATCAGAGAGGGATAAAGAGTGGATACTTCTCGGTCGAGGCTAAGATCTGGTTGTAGCTGATGCCCTGAAGGATCCGTCCTTCTTGAAATATAACAGACATGGTGTTCAACCAAGCTATGATAGTGGTGTGTGCTATGGATGGGATTAAGGTGAATGTGGGGGCACAGATCATGGATGAGTGGCAGTACTTCTATGCTAGGGAGAGGTCGGTAAGAGGCCTTTTCTTACCTTTCTTAATTACAGAGTTGTGCAAGCGGGTGGATGTTTCTCAGAAAGACCATGATATCTTGGAAGAGTGCAACATATTGTATAAACCCCTGAGAGGAAGGAGTACCCAAGGTGGAGTCAAGAATAAGAGGAAGACATGAGAGAAGGGTGAGAGTAGTAGAGTTGGTGGGAGTGGAGATGCTCCCCATTCTTAGACACCTGCTCCTCTCAGCGACTGGGTGGATAACCTTACTGCCATGTTAGGTTACATAGAGAGGACTCATACGTCCCAGCTAGGGTTGGCTCTTTAAAGCTCTATTACCCAAATAGACCCAGCCCAAGCCTACGCTGAGCTCCAAAGGGATATCAATAAGGAGATGATAAAACGCTGCTCTCGAGACCATATGCTGGTGAGGATGTGGAAGGCAGAGTGGGCCATGTTTTCATGCACCTTCCTCGACAAGGAGCTTTTGAAGATGTCTAAGAAGGATGCCGAGGAGTTCTCTTTCCTCAACAATGTAGATAAGGAGGGCTCGAATGCCACAAGCCTTAGAGATGATGCCACAAGCTAGTTTTACCCCCCTCTATTTCATGTTTTAAGTACTCTTAGATTTGGGTTTCCCCCGTTAAGGGCATGTAACAAAAAAATACTCTCTTTATTTCTTGTACTTTTATGACATTTTTCCTCCCTGCCCCATTAATAATAATCACCTTTGATTATAAAATGTACCGGATTTAATTTTTGACTTTTTAACATTTTTGAAGCAGGGCTAATTTGTAAGAATTACAAAATTAAAAAAACAGGGGAAGTACCTAGCAAGACACTACCTGGAGTCACTGCAGCGGTAGACTCCAGTAGCTTTGCTTTTCATTTTTATTACCCAGTCTCAGGACCTTTTTCTACACAACACTCTTCTTTTATGCTCTGGTAGCTTGGGATTTGATCCCAGCTCTGGTCATTCCACAACATATTTCTTAGTTCTGAATATTACAAATTGACCTTTGCATGGTAATCACTATAATCAGAGTTTTGCTAATCTATTTTATGCACCAAAAATTTCTATAAGTTCCTAAACTTGTCCTTTAACACAAAATCCACTCAAAAACCACTAATCATCACTCTAAAAGCTCCCAGATTTTACTAGTCCACCATACACTTAAAATATGACTAAAACTAGGCTAGCCCAGAGTTTTAAAATTTGGTCTAAGGAAGAACTAAAATGAGGTTTACTCTCTATTTCATCGTAACAATATTTTGGACGTTATAGTTTGAGAGCAACAAGGCATTATTTTGATAAATAGATTCAAACTCTAGGGCAGTTTAAGTAGTTTGGGGTATCGAGAAGGGTGGTATGTTGGCCAGTACTGAGCAAGTTCAACATTCTTTTATCAAATCATCGCTAAGAAATTTGAATATGCAAAGTTGAACAACATTCAAAACAAAGTGGTATGTGGTGAGGCCCAAAAAGCCAAACTTGATTCTAGTGGCATGTTAAGGGTAAGGGGATTTTTGCGTGTACCCAGTGTTGATGATGTGATTCCTAGTTTTCTTGCAGATGCTTATGGCTCAAGATATTTAATACATCCTAGTGTAACCAAGATGTATTGTGACTTGAGGCAGCTCTATCGGTGGCCCCAATAAAGAGAGATATAGTAGAGATGTGGCCAAATGTCAGAATTGTCTGCACATAAAATATGAACATCAAAGGTATACAGGTTTACTTCAGAGGATGAAAATTATTGAGTGGAAATGGGAGAGAATTTATATAGATTTTATGGTGGGTCTTTCTAAGACCATAGGACAGTATGACTCAATTTGGTTCATTATTGACAGGCTAACAAAATCCACTAATTTCATTCTGATTAAAGTGAACTACGACTTAAAGAACTCAACCAAGATTTATGTTAAGGAAATTTTAAGATTGCATAGTATGACAGTATCCATTATATACTATAGAGGTACGCAGTTTACCTCCATGTTTTGGCACAAATTACATGAGAAGTTGGGCAGAAAGCTTTATCTTAGTACTTCACTTCATCCCCAGACTGACGGGCAGTCTGAGAGGACCATTCAAGTGCTTGAGGACATGTTACCAGCATGTGTTGCTGACTTTAGAGTTCATTGGGATTAGTTCCTAGCATTGTGCAAATTCTCATACATTAATAGTTATCACTTTAGCATTCATATGGCCCTATTTGAGGCTTATTATAAAAGAAGATATAGATCATCCATTGGCTTGCTCAAGGTGGGAGATGTGAAACCTTTGGGCATAGACTTATTAAATGAAGCTTAAGAGAATGTGAGGTTTATTTAGGATAAGTTGGTGGCATCTTAAAGCTGACAAAAAAAATAAATCGATCACAAGGTAAGAGACGTGTACTTAAGGTTGGGTGAACATGTGTTACCGAAGATGTCTCCTATGAAGGGAGATTTTTGGTTTGGTAAGAGGGAAAACCTTAATCTTAGGTATATTGTTCTATTTGAAATTCTTGAGTATGTAGGTCCAGTGGCTTAGAAACTTATGTTTCCTCTAAGCTTGTCAGGAGTCCATTTTGTGTTCTATGTCTCTAAGCGTAAGAAGTACCATGGGGATGGCGATTACATCATTCATTGGGATTCAGTATTTCTTGATAAGAATCTTTGTTATGAAGAAGAAACAGTAGTGATACTTGATTGGGACATTCGGAGGTTAAGGACAAAGTAGATTAGATCCGTGAAAGTGTAGTTGAAGCACCATCCTGTTGAGAAGGCCACTTGGGATACAGAGTCAGATATGTGAAGTAAGTACCCTCATTTGTTTAAGGATTAAGGTATCTCTCGTTGTTAGTTTACCCTTTTTTTCTTTATATATCATTAAAGGATGAACAATGGGAAAGTTGATATTTGTTGTAATGACCCTTTCCCTTGTTGTGGTATAGCTTAGCCTACCAAAATTTTGGTGAAGATTATCCCTGGATGATATGTTAAAGTTTCAGGCTACGCTAGTATTGGATGAATTCAAAGTGTGGTGTGGTCTAGGTAAATAAGGAAATGGATAGATTGATGATCATATAATGTAAGACAATAATATGTTAGCTAAGAGTTTAAAGAGTTTGTAAAAACTTTCATAATTGAATTTGGCCTAGTAGAACTCCAGATATAGCATTTAATATAAAGAGGTTAGTTTAGGATGTTGAAATCTGGGAGTGTGTTGTAAAATTGGCCAAAAATTGGGACTGCTCGAACATTCTGCCTCACCTATGCCTCCATAGCATGAGATAGGCTGCTTCCACTAGCCCGCTATAACAAAAATTTTCCTGTTATATTGGATATTAATAATGGTTAGTCCCGTTATAGCGGGCAGTTCTTGCTATAGCAGGAATTGGGTTGCTATAGTGAGCTATACGCAGTAAAAAGCAGTTTTTAGACTTAAAATATTATTTTCATTCCAAACTCATTTAAGGATAGAATAGTGCAATTTAGGGTGAATATCACCAATATCCAACCAAATTTAATCATTGAGGGAAGTTAATCCACCTATTGACCTAGTTTTACATTAATTAATCCCTAAAATCCCTAGGTTTTGATCATGGAGAAGCAATTAACATGACCGAGGTGGATTTTCTTGTGCAAAGTAGTAAAAAAGGGTGTAAAACCTTGGGTTTTGGCCAAGGGTTGATAGGCTTTGATTATATTTCTAGAATTCGCTCTTGTATATGTGAAATTGATATATTTAAGGTTGAATGAAGGTAGAAAAACCCTAGAATAAGGGAATGATTCATGAAATTGACCTTGGGTTTATGGGATTAGGTTATAATATTTAGAATTGTTAAGAGTATTATTTGATTAGTGCTTATTATATTGTTCTTAAACCATAATCAAGTCGTTACTTCAAGAAAAGTCTAGGCTCAAGTTCGTTTGAGTATTGTAGGGCTTAAATTGATGTAGGTGATGGTTGAACTGGAATTTAAGACTCAAGTTGATTTATGTGTGCATGTTAACTGCCTATTTGTCAACTTGTTTCAATGCATGATATTAAACGTTGGAACTTTTTGGATGTGTATACATGTTGGATCCCCTAAAATGAGATTATGTTAAAAGGGCTTGTTTTAATATGCAAGTGTGGTTAAATTATCTCATAATGTGATTGTGCATATTATGGCATTGTTTAATATTATAAGATGAACCGGTAAAGGTTGATCATCATAGAATTGGTAGATTTCAGGGAGTATAAGGGTGGGGACGTTGGAATAAGGGTGGCATAACACTTGGTTTAGGATAGGGGGGCAAACACTTGTTGTATAGGTTATTTGGTACACGATCTGAGCTTTTCTCCTATAATTCATGGCTAGTTGGCATTTAAAATACCCTTATCATATGTGTATATAGTATTCGATAGTTTGCCGGTTCCTTGAGTGAATCGGGCTTTATTTTTGTTTGATATTTTTTTATCCTTGTGTGGTTTGAGCTATTGATATAGTAGTCGAACTGAGTTAATGTTGTTGAAGTTAAATAAAGAGGTATTCTAACAAGGTTGAGTTGTCTATTTTTATGAGTCATGGTAGTTGACTTGAATGAATGTTTGTACTTGTAAATGCTTTCCTTATCTACTTGATTGCTTGTTTTAAGTGAATCTGTGAAGGAAAGACTAATTGAACAGATAATTGCTAGTATTACATGGTTTCTTCTTGTTTACAAATTTTTGGTTGAATCTTCATATTGTTTAGTTTTGTTGGAATATGACCCTACCAGTACATAGTGGTTTTGTACTGATATTACCCTGTGCCCTTCTTTTTGTGGAGTGCAGAGCATATTCCAGCGGCTCAGACGAGACCTAATCTTTAGGCAGTGACTGATTTCTTATCCTAGTATAAGCATCATTTTCCAAGCAACCATGGATCTTTCCTTTATTATGTTCTTGTCTGTTTGTTTCAGACACAAACAGTTTTAGTTATTGCTAGTTTCTAAGTTGTACCCATGGATTGTATTGTTTAGATGTTCTGGTTTGATGACCTTTGATTTCTGGGGGCATTTTAGACTTATTGATATTATTCCACACTGTTTTATTTGAAATATTTTATATATTGTCTATTAATATAAAATTGCTTCCATTCGCATTAAAAATGATTTAAGTATTTATAGTTTTGGGATAAATGATTCTCCCATCGGAGGGTTAATGAGGGTGCCACTCACGACGAGGCTTGGGTCATGACAGTCATGCAGCAATTTCACAGTTCAAAAATTATGGCTAGTGATAATTTGTGGTAGCAAAAAGACATTCAAAATAGAAATATTATATTTTTAATTACCTAACAACAAATCAAAAATTGGTTAGGGTTAAATGATATATTCCTCAATGAATGTCATTGATGGAGAAATCAGAAACAAAATTATCCCTATTCCTCTATTATGCCTTTCTTTATCACTTTTGATTTTTTTAAATAAGAAATTATATGATAAAGAAAAGTAAAACTGATTTAAAGAAAAATTTCAAATCATCTAACTTACTACTATTTTAAATCTTGATTATTCAGCATATAGAAAAGTAAGACACAATTCTATATATATTATACATCACACATTAATCTAAACTAGTTACTGTCATGACCCAAAATTAGGAGTGTGATGGCACCTATCCTACCATCCACGATAGATAAACCTAAACCAATCTCAACGCGGATACTGAGTTAAATTAATAAAGGAAAAAATGAAATAGCTAAAAATCCAAAACGAAACCAATTAGTTTGTACAAAAGAACACAAACTTTGACAATGTTTCCAAGTCTATAATTGACAGTACAAGCAACTAAATCATCAGAAATTTCAAAGACAGGTCCAAACATATCTAAATCTGAAAAAGTACATAAAACAAGCATAAGGTAGAGGATCCGAGTATATCTATGGCCAATATCTATTACCTCAGAATCTCCAGGAAAATCAACAACACTTCACCGCTCAATAATCGGGGAACAACTCAGAACCTGCACGTAAGATGTAGAAAAGAAAAGGTAAGGGTGAGTACATAACCACTTGTACTAACCAACATCTTCGATCGATCGTAGTTAGGACTGATGTCGAGAACCACCAAAACCAACCATCCAATAAAACCATATAAACCTACACTCAAGAAAGCAACATGTGTTATAATAGATAACAATAAGAATAGAGCAACAACAGAGTTCCAATCCATACCTTCTCGACTCAGCATAAGAACATCAACCCATCTATCAAGCTAATCAATCAAAGTGAAATCAATCATGTATAGTGCAATGAGATGAATTAAATATGATGTAATGTATGACAATATACACTCGCTGCTCTGTATGGCTAGCTGGAACTAATGGAGGACTTGTGAGGTCTATATACCCTCTTGAAATAATTTTCCATCAGCCATACAAATAATGAATCCACTCAAAATCATTTCCCATCATGTCACCCAAAATAATTTCTCACAACACATACAAGTTAAAATCAGTAAAATTCAGCCTAAACACTTTTCGATCAATCATGCAAGTTATAAATCAATAAAATCCACCTGGAATACTTTTTCATCGGTCATGAAAGTTATAAATCAATAAAATCCATTTGGAATAAACTACAAGAAAACTGCTCACTAGCTAAGGGAAAACTGGTCCCTAAAATCAAGTTTATGGTCCCTAAAGGACAATAACGACCAAATTTTCTGGTCACTAGCCCGTCCCTAAAGGCTCCAACGCAAATGGAATATTGGTTCAAGATGACTGTGTGGTCGCCAAACATTTTGTTACCAGATTAAGTTGGTCCTTAATTAGATTTTAGGGACCGAAATTGTAGTTCATCATTGAAGATTTTAGGGACTACAATCTAGGAGCTAAATAGTTTGCGACAAGTATGAAGCTAGTCCTTAATGTATTTGTTGATCCCATACATCTATAGTTTTATCCCTCCTAGATTTAAGGACCAATAGTCGAGTCCCTAAATAAACAAGTTCCTAATTAATCACATCCAATTTGCAACTAGAATAAAGATGATATCATTTTCATATGTATATATAAAAAGTAATTACAAAATCAACATCAGTTGTTGGCACCGAACATCAATGATTTAAGCTAATCACAATAGTCTGTGCATAAACTTTTGCAAAAATATACATTGTTAATATCCTTGGATTGCAGTTTAAAATTTTCCCAACACTACTTGCAAAATAATAGCTGATTTGTGTGAATGTTGCTTCTTGTAAACCTCTACTTCCATAACCTATAAAATTATCAAAAAAAGTCCATTTAGAAAAGACTACAATGATCAACTGAAAAATTAACATACATCAAGTATATGGCAATGTAAATATCACATGTAGCAGAAGTCATGGCAGCGAATTTGCAGCAAAATGGTTGAAGACCAACATATAACAAGTGTGTGCTATATATTTAGATGAACTCTCTGTGTATGGTCAATATGATGCAAGCAAGACCTCTAAAAACCTTAATTTGAGTTCCTCTAAAAACATAAATTTGAGAAAATCACTAGCTACAAAAGGTTTGATCAACTGCCAGCAGGGGCTAAGAGTGCATATATTTTAGATCAAATGCAACTACCAAATAAGCTAATGCTTATGGTGCAATTCATTTATATAGCAGAAACTCCCAACAAAATTAAAAAAGAAACATGAGATTCTGAACATTGGTCGAAGACTAACAATACTATCATGTTAAGCAAACAAGTAGTTCTATGTGACACAAAGATATTGAAACTAACAGTCACTTGTTCCTAGAAGATTCTTTGATGGTTTAGCAAGCTTCATTGGGCAAATTATCTCGCTTGTTGCCCACTGAATCCTACGCCTATATGGGCAAGTCATAAATCAGTGATTTATTTGAGCACGATTCTTTGTAGTTTTCAATGTTTAATGGTTTATACTCATGGCTTAGATGACTAAATATTTGCATATGTCTTTATAGGTTGAGAAAATTGATAAATCAGTTACTTTGAGTAGACAAAAGTGTTAATACAGTCAGCTGCCAGTGTTAGCTACTCCATGCACTCTTTTTGTGGTTCGCATTTTACTCACTGTATCGTATGTTCCTTTTAATTTGGTTGATGGAGAGGTAATAACTATCGGGTGAAATGGTCGCCTAGATGATCACTCCAGCACCAACTGAGGATGGTAGAGCCATTAAAGTTTAGTAGGAGATAGAAAAGAGAGATATCTTGTCCAAAATGAATCAGTTCAGTCTTGTCTCAGAATAAGAAAAAATATAGCCATGTAAAATATAGATTAGACTACGATTCTTGTATTCTAATTAGTAATACATAAAATCATACGACTTACTAATGTTTAAGATTATTTGTTGACTCATACAGTATATTACTGTTGTTGGAAAGAAAAACATTGAAGTACTAAATTTACACTAAATGTTATCAACTAAATCAACACTTCTACCACTTCTAAAACACTACCCAAAATGTTAGTCAACTACCATAATCAACTAGTACACAAGTACCTAAAGTAGAAACATTTTCTTTGATTGTAATAATCTGTACTTTAAAATTCTATTTTTTGACCTACTAATCAATATTTCAGTTGACGTTAGAAGTTAGTTCATTTATCTCAACACTAAGTTGATGCTTCAAAAAATGATCAAAAAAGTAAATATATTGTAAAAGAATTTGAAATTTTAGGTAAGTTTACTAACTTGGTATTAACTCTAGAATAGTCATTCTCCTGAGGGTTCTGATGTTGGAGGCTGGCAAGTGGAGTGTTGAACTAAAAAACACTCTTTTAATTTCTTCATTTCATTCATCTAATTTTATACGTTAGACAAGCGATCCTTCAAAGATTGATTTTCTTCACGAGTTGAACGTAGATCAGACCATAATTCAGCCTTTGAGGTAGTTTCACCTTTCAAATCTTTTGCCTTTACTCCACCTCCAAAGCCAAATACATGACTATGGGTTTGAGGTCCAAAGCATTTTTCTACAATTTCAATGATAGAAAGAGATGGTTCGAACTGCACCAATTCTTGAATTTGAGCCTATAAATTGTAAAGAGTGATTTTTGTGAGCATTCATGATAACTTAAAGTAAATTACATATTCAATTAACCAAACACACATGCTTCTCGATTGTTTCAGAATCAACAAGTGTGTTATTCTTCTTCCGAGTCTCAAAGAAAATAGTTGCCATATCTGGTGGTTTACCATCTTTTCCACCCTATACATAAAAGAAACATGTCAAATAACGCCTCACCAATATTAAGAAATCAAATATTTAATGATAACACCTTTTGATAAATAATATTTGTAATTGGCTTGCTACCCATATGATGAAGCATATTCAACTTAGCTCTATTTGCTGCATTCCTTTCGGTTCTCCTCTATATTTGAGTAACAATATTAAATTCAAATGTTATAAGGAAATAACCAATTAAAAGATAATAGTACGAAATAAAATTACATAACTAGCTATTATGTCAAACCTAAAAAATTTCTGTCGAAAAATGTTCCTTTATCAACCACTCCGATTGTTTGGGATCTATCCCTTTAGGCACATTCTTAAGAGCTTGTTGGATCAACTTACCCTTCACATAGTTTGCATGCAATCGCCCTCTCCATTTGTTCCATAACTCTTTCATCCATCCCAAGACATGATCACGATGAAAATCCATGTCTTCACTCTCAAAGTTATCCTACAATACATATAACATAGGTTGGCATCAAATATGTGATTAAAAGTGATTGTTTAGAGTTTAGAAATCTACAATTTTTAAAGGTTGGATAAAACTATATATTAAAGTCACATTCTTTCTCTGTAATACTTGAATGGCCGAGACTGTTATAAACCATGCAGACCAAATCTTAACACCCAACCCAAATTATGATAAGACCATAATAATTTTAAGCAACAACATAATAAGAATAGAGGAACCCAACCTTAACAGCAGCCCACATGTGATTCAACTTTTCTTCCTTAAAGTCATCCCACGATGATACTGCCAATGGACATATATTACGATCAGGAACCATTTTTCTCAGGTGACTTGAAAATAGTTTGCCATTCTTTTCATATGTTTGATTATTGTAAAATGTTGCTTTTAGCTTTTGTACAACTTCAAGTGATGCAACTTCTTTGCACTTGTTGCTTCCTCGACCCTTTTTTACCTTTCCAGGTTTCTTTGAACCTACATTTTCATAACTTAGAAATGTAAAAAAATTGTACAATTGATAAATTTCTGATCAAATTGATTTGAGAAATTATACTTGTTCCAACTTTTTGATTGGGCCGCACAACTTGATCAGTAGAAGGAGAAATTGGACTATTAGCTTGCACTTGCTCTTTCTCACAAGCCAAAGGTTTTTTGTTTGTTGTTTGCAATCCCAAAGCAACAAACATGGTACAATCTGATCTTGTACTGTTAAAAGATCTTGGCATACTTTGACTAGAAAAATGAGCATTCTGATGAAAATACCCCTCCTCATTTTCAGCGTCTTCAAAGGAGCACTTATCTCTAAGACGCCTTCGTCCATTCCCTAAAGTACCTAGTGTAAGATATCATGTCAGTAAAAATATTACTATTAGATTAAACACAATTATAAAAAATAATAGATTTTATAAATCATACGTGTTCCAACTGACTAGGTGGACTGCATAACCTGATCAGTTGAAGAAATTGGAATATCCACTTGCATGTGCTCTTTTTCTTGAACCAAAAACTTTTTGTCTATTGTTCATAAGCCCTCAGCAGTAGACATGGTAGGATTTGATTTTGTACTATTAGAAAGTTTTGGCATTCTTTGACTAGCACAATGAACATTTTGATGAAAAGATTCATCCTCATTTTCAGCATCTTCAAAGGAGTACATATCTCTAAAATGCCCTCGTCCCTTCCCTAGATCACCTGGTGAAAGAAATTATATTAGTATTCTCTCTAAAGTCAACTGTCATATGTCCTCTATGTGAGCAATGGATTTGGAATTAATTTGAAGATACACATATATAGATAAAATTTAAAACTTAAAACCTGAGAAAATCAAACGACATATTGTTTACAATCTAAATTATTTTAATACTACTTGTACTCTCTCTCTCTCTCTCTCTTTCATAAGTCAGTATAGGTTCTCTGTCTATTATTTATCCTCTAAAATAGAGCATCAACAAGACAAAAATATTGTTTTAAGTGAAAAACCAGTCTATACGATATCACCAGTGTTATCAAAAGCAAAAAACACCAAAAAACTTTGAGTATCATAAAAGATTGAGATTCTTTTTAGTCATTGAGTTTTTATTAGTCCCAGTGATTATTTTTTTTAATAAGGATTAGTTCCACTGGTTGTTCAATCATATGAAACCACAAATATCTGAACACAGTGTATCTAACTCGATCTTATTTAAGCCAGTCAAGTTAATTTAGTAATCACCTCTTTTGAATTTCAGGTTGTAGCCAGTTGCACATATAGGAGCCACTTTTGAATGTTTCTCCAACTTCCTAAGATATCTGATTATTTTAGTTGCAATTATTGACATGCATATGAAAAATTCTCACTTTTCCAGCAGTAGAGTAACTATAAGAATCATGTTATCTCTACTAGGTTTTACTTCTTTTAAGAAATGGAAGAACACAAATCTCATTCAGAAAATAACACAAAACCTACTCAGCTATTTAGATATGACTATTTGGTAAATCATTCAAAAATCAAATTCTCATAGGAGACAAAACACCATATCATATAGAAAAAGCAAATCACAAGCACTATCAACTAATCCAAGAATAAAGTATAAATCCAAACAAAACTCCAGAGAACACGTAGACTGGAATAGATAACAGACAGAAACATAAGATCCATAGTGGTAGATAATGTATTTTTCCAAAAGAAATAAAAAACCACTGGTAAACATGGAATACAGGGAAACGACCAGCCACCAACGGGAAGAACATTACGACAAAGGTATAAAGGCCAAATTATTTCATGCAACAATAGGTAAGTTCCTAGAACCTCAAGTTTACAAATATAAAAAAGGAACTCCTGGAAAATAACTCATTAACACAAAAATCTGGCAGTGGTAACAAAGAGCTAAAAGAAAAATTAGCCAAGGAGAAACGATACCTTTACCAATTGTTTGGATGTATTGAACAACTTCTTTAGTAGATGAACAAGATGGAATATTAGCTAGTATATGCCTTTTCTCAAGAACCAACATAGTTTAATTCATTGATTGTGTTTCTTGAATAGTAGACATAGACTTAAGACCTTGCCCTTGGCCTTGTCCCTTCTCTAGAACACCTGGTATAAGAAATCAAATTAGTAAAAGTTTTAGCACTAAAATTTAGTTGTACAAATTAACAACAGAATAAATTTGAGAAACATTACTTGTTTCAGTAATTTGGTTACACTACATAAATTGATCGGTCGATGAGGAAAATGGAATAGGCATTCTAGATACCCTCCTTAAAGTGCTCAAAGATTAGAGCCCTCTCCCTCGTCCCTTCGCTATAGCACCTGGTGCAACAAACGTATATTTAGTTGTAGATTTCACAGGGTTGCCTCCTCCATTTCATTCTTTTGAAGTTTCATATTAAACCTACAAAAAATAAGAAAAAGTTAACATTATAAAGACGATCTACTAATAAAAAAATCATGTATCAGAATAGACAACAGTTAATATGCTAATGAATAAAGAGATACTTAACCTTGGTTGTTCTTTTTCATTTTTTAGATTAGGGTTTTCTAAATCTACAATGTCATCATCTATTTGTTCCACAACACATTTTGCACAGATCAAACTTTGCTTATCAGTAGGCTCTAATACCAATATAGCAACATTATCTTTAAACTTACCTGAAATACTCATAACAATATCTTCAATACCTTGAAAAGTAGCAGACATTCCAAAGAACACAAACAAAAGGCAAAACTTATTTAGCTCCACTATAAAACAAGCAACGAGCTTTACACTAATAACTCAAGAACATATCATTCATACAACCCATTGAAAACTTTATCACAGATGAAGAATGAAGATTACTATTTAAACCAGACAAACCCTTATCAATAAACCTCAAAACAAGAAGTTATGCTACTAAACTTTTTGAAATCACACTTTATCGACCACCAAAATGGTGACTGTTAAAGACAATAAAAAAAATACCCACAAACAAACGACACAAGAACAATTAGAAAAACATCAAAAACTTACCAATATCCTTATGAAAAAAGGATAATAAATCAACATTTTTAACTAATTTCACCAAAATGTTCCAAAATACAAAGAACACATATACCTACATGAAATTGCTAAAAATTGTAGCTCCAAAATAGAGCCTCCAACTTAAAAACTCTATATGTGTATATAAAATCACTTAATAAAAGAGTTGAACAACTCAGTCACACATATTCAACCAGAGAGCAAGCAAGAAAGAAAATTTTGATTTTAATTGAAAAGGACAAGGAGAAGAAAAGACGAGGGAGAAAATCCTTACTCTTAGATGAGAAACGAGCCGGAACTTTAACCTTTGAGTTATAAGAAATGAGCGATTTAGGTATTTAGATGATAGATTTATTAGGGATCTTACTTCAAGAGAGAGTGAGAGAGAGAGTGGGAGATTTAGGCGATGAAAGAAAGAGAGCAAGCAGGACCTTCTAGATAGAGACAAATATTTTAGTGTTTCACTTATAATATTTCATTTGGCGCCTCTGACTCCCACAGAAATTTTCACTATTTGGGACCAAATATTTTTCCCACCAATTAAATTGAGTTTTTGTGTATGCTAGAAAATAAAATGAGAATTTAGAGACCAGTAAACAATGTCATACTTAAATGTACACTTTTAGGGACCATATTTACAACTTGTCCCTAAATCTTGGTCTCTAATAGGGCTTTTTCTTGTAGTGATAGTTTCCCATCGGACACGGAAGGTGTTCAAATAAATCTTTCTCAAAATATCAATTTCACAGTGCTATGATATGAATAAGAGTGAGTGTGAATGAAACATGATAATAAGAAACAACACAATATAGTATGCATAAAACATGATAATAAGAAACAACATAATATCTCAAATCCAGTCTCACAAGGCCATACTCAACTCAATAACACCGGCTACAAGCCTAGAATTCATCAATCAAGCTCAAATAATTCAAAACTTATTTATGAAGGGATATACCACCAACATAAACACCTATCAAGTTTAATATAACCATTAATCCACTTTTCACAACACAATCCAACAAAATATAGAGAATTATCCCAACAAGTCATTAAATTCCATTTTATCCCTTTACAATACATTGGTACACATATAGATGCTCGTCAACTCATCTATATAGGACCCTTATTTTTGTTACTCCCAATACAAACAACTAACAGAAAAGCACTTCAAAAAAGGTCAAATAAAATCTTAACTTGCCTTAAGGAAGCTCGACATATCAAACCAAATCTTTGACCTTCTTAACGAGTTCAATCTAATCAAATATGAGTTCTATTGAGAATATGAAAATACAGACACCCATATTGCTATACTTCAAATTCGGATCCAAAAAGTCAATCCCGAACCCACAACGGCAAAAGTGAAATTTTATTGAAAAATAAATTTACCCATTAATAAGTAGTTCAAGTCTAAAATTTCATCAAAAATGGAGTTGAAATTGACTCTTGAAATCATCAAAATATCGTTCTTTAACTTTTCCAGGAAACCCCAAATTTCCATAGTCAAACACGGTTTAAAAATTAGAAAACGTTTGATAAATAAGTAATTTTTTTCCAAAATTAGTTTACCTATCCTATAAGGACCTTAAACCTCAAAAATCAATAAAAATCCATAACAAATTGACCCTTAACTAAAAATCTTTCAATTTCTTAACTTTGAAATTTTAAATCTCAACTTTATGAATTAAAACCATGAAAAATAAAATGGGTACATTTGAAAAATTAGAAACATGAAAGTACAAATCCATACCCAATGAGTATACAAGAAAAATGCATTTAAAATCACCTCAATTAGAGCTTCCTAGCACCCAAAAATTGATTTTTAGTGAATGAACAAAATTTGAAATTTACACAGCAATTTTGGTTGCAAAAAGTACAAAATGTGGTCTCTAAAGAAGCAATTTTTGGTTGCTTGATAACGATCCTAAATGGATAACTAGAATCAATTTAGAAAATTTAATGACCCTCCAGGTCATTTTCTACATTTCCGTATTATTTTGAAGTTTAGAGCTTTCCTATAGCTGCTCCAAGTTATTTATGACTTGCAAGTTCTGACAGTTCAATTACCGGGAGTTCGCTTAGTTTTTAGAGCCAATTTTCTATTTTGAAGTTTTCTTTGTTAAAAATTGGGTATCAGGCTAAAATTTCAGGTAAACATCCTTGTATGCTAATTCTGACAGTTCTGCTAGCTCCAAAACATTGATTTTAGGCAAGGGGGATCCTTGGTTCGGGTCTCGAGGCTTTTAGGCTCATTTTGGGCTATTAGGTGGATTTTAGTTAAAACATCCCTTGATTGTGGGACCCATATTTTATTAAAATAACCTTCGTTAGGAATTTTGATAGAACCGTTGAGTCTAAATATCAAAATTCATAGGATAGCATAGTTCATTTACATTCATGGAATTCCAAACGAATCTCGAGGGTTCAGTCAGAAACGTACAAAATTGCTAAGTTTGCTGGTGTAGCTTCAGCAGGTGCAAGCCAAAAATGACCTTCGAAATTGCGAGGCCTTGGCTGCATTCGTAGAGGCCTAGGTTATTGGTCATCGTGATTGTGAACCGGCCTTCTCGTTCGCGATTAGTCAGGCAGACAACTGGTCTTAGTTTTCTCTTCAAGTTTGCGGTAAACCTGTTGCGTTCGCAAAAGTCAAGTCATTCGAGGGTCGCATTATCAACGGGGTCCCCGCGATTATGATGAAGGGACCCCTGGCTGCATTTAAAGCTGCGAAACCCAATTTCCTTTCCATTTTTCTTAAGTACCAATTCTATAAAAACCTTAGAGTGCTAAGAGAGAGTAGAAATCGATCTTTGGGTGTTCGGGGTGAGTTGGAGATGCTATTTTGGTCATTTTCTCATCGATATTTTTGCAAGTTTCCATCTAATTTCTTAGTATATTCTTCAATTTAACTTTATATCCCTAGCTACTTGATGGGCTGATTTAGGGCTTGTTTATGCTCGAATTTCACCCATTTTCAGGGTAAATATTCCTTGAGCTTAGAGGGACATGTTGACAGTCTTATAGTTGTGATTCCGCAAGCAGGTCCCACATGGGATTTTTAGTTCAATTTTAGACCCAAATCATTTATATACAATATGGGTATTGTTATTCTCATGTTAATGCATGGATTAATATTAGGATAGCATAGCAGCGCTCGAAGGCTTCTTGGAAGTGAAACGCTTTGGTTTAGTTGATTTTCTCGAGCTTTTGGTGGCGTCCAGGTGGGATAGGCTTACTTTACTCATATATTGAGATTTATTATGGTATTAATATAATATTTTGTTAGAATTGGATGGGAATTTATGGCTTGGTTGCATGTTTAGCAAATTTTGGATTGTTTAGTCGTTTAAAGAGCTAGTTATGATAGAATCTGACTCATTCTTCCTCCTTCAATTAGATTGCACCTTAAGGGTAGTTTTAACTTATTTGTTACCTTGTAATAGAACTTTAAAGCCTTAGTTTAGTTTTGGGTAAAACTTACCTTAGTATGGACGTTCGGGATTAGTAATGGGCCTCGCCAGCCCTCTTCTACGTCAAATATTTAATCTAGTTCCTTGTAGATCTAGGAGGCCTTCTTTCATCATCTTATGTTAAATAATGAACTTTAGGATGATTTAGGCATCTTTTCAACCTTCGGCAAGATTTGTTATTTGGTATTTACTTTCAAGTTTCGGTTCAGGTTTGGCATTTACTATACATATGTGGTACTTTATGTTGGTAACATGATCCTAAAGTTCTGGTTCAAATCCAGCATTTATAATTAGCAGGTATCCTCAGTTATGGTTTTGTGGTCGGTTACTTATATTTATCGTTGTCGGTAGATCCTCTTTGATTGTATCCATCAGGCTTATAGGGGCTCGGTTGGGTTATTTCTCTTTGTTTGTGTCTTCTGGACTTATGGGGACCCAGTTAGGCTGTAGTTAGATTGTATTTATTTCAAACTATTTATCCTGTTATTTATCATTCTTGTCAGTTTGGGAGCATTATTTCAGGTTCGATCCTTTATCCCTGACTCTAGTTTATAATTTCACATCTTATTATGCTTTTATTATAATTTAGCTCAGTCGATCGATGATGTCTACTAAGCACCCATTGTTTTGGTACTCATACAACATTTCTACATCTTTATC
This sequence comes from Capsicum rhomboideum, assembly GCA_031232105.1. Classification (NCBI taxonomy): domain Eukaryota; kingdom Viridiplantae; phylum Streptophyta; class Magnoliopsida; order Solanales; family Solanaceae; genus Capsicum; species Capsicum rhomboideum. Next base: position 72,001,887 of record CP124714.1, read on the forward strand.
TGATGCAGATCTGAGTACAAGTCACTGTCACAGACGTTCTATTCTAGCTTGCTTTTGGGATTGGGTGAGTTTTCATTACCGAAAATGATCTTATCTCCTTCTACTACTTTTGGATAGTCTTTACCTTTTGAGACTACCTGTTTATTAGATACTATTTAGTACTCTTATTCTTTTGGATTTAGTGGCAATTGTACCGACCTTACTAGGTCATGGGATATTCTTTTGCATACTTTCTCTCTCTCCTTTGATATTTGTAATGTTGCTCTTATATTTTACCGCCTACAATTCTATTGTATGCTTGCTTTTGGTATTTATCATACCTTCCACCAACTATCCCATTACTTATTATTTCAGGCTATGGTTTGGGTTACCTACTTGTGTGTTAAATGAGGTGTCATCATGACTCATAAATCGGGTCGTGACAAATTAGTATTAGAGCCTAAGTTCACTGGTATTGTTGTTACAAGAGAAAGTGTCTAGTGGAGTCCCACAAATCAAAACGATGATGTATGTATCCATCTTTGGGAGACTACAAGACATTCTTAGGGAAAATCTCACTTTCTTTGTTCATTTCATGCATTTAGTCTGATTTGTTTTCTAATTTCTCATTATTCAACTCTTTTGCAGATGGTTAGGATGCAAGCTATGACAATCAGAGACGAGAACCCTGAGTCTACAGCCAAAGCACTTACTAGAGGTCGTGGTCGACCCAGAGGTGGTGGTCAGTCTAGAGCTACAGCCCCAGCTAAGGTTTTAGATAGGGAGCCTTCACTTGAACCCGTTTTGTCTCCCGAGAAAAAGATTTTACCAACCCAACCATTGGTGGGTCAAGGGGCAGCCCAGGTTCCACCGAGGTTTATTTCATCTTCAGTGCTCAAAGATACCTTGCTCTAGTAGTTGGGATTAGTAGGTGGTGCGTCGTCTGATGATGCTCAGTCAACAAACCAGAGTGCTACTTATTTAGGGGCACAGCCTGTAGTTGTGGCCCCCAGTGTAAAGATTCCTCTATAGCCGGCAGTTGCTCAGCCTCTTATGTATACCGAGGAGCAGAAAATATTGGGCTGATTTCTGAGATTGACTCTACTTAGGTTTGTTGGGGGCCCAGGAAAGGATGTTTATGAGTTTTTGACTAGTTATAAAGAGTGGCTCCGTAATTTGGGGCTGGTTGAGTCTCACAGAGTGGACTATATGGCTTATTAGCTTTACAGGATAGTGCGAGAGTGGTGGAGGTGTTATCTTGAATCCAGACCAACTGGATCTCCACCTATGCCTTGGACTCAGTTCTCTAAGGTTTCCTTAGAGAAGTACATTCCTCGCACTATGTGTGAGTGCCTGAGGGATGTTTTTTCTACATTGAGATAGGGTTCTATAATGGTGGCCAAGTATGAGGTAATATTTCACGAGTTAGCCAGACATGCCACCATCATTCTGCCTATAGAGTATGAGAGGATTTCATGCTTTATCATCGTATTGAGTCTCCCACTCCGTAAAGCTACTTTGAGTTTGGTGACTTTCGAGAAGTCTTTTACTGATATTGCCATTCATGTCTATTTTATAGAGGAGATGGATCACGAGGCCTAAGTCGGAAGCGATAAGAGGCCACATCAGCAAGGTAGTTTCAGAGGGAGCCAGAGCTGCTCACAGTTCAGGGGCAGGGGTTTTCAGGATAGGTATCCTCAGCTTCAGTCTTATCAACACTAGGGTCAATCTAGTAGACCCGTTCAGGCAATGCTTCAGATTACTGACAGGGTCAGCACGGTTATAGAGACTATAATAGTTAGAGCAGGGGTCAGTCTTCTAGGGGTGCACAATCTAGGTCTTCAGGATGAGGTAGCTATATCGGGCCGGCAGGATCATCTTGGCAGAGTAGTGTGCCCGGGGCGTGCTATGATTGTGAGGTCGTCGACTATTTCCCCAGAGAGTGTCCGCGGCATAGGGTGATTCAGCCTGTGACATAGAGTGTTTAGCCAATCAGATCAGTGTCGTCTCTAGCTAGATATGGTGTACAGGGTCATAGAGATGGTCCCTAGGATTCTAGAGGAAATCCACAGACAGGTAGGGTAGGTGGTCAGTCAGGTGCCCAGTTCGAAGGTAGACTGGGTTAGTTGTATGCAGTACCTGGTAGGCCGGAGGTAGAGTCTTTTGATGTTGTTATTATAGGTATGATTTCATTGTGCCATCAACCATCTACTGCTTTATTTTATCCCAGCTCCATATTTTTGTATGTTTCTACTTATTATGCACCATGATTGGGTTTGTCTTCGAAGTCTTTAGTTATTCCATTGCTTGTGTCTACTCCAGTGGGTGATTCTTTAGTAGTAGATCAGGTTTATAGATCATGTGTTGTGACCATTCGAGAGCTTGATACTCGAGCTGACCTTATTATTCTAGATATGGTGGATTTTGATGTGATTTTGGGTATGGACTTGTTATCCCCCTATCATGTGGTCTTGGATTGCTTTTCCAAGACCATTGCCTTAGCCATGACTAGCGTTCCCCTGGTTGTGTGGTAGGGTAGCCATGCACCGATAGGGATTATTTCATATGTTTGGGTTAGAAGACTTATATCGAGAGGTTGTGAGTATTATCTTGCTTATATTTGTGATGTAAGTGTGGAGAGTCCTTCACTTGATTCTATTCCTATAGTCCATAACTTTTAAAAAAAAAATTCTACCGATCTACCTTCCCTTTCTCTTGAGCGTGATATTAAGTTTTCTATTGATCTTGAGCCATGCACCTGGCCTTTTTCTATGGCACCTCACCCCATGGCTCCTGCCGAGCTTAAGAAGCTAAATTCTCAGTTTTAGGATCATTTGAGTGAGCGTTACATTAAGCTAAGTGTATCGCCTTGGGGTGCTCCTGTCTTGTTCATGAAGAAAAAAAATGGTTCTATGCGTATGTATATCAATTATAGACAGCTAAATAAGGTGACAGTGAAGAATAAGTATCATACGGCTCGTATTAATGATTTATTTGACCAGCTTCAAGGTGCGATAGTGTTTTCTAAGGTTGACTTAAGATCTGGTTACCAACAATTGAGGATTCGGGAAGTGGATATCCCTAAGACAGCCTTCAAGACTCGTTATGGCCATTATGAGTTCTTGGTGATGTCTTTTGGGTTGACCAATGCCCCAACAACATTCATGGATTTGATGAACCATGTTTTCAGGCCCTATTTGGACTCCTTTGTGATAGTTTTCATTGATGATATCCTTGTTTATTTGATGAGTAGAGAGGAGCACGAGTAGCATTTGAGGACTGTGCTTCACACTTTGAGAGATCATAGACTTTTTGCCAAATTAACAAAGTGAGAGTTCTTTCTTGATTCGGTGACATTCCTAGGACACGTGGTGTCTAAGGATGGGATTAGGGTAGATCCGACAAAGATTGAGGCTATTCATGATTGGGCCTGACCTATATCTCTGATCGAGGTTCATAGCTTTATTGGTTTTGTAGGTTACTACAGATGATTCGTCGAGAGGTTTGCTACTATAGCATCACCTATGATAAGATTGATAAGTAAGGAGGTTCCTTTTTAATTGTCTGATGACTGTGAGTTGATCTTTCGAAAGCTCAAGGACTTTCTCACTTCAGCTTCTATTTTGACTCTTCTAGTTAAGGGCAAGAGTTTATTGTATATTATTATTATTCTGGTGTTGGTTTTGGTTGTGTTCTAATGCAGTAGGGCCGAGTTATTGCTTATGCATTGTGGCAGCTGAAGGTACATGAGTGTAACTACCCCACTCATGATTTGGAGTTGGCGGCAATAGTTTTTGCACTTAAGATTTGGAGGCATTACTTGTACGGTGTTTGTTGTGAGATATATACTAACCATCGCAGTCTTAAGTACATTATGACTCAAAGGAGCTTAATTTGAGGTAGCGCAGGTGGATCGAGTTGCTGAAGGACTATGATATCTTTATTTTATACTATTCAGGCAAGACGAATATGGTAGCAGATGCCTTGAGCCGGAAGGAGTTGATTATGAGTAGCTTGGCCTTCAGTTCAGTTTTGAAGTGACCGTTGGCATTGTACATTCAGTCCTTGGAAAACTTGATGGTTTGGCTTGACATTTTATACCCCAGGAGAATTTTTGCCAGTGTAAGGCTAGGTTTACCTTGATGGAGCAGATTCGAGATCATCAGTTTGATAATAGTAGACTTTATGGCATTCGTTATCAAGTGCTAAGAGGTAAGTCTAGTTTTTCTACCTTATATTCTAGGGGTTCTATGAGATTTGATAGTCGTATTTGTGTTCCAAGGGTTGGAGACCTGATTTTTTTGATATTGCTCACAGCTTCTAATATTCTATTCACCATGCGATAGTTAAAATATATAAGGATTTGAGGCAGCACTACTAGTAGGATGGTATGGAGAAGGATATAGCGGATTTTGTGGCTTGGTGTTTATGTTGTCAATAGGTAAATACCGAGCATCAGAGACCAGGTGAATAGCTTTAGAGATTACCCATTCCTAAGTGGAAGTGGGAGAGAATTCCTATGGACTTCGTGAGTGGTTGGCCTCGTACTTCCCATGGTTCTGACTGTATTTGGGTCATCTTAGATTGATTGACCAAATTGGCTCATTTAATCCACATTCAGATTTCTTTCAGTGTTGTGAGGTTAGCTCGTATCTATGTTCGGGAGAAAGTTAGTCTTCATGGGGTACCCATATCTATTATTTTAGACAAACGCTCAGTATTCACCTCTACCTTTTGGAGGACTTTATAGGAGGAGTTGGGTACTCAGGTTGACCTCAGCACCTCTTTCAACCTTCAGATCAACGGTCAGTCGAAGCGGACTATTCATGTTTTAGAGGATATGCTCTGAGCGTGTGTTATGGACTTTGGCGGTCAATGGGAGCAACATTTATCCTTGCTCGAGTTTTCTTATAATAATAGCTACCATTCGAGTATTGAGATGGTGCCATTAAAGACATTGTATGGTAGGCGTTGTCGATCTCCGATTGGTTGGTTTGAGACTTTTGAGGTTAGTCCGTGTGGTACCGACCTGCTTTGTGAGTCTTCGAATAGGGTTTGGGTGATTCAGGATAGGCTACGAGCATCCCAGAGTAGGCTAAAGAGTTATGTCTACCGTAGGTTTTGGGAATTGAGGTTTGGAGTTGGTGACTGAGTTTTCCTTTGTGTATCATCCATAAAGGGCGTGATGAGGTTCGGGAAGATGGGAAGCTCAGCCCCAGGTACATTGGGCTATTTGAGATACTTTGGACGGTTGGTGAGATGGCTTATGAGTTAGCCTAGCCTTACCCCTAGATTTTTCAGTTGTTCACCCAGTTTTCTATGTCTCCATGTTGCGGCGATATATTCCAAATGAGTCTCATGTGCTTTATTGGGACTCAGTTCAATTAGATCAGAGGTTGACCTTTATGGAGGAGCCAGTTTCTGTACTTGCTTAGGATTTTAGGTATTTACGCTCTAGATAGATTCTAGTGGTTAAGGTTCAGTGGAGGCACCATTCAGTTGAGGAGGCTACCTGGGAGATTGAGAGTTAGATGCGGTCCCAGTATCCCCACCTGTTTGAGTCTTCAGGTACACCTTGATCCTTTACTATCATGGACAAAAGTCCTTTTAGTAGTTGATATTGTATGACCCTCCAGGTCATTTTCTGCATTTTTGCACTATTTTGGAATTTAGAGCTTTCTCATAGCTTTGCCAGGTCATTTATGACTTGCTGGTGCTGACAGTTCTGTTCCTAGGAAGTTTGTTTGGTTTCTCGAGCTAATTCCCTATTTTAAAGTCTTTGTTGTTAAGAATTGGGAATCTAGACAAAACTTCAGGTAAACGACCTCGTATCCCAATTTTGACAGTTTTGTTAGCTTCAAAACATTGATTTTTGGGTCTAGACACTTCTGAGCTTATTTTAGGCTATTGGGTGGATTTTGCTTAAAATAGCCCTTGAAGTGGGACCTATATTTTATCAAAACGAGCTTGGTTGGGAATTTTTATGGCCACATTGAGTCTGAATATCGAAATTGATAGGGTTTCATAGTTTGTTTGCGTTCAAAGGATTCCGAACGAATCCTGAGGGTCCGTTCAAAAACTTGGCAAATTGCCAGGTTTGCTGGTGCAGGCCAAAAATGACCTTCGCGATTGCGACATCCTAGACGAATTCAGAGGCTATGGTTATTAGTCGTCGCGATCGCGAGCCAGCCTTTACGTTGGCGATGAGGCAGGCAGCCGACCGATCTAAGTTTTCACTTTGCATTTGCAGTTAATAGGCAGCATTCGAGAAGGTCAAGGCAGTCGAGGGTCGTGTTCGCGACAGGGTCCCCGCGATCGCGATAAAGGGACCCCTGGCCGCATTTAAAGCTGTGGAACCCGATTTCCTTTCCATTTTTCTTAAGTCTAAAGTCCATAAAAACTCTAGAGAGAGTAGAGATCGCTCTTTGGGTGTTCATGGTAAGTTGTAAACACTATTTTGGTCATTTTTTCATTGATATTTCTGTAAGTTTTTGTCTAATTTCTTGGTATATTCTCTGGTTTAACTTTAAATCCCAAGTTACTTTATAAGCTGATTTATGGCTCATTTGTGCTTTGATTTCACCCATTTTTAGGATAAATAATCCTTTATCTAAGAGGGGACGTGTTGGCAGTCTCAAAGTTGTGATTTCACAAATGGGCCCCACATGGGATTTTTATCTCAATTTTGGACCCAGAGCATTTCTATGTAATATGGTTATTGTTATTCCCATGTTAACGCTTAGATTACTATTTTGATAGTGTGGCAGTGCTCGGAGAGTTCTTGGAAGAGACAAGCTCCGATTTAGTAGACTTTCTCGAGCTTTCGGCGACGTCCAGGTAGGCTAGGCTTACTTTCCTTATAGATTGAACTTTATAATGGTATTAGTATAGTATTGTGCTAGTATTGGGTGGGAATTTATGGCATGGTTGCATGTTTAGCGAATTTTGGATTGTTTAGCCGCTTAAAGAGTCGGTTTAGATAGAATCTGACTCATTCCTCCTCCTTGAGTTAGATTGCACCTTAAGGCTAGTTTCGTCTTATTTGGTACCTTAGAATAGAAATTTAAAGCCTTAGTCTAGTTTTGGGTAGAACTTACCTTAGTCTGGACTTTTGGGATTAATAATGGGCCCCATCAACCCTCTTCTAGGTCAAATATTTAATGTAGCTCCTTGTAGATGTAGGAGGCCTTCTTGCATTATCTTAAGTTAAATCTTGAACTTTAGGATGATTTAGGAATCTTTTTGACCTTCGGCTAGATTTGTTATTTTGTATTTACTTTCCAGTTTTGGTTTAAGTCCGACATTTACTATACACATGTGGTACTTTATGTTGGTAACATGATACTAAAGTTTCGATTCGAGTTCGTTGTGTATGGTTTGCAAGGATCCTCAGTTATGGTTTGCTGGTCGGTTACTTATGTTTATCATTGTCGGTAGATCCTATTTGATTGCATCCATCGGGCTTATGAGGGATCGGTTGGGTTATTTCTCTCTTATTTGTGTCTCTTGAGCTTATGGTGTCCCAGTTAGGCTATAGTTAGATTGTATTAATTTTGAACTGTTTATCCTGTTATTTATCATTCTCGTCAATTCGGGAGCATCATTTCAGATTCACTCCTTTATCCCTGACTCTTGTTTATAGTCTCGCATCTTATTATTATTTTTTATAATATAGCTCAGTCGGCCGATGATATCTACTAAATACCCATTGTTTTGGTATTCATACTACACTTCTGCATCTTTTTCTGTTTCAGCTCCGAGTATGAGTCACTGCCTCTGATGTCCTATTCCAACTTGCTTTTGGGATTCGGAGATAGGATGAGCTTTCAGAGCTGGAACTAATCCTCTCTCTTTCTATTGCTTTTGGACAGTCTTTACTTTTCGAGACTACCTGTATATTAGAAACTATTTAGTACTCTTATTCTTTTAGATTTAGTAGCTCTTATACTGACCTTAATAGTTTGTGGGATATTCTTTTGCATACTTTCTCTCTATCCTTTGATATTTGTACTGGTTCTTTTGTATTTTACCACCTACAATTCTATTGTATGCTTACTTTTGGTATTTATCATACCTTCCATCAACTAGCCCATTACTTTTCATTCTGGGCTACGATTTGTCTTACCTACTGGTGGGTTAAAGTAGGTTCCATCATGACTCGCGAAATAGGGTCGTGATAGAAAATGCAAAGTAAAATCAACACAAATTGAAGTTAGAGGGATAGATTAGAAAAAGGGATAAGAATAGAAGAAAGAAAGGCCTAAATTAATTCACAAATAGACCAAGGAAGAAGAGAAGTCAATCAAATGTACGAGAATTCAAATTGAATCCATAATATGATAACTTGATGATCAATAAAACGAAGAAGATAACACAATCAATTCAGGAATCTACCCTAATCACTCAATCTAAGCTAATAATCTGAATTGAAGCCAATCACTACTCTAATCTAGAGTAACCAAATATCAAGTCTACTCAAGACAATTCAGTTATCCAAAATCTTCGTATGAAAATGGCTAAGGAAACTATTTATAGTTTTTTCCTTTTCAAATATAGCCCAAAAGCGACTATTTTGGAAATAACCCACAAGGGCTCGTCTTGATTGCTAAAATGGTATCTTAATCTCCTATAGCCTTGTGTATTTTTTGCTCCATGGATTCCTCTGGTCTTGAAGATATTATCCATCTATGGGATCCCCTCCTAATGTGCTCCAAACTAACCGTGCTCGTATCATCCTCCCCTTCTTCTAAAGGATTCGTCCTCAAATCCATACGTTACAAAAATAAAAGCGGGACAAATAATCAAACATTCCTTATAGTATGAGGGTTCACATAATGGTTAGTACAAAAATTATCACACCAATTATTCTCAGGGTACAAATGGTAGAAGACCTATAAATCTTGGTCACAACAACGAATAGACCATCTAAAGCAACTTCTACCTCTATAGGAAGCAAATCCAATACAAATATGGACATCGTCAAATACAAAGAGGTAGTAGAGAAAGGTGTTAAGAAGACTAATCTTCCCCAATATGCCCTCACTTGTAAGCTCATAAATAGGGTCACGACTCATATCAAGCACACTATCACAAGTTGAGACATAAGAAGAAGATTAGATGCTTTGTGGAAAGAGACTACCTTTCTTTCCCAAATAACGCTTCCAAAAGGATGGTTACCATATGGAGTCATGCTCGTAAAAGGGTTGAGGGATCCTCTAAACATAAGTTCATTTTGAGAAAAGTGGTCCTTCTAAGGGAGTGTCTTCCCTCTACTCACAAGTGTAAGCATGCTCCCAAGAGTCCAACCTAATACTTCAGTTTGTCCATACCGTGAGGGTGACAAGAAGTACTAAGTATGGTCTTGTTGAAGCTCATATCAAAAGAATACTATTGGAGAGCTGACCCTTACACAATGTAGGTCCATAAAATGGATTGTAAACCCCTAAGAAGGACTTTTTATCATAGGGAAAGGTACCTACAACCACACCTAACTCATGTTTGTCATTTGGACCAAGCATATCATTCCAAGTGACATAATTTAAATCATTACTGGGTCAACTGGAAAGTAAATCCATAAACATGGGTAAAACGTACACCCATTTGCCCCATTGGAACTTCCACTCTCACAAAAAATACTCCACTCAATGGTATGAGTATCATCATATACAAACAAATAGTATAGGAACGTGTCACAAAAGTCAACTTCATCCAAGGTGTCCTTATGAGAAGGTTCACTCATTGATTCAAGCACTTTAAGTCCTTGACTAAGAAGGGGAACACTCAATGATGATGGGATATTTGTAGCACATACATCACCTTCCTTTTGAACACCATCCTTTCCAATAAATGAACTATTATCTTCCAAGAAGAGAGCTCTAACTTCAAAAAGTGTGTCATCATACCATAGTGGATTCTCAATCACTTGGTAGCCTTCAAGAGGGGCTATACTTTTATCATGTCAAGACATACCTCTATGCATTTCACTTTTATTAGTCATGTCAACCTCAAATAAGGAATAATCCTTAAAAATGCATTCCATCTCAAAATCCTCATGAGAAGAATAAGGAATGGAATCACAATTAAAGGATTCATAATTTAGGTGCATTGACTTCACATGACTATCTACAAGACCAACTATATCAATGTCATAACTAAATTGAGGCTCCTTAAGTTCATCAAAACATTCCTCATTTAGTGGCTCATCATACACAAAAGTTGATCAACACTAATATCACTTAATAATGAACTATCATTCAAAGCACATGTATCAACACTAGGTGGACACAAATTGATTTTACTAGAAGAATTAATTCGTTCATCAATAGGATAAACTAGTGTATCCCCTTTATCAATATGCACATTATCAAAACATGGCAGAGAATCACATGACAATGTACTATCATTTAAGCACAAGGGTCAACACTAGGTGGACCCAAATCGATCTTACAAGAAGAATCAATTCGGTCATTAATAGGATCAACTAGTGCATGAACACTCTCAACAAATATATTATCTCTATGTGGCAAGGAATTATAAAGCTCACATGAAAACAAGATATCACTTACACTCGATTATCTACTAGCCACACAATGATTTTTTAATTCCTACAAAGTTAAAGGTTTAGGTTTTTTGACTCGTAGCTCACATGAATGATTGTCCTCACCTTGATGTTCAACATTGGAGCACAAATGCTCCTTTGGGAAGCGTTTTAACATCTTTTGACTCTCCATATTTTATGACAACCCTCTCACACCACTCCTCTCAACCTCTCCATTTTCCTCTCTAGAGTTGTCACTTTTCACACACTTACCACTCTCAATATTTTGTCTCTCAAGTTTATAGGAGCTAATACAAATGCCAAGAATTCATTGAGAAGGGTTCAGAGATCCCTTCACCTCTAACTTCCACTTTGGTGCATAAGGAGTGGATGTGTTAACTTGCATGTTCAACTCTTTAGCACCAACCTCAAAAGGAATAGCTTGATTTGCCTCAAAAAGTAACTTCTTAGGTCCACCTTATTGATGAGTAGCCTTCCTATTTTGGAATATTGACTTGATCCTTTCAATTTGTCATGAGAAATCATCCAACTCTTTCCTCAATGAAGCACAATCTTTCCTCAACTCAGTAATGGTTTTACTTGCATTTACTTCAGTAGCGCTTGTTGGAAAAACCATTGAGTTCACTTTACTTTCATCTCCTATTGATCCTTCAATCCTTCCTCCAACATCATTACCAGATAGAGAACTTATTACATTGGAATGAGGATAAGAAGTACAATTTCTTAGACCCCAAGAAGTAGAGAATGTTCTTGGCCTATGATCCACGCGATGTTTTGAATTGGTTTTGCCCATACATATATACCCGCAAGACTAGGGTAGGAAGTAGCACAAGACAAGGAAGGTAATTCAACCTTACAACTTCTCCTTCTATCACAATCCTTTTCAAAAGATTCATAAAATATATGGGAGAAGGCACGTACCTCACATAGTCTTCATCATCATGGTGTGTAATATGAGACCCTCATACCCTTCATCTTCTCTATCGTATTAATCATAAGATACTTCTACTCCTTCATGTTCATCATGAGAGCCATAAGCCCCATTCATTTCACATTCATCTTCGAAATAGTAGTTCTCACCACTATCCTGCTCATGATCATAATCATAGCCTTCATAAAACTCATATTCAAAAGATTCTAAGGCTATGGATGAAATTCATTCTTATACCTCCTTGTATACCTACAAAACAAGCAAAAAAAGTTAGTAATAAAAGACTCAGGTTACACGAATATGAACTCTCATCTTAACTTATATGAGGCTTCATTCCCAAATTAGTAGTGTTACAAGCTTCACTTGATCAATTAAAGGTTGTCTGCCTTATGGAGGAATGGATCATTGTGACTCATGAAAGAAGCACAACTCAATTAAATCTAAATTGACTTGAATCAAGAAATTAATCTACAAAATAAAACTAGAAAAGCACACAAAGAAAAGCATAAGAAAAAAATCAAACTCAAAGAACTTAATAATATTTAGTAGGGTAATCTAATAATTAAAATCAAGTTATGAAGCCAAAGATAGGGTAAAATTAATAAAAAGAAACTAATTTACCAATATTTGGAGTAGAAAAATTATTTGGGAAGAAATTTGGTTGAAATCTGTAGAGAAAATAGATGAAAAATGCCTTAAAATGAACTAAAGCCCTGGAGGACCCTAGAAGACATGGTAGAGGCGGAAGCCATATTTGGTTGACGCTCAAGTTGTTTCTCCTTTGACTCTACACACGGCAGCCACTTTCCTAGGTAGCTCAAGACTGCTGCTGGCTGGAGCGATATGGCATGCAGCGATTGGACAAGCAATGCCACATGGGAGTTGACGTGTGCTTATGTGTTTGTGGTCCCTCTATCAACTAGCAACTTATGATAGGGCTGGAATAAAGTGCTCGCATTTTCTTTTACTCATATTTTAAGATATTTTTTTAATCCTTTGGACCCACAAACACCTTAACACTTTCTTCTTTCTTTTCTTTTTGGATCAAAACTCCTTTTTCAATCATTTTACTCCAATAAGATATGAACTTATGAAGAACACCACAAAAAGATGAATCTTCAAAAATTCAGAACTTCTTCGTTTTAGCTCTAAATTCGACAAAATTTGAACCACGTGCTCCTTTCAATACCATGAACGATGTCCAATAATTTTTAAGCTCCAATTCAAAACCAATTGCTCCTGTAAATTAAACTCATTGGCAACATTTTTCAAATCAGGAAGAACACCATGAACATGAAGAACTCAAAAATTGACCCCAACGATTTTTAGCTCGAATTTTCTCCAAAATTTCAGATTTGAACACTAATTGATAAGGAGAACAAACCCCAATAGAATTAGAACCCCAATTTAGCTCCAATAAATAAACTCGCTTCACCTTCATCAAACTTTTTCAAGCTCAATTTATCTCCAATAAATCAACCCGAATTTGGGATCTTGACCCCTAAACACTAGAGAAACAAAAATGTAGTGTTGCAAACATAAACAAAACATGATTCAAACAATTTTTAAAAAAAAAAAAATTTAACTCAACAATTTTTATTACAATTTTCAAATTTATGAACCTAGGACTTAAGAATTGATGGAACAACTCTTAAAATCTAAGCTCTGATACCAAGATGATAACGATCCTAAATGGATAATAATAATCAATATTGATAACGCGGGATAAAATCAACACAAATTGAAGATAGAGGGATAGATTAGAAAAAGGGATGAGAATATAAGAAAGAAAGGCCTAAATAAATTCACAAATAGACCAAGGAAGAAGAGAACTCAATCAAATACACGAGAAACCAAATTGAATCCACAATATGATAACTCGATGATCTATCAGACGAAGAAGACAACACAAGAAATTTTGGAATTCACCCTAATCACTCGATCTAAGCTAATAATTGGAATTGAACTCAATTACTACCCTAATTTAGAGTAACCAAATATCAAGTCAACTCAATAAAATTCAATCCTCCAAAATCTTTGTATTAAAATGGCTAAGGCAATTATTCATAGTTATTGCCTTTACAAAAATAGCCCAAAATCTACTATTTTGGAAATAACCCATAAGGGCCCTTCTTGATTGCCCAAATGACATCTTGATTACCCATGGCCTTGTGTATTTGTTGCTCCATAGCTTCTTCTGGGCTCCAATCTATCTTTTATATGTCGAAGCCCCTCCTAATATGTTCCAAGCTGATCGTACCTTGCAAAAATATAAGAAGGACAAACAACCAAACATTCCTCATAGTATGAGGGTCAGCACAATAGTTAGCATAAAAATCATCACACTAATGATTCTCAGGGTCTAAAAGGTAGAAGAACAATAATTTTTTCTCACAACAATAAATGGACCATATAAAGCAACCCCTACCTCTATATGAAGTAAATCCAATACAAATATGGAGATCATTATACGCAAAGAGGTAGTAGAGAAAGGTATTGATAAGACTAATCTTCCCTAATATACCCTCACTTATAAACTCACAAATAGGGTCACCACTCATATCAAGAACACTATCACAAGTTGAGAAACAAAAAGAAGATAAGATTTTTTTGTAAAGATACCACCTTTATTTCCCAAATAACCCTCCTAAAAGGTTGGGTAACCATATGAAGTCATGCTAGTAGAAGGGTTGGGGGACCCACTAGACACATGTTCATTTAGAAATAAGTGGTCCTATGAAGGTAGTGTCTTCCCTCTACTCACAAGTGTAAGCATTCTCCCAAGAGTCCAACCTAATACTTCAATTTGTCCATCCTCATGAAGGTGATAGGAAGTACTAAGTATGGGCTTGGTGAAACACATATCAAAAGAATATTAATGGCTTCCCTTTCTTAAAGAGCATTCCTTGTCCTTGGAGATTTGACCCATACATAATGTAGGTCCATCAAGTGGATTATAAACCCCATGAAAAACTTTCCCTCATAGGTAAATGGGCCAACAACCATACCCAACACATGCTAGTTATTTGGACCAAGTATCTTATACTAGGTGCCATAATTTAAATCATTACATGGGTCAAAGGAAAAGAAAATCCATAAATATGGGTCAAGCATACACCCATTTTCCCCATTGGCACTTCCACTCACACACAACATACTCCACTGAAAGGCGTGAGTATCATTATATGCAAAAATAATAGTATAAGAAGGTGTCACACAAGTCAACTTCATCCAAGGTATCCTCATGAGAAGGTTCATTCATTGATTCAAGCACGTTAAGGCCTTGATCAAGAATGGGAACACACAATGATAAAGGGATAGTTGTAGCACATAGATCACATTCCTTTTGAACACTATCCTTTCCAATAGATGCGCTATTATCTTCCTAGAAGAGAGCTCCATCTTTGAAAAGAGTGTCATCATACCATAGTGGATTTTCAATCACTTGGCAAACTTCAAGAGGGGCTTCACTTCCATCATGCCAAGACACACCACTATGCATTTCACTTTTATTAGTCATGTCAACCTCAAATAAGGAATAATCCTTAAAAATGCATTCCATCTCAAAATCCTCATGAGAAGAATAAGGAATGGAATCACAATTAAAGGATTCATAATTTAGGTGCATTGACTTCACATGACTATCTACAAAACCAACTATATCAATGTCATAACTAAATTGAGGCTCCTTAAGTTCATCACAACATTCCTCATTTAGTGGGTCATCATTACACAAAAGTTGATCAACACTAATATCACTTAATAATGAGATATCATTCAAAGCACATGTATCAACACTAGGTGGACACAAATTGATTTTACTAGAAGAATTAATTCGTTCATCAATAGGATAAACTAGTGTAGCCCCTTTATCAATATGCACATTATCAAAACATGGCAGAGAATCACATGAAAATGTACTATCATTTAAGCACAAGGGTCAACACTAGGTGGACCCAAATCGATCTTACAAGAAGAATCAATTCAGTCATTAATAGGATCAACTAGTGCATGAACACTCTCAACAAATATATTATCTCTATGTGGCAAGGAATTATAAAGCTCACATGAAAACAGGATATCACTTACACTAAATTGGCTACTAGCCACATAATGATTTTCTACGTTCATCTAAGTGGAAGGTTTAGCTTTGTTGCCTCGTAGCTCACATGAATGATTGTCTTCATCTTTATTTTCAACATTGGTGCACAAATTCTCCTTTGGGAAGCATTATAACACCCATTGATTCTCCATATTTTGAGGTATTTGGCTAGGCTTGCTTCCAAGGACATCTGTACATACATAAAAAAAATAGAGAAAGAAAAGTTACATGAGTTAGGATAAGGTTGTGACAACCCTCTCACACCTCTCCTCTCAATTACTTCATTTTCCTCTTTAGAGTTGTCACTTTTCACACCCTTACCCCTCTTAATAATTTGTCTCTCTAGTTTATGGGAGTTAGGACAAGTGCCAAGAATTCCTTGGGAAGGGTTTGGAGATCCCTTCACCTCTAACTTTAACTTTGGTGCATAAGGACTGGAGGTGTTAACTTGCATGTTCAACTCCTTAGTACCAAGCTCACAAGGAATATTTTGCTTTGCTTCCAAAGGAAATTCTTCACCTTCTTGATGAGTAGTTTTCCTACTTTGGAATATTGAATTGATCCTTTTAAGTTGTCGTAAGAAATCATCAAAGAAATCATCCAACTCTTACCTCAATGAAGTACAATCTTTCCTCAACTTAGTAATGGTTTCACTTGTATCTATTTCATCAGGGCTTGTTGGAAAAAACATTGGCTTTACTTTACTTTCATGGCCTATTGATCCTTCCATCCTTCCTCCAATATAATTACCAAATGCAGAACTAGTCATAATGGAATCAGGATAAGAAGTACAAGTTCTTGCAACCCAAGAAGTAGAGAATGTTCTTGGCCTATGATCCATATGATGTCTCTGAATTGGTTTTGCCCACACATCTTTACCCCCTTGATTAGGATAGAAAGTAGCACAAGTCGAGCAAGGTAATTCAACCTTACAACTTTTCCTTCTATCACAATCCTCCTCAAAAGATTCATAAGACATATAAGAGAAAGTATCGTACCAAACATTATCTTCATCACCATGGTGAGTAATATAATAACCATCATACCCTTCACCGTCACTAGCGAATTAATTATAAGATACTTCTACTACTTCATGTTCATCATAAGAGCCATAAGCCCTATTCATTTAACATTCATCTTTGAAATAGTAGTACTCACCACTATCTCGCTTATGATCACAATCATAGCCTTCATAAAAGTCATCTTCAAAAGATTTTGAGGCTATGTATGACTGTCACACCTCAAATCCCATTGAGGCGGACTGGCACCCAAAGCCGTTAAGGCCCCGAGAGAACCAACCTATGTCCATGTACATTCATATGCATGTCACTAAATGAACAACACTCTATCATATATAGATACAAGATACCAATGGCGAAAGTCATGGAAAAACATTCAATAGATATGAAACTTGGCCGTTAGGGCCACCACGTCAAAATGGACACATACGCCTTCATTTTTCTTACAACATCTACAAAGCCTCTAAAAGATACATATACATAATCAACCTAAAGTCGGGACAAGCCCCCGCTTTGTACAATCATTTATACAATACCAAAACAAATATACATAATGACTCGAAAAGCCCCGAATCAATCTGGAGCTCACCAATAATTTATAGATGATCTGTATCCTACTGTAAAGGTCTACTAGCACCTGTACCTACAGCAAGTAAGGTAGGTACCCCAAGGGACGTCAGCACGAAGAACTTCAATGGAATCAAATACAAGTGAATAATCAATATGGGTAAACCACCGTTCTGTATGTGTAGGACCATGTACATTACATTCATTACTTTCTTTATTTTACGTTCATCATCATTATTATTTACATCATATCGTGCCCGGGCCCCAACTGATCAGTGGTTCATAACATAACATAACATAACATTGGGATCATCTCTAGCTAGGCTTATGCCCCTTTGAGCTACCACCCATAAATCAATAACCAATTGGGATCATATCTAGATAGTCTTTCACCCCTTTGAGCTACCACCCATAATCCAATAATCTCGGGATAATCTCTAGCTAGGCTTTCGCCCCTTTGAGCTACCACCCGGTCTCAAAGAAACAACTATGCATTACTTCTTTCCTTTCTTTTGTGAGATTGATACTTTGGTGGTTATAACATTATAGGAGCTTTGGAACATTATTCAATAAATAAGAGACATGTGAATAAGAACTTACGTCAAACCTGAAATGAGATACTTTGGAACATTTCAAAATGAAAACAAGTAGGTAACAATGAGAACAATAGGTACTGCCAAGGATACTGAAAAAGCAACCTTACATACCTTATCTTCCCAATATAAATACAACAATACAATATGTGAATACAATAATTCATCTCCTTCCTTATGTGTTACTCTACAACACAAGTACATAACGGAGCCTACGTTAACAACTAACTACATTACTAGTGCATAAGCCGACAATGAGCTACGTGACTGCCATATAACGTCTTTTCATTCTTCTACAATACAACTCACTATATTACCATACCAAGAAACCCAAAACATTCCACGCATTAACCAAGCTATCATAAAGCAATAGCATTTCACACTAAGGTTATACTTTACACTTCCCCTTCAATACTACGTCACCTTTACTCCATCAAGTCACTTAAATACCTTTCACAATAACACATTAATAATAATAAATAATTGATACGATTCAAAATACCTCCGTACTACCCCTTAGGGCCATTCAAATGGTACCATAAGTTGATGATTGCATCCAAAAAGGGTATAGGGGCCTTGGGGGGTCAAAGAGCTGCAAAAATAATCAAAACAAAGTTCTGGAGGGACCTGGGAAGCCACGTGCGCCCGTAGGTGGGTGAGTTGTAGATGAAGGTTCCCATTGGCCTTGTCCAGGTCCACCTGTATTGGCATCTACGCCCGCAGGTGCCCCATCCGCGAAGGCGGATGCCTGGTTCGGCCAAAATGGGTCTCTTTTGGGTCCTTTTTTGTAATAAATGGTACATGGCCATAAGTAAGATTATATTTTCATATTTTATGTTAAATTGGATGCCAAAAAACAACCATGATCTTACAACGCACATGAACATCACAAAACTACATTTTTCCTTCAATACGCCACCAGTTCTATGCACAATTTCACAACAACAATTCCAAATGTTATACACAAAGAGAAATAAAGTTAGGTACATAACCACATAATACATGTTGGCATTTAATCCATCAAATTAACTTCCTTCAAGACCACAAGTCTCCTTTCAAGTTTATAAGACAAAACCCTTTACCGATTAAGCAAAAGTAGACTGTTTCACACATAGTGGACTGCTCAACACTTTTTCAACATAACCAACATGATTTACACACCATATTATGCATATAATATACTAAACCATGAGAGTAAACACTTACCAAAGCTTTCAAAAGGATGATCTTGTCCAAAGGAAATGGTTGCTTAGGGTTTGTAAGAGAAGTGAAATATTGTTGGAAAATTCTAGAAATGTGCATGTGTCTTTTTGGTGAATAAAAATATGATTTTGTTCCTTATATAGTTCCTCATGGTCATACTTATCCAAAAACTTAGTCCATTATTGATATATTTACTTGGTCAACTTAAGAATGGATCATTTCTCCACTTGGGCTATGTCTTTTTTGTTAATTTTGGGCCTCTTTTGAGCCCATTAGCACAAGACTAATTCAGCCCACTAAAATTAATATGTAATACACCAACCATCTCATGTTTAAATAACTATCCATAAATGTTAAAACAATTAATTAGGTTCAGAAATGTACGGGGTGTTACATCATTCTCCCCTTAGGAACATTATCTAATTGACATATACTCCAGTCTAAGTTTATCCTTCATATTATCATATATATACATAATGCTTATAGATATTTATTTGTTATTTATCCAATTTTGCATCTTGAACTAGTTCGTCCATTTGAAATAGATGCAGGTACTTAGACTTCATCATTTCTTTGGCTTCCAATGTAATTTCTTGTACTTGTTGATTTCTCCAAAGTACCTTTACAGAATTTACTTCTTTATTCCTTAATCTCTCACTTGTCGATCCAGAATGGCAATAGGTATCTCTTCATAGGTTTGATCCTCTGTAACTTGTACACCTTCAATGGGAGCAATACGAGATGGATCTCCTATGCACTTTCGAAGCATTGAAACATGTAACACTGGATGAACTATGGAGAGTTCTTGGGGTAGTGCTAACTCATACGCAACTTGACCAAATCTTCGAACAATCTTATACGGCCCTATATAACGTGGACTCAACTTTCCTTTCTTTCCAAATCCCATTACCCCTTTCATTGGTGAAACTTTCAAGAATACCCAATCACTTATGGAAAATTCTAGCCCCCTTCTTCTAACATCGGCATATGACTTGTGTCGACTTTAGGCTATTTGTAGTCGCTGTTGTATCACCTTAACTTTCTCCATAGCCTGATGAACAAGATCTAGCCCAATTAAGGCAGTTTCACCCACTTCAAACCATCCAATTGGTGATCTACACTTTTTTCCATACAAAGCTTCATAAGGTGTTATTTTGATACTTGAATGATAGCTATTATTGTAGGGAAATTCAATAAGAGATAGATGATCATCCCAACTGCCTTTAAAGTCCAATGTACAAGCTCGTAGCATATCTTCAAGCATTTGTATAGTAAGTTCTGCTTTTCCATCTGTCTAAGGATAAAAAGTCATACTTAAATTCACTTGGGTACCCAAACTCTTCTGAAAAGATTTCCAAAAATGTGTCGTGAATTGAGCTCCCCTGTCTGATATAATAGAGATTGGAATTCCATGTAATTGCACTATCTCTTTAACATACAACTGTGCATAATCTTTAGTTGTATAGGTGGTCTTGACCGGTAGGAAATGCGCTGACTTGGTAAGCCTGTCAACTATTACCCATATGGAATCAAATTTCCAAAGTGTACGAGGAAAACCTGTGATGAAATCCATGCTAATCATGTCCCACTTCCAGATTGGAAGATTTATACATTGCATATAACCTTCAGGTTTCTGGTGCTCTACTTTTACTTATTGACAGTTTGGACTCTGGGCTACAAATTCTGCAATGTTCTTCTTCATGTTACCCCACCAATACATTTCTTTTAGATCATGGTATATTTTGGTTGCTCCAAGATGAATAGAATACCGTGAATGATGTGCCTCTGTCATGATCCATCTCCTTAGCTCATCTATATCCGGTACACACAATCTACTTTGGCACTGAAGCACTCCCTCTTGCGTAAGATCAAATGCCTTCGTCAAACCTTGTTGCACATTCTACTTCAGCTGAAATAAAATAGGATCCGCATACTGTTTCTTTTTCACTTCAGCTATTAATGAAGACTCGGCCGCATTTGGCACAATAACCCCTTTGTCTGGAGATTCAAGAAGACGAACTCCCAAGCTGGCTAGTTGATGTAGATCCTTGACTATATATTTCTTTTTCGTCAACTGACCATTAGTGCTTCCTACTGCTTTGCGGCTTAATGCATCGACTACCACATTTGCTTTCCTTGGATTATATAATATATCGATATCATAATCTTTTAATAGTTCCAGCACCTCCGCTACCTTAGATTTAGGTCCTTCTGCTTAAAGATATATTGCAAACTTTTGTGATCAGTATATATATCAACATGAACCCCATACAAGTAGTGGCGCCATATCTTTAAAGCAAATATCACAGATGCTAGCTCAAGATCATGCGTTGGATAATTTCTCTCATGTGGCCACAACTGTCATGAGGTATAAGCTATTACATTACCGTGCTATATCAATACACATCCTAAGCCGACTCCTGAGGCATCACTATATATCGCATACCCTTCTGTGCCTTCTGAAAGTACGAATACCGGTATAGAAGTCAATTTATCCTTCAACTCTTAGAAACCCTTTTCACATGCATCGTTCCATTGAAACTTAGTTGCCTTGTGTGTTAGCTTTGTCAAAGGTGCTGAAATGGAAGAAAATCCTTCAACAAATCTTCTATAATAACCTGTCAACCCGAGAAAGCTACGAATCGTTATAGGCGTTGTAGGTCTTGGCCAATTCTTCACAGATTCTATCTTTTGATTATCAACACTTATTCCTTCATCCGACACAATATGACCCAAGAATGCCATAGATTTTAACCAAAATTCACATTTAGAGAACTTTGCATATAACTTATGAACACGAAGAATCTGTAAAACCTGTCGTAAGTGATTAGCATGGTCCTCTTGTGATCTTGAATAAACCAAAATATCATCTATAAACACGGTCACAAACACATCCAAAAATGGCTTGAACACCCTATTCATCAAATCCATAAAAATTGCGGGTGCCTTTGTTAGCCCAAATGACATCACTAAAAATTCATAATGACCATACTGTGTTTGGAAAGCTATCTTGGGTATATCTTTTTCTCTAACCCTTACCTGATGATATCCTGATCTCAGGTCAATCTTAGAGAAGCATTTGGCACCCTGTAATTGGTCAAACAAATCATCAATTCTGGGGAGGGGATATTTATTCTTGACTGTTACCTTATTCAGATGCCGATAATCAATACACATTCTCAATGTGCCATCTTTCTTGCGTACAAATAACACTGGTGCACCCCACGGGGACATACTAGGCCTTATGAATCCCTTATCTAGCAAGTATTTAATTTCTTCTTCAATTCTCGTAATTCTGCCGGGGCCATTCTCTACGGAGGAATAGAGATAGGCTGAGTACTTGGAAGCACATCAATACCAAACTCTACTTCCCGTTCTGGAGGCAAACCTGGAAGACCTTCAAGAAATACATCAAGAAATTCATTTACCACTGGAACCGATTCAAGAGTTGATGGTTTCACATCGGTATCTTGCACTCTTACTAGATGGCATATGTACCCCTTGGATATCATTTTCCTTGCTTTAAGATAGGAAGTAAATTTACCTCTCGGTGCTCCAACATTACCCCTCCATTCAAGGACATCCTTTGTGGAAAATAAAAATGTACTTCTTAGCTCGGCAATCTACAGTGGAATAAAAAGAAGCCAACCAATCCATACCCATTATAACATCAAAATCCACCATTTCCAGTTCAATAAGATCAAACAGCGTATCATAATCACAAACATTTACTATGCAATTATGATATACTCTTTTTGCAACAATAGATTCACCAACTGGTGCAGATATTTCAAATGGCTTAACTAATAATTCTGGTGTTCTTTCGAATTTTTCAGCAATCAATGGAGTAACATATGATAGGGTAGAGCCTGGATCAATCAATGCATATACATTATGTGAAAAGACGGATAATGTACTTGTAATTACATTAGGAGAAACCTCCAAATTCTGTCGATCCACTAAGGCATAGGTACGGTTCTGGACTCCACTAGGACTAGCTGCTCTTCTAGCACCTCTACCACGACCAGCAGGTTGTACACCTCTGCCCAGGGAAGGAACCGATGATGATGATGATGCAATGGTCGATCCCGTAGTTCACGCCATACTACCCGTGCCCCTTCGTGGACACTCTCTCATCATGTACCCTGACATACCACACCAAAAGCGAACATTCTTTCTAAACCAGCATTCACCTAAATGAGACTTCTTTCAGTGCTGGCACATCTGACCAGAAACTCCTGTTGTCTGTGAACCTTGAATCCCACTACTTTTGCCCAATGTGGCTGCCTCTAAACCCTCGAAATATGGATGAAGTACCTGCTGTAGGATAAGAAAATGATGGTCTAGGCGGTCTATTAAAAACCCGAGGTCTAAATTCTCCTTGGGACGCCATGTACTGTCCCATACGTCTAGCCCTCTTTGACGGACCTCTTTCAAATTCTTGTGCCCTTCTTCTTTGCCTCTAATCCTCCATCTTCTGTGCAAAAGCCTGTATTCTGGCTATATCCATATCTCTGTTCAATGTAGCAATAGTACAATCTCTTACCAAATATGGCTCCAATCTGTCCACATACTGGTGGACTCTGTCATCTATAGTGGCTACTACATTAGTAGCATACCGAGCCAACGAGTTAAATCAAAGATTGTACTCTCTGACACTCATATTCCCTTGACAAAGATCTAAGAACTGGTCTGCACGAGCCTCTCAGATCTCATATGGGAGATAGTGATCAAGGAATGCCACTTTGAATTCTTCCCAACTAGCTGGAAGTGAACCGATACCCCTAGATCATTTCCAATCTTCGTACCATAATATAGCCTCTCCTTTCAATTTATATGCTGCAAGGTCAACTATTTCTGTACCAGATACATGTATAACATCTAAAGCCCTTTGAATTTGGTCCACAAAGACCTATGGGTCTGCGTTCAGATCTGACCTTGTGAATGTGGGAGGGTCTAATTTCAGAAAATCCTGTGTCCTTCGAATAGCTGCCCTATCCGCACCATCATTACTTGTAGTTGGACCAACTTGTCCTTGAGTTTGTGTAGCAACTATACGAGTCAATATTTGCACTGCATTTCTTATATCCTGCTCAGTAGCATTAACAGGTGGTTCGACAGTTTCTTCTCTCCTTCTCGGCTCTTCTGGAGCTGGAAAAGTAGAAGAAGGCCGTGATGCAAACTCAGTTTCAGCCCCACCTTGACTAGCTTGGTCAGGTGGTGATTTACTAGTTCCTACTCCGGCAAGCATGTCTACCTTCTTACCTTTTCCCCTACCTCGCCTTGTAATCGGCATTTTACTAGACAAAGAAAACCAATTTCAATAGTCAGATATGATTCCACCTACAACATTGGCTCTAATGCACGATCTAAGAAATGAAGAAAAGAAACAACTCCTAAATGTCCCGTAGCCTCCTACTTATAAATGTGGTGCACAACTCATCCATAAGCAAGACTCTACTCAGACACGGCTTTGTAGATACCCTAGGACGACCCGCTCTGATACCACTTTTGTCACGCCTCAAATCCCATTGAGGTGGACTGGCACCCGAAGTCGTTAAGGCCTCAAGAGAACCAACCTACGTCCATGTACATTCACATGCATGTCACTAGATGAACAACACTCTATCACATATAGATGCAAGATACCAATGGCGAAAGTCATGGAAAAACATTCAATAGATATGAAACTTGGCTTTTAGGGCCACCACATCAAAATGGACACACATGCCTTCATTTTTCTTACAACGTCTACAAAGCCTCTAACAGATACATATGCATAACCAACCTAAAGTCGGGACAAGTCCCCACTTTGTACAATCCTTTATACAATACCAAAACAAATGTACATAATGACTCGAAAAGCCCCGAATCAATCTGAGCTCACCAACAGTTTGCAGATGATTCGTATCCTACTATGGAGGTATACTAGCACCTATGCCTGCAGCAAGTAAGGGAGGTCCCCCAAGGGACGTCAGTATGAAAAATGTACTGAGTATGTAAGGCTATAAGAAACTGTATGTAACATAAGAACTTTAATGGAATCAAATACAAGTGAATAATCAATATGGGTAAACCACCGTTCTGTATGTGTGGAACCATCTACATTACATTCATTACTTTCTTGATTTTTTGTTCATCATCATTATCATTTACATTATATCGTGCCTGGGCCCCAACTAATCAGTGGATCATAACATAACATAACATAACATAACATTGAGATCGTCTCTAGCTAGGCTTATGCCCCTATTAGCTACCAGCCATAAATCAATAACCAATCGGGATCATCTCTAGCTAGGCTTTCGCCCCTTTGATCTACCACACGTAATCCAATAATCTCGGGATCGTCTCTAGCTAGGCTTTCGCACCTTTGAGCTACCACCCGGTCTCAAAGAAACAACTATGCATTACTTCTTTCCTTTCTTTTGTGAGATTGATACTTTGGTGGTTATAACATTATAGGAGCTTTGGAACATTTGTCAATAAATAAGAGACATGTGAATAAGAACTTACGTCAAACCTAAAATGAGATACTTTAGAACATTTCGAAATGGAAACAAGTAGGTAACAATGAGAACAATAGGTGCTGCCAAGGATACGGAAAGAGTAACCTTACATACCATATCTTCCCAATATGAATACAACAATCCAATATGTGAATAAAATAATTCAGCTCCTTCCTTACGTGTTACTCTACAACACAAGTACATAGCGGAGCTCACGTTAACAACTAACTACATTACTAGTGCATAAGTCAACAATGAGCTACGTGAATGCCATATAATGTCATTTCATTCTTCTACAATATAAATCACTGCATTACCATACGAACAACACCAAAACATTCCACACATTAACCAAGATATCATAAAGCGATAGCATTTCACACTAAGGTTATACTTTACACTTCCCTTTCAATACTACGTCACCTTTACTCCATCAAGTCACTTAAATACCTTTCACAATAACACATTAACAATAATACATAATTGATACGATTCAAAGTACTTCGGGACTACCCGTTAGGGCCATTCAAATAGTACCATAAGTTGATGATTGCATCCAAAAAGGGTATAGGGGCCTTGGGGGGTTAAAGAGATGCAAAAACAATCAAAATGAAGTTTTGGAGGGGCCTGCGAAGACAAATGCGCCCGCAGATGGGCGAGGTATGGCCGCAGGTATCCATTGGCCTTGTCTAGGGCCACCTGTGTTGGCATCTGCGCTCGCAGGTGCCCCATCCGCTAAGGCGGATGCCTGGTTAGGCCAAAATGAGTCTCTTTTGGGTCCTTTTTTGTAATAAATGGTTAATGTCCATAAGTAAGCTTATATTTTCATATTTTATGTTAAATTGGATGCCAACAAACAACCATGGTCTCACAACACACATGAACATCACGAAACTACATTTTTCCTTCAATACGCCACCAGTTCCATGCACAATTTCACAACAACAATTCCAAATGTTATACACAAAGAGGAAGAAAGTTAGGGACATAAACACATCTTAAATGTTTAAATTTAATCCATCAAATTAACTTCCTTCAAGACCGCAAGTCTCCTTTCAAGTTTATAAGACAAAACCCTTTACCGATTGTGCAGAAGTAGACTGTTTCACACATAGTGGACTGCTCAACACTTTGTCAACATAACCAATATGATTTACACACCATCTTATGCATATAATATACTAAACCATGAGAGTAAACACTTAACAAATCTTTCAAAAGGATGATCTCGTCCAAAGGAAATGGTTGCTTAGGGTTTGTAAGATAAGTGAAATATTGTTGGAAAATTCTAAAAATGTGAATGTGTCTTTTTGGTGAATAAAAATCTGATTTTGTGCCTTATATAGTGCATCATGGTCATTCTTAGCCAAAAACTTAGTCCAAAATTGAGATATTTACTTGGTCAACTTAAGAATGGATCATTTCTCCACTTGGGCCATGTCTTTCTTGTTAATTTTGGGCCTCTTTTGAGCCCATTAGTACAAGACTAATTCAGCCCACTAAAATTAATGTGTAATACTCCATCCATATCATGTTTGAATAATTAGCCATTAATATTTAGACAATCAATTAGGTTCGGAAATGTACGAGGTGTTACAATGACATTATTCCTTATACCTCCTTTTGTACCTGTTAAATTAGCAAACAAGTTAGTAATAAATGCCTCATGTCCTTTGTATATGAACTATCAGCTCACGTTTTATGGCGTTTTCCCAAATTGATAGAGTTACTCTCTTCAGTTGATCAATTTAAGGTTATCTATCCCTATGGAGGAAAGGATCCTTGTGACTCTTGAAAGAAGGAAGACTCAAATAAATCTAAAAGGACTTGAATCAATAAATTAATCTACGAGATAAAACTAGAAAAGCACAAGAAAAAAATCGGGCTCAAAGAACTTAATAATATTTAGTAGAGTAATCTACTAATTAAATCAAGTTATGAAGCCAAAGAAAGGGTAAAATTAATAACAAAAACTAATTTGCCAATATTTGAACTAGAATAATTATTTGAGAAGAAATTTTGTTGAAATCCATGGAGAAACTCCTTGAAATTTGAAGAAAATAGTCGAATATCCCTTAAAAATCAGCTGAAGCCGAGCTAGAGGGCCCTGGAAGCCATGGTTGAGGTGGAAGCCACATTTGCCAGACGCTCAAGTTGTTTCTCCATCGGCTCCACACGCAGCAGCTGATTTTCTAGGTGGTTCATGACTACTGCTTGGCTGGAGCGATGTGGCGTGCAACGAAGAACAAGCGCGGGCGCTGACAAGTGCTGATGTGTTTGCGGGCCCTCTACCAACTGGCAACTTATGATCGGGCGGGAATAAAGTGCTGGAATTCCTTTTTTTTTACCCAAACTTTCAGATATTTTTTTTCAACTTTGGACCCACAAACACCTTAAAAATTTTTCCTTTCTTTCCTTTTTGGATCAAAACTCCTTGTTCAATGATTCATCTCCAACAAAATATGAAGTTATGAAGAACACCAAGAACAAGATGAATCTTCAAAAATTCAGAACTTCTACGTTTCAACTCCAAATTCGATGAAATTTTACGCACGTGCTCCTTTCAATACCACGAACAATCTCCAATAATTTTTCAACTCCAATTCCAAACTAATTTCTCCCCCAAATTAAACTCATTTGCAACTTTTTTCAAACTATGAAGAACACCATGAACATGATGAACTCAAAAATTGACCCCAACAATTTTTAGCTCGAATTTCCTCCAAAATTTCAGATTTGAACTCCGATTGATATGGAGAACAAACCTCAATAGAATTAGAACTCCAATTTAGCTCCAAGAAATAAACCCACTTCACCTTCATAAAACTTCTTCAGGCTCAATAATGGTGTAATTTTGAAACACCTCCAAATCAACCCGAATTTTAGATCTTGTCTCCTAAACACTAGAAAAACACAAATCTAGTGTTGGAAACTCAAACAAAACATGATTTAAGCAATATTTTTCTTATTTTCAAAATTTTTAACTCAAAATTTTTTTGTTACAATTTTCAAATTTATGAACCTTGGACTTAAGAATTGGTGGAACAACTCTTAAAATCTAAGCTCTGATACCTAGATGATTATGATCCTAAATGGATAATTAGAATATATATCTAAAATGCAGAATAAAATCAACACAAATTGAAGATAAAGTGATAGATTAGAAAAAAAGATGAGAATAGAAGAAAGAAAGATCTAAATGAATTCACAAATAGACCAAGAAAGAAGAGAACTCAATCAAATGCATGAGAAACCAAATTGAATCCACAATATAATAACCTGATGATAAATCAAGCAATGAAGATAACACGAGCAATTCGGGAAACCACTGTAATCACTCGATCTAAGCTAATAATTGGAATTGAACCAAATCACTACCCTAATTTAGAGTAACCAAATATCAAGTCTATCCAAGACAATTCAATCCTCCAAAATCTTCGTATGAAAATGTCTAAGGCAAGTATTTATAGTTATTAAATTTTAAAAAATAGCCTAAAAGCGAGTATTTTGGAAATAACCCACAAGGGCCGCCCTTCTTGATTGCCCAAATAACATCTTGATCGCCCATAGCCTTGTGTATTTGTTGCTCCATATCTTCCTCCAAACTCCAACCTATCATCCATATGTCGAAACCCCTCCTAATGTGTTCCAAGCTTACCTTGCTCATATCATCCTCCCTTTTTCAAAATGATTCAATCTCGAATCCATACCTTGCAAAAATCTAAGGAGGAGAAACAACCAAACATTCCTTATAGTATGAGGGTTAGAAAAAAAATCATCGCACCAATAATTCTCGAGGTCCTAATGGTAGAAGACTAATAATTTTTTGTCACAACAACAAATGGACAATCTAAAGCAACCCCTACCTCTATAGGAAGCTAATCCAATACAAATATGGATACCATCATATGTAAAAAGGAAGTAGAGAAAGGTGTTGAGAAGACTAATCTTCCCCAATATGCCCTCACTTGTAAGCTCACAAATAGGGTCACAAATCTTATCAAGCACACTATCACAAGTTGAGACACAAGAAGAAAATAAGATGCTTTATGAAAAGTGACCACCATTTTTTCCTAAATAACCCTCCCAAAAGGGGGGGTAACCATATAGAGTCATGCTAGTAGAAGGGCTGAGGGGCCCACCAGACACAAGTTCATTTAGAAATAAGTGGTCCTCCGAAGATAGTGTCTTCCCTCTACACATAATTGTAAGCATGCTCCTAAGAATCCAACCTAAAACTTCAATTTTTCCATCCCTGCGAGGGTGACAAGAAGTACTAAGCATGGTCTTGGTGAATCTCATATCAAAAAAATACTAATGGCTTCCCTTCTTTGAAGAGCATTCCTTGTCGTTGGATATATGACCCATACATAAAGTAGGTCCATCAAGTGGATTGTAAACCCCCAAGAAGGACTTTCCATCATAGGGAAATGTGCCAACAACCACACCCAACTCATGTTTGTCATTTGCACCAAGCATCTTATTCCAAGTGCTGCAATTTAAATCGTCACCGGGGTTAAAAGGAAAGGAAATCCATAAACATGGGTCAAGCATACACCTATTTCCTCCATTGGCACTTTCACTCTCACACAATATACTCCACTAAAAGGCATGAGTATCATTATATGCAAACAAATAGAATAGGAAGGTGTTACACAAGTCATCTTCATCCAACGTGTTCTCATGAGAAGGTTCACTCATTGATTCAAGCACGTTAAAGCCTTGACCAAGAATGGGAACACAAAATGATGAAGGGATAGTTGTAGCACATACATCACCTTTCTTTTGAACACCATTCTTTCCAATAGACGTACTATCTTCTTCTAAGAAGAGAGCTCTATCTTTGAAAAGTGTGTTATCATACCATAGTGGATTCTCAATCACTTGGTACCCTTCAAGAGGGGCTACACTTCCATCATACAAAGATACAACACTATGCATTTCACTTTTATTAGTCATGTCAGCCTCAAATAAGGAATTATCCTTAAAAATGCATTCCATCTCAAAATCCTCATGAGAAGAATAAGGAATGGAATCACAATTCAAGGATTAATAATTTATGTGCAATGATTTCACATGACTATTTACATGACCAAGTATATCAATGTCATCACTAAATTGAGTTTCCATAAGTTCATCACAAAACTCCTCATTTTGTGAGTCATCATTACACAAAGGCTGATCAACACCAATATTATTTGATAATGAACTATCATTAAAAGAACATGTATCAACACTAGGTGGACACAAATTGATTTTACTAGAAGAATCAATTCGGTCATCAATAGGATCAACTAGTCTATCCACATTCTCAACATGCATATTATCAAAACATGGCAAAGAATCATATGGCAATATACTATAATTCAAGGCACAAGTGTCAACACTAGGTGGACACAAATTGATCTTATAAGAAGAATCAATTCGGTCATCAATAGGATCAACTAGTGCATGAACACTCTCAATAAATACATTATCACTATGTGGCAAAGAATCATAAAGCTCACATGAAAATGAGCTATCACTTACACTCAATTGGCTACTAGATGCACGATGATCTTTTACTTTCAACAAAGTGTTAGGTTTAGCTTTGTTGCCTCGTAGCTAACATGAATGATGT
Source organism: Capsicum rhomboideum (assembly GCA_031232105.1). Taxonomy (NCBI): domain Eukaryota; kingdom Viridiplantae; phylum Streptophyta; class Magnoliopsida; order Solanales; family Solanaceae; genus Capsicum; species Capsicum rhomboideum. The sequence continues at coordinate 72,032,968 of CP124714.1, forward strand.
ATTCACCTTGATTTTCAACATTGGTGCACAAATGCTCCTTTAGGAAGTGTTTTAACACCGTTTGACTCTCCACATTTTGAGGTGTTTTCCTAGGTTTGCTTTCAAGGACACCTGCACAAACATCAAAACAACTAGAGAAACAAATGTTACATGATTTAGGATAAGGTTGTGACAACCCTCTCATACCACTCCTCTCAACCTCTCCATTTTCCTCTTTAGAGTTGTCACTTTTCACACCCTTACCCCTCTCAATATTTTATCTCTCAATTTTATGGGAGTAAGGACAAGTGCCAAGAATTCCTTGGGAAGTGATTGGAGATCCCTTCACCTCTAACTTCCACTTTGGTTCATAAGGAGTGGATGTGTTAACTTGCACGTTCAACTCCTTAGTACCAACCTCACTAGGAATATCTTGTTTTGACTCCAAAGGCAACTTCTTAGGTTCACCTTCTTGATGAGTAGATTTCCTACTTTGGATTGTTGGCTTGATCCTTTCAAGTTATAGTGAGAAAACAACAAAGAAATCATCCAAATCTTCCCTCAATGAAGCATAATCTTTCCTCAACTAGGTATTGGTTTCAGTTGCATCTACTTAATTAGGGCTTGTTGGAAAAAAACATTCAGTTCACTTTACTTTCGTGGCCTATTGATCCTTCCATATTTCCTCCAATATCATTACCATATGGAGAAATAGTCATATTGGAATAATGATAAGAAGTACAAGTTTTTGTACCCCGAGAAGTAGAGAATGTTATTGGCCTATGATCTGCATGATGTCTTTGAATTGGTTTTGCCCACACATCTATACCCCCTTGACTAGGATAGAAAGTAGCATAAGACGAGGAAGGTAATTCAACCTAAAAACTGCTACTTCTATCACAATCCTCCTAAAAAAATTCATAAGACATATTGGAGAAAACATCGTACCTCACATTGTCTTCATCACCATGGTGTGTAATATGAGAACCCACATACCCTTCACCTTCACTATCAGATTCATCATAAGATACTTCTACTCCTTCATGTTCATCATAAAATCCATAAGCCCCATGCATTTCACAGTCATCTTTGGAATAGTAGTTCTCACCACCATCTCGCTCATGATCATAATCATAGCCTTGATAAAACTCGTCTTTTAAAGATTCTGAGGCTATGGATGACATTCTTCCTTATACTTCTTTTTGTAACTATAAAACTAGCAAACAATTTAGTAATAAGAGCCTCACGTCACTCGTATATGAACTCTCAACTGACTTTCTTCGACTTCGTTCTCAAATCTATAGTGTTACTATCTTCACTTGATCAATTCAAGGTTATCTATCCTTGTGGAGGAAAGAATCCTTGTGACTCTTTAAAGAAGGACGACTCAACTAAATCTAAAAGTGCTTGAATAAAGAAATTAATCTAAAAAATAAAACTAGAAAAGCACACAAAGAAAAGCACAAGAAAAAAAAATTGGACTCAAAGAACTTGATAATATTTAGTAGGGTAATCTACTAATTAAATCAAGTTATGAAGCCAAAGAAAGGGTAAAATTAAATTTTTTTAAAAACTAATTTACCAATATTTGGACTAGAAATATTATTTGGAAAGAAATTTGGATGAAATCCATGGAGTAAATGGTAGAAAATAGCTGAAAAATGCGTTAAAATGAGATAAAGCCGCGTTGGAGGGCCCTGGAAGCCATGGTTAAGGTCGAATCCACATTTGGCTGATGCTCAAGTCGTTTCTCCGTCTACTCCACACGCGGACGCCGCTTTCCTAGGCAGCTCAAGACTGCTGCTTGGCTGGAGCGATATGGCACGCAATAAATAGACGAGCAAAGCCATGAGGGCGCTGACGTATTCTGGCATGTTCGTGGGCCCTCTTCCAATCGGCAGCTTCTGATTGGGAGGGAATAAAGTGCTGGAATTCCTTTTTTTTTACTCAAATTTTTAGATATTTTTTTACTCTTTTGGGCCCACAAACACCTTAACATTGTCTCTTTTCTTTTCTTTTTGGATCAAAACTCCTTTTTCAATGATTCTTCTCCAACAAGATATGAACTTATGAAGAACACCAAGAACAAGATGACTCTTCAAAAATTCATAACTTCTTCGTTTTAGTTCCAAATACGATAAAATTTTAACCATGTGCTCCTTTCAATACCACGAACAATTCCCAGTAATTTTTAAGCTCCAATTTCAAATCAATTGCTCCTGAAAATTAAACTAATTTGTAATTTTTTTCAAACCTTTAAGAATACCATGAACATGATGAACTCCAAAATTGACCCCAATGATTTTAGCTTGAATTTCCTCCAAAGTTTTAGATTTGAACTCCAATTGATAAGGAGAATAAACCCCAATACAATTAGAACTCCAATTTAGCTCCAATAAATAATCCCACTTCACCTTCATGAAACTTTTTCAAACTCAATAATGGTGAAATTTTGAAACACCTTCAAATCAACCTGAATTTCAGATCTAGACCCCTAAACACTAGAGAAACACAAATCTAGTGTTGGAACTAAAACAAAACATGATTCAAACATTTTTTTTTATTTTTCAAGTTTTTAACTCAAAAATGTTTTGTTACAATTTCCATACTGTAATGACCTTCCCAGTTATTTCCCTCGTTTTCATATGTTCTCAGCGTTTAGAGATTTTCTATAATTGCCCCAAGTTATTTATGACTTGCTGGGACTGACAGTTCAGTTCCCGGGCAGTTCATTTGAGAATATTATTTAGACCGAGCATGTTGTAAAATATTAAATTAAATTTGAATTTGGTAAAATTACATAGTTAATTACCTTTTGAAAATGTTTTTGAAATTTATAAAATTCTTTAGTTATGATATATCTATACTATTTTATAATAGTTTTATAATTTATTAATAATTTAAGTGGAGATAGTGAATTTAAATATGTTAACATAATATTATTATTTTATAGAGGTTTTATTCAAAATAATTTTCTATGAATTATGGTATATTTAAAAAGTTGTATTTATTTTACCACGAGCCTATGCAATACCCGGATATATATATATATGGGGATAAAATTGTACCGGTGTGCCACCTCCACAACCATGTGGAAAGTGGAGAGGCCCACACCATAGTGACTCCATCAACTTGACATGTGATACATGGGCACTATATATATGTATATACATTTTGGACGAAATGTCCATATTGTATAACATGACAGTTACTTCACTGTTCTCATCTTATTCCCTCTCCGTTATTGATCATATAAGCTCAATATTGAGCTAATCCATTAAGTTTTGAGCATACGGGTTTATATATCTGAGTCCGTGGACTAGCTCTCGTCATTTCTATGGTACGTTTTCTTATTTTTATGGTAGTTTTCATTTACGGTGGTATTGTTGAAATTGGTATTGATGTTTGAGCTATATTTTGAGCACAAATTGAGCAGTGTTAGTTGTGACTATTTGTCACGGGGTGATTTGGGATGCTGTGACGATTTTGATTTTGTAATTTCGCAAGTGGGCCCCACATGGGATTTTTGGACAGTTTCTGAACTAATGCAATATGGGTATCAATAGTCATGTTTTGACCTGTAGTTTATTATTTTGGTAGCGTGGCGGCAGTCAGAGGCCTCTCAAAAGGGGAAGTCTCCTGAATAGCTGGTTCTTTTAGCAAGCTTGCGGCGGCATCCAGGTAGGCTAGGTTTACCTTTCTTTGCACTTAGATTGGGCTTATGTGAGATATATGTATGCTATTGTTCTGGTGTTGCGGACTGGTATTATAGACTTGGTGGTGCTGGTTTGCTTTGATTTAGGCCTTCTAGGCCTGATAGGGCTATTCGAATATATTCCAGGCCCGTTATTCTCGTGGTACACCACAGATGACCTATTTGGGGTCGGATAGTATTGTTGTTGTTGTTGCTAGTCTGGGAATGTTATTGTTGGACCTTAGTCCAGGATTAGACATACTTAGCCCAGACTTAGACAAGTATTACCATACTTGGTTTTCGGGACCCGATAGCGGGCCCCGTTACCCTTCTTGTCGACCTGGCAGAACTTTGACATCTTTAGGCTTAGTTAAGACCTAGTATGACCTATTAGGGTTGTGATGAGATTGAGTCACCTCTATTATACCCGATTGGCCTGTTTAGCCTTGTTAGTTCTTGATAGCACCATATTTGATCAGGGTCGGCTAGTTTGACTTAGAATGCGGACTAGCCTTGCCATGACTTATAATGTATACCCAGACTTGTATTGTTTATAGTAGATAGTTGACCTGGAAGGATCCTGAGATTGACTTGTAGTATGTGGTGGGTTAGCTCCTTTATTTATGTTTCGAGTTCGTTCTGGGGCCGGAATATCCCCGTTTACTTGTGTTTGTGTGGATTCTGGCACTACTCTGTCAGTTGGTTACTGATTATTATGAGTTTCAGTTCGAGTTCAGCCACTAATTCAGATATGATGGGTACTGATTATTATGAGTTTCAGTTCAAGTCCGGCCACTGATTATTATAAGTTTCGATTCGAGTCCGACCACTGATTATTATGAGTTTTGGTTCGAGTCCGGCATCTGGATATGATATGATTGGAGAGTTTTGGTACTGGGTACCGTTGTTACTGGATACTGATACAGCTTTGAGACACTGGTGACTATGCATTTACTTTTCTTGTGTGTCCTGTTGGTTTATGGGGGCCAGACTAGGTTATTAATTTCTTTCGTGTGCCTATCTGGTTTATGGGGGCCCAGATAGGTTATGTTTGACTTGTGTGTTTACTTAGGCATTTATTTACTCGTTACTCTGTATTGCATTTATTTAGACCCTGAGCATATCTATACGTCTCGGTAATTACTTATGTATTTTTTACCTATACCCCGAACTTAGCATGCCCCACTGCACTTTAGCTTGCTTATATTATATTGAGCTCAGTCGGCCAATGATGCCTACTGAGTACCCATTTCCCCGGTACTCATACTGCACTTCTGCATCTTTTTCCACGATGCAGATCCAGGCACTAGTCGACGATTTTGACGTGACTCTTTTCTCAGTATTGACTCTGGAGCAGGGTGAGCTTACTGACGTCCGAGGCAGATCCTACTCCATCTTCTACTGTATAGTCTTTTTCTCTCGAGACTGTTGTACTTGTTATATATATTTGGTTTCTGTCTTTTATTCTGGATATGTCTAGTAGTGTCTCTTGTACCAACCTCACCAGATCTTGGGAGGGGTCTTGACTTTATACATATTGTCCTCTTCCTTCTCAGCCTCGGTATGGGTATATTTTGGTTCTGTTTGTTTTTATATTTCTAGCATGCTTATTAGTACGGTTACTTCCATCTCATCTCTATTTTCTGAGATTCCGCCTGTTAGCCCATCGTTTGTCGCTCCGGGCTAGGGTTTGGCTTGCCTATTGGTGGGTTATGGTAGGCACCATCATAACTCCAATATTGGGTCGTGACAGCTTGGTATCAGAGCCTATGTTGTATAGGTATTGTTGGTACATGAACCAATGTGTGGTAGAGTCCTGCGGATCGGTCCAGGGAAGCCTGTATCTTATCTTCGGGAGGCTACGGAGCATTCTTAGGAGAGTCTCTCATTTTCTTGAGCCCTGTCCATGTGTCTGGTCTATATTGGTTTCTGATTTTCATTTGGTTCACTCTTTACGCAGATGGTTGGGACGCATGGTGCGAGAGCCGGGGATCGGGACCCCGAGCTTGCAACGGGGGCTCCTGTTAGGGGCCGAGGTCGACCCAGAGATTGGGGCAGGGTAGAAAAGCAGCCCCAGGTCGAGATCATGCTAGGGATCACTTACTCGATCCCGTTATAGCTCCAGATATTCCGCCTCCACAGCAGTCGATGGGCCAGGGAGCAGTCCAGGCTCCACCCAATTTTATTTATGCTTCTTTTCTCCGAGGTACATTACTTCAGTTGTTGGGGATAGTTGGAGGTCCGTCATTTGCGGGAGCCCAACCAGCAGTACAGGGAGTTGGTGTTGGGGTGCAGCCTGTAGCTGCAGCACCCATAGTTAAGATTTCGCCAGCGCTGGTAGCTCCACAGCCGGTTACAGATCAGCCTGTTATGTCTGTCGATGAGCAGAAGATGTTGGAGCATATCTTGAGGTTGACTCCACCAAGATTTGATGGTACTCCAGGTGAGGATGCATATGAGTTCTTGTCCAGCTGCGAGGATAGACTGAGGAATTTGGGATTGGTACAGTCTCGTGGTGTTGATTTCGTGGCCTATCAGTTTGATACTGCAGCGAAGAGATGGTGGAGGGGATATCTTAATTCCAGGCCAGCAGGATCTCCGCCGGTTACCTGTACCCAGTTCTCTGAGATTTTCTTAGGAAAGTATATGCCCCATACTATGCGGGAGTGACTCAGGGATGAGTTCTCCAGATTGACTCAGGGTTAATTATCTGTCGCCGAGTATGAGGCGAGGTTTCATGATCTTGCTAGGAACGCTACTTCTATTTTGTCTGATGAGTATGAGAGAGTTAGATGTTTTGTTAGGGGATTGATATTGCCACTCCGCAGGGCTACCCAGAGTTTAGTGACTTCAGGGAAGTCATTCGTAGAGATTATTGAGCATGTATACTCTATTAAGGAGATGGATCGCGAGGCCCAAGGGGGAAGCGATAAGAGACTTCGTGTCCAGGGTAGTTTTAGTGGGAGCCATACTGGTTCGCAGTTCAGAGGTCGTGGTTTCTATTTTTAGGGTAGGTACCCTCAGCAACATCAGCAGCAGTCTTTTCAGCGACAGGGTCAGCCTAGTAGACTCGTACAGTCAGCCTTGCAGATATCTGATAGGGGTCAGCCCACCTATAGCGGTTCTGTTAGTCAGCCTCAGGGATGTGGTCAGCCCAGTTTATTGGCTAGAGGTGGTGTTATCGAATCTTCTAGGCCGAGCAGGGAGCCTAGAGCATGTTATACTTATGGGGTTGTCGGTAATTTTGTGCGTGAGTGTCCTCAGTACAGGGCGATTGAGCCTTCAGCTCAGACAGCACAGCCCATCAAATCTGTACCGCTAGCAGGCAGAGGTGGTGTACAGGGTCGTCGGGGTGGTCCCCAGGGTTCCCGAGGAGGAGCGCAGGGAGGTCGGACTGGTAGTCAGGTTGGTACTCAGACTAGTAGTAGCCAACATCAGTTGTATGCCATCCCGGCTAGGCCGGAGGCTGAGGCTTCAGATGCGGTGATTACAGGTACAATTTTCGTATGCCATCAGCCAGCTTCTGCATTATTTGATCTCGGATCCACATTTTCTTATGTATCTACTTATTATGCACCACAGTTGGGTTTATATTCTGAGTGGTTATCTGTGCCCTTACGTGTATCTACCCCCGTTGGTGATTCTTTAGTAGTGGATCGGGTATATGGATCATGTCTGGTGACTATTCAGAGTTTGAGACTCAGGTTGATTTTATTGTATTGGCCATGGTAGAATTTGATGTGATTCTGGGCATGGACTGGTTGTGTAGTCTTGGATTGCTTTGCTAAGATTGTTACCTTAGTCATGCCCGGTGCACCCACGGTGGTGTGGTAGGGTTCTGTTAGCCGCACACCGACGGGGATTATTTCAGATGTTCAGGCTCGTAGATTGATGGCAAGGAGTTGTGATTCATTCCTTGCTTATGTTCGGGATGCTAGCATTGAGAGTCCGTCATTTGACTCCGTCCCGGTTGTTCGTGAGTATCCTGATGTATTCCCGACTGACCTACCTGGCCTTCCTCCTGAGCGTGATATAGAGTTTATTATTGACCTCGAGCCGGGCGCTCGACCTATTTCTGTGGCTCCTTATCGTATGGCTCCTGCTGAGTTGAGAGAGTTGAGTAGTCAGCTTGAGGATCTTTTGGGGAAAGGTTTTATCAAGCCCAGTGTGTCGCCATGGGGTGCTCTAGTTCTGTTTGTAAAGAATAAGGATGGGTCTATGCGAATGTGTATCGATTACAGACAACTAAATAGGGTGACAGTGAAGAATAAGTATCCTATGCCTCGTATCGATGATTTGTTTCATCAACTTCAGGGTGCAGCAGTATTCTCAAAGATAGACTTGAGATCTGGATATCATCAGTTGAGAGTTAAGGCTGAGGACATCCCAAAGACAGCCTTCAGGACTCTGTACGACCATTATGAGTTCCTAGTGATGTCTTTTGGGTTGACTAATGCCCTAGCAGCCTTCATGGAATTAATGAATCGTGTATTTAGGCCACACTTAGACTTCTTTATGATTGTGTTTATTGATGACATCTTAGTTTATACGAGGAGTAGCGAGGAGAATGAGCAGCATTTGAGGATTGTGCTCCACACTTTGAGAGATCATCGGCTTTATGCCAAGTTCTCAAAGTGTGAGTTCTAGCTTGAGTCTGTAGCTTTCTTGGGGTATGTTGTGTCCAGACACGGTATCATGGTAAACCCAGCGAAGATTGAGGCTATTCGAGGTTGGGCTAGGCCCACATCGCCTACTGAAGTTAGCAATTTTGTTGGGTTGGCAGGGTACTACAGGCGATTTGTTGGAGGCTTCTCATCTATTGCATCTCCTATGACCAGACTAACCAGGAAGGAGGTTTTGTTTCAATAGTCTGAGGATTGCGAGGCGAGCTTTCTGAAGCTCAAGGATCGACTTACTTCTGCCCCTGTGTTGACTCTTCCAGTTGAGGGCGAGGGTTTTACCGTGTATTGTGATGCGTTTGGTATTGGTTTGGGATGTGTTCTGATACAGCAGAGTCTTGTTATTGCTTATGCATCGAGGCAGCTAAAGGTTCACGAGTGTAACTATCCCACTCATGATTTAGAGTTAGCAGCAATTGTGTTTGCACTACGAATTTAGAGGCATTATCTCTACGGTGTTCATTGTGAGATCTTTACAGATCACCATAGTCTTCAGCATATTATGACTCAAAGGGATCTTAATTCGAGGTAGCGCAGGTGGATTGAGTTTCTAAAGGACTATGATATCTCTATTCTCTATCATCCGGGCAAGATGAATGTGGTAGCGGACGCCTTGAGTCAGAAGGCAGTGAGTATAGGTAGCTTAGCCTTCATTCCAGTCTCTCAGCGACCATTGGCTTTGGACATTCAGTCCTTAGCTAACTCGATGGTGTGTTTGGATATTTTTGACCCCGGAAGGGTTATCGCTTGTGTTGTGTGAGATCTACTTTGCTGGAGCAGATTCAGAGTCGTCAGTTTGAGGATAGCGGTCTCCGTAGCATTCAAGATCAGGTATTGAAGAGTAAGTCTGAGAGAGCTACCTTGGGTTCTAATGGTGTTTTGAGGTTTGACGACCGTATTTGTGTTCCGAGGTCATGCCCCAAATCCCAAATGTAAGCCAATATTCAATGTGAATAGGTCACCATTCTGTATATGTAGGGAACCATGTACATTACGTTCTTTCTTTCTCTTGCCTTTACTTTACTTTACTTTTACATCACTCATATACTGTCTTGGCCCTCATCATGTAGGTGTTCTTTTCACCTCATGGATAAAATATCATCATCATGCAGGTATTCTTTTCACCTCATGGATAGGATCATGTCATCATGCGGGTGTTCTTGCACCCCATGGATAAATGAACATCATCATGCGGGTGTTATCATCCTATGGATAAATGAACACAATCAATATGCATTACTTTATTCTTACTTCATTTCTTTACTTTTGAGATTGATACCATTACTTGTGAGAGATTAATACTTTTGCTTATGAGAGATCGATCAATGATAGTCACAACTTTATTTGAAGCTTTGGATCAATAATCAATGAGTGAGAAACATGCAAATAAACATTGTTGGAAACATAACCTTATTGGAAACATAATATAATTGGAACCATTGAGCCATAATCAACGAACAATTGATAATAGTATAACCACTATTGGGACTTCGGAACATAACCTTATTGGGCTTTTGGAACACTATTCATGAATTCGAGACATGAGATTCACAATTGATCAATGAGTAGGAAATATATGAGTAACACTAGTCGACTATCGGATTCGGAATACCTTAGAGCATTTCGGAATCAAATGAGTACTATGAAAATGTGGACACCATATGTTGCAGAAGAATATAGAAGAGTAACCTTACATACCTTGTATTCTCAATACGAATATACAATCTTAGATGTGCATACAATATTCCTGCTCCTTCTTTATGTGTCACTCTACAACACAAATACATAACGGGACTCACATTAACCATCAACTACTTTACAAATGCATATAACATCAATGAGTTACATGTTTGCCTTTAAACATGTCATTTCCCCTTGAAAAAACCATTGATGAAATTATTATTCCAAAAATCTCCCAATATCCCATACATTGACCAATACATGATAATCAATACATTTCACCATACCACTTCTCCTTTACACTTTCTTATCCATACCACATCGCAAATAATCCATCAAGTCACCTTAATACACTTCATAGCACATATCGGCCAAAATCTCATAATTTACACTTATATGAAAACAACAAGTTTAATAACAAAATTAGACCATACATGTTCATATTTTATCCATACCATGCTCTTTCATCAATCTCACAAGTCATAATTCAAGTTACAATCCCATGGATAACACATCTTTTTCACAAAATTAAAAGTGCCATGTCCAACACTTCCAACCATAAACAATATGATATTCATAATCTCTCATGCTTATAATATGTTAATCCATAATATTAATCACTTCCCTAAGCTTGAAATATGATGATCTTGCTCCAAGAAGTGCCTTAGGGTTTTGGGAGCCAAAGAAGTTTTCTTGAGAATTCTCTAGAAAAGATAGAAAAGGCATGTGTATTTTTCTTGAATAAAATCAGCATTTTTACCCTTTATATAGGCCCTTAATTTTCATCCTTATCCACTCTTGTCATTTAATGCAATGTGTTGCATTAGTCAATGGAAGAATGGGTCATTTGACCCATTCTTGACCCATGTTTTCTTCTCATTTTGGGCCCTATTTTGAGCTCAATTCACTTAACCCACTAAAATCCATAATTCCTCATGTTTAATTCATTTCATACGTGTTACGACAATATTCCTACTCATGAAATTCATACTCGTAGCCTTAATTCCAAAAACAAGCAATTCTAGCCACGTATGACTTATTTTGGCTACAAGGGTAAAATCGTCATTTTGATGCCAAATTCGTTCTCGAGTAATTTTATCATACCAATATAATACTTCACTCATTTCATGTATATTCTCATGTTTGTAGAAGAAACGTGGCAAAAATCGGCTCAATACGTGCCCGGGCACCCTTGGGACTTAAGAAAATTTCCAACTTTGAAAAGTGGCCAAAACCAGCGTGGCACGCCCTTGGGCGCGCAAGATTGCTGCCTATGGACTAAAAATTTTATCCCAGAGCAGTGTGGCCCGCCCTCCAGCGCGCCCCAGACTTAACATTTGTGAAATTTTCATTTTTCGACTTTTCTTCACGGGTTTGGTTAGATACTTCAAATCCTACTCTTTAACTTACTTCTTACACTTAATATCCTTTGTTTAGAGGTCCTCTTAGCCTCATTTTTAACCCCACAAATGCGCCAAGAAAATCACAAAACAACTCTTATGAAGGGCTAATCACATGTATGAAGCCAAATTTTAATTTTCTCATCATTAACATTACAAAATACATACTCATGGCATCTCGACACCTAATTAACCATTGTTCAACCTCATCACATAGGGTTGGAAAGGTACACGGTGTTACATTCTCCCCCCCTTATAAACATTCATCCTCGAATGTTTACGATGTCGTGTAAATTACAACACATGCATCTCTATATTCGCCTATACATATATAGACACGCGAAGCTCATAGCTACTTACTTGTTATTGGTCCATTTCCACATTTTAAACCTTTTCTTCCATTTGAAACAAATATGGGTACGTTGATTTCATCATTTTTTTTTCTAGCTTACCATTATACACTTTCAACAATTTCACATGGCATGTTGTAAAGGGTCACTTTTCCATTCTTTCTGAATTCCGTTATACCTTTCATGAGTGACGCTTTTAAGAGTACTTAATCATCTAAGATCACAACATCTACTATATCATTATGATAGGTTCTTTTACCTATACTATATTCACCGACAGGTGGAGATATTTCCATTGATTTAACTAATAACTCCAGTGCCCATTATATTCGAATTATAGTAACCGATGGAATAACATACGATAGAGTAGAGCTCAGATCAGTCAATACATATACATTATGTAACAATATGGTAATATACCTAAATACCTGTATCGTCATCAGGAGATGTTCCCTCATTCTGTCGGTCCACTAAAGCATAAGTGCAATTCTGGACCCCACTAGTACTGGCTGCTCCTCTGGCACCTCTGCCCCGACCAACAAACTGCATACCTCGATCTAAAGAAGGAACCGATGCTGATGATGCCACAGTGGATCCCGCAGGTCATACCATACTACCCAAGCCTCATCGTGGGCAGTCTCTCATTATGTGACCCGGCATACCACACCAATAACAAGCATTCGTCCCCCTCCGACATTCACCTACATGAAATCTTCTGCAAAACTGGCATAGTGGGCGAGAAGACCCTGCTGTCTGTGAATCTGGCATCCTACCACTCTGCCCAATATGACTGCCCCTGAATCCTCGGGAGTGAGATGGAGCGCCTGTTGTGGAATAAGAGAATGAGGGTCTAGGCGGTAACATTCGAGATCCAGATCCTCCTGGGGACACTATAGACTGCCCCATGGATCTTGCCCTTTTTGATGGCCCTTCCTCAGATTCCTGTGTCCCTCTTCTCTGTCTTTGATCTTCCATTTTCTGGGCGAAGGTATCTTTATTTAAAGCAGCAATGGTGCAATCTCTTACCAAATATGGTTCTAATCTATCCACGTATCGATGGACCCTATCCGTCATCGTAGCCACCACATTCGGAGCATATCGAGCCAAGGAATTAAATTGCAAACTGTATTCTCGAACACTCATGTTCCCTTGGCGTAAATTCAGAAACTGATCTGCACGTGCCTCCCGAATTTCATAGGGGAGGTAACGATGAAGGAATGCTATTTTAAATTCTTCCCAACCAGCTGGGAGTGCATCAATACCCCTTGATCTTTTCCAGTCCTCATACCACAATATTGCTTCGCCTTTCAGTCTATAGGCCGCAAGTTCCACCATTTCAACCCCAGTCACGTGCATAACTTCTAGATCCCTATGTATTTGATCCACGAAGTCCTGTGGATCTGCTTCCAAGTCTGACCTAGTGAATATAGGAGGTCCAATTTTAGAAAGTCTTGTGTTCTGCGACTCGCCACTCTAGCCGCATCATCCTCATTTGTCTTCGGACCAACTCGTCCTTGACTTTGTGCTGCCACTAACTATGTTAACATATGTACTGCATTCCTAAGATCTTGATCTGTGGCATTCATTGGTGGTTCTGCGGGTACTTCTCTACCGATTGGCTCTTCCGGAGCTGGGAAGTTAGAGGAAAACCGCGATGAAATTTCACCATTTACTCCACTTTGACTAGCTTGGTCAGGTGGTAATCTGCTCATTCCTTCTCCAGCAGGCATATCAACCTGCTTACCTTTACCTTTTCCTCTTCTGGTGTTCGGCATTGTTACTATATCAAAGAGAAACATTTACCATGGTCAGACACAATTCGACTTATAACACTGGCTCTATTGCACGATCTAGAAGTGAAGAAAAAAAACAACATCCTAAATGTCCCGTAGCCTCCTACTTATAAATGTGGTGCACAACACATTGATAAGTAAGACTCTACTCAAACACGGCTTTGTAGACACCCTTAGACCGACCTGCTCTGATACCACTTTTTTCACGCCCCAAATCACAACGAGCCGTGATTGGCACCCGAAGTCGATATGGCCCGAGAGAACCAATCTTTGCTCACGTTTGTTCACATGCATGTCTCTTCATGAATAACATACTATCTCATGTAACTTATGAAATATAAAATGCCATTGGCGGAAGTCATGGAAAACATGTACATTATATCCAACTATGGCCGTTAGGGCCATTTCGTATTATACACCTCTTACATTCATGTACCCATGTATGTCTACAAAAGCCTCTAGCAGATGTAACTACCAACACCAACTGAAAGACGGGACAAGTTCCCGCTTTATACAACATATACAAAATCAAAACACATGTACAACAGTGACTCGGAGAAGCCCCGAACTAGCTAGAGCTCACCAACGAACAGTGAACAACTGGAAATTTACTATGGCGGCTTACTAGAACCTGCGCCTGCAGCAAGTAAGGTAAATTCCCCAAGAGGGGTCAGTACGACGAAAGTACTGAGTATGTAAGGCTCATATAAAACTACATGAGATAAAAATACTGCAATGGAAACAAATGTAAGCCAATATTCAATGTGAATAGGTGACCATTCTGTATATGTAGGGAACCATGTACATTACGTTCTTTCTTTCTCTTGCCTTTACTTTACTTTACTTTTACATCACTCATATACTGTCTAGGCCCTCATCATGTAGGTGTTCTTTTCACCTCATGGATAAAATATCATCATCATGCAGGTATTCTTTTCACCTCATGGATAGGATCATGTCATCATGCAGGTGTTCCTGCACCCCATGGATAAATGAACATCATCATGCGGGTGTTTGCACCCTATGGATAAATGAACACAATCAATATGCATTACTTTATTCTTACTTCATTTCTTTACTTTTGAGATTGATACCATTACTTGTGAGAGATTAATACTTTTGCTTATGAGAGATCGATCAATGATAGTCACAACTTTATTTGAAGCTTTAGATCAATAATCAATGAGTGAGAAACATGCAAATAAACATTGTTGGAAACATAACCTTATTGGAAACATAATACAATTGGAACCATTGAGCCATAATCAACGAACAATTGATACAAGTATAACCACTATTGGGACTTTGGAACATAACCTTATTGGGCTTTTGGAACACTATTCATGAATTCGAGACATGAGATTCACAATTGATCAATGAGTAGGAAATATATGAGTAACACTAGTCGACTATCGGATTCGGAATACCTTAGAGCATTTTGGAATCAAATGAGTACTATGAAAATGTGGACACCATATGCTGCAGAAGAATATAGAAGAGTAACCTTACATACCTTGTATTCTCAATACGAATATACAATCTTAGATGTGCATACAATATTCCCGCTCCTTCTTTATGTGTCACTCTACAACACAAATACATAACGGGACTCACATTAACCATCAACTACTTTACAAATGCATATAACATCAATGAGTTACATGTTTGCCTTTAAACATGTCATTTCCCCTTGAAAAAACCATTGATGAAATTATTATTCCAAAAATCTCCCAATATCCCATACATTGACCAATACATGATAATCAATACATTTCACCATACCACTTCTCCTTTACACTTTCTTATCCACACCACATCACAAATAATCCATCAAGTCACCTTAATACACTTCATAGCACATATCGGCCAAAATCTCATAATTTACACTTATATGAAAACAACAAGTTTAATAACAAAATCACACCATACATGTTCATATTTTATCCATACCATGCTCTTTCATCAATCTCACAAGTCATAATTCAAGTTACAATCCCATGGATAACACATCTTTTTCACAAAACCAAAAGTGCCATGTCCAACACTTCCAACCATAACCAATATGATATTCATAATATCTCATTCTTATAATATGTTAATCCATAAGATTAATCACTTCCCTAAGCTTGAAATATGATGATCTTGCTCCAAGAAGTGCCTTAGGGTTTTGGGAGCCAAAGAAGTTTTCTTGAGAATTCTCTAGAAAAGATAGAAAAAGCATGTGTATTTTTCTTGAATAAAATCAGCCTTTTTACCCTTTATATAGGCCCTTAATTTTCATCCTTAGCCACTCTTGTCATTTAATGCAATGTGTTGCATTAGTCAATGGAAGAATGGGTTGACCCATGTTTCCTTCTCATTTTGGGCCCTATTTTGAGCTCAATTCACTTAACCCACTAAAATCCATAATTCCTCATGTTTAATTCATTTCATACGCGTTACGACAATATTCCCACTCATGAAATTCATACTCGTAGCCTTAATTCCAAAAACAAGCAATTCTAGCCACGTATGATTTATTTTGGCTACAAGGGTAAAATCGTCATTTTGATGCCAAATTCGTTCTCGAGTAATTTTATCATACCAATATAATACTTCACTCATTTCATGTATATTCTCATGTTTGTAGAAGAAACGTGGCAAAAATTGGCTCAATACGTGCCTGGGCACCCTTGGGACTTAAGAAAATTTCCAACTTTGAAAAGTGGCCAAAACCAGCGTGGCACGCCCTTGGGCGTGCAAGCTTGATGCCTCTGGACTAAAAATTTTAGCCCAGAGCAGCGTGTCCCACCCTCCAGCGCGCCCCAGACTTAACATTTTTGAAAATTTTGTTTTTCGACTTTTCTTTGCGGGTTTGGTTAGATACTTCAAATCCTACTCTTTAACTTACTTCTTACCCTTAATATCCTTTGTTTAGAGGTCCTCTTAGCCTCATTTTTAACCCCACAAATGCGCCACGAAAATCACAAAACAAATCTTATGAAGGGCTAATCACATGTATGAAGCCAAATTTTAATTTTCTCATCATTAACATTACCAAATACATACTCATGGCATCTCGACACCTAAGTAACCATTGTTCAACATCATCACATAGCGTTGGGAAGGTATGGGGTGTTACAGATTTGAGTTAGTTGATTTGTGGAGGAGCCTGTGTCCATTTTAACTAGAGATGTCAGACAGTTACGCTCCCGGGATATTCCAGTGGTTAAGGTATAGTGGCGTCACCAATCGGTTGAGGAGGCTACTTGGGAGCTTGAACGTGATATGTGAGCCCAATATCCCTACTTGTTCACGGCTTCAGTTATGTGCTTCTTCCTGACTTTCGCGGACGAAAGTCCTTTTAGTAGTGGATATTGTAATGACCTTCCCAGTTATTTCCCTTGTTTTCGTATGTTCTCAACGTTTAGAGCTTTTCTATAACCGCCCCAAGTTATTTATGACTTGCTGGGACTGACAGTTCAGTTCCCGGGCAGTTCGTTTGAGAATATTATTTAGACCAAGCACATTGTAAAATATTAAATTAAATTTGAATTAGGTAAAATTAAATAGTTAATTACCTTTTGAAATTTTTTTTGAAATTTATAAAATTCTTTAGTTATGATATATCTATACTATTTTATAATAGTTTTATAATTTATTAATAATTTAAGCGGAGATAGTGAATTTAAATATGTTAACATAATATTATTATTTTATAGAGGTTTTATTCAAAATAATTTTCTATGAATTATGGTATATTTAAAAAGTTGTATTTATTTTACCACAAGCCTATGCAATACCCGAATATATACATATGGGGATAAAATTGTACCGGTGTGCCACCTCCACCACCACGTGGAAAGTGGAGAGGCCCACACCATAGTGACTCCATCAACTTGACATGTGCTACATGGGCACTATATATATGTATATACATTTTGGACGAAATGTCCATAATGTATAACATGACAGTTACTTCACTGTTCTCATCTTATTCCCTCTCCGTTTTTGATCATAGAAGCTCAATATTGAGCTAATCCATTAAGGTTTGAGCTTAGGGGTTTATATATCTGAGTCCGTGGACTCGCTCTCGTCATTTCTATGGTACGTTTTCTTATTTTTACGGTAGTTTTTGTTTACGGTGCTATTGTTGAAATTGGTATTGATGTTTGAGATATATTTAGAGCTCAAATTGAGCAGTGTTAGTTGTGACTATTGGTCACGGGGTGATTTGGGACGCTGTGACGGTTTTGATTTTGCAATTTCGCAGCAGGCCCCATGTGGTATTTTTGGACATTTTCTGAACTAATGCAATATGGGTATCAATAGTCATGTTTTGACCTGTAGTTTATTATTTTGGTAGCGTGGCGGCAGTCAGAGACCTCTCGGAAGGGTAAGGCTCCTGAATAGCTGATTCTTTTAGCAAGCTTGCGGCGGCGTCCAGGTAGGCTAGGTTTACCTTCCTTTGCACTTAGATTGGGCTTATGTGTGATATATGTGTGCTATTGTGCTAGTGTTGCGGGCTGGTATTATAGACTTGGTGGTGCTGGTTTGCTGTGATTTAGGCCTTCTAGGCCTGATAGGGCTATTCGGATATATTTCAGGCCCGTTATTCTAGTGGTACACCCCAGATAACCTATTTGGGGTCGGATAGTATTGTTGTTGTTGTTGATAGTCTGGGAATGTTATTGTTGGACCTTAGTCCAGGCTTAGACAGACTTAGACAAGTATAACCAGACTTGGTTTTTCAAACCCGATA
Organism: Capsicum rhomboideum; assembly: GCA_031232105.1. NCBI lineage: Eukaryota > Viridiplantae > Streptophyta > Magnoliopsida > Solanales > Solanaceae > Capsicum > Capsicum rhomboideum. The sequence continues at coordinate 72,051,284 of CP124714.1, forward strand.
GCGGGCCCCGTTACCCTTCTTGTCGACCTGGCAGAACTTTGACATCTTTGGGCTTAGTTAAGACCTAGTATGACCTGTTAGGGTTGTGACGGGATTGAGTCAACTTGATTATACCCGATTGGCCTTTTTAGCCTTGTTAGTTCCTGATAGCACCGTATTTGATCGGGGTCGGCTAGTTTGACTTAGAATGTGGACCAGCCTTGCCATGACTTATAATGTATACCCAGACTTGTATTGTTTATAGTAGATAGTTGACCTGGAAGGATCCCGAGATTGACTTGTAGTACGTGGTGGGTTAGTTTCTTTATTTATGTTTCGGGTTCGTTCTAGGGACGGTATATCCCGTTTACTTGTGTTTGTGTGGATTCTGGCACTACTCTGTCACTTGGTTACTGATTATTATGAGTTCCAGTTCGAGTCCGGCCACTGATTCAGATATAATGGGTACTGATTATTATGAGTTCCGATTCGAGTCCGGCCACTGATTATTATGAGTTTCAGTTCCAGTCTGGCATCTGGATATGATATGATTGGAGAGTTTTGGTGCTGGGTACCGTGGTTACTGGATACTGATACAGCTTCGAGACACTGGTGACTATGCATTTACTTTTCTGGTGTGTCCCGCTGGTTTATGGGGGGCAGACTGGGTTATTGTTTTCTTCCGTGTGCTTATCGGGTTTATGAGGGCCCTGATAGTTTATGTTTGACTTGTGTGTTTACTTAGGCATTTATTTACTCGTTACTCTGTATCGCATTTATTTAGCTCCTGAGTATATCTATACGTCTCGACAATTACTTATGTATTTATTACCTATACCACGAACTTAGCATGCCCCCCTGCACTTTAGCTTGCTTATATTATATTGAGCTCAGTCGGCCGATGATGCCTACTGAGTACCCGTTGCGCCGGTACTCATACTGCACTTCTGTATCTTTTTCCCCGATGCAGATCTAGGCACTAGTCGACGATTTTGACGTGACTCTTTTCTCAGCATTGACTCCGGAGCAGGGTGAGCTTACTGACGTCCGAGGCAGATCCTACTCCATCTTCTACTGTATAGTCTTTTGCTCTCGAGACTATTGTACTTGTTATATATATTTGGTTTTTGTCCTGTATTCTGGATATGTCTAGTAGTGGCTCTTGTACCGACCTCACCAGATCTTGGGAGGGGTCTTGACTTTATACATATTGTCCTCTTCCTTCTCAGTCTCGGTATGGGTATATTTTGGTTTTGTTTGTTTTTATATTTCTAGCATGCTTATTAGTACGGTTACTTCCATCTCATCTCTGTTTTCTGAGATTCCGCCTGTTAGCCCGTCGTTTGTCGCTCCTGGCTAGGGTTTGGCTTGCCTATTGGTGGGTTACGGTAGGCGCCATCATGACTCAAATATTGGGTCGTGACACATACTTATGAACCTAGGACTTAAGAATTGATGGAACAACTCTTAAAACATAAACTCTGATACCAAGATGATAACGATCATAAACGGATAAATAGAATCGATATTAAAAATGCGGAATAAAATCCTCACAAATTGAAGATAGAGGGATAGATTAGAAAAAGAGATGAGAATAGAAGAAAGAAAGGCCTAAATATATTCACAAATAGATCAAGGAAGAAGAGAACTCAATCAAATGCACGAGAAACCAAATTGAATCCACAATATGATAACTCGATGATGAATCAGCGAAGAAGATAACACAATAAATTCAAGAATCCACCCAAATCGCTTAATCTAAGCGAATAATTGGAATTGAACTCAATCACTACCCTAATCTAGAGTAACTAAATATCAAGTTTATTCAAGATAATTCAATCATCTAACATCTTCGTATGAAAATGGCTAAGTAACCAAATATCAAGTGTATTCAAGATAATTCAATCATCTAACATCTTCGTATGAAAATGGCTAAGGCAACTATTTATAGTTATTGCCTTTAAAAAAATAGCCAAAAAGCGACTATTTTAGAAATAACCCACAAGGGTCCTTCTTGATTGCCCAAATGGCATCTTGATCGCCCATAGCCTTGTGTATTTATTGTCCCATGACTTCTTCCAGGCTCCAAGCTATCATCCATATGTGGAAGCCCCTCCTAATGTGCTCCAAGCTAACCATGCTCGTATCATCGCTAAAGATGTGCACCAGTACCCTTTTGCACCAACAATCATACTTTAAAGGTCATAAATCCCACATACAATGATGAAATACACCGACTCTTTTATAATTACTAAATAATTATAAGGATATACTCGTCTAGTCGGAACTCAATTTCATGCTCGTTTGTCCAGTCAGATATTATTTTTACTCGTTAAAAAATATTCCATGTTTCGCAATAAAAATTTGATCTCGACTTATCAGAATAACACCAAAATTTTAAATCGGTCCTATAATTCATGCTTACAATTTGAGAAGTCTCGAAATAATTTTTGATCTTTAAAACTAATAACGAACCTTTTTGACGACAAATTTTACTTAAAGAAGGACAAAGAACCCAAAATGTTTAAAAATTTACTCGAAACTCATCCGGAATCTCCTGAACACAAACCATATATGCTAATAGCTTGAAAACGATATTTTAAACTCAATGAAATCATCAAAACACCCAAATGAGGTCATCTTGAATAGATGTTGAACGAAGTCAACTCTTAACTTAGAAATCTCTAAATTTTCAAACAACTCAAAACTCATCCAAAAACCTCGGGAACTGAACCAAATCTTCAAATAGACTAAATGGTACCTTCCGAACCTAGTGGGATCGTCAAAACATAAAAATTACCTTCTAACCTCAAATGTTGACTTTGGTCAACTCTCTCAAGTTTTTCAACTTTCAAAGCTCAAAAACTCTTCCAAAATTCATCTAAATGCCTCGAGACTCGAACCAATGGCCCTACTAACCCAAAAGAATCATGTTTTGAAATTAATGGCGCTGATGAAAATTCAATACGAGCTCAACTTCTATGGATGTTGACACAAGTCCACCCTATCAACTTTTCAACCTTATAAAAAATGAAAAACTCACATAATACTCAACCAATTGGCCACATCAAGAACCATGACACTCACTCCTGCAGAATTCAAATATCATAATACAACAAACGAAAAGAGGTAAAATGATCAATACACATCGAAATAAAAAGAAAATCTCAATGTGGGTTGTTATAGCTAGATAATATGTTAATCATAAAATGAGAACTTATCTGTTCTTTCTGTAGCGAAAACGGAAGACTTAAATTAACTGCAAGTGAAATTACTAATCTACGATAGTTATTTTGATATGTTAGAGTAACTCCTATATCATAGTCTAAACCCTAATATTTGATTGTGGAAGACAACTTAGGAAAATATTGTGTTTCGGTATATTTAATTATACACAATAAATGTATTTATATAGAAAATACTAGGATAATTTAATTAGCTTAATCAACCTTAAATTACCCCTTATGGATGGCACCAATTCCCTACATTATCCAATAGTAATGTCTAAAACATAAAACATAGCAAATTGGAAAAAGTAAGCTGTAGCTAATTTAATCCTTTAATTTTTGTTGGAATCACAATATCTTTACATAGTTGGAATTGATTGATCCGGTATCTTTTTTTTGCACTTGTTATAACAACTTGCATGAATAGTACAATAATGCATTACTGACTAGTGGAATATACTATTGTAAATTAATTAAATCATCATCATACAAATTTAGATTTACATGAGTCAAAGAAACTTTGTTCGTTATATTTATAGTACTTCATAGTCCTCTTCAGTAGCCCAGGGATACTTCTTGTACATATTCTTAACTTGAGATGAATTTTCTGGCGTAGACCATGGGTATTTCATTGATGGATCTCTTGGGAGCTTTCTGAACTTTAGAAATGATGCCCATAGAAGAATCCTAGTAATTTTGAAAGAATGATCTTGGTCAATATACATATCAGCCAACTAATTATAAAATTCCAAAAATGACACTGAAATAATTAAATAATACTAAAAGGCGTATCTGTTACAACATATATTATGATCCCTCCCTCAATTAGACAATTAGTCAAGTTCCATGAATAAAGCAAAAAAGAAATAAGCTGCAGTGGTCATCAATTCTTCCTTAAGTAGTATGATTATTCCATCTTATTACATGTCATATATCATCAATCGGTGTGGATTTTTAATTGAGTTGAGAGAGTAATGTTTTGTAAATACTCATTTATTTCAAACTAGATCTACATATAATGAATGACTTTTTCATCTAGCGGGGATAAAATTAAATTTTGCCAAACCCTTGAAGCCTGAACCATTATATCATCAGCTGCGTACTTATGCTGCTAGCCGACTTGTTTTTCCTTTGCAAAACCCTTAATTATACTAATGTTTTTGGGCATTTCTTTCTGAATTTAAACATTTTTTTTTTATTTTTATATTTTATCCATGGTCTGGTGTTTGGATTACATAAATATTAATTTTCTAGTTTATCTTATTTGAACCGGAATTACAAGTAAATGATGAAGATACCAGTAAATGGTATAACTGCCACTTACCTTGGAAAAAAGATAAAGACGAACATGAACTGCAAATACATCTCCAATAGATCCCTCTTGTACCACCTTTTTCTAAGCCATGTCATTATGATAGGCTGCAAGGATGTCACATAAAATAGAAAGTTATAAAGAGAACAAATAAATAAATAACAGAGCTATCACAAACAACTGGCATAGTTTTGGAAATATTTTATATATTCAATCCTACTTCTATATAAAAAAAATTTAATATTAGATATAGTATTTATTTTTTAAGCTTTTGTATTTATATATTTTTATTTAAGTTCATTAGCATAAGTAGAATATCCTATTATGAATTTTCAAAAAAAATTGATATTTTTTTTATGATTGTTATTTTAATATTACACACATATGCGTGTATTTAAGTTTCACTTCTCTCTCTCATATATATATATATATATATATATATATATATATATATATATATATAAATAAGTTTTGATTATTATGAATGACATATTTTTCTAAAATCATATTTTAAGAATGATTCATAATATAAATAAATTCTATTTTAAGAATTTATTATATGATATAGCATTTTTATTGATTATTTATGTATTACCTGCATTGAAATATGTTTTTAAAGTTATTGTTATTTGTTGATTTTACTGGTACAAATAGGGATTGGAGTTTTGATTATTATCAATAAAATTATTTGTTTGTTCTATTCTATCCTATTTATTTATCATAAAACATCACTAAATAACATATTCAATTAGTATTATCATTTTTCGTTTTTTGTCCAGAAAACAGTGTTTTTATTATAGAAACGTTGTTACAATAATTAAAAAAGGAAAAAATGTCATAATTTTAAATAAGTTTTTTTAAAAAATAAAAAGAAGACAAAAGTTGATAATGTAATAGTAAAATAGGCATTTAAAAAAGTAAATTAAGATAAAAGAGGAATAACGTGTATTGTTTTAAGATAAGGGAGGAAGTTTCATTTTAAAATAAAATTGAGAGCTGTAAATGATTTTCACTCATATATTGATGATGTAAAAAAATATTTACATAATATTTAAAAGGCAATATAAGTAAATATCTATCATTAACCATACATAATAGCATTATTATTGATAATACAAAACAAATTTTATAGTTTATAGTAACTAATTAAATCCATCTTTTAACCTCGACTTACTGGGCAAACTAGGAAGTAGAAGAATACAGAGATTGCCAATTGGATCAACACCCAAATCATTTCTTCTTCATTATTCACTCCTGTCACTGCCAAAGCCGGCTCAGCACCTACCTATATTATGGAATTCTTGAAAAAACATCTCTTATTAAGAAAGAGCAAAATATATTTAAATGCCTTTAATAACCTTTGAATAAAAGAACACAATATATTACAATCTAGCTGACAAAATGATTCTTACAGTGGCAAAAAGTGTTCCAACTTGAATAATCAATGAGGATTTTGAAGAAGCTAAGCATTCAAGAGCCTTCAAGTTGATGCCCTTTGATGCCTGTTAAAATTTAATTCAAGAAAAGAAGAGTAAGTCCCTGATGTATATATGGAGAAATTTAATCAAGGAAATGAAACCTTGTGTTGGATTGATTGTTTCTGGACTTTTCCATGGAGAAGAGGAAGAGAAGGCAAAGCCTTAGGAACAAGGGAGGTGTTCATGAATGAGCAACTCATCTTTTGTGATTTCCTTATCTGCCTTGGTTTTTATTTGTACAAACACATGGTTCACAAAAAGAAGGAATAAGAGCTTTATTTTCACAACATATATGATGGCAGGCATAAAAGACAAGGGAGGGCCTTAAATTTTTTTTTTTTTTTACTTATATCTCTAGTTTTCTAGCTAACATTTTGAGATTCAAATTGTTCATATTTTTTTAAATAATTCTTTTATATCATTTTCCAATTGAGAATATAACCCATGTTGTGAATGAATGTTCCCCACCTTCTCGTGGATTAATGTCATGTTTATTACACCTCTTGAAGTTCCTCAATGTAATAGTATAAATAGATGTCTTGAGAATGACGTTAAATACATTTAAAAGAAAGAAAGTTATCTATATTGTTCCTCTTGTCTTATAAACTAGTATACTTATTCGTGCTTCGCGCGGTTATAAGAAAAGATCAAATATATTTTTAATAATTAATATGCTATTTCATAAATATTCTAACGGATATTGTAATAAAAAAGAAAAATACAATTATGTTACGATCTTGAGATTACACATTCAGAAAAATTGCTAAAAAGATATTCTCAAACTATAATCAATTAAAAGCTACCGTTAAAAAAGAGGAAAACATAAAAGTTGATGTGAAAAGATTCAGTTAGAATTGACAATCTAATTATTATAACTTCATACAAAATTCAATGACTATTATGGAATTATTATTGGTTCAATCAACAATATTAAGTTTACTTGATCATAAATTGCGTTACTTTCTTTATATATAAATGACTTTGAAATAAATAAAAAATTAAAAATATATTTACGGTAAATTAAGGTGAGAAAAATACTTGAATTATATTCCAATTCCAACATAATCATGCACGAAATTCAAAAGTTTGAGAGATCTTTTTTTCGATATTCATTAGTTGTACTGCTACTCATTTAATTTGTATCTACATTGCGTAAGATTCATAAATATTAGGTATCTAATATTTAAATTCTCATTCGGATAATGAGCATTGTGAGAAGGAGAGTTAAGTTGTGATAGTGAGACATTACTATGAAGCTTATACTTTTGCAATAGAAAATAAATAAATTAAAATACATGACATAAAATGAGATGTAAATAATAAGTCATGATATTATTTAGTGACTTAGTGTCACGACCCAATTTCGGAGTCATGATGGCATCTACTTTAACCAGCCAGTAGGTAAACCAAAACGTAGCCCAAAACGACAAGTAATGGGCTAATTAGTGGAAGCTAAAGTAAATACCGGAAAATACGCATATATTAAGCTTGTAAGAAATTTAAATAAGAATATGACAATATAAATGGAATGGAGGAAGAACAAAAAAAATATCCCACGACCTAGTAAAGCCGGTACAAGAGCCACTAAATACAAAATTAGAGTACTGAATAGTACCAATATACAGAACGTCTTGATAACTAAAAACTGTCCAAAAGTAAAGGAAAGAGAGGGGATCAGCTCTGGATCTGAAAGCTCACCCTATCTCCGAACCCTGAGAGCAGCTTGATAGAACGTCAGCAACAACATCTAGTACTCGGAGCTGCATCAGAAAAAGAAGCAGAAGGGTAGTATGAGTACCAAAATAATGGATACTCAGTAGACATAATTCTTCATCTAACCGATAATAAATAATAGTATAAAGAATATCGAAAGAAAGGTAAGCTAACTACAACCTAACTGGGCCTCCATAAGTCCAGAACGCCAAACAAGAAAAGATTAACCCAAACGAGCCCCCATAAGCTCAATGAATGCAACCAAGAGGAGAACCATCAATAATAATAAGTATGAAGTGACCAACAACCGAAATCATATTCGAATCTTCCCATACCATAATTATCGGACTCAAACCAGACTCTAAGATCCTAAATAAAAAGTAAATGTCGGACTCGAACCGCTCTTTAATATCATATGTAACCAACAAATGCCGGACTCAAACTTGTTTCTAGGATCATGTATGCCAGACTCGAACCGAAAATATAGTACCATATGCCAATAGTGGTTGTCAGATTCAAACCGGTCTTTAAAGTAAATACAAGGTTACAAGTCTAGTTGAAAGTTAGAAAGATGTCCAAGTCACAATAAATTCTAAGAAGACACACAAGAGGATGAAAGAAGGCCTCCACTACAATATTTTAGGCCTAAGGCCACACTAAATCTAGACAACACTTCAAAAATGTAGCCTAATCTATTTTTGGCTACACTTCCAAAGCGTAGCTTTAGTATTTCGCTTTTGGCGACAGAAACTTTTGACAACACTTTTAAAGTGTGCTCTTTAAAATTATAGGCTATGCTTTATAAATGTAGCTAAATCATAAAATAATTGGCACCACTTATTTATATAAATGACTACGTTTTTAAATGTGGTATTTCTATAATTTTAAAGACAACATTTAAGAAGTGCGGTCTAAAATCTTAGTAAAATTTACAGCACAAATAATTAATTCCCTCCATATATCTAAAATCTCCCCCCAAATTCTTAAAAAATAAAATATATTACTTCTGAAGGTATTTTCTCGCTCAAAATATATAAGCTGGCTTCTCTCAACGTTTACTCAGGTGAAATTTCTCTATGAATCTGGAGAAAATCACACAAATTCTTGAAGGAGTTCTCTGTGCTCTGGTGAGTTAGCTTCCGTGACATTTTTGTTTTGGGTTTATTGTTTGATTTGAGTTCGCCTCTACTCCGATTTGGGAATTGATGTTTTCTCTTTTGTGCAATTTATAAATTTACATTGTATATATGTTCTAATTGAGGTTTTTGTTATCCTTCATGACATGTACAAGGTTGAACTCATTTTGAACTGTTTTTTTTCTTTTATTTTTTCTTTAATAAAATTTGGACAAAGAAAGAATTGTTGGTCTTTGCCCAAATCTTAAAAGGGTTTCTTTTTGTCCAAATATTTGTGCAAAATTGATGCAGTCTTCTCTACCTTAAACAAAGTTTCTAAAACTTCTGTACCTCTATACCTCGAGTTTATTACATAGAATTTTTTGTCAAAAGAAATAAAGTGAAATTTTGAGTTTAATTTATGTTAAACTCAGACTTGAAGAAATTCCTCGATGTGTGTTATCATGTACATGTTGTTGTATAATTTGAGTCCATTATCTTGAGACAATTAGCTAAAGGACAACTTCCTGTTGGTTATTCATTTTAATGTTGTCTCTTCCAAGTTTTAATGCAAAAATTACTTGCAGGTTATTGCTGGCTTGGGGTTCTTTTGATATTAGGGAATTGCTGGAACTTCCTCGTCTTGTTTTACATTTCTAAGCAATGTACTCTAATGTTGCTTACTTGAGTGTATAGATCTATAGGTATTATTCAGTTCAATTCTGATAGTGTGTGCTATTTTCTGTGCAAACATGCTTTTTATTACTCCATACCATTCATGTACTTAATGAAAATCTAAGTTAGGTCTTTACTTATGTTAAGCTATTTAAACTTAGTAATTTTATTTTATATGTATTCTATAAATTTAAATTATTTAGTATGAATAGATAGTTAAATCGAGGAAAGTGGCATGAAATAAAAAACTAAGGAAATTTGAACAATTTTTGAGCATTCATTTAAAATTTCTAATGGTAGATTACTAAGAGGGAAGTGATCAGTCACTGTTTTAATTAAATTTTGATCGATTGTGTGTTTGAAAGATATTTGCCTCTCATAAATTGGTATAAAATATGTTCTACGAATTAAGCCTTAAGCTTTTAATTACATTTTGATCATTGTATTGCAAGCCTTAAGCTTTTAATTACATTTTGATCATTGTATTGCTTGCTTGAATGCTTGAACATGGTAGTAGATGTTTGCTACACCTCTTATTGGGTGTGCATGCGAATGGAATTTTCAACCTTTGACTTAGTATGAAAAACTCCATAAGATTTCCTTACTGAACTATACTTTAGTCTTATAAAAAATGGGTTTGGACTTGGACCTTTCTTAGAGGTTCCAATCTTTGAAACATAGTAGTACACTCTTCTTAGGATTGTTTGAATGACAACTTATTTTATTTTGTTAAAACTTCTATTTGGCTAAGGTTGTCAATTTGCTTTGAATAGATAACTATTGAAATAAATTAAGTATTGTACATGTTTTGTGTTGAAATCCTATTTACAACCAAACAACCTAAATCTGCTTCTTGTAAAAATTGCTAAATCTAGATTGGTTTTTTTATGATTCCTAAGATACCAAAGATATATTTGTCGTCAAATTATTTATCTTTGTCTCTTTTAAAGCAGTGAAAATATGGGTCAAATTATTGAGCTTGTCTAAAATTCAGCAGTACTTAAAAATCTATTTCTTCTTGTCTGCTTTCGATCAAGACCACTATTTGGTTGGTGGAAGGAGATAGGAAGAAAGTGTTAGGGTTTTGGTTTTTGGAAAATGGAGAGAAAACAAGGGTTCTTCTCGGTGTTAAAGGAAGAGGTGGTGCTTGGGTTATCGCTGGGGAATTTGCTTTGGAGGAAGAAGAATAGCTGTAGCCATCAACTCTCAGGTATGGTTTTGGTAATTCTCACAACTCTCAAGTAGAGTTTCTAAATTTTCAGCATCTCCACACCCTTTTATGATAGTGTATGTGTGTATGTGTGTGCGGAATTGTTCTCTGTATGTGTGTCTTTGAAGAATTTGAACTTCGAGTTAAATTTCTGCCAAATCTTAAACATAATTTGATAGATTTATTTATGAATTATTAGGTTCCACTCATTTCTATTTCTACTTGTTTTCAACTTTGTGAAACTGTAGCTATTAACTTAAGAACCAATATGCGTCAATTCTAGTTCTACTTATTTCTATGTATTGTAATTGAGTTTGTATTTTGTTGTTTATGAACATTGCTATAAGATCTTTGTGGCATTGCCTTTCAGTGGTTTGATTTCTACTTTCTTCGAGTTTTGGGAGTAATTAGTAACATTTGTGTGACATAACGGATGAACAGTCAAGAAATTAAATTGTGTATGTGGTTGCGAATTTGTCCATACAGTTGTGTAATCATATCTATAAATAGGTTGGCTACCCAAGTAAAGAGAAAATTGTCTTATTCCTACTGTCGATTTATGTGGTTACTGAGAATTCTGATTGAGTATAGACTGAAGGTGAGTTTTCTTGATTATAGAAGGTTATTTCTGTGACTATTTAAAAGAATTCAAGGTTAGTTCTCCAAGCTATAGCTATAATTTCTCCTGTTACTTGAAGTGGTGATGCAATTTCATTTTTATAGTTTTTGAGCTGAACTTCTTGCTAATTGTTATTATGAAAATGAAAAAAGTTAGGCTTCTTTGATTGGTAAGGTGCATATTGTTTTGAATGAAGTCTCGATATTTCTTAGATAAAAACATATCGCTATACTTAACTTTAGACCCTTAAAATATTTTCTATTCTGTACTGTATGAAAGATATTAGTGGGAAAGGTTCATGTAGTTCTTCTTAATATCACTTGCCTCGCTCTATTATGATGTCTAATCTATCTGTTCTTCATACTATTATGCTAATTTTGTTATATCATTTGACAACTTATTGGGAATACACAAATAGTTTTACCTTATCACCATTGTTGAGGGTTGTGTTGCAAATATTATTGCTAAACTTGAGATTATGGAGTCATGTTGCAGTGTTAAGGAAAGGTTAGAGAGCTTCTAGTTTATATCACCATATCCGAATTTCCTTCAACGTAAAATTTTAAAATGAAAATTTCTTTTAATTGGTTATTGTTTTTATTTTTAGTGAATAACCTGCTTCTGTTCACTTATCTTTTCTATCAGCTTATAAATATCATATCTTATATATACACTCCGGGGAACATGTTGATATTATACTTATACTAGTAGTTCATATATTCTCTCTGGTTAATTTGAGATCTAGAAGAAAAAAATAACACTGTTGACCATTATACTCATAATGGATCTACTGTAGAATTTGATATCGGTCATGTTTTGTTCCGTTCTTGAGGTACATCTCTACAATTGAAAATCCTTATCTTAGACAAAGGTATTTATTGTGAAAAAGCAAGTTCAGATAACCCTATATACTTCTAAACAGTTTGTGAATCTTTTCCCTTACATAGTGCTTTTGGTTTCAACGTTGCCTATGTGAACTTCACAAAGCCATAACTGTTACAAGGATGGATAAATCATAAATGCGGATTGTTGTAGGTTGGCCAATGTAGAAACAGTCTTAATTACGAAAAGAGAAACCATATAACCAACCAACTTATTTGAGATTGAGACATAGTTTTTTGATTGATTGATATTTCTGTTGCATTTTAGGATAGGGTTCAGTATGATATCTAACGCTGAGGAGAAGGGACTTATATCTCCGATTAAGGTAAGTTGGTTGATCAGCTAATTGTCTCTCTTGTTACAGACTTGACATATGCCATTTTGAATCAAATAAATAAGTCCACCATGTAACTTTCAAATGTAAGATATTTCTTGATTTGGCATATTGTGAATGTTCTGTTGGGTTAAAGCCTATTATGCATTTATTATATGCTCATCCTATTGTGTTTATATAACCTATACCATAAGAATATCACCTACGTCATCTTGTACTGACATCAGTGTGACTGAATATGACTTTCTTTTAATTGACCTGTACCATAAGAATATTCTTTTTTATTATTCATACCTGTTGATGCCCCTCTTTCCACCAGGAAAATAAATATATAATGATTGTTTTGTGAGTGTTGCTTCTTAATTTATCCTAAGTTTGAAATAATCAAAAGAGTGGTGCAAAATATAATTGCGTTGATTCTTGATCCTAACTGTGAGTGGTGCAAAAGGTAAAATGTAATAATTAATCATTCTACCTCCTATTCTGTTAATTGCGTTGATTTCTACTCTTTTATATAAACACAATTGCCATTTACATTATTTTATACCATCATTTGTTTTCCATTCTTACTGGAAATCCTATTGAAATTATCTCCTTGAGCTACAGTGAAAGTTCTTTTCTTTCTAGAATTGGATTCAGGATTTTTAGTTGTGTACATAACTTGCAACTCGTACAATTCCTTGAATTATATTAAACCTTCTCTTTTATCCTAGGATGTTGAGTTAGGCTATTCTCTTATAGGCTTCTTAGTGTTACCATCAAAGAATCCCATAAACATCTGGTGCTTCAACTATATACAACTAAAGGGTCAAGAATTAGCAGATTAACAATATGTTGCATATGGGCTGTCTGAATGTGTGGGAATCAACTTCTTGTTTACAGAATGATCTATCCCTTATATGATTGATTCCATTGTGCTTTTATTTTCCTAAATTTTTAGTAATTCCATGATAGACAACTCAACATGATTCTGTAAGATGAGAACTATCTTGTCTTGTAGCATCTCTACAGTCTAAAAACTTTAACGCTAATGGATTGAACTTATTTTGTTTGTTATAATGTTCATCCTCATTGTAGGTTTGACCGTGTAGGGAAATACCGATGATCGAATTTAAATGGTAACCACAAGTCAACTTGACCTATAGAAGTGAATGAGAAAGAGTTTTTGAACTATTTTGATATGCCTTTGAATACATTATGTTTCGTGTAATGGAATTTATCTTTAGTACAAATCTTGTCAATATTGCATTCTAAGCATGTTTTAGTACATTTTGAATACATTGTTATTTTTGAAGTTTATTGCAAATGATCTATACATTTGAATATTTATTAGATAATTTGGTGTTTGAGATCATGATATATATATATATATATAATAATGTAATTAGATGCAAACCAAAATCATTATTTTTTAATTAGAATTTTTGGCTATAAAATTCTAGACAATGTTGTCACACTTCAAAAGTGTGGCTATAGGAATGTCAATTATGTGCATTTACATAAGAAAAGGTTTCACTTTATAAGTGTTGTCATAGAAGAGGTATAAAAGGTTGCACTTTAAAAGCGTGGCAAATAACAAAGCAAAGGCCACGCTTTGCAAGTATAGAGTTATCAAATAAAATTGTTGCTAATGAGGTGCTACAAAGCGTAGCCTTTGTAACTCATCAGCTATGTTTTTTAAGTGTAGCTACTACGACCACACTTAAAAAGCATGGCCTAAAGTCAAAGTTTACGCCTCTTTAGCCCACCCCCGGAAAAGCGCGGCCTAAAGGACAAAAGTGTAGCCTTTGATCAAAGTCCACACTTTTTACTACTTTAGGCCACACTTTACAAGGGTGGCTAAAAGCCTAAAATGTTGTAGTGCTCCTAGGTCTACAAGGAGCTAATTAGGATAATTGACCTAAAAGAGGACCGGCGGGGCCTACTACTAACCCCAAAAGTCCATACTAAGGCAATTTATTTCCAAAATTAGATTAAGGCTTCAACGTTCCATCTAAGGTGTTAAATAAGTCCATCAAGTCCCAAGGCAACAATTTAATTTAAGGAAAGGATGAATGGGTCAATCCTTCCTAAAAACAACTCTCTAACCAGCTAAATATCCCTCTTTTACTAAACATCCAACCAAGACATAAATTCCAACCCAAATCTAGCATAATACTATACTAATATGATAATGGAGCTCAATCTACGAGGAGTGTAAGCCTAGCCTACCTGGATGCCGATGAATGCTCGAGAAAGTCCACTAAATTGGAGCTTTTCCCTTCCGTGAGTCCTCCTCACGATGCCACTCTATCAAAATAATGATCTACACATTAATACGAGAATAACAATACTCATATTGTACATAAATGCTCTAGGTCCAAAATCGAGCTAAAAATCTCATATGGAGCCCGTTTACGGAATCACAACTTTGAAACTGTCAAAACGTACCAATAAGCTCAAGGATCATTTACCCTAAAAATGGGTAAATTCCGAGCATAAATGAACCTAAAATCAGCCCAAAAAGTGAACTAGGGATTTAAAGTTACATCGGAGAATAAATCAATGAATTAGATGAAAGCATATGGAAATTTTTATGAGAAAACGCCCCCAACAACCCCTACAAATTACCACGAACACCTAAATATCACACTCTAACCTCTTTAAGTTCTCTAGGGTTTTGAGGGACATGGAAATGAAATAAATGAGCCAAAATCGGGTTTCCCCTTCATTAATAACAGCGGTAGCCGCTTTAACGGCCAAATAACCACTTAAGCGGTCACCGCTAAAGTGCTAAGGTACCACTTAAGCGGTCCTTTGCGCCTGGGGGACCACTGCTAAAGCGGTCGAATGTTACTTTAGCGAATACCGCTAAAGCAGTAGTTTGGCCGCTTTAACGACATAGGGGGACACTTGGGCTTCCGCTAAAGCAGTCCATTGGCCACTTTAGAGACCAAATGGCCGCTTAAGCGGTCACACCAGCTGATGTCTGCACCAGCGCTTAGCAAAATTTTACTAAGTTTTGATCAGACTCTCAAGATACGTTCGGAATCCTGTTAACTGAAACGGACTATTCTACCCTACAAAATTTGACATTTCGAACTCAACGGCGCCATCAAAATTTCCATTTGAGGTCGTTTCGATGAAATGTGGGTCCCTCATCCAATGACAATTTTAACCAATTTCCACTCAATAGCCCAAAACGTGTCTGGAAGTCTTGGGACCCGAACCAAAGGTCTCCCTAGCCTAAAATCAAAGTTTTGGAGCTGCTGGAACTGTCAGAATTGGCATATGAGGCCGTTTACCTGAGGTGTAGGCCCGATACCCAAATTTGAATAGTGAAGACTTCTAAATAGGGAATTGGCTCTAAAAACCAAATGAACTGTCGGGTAACCAAACCGTTGGCTTCAGCAAGTCATAAATGACTTGGGGCAGCAATGGGAAAGCTCTAAAAATTGAAATAGTGTAGAATATCCACTACTAAAAGGACTTCTGTCTGCGAAAGTAAAGGATCAAGATGTTCCTGAAGGCTCAAATAGGTGGGGATACTAGGCCCCCATCTTACTTTCGATTTTCGAGGTAGCCTCCTGGACTGGGCGGTGCTTTCACTAAACCATAACCACTGGAATCTCTCTAGAGCACAACCGTCTCACATCCATGGTCAGTATAAGTATTAGCTCCTCCACGAAGGTCAACTGCTCGTCCAAATGAACTGAGTCCCACCGAAGCAGGTGTGACTCATCCAGAATATAGCGCTGCAACATGGATACATAGAAAACTGGGTGGACAGCTAAAAACCTTGGGGCAAGGCTAACTCATAAGCTACCTCCCCAACTGTCCGAAGTATCTCAAATGCCCCAATATACCTGGGGTTGAGCTTCCCCCTCCTCCCAAACCTAATCACACCCTTCATGGGCCATATTCGAAGGAAGACCAAGTTACCAACTCAATACTTCAAGGCACGGAGTCTACGATCAGCGTAACTCTTTTGCCTACTCTGAGCTGCCCTCAACCTATCCTGAATCACCCGCACCCTATCCAAGGACTCACGAAGCAAGTTAGTACTATGGGGACTAACCTCAAAAGTCTCAAACCATCCAATCGGAGATAGACAACGCCTACCATACAATGCCTTAAATGGTGCAATCTCAATACTCAAATGAAAGCTATTATTATAAGCGAACTCTGCTAAGGCTAAATATTGCTCCCACTGACCTCCAAAGTCCATCACACATGCGCAGAGTATATCCTTTAAAACCTGAATAGTCCACTCTGACTGACCATCGTTCTGGAGGTGAAATACTATGCTAAGATCAACCTGATTACCCAACTCCTCCTGAAATGCCCTCCCGAAGCTAGAAGTTAACACTGAGCCTTTTTATGAAATAATAGATATGGGTACTCCATGCAGGCGAACTATCTCACGAACATAGATACGGGCAAACCTCTCAGTACTGAAACACATCTGAATAGAGAGAAAATGAGCCTATTTGGGCAATCAATCTATAATGACCCAAATATCGTTGGAATCACGAGAGGTATGAGGTAAACCACTCACAAAGTCCATGATATTCTGCTCCCACTTCCACTCGGGGATGGGTAATCTCTGAATCAATCCACAAGGTCTCTGATGCTCAGCCTTTACCTGCTGACAACATAAGAAATGAGCTACAAAGTCCACTATAACTTTCTTCATGACACTCCACCAGTAATGCTGCCTTAAATCCCTATACATCCTAGCCGTCCCAGGGTGTATAGAATATCTGGAGCTATGAGCCTCCCACAATATTGACTGAATAAAGTCTCCAACCCTTGGAATATAAATGCGACCATCATATCTCAGAATACCCTCTGGATCTAAGATAGTCCGATAGGACTCACCCCTCAACACCTAGTCACGATGCCACAAAGGCTACTATCCTCAAATTGGAGACTCTAAATCTGCTCCAAGTAAGGTGGACCTAGCCTCAACACTAGCAAGGATCCTCCTAGAGTCTGAAATATCATGTCGAACCATCATGTTGGCTAAGGACTGGATGCCTAATGTCAGCGGTCACTCTGAAACTAAAATAGAAGCCAAGCTACCCATACTCACCGCCTTCCGACTTAAGGCATCCGCTATTATGTTTTTCTTGCCCGGTTGGTATAGAATAGAGATAGCATAATCCCTCAACAACTCAATGTTCTTCACCGCCACGCGACTAACCTGCCACAACCCAATGAAGGACCACCAACTCCGTCTTCAAATCTTGATTTTCCTTCAAAAGGCATTTAATTCGTGTACCTATAGTTTTACTAAAAGTGATAAGAACAGTCAATTAACTGTCTACAACAACACGATAACTTGACAGTTCTGTATTAATGTTGTGGATTTGAGTCATGACATCAGCCAGTTCATTTATGTCATCTGTTAGGCCAATCGACTTCTCTAATCTTGCAACTTTCTCACGTAATTCATTATAATTCGCACTTCCAGCTATCGCAACCCAATGCTCTGATACTAATTGACAGGGGGTCAACCTATTTTTTCAAACCTAATGCGGTAGTCACACGTACTATAGCTTCAACCCTTATTTTTTTGCTCAACACTTAGTTTGCCTAGGCTTATGAATTGAAACAGACATAAGCATATACAGGAATGAATCCCCAACTTTGTATTTAACTCGTGCCATGAAAAAGCATGCAAAACAGCCTTATAATAATCATACTAACACATGCCAGTCACATATCCAGCACATGTCCAACACATGTCTATCCTAAATTCAGTTGACATCCCCAAACTAATAGGATAATTTGAAATTCAAATACAAATTCAAATTACAACAACAATAAAGTCATGCCACATGTCCAGGGCAGTTGTAACTGCCTAACTACTGTCATATGCAAGGCACATGCCCAGTGCCAGCACATCCTTGGCAGCCTTGTGGCAATTTTGCACCAGGGCACTTTTGCGAGGTTGTTGGCTCAAATAATAAGATTAAAAATACAATTTCCAGATTATGCAATAAAGATAATTCTTCTTGATAACAATGGTGAGTTTAAAACTCAGTCCTTTAATGATTATCGTATATCTACTGGGATAAAATTTGAACATCTAACTGCTCATCTTCATACTCAAAATGGTCTAGCAGAATCATTGGTTAAATGTATCCACTTGATATCTAGACTACTGTTAATAAGGACAAAACTTCCTATTTCAATATGGACGTATGCTATTTTGCATGTAGCAACACTTGTGTGCATAAGGACAACTAGTTGTCATAAATTCTCCCCATTACAGTTGGCTTTTAGTCAGGAGCCAAATATTTCCCATCTTAAAATTTTTGGTTGTACGATATATGTTCCAATTGATCCACCACAACGCACAAAGATATGTC
Organism: Capsicum rhomboideum; assembly: GCA_031232105.1. Classification (NCBI taxonomy): domain Eukaryota; kingdom Viridiplantae; phylum Streptophyta; class Magnoliopsida; order Solanales; family Solanaceae; genus Capsicum; species Capsicum rhomboideum. The sequence continues at coordinate 72,070,184 of CP124714.1, forward strand.
CCCAAAGAAGATTGAGGGTATGTATTGGGCATTAGTCTCCATCTATTATAAAATATTTAAAACCTGTGACTAGAGAATTATTTATGATAAGGTTTGCTGATTGTCATTTGATGAATTAGTATACCCAACTATTGCATCCTAATGCATACGCAAGTGTACCCAATCATACAAGTAATACTGTGGCTCTTGTGAGCTGGACGTTGAATCCACAAGGACTTGTGGCTTTGTAAATATCCAATTCAAGTAATAATATGGAAATTAATAAGTGCGAGTATAATCAAGAAATTGTTGGTTTTTATAATTCTAAAATGAACAATAAAAACAAAGATGTAATGAAATGGGTTGTAAACAATACTAAGGAGAATTCCAGGGGCAAGACATAATTCACTATCATGTATAGCAATACATTTTCATTAACTAAGTTGTATATCTTGGTTGTTGATTATTAAGATTAATTATAAGATTGTAGAATGGTCATCATCTAATCTTCTATTCAAACTAGCCTCACAACTACATCGTTGAGAAGGGATGTGAGAATCTAGTTCAAATGCATTTATATATCATCGCATTTTGTAATCAAGTGAGGTGTATTGTGTATATTTCTATCCTAAATGAAAATCTAATCCTTAATTATTAAGGAAAGGATCTTATTCCTTACATTCTTCATTCTATCCCTCAGTTCCCTTGGTCCGTCTGCTTTGGAATTAGAGATTTATTTTAACTGTAGCGAATCATTAAAATAGTAAAAGCAAGAATGTAAGAACAACCAAATATGATAAAACCACATAAAACAACTAAAGATCATGCTATATAATTATGTTTTGTAGCCTCAACCCTAGAATAGGGTGTTAAGCCACTCATAGTTTTACACGCAATTACCAAATTGTAATAATTCAAGTAAAAATAAAAAGTGGTAAAGTAAAAAAATAGAATCCTAATTAGAGCCTCCTTGATGTTGTCCTCGCCCCAAACTCGTCCAAGATGATTAGAAAATAGGCTAAGTATTCTATTTATAGTAGAGTGGGTAAGTGTTGTCAAGATGCCACTAAGGCGTGGCACTCCTTAAAAGCACTAATCTTGAGGAGTGCTATGACGCACCAACCATGAGAAGTGATACATCTTGGACGTGGAGACTGCCAACCATGGCACACCTCCAACATGCACCGACCCATTCTATTTGCTCCCTTCCAAGTATGAACTTTGCTCTTTTTCTCCGTGGCACAACTTCGAACGCTTCAATGCTTCTCTGTGGCATGTAGTTGACTCCAAATACCATTTTTAGCATGTTTCATGTTCCATAATCCATATTTTACCATTTCTCTTAAATATTAAGGCCTTCATTGTCAAGTTTATCTCAATACACAAGCAATTCCAACCTACAAAAAGGCCAATCATATATGTTTGTTCATAGCCATAATTTAATCAAAACACATGAGAATATAATCGAAGTAGTTCACAAACTAAGCTATAACATGGGTATAAAATGACACTTAGACGTATAAATATGCTCTAATATCACCACCCCACACTTAAAAGTCTTATTCATTCTCGAATAACTCTTTTGCATCCCATGCTATGAGTAAGGCTTAAATATCACCAATCGAAACAAGACCACTCAAAACAGGAGTATAAAGACTAAAATAGATGACAAGTTTTTATTAGGCATGCTTTATTCCACCCATTCAAACTCATGAAAAACTACTTAGAGACCTCCTAGCCTCAAAGACCGACTCTATAATATTAGAAAACTCATGCAAGCCATCCAACCAAGAGATTAGATACGTCACCTATCTTTCATCAACCAAGTGCCCTAATAATTAGAGAATTGACCATATTCACTCATAAATATATAAGTAATCATAAAAATTAGTATAAGAATAAAATTTTGCTCACTCTTACAAAGAATTTTACATGCTACATACAATAAACCATAAGCTTTCCCTTACTGTACTGCACCACTAATATAAGAACATTAAAATTGATGATCAAGTAGGAATTTTTAGGTTATAATGTAGGCTAAAAAATGAGTAGGAACTATTCTAGCCAGTAATAATGACTATCTTCTCTAAGCGCAATAATACATCACAAGTTTCTCATTAAGCAGCTTTTTGTAATAACCCTTATAGTGATTTTTAGCTTTTTCTAATTTTTGACCATTTTCTCCTTCCCCATTGTTGTTTTATATCATTTATAAGTTGTGGGGTATGGTTGGATCGGTTTCCAAAGCTTTTGGAAGTGATTTATGTGAGTTTATGGGTATGAGTAACCTTTAAAGTGATATAATTGACTTTGGTCAACATTCTATGATCCAAGTGTCAGATATGAGTTTCGTCAGATCTATTAGTTCTGGAACGTCCATTTGGGTAAGTAGTATCATTGGTTTGGGTTTTGATACCTTTTTGTAATTTTTGAGTGTTTGGTCAAAATATGAGTTTTATTTTCCTAGAGTGTTCTTCAGGTGAAACTTCTTGATAATGATATTTTTGGTAAATCTGATGGTTCTGTTGAGTCAGAAATGTCAAATTTAGTCTAGTAACATAGTTGGATTATGTCTGGGGGCTTCTGGTTGAGTTTTGAGGATCAAAATAAAGTTTTGAAAATATTTGGCTTGTGCTGTTGTTGGTACACTACTTTAGCAATTTTTTAGCAGCTTTATTCGTTGCCACTTAAGTGATTATTTAGTCTCTTTCGCGGTGGATGCTCAAGTGGTCATTTAGACTATTTAGTAGTAATCGCTTAAGTGGTTATTTAGCTGTTTTAATGGTGACTGCTTAAGTGGTCATTTAGCCACTTTGGTGGCACCTAACAACCTTTTTATTTTCTTATTTTGTGACAAAAACCTATTTCACCATTTTCAAAGCTTCCAAGCTCATTGTTGACAAATTGAAAGTGGGTTTTCAAGATTTTAACATTAGGTGAGTCTCTAAACGAGTATTTCATTATTTTCCATTGATTAATTTGTGTTTCACCTTCAAATCTTGGATTTCAAACTTGAGATTTGAGGTTTTTGTGGTAAAGTAAACTAGTGATAATTTTATTATCTCTAACCCAATTTTGACACGATATTTTTTGGGATTTCAGATTTAGAACCCTTAAACTATGGGTAAAGTAATTCTTTATTAAAATTCTATTTTTACTTTTTAATTTTTTAGGTCGATTTTCAAAATCATTTTGGACCCAAAACCAAACTATGTCAATATGGGTATCGTTGGTTTTATATTTATGTGTAGTTTTCATATTTGATTTGATTAGACATGTTTAGTGGTGATTTGAGGGAGTAAAACTTTTGTTTGATTCTTTATACTATGGTTTGGCTTTGCGGGTCTTCTTTAAGGAAAGTTGAGATCTACCTTGACTCTTTTTAGAGGTGTTTATGTATTATGAACTTATTACTTGTGTTGTAAACATCACTAATGGTTTGGAGTTCCCGCCTATATGAGATAGCGAGCATATCTGTGTGTATCAAAGTCTATGATGGGTTGAAGTAATAAAATGGACATCTTGACTGTTCTTTTTACTTGTTGATATGTTTATGATAAATTGTGGATAAATGACTTATTAATCATGAATAATTGATAGTGAGTATCTACTCAAGAGTTTGAATCATGTTTAGGGAAAATTGATAGAATTGTTGTGATCTAGTAATCACTTAGGGTATAAATAGATTGTAGTTATAAACAAGACGTTAAGAAGAGGAGTTTTAGTGTAATTACTATGTATTATGAATAAAAGTGAACTTTTGATCATGCTTGTTGGCAAGTATTTCTCCCTCTGAGTATTTAAGTTTAACTATATCATAAATGGGAAATGTGGAACTTATAATGTAAAACAGGCTATGATTTGGGTGAACCCTCTATGTTTACATTATTCGGGTTGATTATTGTTATTGAGATACATGTGCGGGGATTTGTGTGAACCTTATTATTGACTTGATTGATTACCATTGTTATGATGCCCGCTCGGAGGCTTATATAAACCTTATTATTGAATTAAAAGATTATTATTGTGATGCTCATGTGGGTTCTGGTGTTGGTCTTGTTTGAGTACTGATGGCTTATTATGATTATTGTTTGCTCATGCGGGGGTTGGTGTTGGTCTTATTTGAGAATTAATAGTTTTATATTATTGTTGTGACTCCTGTACGGGGGCTGGTATCATGATTTACTGAGATTTGGGCTCATTAATACCATTGTTAAGCTTATTATTGTGCATTGTTGATATTTTCATGATCTTGTATACTAATTCATCACTCATTCTTCATGGAACTGGTACTACGATGGAACTTTGATTCTTTCAGAAAGAAAACAAACCATTTTATGAAATGCCTTAGCCGAGGAAAGTGCTGACAAGGTAGATTAATGAGATTGTGATTAGTATGTTGGTTGTGAACCCCCCATGGGTTCTGTTCTTGAGCTTAGGCTCTGAATGTGTATACATATTGTACATTGGTCATTGCGTTTCATTTCATATCACCATGTTCCATTGTATTTCACATTCTCTTGGGTTATATTAAGGTCGAGATATTATTACATGTTGTTCATTAATTACAACTAAATCTGTTTGGACTGTTGTATCATATATATTGGTTGTGTGATATGCACTTTCTCTACCTTATCTTGAATTATTGATATGTCCTTGTGAATAGATATAATACACTGTGTTGGTGAAATTCTCTCCTGATGTGACTTATCGCTATCGTCGTTGATCTTGAACCTTTACGTGTCTGCCTTAATTGAACTGATTTGGCTATTCTATTAATCATTGCTATTTGTTAGAATAGGCTGGGACTTTTATGAGCACAAGTTTATTTAGGGTAATCTTAAAGGGTTGGTTTAGTAGATCTCGTCATCACTTTGGATTAGGATCGATTATCAATGATGCATGTTGAGTATAGTTATTTCGTACTCACCCCTTGCTTTTCTTTTCTTTTTTACACTATGTGTAGGTATTGAGTGAGTAGTTTAGCACCGATCATGATTTTTTGGTGTTGGTTTCCCGGAGATTGAGGTAGCGGTTGTTGGATAGTGAAACTCACCCGGATCTCTACTGAACTTACCTGGATCTCTTTTTTTTTTTTTATCTTATGCTTATTCGCATTTAAGATATTTTTCACTACTTCATTGGATTTTATATTAGAGTCTTGTACTAGTGACAACCAGATGTAAGAGATTTTATGGATATTGTACCTAATTTATATCATCTGGGGATTATTTCCATTTCTTATTTCTTCCACTTCTATTTTTACTTTGTTTGTTGAGTTTGGGTTGGGATAGACTTACCTATATCAGAGGGTGTGATAGGTGCCATCACGGTCTTGATTTTGGAACATAAAAAGTTAGAATTAGGGTCTCAAGTTTATTGGTCTTATTTGTACAAGACGATTCTAGTAGAGTCTTGCAGATCAATATGGAGACATCCATTAGCTATCTTTAAAAGGCTACAAGACTTTAGGAGAAATCCCTTCTTCTTTTTGTATTGTGCGTTCATAACTTAATGTGATTCAAAAATCTCTTATTCACTATCTCACAGATGGTGAGGACACTTTCCTCTTTAGCCAAAGACTGAGAGCCCATGCCTTTGGTACGTGACAGGGGCAGAGGTCGGGATAGAGGTTAGACTAGAGTGTCTAAACCTATTAGAGGTCAGACAAAGGTTGCCACCTTAGGTTCCAAAATTGCTCATGTTAATGGGTATGGTGAGATAGTGGTGTTGAACCTATTACAGACACCACCTATTTACGTGTCCATATATATGCTTAAAGATTTCTTAGTATGGGTGTTGGGTTTCCTTGAGGGGATGACTTAGTCATTCATTCAACACTTTACTTTGGGGCTTCAGACTTCAGATACCTCATTGGCTACTACCATAGATTCTCTTAGTGTTAATGAGATATTGCTGGGTATTACCCATCATCCAGTGACTTTAATCGCTATGTTCATAGATAGACAAAGTAGGTTCGTAGATTTCTTGAGAGTGGATCCTCCATTGAACGTTAATACTTATGAGTTCTTGGTTGGTTGTCATGAGAGGTTGCACAGGTTGGTCCTGTAAGACTTTAAAAGAGTGGATTTCACTGCTTTCTAGTTGTTTGAACCAGCCAGACAGTCATGAAGGACTATTGTGAAGGGTAGACCTGACGTATCACCTCCTGTCTCTTGGGATCAATTTACACAGGAGTTTCTAGAAGAGTTTGTATAGAGATATGAGGAGCACACGAGCAATAGGGCACGTATACATAACATCAATAGTGATAGGTATGGTAGGGGCTAGACTTCTCATGGTTATTCTCAGGGATAGTTAGGCTCCGTGGTAGTCATTTGGGTTCTTTAGATCCATTTTAGCATACTCATATTATTTTGGGTTGCTCTATATGAGGGGATCTAGAGCACTACCCTTACCATAGACTGAGAGATGCATCATCAGTAGCATGTAGAGAGGGCAGGGCTCAGTATTATATTCTACAAGGTGTAATCAAGGTAGGAGCTTTTGGTACGATGATTACAAGTATTGTTTTAGTATATTTTTGATCTATCTCGATAGTGTTTGACTATGGTTCTACATTATACTATGTGCTTATTTATTCCACATTGGGTCTTGATGTGATTTGAGAGTTTTTTGCCCTGTCTATTCACATTCTACCCTAGTAGGTGATTCTTAAATGGTGGATCGGGTATGTCAACCTTGTGTTATCACTCATTTAGAGTATATTACTAGGATTAGATCTAATTTCTAGATATTATGGATTTTGGTGTAATTTGGGCATAATCTCAATTTAGAGTATATTTGGTAGGTATTGGTGTGTTCAGATTATGGGATGTATTCTAGATGGTTTACTTTAAGGCCTTAATATCATTTAGGATTAAGGAAGTGACTTGATTATTGGGATGATGAGTCATGAATAAAGAAAGATTACAACTGGTACACTTGTGCGAATTTATCTAAAGGTGTCACTAGAAATATGCATGCATGGATTAATTGCCTTATGGGATTGTATTGGTTCATCTGAGATTTGGATTAGTATAATGACGATAAGATTAGACATGTGGGATAACTAGGGTTACCAATTAAATTTGGGCAAGAAGATGGGTAAGACTTATGATACTACTAACTCAGGAAGATTGCAATTAAAGGATCCTAGTTAGATAGGGGAAGATTTTAGGTGTTCGGATCTCATGATTTATTATTACCTTGGCGATTAGCTTTGCTTATGTGAAAAGAATTATGGTGTGTTTGAGACACTCCTCGGGTAAAATTGAAGGAATTAAACTTACATGGGTATTTGCTTTTTGATTTGGAAGGTTATGAATTCATCTTCAAGGATCGAGACTTGCATTCAGAGCAGCGTGGTTACTTGGATCTGGTTCAGATTATGACGGTACTACTTCTTGTTTTGTATAGATTTTTATTGGTTAGTAAAGAAAGTTGTCTACATGGGTTAAGTATAGAATTCTAGGTTTTCATAGTAAGGCTACATTGTGGTGGTAGATTATGTTATAGTATGGATTGGAAAGATAAAAAAGACTACACATACCAGTGTTGGAGGATTTCGAAGGACTTTTGCATGGAAAAGCACATGGGTTGTAGAAGTTATTAATTTGGATGTTAAATGACTTAATGCAGTATTCTACTCAAGAGTTTTGATTTAAAGGAAGAGGCATTATTCCATGGTTCTTGTACAGGAAAATCTAATGGGGAATGAGTTAAGGAAAGGATAAAGAACTTATACATAATAAATTTTGAGTTATTCAAAATTGTGTTATGGGTTCGAGATGAAAATTTAAAGTCCTATAAGTATGGTCTAATAGATGCTCATGTACAGATTAGTGGTGATTTTCTTGAGATTTGATTTATGATTTGGGCATCAATCAGTGATATGTGGTAATCTTGCATTTCTACTCTAGGTTGAATTGTTCATGATATAATGGGTTTCTTACATGTGTAAGACTGAAAGGGCTTTATGTTCTACCAGGTTATTAAGGACTTTGGGTTGATTGATACTACATAGGTGATGAGAACTACAAAGATTATTGTGATGAGTTGCGTAAGAGTTTGGTGACAAATAAATGGTACCTGCTATGGTATGGGAGTTTTTGTGGTGATTAGCAATTTTCTCCAAGGGTTGAATATGAGAATATGATTATTTGAACTGCAATCGAGGTGTGAAATTTGAGATTTTATGTTCAATTGATATTGAGTTCTAACTTTGTTATTTCAGCTTGAGGAGACAGTACTATTTGGTTTGACATTTATGGTATCAATCTTAGATAAGTCTGATTCAGTCAGAAAATATGTAAAGTGGGCTTGAAAATAGGAGAATGTTCTTTTGAGATAGAGGGAGACATGATTCAATACTGTGGAGAGTGACAATGTGGTTTCATGGATTATTGATGATATTAGTTTTGTGGTACAATTATTGACTTGTGGTTTCCATAAGGGGTTCGAGTAAACTGGGTATCTTTAGAATCTCTATTGGGGTCAACTCAGTTATTGGGAATGGAGATAGTTCAAAAATAAAAAAATCAAATACATTGAGAAATTTTGTTTCAGATACAAGAGATGTGGCCTTAAGAGTTAAAATATGATGATATTTTGGTTACTATAGTGAAAATAGTGGTACTATTGATGCCACTACACTTGAGAGTGCTTGCATGAGACTTAAGGTGATATTTTTGGTTTCTTGTCCATTTTGGTACCTTCCTTATATTTACTTTTGAGGACAAACGTGTGTTTTAGTGGTGGATAAACAACCCTCATTGTGATTTTTAGATTTTTTTGTGTTTTGCCTATTTTTCCCCTCCTCGTTGTTGCTTTATCTTATTTATGAGTTGTGAGGGATGCGTGGCTCATTCCCCAAATCGTTCAGGAGTTATTTATGTGAGTTTGTGGTTTTGAGTAGCCTTTAAAGTGACATAGTTGACTTTGGTCAATATTCTATGATCCGAGCGTTGGATGATTCCAGAACGTCCATTTTGGGTTAGTAGCGTATTTGTTTTGGGTTCCAATACCCTTTTGTGATTTTTGAGTGTTTGATTGAAATACGAGTTTTATTTGCCTAAAGTGATTTTTGGGTGAAACTTGTTAATAACGATCACCTTTGGTAAATTTGATTGTTCTGTTGAGTACGGAATGTTGAATTTAGCCTAGTAGCTTAGTTGGATTGTGTTTGGAAGGTTCCGTTTGAGTTTCAAGGGTCAAAAGCATGTTTTGAAAATATTTGGCTGGTGCTGTTGCTGGTGTACTGCTTTAGCAGTTGCACTTGAGCAGCCATTTAGCCGCTTTGGCATTGGCTTCTTAAGTGGTCATTTACCAACTTTAGTGTAGGCTACTTCAACAGTCATTTAGCTGCTCTAGAGGTGGACATTTAAGCAGTCATTTAACCGTTTTAGCATTGGCTGCTTGAGTTGTCATTTAGACACTTTAGCGGCATCTGGCAACTTTTTTATTTTAATATTTCGGGACAAAACCCCATTACACTATTTTTAAAACTTCCAAGCTCGTTCTTGAGAGATTTAAAGTGAGTTTTCATGATTTGAAACTTTAGATGAGATTCTAAACTAGTTTTTCATCATTTCCCATTGATTAATTTGTGTTTTTGCCTTCAAATCTTGGATTTCAAAATTGAGATTTTGGGTTTTTCCGGTAAAGTAAAAAAGTGATATTTTTATGATTTCTAACCTGATTTCAACTCGGATTTTGTTGGAATATCAGATTTAGAAACCTTAAACTATGGGTAAAAAAGTGCTATTTTTATGATTTCTAACCTGATTTCAACTCGGATTTTGTTGGAATATCAGATTTAGAACCTTAAACTATGGGTAAAATGATTCTTTGTTTAAATTCCAATTTTACACTTTTACTTTAGTTGTCGATTTTCGAAGTGATTACGGACCCGAAACCAAAGTATGTCAATATGGGTATAGTTTGTCTTGTATTTATGCATAGATGCCATATTTGATTAAATTAGATACTTTTGGTGGTGATTTGAGGGAGTAGTACTTTCGTTTGATTCTTTGGACTGTGGTTTGGCTTTGATGGTCTTCTTTAAGGCAAGTTGAGATCTACCTTGACTCTTGTCTAAGGTATTTAAGTGTTATGTTTTTGTTGCTTGTGTTATTTTAATAATTAAGGGTTTGAGGGTCCCACCTAGATGAGATGACGAGCATTTTCATGGGTAGCAAAGTCTATTGATGGGTTGAAGTAATAAATGGACATCTTGACTGTTCTCTCTAGTTGTTGATATATTTATAGTAAATTGTGTATAGATGGCTTATTTATCATGAATGATTGATAGTATCTACTTAAGAGTTTGAATCATGTTTGGGGTATATTGATAGAAAAATTGGGGTTTAGTAATCACTTAGGGTATAAATATATTGTAGTTATAAACAAAAAGTTAATAAGAGGAGTCTTAGTGTAATTATTTTGATCATGCTTTTTGACAACTATTTCTACCTTTGAGTATTTAAGTCTAATTGTATCATAAATGGGAAATCTGGAAATTTATCATGTAAAACAGGTTATTGTTTGGGTGAATCCTGTATGTTTACATTATTTGGGTTGATTATTGTTAATGTGATATTCGTGTGGAGACTTGTGTGAACTTTATTATTGACTTGATTGATTATTATTATTATTGTGATGCCTTAGTAGAGGCTTATGTGAACCTTATTATTGAATTGAGAGACTATTATTATGATGCCCATGCGGGGGCAGTTGTTGGTCTTGTTTAAGTATTGATAGCTCCTTATTATTACTGTGACGCCCGTACAGGGGCTGGTGTTGGTCTTATTTCAGTATTAATATTTCTTTATTATAGTTAAGATCCCATGTGGGGGCTAGTATCATGATTTACTGTGATTTGGGTGACTTGGGTTCATTTATATCATTGTGGAGCTGATTATTGTGCATTGTTGATTTGTCCATGATCATGCATACTCATTCATCACACATATTTTATGGAATTGGCACTACGATGAAACTTGGATTCTTTGAAAAATAAAATGAACCATTTTATAAAATGCCTTTGCTGAGGGAAGTGGCTGCAAGATTGATTGACGAGATTGTGATTATTATATACGTTGCGAACCCCCCATGGGTCCTCTCCTGAAGCTTAGGTTCGGTAGGTGTATACATGTTGTACTTTAGCCATTGCATTTCATCTCATATCACCATATTGCATTGCATTGACTTTCTCTTGTGTTATATTATGCTGGAGATATTATTATATGTTGTGTATAGATTACGGCTTGATCTGTCGGGACTGTTGTGTCACATCTATTGGTTGTGTGATACGCACCTTCTCTACCTTATCCTGAATTATTAGTTTGGCCTTGTGAGGGGATATAATATACTCTGTTGGTGAAATTCTCTACTGATGTGACTTATCACTATCACCATTGATCTTGAACCTGTACGTGTCTGCCTTAATTGAACTGATTTGGCTATCCTGTTAATTATTGCTATCTGGTAGAATTGGTTGGGCCCTTTCAGAGTAATGGTTTATTTGGGGTAATCTTGGATAGTTGGTGTGGTGAATCTCGTCATCACTTTAGATTAGAGTTTGTTGTTGATGATGCTTGCTGAGTACACATGTTTTTGTCATCATCCAATCGGTCATGAGTGGAACCTACCCTAAATTTACAGTGCAAGAACTATCTAACCCAACCCTTAACCAATTTCCAAAGGACTTTCATGAATCACCTTCATCAACTTCTACTATCTACCTTGCAAGACACAATACTGAGCAAAACAATTTTATTACTACTTGTTTATTGACAAAATCAATGAGTGTGTGGAAGTATCTCAAATTATTACAATCCCTGGTACCTGAAAGTCACTGTATAAGAACTCTAAAGATATCAAAAATAAAGTCTAAAACATTATCCAAAATACGAAATAAAAGTAGATGTCTCTGTCCAGAAACAAATGACACGGACAAAGTAAAGATGATTCAACTGCTGCCGAAGATGGTGCTCACCCTTGAAGCGATACTAGAGTCACGGACTAGAGTCGAGGTCTCATCTCACATGCTGGAACACACTCTTCACTCAAAAAAAAAAGAGCACATGTATAATCAGAACAACAACTAAGTACTGGTAGGCATCATTGGGCGACTCAACTCAACACCATACAAATAAGTAAGTGAAATGTAGGTAAGAAGCAATCAAGAAAAAACTCACAATTAGTTAACAATCAAATGTAAAGTTATAACCCTTTATCTCATCAGTAATACATGTATACAAGTACATTAATTACAACTAGGTAGATTCTTTCAACAATGGTCATCACAATATAAGTGCAAATCAAATGATGATTTCATGCATGCAAGGTGTACACACATACTATGGTCAGCAGGAACCCCCAGCTATGTCATCCAAGGGATGAGCTCAATCTATGTACCAATATCGGTGTGGTACCCTATCTAAATAACAGTGTCGGTATGACACCTGATCCAAATAACAATGTCGGTATGACAGCCGAACTAACAACATCTCCATATTATCTAAAATCCAATGCTCAAATGCATGATCACATAGATCCAACTCTGATATAAACATAGAGCCAAGAAAGTCTATAATACTATTAAACCATAACATACCTTAATTCTTTGGTCGAAACACTATTTAGCCACTGTCTTGCCTTTTCTTTTGATTTCTGCCCGTTCTTGATCTATAATCAATAAATACGCATGCTTCAACACAACAATATGAACTTCTAAGAATTATAAATCATACCCATCAATTTCAACCTATGACTTGACCTAGTTCATCATTCTAGGCTTTTTCTACCCTTTACCCTCTTGAATTCTCCATATTTTAACTTACAAGAACGATTCCTACCATTAGAAGTGTTTTCCAAAACTCTAGGATCAACAACAACTGTAAATACCATAATCCCTACCAATTCTATAAAATCATGTACTTAAGGCTAACCAATAATTTCAACTAAGGCCTTGATTCCTGCAACCCTAGGAATCTAAGGAAGTAAATTCAAATTTGAAGAGTAAGAATCTTACCTCAAAGATGGAAAACCCCCAAAACTGGTGCAAAATTGCCTACTCCTAGCCCTGGAATGAGTTTTTAAAATAATGGGAATGAAAAACATAATTTTGTGACTTAAACTGATTTTTATGCATTTTCGTCGCTAAAATGGCATTTCTGTCGCTGCAGAAGGCGATCTGCAGTTGCAGCGACACCAAGTCCAAAAGGGTTTGTCACTGTAGTGACACTTATATCTCTACTGCAACACCAATCAATAGATCAGGTTCCATTCCTAGCTCTGGTCATTTTAGAATACACTTCTCAATTTTTGACAATACGAAATGACCTTGTTACGGTAATTGTTATAACCAGAGTTCTACTAACCTGTTCTATGCACCAGAATTTTCTACAACTTCCTAAACTTGTCCTCTAACACAAAATTTATTCAAAATCACTAATCAACACTCTAATATCGACTAAAATCTCCTATACCACCACACACTAAAAATACGCTTAAAACTAGAGTAGCCTTAAATTTCCCAATTTTGGTCTAAGGAAGAATTAGATTGAGGTTTTACTACTTATTTCAGCATAATGTTGTTTTGTGTATTTAAATTAGTTTCCAATTTACCCCTCATTCATCCTCGAATGATAATGAGCCTAAATAATGAAAAATAATAGCAAAAGATAACCTGAATCAACGAGCAAGTATGGTAGCACTTGTGTATATCAGCCTCAGTCTCCATGTAGCTTCCTCAATCAAACGGTTTGTCTAATGGAGCTTCATGGAAGGAATGATTTTAGTCCTCAGCTTCCTCACATATCTATCTAATAAAGTTATGGGTTTCTCTTTGTATGAGAGATTCTTGTCAAACAACACTGAATCCTAACTGATGATGATATTTCCATCTCCATGATATTTTTTGAGCATTGACACATTAAATACGGGATGAACTTCTGACAGGCTAGGAGGTAGATCCAACCTATATGTCACTGACCCTACTCCATTCAATATCTCAAAGGGTCTGATGTACCTCAAACCCAAATACCCCTTCTTTTTGAATCGCATTACACCCTTCATAGGTGACACTTTCAGTAATAGTTTCTCACCTTTCTCTACTTGAACATCCTTTACCTTATTGTCTACATACTCCTTCTATCGACTCTAAGATGCTATCAATTTATTTTGGATGAACCTCGCTTTCTCCAATGACTCTTTTAGCACATCCGTTCCCTAAGGTCTTACCTTTTAAGCATCAAACCATCCAATTGGCAATCTAAATCCTCTTCCATACAAAGCTTCAAAAAGAGTAATGTCAATGCTTGAGTGGTAGCTGTTGTTGTATGCAAATTTACAAAAAAAAGTATGTCCCACTGACCCCCAAAATCCATCACACAAGCTTAGAGCATATCCTCAAGTACTTTGTTTGTCCTCTCCGACTGCCAATGAAAGGTTGTACTTAGGTCCAATCTTGTTCCCAAATATGATTGGAACTTCTCCCAAGAGTTGGAGGTAAACTATGTACCTCTATCCGACACTATGAAAACAGGCACCCCATGAAGTCTCAAAATATTTTTTAGATATATCTTAGCCAACATGGTTGCATTATAATCCACCCTTATCAGATAAAGTATGTAGACTTGGTCAATCGATCGACGATCACCCAAATAGAGTCACATATACCTAGGGTCTTAGAAAGATTCACAATAAAGTCCATGGTTATTCTTTCCCACTTCAACTACGGAATGGGCATCCTATGGAAAGTGCCACCAAGTTTTCAATGCTCATACTTGACCTTTTGACATTTAGTCACAAAATCTATAATATCTCACTTCATTCTGTGTTACCAATAGTGTTGTTTTAAGTCTCTATACATTTTAGTTGCACCTAGATATATAAAGTACTTAGAATTGTGAGACTATGTAAAGATAGTGGGGATCAAGTTACCCATACAAGGCATACACACAGGCTCTTGAATCCTCAACACTCTCTCTACATCAAGAATGGCCTTCTTGGCCTTACCTTGTAACACCTTCTCCTTAAGGTTGTTCAACTTTTTCTCTTCAAAGTGCCTATATTTAATCTATTACATTTAATCTTCTCAAGGAATGTAGACTTAGACTTAACATGAGCTAATACTCCTCCCTTGCTAGTCACATGCAACCTCATAAAACCATTATTTAGAGTTTGTACCTCTCTAGCCAATGGGCTTCTCGACACCTCCAACCATGCCAAACATTCCATGCTTACCAGTTTCTGACTCAATACGTTTGCCACCATATTAGCCCTACCAAAATGATGCAGGATAGAGATATCATAATCTTTGATCAGCTTCATCCACCTTTTCTACCTTATATTTAGATAAATTGCGGTGGTCCATGAACACCCCACATATTTAAGGTAAAAACCACCGCTACCAATTCCAACTCGTGAGTGGGGTAGTTTTTCTCATACAACTTCAACTGCCTCAAAGATTAAGCAATTACTTTTTTATCCTGCATCAAAACAACATCTAAACCCAATCGTGAAGCATCACAAAACACAATAAAATTCTTACCTTCAATGGAAATGTTAAGAATAGGAGCAAAAGTTACAAAAGTCTTCATCCCACACAAAAGGTACCTCTTTTTGAGTCAGGCGAGTCATACACGAATCAATGGAGGCGAACCCCTTAACAAACCAATGATAGTAATTGGCCAACCCTACAAAACTATGAACCTCGATATCATTGGTTGGTCTGGCACTATTCTTAACAACTTAAATCTCTTGTGGGTCTATCACAACCCCGTTCTAAGATATCATATGTCCCAAAAAGGACACTGAAGATAACTTGAATTCACACTTTGAATACTTAGCATAAAGTTGCTTTTCCTTAAGCAACCCCCAACACTATATGCAATTGAGCTTCATGCTCCTCCTTACTTTTAGAATAAATCAGAATATCTTCAATAAAAATAATAACAAGCAAATCCAAATAAGGCTTAAATAATCCATTCATCAAGCTCATAAAAGCAACTGGGGCATTGGTCAAACCAAAAGACATAACCAAGAACTTGTAATGTCTATAATGATTCTGGAAGGAAGTCTTTACAATGTTCTCAACCCAAATCTTAAGCTAATGGTAACCTGTCTTAAAATCAATCTTTAAGAATACTACGGCTCCTTACAACTGGTCGAATAAGTCATCTATCCTAGGAAAAGGATACTTGTTATGAATAGTCACCCTATTCAATTGTCAGTAGTCTATGCACATCCACAGACTACCATCTTTCATTTTCACAAAAAGCATAGGATCACCCCAAGGAAAAATGCTTAGGCGAATAAAACCCTTCCCCAACAACTCTTGCAACTGTGATTTTAATTCTCTTAACTCTGTCAGTGCCATCCTTTAAGAAGGGATAGATATAGGACAGGTACTCAGCACTAGGTCTATATAAAAATCAAACCCACAGTCAGGTGACATACCAGGGAGATCATCAAGGAACACCTCTAAGAATTTACACACTACCAAAACTGAAGGAATAGGAGGGACTGCCGAACTATCATCCCAAGTATGAGATAGGACCCCTCTACACCCCCGTTTAACTAACCTTTGGGTACGAATAGCTGACACAATTCTCAAAGGAGTAGGCCTAAGAGTACCTTCCCACTCTAACTTTTCCATCCCGAGCATGGCTACCTTGACAATCTTAGCATAACAATCAAGAATAGCACATTGAGGAGACAACCAACTCATCCCTAAAATAATACCAAACTCCTCCATATCTACAATTACTAAGTTCTTGTTTATGCCTTGGTGCATTATGTCCTTCAGTGGATGTGGATTTGGTTATTCATATCTTTAGCTTGTGGTCTTCCTCCCTCATGACTATGCCTTGAGCGATACTTAAATTTCATCCCTTGCAAGAGCCGTTGCATATATTCTTAGTCTTTAAAGGTGAGACGTGTTTGGGATAAGTGCTTGATTTTTGAAAATGAGTTTGATTTGGGTATTTGATCTTCTTAAAGATTTATCGACCCAGTTGTGATTTTTGACTTCTTTAATAGCGGCTTGGGAGTGCGATGGATTTTAGTATGTGAATGCTTGCTCATCAACAGGATCAGTTTAGATAGTTGAGATAGACTAGTTCAGTTTTGGTGTTGAGATTTCAGCTTTGGGGTGTAGAGCTTGGTTGCAGCCTCCAGTTTAAAATTTGGTTAGCTGAGACTCCATTTATAGGTTGACAAAGCCTACTCTTTACCTGTTGGTTCAGTTATCTTCAGTTTAAATGGATTATGTTTGATAGATGCTTGGAGGTTGGTCTATAGGCACATGGTATTTTCTTTCACCACTCTTTACCTTGAATCTCAGTTTTTGTCTGAATTTAGATTGTTTGCTCAGTAGAAGGAGTGTATTTTAGTTGGGCTTAACATGGTTTCGTCCACAGTTAGTGGTACATTCTAGAGTAAATCATTAATTTTTGAGAGTTTGTGCTTTGGATTCCCGACTATCACTTTTGAGGGTAAATTGGACCAGTTGTAGCTTTGACTAGAAATCGTCAGCCTTGATCATCTGTATTTGGTGTCTTGGTAGCACATGATGGGCTTATTCTTATGCTTTCTAGTATGGATTTTCTGTAGATCAGCTTCAGTGCTTTGAGGTAAGTGTGACGTGCTTGCGCGAATAGGACACGAATGATATTTTGTGTGGTTCAGAGTAGATAGCAGGATTGGAAAGGCAAAAGAAGGTTGGATTTGGGAATTGGAGTTGGTTTCATGATTAATGCCTTTGATTGCCTTTCGCTGGTTGAGTATCTGCTTGGTCGTGCTTGTTTCAATGTGTTGTCTGCGTGTTGTGCTTTGGATTTGTGTGCATCTGTTGTTCTTGGTTCAGCTGAATGCTAGTTGGTTGTTGAAGTTGAATGTTGGTTCTTTGGAAAGTGAAGTAAAGAAGTTTGTTGAAAAAGGGATACCTTTGGCAAAATCCCGTGGAATCGTTGTATCATGTTTAAGGTTATCTAAGTAGTCAAGCTTGGGGCATGCAGGCCATAGTACCTCGTCTATTCGAGCTTTCAGGCTCTTTTTATCAATTGACTTTCGCGAACAAAAGTTCTTTTAGTAGTGGATATTATAATGACCCTCCAGTTCATTTACTCAACTTTTGTGCATTTTGATATTTTGAGCCTTCCCACAGTGGCTACATGTCATTTATGACTTTCTAGAACTGTCGGTTTGGTCATCGAACAGTTAGTTTGAATTTTAGGATCATTTCCCTGTTTCGGAGCTTTCGCTGCTTAGGATTTGGTATCGGACCAAAACTCTTAGTAAACGACCTCAAATGAGAATTCTGACAGAGCCATCAGCTCTGTAACATTGATTTTAGGCTAAGGGGACCCTTGGTTCAGGTTCTGAGGCATCCAGACTCATTTTGGGCTATTAGGTAGATTTGATGAAAAATAAAACTATAGGTATGGGACCCACAATAAATCAAAACGACCCCGGATGGAGGTTTCGATTGTTCCATTGAGTCAGGAATGTCAATTTTAGTATGGTAGCATAGTTCGTTTGCACGCACGGGGTTCCGAACGAATCTCGAGCACCCGATCGAAGTCCGTTTGGACTTAGAAAATCTGATGCCTCAAAGTTGCTTGTGCAGCCTCTTAAGTGGCCAAATGACCACTTAAGCGGAAGCCGCTTTAGTGACATCAAGCCGCTTTAGTGTCCTTGGATATTTAGATAAGGGCCGCTTAAGCGCCCCTTGTCCGCTTAAGAGAACGTCACTTTAGCAACAGGGAAGCTGCTTTAGCGGCCACTCACCTTTGGCACTGGCCACTTTACCTAGGGGTGTTAAATCCCCCTTCTTCACTCGATTTTCTCAAACCCTTTCCAACATTTTTGAGAGCTTGAAGAGAGAGAAAGTGTGGAGAATCTTCCATTGAAGCTAAGGTAAGTTAGCTCTACACTCCTTGGTACTTATTCATCATTTTACCCATTGAATTCCGTTCCATTTCATTGTAAATTCTTAGAAATTAGGTGTTTAAATCCTTAACTTTGGGGATTGATTTGGGCCCCAATTTGGGTCCCGTTTGTACTCATCTTTGAGCACACATTCCTTGTACTTCGAGGGACCAAATAACAGAATCAATTTTTGGATTTTGTTTGAGGGCCCCACTGGCCCATTCTTTACCCAAATTTCAACCCACACTTTTTAATAGCAATATGGGTCTCATTTTACTCGTATTGACATGTAGATGATTGTTTTAATAGCGTGGTGACATTTCAGGATCGTGGAGCAAAGTCGAGCGAATTGTGGGTGATTCAAGATTTGCGATTCGGCATCTAGGTAGGCTTCAGTGTACTTTTATCTATGAGATTGTATATAGTATAGATTGCATGTTAGGTAGGGATTATAGGATTGTGATTATGACTAGTATATCAGGAATTAGGCCATTTACGGAATTTAGGGTAGAAATGTGACCTGATCCTTAGTGTAAAACACATGTCATGGCTATAGAATACTATTACCCTTGATTATAAGCATGCTAACCATAGTTTAATATTAAGGATCCCTTAGTGTATGATCTATCATTTAACTTAGTGAATGGTACGATATTTCCTCCAACTAGATCCTTTAGTGATCTTACGCCCTCATTTACCATAGTTTCCCGAGTTATGAGGTGTTATTATTGTTGATAATGTATTATTGGGCCCGAGGATGTGGTTAGGATACCAGTTGGAATCCAGGTGACTATCCTATCCATTAGAGTACGTGATTATTGTTTATAGACTCTTAGGAACTTATCATGGTATTGTTTGGATACTGGTTATGACATGCATACTATAGGCGCATTTATGCTCATTTTATGGTACGATTCCAGATACAACCTTGACTTTACTACCGTTTTCTAAAAAGGGAATTATTCCCACTTTTCACTTTTAAAATGGATTCTTTAATGATGAGAATCGTACCACCTTAAATAATGGATTATGAGCTTTTAAAACTAAAAATGAGGTTTTAGAAATTAAATCGAGAATGATTCCGGTCCGTGGTTTATCCACGTTTTTTTCCACTATTATTTACTTCGGTCGATGGAGATTTCGACCCTTTCTATATTATTATGATGATTTAGTCCCAAATTTGATCTCGGGCAATGGATTTATAGACTTACACTCTTTTAGTCACGGTTCGAGTTCGTACACTTATCATACTTATATCTTTCTTTGGTACTAGATGGAGTAGATGGATAATGATGATTATTAGAAGTCCTGGTTTGGGACCAGGCAGTGTAAACTGATATCCCGAATCCCCTATGGTCCTCTTCATCCGTGAGCCGCAGTGCCGGAGAAGGATGGTTGTCGTAGGTCCTACCTTTGCAAGCTCCGGAGCTGGAGAGGGTGTATACACTTGGTACTTTATGTCACTTGGATCGGATGTGGTATTTATAGTTATGTTGTACTCATTCATTTATATTCATCGCCTATCACCAGTATGATTGTTTGGCGCCTGTATCTATCGGTCTTATAGGGTGCTGTATAGGTACAGGTTATGGTTGCTGTTTGGTAAGTGCTTTTGTGAACCTTCCGGGCTTATAGAGGTCTGGTTAGGTATTTGTTTTTCCAGACTAGTCGGTTACTTCTTTATTGATTATTATGGTTAGTTCGTGGCAAGATCGTTATGGACTGGTACTCGAGGTTGTTGGTATATTTCTTGTTCCCTTTCTTTATTATGATAGAATATATCATTGGTAGGTTGTCTCATGTTTAGTCACCCTTTGGTTGGACGCCCCGATCATGGTAGTATTTGTTCCTTTACTTGGCTATGGACCCCGAGATGTTAGGCTGACTCCCTCAGGTATTCACCTTAGTGTTAGTCCTTTATGTATGCATTTATATATATATATGGCATTACCGTATATCCCTCTCTTTCTTATCCACTCAAATTGTATATGTATTCTTTGGCTTTGTATACTACTATATATACTTCTTTCACTCTTTAGTGGTATATCGGCTAGTTATATATAGTATTGTACTTTAGCTCCTGAGCACTATTAGAATAGGGTAGTTTACCCTTATTTCTCCATTAGTCTCATTATGCTTAGCTTTACTAGATAGTTGCCTGTTGTTATATTCATGCCTTACATGTTATTTATGCTTACAATATTTCTGGAGCTCAGTTGGCCGATGCCTACTGAGTACCCACTATTTGGTACTCATACTACACTTTGGCAACCTGCAGATCATAGTATGAGTTATCGCCATTGGTGTGTGTATCGTGAGAAGTAGCTATTGATCGGAGACTTAGGGTGAGCTCGTGACGTTCAGAGTTGTTCCTATTCTCTCTCTCTCTCTTATTTTTAGACTGATCTCTATGTTTTACTTAGATACATCTTTGTATATATATTTATCCTATATTTTACTTGTACTCTTTATGTATTAGAAGCTCTTGTACTTGCTCCACCAAGTTTTTGGGATTATATTAGTATTTTTATCTTGTTTATTTCTCAGTTTCCTTCCTTTCTCTTGGTAGTCCGTTACTAGTTGTTCCGGTCTATAGGTTGGCTTACCTACTGGTGGGTTAGAGTAGGTGTCATCATGACCTGAGAAATCAGGTCGTGACAAAAAACAATTTGTACAAAAAAAAATTGACTTAAAGAGAGCAAGGAGTCGTCGTGGAGGCCAATGAAAATTGATTTCATATTTTCTTCCCCATCTTTATTTTGTTTACGCACTTGATAGACTTAGAAACATTTTGTTCTAAGCTACTACATATTGTTCTTTGGTTTTTGAGAAAATACATACTTTCTATCTTGATTATTACTATTTCATTGATAATTCAAAAGTCCAAATTTTTTCTTCTCAATTTCATGTGTTCATAGTGATGATTTCTTATACAAATTCCAATTGTGATTCTAATGATATGAGCAGCTAATCCCATAACTTGTGGGGACCATGATGAATTAATAAAATAGGTCAAAGTACTTAGTGATTCTTGAGTAGTGTTCATGCATGTATTGTTCTTCGCTTTGTATTAATTACTTTTTAATGGTTGCAAATGTTAGAACACGCCTTAATTCATACTTACATGACCATAGGGGTAAGGAATAGGAAGATTTGAGGCTGTTAAATCTCATCTAAACGCTTGAGTCTTGTCTAGGGATAGCTAATCTGAGATTAACGGTAAGGATTAATATGCAAACATTCATAGACTTATCTTGCGACTGAGTGATATTCATCTAATAGGGGAGGGCAAATGACGGAAATATAGTCCAGTGCCGCGAAGGCGATAATGTCTTACAACCAGTCCTTTAGGTAAGCCTATCTTACTGATTTTGCATGCTAAGCACTGGATAGATCACTAGTGTGCTACGCTTACTAAGTTATGAAATCATGGGGAACACAATCCTAGTACATTCTCATTGATTGGTACACTATAAATTGCTACTTTACTACTTATTACAAAAGCTTGCAAACTGTTTACTTGTTACTATAAATCCCCCCTTTAAGAAATAGTAGATTAATAGTTAAAATAACTATATTAACCTAGCTTCTAGCCATATTCCCTGTGGGATCTACCCCTACCTATTTGGATTCTATATTTGATTTAACGACCGCTTTATACTTCATTGAAAGCTGTAATTTGAGCGACATCATATTTTGGCACCGTTGCCTGGGAATGTGGTTTAGGATTAAATCAATTGTGTTTATTTGACTACTAATCCTTATTTACTGATAGACTTTTTTTTTTGTTCTTTTGATAGTATGGATTGTGGTAGGAAACAGATAGATTTAATTGGGAATCTCTCTTTGAGCATATCATATGTGATGATGCACTTCATAAAAGATAGAATTAAGCTCACTCAAGATGTGGAGAGGTTTGGCTTGGATATTTGCAACTAAAAAGAAGATTTGAGTGCAAAGGTTGATGCATGTAACACCTAACAGTTTAGTTATGAGTTGTGTGAGGATGAAAAAGTTCTTATAAACCAAATTGAAGAGCTAAAATTAGAGGGACAATTACTTTACCATACTTTTATTGATATTGTCACTATTGAGAAGAATACACTAGAGTTATGTGAGGAAGTAGGTAGTATTATTTTTAAATATCTAGTGTGTGTGAATATGAAGAAGTAAATAATAAGACAATTCATGAGTTAGGGCTTATTGGACCTCATTCCAATTATTTTCCACATTGTGTTTTGATAATAAAATATTAATCGAGCTATCTGAGCCTATGAAAGAGTGTAAGAAGGAGGAAAAATATATCTATATTCTTGAATATACTGCGCCAAAATTGAAGAATTACATTCTCACATAAAGTGCAAGATGCAACATTTGTTACTTTGTTTCTTTATATTTATACCACCTCTACTTGAAAGAAGCAAAAAAGTTGATGAAAAATTAGGGGTGCAATTCATATCTTTAAACTAGAAGGAAAATTGATGAACTTGATAAGCATCTTGTGTCGTGATGTTAAATTAGGCACTTATTGGGAGGCAACCCAATTTATAGTAATATAGCTTCTTATTTTATATTTTGTAGTCACTTTTTTTTGGTTTTGGTTTTGGTTTTTTTGCAAATTTAAGAAAAGTCGGAGTACCAAAATTTGAAGCTAAGGAGCACGTTTGAGCTTAAGTGCGGGGTGCATACGACCCTTGATGGAAATTGAAGAAACATACTGCTAGGTAGGCCCTAGAGGACCTCAGGGAGTTTCTATAACCCTAGTTTTACTTTGTTAATTACTTTGGGGATAAAGTTTTATTTTAAATATGGGGTGGGATATCTTCCGATCTATGTTAAGGGTGAAGTGTTCTATAGGACTTACTTTTATTTATTTATATTTAGTAGAACAATACTTAAAGAAGAAATTGAAAAAGTCCAAAAACACAAAAAAGAATTTTCTCTTGTTCTTTATATTAAAATAGTTTTTGTTGGTTTTTAGATTTTTAATCTTTAGTAGGATATATTTCGTCCACCCCTTGATTTTTTTTTTTAGTTCTTTTCAAAGGGCAGATCCTTTGAACCGAGTAACTTTTTTTAGGATTATTTTTTATTATATTTTTAATTAGGAGTATTTTGTATTTTATTTTATTTCTAGAAGAGAAAAGAAAAAAACCTTTTAGATTTGTTTTATACTAGCAATTTAGGCCTGATCTTGAGTTGTACTTTTCTGTAAGGACTTGAGTATAAAATAACAAACTTTTTGACACCTAGTATCATGGTTGTGACTCTCTATATATTTTATTCTTATTTTGCAGTTCATTATGGCCCTATTTGTAGAAGTGAAATTGAGCTATCTCGATTGCTACTTGTGCTATGTGCAGTGAGGTTTTTTTATATATTTCATATTTTGTATCTTAGTCGAGAACTTACCCGACATATTATTGAAGTGATTTAAAAAGAAATATTTTGTTTAGAAGATGATAATAGACTTTCTGTGATATGTCTTGTAAATTTTAGCCTTTTCAAATATTGTTACTACTGGTTAGCCTCTTTGAGCATGTAGTCTTTCGTTTGGTAACCGTATTTTTGCCCTAATCCTTTAATTGAATCCATAAGTTTAGCACCTTACTTCCTTCAGTACTCTATCATAAAATGTGTTGAAATTGGTAAATCTAAAAAAAATGATGATTGAGTATAAAAGGTGACAATGATAACTACAAAGTGATGAAATGTCCCTCTTTGAATGAATGTGACATAAAAAAAATTTTGAAAAAAATTATTGAAGCATTCTTGATTAGATGAGAAATACTAGTGAAAATTATTGACGAAGAGAGGGCTGAAAAAATAGAGTGATAAAATTAGTGGGTGATAAAGTCTAAAAAAGTGCAAAGTGCTTAGAGAAGTGTAAGTCACTATTATATAGTTTTCCTGCCCATCCCGTAGCAAACATGACAACCCTTTGAATCCTATTTGATTCTATTTGAGCATGCTCAATTAGTGGAGATGTACATAATGGGTAAGCCTATGGTTATTTGTACATACATGTGAATTCTTTGTGAGTGAGAAAGTTGTTCTTTGAAATTAAGTTATTAAATTATCTTCCATGTTTTGAATTGAGTGTATAGACTATTTCTTCTTGTGAGGGTAGTTGTACCATGATAGATAGGTGATACTATTAACTTTCTTCTACAAGAATATGTAAGGGAGCATGATCTAGGGCGTATTTATATGCCTTATTGCCAACTTTGACCCATGTTTATGTTAGTTTTTAGAGCAATAAGTGCATATTTTGTATTATTTTGATGGAATATTTGATAGTGTGCTAATAAATGTGATTAGACCCTTGTAGGTGGAATTTGCGACTATTTGGAGATTTTTTTGGAGTCAAAAGTGAGGCTTGAAGGACTTACGAACAAAGGATCTTGAAGATAAGAGACAAACCCAAGATTTGGACTTAAAGAATCCACCCGAATCCATGAAGAAAGGAAGAAAATCAAAATTTTAGTAATTGGCGGGCCAACTAGCGTGCCGGGCCGCTTTGGACCAATATTTTGTTTGGATGGACAGCAGAGGGGCGCTTCAAGGGGCGTGCCGGGCCGCTCATGCACTACCTTTCAGAGGCAAAAAATTACCTAAGTGCAAGGGGTGTGCCAGGCTGCTTTTTCGCAATTTTTACCTCTGAATTCCAGCCTATAAATAAAGCTCTTGGGTTATTGTATCAAAGGAGGCATAAATATTCCATCTTTTGTATACTACTTTGGGACGTTTTTGGCATTGAAATTAGGGTTCATACTTCTTCTTTTCATATTTTATTTCTT
The DNA here is from genome assembly GCA_031232105.1 of Capsicum rhomboideum. Taxonomy (NCBI): domain Eukaryota; kingdom Viridiplantae; phylum Streptophyta; class Magnoliopsida; order Solanales; family Solanaceae; genus Capsicum; species Capsicum rhomboideum. Next base: position 72,095,902 of record CP124714.1, read on the forward strand.
TTTATGGTTTTTTATCAATTTTTGATGTTAAAACAAGCCATGAGTGGATAAAACCTTCATTCTTGGGGTTGAGGCGATGAACATGAATCTAGTGAGTTGAATATTATTGGTTTTTGCTGAATTTTATCAATTTTTTGGTTATTCTTATATTCTTGATTTTACTTTTTTAATGCTTAATTACTATTGAAATAAATCTATAGTCTTGAGAGGAGCTTGAGAGAGAAATTGAGAGATAGAACGTGGAATATAAGGAGCGTGATCTTTAATCAAGGAAGGGATTCCAAGAGATTGATATGCGGTTAGGACCAAGAGGTACCTAATTCGCCGCGCTTGTTCAAATACGGGAGGATAGCTTAAAGGCGTTAGAATTGGTTAAATCTATCCCCGCTCAATGATGTAGTTAGGTTTCCAATTTTTAATAGAAGGTTATAGTTTTGAGACGAATATAATCGTATTATGAACCTCGTGATCAATAAACACAATAGACAGCTCAATTTACTTAAACCATTAGTATTCATGCGCTCGAGATGACGTTCAGGATGTCTTGACCCTGGAAACTCAACTTGCCATTATTTATACCCCAAGTTAATCATGTTATTTTAGTTCATAGTTATTTTATACTTTAAAACCATTATATCTCTATATTCCACCGCTTAAATAAATAATCAAGAACTAGTTTAGTCTAGTGAATAGTTAAATGACAAGTCCCTGTGGGTTCGACATTCGACTCTTTTAAAGGAGCCATTATATTACTTGAATGATCACGTGCACTTGTGTGTATAGCTGGGTCGCAACAAGTTTTTGGCTCCATTGCCGAGGTTTTCGGTTTTAATTGTTTATCTAGATTGGACTTGTTCTTTTTATTTGTTTGAGTTGTATATAATTTATTTTTGTACAAAGTTTTGTTTTACTTTTCTACCACTCTTTTTGATATGTCAGCCTGGGATAGATGGTCATTGAATGATGAAAATTTTTGTTGTTTTTGTGGAGGACCACGCTTGGATGGTAATTGTTATGATGTTCAAGAGAGAGGGTTGTGCGCACCTGCCCAATCTTTTGAATTGAATAGATGTCAGATGTGTGGTGGTCAGGATAGCCATGGGAGTGACTGTCCAAACTATTTTGCCCCTCCCCTGAACCCTTATTATGATTAGTCTATTGTTTGTGGTGATGGCAGGGCTAGTGGAGCTAATGAGACAGAACATGAGGCTCAGTTTATGGATATGCTGAAGCGAGTAATGGAGCTGCAGACATAATAAATGGAAGACATGCAAAAAATAAGGGAAGCAACCAAGAAAAAGCAGTCCCAAGTTACACAGTTATAGGCTAGGGCTGAAACTTGTGTTGATCAGCAAGTTACAGTCTTATCAAAGGAACCCCGGAGTGATGATGAAAGGGAGACACTAGTAGAAGAAAGTTGTAATGAAGAAGACATAGTGAGCCAGCAATTGCTAATGGAGCAAGCACAACAATTAAAAATTCATGAGTGTCTCCGGAATGGCCTCATAACCATGGCAACCCAATTAAAAGGGGGGAGAGATGAGCTTATTTCAGAGACAGATCAATTTTTCTTAGATATTCATGACTTGAATGTTCAGTTGATGAAAAAAATTGAGATGTATGATGTCCAATCACCAATAGTTGTAGAGACTAGCCATTCTATGGATAAAGAAGAAGAATATCAACAATTCGACTATCTTTCTTTGATTGAGGCTGATGTTAAGAGGGAGTATAAATGTGAGCATGTTGCAGCTAGTGCAAGTGGAAAAGTGGGACGTATTGGATCTCATTCAAAGTATTTTTCTACGTTATGTTTAGATGATGACATGTATTTTGAGTCATCTGAACTAGTGGAGGATTGTGTAGATGAGAAATAAGAATCCTACATTCTTAAATTTGCACCAGACAAGCAACAAAACAACATGCCTCACCTCAGGGCTAAGCGATTTAACATGCACCATCCATCACTTGGTACCTTCATATGTGCACCACCCTATGAGCGAAGCAAAAAGATGGATGCGATATTGGGGGTGAAATTTATATCCTCAAGGTGGAGGAAAAAGTTGATGGGTCGTGCCACGACATTAAATTAAGCGGTTGTGGGAGGCACCCCAAGGTTTAGTATGTGTTTTATTTTTTTATAATTTTTTTTTTTAGTTTCACCTTTGTTTTTGTTTTTTGTTTGTTTTGTTTTGCAGATTGGGGGAAGTATGAGTACCCAAATCTAAGCTAAGGAGCATTGCAAAAACTAAGTGTGGGGTCCTCCGAACCTCTTTGATGGATAAGATGCTACTAGCTAGGCCTAGAGGCCTCAGGGAGTAATTCTCTTTCTTTATTCTTTGAGTTATGCTTTGGGGACAAAGTATGATTTTAAGTGTGGGGTGGAAAATCTTCCGATTTGGTTAGGGTGGAGTGTGCTATAGGAGTCTTTTGGTTATTTTCTTTTTGCTTATGTTGCTGAAAATTTGAAAAATACAAAAAGATTTTCTTTTAGTAATTTTTAGTTTTATTTAGGAGCACACTTCATCCACCCCTCGATTTTTCTTTTAGGTTCTTTTCCGAGGGAAAGCCCTTTGAACCCAGTATCTTTTTTATTTTTAGGAGTAATTTTAAAATTTTAGAGATGCTCTAATCAGATGCTACGCATGATTGCATGATGCAAGTTGGTTTTGAATGTTGAAGCATGTGTAGTGAATTGAATGACTATTGTTGAGACACCTAGGCTCATTTGTTCGACTCTTTTGTGATGTTGGCTTAATGTTGAACTCTTGCTATTGCTTGGTTGAGAGTCTATAGGGATCCGTCTTGGTTTAGACATGTGCCATGTGTGAGTGAGGTTTTTGTGATAATCCATGTGCATATTGATGTCTAGAACTTACCCGGTGTGTTTCCAAAGCGAAATAAAGGGTGTTGAGTTTAGGAGATGATATAGGCATTTATTTGATAGCCATATTTTATACATACTTTATCTACCCTTTTTGCATGATCTTAGTTAGCCCGTTGAGCCTTTAGCCTATTCTTTGGTAGCCTTATATGTAGCTTAATCCTTTTCTTTCAATTAACCGTAATTTGATCCAAAAATCCTAAGCGCTTTGGTTGAGAAATTAAGATGTTAAGGAGTGTAAAAATTGAAGAAGGAAAAAGTGAAGTTGAAGCCCCAAGTAAATAGTTTTTGGAGTGTGAAAAAGTTTATGTGTTGTTGGTAGGGAGTAATGTAATGAAAAGGAAAAAATTGACCAAAAGAAGTGAATCAAGTGTTGATAGCAAATACTCGTTGCCTAATATGTGTAAGCTAACTTAAAGAGATGGGGCAAAATAAAAGAGGGTTGGGAAGATAAAAGTGGTGTAAAATAGTTTTGTTGGAGGTGATCTTAATGTAAATTGTAGTGTATTAAAGCGCTTAGGGAGGATAGTCACTATTCTTGACCAAATAGTTCCTACCCATCCCTTAGCCTACATTATAACCCTTAAAGTCCTACTTGATCTTGAGCTTTGACATTTTGATACTAGTGGAGTACTACACTAAGAGCAAGCTTATGGTTCATCTTATGTGACAATTGAATTCTTTGTGAGAGTGAGCGAAATTTGATTCTTACACCCATTATTGTGATAAATTGCATATCTGTGAGTGAATGTGGGTGACACTCTTGTGGTGAGGGCACATGTTTGATGATAGATAGGTGACTTATATGATCACTTTGTTGAGTAATATGCATGAGTTGGCAAACTTGGTAGAGTCAATTCTTGAGGCTAGGAATTTTTGAGGTAGTATTCATGTGTTTCAAGTTGTAATATAACATGCCAAATGTAAAGCTTGCTATTCATATGGTCGTTGTAGTGCTAGCTTGAGTGTCTTAGTTGTAGTAGTAATTATAGAGTCGCCTTGAGTTGATTGTGGTTGTTGTTTGAGGACGAACAAAGGTTTAAGTGTGGGGTGGTGAACTAGGGCGTATTTATATGCCTTATTGCCAACTTTGACCCATGTTTATCTTAGTTTTTAGAGCAATAAGTGCATATTTTGTATTATTTTGATGGAATATTTAAGAGTGTGCTAATAAATGTGATCAGACCCTTGTAGGTGAAATTTATGACTAGTTGGAGCATTTTTTAGAGTCGAAAGTGAGGCTTGAAGGACTAGCGAGCAAAGGATCTTGAAGATAAGAGACAAGCCCAAGATTTGAACTTGAAGAATCCACCCGAATCCACGAAGAAAGGAAGAAAATAAAAATTTAGGCCTTGGCGCGCCAACTAGCGTGCCGGGCCGGTTTGGACCAATATATTGTTTGGATGGACAGCAGAGGGACACTCCAAGGGGTGTGCCGGGCCGCTCATGCACTACCTTTCAGAGGCAAAAAATTGCCTAAGTGCCAGGCCGCCCAGGGGCATGCCGGGCCGCTTTTTGGCAATTTTTGCCTTCGAATTCCAGCCTATAAATAGGGCTCTTGGGTTATTGTATAAAAATGAGGCATAAATATTCCATCTTTTGTAGACTACTTTGGGGCGTTTTTGGCATTGAAATTAGGGTTCATACTTCTACTTTTCATATTTTATTTCTTTTTATGGTTTTTTTATCAATTTATGATGTTAAAACAAGCCATGAGTGGCTAAAATCCTTCATTCTTGGGTTTGAGACGACGAACATGAATCTCGTGAGTAGAATAGTATTGGTTTTTGCTGAAGTTTATCAATTTATTGGTTATTCTTATATTCTTGATTATACTATTTTAATGCTTAATTACCATTGAAATAAATCTATAGTCTTGAGAGGAGCTCGAGAGAGAAATTGAGAGATAGAACGTGGAATATAAGGAGCGTGATCTTTACTCAAGGAAGGGATTCCAAGAGATTGATATGCGGTTAGGACCGAGAGGTTCCTAATTCGCCGCGCTTGTTCAAATACGGGAAGATAACTTAAAGGCGTTAGAATTGGTTAAATCTATCCCCGCTCAATGATGTAGTTAGGTTTCCAATTTCTAATAGAAGGTTATAGTTTGGAGACGAATATAATCATATTATCAACCTCTTGATCAATAACCACAATAGACAGCTCAATTTACTTAAATCATTAGTATTCATGCGCTCGAGATAACGTTCAGGATGCCTTGACCCTGAGAATTCAACTTGCCATTGTTTCTACCCCAAGTTAATCATGTTAGTTTAGTTCATAGTTATTTTATACTTTAAAACCATCATATCTCTATATTCCACCGTTTAAATAAATAATCAAGAACTAGTTTAGTCTAGTTATAGTTAAACGACAAGTCCTTGTGGGTTCGACATCCGGCTCTTTTATAGGAGCCATTATATTAGTTGAACGATCACGTGCACTTGCGTGTATAGTTGGGTCGTAATAGAGGTTAAATGTCATGATCCAATTTTATCAGGTCATGTTGGCACCTACCATAACCTACCAAGTGAATCCATAGTCCGAAATAACTAGTAACTGACTAATAAGAAAAACGGAAGCACAACTAAATAAAAGAGAAGAAGCGATAAGAAGGAAGTAAATACATCCCCAAAACCTAGTGAGGTCAGTACAAGAGCTTCTATTACAACAAGAGTACAAAGTAGAATACATAGTAAATATATGCAAAGCCTTATCTGAAATACAAAAATAGAGATTAGTCTCCCAGTAAGATGGAGAGAAGGGATAACTCCAGAAAGCAGGAGCTCACCCTGAATCTCCAATCCATGGCTGCTCCGCACAATCCACTCATCAATGGCGAGAACTCGTACTACGATATGCAGGCTGTAGATGTGTAATATGAGTACTTAACATGAGGTATTTAGTAGGCATCTGCCAACTGAGCTCCAAAGATAATACAAGTATAAATAACATGTAAAGAAGGAATATAACTATAGGCAACTACTCAGGCAACAAAACATAAAAGTACTAATGAAAAAGTAAAGGTAAACTATCAGGTACTACCTATAATCAAGGATGAAGGACAATTTTGTAAGTAACAAGTCCATATATGATGAAAGAGATACACAATTTACGATTGTAGTAGGAAGGATGGGAATGATATACAAATAGTGGCTAATGAAGAATATATAAATAAATAATCGCACTATATGGATAACAAAATAAAAAGATGCTACTCTGAGAGAGCTAATCTAACATCACCAGGGTCATAAGCAATGAGGGGTCTAACACTAGCATAATCAGGGTCACTAACTGAAATGTGCATAGGCATGAGATAGTATAACAATAATCAATTCTTACCATAATAAAGAATAAGGGAACTCGAAAGCATACCAACAACCTCGGGTGCCAATCCGTAACCAACCTGTCATGAACTATACAATAATAACCAGTAAATATGTAACCATCTAGTCTAGACAAACAATAACCTAATCGAGCCCCCATAAGCCAGAAAGGCACACATAAAAGACAATTAACCCTACTGAGCCCACATAAATCGGTGGGTGCACACAAGAAACAACTAAAGTAAAAGCATAAGCAACCTGTAACCTAACTGATCTCATCTAACCACTTCATCCCAAAGCCATGACAAACCATCTAGATGTGCACTGGGCTTGAACCGGCACCAACGGATAGTAATTAGAGGCCATACGCTGAATTCGAACTGGAAATAGTGAGTAATAACAAGAGGCCACAAAAATCATGTACAACAAAACTCAGTACCACAGCCAGCACTCCCAGGGCAACTGTAATCAACACCAGAACACCCCGATCATATCATAACCAGATGTCGGGCTTAAACCGGAACTCACAGTAACCATAACATAACCAGAATCCAGTGAACCCATAAGTAACCAAACTCAACTGTAACACAAAAACCCAAACCATACCGTAAGCGTCTAGGCATCCATAACTATATCCACGTTCTTTCAAAGTATAGAATACTATCCTGGTATCCAACTGGTATCGTAACCATGGCCCTAGGCCCAATAATATATAACTCAACAAGATGTTAGTACCATAAACTAGGAAACTAAGGTAAACAAGGGTATACAGCTACTAAGAGGACCTAATCAGGGAATATCGCTCACTTCACTAAGTAACATGGTAAGTCTTAAACTAAAGGGGTGTCCTTCATGTCAATCTATAGCTAAACAAGCCTATAATCCGGTGCAATAGCATCCTACAACCATAACGGGTATTCTATGATAAGGCTTGAGTTATATTTCTATTCTTAATCCCTTAAATAGGTCAAGTTATGATATTACTTGGTATAAACCTATCCTATAATCCCTTCTAGCATGCAAATTATACAATACACAATCTCGTAGAGAAGAGTAGACCATAGCCTATCTGGATGCTGAATAGCAGCCTCGAATCATCCATGAGTTGCTCGCCCCCTCCACACAATGTCCGAAAAATGCCACATCATAAACCTCCAAGAATTAGGAAAAATCCTCCTAGGTCCGAGCTTGAATAACTTAATGTATATAATCGATATTCCTTCTAGGATCAAATATACCATCAAAATATTTTTTCTACCAAAGCACGATTTTTTGCTGTGCACAATTTCCATCATTTGATATGCTAATTTAAGAATGTGTAGCAACTAATTAACAAACTTGATTTGTAAGAAAGATGTAAGTGAAAAATATGTTGGAGTTTGATAAAATGAATTAAAAAAAAAATTAAGATGTACAATGTATATCTATAGATTTGCATTAGCTAGCTAATTTAGAGTATAAATAGTTGCCATATCTATTGCCCAATCCGCAAGTGGGTGTATATAAGGAAAATTCATGTAAGTTAGCAACCTATATCTCTATCATCTATGTGCTGGCCTATCCCTCCACTTCCACGTAGAAGTGGAGGTGTTAACACCATACTACATCGTATCCCATTATGTATTAATTTGGGTATTGCATAGGTACACCATAAAATAAATATGACTTTTTGAATATATCATAATTAATATAATATTATTTCGAATAAAGCATCTATCATATATTAAGAATTTTTCAACATAACTAGACTCACTATCTCCATTTAAAATATTAATATATTGTAAAACTTTTATCAAATAATATAAATATATCATAGCTAAAGAATTTTCATAAGTATCAAAAACATTTTAGAAAGATAAAAAAAATATCTTTTACTAAATTCTAATTTAATTCAAATATTCTAGAACACATTCGGTATTAATAAAATTCTCAACTGAACTATCTGTCTCAATTGATCATAAATAACTAGTAGCAACTATCGAGAAGCTCAAAATGCCGGAAACACATGAAAATTGAAAAATGACCTAGAGGGTCATTAAACCATCCACTACTAAAAGGTCTTTCGTTCTCGAATGTCACAGAACAAATAGATCCTGAAAGTTTGAGAAGGTGAGGGTACTGGGTCCGCATGCCCCATAAGGTTCCCCAGACACCCTCTCGGACAAAATAACGCCCCTATGGAATGTAAGTTAGAGCAATCCCTCGATTTAAAATTCCTTACTCCATTGCTTAAAATAACCCCTAGCGCATCCTCAAAAGCTGACTAGCTTCCAATTGAACCGAGCCAGATTGAAGTAAGCAAGACCCAATTCAAAGTATACCGACATCACAACGATACAAACACAACTAAACAAATACTCGACAAGGCTCAAGGCAACCCAACGCATGAACCATATCGTCTACTCCAAACTCCAAATCTAACATTCTCTTACCTTTCAAAACCTATGGTCTTCTCTGAACTACAAAGAATCTCTTCGACATCATCCAAGTCTTGTACGCATAATCACATAACAACTAAACTCGAATAAATAAAGCCGACCCACCAAAAATCCGTACGGACTAACATATGAACAAGACCTCATAAGGTGCCACCTGAATACCCAAATGGTTGGGACTAATGTCTATGATCTCTGCTAAAGCCAATAATTGGTCCCAATTACCATCGAAACTAATAGCATAAGTCTAAAGCATAACCTCAAAAACATGAACAATCCACTCTAATTGAATGTCGATCAAAGGATGAAAAGCTAGTCTAAACTCAATTTGGATGCCTATCTCCCGCTTAGTAGACTTCCAAAAAGCCCGGTAAAAATTGAGAATCAAGGTCAGAAGTAGTAGAAACCAACACCATGGGCAAACACACCATCCTTCGAACATCCATCTAAGTCAATCTCTCTAAACTGAAAAAAAAAAACTGAATTGATAAGCAGGTAGGCCTAATTATCCTACCAATAGTATCTCAACTGAAACAAATCCTCAAAGCATAGGCTGCAAATAAGATATGCAATCCATAGCTATAAGCTTAACACCAGAGTTGAACCACTCGACCTCAACTGCCTAAATCGATCATGCTGACGAATAAACATCAACATACAAAATCTATCACAACTCTTAGTCCCTTATCCGAAAGAGTTAAAACACCATTAGATCCAAACAAATCCCAAAATGGGAAGCTACTGAAATCACCCATTCAAACTTCCCCCTCAACTGAACTAAACTACAGATGATATTGCAGAAAGAATGGAGTACCCAACTTAATACCAACACCAGGATCAAGACCCCTATCGAGTGATAACCATCCAAACCGTATGAACAAACCTTAGACTCATCAACCTTAGGAATGAACCATAGAAAAGGATTGCCAATGCTAGAATTACATCATAAACACGGAAGGCAAAACATTCTTTTATGTAACCCTCTCAACAACCGACCTTATCTTACCAACGAAAAAAGGAAAACCATAACCAAAGTAAGTGTCTAAGCCAAACAGACAATAATCTCAAGAAAAAAGATACTAACTAGATAATGCTAGTCTAGTCATCTATCAAGTAAGGATCAATCAAGGTTATAAAATCAACAATAATAACAACCACAATAGAGGGTGAAGGTTACACAAAATGAAAAACAACCAGTACCACTTTAAGATCACAACATGGGCACGATACCCAAGGACAACGGGACATTAACCCAAGCGCTACACCCCAAGGGAAAACACAATGTCGATCGTCTCAATCCACTACTAAAAGAAAATATCCACGAGGTAGTCATATAAGCATAAAAATCTACACAATGGCTTACACAACCAATATAGTAATCTCATGGCATAAATTCACCGATGGGTATAAACCCCCCAAATTAACTCAAATAGAAACTAATAAATAGTAACTCAAATGGCACCTATACGATAGAATCTGAAGCCATGGTTCCTAACGTGACCGAAGAAGTACAAATCTGATCACGGCTGACCTCGAGCTGAGTATCTAAACGAACAACTAAAATACACAAGGTACCATCTCTAACTAAAGATGCCGCAACCCAATGAGACTGATCTTACTGTACTGAATGACTAATAATACCTTGCTGGAAACACTCCCTACACCAATGGCCAAACTCCCCACAATCAAAACAGTCCTCTAGAACTCTCTGATGGACTGAACTCGCTGACCTAGAATGGCCGGCACTGCCTGAACACCTAGAGTGAATGCCCCATGATGTCTGACCTAAACCCTATTCAATGTGATTATCATTACCTATCTGAGAATCATTCATAACTTGAGGCGTTACCTGTACGGACCTGATAAGCTGCAAGTGATGCTGACCTTTGCTGGGAGGACCCCTACCTTCGAACGGAATACTACTGACCCTTTACTGCTGACATGGTATTACCACCTCTATATGCCTCAAGACATGCCCTATCTATAGTTCTTATGTGATCAACAACCTAAAAGAAAGTAGATCCATCTGATATAAAATGCTCTGATGCCAAACAGAGTGGGAATACTAGTCCTCTAATAAGCTCATGCACTATCTCATGCTCTGTAGGATATAACATAGAAGTATGCCTAGCCCTTACGAGAAAACCTATCTCATACTCTTATAATTATAATAAACCCTGATAAACACCAACAAACCCAACTCAGGCTTGAGAACCACTCAATGTAACAGGCACCAACACTGACTATGAAGTATCTACGAAAAGACTTGAAATCTCTAACATGGTATCCTGAAAATCTAAGGTTGTCACAAACTCTGTCGGAGCCTAGGCTAGCCCCATAACCTCTGGCTGATGCTAAAGATACTTGATATCAATCGCTTAACTTTCTTGCCCGATGCTGAGCTGAAACTCTAGTAACACATGCAGAAGTCATAGCTGTATCTATTGACAACCTCGTGCTATCCATCTGATAAAGAGTGGTGTCAAGAGAAAGTACTTAGAGGTTCACACAAGGACAGACACACCATAAGGAATCAAGGAATAGAATTTCCTAAGAATGCCCAATAGCCTCCCAAAGATAGGATACAAACGTCTTTGCACCAATCCGCAGGACTATACCTGACACTTAGCTCTAGTACCAATAACACCGGTGAACCTAGCTCTGATACCAATTTGTCAAGACCCAATTTTCTAAGGTCATGATGGCACCTACCATAACCCACCAGTAGGTAAGCCAACCCATAGTCTAGAACAACTAGTAACGGACTAATAAAAAAATGGAAGCACAACTAAATAAAAGATAAGAAGAGATAAGAAGGAAGTAAATACATCCCCAAAATCTGGTGAGGTCAGTACAAGAGCTTCTAATACAATAGGAGTACAAAGTAGACTGCATAGTAAATATATATAAAGCCATCTCTGAAATACAAAAATAAAGATCAATATAATAGTAAGAGGGAGAGAAGGTATAACTCTGAACGTCAGAAGCTCACCCTGAATCTCTGATCCATGGATTCTCTGCACAATGCACACATCAATGGTGAGAACTTGTACTATGATTTGTATGCGGCAGAAGTGTAGTATGAGTACCAAATTGATCCCATGTAACCACCTTATCCCAAAGCCATAACAAACTATCCATATGTGTATTGGGCTTGAACCAGCACCAATGGATAATAATGAGAGGCCATATGTTAGATTTGAACCAGAAATAGTGGGCAATAACTAGAGGCGACATAAATTATGTACAACAGAACTCAGTACCACTGTCAATACTTTCTGAGAAACAGTAATCAACACCAGAACACCCCAATCATTTCATATCTAGAGGCCACAGTTAAAACACAACTCATAGTAACTATAACATAACTAGAATCCAGTTAACCCATAAGTAACCAAACTCAACTGTAACACTAAAACCCAAACCATACCGTAAGCGTCTGCGCATCCATAACTCTATCCATGTCCTTTCAAAGGATAGAATATTATTCTGGTATCCAAGGTTAACAAGGGCATAAAGCTACTAAGAGGACCTAATCAGGGAATATCACTCACTTTACTGAGTAACATGGTAAGTCTTATACTAAAGGGGCCCTTCAAGTTAATCTATAGCTAAACAAGCCTATAATCCGGTGCAATAGGGTCCTAAACCATAATGGGTATTCTAGTCTAAGGCTCGAGTTATATTTCTATTCTAAATCCCCTAAATAGGTCAAGTCATGATATTACTTGGTATAAACCTATCCTATAATCCCTTTCTAGCATTCAATTTATGCAATACACAATCTCGTACAGAAGAGTAGACTGTAGCCTACCTGGATGCTGAAAAGCAGCCTCGAACCATCCATGAGCTACTCGTCCCCTCCACACGTTGTCCGAAAACCACCACGTCATAAGCCTTCAAGAATTAGGAAAAATCGTCCTAGGTCCGAGCTTGAATAACTTAATGTAGATAATCGATATTCCTTCAAGGATCAAATATAGTATCAAAATATTTTTTTCTACCGATGCACGATTTTTCACTGTGCACAATTTCCATCATTTGATATAAGCACAATTTCTCTTCAATATGCTAATTTAAGAAGGAAAAAGGCTCAAATATGCCATCGAACTATTAGAAATGGCTCATCTATACAATCCTTTATAAGTTTGGCTCATCTATGCCACTGCCATTGAAAGTTTGGCTCATCTATGCCACTGCCATTATATAAAAGTTTATTCGTGCCATTATTTTATAACGGTGATTTTTGCAAAACCATTTTTATCATGTGACCTCTTATTAGAAGTCCACATTACCGAATTCAAATCAACCAATATTACTTAAAATAAAAAATTAAAGATCGGTCTCATTAAAATAAAATTTTATCCACAAAGTTAGAGTAAAAATTGGACTTATTAAATAAAAATAGGACTAATTAAAAATAAAAATAAAACCCATTAATTATGTCGGATTTTATTTTAATGGGTATTATTTTTTATTTTGATTTAAATAATATTGGTTGATTTTTAATTTGGTGACGCAAACATCTAATAAAATGTCATGTGACAAAAATAGTTTTGCAAAATCACCGTTATAAAATAATGACACAAATAAACTTTTCGGTAATGGCAGTAGCATAGATGAGCCAAACTTTTAAAGGTGATTATATAAATGAGCCAAACTTATAACAGATAGAGTTTGATAAAATGAATGAAAAAAATTAAGATGTATAACATATATCTACATACTTGCATTAGCTAGCTAATTTAGAATATAAATAGTTGCCATATCTATTGCCCAATCCGCAAGTGGGTGTACATAAGGAGAAAGGTAATGGCTAATGCCAAAATCATGATATGACCTATGTTTAATTACAAAAGTCATGTAAGTTAGCCGCCTATATCTCTATCATCTAAGTGCTGGCCTATCCCCCCACTTCCACGTGGAAGTGGAGATGTTAAGACCATACTACTTCTTATCCCATTATGTATTAATTTGGGTAATGCATAGGTACATCATAAAATAAATATGTTTTTTAAATATATTATAATTAATATAATATTATTTTAAATAAATTCTCTATCATATAATAAGAATTTTTAAATATTACTTGACTCACTATATTTGTTTAAAATATTAATATATTATAAGATTTTTATCAAATAATATGAATACATCATAGCTAAAGAATTTTCATAAGTATCAAAAACATTTTAGAAAGATGATAAAATATTTTTTATCAAATTTTAATTTAATTTAAATATTTTAGAACACATTCGGCATTAATAAAATTATCAAATGAACTTCCTATCCCAATAGGTCATAAATAACCGGTAGAACCTATTGAAAAGTTCAAAATATCGAAAACACATGAAAATTGAAAAATGACCTAGAGGGTCATTACATTAAATTTGATAAGTTAGAGTTTGTGTTTGATGTTGGGAGGTTAGAGGTTTGTTGTTTGTTTGTATTTCTTGAATAATAATCGGGAAGTGTACTTTATTTTTTGCATAATGATCGGGAAGTATACTTGATGTTTTGAATTGCTTTATGGCCTAATTGTTTGTATCAACTAGAGTGGTGGCATTCCTAGATGTAACTAATTAAGATGAGCCTTAATGCTTGCTCGAGGAAGAGCAAGGGTCTAAGTGTGGGGTGTTGATATAAGGCCAAATTACATATATTTAGTCATTATTAGCCTCACATTATGTATTTTTATTTATCCTTTTTGAACATTGATTTTATGGATTATGCTTAATATTTTATTTTTATGTATAGGATTAAATTGGTGTAAAGATGAAAAATTTTGTAGCAATATTTTTTTTTTTAAAAAAATAGATTGTATAAAAAAATCAAGCAGGTAACTTAATGGTTTGAATTAAGTAAAATAGAAAATATTACTAATATATAGAAGTGGCTTGAAAAGCAGCTTGCCAGCTTGCTGCCCGTAAACGTCTTCTTGGAATTTCATAAATTGTATACTTTGAACTGCTGATGCACACGTGGAACTAATTGAATGCAGCAAATGGAGTTGAGGCAGAGCTGTACTGGCTGTTCACGGTGAAGTAGCTCAAAACCAAGTTCAAATATAGTTTTCTAGTCCATTTTAGATTTAGGTATTCTATATAGGGGTTTTCTCTAAATCTATAAATATTTCATAAAAATAATTTGTAATTTTTTTTGACTTTGATAGAGAAAGGAATCATTGTGGATGTCGGAGAAAATTGATTTCATTTTTACTTCAAACATCTTTATTTTAATTTACGCACTCTATGGCCTTAGAAGCTTTTTGTTCTAAGTTAATAAAAATTGTTCTTTGTTTTTTAAGAAACTACATACCTTAATTCTTGATTATTGATATTTGTTTGATAATTTAAGAGTCCAGATTCCTTATACTCAATTTCGTAAGTAAATAATTATGATTTCTTATACAAATTTTAATTGTGATTCTAACGTCATGTGTGGCTAAATCTCATAACTAGGGTTGTGGGAACCATGATGCGTTAACAAAGTAGGTTAAAGTACTTAGTGATTTTTGAATGGTGTTCATTCATGTATTGGTCTCCCCTTCGTATTGATTGCTTTTTAACGATTGCAAATGTTAGAACTCGCCTTAATTGTTACTTGCTTGACCATAGGGGTAAAGAATAGGAAAAGGGATTAACAATGGAGATTTGAGTCTATCAACCCTCATCTAATAGCTTGAGCCTTGTCCATCGATAGCTAATCTGAGATCAAGGGTAAATATTAATATGCAAACTCATAGACATATTCGTTGACTAAGTGATATTAATCTCATCGGGGTGACTAGACTTTTAGGTGAATTTAACTTACAGATTTGACATGCTAAGCACCAAGATAGATCACTAGTAAGCTATGCATACTGAGTTACGAAATCATGGGGAACACAATCCTAGTCTATTCTTACTGATTGGTACAACATAAATTGTGATTTTTCTAATTGATACTAAAGCTTGCAAACTATTTACTTGTTACTATAAATCCCCCCCTATTGGAAATAATAGATAAATAGTTTTAAAAAACCATATTGACCTAGCTTCAAGCCATATTTCCTGTGGGATCATTCCCAACCTAGTTGGATCTATATTTGATTCAACGACCGCTTTATAATTCATTGTGAGGTGTAATTTAGGCAACATTAGCACCCAATCTACGAGTACACATTATGATTATAACTTAGCTCAAACAAGTTCAACATTCAACAACTTATTCATTTAAGCATTGAGAAATCATCAATAATCAAGTACAAGTATGTCCCAAGACCAATCAACAAGTTATCCAAGTTTGGAAGTATACAAGCAACTACATTAAGTCTAAACTCCATCTAAACACTCATAGTTCCCTTCACACTCTCTTCATGACCATAATGTTCCTCGAGGACCAGTGTATTTGGTTACTAACATAATGACTCTGTATTCATGATATTATTATATTCATACACACCACCTCATTAACCTCTCATTATACTATCCGTCCACATTCAACTTGAGTTTCTAACCTTAGTTTTATATGTATTTTAATTGGTTATACCCTATCAACTAACCAAGCTTTCCTTAATACTATTATATTATGGCATCACATTTCTCTTGATGCTTAAATCACGAGAAACATGTTGCAGCAGGGAAAACAAAAAATTAGGAACACACAAATCATCGATTTACCCATTATATTAACTTACTGGTTTATGGACTACATGAATACATAATCATTCCACCTTAGTCCCCATACACATTATTAACACTAGATCTCATGAAGAAAGTCATAAACAAATATCACACATAAAGTAATTCACATATCAATGGATCACCACATGATTTAGGTTCTCTATACTCTACATTGGTTATCCAACTGAACACCATGCTTGTAGGCATAGTCATACTTCTCTCATTAATTAAAAATTATGCATACCATTACTAATCAAAATATACTACTCATAAAATGATAAATTACTTTGATGCCAAGCTGCTACCATCAGATGCCATAAGAATAAATATATGAACACATTTCTTGAGTGCTTTGCCTCTCCGTTATGGTTGTTGTAGCTTGGGAATAGCCTTAGGAGAGTTCTTAGGAGTGAACCCCTCTTTTTAAAATAAGTGGTGAACAAAAATAGATTTTTATTTGAGTGTTACAGGCCCGGTACCACTAAAGCGGGTGCCTCAGCACTATAGCAGGTTCACTGCATCGGTCAAAGGACTGCTACAAAGGTCTTAAGTAGGTTGGTCTCACTTTTTGGAATACTATAATTTCAGCGATCACTAAGAAAAATGAATGGTTAACCTGACTCAAATTTCAATCGATGAAAATTTTTAAAGCTTTAGATTCCTACTACGGATGTTTCAATAACGACAGAATATGTAGTTACATGAGAGTGTTTGGTACGTATTATATGAAGCCTTTTAGAGTTGGATTGAGCATGTTATAGATAGATTATACTGAGTCACTTAGTATAGTTTTAATTTTCTTTACTTTGGGTGGATATAAATTTAAAGGTATGATGTTAGTTGACGAAGAATAGGAGAGTAGATTATTAAGTATTAGAGAAAGTGGTTTTATGCTCCAATAAGAATAGAAATTATGTAATGATGACTATGGAAGATAGAAATGGTTAATTGAAGTATCTTAGAAGGATGTCCGAGCAAGGGTTTTGTATATATAGAAAGAGTCTATAAGTGGGAGTTTAGCATTCATGTGTATAGTTATACCCCAGCCATTAGAGTAGAGTGATTATACCCAGTTTAGAGAATACAGAATAGGTTCACAAACTTAGAATGTTGGCTTCTGACATAAGGGGGAAATGATAGGGTGATGAACCAAATCAAGTCTTAAGAATCATACCATTTTATGTTCCAGAAAAAAGTTACGATGAGATAGAAATCAATTATTACACTATTGTATTCCTTATATTTCATTCATTATGACACCCTACTCATGTCTTTCCTGTTAGCATCATGCCCATAGATTCACGTCCATGCTCAATTCCTATAATAAGGAGCAATAGTTTCAGAATAGCAATCTCCATCTTACTTCATGAATCTATGACTTCCAACTTTATGATATACAACTCAAGATATATGCATTCTTGTTTCACAGTATGCTCAGTCTTATGAACTCATGGTACATCCTTAATGGCTAGTGAAATCACGCAAGGTCGTGTATGTTCTCAAATTAAATTTCATGAATAATTCACTCTTATGATCATTTTTCTCTAAGTCTTATGAAAGTCGACCCACGATGTTGATGGACGCTCATGACATGTTCTATGCCTAGAATTCCTCTCTATTCATGCTTTACACTTTAAGTACACGAAGCATTTTGTCATGATCTGAAATCTTAGGTCATGGTGGCACCTACTAACCTACCAGAAAGAAGCCCAAACGCATAGCCCGAAACAACGAGTAATAAGCTAATAAGAGGGAAAAAGACTAATATAAGAAATAAAACTCGAAGATACACAAATAAAGAGAGAGAAAGAACCAGAATATACCAAATACCCCAAGACCTGGTATCAGTCAGTGCAAGCGCTACTAAACATAACACGAGTACTAGGTAAATACAATATTCCTAGAACCATCTCCAAGATACAAGGTGAAAACCAGTGTAATAAAATAGAGTAATAAGGAACAACTCCGAGCACCAAGAGATCACTCCAGGTCTCTGATCCAAGGCAGCTCCACACGAGGCACACATCAGCGTCGAGAACTCGTAGTAGGATTTGCAAGGTACAGAAGTGTAGTATGAGTACCAAACACATGGTACTCCATAGGAGTAGGCCGACTGAGCTTTAAAGATAAATTCAAGTACAAATAACATGTAAGGAAGGGATACATAATGTATGTAACAATAAAGAAGCCACTTACTTGCAGAAGCTCGCCTAACAGTCTATCAAAGAAAGAATCATGTTAAAGAAGAATATTACTAGTAGAATTATCAAAATGTCTACCCATAGCAAGTGAAATACAATATAATCTAATACTAAAGATTGAAATGCTAAAAGGGAGTACACAAGATATACCTAATCCACGAGAAGACGTTCACAACTGAATCAACTCAAGATATGTAGAAATCATTAATAATAACCTAACTAGGCCCCCATTATCCCAGAAGTTGCAAATAATAGACATAAGTACAAACAATAATCAATAACCTAACCAGACCGCATAAGCCTGAAAGGTACAACAAACAAACATACTATAGATAGGCAATGCATAAGAACTAAATGAGTGCAATGAAAACTTAGCCACACAATTGGAGATGAGTTCCATGACTAACGATAGTGTATACATCGCCCCGACTCTGTGGCTCGTAAGACATGACTTATATGGAATATCACTTCTCCGACACTATGGTTCATAGATTCAAGGACCTTTAGGGGACTTGTGATATCTATATACACTGCCTGATCCCAAATTGAGACTTCCAAGAATACAATTGGTAATAATCATGAATATGAAATATACTAGGAACTGAACAGTGACTAAAATAACGCCGTTTATTTCCCTTCTAAAAGCAGTATGTAGGAAAAATCTCTATAAATCATGCTCCACGGTTGAAATCAGTAAGTGGAAATCAGGGCAGATCACCTCCAAAAAATAGTAAGGAAAATAAGTAGTAAGGTGTAAACACCACAAATGCCCAGACTCGAACTGGAGCATAAATAATTCAATTTAATCATAAAATCTTCCGTTCAACATTAAGGGTGGTATGACTTCTGTTTTACAAACAATTTATGAGAGGAAAATGAGACTAATTTGTTTTTTTGAAGATAATAGTGAAAAGCAATGTTTTCCCTTAAATCGTACCACAATGCATGAATGTGCTCTGGGAATATATGCATGCCATCACCAGTATACAAACAATAAGAGCATGGTAATACAAATACACCTAGGCAAGTATTTTGAATTTTTAGAGATAGTTGCGATAACTTGGAAACCCAACTGGCTCGCATACAAGGCCTCGGGCCCCCCAACGTACCAAATAGTATATAGATAACTAATATATACAGAAAAATGAGAGTAAATAAGGTACAACATGATACAAGAGAGTCGACCAGGGAGATCCCAATCCTATCACAAGATACTACCCCAAACCTACAATAAGGATTGTAAATCCTATCCTAAAGTCATACCAGGTAAACAAGGATATTTAACCTAATATTAGTTGTATATGAAATACGGTGAATAAATAAGCCAATGGTCAATAATAAGTAGACCACTCGATAATGAAGAAGTCTAAGGTTCATGTGCTATGAATAAGGTATTATTCGAGAGTAGCTACTGTATGGAATGAATGTACTAACTATAATACCCCGAGGAACCCACTCCAAGGAAGAAGACTACCCAAAACTAAGTTAAGGCTTCTAATTCTAATTCGATAGATACTACTCATATTAAGCCATGCCAAGAAAGGAGTAAAGACTATTAAAACTGAGGATTCCAGAGCTTAATTGTAGTCTAAGTCTTCTAACAAATTCCAGGAATGACAAAATGGAAGATAATATCAGATATAACCTAAAAACACCTATACTCCCATGCAATTTATATAATACACAATCAAGTAGAGCAAATTCTAGAAGAAAGTTGACCATAGCCTACCTCAAAATAGAACAACAACCTTGAACTATCCACGAGCTGCTCTTCCCCTCAATACGACCTTAGAAAATCAACCGTGCTATGAAAAATGTAATATACACGTTAATACGAGTAAAATGATACCTGCATTGGAATAATAAACTCTTGGCCAAAAATATGGTCAAAATAGGTCCATGGAACCCACAAGCAGAATTTGAAAATTGATCCTATCACAAGGTCCATCGAGGAACAAGGATCATATTCTCAAAAATTGGGCATCATCGGGGCATAATATTGAGTCTAAAACAACCCCAAAATCAAAGAAAAAAAAGAATTAAAACTTAAGGAATTAACAAAATTAGAACTGGGAACTTGCTAATTTAACAGGGAATTATGATCATGGAGCAAGAAACAACGAGCCATAGCCTCAATTTACGATCCCACACTATTTTCCCCAAGTTCAAGGTGTAAGAATAGTGTTTAGAACTGAGAAAATGAATTAAAACTAGAGGGGAAAAATATATATACTTCCAGGGGTTCCTTCACAGCGATCGTGAGACCCCACTAATAGGATCATCATGGTCGTAGTGGCCAGCTAGTCAATTGCTATGCGCAAGCTGTTCCAAATCGACAACCCTTTTTTATTAGGGTTGCTATTCCCGACATGGCGATCGCGATGACCAAGGTCCAAAGACCTTCAAGATCATGGAAATCTTTAATGCGATAGTGATGAAGGATCAGGGCCTACACCAGGTGTGTACAACAATAACTTTGGCTAAGTTACAAATTTGACAAATGGGTCCTCGAGATTTATTTGGAACATTGTGAATGCAAACAGGACATGCTACTACATGAAATGACATTCCAGACTTAACCAAAATGATGAAATTACCTACTGAGGTCATTTTGACAAAATATGGGGCCCATACCACTTTTCCATTTGTACCAAGTTCCAACCAATAGCCCAAAATGAGCCCAAAAGCCTTGGGACCCAAATTAAAGGCCCCCTAGCCTAAAATCCACGTCCCGAAGTTAATGGAACTATCAGAATTTTCATATAGGTCTATTTACTAGAATGTTTGGCCAAAGACCAATTTCTCAACTTCAAAAGTTTCAAGAGAGGGAAATTATCTTAAAACACAAATGAACTACCCGGTAACCAAACCAATAGTCTCGATAAGTCTTAATTGACTTGCTACAACTGTGGGAAAACTCAAAATGCTGACAAAACACAAAAATCAAGGAAATGACCTGGAGGGTCATTACAACATCCTCTACTAAAAGGACTTTTGTCCTCAAAAGTCAAGGATTAGAAAGAGCCCGAAAGCCTGGAAAGATAAGGGTACCAGGCATGTATGCCCTACTAGGCTCCCTTTGACACCTCCCGGACTGAACAACACCTCCATGGAACCTTTGCTACATAAATTTCCTCGATTTCATCTTCCTAACTTCACTTCCCAAAATGACAACTTACTCTTCCTCGAATGCCAACTCCCATCCAACTGCATTAAACTCAACTAAAGCAAGCAAGACTTATCCAAAATATACCAACACACAAGACACAAGCATAACTGAGATAACACCCAACAAGGATATATGAAATCTAACTCAAATATTAAATCACCAATCTCAAAATCTTAAGTCCAGTATATCCCGACCATCACAAGTTTTGTACCCACGTCAAACTACACAGAATCTCTCCAATATCAGCCCTAACTTTTCCACATAATCACACAACCAACAACCTTAAAAGGATAGAACTAACCCGCCTGAATACTCAAATATTAAAGGACAACATGCATGATCTCTAATAAGGCCAAGGAATGGCCCAAATAAACCTCAACCCCATAACATAGGTCAGAGGCATAACCTCCAGAACCTGAATAGTCTACTCTAGATGATCATCAATCAATGGGAGAAAGAGTCACGCTAAGCTCAACTCAAATATCTTTCTCCCACTGAGTAGACTTCTATAAACCCATTGCAAGCTGAGACCCAACTACTAAGTATCCCTCAAAGATAAATCTGTGTCAACCTCTCTAGTCTAAATAGAAAATTTAACCGGTAGGTAGTGAGTTGCCTAGTCAACCTTTCAACAAGGCCCTAAACAAGATCAAATCCCCACAACATACGTCATAAGCTAATCACAAGATCTAGAGCCAATGTCATACTCCGTAACTTAGCATATAACTACTGATTTCACGAAGACAAAAGATGTGATATCGTCAGTAAGCATTATAATTAATGAGCCAAATCAAGAATGACCACATGATCTATCAACACATACATGCTATGAGATATAGGCCAAATAAAATATAGAACCAAGTCTCACGGTGGTTGAGAATAGTCCTAATGGTAGTATTGGACATTCCCGCTTCTTGGATCCTTGCTAATGGTTGCCAGTTCTCAAGAAACTCAAAAGTATCAAATGTACCCAAGAGTTGGTTGGATAATTCATTAATACACAATCCTGAATGCTTATACTCAATAACAACATCCCTCAGTTGCCGACTGGTAAGACACATGAACATGACCCCATCTTTTTGTTAAACCCAATAGAAATATCCCACGACTCAACTAAAACCATCTTGTATGACATAGCAGAATAAACAATATACCTGACTTAATATCAACCTTGAAATCAAGATCACGATCGGGAAACATTCCAAATGAACTAGGAGAATAACATCAATAACTCTTCAACCATAAGGACAACCTAGGGTGAAGAAACGTTAATGCTAGCATTACAAATATACGTAAGAAAGAATAACCCTTCCTTCACTACAACCCTCTAGATAATAGACGATCTATTACCTCACAACCTGAAGGGTGCCAAACAAACTCTAAGCATCAATGTAAATCAAGAAATGCTACCTACGACCACAAAAAAAGAAGATACTAACCTGATTATGCTAGACTAGTCATCTACACTCAAGGATCAACTAAATAAGGTAGTATCAAATACAGTTCCAATGCCATAAAAGAAAAACAATTGGTCCAATTCAAACAAAATCATGCTGAAAACCACAAAGTCTAAGATAATGAAATTTTACACATGTGCTACACCCTAAGAAAGTCACAACACCGGATGACTAGCTCAATCTACTACTAAAAGAAAACACATATGGGAGGTAGTTATACACGTATAGGCACAGATAGAAAGCTTAAAATAATAACAAAAAGAAATATCAAAGTAAGTAGGCACGCATGGGTATAAAAATCCCAAATAACAACCTAGAGTGTAAAGGAAAACAAATCAAAATCGCACCTATAAATGCTACATCTAAAGTCTCAGGCCCTGGCCTTCTCGAAGGAGTATGTAACCAATCACAGCCATCCTAAAACTATGCATCCACACAACCACTAACACTAACTAGTTGTGACTCATATCTAAAACTCTGAGGACCTACCCTAACACCTTGGGCACCACCTCCGACTAGTGGTGTCTCAATACGCTAAGGCTAATTTGGCTATGTTGACGGCTTAATAATCCCATACAAAGGATACTTTTTAGAGAAATAACCGATATACACATAATCATAACAATCCCAAAAGCACTAATCAGTTCTAATCTATTAAGAAATTTGTGCTGACCCTAACTAGCCACCTCGACCTAGAGACCAAAATCTAGAACACGTGATACCTATCTAGAGCTCTATCCACTGTGATGAACGTGACATGTCAAGGCCCCAATTGTTATATGAGACACTAACTGTATGGACCTACAAGGGATTAACAATGAAGATTTGGGGCTATCAATACTAATCTAATAGCTTGAGCCTTATGCAGTGTTAGCTAATCTAAGATCAAGGGTAAGGGTTTATATGCAAACTCATAGACATATTCGGTGACTAAGTGATATTAATCTTATCGGGGTGACTAGTCTTTTAGGTGAACCTACTTACAAATTTGACATGCAAAGCACCAGGATAGATCACTAGTACACTATGCTTATTGAGTTATGAAATCATGGGGAACACAATCCTAGTCCATTCTTACTGATTGGTACAACATAAATTGTTACTTTTCTAATTGTTACTAAAGCTTGCAAACTATTTACTAGTTACTATAAATCCTCCCTTTTGGAAATAACAGATAAATAGTTAAAAAACTATATTATCCTAGCTTCTAGCTATATTTCCAGTGGGATCATTCCCAATCTAGTTGGGAGCTATATTTAATTCAATGACCGCTTTATTATTCATTGTGAGGTGTAATTTAGGCGACATCAACACCCAATCTATGAGTAAACTTTACGCTTATAACTTAGCTCAAACAAGTTCAGCACGCAATAACTTATTCATTTAAGCATTTACAAATCATCAATAAACAAGTACAAGTATGTTCGAAGACCAATCAACAAGTTATCCAAGTTCGGAAGTAAACAAGCAACTACATTAAGTCCAAACTCTATCTAACACTCATAGTTCCCTTCACACTTTCTTTATGACCATAATGTTTATCAAGGAACTGTGTATTTGGGTAATAGCATAATGACCCTGTATTCATGTTATTATTAGTTTCATAGACACCACCTCATTAACCTCTCATTATACTATCCATCTATATTTAATTTACGTTTCAAACCTTAGTTTTATATGTCTTTTAACTGGTTATACCCTAGCACCTAACCAAGCTTTCCTTAATACTTTTATATTATGCCATCACATTTCTCTTAATGGTTAAATAATGAGAAATATGCTGCAACAGTGAAAACACAAAATTAGGAACACACACATCATTGATTTGCCCATTATATTAATTTTCTAGTTTATAGACTACATGAATACATAATCAATTCACCATAGTCCCCATACACTTTATTCACACTATATATCATGAAGAAAGTCATACAACAGATATCACACATAAAGTAATTCACATATCAATGGATTACCATAAAATGTAGGTTCTTTATATTCTACATTATTTATCCAACTGAACACCATGCGTGCAAGCATAGTCATGCTTCTCCCATTAATTAAAAATTATACATACAATTACTAATCACAGTATACTACTCATAAAATCATAACCTTCTTTGTTGCCAGGTTGCTGCCATCAGATGTTTCCACTCTTGTTCCTTGTTCATGGTCAAGAAGTTTTGACAAAGAATCCATAAGGATAAAGATATGAACACATTTCATTAGTGCTTTGCCTCTCTATTATGGTTGTTCTAGCTTGGGAATATCCTTAGGAGAGTTCTTAGGAGAAAATCCCTTTTTTTAGAATAAGTGGTGAACAAAAATAGTTTTTTATTTGCGTGTTATTGGCCCGGCAACGCTAAAGCTGGTGCCTCATCACTATAGAAAGCTCACTGCATCGGTCAAAGGACTGCTATAGAGGGCTCAAGTAGATTGGGATAACGTTTTGGCATACTATACTCTCAGTGATCATTAAGTAAAATAAATCTTAAGCCTTACTCAAATTTCAATCGACATAATTTTTTAAAACTTTATATTCCTACCACGGATGTTTTAATAATGATAGAATGAGTAGTTACAAGAGAGTGATAGGTATGTATTATATGGTGCCTTTTAGACCTGGATTGAGCAGGTTTTAGATAGATGATGTTGAGTCACTTAGTATAGTTTTAATTTCCTTTTCGTTGGGTAGATATAATTTTAGAGGTATGATGTTAGTTGATGAAGAGGAGGAGAGTAGATTATTAAGTATTAGAGGAAGTGGTTTTATGACCTAATAAGAGTAGAAGTTATGTAATGATGACTATGGAAGCAAGAAATGGTTAATTGAAGTATCTTAGAAGGAAGTCCGAGCAAGGGTTTGTATATATAGAAATAGTCTATAAGGGGGAGTTTAGCATTCATGTGTATAGTGATACCCCGACCGTTAGAGTAGACTGATTATACCCAGTTTAGAGAATACAGAATAGGATCACAAACTTAGAATGCTGGCTTATGACCTAAGGGGGAAATGATAGGGTGATGAACCAAATCAGGTCTTAAGAATCATATCACTTTGTGTTCCAGAAAAAAGTTACGATGAGATAGAAATCAATTATTACACTATTGTATTCCTTATATTTCATTCATTATGACACCCTACTCATGTCTTTCCTGTTAGCATCCTGCCCATAGATTCACGTCCATGCTCAATTCCTATAATAAGGAGCAATAGTTTCAGAATAGCAATCTCCATCTTACTTCATGAATCTATGACTTCCAACTTTATGATATACAACTCAAGATATATGCATTCTTTTTTCACAGTATGCTCAGTCCTATGAACTCATGGTACGTCCTTAATGGCTAGTGAAATCACGCTACCTCATGTTTGTTCTCATATCAAATTTCATGAATGATTCACGCTTATGATCAGTTTTCTCTAAGTCATATGAAAGTCGACCCACGATGGTGATGGACGCTCATGACATGTTTTATGCCTAGAATGCCTCTCTATTCATGCTTTACGCTTTAAGTAAACTTTGTATTTTGTCATAACCTCAAATCTCATGTCATGATGGCACCTACTAACCTACCAGTAAGTTACCCAAACCCATAGCCCGAAACATCGAGTAACAAGCTAATAAGAGGGAAAGAGACTAATATTAGGAATAAGACTCAAACATACACAAATAAAGAGAGAGAAAGAACAAGAATATAACACATACCATCAAGACCTGGTATCAGTCAGTGCAAGAGATATTAAACATAAAATGAGTACAAGGTAAATACAATATACCTAGAACCGTCTCCAAGATACAAGGTGAAGACTAGTGTAGCAAAATAGAGTAAAAAGGACCAACTCCGAGCACCAAGAGATCACTCCAGGTCTCTGATCCAAGGCAGCTCCACACGAGGCACACATCAGTAGTGAGAACTCGTAGTAGGATCTGCAAGGTGCAGAAGTATAGTATGAGTACCAAACACATGGTACTCCATAGGAGTAGGCCGGCTGAGCTTTATAGATAAATGCAAGTACAAACAACAGGTAAGGAAGGGATACACGATGTATGTAACAACAAAGAAGCCACTAACCTGCAGAGCTAGCCTGATAGTCTATCAAAGCAAGAATCATGTTAAAGAAGAATATTACTAGTAGAATTCTCAAAATGTCTAACAATAGCAAGTGAAACACAATATAATCTAATACTAAAGCTTGAAATGCTAAAAGGGAGTCCACGAGATATACCTGATCCACGAGAGAACGTTCACAACTGAATCACCACATGATATGTAGAAATGATAAACAATAACCTAACTATGCTTGCATAAGCCCAGAAGGTACAAATAATAGACATAAGTACAAACAACAATCAATAGCCTAACCAGGACACTAAAAGTCCGGAAGGCACAAAAATCAAACATACTGGCGGTAGGAAACACATATGAACTAAATAAGTTCAATGAAAACTAAGGGACACAAGTGAAGATGAGTTCCATGACTACCCATAGTGTATACATTGCCCCCGACCTTGTGGTTCGCAAGGTAGGACCCATACAAAATACCCCTCTTCAGGCACTGTGGCTGACATATTGAGGGACCTTTAGGGGACTTGGGATGTCCATAAGCACTGCCCGATCCCAGATTGAGACTTCCAAGAATACAATTGGTAAAAATCATGAATATGACATATGTCAGGAATTGAACAGAGGCTAAAATGATGCCTTTTATTTCCTTTCAAAAACCAGTATGTAGGAAAATCTCTATAAATCATGTTCCACAGTTGAAATCATTAAGTGGAAATCAGGGCAGATCGCCTCCGAAAATAGTAAGGAAAATAAGTAGTAAGGGGTAAACATCGCAAATGCCTAGACTCAAACTGGAGTATAAATAATTCAATTTAATCATAAAAGCTTTCATTCAACAGTAAGGGAGGTACAACTTCTATTTTACAAACAATTTATTAAAGGAAAATAAGACTAAATCCTTTTGGCAAATAATAGTAAAAATCAATTTTTTCCCTGAAATCGTACCACAATGCATGAACGTGCTCGGGGAATATAAGCATGCCATCACTAGTATACAAACAATAAGAGCATGGTCATACAAATACACCTAGGCAAGAAGGAACCTAAGAATACTAAAACAGAAGATTTCAAAGTATAATTCTAGTCTAAGACTTTTAAAAAAGTCCAGGAATGACAAAATGGAAGGTAATCTCAAATCTATCCTAAAAACACCTATCCTCCCATGTAATATATATAATACATGATCAAGTAGAGCAAATTCAAGAAGAAAGTGGACCATTGCCTACCTCAGAATCGAACAACAACCTTGAACCATCCACGACAGGCTCGTCCCCTCAATACAACCTTAGAAAATCAACCGTGCTATGAAATGGCAATCTACACATTAATACGAGTAAAATGATACTAATATTAGAATAATAAACTCTTGGCTAAAAATATGGTAAAAATAGGTCCATGAAACCCACAAGTAGAATTTGAAAATTGAACCCGTCACAAGGTCCCTCGGGGAACATGGATCATATTCTTAAAAGTTACGCATGATCGGGGCATAATTTTGAGTCAAAAAAAAACCCAAAATTCAAAGAAGAAAAAGACAATAAAACTCAAGGAATTAATAGAATTAGAACTGGGAACTTACAAATTTAAGTGGGAATTATGATCAAGGAGTAAGAAACAACGAGCCCTAGCCTCAATTTATGATACCACACTATTTTACCCGAGCTCAAGGTGTAAAAATGGTGTTTAGAACTAAGAAAATGAATTAAAACAGGAGGGGAAAGATATATATATACTTCTAGGGGTTCCTTCATTGTGATCACAGGACCCCACTTACAGGAACATCTCGATCGCAGTGGCCTGCCACGCAATTCCTGTGCACAAACTGTTCCAAATCCATAACCCTTCTATATTAATCACATTACCCAAGGTCCACAAACCTTCAAGCTCGCGGAGGTCTTCATCATGATAGTGATGAAAGACCATGGCCTGCACCAATTGTGTGCACCAGTAACTTTAGCTAAGTTACAAATTTTTTGAATGGGTTCTCGAGATTTGTTTGGAACCCCATGAATACAAACAATACATGTACCCTACAAGAATTGGCATTCCAGACTCAACTAAATTGATGAAATTTCCAACTGAGGTCATTTCGACAAAATATGGGCCTCACACCAACTTTTTTCTTTGTACCAAGTTCCATCCAATAGCCCAAAACGAGACCAAAGGCCTTGGGACACAAACTAAAGGTCCCCCTATCCTAAAATCAACGTACCAAAGCTAATAGAACTATCATAATTTTCATCCAAATCTGTTTACTATAATGTTTGGCCAAAGACCAATTTCTCAACTTCAAAAGTTCCAAAAAAGGGGAAATTAGCTTAAACACAAATGAACTGCCCGGGAACCGAACCAATAGTCCCGACAAGTCATAAATGACTTGCAACCATTGTGAGAAAACTCAAAATGCTGACAGTGCCAAAAAATCAAGGAAAAGACCGAGAGGGTCATTGCAATATCCACTATTACAAGGACTTTTGTCCTCAAATGTTAAGGATCAGAAAAAGCCCGAAAGCTTGGAATTATAAGGGTACTAGGCCATATCCCAACTAGGCTCCCTTGACACCTCCTGAATAGAACAATACCTTTATGGAACCTTATCTACATAAATCTTCTCGATTTCAATACGTCATCTCTCATAAGACAATTGACTCTTCCTCGAATGCCAACACCCATCCAACTACATCGAACTCGATAGAAGCGCGCAAGACTTATCCAAAATATACTAACACCACAAGACACAAGCATAACTGAGAGAACACCCAAATAGGATATATGAAATCTAACTCAAATGTTGAATCACTAACCTCAAACTCGAAGTCCAGTATCTCCCGAGCATCACAAGTTTCCTACCCACTTCAAACAACACAGAATCTCTCCATTATCACCCCTATCTTGTCCACATAATCATACAACCACCAACCTCAAAAGGATAGAACCAACCCGCCTTAATGCTTAAAAGTTAGTAGCCAACATGCATGATCTCTAGTAAGCCCAAGGATAGGCCCAAATGAACCTCGACCTCATAATATAGGTCCGAGGCATAACCTCTAAAACCTGAATAGTCCGCTCTAGATGATAATCAATCTATGGGTGAAAAAGACACACAAAGCTTAACTCAAATATATTTCTCTCACTGAGTAGACTTCTAGAAACCCATTACGAGCTGAGACACAAAGTCAAAAGTAGTAGGAACCAACACCGTGAGCAACTGAAGTATCCCTAAAAAATAAATTTGAGTCAACCTCTCTAGTCTAAAGGGAAAATTGAATTGGTAGGTAGTTAGTAGGCCTAGTCATCCTTTTAACAAGGCCCCAAATAAGATCAAATTCCCACAACATACGGCGTAAGCTAATCACAAGATCTAGAGCCAAGGTCACACTCTGTTACTTAGCATATAACCACTGATTTCACAAAGACTAATGATGTGATGTCTTCAGTAAGTATTATAATCAATGAGCCAAATTAAGACTGACCACATAATCTATCAACACATACCTGCTATGGGATATAAGCAAAATCAAAGATAGAACCAAGTCGCACGGTGGCTGAGAATAGTCTTAATGGTAGTCTTGGACATGCCCGCTTCTTGAATCCTTGCTAATGGTGGCCAAATTTAAAAAAACTCAAAAACACCCAATGTACCAAGGAGTTGGTCAAACAGTTCAATAATGCACAATACTGAATACTCATGCTCAATAACAACTTCCCTTAGTTGTCGACTGAGAAGACACAAGAACGTGAACCTATCTTTTTGTTAAACCCAACAAAAACATCCCACGACTCAACTAATACCACCTTGTATGACATAGTAGAATAAATAGAATATCCGACTCAAAATCAACCTCAAAATTAAGATCACGATCAACCGACATACCAAATGAAGTAGGAGAATAACATTAATAACTCTTCAACCATAGGGACCGCCTGGGGTAAAGTAACGTCAATACTAGCATTACAAATATACGTAAAGAAGGATAACCATTCGTTCACTATAACCTTCTAGAAAACCAATGATCCATTACCTTACAAACTAAAGGTTGCCAAGCAAACTCTACGTATTAATGTAAATCGAGCAACGCTACCCATGACCGCAAGAAAAGAAGATACTAACCTAATTATGCTAGACTAGTCATCTACATACAAGGATCAACTAAATAAGGTAGTATCAAATAGAATACCAATGCCATGAAAGAAAAGCAAATGGTCCAATTCAAACAAAATTATGCCAAAAATGACCAAGTCTAAGATAATGAAATTTTACACATGTGCTACACCCTAAGAAAGTCACAACAGTGGATGAATCACTCAATCCACTATTAAAGGAAAACACATATGGGAGGTAGTTATACATGCATAGGCATAGATAAAGAGCTCAAAATAATAACATAAAGAAATATCAAAGTAAGTAGGCACACATGGGTATGTAAACCCTCAATAAAACAACATAGAGAATAAAGGAAAACAAATTGAAATCGTACTTATAAATGCCACATCTAAATCCTTGGGCCTTGGCCTACTTGAAGGAGTACAACCAATCGCGTCCATCCTCAAACTGTGCATCCACAAAACCATTAACATTAATTGGTGGTGACTCACATCTAAAACTCTAAGGACCTGCCCTAACACCCTAGGCACCACCTACGACTGGTGGTGTATGAATTCAATGAGGCTAATTAGGGTATGCTAACGGCTCAATAATCCCATACCAGGGATGCTCTCTAGAGAAATAACTGATATACACATAATCATAACAACCCCTAAAGCACTAATCTATCCTAATCTATATAGAAATGTATGCTAACCCTGACCGGCTACCTCAGCCTGGAGAGCCAAATCTAAAATATGTGATGCTTGTCTAGAGCTCTATCCACTGTGATAACCGTGACATGCCTGACCCCCATCTGTGATATGAGACACTAATTATGTGAACCTACTGGGCTGAGGGTAACTGTGACCTCGGCTGGGAAGGATCTCCACCACGGGATAAAATACTATTGAAATTGAGCTGATGGCAAGGCCTTTTACCACCACGCCTATAGGTCTTAAAAAGTGCCCACTCTATAGTTTTTGCCTGATTAACAACCTAAAGAAAAATATACCCATCAGCTACTAAAGGCTTTGACGCCTAGTATAGTTGTAATATTAATCCTCTAACAATTATCTGCACTCTCTCAGGCTTTATAGTAAGAATCATAAAAGTATGTTTGGCGTACACAAGAAACCTGATCGCATACTTTTAAACTAACGTAGAACCCTACTAAATACCTGTGAACCCATCTCTAGGCTGGAAACCACTTAAA
Organism: Capsicum rhomboideum; assembly: GCA_031232105.1. Classification (NCBI taxonomy): domain Eukaryota; kingdom Viridiplantae; phylum Streptophyta; class Magnoliopsida; order Solanales; family Solanaceae; genus Capsicum; species Capsicum rhomboideum. The sequence goes on from CP124714.1 coordinate 72,128,409, forward strand.
GTACCAAGCTCTTCCCCTACCTGACGTATTCTCAAAAAGGCTCAAAATTCCAGCCATGGTATCATAAATAACTGGCACGATCACAAATACTACCAAAGCTTGGACTTGCCTGCAACACCCTAAAAATCCAAGCTAAGATTAGAACCATGCTCCAAGTACATGTAAAATCAAATATCATATTTTGGTAGTATGAGAAGTTATTTAGACATGTATTAAGGGCACAAGTAACTCCTAGCTCATAGCCAAGTTAAAATCCTCCTTACCGATTGTTTTCTTTTGAAGAATCTTGCTATAGTCAACTTCAAACGAGCATAACTCCTAGATTATAGGGTATTTTAGAGCACAAGACAAACCAAGTGATACATATTTGAATTATCTTTCTAAACCATCCAGATTCTCCTTAATCCTACATCAGAGCTAAGAGTTATGGCTATTTTAGTGAAGCAGTGTCCAACAATGAGAACCTACGAGCATAGGTACGACTGTGGTTACATTGTACGACTGTACAATGGTCTCGTCTACATGAAACAGCCCCGAAAACCTGAAAGTTGACAAGTATACTTTCTAACCAAGACATGAAACCACGACCGTGGTTAGAAACCACGATCATAAGTACGATCTTGACTTCTAAAGTTGATTCGATTGGAACCTACGACCTAAGAACAAAGGCATGATCGTTAGTGGGTCCCACGATCATACCATGGTTTATCTGATTATGTTTAGAGAACCTCCAGTTCAGCCTCCCAACCACGAGCATTACCCATAATTGTAGTTGGGGCCCACAATCATGGGATGGCTTGTACAATGCATTTTGTAGCTTTTTCAGTTACAAATATAAAAGGGCACATCAGTATTTTCCCACTCTTTTAACATCAAAACTACGTTGTTAAATCTATTTAAAGGATAATTATTAAGGTTAAAATTACCCTAGGCCCTCATTACAGAGAAAAATAATTGTCACTTTGCTTTAACACAAAGGAAGAGAAAATTTTCTTTCCCCAAGGTAGAGTTAGGGTTTTACAACTTCAAGCTTCCAATTTCAAGGATTTCTTTAGGGTTTTCATCTTTAGGTATGTAGAATTTCACCAATGGGTCTCCTTTCACCCATTGATTCCCAAAGTTAAATTCAATAGGTCTCCTTCAGGGTTCATGAATGTTGTGAATTTATTTCTATTCCAATTTCTTGATCTCATTGAGTTATATGCCTATCTTTTAATATGAATTTTAGTACCATTACAGAATCAAAGTAATAAACCCTAATTATATTGTGAAATCCATAATTTTTGGACTTGAGTTATTATATTCCTATCAGTTAGGTAGAGACCTTTAGTAGAAGTCCTTAAGTCCCAAAACTACGACGCCACCATAGATTCTATAAGGTCGCCCATTAGACTAGGATTGATACCTTAGTCCTTTAAGACATTGATTTAGTGGATCCACGTCAGTCAGTGCTCATACCCTTGGTAAATTTTTGAACACCCTTCCAGCTGGGGTTATAGGTTGGACCTTGGTTAGCTCAGATTTGGGTATGTTGATTATAAGTAGCTCCCACAGTCCACAGTTCATAGTTCAGATTCAGATACTTGCATGACCTTTTATTCAGTTGTTCAGCTTATCCTATAGTATATGTTTATTACTTGGTCTTGCATCAGTTTACCATGTCACATGCATCATGTTTAGCTTATATCAGTTATTTCACATCTCATATACTCAATAAATTTAAAGAACTGATCGCATACTTTCCTTTTTGCTATATTGTCTTATAATATAGGTTCTGACATTCATCATCCAGATCGTGCTTAGTACGATTCCATATCATATCAACAATAGTGTTTGGTGAGCCCTCATCATTCGAGGTCTAGTTATTAGTAATTCATTTTATCTTATTTCAGATTCAGATAGTTAGAGTTAGTTTAAGGCTTGTCCCAACAACTCATATGATCTAGAGGCTTTCAGACAAACAGTTAGATTTTTTAGCATGTTGATTATGTCAGACAGTGTTAGTTTTTACATTCAGTATTATTTCAACTTTTATTATAATTATTTCCTTTTAGTTCATCTTTTGCTCAGTATTTATCAGTTTACCTTATTATTATTAGTGTCATGCCAGACCATGGGTTAGATTGGGGTCACTTGTGACTCTAAGCACCGTGTAACGACTAGGGGGCAGTCTTGGATCGTGACAATGCCCCAGACCCTCTAAGTGATGTTCTAAATCATCAATCTCAAGTTCCATCTCTAGTAACAACTCCCTAATCTGACCTTAGCTGAGACTCTGACCATAGGTGCATAAGTCTCCTCTTTTCCATCCAATGATTTTGTACCGATCTGAGGAGTATGGAGCCAAAGAAAAATTTCAAAGTTGATAGAGATAGGGACGAACGTCAGGGAATCAAGAATGGAATTTCCTAAGAATAACTCATAACATCTCAAAGATAGGATACAGACGTCATCATACCAATCCACGGGACTCTACTAGACATTTCTTTATTGTACGAACAACATCGGTGGACCTAGGACTCTAATACCAAACTATCACGACTAAAAATCTTAGGTCATGATGGGAGAGAAAGACATTAATATAAGAAATAAGACTCAAACATACAAAAATAAAGGGAGAGAAAGAAATAAAATATATCAAATACCTCCAAGGCCTGGTATCAGTCGGTGCAAGAGATACTAAATATAACATAAGTACTTGGTAAATACAATATACAAATAATTATCTCCAAGATACAGGGTAAAGACCAGTCCAGCAAAATAAAGGGACAAGGAATAAATCCAAATGCTAAGAGCTCACTCCAGGTATCCTATCCAAGGTAGATCTGCATGAGGCATACATCAGAGGTGAGAACTCATACTAGGATTTGTAAGGTGCAAAAGTGTAGTATGAGTACCAAACACATGGTACTCAGTAGATATAGGCCAATTGGGCTTTGAACATAAATTCAAGTGAAAATAACACGTATGGAAGGGATACACAATATAAGTAACAAGGAATGAGTCACTTACGTGTAGAAGCTAGCCTAAACTAGGGCTTTAGAAAATATAATTAGTAATAATCATGAATATGATCGATGCCCAGAATCTGATCGGGAATAAAATGATGCATTTTCTTTCCCTTCTAAAACAAATATATCGGAAAAATCTCTACAAATCAGGTTCTACAGTCGAAATCAGTAAGTGGAAATCAGGGCAGATCACATCCAAAAAAATAGTAAGGAAAATCAGTAGTATGGTGTAAACACCAAAAGTGCCCGAACTTGAACCAAAATGTAATGAAATTTAATCATAAAAATCTTCATTCAACAGTAAGAATGGTATGACTTCCATTTTGAAAATAGTTTATAAGAGGAAAATGAGACTAAATCCCTTTATGGAAAATAATAGTGAAAATTAATATTTTTCCCTGGAATCATTCCATAATGCATGAACCTGCTAGGGGAATATATGCATGTCGTCACTAGTATACAAACAGTAAGAGTGTGATCATATAATACACCTAGGTAGGTAGCACAAACTTTCAAGGATAGGTACACTAACGTAGAAACCCAACTTGCTCGCATCCAAGGTCTCGAGCCCTCAACGTACCAAAAAATATATAGATAAATAATATATATAGATTAATGAGAGTAAATAAGGTAAAACATGATATAAGATTTTCGACCAAGGAAATCCAATCCTATCACAAGATACTACACCAAACCTACAGTAAGGATCATAAATCCCATCCTAAAGTCATAGCAGGTAACCAAGGATGTTTTACCTAATCTTATATGTAGACAAAATATGATGAATAAACAAGCCAATAGGTAATACTAAGACGACCACTCGATACTGAAGACGTCTAAGGTTCACGTGTTATGAAAAGGATACTATACTAGAGTAATTACTTTATGTAATGGCTATGCTAACTATAATCCCATGAGGAAACTAATCTAAGGCAAGAGACTACCCGAACCTAATCTAGTCATACTATGACATGCCAAGATTGGAGAAAATACTAATAAAACAGAAGATTTTTTAGCATAATTCTAGCATAAGGCTTCTAATGAAGGCAAGGAATGGTGAAATGGAAGATAATCTCAAATCTATCATAAAAACCCCTATCCCCAAATGCAATTTATACAATACACAATCTCTTAGAGCAAAGTCGAGAAGAAAGTACACTGTATCCTACCTCAGAGCCAAACAACATATTCGAACTACCTACGAGATGCTCATTCCGTCAATACTACCTTAAAAAATATGCCATGTTATCAAGAATGCAATCTACGTGTCAATATGAGTGAAATGGTACCCATATTACATTGATAAACTCTGCTTTAAAAATTTGGTAAAAAATAAGCCTGTGAGACTCGCGAGTGAACAAGAATCATGTGCTAGAAAATTGCGCTTGTGTGGTACAATTTTGAGTCCAAAACAGCCCTAAAACCAAGGTAGAAAAAGTGAATTAAAGCTCAAGGAACTAATGGAATTAGGATTAGGAACTTATGAATTTAAGAGGGAATTATAATCATAGAGTAAGCAATAACGAGCCCAAACCTCAATTTATGATCCCATAATATTTTACTTGATCTCAAGGTGTAATAACGGTGTTTAAGATTGAGAAAATAAATTAAAAACTAAGGGAAAAGTTGTACATACTGCCAAGGGTTCCTTCATTGTGATCGAAAGACCCCTAATCGCGATTGTGTAACCCCACTAAGAGTACCATCACAATTGCGGTTGCTAGCCATGCAATCACTAAGAATAAGCTGGCTCAATTCCACTACCCAACTTCATTATGATTGCGATTCCCAACCTCACTATAGTGATGACCAAGGTCTATAATACTTTGCGATCTTGAAGATATTCATCACGATCCAGGGCCTGCACCAGGTGTGTGCACTAATAACTTTAGTTAAGTTTCAAATTCTCCAAACGGATCCTTAAGATTCTTTAGAACCCCATGAATACAAATGAGACATGCTACTCAACCATAAACGACATTCCAAACTCAATGGAATCAATGAAATTCTTAATTAAGGTCATTTTGACAAAATATATACCCACACCCAATGTTCCATTTTTACCAAGTTCCAACCAATAGCCTAGAAGCCTTGGGACTCAAACAAAAGGTCCCCCTAGGCTAAAATTCACGTCGCAGAGCAAACATAGCTATTTGAATTTTCATCAGAGGCCATTAATTATAAGTTTTGGCCGAAGACCAATTTCTCAACTTCAAAAGCTCCAAAATAAGGAAATTGGTTTAAACACAAATGAACTACCTGATAACCAAACTAACAGTCCCAACAAGTCATAAATAACCTGTAGCAACTATAGGAAAACTTGAAACACTTAAAACACATAAAAATCAAGGAAATGACTTGGAAGGTCATTACATATTTGTGTATATTATATTTTGCTCTTCAAGCTCCATTTTTTTGAGTACCAATGTTCTAATAAGTATAGTCATAGATGAAGTAATATCCCTCTACTCTTATACTCTAGTCCTTTAACAATCCTTCTTATGTTACAATAAAGGTATTGATAGTTGCTGAGTGATGGTTTAGGTGAAAGGGTAGATGTTCCTTACTGTGAATATCATAGTATGCTTATTCCACCTAAGGTTTTAAGTGTAGAGGAGGATTGAGGTAAGGATTTATCATTTGTAATAGTTTCATGATAATATCTGGTGTACCTCTTGGTAGTAGTCCTTAAAAATTTCAGCTTGTAGAGGTATTAGGAAGGTTGGAGGATTTTAGATGAGTTGGTTACCTAGAAGTCTATAAAGTGTTATAGTGGCAAGCTTGAATATTGTGTTGATAATATGTGGATGAATTCATTATGTACTAGTGGCTTCTTGATTGCTATTTGATATTAGTTGAATAAAGTGGTAAGAAGAAGTAGTATTCTTTAAACAAAAATCCCTACAGAGATATAGAGCATAAATCCCGTGTTTTAAATATACCCTTGAAAGGGATATAAGTTGAAGCTAGTGAAGTGTAGTATATAGAAAGAAGAGCATAGCTGAGGAGTATTTCTAAGCTTAAAAATTATCAGTCATATTTTTTAAGGCATAGTAGTTCTATTCTTACTTCATGCGCATGGTACCCATGTTTCATATCATATAGCTTCAGATAGAGTGTAACATATGCTCAAATCTCTATCGTTCCAAATCTATGAACCCATATCAGTTGACTAAGACACTTAGACCATGTTAATGTTTTGTATTTGGATGCGTTGCATGAATCATTCATGTGATTCTTACCAAATTTGAGAAATTTTGACAAGAATGTTTGAGGTAACAACCCCTTTTTTTGATAGTGAATTTAGAAGCTTTCATGTCGTAACTTGTCATCTTATAGTTCCATGTGTATGTTTTATGATCTAGATAAGTTCAAAACTTTTAGTATGAACCAGCACCAACTATGTTAGTAGGCCAGTTTCAGAAATTAGACAAATAGTAAGGGTAGTTCCATTCTTTTTCAGTCCAACATATCCTTCATTCAAGGACTAATGTTCCTACGGGGTAGATATTGTAACACCTCAAATTTTGAGCATATAATATTCAGCACATATCATAGAAAACCAAATTTAAACCTCAAAGTTCTAGGACTCCATGAATAAGTTCACGAGTCATGAAGTATTTTGATGACTTATGGAATGTTCCGTGAAGTCTATCTAAGTTCTTCAGTGAACAATGGATTGGTTTGTGAGTCGTGGAACAAGACCATGACTCGTGGAACCACTTAAAACTCCTTCAGTTTACTAACTTCAAAAGATTGCACGATTGATAGCACAGTCCATAGAATGGAACCACAAACCGTGAATCAATTATGGTACCTTTTCGAAGAATTGTCATTTTTCGATGGAAACCACTAGTGAATGAATTAATAGTGAAACTGTTCCACTGACCCATGAAACTAGTTCACTAATCATGAAACCAATCCACTGAGCTTTGAAACTAGTTCACTAATCGTGAAACCATTCCACTGACCCGTGAAACCAATTAACTATTTAATCATGGAATGATTCCACTAATCGTGAAATGGTTCCACTGATTATGCCACTAATCATTCCAATAATTGTCAGCAACATTCTATAAAGGGTATTTTTTATGTTTTTCTTATTTTTACCCTATCCTAATATGTTTTGACTTCCCAAAAGTAAATATATTAGATTTTAGGTTGAATCTATCATTACTCTCTCTAACCCAAAGCAATAGGAAGTATCTCAAGCAATCAAACACCTAGGGTTTCTATTCAATCAAAGTTCATCAGTGTTCCTCTATAAGTCTATGATCTTCTTCAGGGATGAAAGAATTAAGTGATGGATTCCTTTTATACTCATGCCCATGTATTTTGAAGTTATTATGAATTATGTTCAACTATAGGGTTCATGACCAACTATTAAAATTGATTTCTTTATATGTTTAACCTGATTTCTGTAAAAGAATTTCCATGATCTTATGATTTTTATGAAAATTTATAATTTATGCTTTGAAATTCATGCTTTACGATTATTTTATGAACTATGAACTCTATATTGAAATGATATATGTTTTAGATGCAAGAGTTTTTCATATGACATGAAATTGAGCATAGGCTCACAATAGTACAGTTTTACAAACATGTTGAGAAATGACTCAATCTATATTTTTCCTTTGTCATATGATATGATATAACATATTTATAATTTAGGGAGGATTATATGCCACTGAGAATGTATGGACTTCGATAATGTATGCCCCATAACTATGTTGCTACCGTAGGATTTAGCCCAAGAGGCTCAGTCTCAGATCCACATATTCATTATCCTATACTTTGGTAGGTTGGGACAACTCTTCTAGTGTAGGAGTAAGATGCTGGGAATAATAAGCTCACATGGTATTTGTTGTTCATAAGAAACTTCCCACATGTGTAAACCTTATGATATTACTAACCATACACTTATGAAATACTTTTTATGTAGATTTTAGCTATCATTATTTCCCATTTATGTATGACTCTTTACCTTTATGACTTTATTACTTAATATATGAAAGATATTTTAAATAGATTTTAGCTTTTATGATTCTCTTAAGATTTTTCAGTTCTTAATGTTATTTTAAAGAATTTTCTCATGATTCACACTTTCGACTTTACACTTGTTTTAAGATACTCATCATTTGATATTTTACTCAGATTATCAACTGTTTAAGATATTTCAAGTGATTTCATCAAGACTCATGGTTAAGCCATTTTAACACCTTTTGAAGTTATTCCATATTTGTTATTATGATCAGCTCTTTAATTTCATCATGTGTATATATGTATATGTGTAAATATCTTGTGTACCAATACATTCAATTTTATTGACTGTGTTTTTAACTATATCTATTCATGATGTAGTTCCAAGTACTCGAGTTTATGGTTTGCCACTAGACATTCGGTAACACCTGATATTCAGCGGATTGGTAAGCTCTCTTATCATCCAGGAGACACAGAGTTAATTTCTAATTGTTACTTAGTTCATTTTAGACGTTGTTCTAGTTAATGAATATGGGACCTTTTCCAGGTTGACTATTCATGTTTAGTTTTGAGTCTTCATTAGGGAAAATTATTATGCAGTAACTGACAGTCTTTGCTTTATTTTTGGTTAAGTCTTAGTAAAAATTGTCTCTTTCCTATTTAGCCTAATGATATTGTTTATGTATCAGCTTCAGTTTTGTCATTTGTATCATCCTATAAATAAGGTATGTAAAGGGTCCTTTTGGACCACTAGTGACCAACTAGTTATGGCTCACAGCTGGGTGTATACTCAGTTTCTAACAAACTTGATATCAGAGCGTAGAGTTCATGTTTCCTAAGGAGTTAATGAAGCCATATTAGTAGGATTTTATTTATGGTTATGAGGGCCCTACTTCTATAAATATGGGACTATTTACGTTTAATAAAAGTTTCTCATTCTTTCATACTTTAGATCTTGTAATAGAGTTGTCCCTTGAGAAACTTATGTAGATTCATGCGTTGCTCCGATTAATCTGAGTATGCCCTATCTTTGAGGTGATATGAGCAATAAAGTTCATATTCCAATCAATGTGGTGCTTATCGTTCTAGATCCAACACTCATAAAGTTTAGAGTTTGCACAAGGTTTTGAGAGTAGTCTATTAGTGCGTTCAAGTATATTAATTAGAAAGCTTGCACCCTAATTTGTATGAATCCTGTTGTTGAGCCAAAATATGATGTATATTCAGATTATGGTCTAATCGTTGGTGCAGATGACACCCTAAGGGGGGAGTATGTATCTGAGTGCTTGGGTAGTATTGTTGCTCGAAAGATAGTGTAACTTGGGGTTTTATGAGCCATAAGTAGCAGAATTTCCATATAGTTAGAAGTGTGAATCTAGAAGTATAGTAGCCTAAAGAGTGGGGATAGTGATTGTCCGAAGTAATTAGATAGAGTCATGTACCTATTAAGTTTGTAATAAGGTGATGAACTTAAGTATAAGGAGTTGTGTAGACTTCAAGGTAGTATATCAAGAAAAAGTTACTGATTAGGATGGCTTAGAGTTTTGCATTACATTAGTAAACATTAAGTCTAGGGTATGAACCCAATTTTAAAAAAATGAGATGTACAATGAGATAGTTAGGAAGAGTAGTAATGTTTAGAACAAAAATGTGCTTGCAAACTAAAGTTGTTGAATCTAAATGCACACACAAGAGTACGCAATCGTACAATTAATACAGTGGCTCTTGCAAGGCGTATGTCGAACCCACAAGAACTTCTGACTAAGCACAATATCCAATTCAAGTAATATCAAGGAATTAAACAAGTGCGATTGAAACCAATAAATAGTGGTTTTTTATTAATTCTATAAATAATAAAAATAAAAGCAATGAAGAAATTAATTGGGTTGTAATCACAAATAAGGAAGGTTCATGGGTTATGGCATGATTCATAATCATTTATATCAATACTTTCTCTTCGGTTAAGTTGTCTACCTTGGTTGTTGATTTATAGGGTTAATAGCATGACTATGGTCTTTCGAACTTCAAGTTTTTTGTATAAATTGACCTTTCAACTATATTCATTGAGTGGTGATGCAATAACCCAATCAAGGTTTTATATGATTTCTTCTCATTTTTAAAACAAATGAGGTTTATTTTACATATTCCTATCCTTAACACAAATCTAGTCCTTAATTGTTAAAAACAAGATCTCATCCTTCATATTCTTCATTCTATCTTAGTGTTTCTCTTTTTGGATTCACACAAAAATTATATATTTATTTTAATGGTCACGAATCATTAAAATAGTAAGGAGAGAGAACAACCAAATTGATAAACAAACTTAAACCAAATCAAAAAGATGTCATACAATCATATTTCTAGCGTAAAACCTTGAACAAGTATTTTTAGCCACTCATATTCTAAAAAAAATGTACCAATTCAACGCGGTTTATACAAAAATTAAATAATGAAAAATAAGGAATAAGAATCCTAGTTATAACCCTCATTGATTATTTACTTGACCCCAAGTCCTGATGATGTCTTTAAGAATTAACTAAGTGCACTATATTTAGTAGTGTGGGAGAGTATTGACTGAGTCGACATGGCAACATGCCACTCTAGAAAAGTGGAGGAGCAGCAGCGTGCCACACACACATGAGCTTTATTTTGGCAGCGTGCCATGGAGGCTAACGTGCCTTTGGGGTAGAATGACATGGGGCTAATGCTCCCCCTCACTATTTTGGATTCCTACACATTCAGTCATTTCATTCTTGCTCCGTGGCACATACTTGAATGCACCAAATCACCTCTGTGGCACGGATTTGACTTTAAAACAACATTTTTGGCTAATCTAATGTCCCATTATCTGGCTTGTAACCTTCATCTTCATTTTTAGCTTAATTCAAATGCAATTCCAACCTACAAATAGCCTAATCATGTTGGTTAGTTTTTGAACACTATTAAATCAAAACATATGAGAATAAATTCGAAATTATTCTAAAACAAAGATGAAATATGGGTAGAAAATGGTACTTCGACGTACAAATGCGCCCAATTTCACCATCATAAACTTAAAACCTTGTCCGTCCTCAAAAAATTTTACTATCCCAAGCTACGAATAAGGCTCCAACATTACTAATTGGAGCAAGAACGCTCAAGCTTAAACTACATAGACTATAATAGATGGTAAGTTTTTATTAAGCATGCTTCATTTAAAGCATTTAAACTCATGAGAAACTAATTTAAGACATCCTAGCCTCAAGAACCGACTCTACAAGCTGAATTGACATGGCAATGTGCCACTCCATTGAAGTGGAGGAGCTGCAGCGTGGCACACACACATGAGCTCTATTTTAGCAGTGTTCCATCTAGGCTAATGAGCCTTTGGGGTAGAATGCCATGGGGCTAATGCGCTACCCTCTTACTGTTTTGGTTTTCTTCATATTCAGTCTTTGCATTCTTGCTCTTTGTGACAAACTTTAATGCATCAAATCAACTCTGTGGCACGGATTTGACTTCAGAACATCATTTTTGGAACATTTAATGTCCCATGATCTGACATGTAACCTTCATCTCATGTTTAGATCAATCCAAATGCAATTCCAACCTACAAATATCCTAATCATGTTCGTTAATTTTTGGACAGTATTAAATCAAAACATATGAGAATATATTTAAAATTATTCTTAAACTAAACTCAAATATGGGTAGAAAATGGTGCTTGGACGTATAAATTTGCCCAATATCACCACCCCAAACATTAAACCTTGTTCGTCCTCAAATAATTATATTATCCCAAGTTACAAGTGAGGCTCCAACATTACCAATTGAAGCAAGAACGCTCAAGCTACGACTATAAATACTACAGTAGATGGTACGTTTTTATTAAGCATGCTTCATTCAACACATTTAATTACATGAGCAACTACTTTAAGACTTCTAGCCTCAAGAACCGACTCTACAAGTTGAATCGACATGAAAATGTGCCATTCCAGTAAAGTGGAGGAGCAGCAATGTGTCATACACACATGTGCTCTATTTTGGCAGTGTGCTATGGAGGCTAATGTGCCTTTGGGGTAGAATGCCATTGGTTTAATACGTCGCCTCACTATTTTAGCTTCCTTCATTCAGTCTTTGCATTCTTGCTCTGTGGTACACACTTGAATGCACCAAATCACCTCCATGGCATGAGTTTGACTTCAAAACATCATTTTTGGCTCATATAATGTCCCATGATCTGGCATGTACCCTTCATATTCAAGTTTAGATCTATCCAAATGGAATTCCAACCAATAAATATCCTAATCATGTTCGTTAGTTTTTGGACACGATCAAATCAAAACATATGAGAATATATTCAAAATTATTCTAAAACTAAACTCAAATATGGGTAGAAAATGGTACTTGGATGTACAAATATACCCAATATCACCACCCCAAACTTAAAACCTTATTCGTCCTCAAATAACTCTACTATCCTAAGCTACGAATGAGGCTCCAACATTACCAACTAAAGCAAGAACGCTCAAACTAAGACTACAACGACTACAATAGATGGTAAGTTTTGATTAAGAATGCTTCATTCAACATATTTAAACTCATGAGCAACTACTTCAAGACCTCCTAGCCTCAAAAACTGATTGTACCAAATTAGCAAACTCATGCAAGTCATCCAATCAAGAGATCAAATACATCACCTATCTTTCATCAACCATGAGTCACGACCCAATTTCTCAGGTCATGATGGAACCTACTTTAACCCACCAGTAGGTAAGCCAAGCTATAGCCCAGAATGTCAAGTAATGGCCTAACAGGAGATATACAACAATAATATAAATACAAGTTAAGAAATATATATATATACACATAGTATATTGTATAGGAGAGGGAGAGGACAAAATGAATAAATATCATCAGCTGACTAAGCTTAAATATATTAAAAGCAAAAATATAGAGTGAGTGTGTAAGCTAAGTCAATAGTAATATGGGAAAAATGTAAATATCTTTTGTACTAACAAGTATAGTAACATAAATAAATAACTCAAAAGTAAAAAAAAAGAGCTAACTATAACCTAACTGAGCCCCCATAAGCCTTAAAGGCACACACAAGAAGACAATTAACCTTACCAAGCCCCCATACACTGATGGGTGCAGACAAGAAATAACTAAAATAACAAGAATAAGTAACCCGTAGCTGAACCGATCTCAAGTGACCTTCTGATCCCAAATCCATGATAAATATATCTACATACGCATCGGGCTTGAACCGGCACAAATGGGTAGTAAAGAGTGGCCAGGCGTTTGGGTCGAATTAGAAATAGTAGGTAATAATGAGAGGCCACATAAATAAAGTGCAACAGAACTCAATACCACTATCAAAACTCCCAAAACAACCATAATCAACACCAGAACATCCCGATCGTATCATAAACAAATGCCAGACTTGAATTAGAACTCACAGTATCCATACCATAATGAGAAGCAAGTGATCCCATAAGTAGCCAACCTCAAACGTAAATTGATACTCAAAGCTCATATAGAGCCTATGAATAGTGATCATTACCATAACTGATGTCAATATCGTGCCAGAACTCATAGTAATAGTAGAAATAAAGTATATGCCAGACTCGAATCAGAAATGAAATACATTTACATATAAATAACTTAACTAGTTAGCGGGAGGAAAATGTAAGAGTTTCGAGCACATTTCCAAGCCATAAGGGTCATAAATACCAATCCTGGGTGGATAAGTCCACTAAAGCAAGGCAGGTCCCAAATACTAGGTCAAGAGGTGTGGTACAGGGTCAGTTACTACTCTACCCATGAAATAGGAGCTAAAACATGCCTGAAACTAAGACTAAGTCAAACTCAACACGAGGTAATAGCCTAAAGTAGTAGCCAGGAGTCTAACTGAGCCTAAAGGAAATTCATGTCAATTATGCTATATAAAAAGGGGTAGTATGGCCCACTACAGTGTTGTGATAACTAATCCTAAGGAAGAACTTAGTCGAGTCTAGTTTAAGGCTTCCCATTACTATATCCAGGTAGTAATAGCACTAATACTGGCCCTAAAGGATGATATTACACTGTACTAGGGGAGAACGGGCCCAAAATCTACCAAAATAGGGCACTAACCGACTAAATAAGGCATGAAATACTAAAATGGTACCCAAGATAAAACTACCAGTCCAAAACTAGCACAATAGTACACTAATACCATATGCAAGCTCAATCTAAAAGCATAGTAAGCCTAGCCTACTTGAAGCTGTCAACCGCTCGCCAAATTCTCTAAACCAGAACTTTCCCATTCTGAGAAGTCTCCAAGAGCTGCCACACTACTAAAACAATGATTTATGCATAGAGATGAGTAAAACAATACCCATATTATGTATAAACACTCCAGGTCAGAAATCGAACTAAAAATCCCATGTTTGGCCCACTTGCAGAATTGCAAAATTGAAACCGTCACAACATCCTACGCAACTCAAGGATCAAAAGCTACAAACGTGTAGCCAATTTAGAGCTCCAAACAGTCCCGAACTAGTCCCAACAACAATCCCAAAATAAATATCAAAACTGGAGAATTATCTGAGAAATTAAGTGAAAGCTTACAGGAATTCGAAGATATACCACAAGAACGTGCCCAAGCTAATCCCAGATTAATTATATGATTCTCCCACAATTTATGAGCTCCAAAGGTCTACAATGGTGTTTGTACTTAAAAAATTATCAGGGAAAATGATGGAGATGATATATATACTGTCAGGGGTTTCCTCATTGCGATCGCGAGGTCCCCTGGTTACGAACGAGACATCCTACTCATAAAATCATTACGATTGTGGTGGCCTAACCTCTCTGTCGCAATGAACAAGCTAGCCTAGCCCCATGACCTCCTTCATCGCGGTCACAAGCCCTCAATCCTGACAATTGTGATGACTAAGATCATGGCCTCTCATTATCGTGGGGGTTCTCATCATGGTCATGATGAAGAAACTGGGCCTGCACCAGGTGCTGATGCACTAACAATTCCACTAAGTTATAAATATTCCAACCAGACCCTCGAGATTCTTTCAGAATCCAATGAGCGCAAATGAACTATGCTACCCTACATAATTTTACATTTCAAACTCAATGGCTCCATCAAAATTTCAATCCAGGGTCATTTCAACAAAAAGTGGGTCCCATATCCAAAGGGCCATTTTAACCAAATTCCACCCAATGCCCCAAAATGAGCCTGAAAACCTTGAGACCCAGTCCAAGGGTCCTTCTAGCCTAAAATTGACATTTCGGTGTTGATGAGACTGCGAAAAATGGTATCCGAGGCTATTTACCTGAGGTTTAGTCCCGAGACCCTATTCATAACTTTAAAAGCTCCAAGATAGAGAAATGGTTCTAAAAATCAAACAAACTTCCCTGTGACTAAACTGTCAGTCCCAGAAAGTCATAAATGACCTGGGGCTACTGTGGGAAAGCTCTAAATGCAGTAAAAGAACCAAAACATAAGAAATGACCTTGAGGGTCATTATAACATCCACTACTAAAAGGACTTTTATCCGCGTAAGTAACGGATCAAGATTTACCTATAGGCTCAAACAGGTAGGGATAGTAGGTCTGCAAATCACGCTTGGTCTCCTAGGTAGACTCCTCAACTGGATGGTGTCCCAACTTAACCTTAACTATAGGGATGTCTCTGGAGTGCAATCATCCAACATCTCAGGCCAAAATAGACAGAGGCTCCTCTGCAAAAGTTAACCTATCATCCAACTGCACCGAGTCCCATAGAAGCATATGTGATTTATCCAAAATATAGCACCACAACATAGACACATGGAAAAGTAAATGGATGGATGAAAAGGCTAGAGGCAAAGCTAACTCATATGTTACCTCCCCAATTATCCGTAGGTTCTCAAATAGTCCAATCTTCCTGGGGATGAGCTTGCCCCTCCTCCAGAATCTTGTCATGCCCTTCATAGGCGATACTCGAAGGAAGACCTGGTCACTAACTCTGAATCTCAAGGCATGAAGTCTATGGTCAGCATAACTCTTCTGTCTACTCTGAGCTGCCCGTAGCCCATCCTGAATAACAAAAACTTAGTCTAAAGACTTATGAAGCAAATCCATACCACGGGGTCTAACATCATGAGTCTCAAACCAACCAACTAGAGACCGACAGTGCCTATCATACAATGCCTCAAATGGTGCTATCTGAATACTCAAATGGTAGTTGTTATTATATGCAAACTCTGCCAAAGCTAAAGACTGATACTACTGACTCCAAAAAACCAACAAACAAGCGTAGAGCATATCCTTCAGAACCTGAATAGTCCACTCTGACTGCCTATCTGTCTAGGGATGAAAAGTGGTGCTAAGATCAACCTGGGTACAAAACTTCTCCTGAAATGTCATCCAGAAGTAAGAAGTGAACTGAGAGCCTCGATCTGAAATAATGGACATGGGTACCCCATGAAGGCGAACCACCTTTCTAATATACATACGGGCTAATCTCTCGGCACTAAAGGAAGTCTGAATAGGGATGAAATGGGAAAATTTGGTCAATCGATCCATGATGACCCAAATATTGTCTGAACCACGAGAAGTGCAAGTCAAACAACCTACAAATTCTATAGTAACCCTCTCGTATTTAAACTCGAGAATGGGTAGCCTCTGAAGCAATCCACCAGGTCTCTGATGCTTGACCTTTAGATGCTGACAACATTGGCACCGAGACATAAACTCTGCTATATCTTTTTGTATACCACTCCACCAGTAATACTGCCTTAAATCCCTATACATCTTAGCTATCCTGGGGTGAATAGTATACCTGGAGCTATGAGCCTCATAAAGAATCAACTATATCAAATCTCAAACCCTCAAAACACAAATATGACCATCAAATCTTAGAACACTTTTTGTATCTAAGGTAGCCTTCTCGACTCACCTCTCAATACCTGTCCTACAATGTTACGAAGCCTACGATTCTCAAACTAACCAAATCTGCACCAACATGGTAGATCTGGCCTCAACACTAGCAAGAATCCTACTTGGGTCAGAAATATCAGGACGAGCCATAAAGTTAGATAAGGACTTGATGTCCAAAGCTAACGACAAACTAAAATAAAGGCCAAGCTACCCATACTCACTGCTTTTCTGCTCAAGGCATCCACTACCACATTCGCCTTACTCGAAAGGTATAAAATAGAGATATCATAGTCCTTTAGCATCACAATCCATCTATGTTGCCTCGATATAAACTCCCTTCAGGGAATAATTTACTGAATACTATGTTGGTCAGTGAAGAGCTAGCAACTAACACAATACAAGCAATGCCTCCAAATCTTAAGTGCAAAAACTACCGCAACTAATTCAAAATCATGAGTGGGGTAGTTGCGCTCAAGCACCTTCATATGCCTCAATGAATATGCAATAACATGGCTCTACAACATTAGAACTGTAACACCCCGTACTTACCAAACCTTACTTGACAAAGTTGAACAATGTTTACTTAAGTGTCGAGAGCCAAAAGTATGTATTATGTAATGTTGGTGATGAGATAATTGATATTGGTCCTAGTACAAGGGATTAGACCCTCGTGGGAGGTTTAACACCCCGTATGTTGTCGAACCTATACGACTACATGTACATGTATGGAATTAATTAAACATGAGAGATTTGAGAAATTATGTAATTATTTGTTGGGGCTTATATGAGTATTGAGCTATTGGGAAAAATGAGGCCCAAGGATAATACGAAAGACTTGGCCCAATGGGGCAAAACATGATCATAAGAAAGACTTGGCCCAATGGGGCAAAACATGATCCAATCTTCCATTTGACTAATCAACCATGCATTTAATGCCAAGAGATGGATAAGAGTGACTTGAGGGATATATATATATATATATACATATATATATATATATATAAGGAATTATTCATTCACTTGGTGGGCTCAATTAATAATTTGTAATGAGCTAAATGAGGCCCAAAAATTAGCATGAAGACATGGTCCAAAAAGGGCATAATGACCCATTCTTGATCCATTCTTGCTTTGACCAAAGAAGACCCTCAATTATTGACTAATTGGATGGATAAGGAGGACCATGAGGCACTATATAAGGCCAAAAATAATATTTTTATTCATAAAAAAACACATGCCATTTTCTAGAATTTTCCACATTCTCTCAACACTCAAACCCTAAGCTATCTTCTACTTGAGGCAAGATCACTCCTTGGTAAGACTTGGTTAGTGTTTATTATCATGGTTTAATATATTTTATGCATGTAATATGATTTTATGCATGTAATATGGTTTATATCATTTTGGTTATGTTGGTGAAGTGTGAGAAGTTCACTATGGGTAAAATAATTTGTGTTTGCTAAATCAGAGGATGATTTTGCCTTGTAAACGTGAACATGGACTTATGGTATTAAATGAAGTGAACATGATGGAGTTAATATTTACATGTGATATGTGATTATAGCATTTCATTGTTTTGTCATGGTGTATAATGTTTGGAATTTCTATTGTGAAATTGGTTATGGTTTTGGTGACGTATTGACCGTAAAGTGTCATTTTGGTGATGATTAATTGTGTTGTGAGCCATGGATGATTTTTGGAATATAATATGATCAAAAATATGTTAAAATAAGTTTATTTATGATCATGGACCATTCATTGCATAAAAAGACCCAAAAGAGACCCTTTTTGGCCGAAACGGGCAACCGCCCTCACAGACGAAGCACCTGCGGGCGCAAGTGCCAACGCAGGTGCCTATGGATACTTCCAAATGTCACCTTCATATGAAGGTCATCCACCTGCCGGTGCAGGTGGATTAGCGGATCGGCCCAGAACTCCGAATTGCTTGTTTTTGCATCCCTTTGGCCCCCCAAAACCCCTATACCCTTCATGGATGTAATTATCAACTTGTGATGTTATTTTAATGACTTTAAAGTGTCGTATGGAGGCATGTTTGACTATGTTAAGTATGTATTATTGTTCATAAGTTGTTATGAGGAAAGTTGATAGGGTAATTGTGACAGAATGATAATGAGGAAGCATAAAGGGTAAGTGTGGTGTGAAATGCTATTGATGTATGATAACTGGGTCAATGTGTGGAATGTTATGGTATAGTTTGTACAATAATGAAGCGGATTGTATTGTAAGGAGTGACATGATGTTATATGGCAGTCATATAGCTCATTGTCGTTTTGTACACTTGTACGGTAAGAAGTTGTTAACTAGATTTCTATTATGAACTTGTGTTGTAGAGTGAAACACAAGGAAAGAGCTGGACTGTGGTGTTTATATATAGAATTGTGTACTCATACTTGGAAGTAAAGGTATGTAAGGTTACTCTTCTATATCCTTCTGCAGCATGTGGTGGTTGCATTGTCATAGTACTCATTTGATTTCGAAATGCTCTAAGGTATTCCGTATTCGGTAGTTGGCTAGTGTTACTCACATCTTCCTTACTCATTGGTCAATGGTGATCATATGACTCATGCCCATTGGTTGACTCATGTTCATTGGCTAACATGTCAAATGCTCTAAGGTATTGCATCTCAGGTTGGTGAATAGTTGATATCCACATGTATCGTATTTAGTGATCATTATCCTAAGGTTCCAAAAGTTTTACAGTCCAAAGGGGTCCTATGGTATTTTAACTAAGGTAGACATATATTGTTACTCACAAGTGTCCTACTCCTAGATGAATTATGATTCACTTATCTCTTATTCATTGACTGAAGTCCCTAAGCTGTCATAATGTTGTAAATTCTAAGAGAACTGTCTCAACGAGAGTAATGAGGTAAAGAGGGCTTGTTTAGTTTGAATAGCATTATTTCAATCACGTCATGATCCAAAGTTCTAATCAAGTTATACACATGTCTCTTATACATTGACTATTGTTCCAATGGTTCCAAGATGTTGTGTTCAAATAATGTTATGGCAAGTGAATATAACAATCTCTCACAAGTAAATGTACCAATCTCTCAAAGGTAACAAAAGAAGTAATGTGCAAGTTACTGTATCTATCCCTCACAAGTAAAGATACCAATCTTACAATAGTAAAGATGTGGAGTAAAGTATATTTGTGTTTCAAGTTTCAAGAATGTTTCTATCATTAAGGTGCCACTCATAGTATGAAAGCAAGAGAAATGAAGTAAAGAATAATGAAAGAAAAGGAAGCAATGTTATGTTATATTAACCCTACCCATGGAGTAGATATATGTTATTAACCCACCATAGAGTGGATGTATGTTGACCTACCCATGGAGAAGATGTACGTTATTGCCCACCCAAGAGTGGATGTATTTTATTGCCCACCAAAGAGTGGATATATGTCATTGCCCACCAAATAGTGGAAGAGTGGATGTATGTTATTGCCCACCAAAGAGTGGATGTATGTCATTGCCCACCAAAGAGTGGATGTATGTTATTACCCACCATAGAGTGGATGTATGTTAACCCACCGAAAGAGTGGATGTATGTTGAATGACTAATAATAATGATAGTGAGCGTTAGTCAAAGGAAGAATCCATTGAACAAAGGTATCATATGAAAGATATTATATGAATGATAAGGCTATGATTGAGTGATCAAAAATAGTAATAATAATAAAAGAAAGGTACATGGTTTCACATATGGAGTTTTCTCTTATAATTATTTCCATTGAAGTTCTTATGTATTGATGAAATTTTCTTATGGCCTTACATACTCAGTACATTCTTCGTACTTACCCCTCCGGGGGACTTACTTTACATGTTGCAGGTGCAGCCACTAGTAGACCTCCACAGTAGGTTCACAGTATTTGCAGACTTTTGGTAAGCCCCAGTTGCTTCGGGACTTTCTGAGTCACAGTTGTACAGTGTTTGATGTTGTAAATGTTGTATAAAGCAGGGAATTGTCCCGACTTTTAAATGGTCTTGTAAATACATCAGTTAGAGGCTTTTGTAGACGTATGTGGGTATGTAAATGTAAGAGATGAATGTCCATTTTGACATAATGGCCCTAACGGCCAAGTTCCGTAAACGTGTATATGAATATAACATATGTTTCCATGTCCATGACTTCCGTATAGTTGCATGATGAATAATAATAAGATTCATACGAGGGTATGCATACGAAGGTACATGAGCAAAGATTGGTTCTCTCAGGCCATATCGGCTTCGGGTGCCAATCACGCCTCGTTGGGATTCGGGGTGTGACAAGAACACACCCCAAACCAACTCTAAAAGCATCACAGTAAACGATAAACCCCTTGCCCTCAACTAGAAGAGTCTGAATATGAGCTGAAGTGAGCAAGTCCTTGAGCTTAAGAAAGCTCACCTTATAACTCACGGACCACTAAAATGGAACCTTCTTCCTAGTCAATTTGGTCATAAGGACTGCAATAGAAGCAAATCTCTCGGCAAACCGCCTATAGTAGCCCGCTAACCCAATGAAACTATGAACCTCAGTATAAGACGTAGGCCTATCCCAATCACGAATAGCCTTAAAATTCACTGGGGCGACCATAATACCATCCTTAGATACCACATGCCCCAAAAAAGCTACAGAGTCAAGCCAGAACACGCACTTGCAAAATTTTGCACAAAGCCTATGATCTATCAAAGTATGGAGCACAGTCATCAAATACTACTCTTTCTCCTCCCTACTCCTCGAATATAAAAATATGTCATCAATGAAAAATATTATGAAGGAGTCTAGATAAGGCCTAAAAATGTTATCTATCAAATCCATAAATGTTGCTGGGGCATTGGTTAACCAAAAAGGCATCACCAGGAACTGTAATGGTTGTAACGAGTCCTGAAGTCTGTCTTAGGGATGTCCTCATCCCTAATCTTCAACTGGTGGTAACCAGACCTGAAATCAATCTTAGAAATCACTACTGCATCTTGAAGCTGGTCAAACAAATCATCGATACGAGGCATAGGATACTTATTCTTCACTATCATCTTATTCAGCTACCTCTAGTCGATACATATATGCATAGAACCATCTTTCTTTTTTACAAATAAAACTAGAGCACTCTAAGGTGATACACTCAGTCTGATAAAGTCCTTACCTAAAATATCTTGAAGCTAAATATTTAGCTCCTTTTGCTCGACAGGAGCCATAAAAGTAGGTTGGGTGTCCAACTCAAGTTTAATAACAAACTCTATACCATAATTAGGAGGAAGGCCAGTTAGGTCGTTAGGAAAAACATCAGGAAAATGACAGACAATAGGAACGGAGTCAAGAGAAGGACTCACAGCACTAACATCTCAAACATAAGTAAGGAATGACACAAAATCCCTCGATACCAGTCTCCTAGCCCAAATATATGACATAATCCTTGTCAGTGCATGACTAAAAGAACCCTGACACACAACCAAGGGTATACCAGGCATGGCTAAGGTAATGTTCTTTACGAAGAAATCCAATACTACATGATAGGGGGATAACTAGTCCATGCCAAAAATCATGTCAAAATCTGCCATATCTCACACAATACGATCAATTCGAGTATAAAACTCTCAAACAGTCACCAAACATGATCTTTATACCCAATCCACTACTAAAGAATCACCCACAAGGGTAGCTACACATAATGGCATAGATAAAGACTTCAAAGACAAACCAATCGCAGTGCATAATAAGTAGAAACATACAAAAATTTGGAACTGATATAAAATAAAGCAGAAGCTGGCTGATGGTATATTAAAATCATACTTGTAAGCACAACATCTGAAGCCTTAGCCTCTGGTATACCCGGTACAACATACAAATGTCCATGTCCACTACCAGACTGCATTTCTGCCTGACCACCTGTCCTACCTGCCTGAGGAACACCTCTAGAACCCTAGGGACCACTCTTGTGACCTTGAGCACCATCGGGGGTGGCACTAATTTGATCGGCTGTGCGCTCTAAATAACAGGCTTAATCATCCCTTGATGAGGACACTTATTGTCAAAGTGGCCAACAACACCAAACTTATAACAAACACCTAACACCCTACTCTATCGAGAAGGTTTGGCTGACCCAGAATGGCTACCTCAGCCTGATGACCCTGACTAAGTGTCCCTCACTGTCTGACTACTGCTCTGACTACCCGAGTTACCATAGCTGGGCTGACCCCTATCTGAAATCTGAAGTACTGCTTGAACGGGCCTACTAGGCTGACCCTAGTGCAGAGAAGACTGATGCTGGGGGTACCTACCCTAAAATCCTCGGCCTCTAATCTATGAGCCGTTGTGGCTCCCACTGAAACTATCCTGATAACGGGGCCTCTTATTGTTGCCTTATCGGGCCTCATAATCCTTCTTCTTAATAGTGTATAAATGGTAAGCAATCTCAGTAAATGACTTTCTCAAAGTCACTAAACTCTGAGTAGCCCTGCAGAGCAGTAGTCTTAGACCTCTGACAAAATAACAAATCCTTTCATATTATATAGGTAGAATCATAGTACTATATTAGGCTAGCTCTTGAAACCTTGCCCTATACACAACCATAGTCATAGAAACCTATCTCAAAAGAGAAAACTCATTCTTGAGATGCTTACGCATGCTATGAGGCATAAACTTTCCTATGTAACAGGTGGAGATCCAACTATCTTGGAATCAAGATAACCTCTTCACCACTATCTCACTGCCCTATTAAGATGATAAGTAGTATAATCCATGCTGCAAGACTCGACCAAACCCAAATTACATAGCCTCTCCTCACAACTGGTAAGAAACTAATAAGCATCCTCTCCTAGGACCCCAACAAACTTTGATGGGGTCAATCTCAAAAATTGGCCCAACATCTTTTGTTTATCCACAGTTATAATTGGCTAGGCAGCTACCGACTACAGAACTGCCTGTGATGGAAGAACCTCTACTCTAGGAGCCGCAGCTACAGGTTCCGCCCTTAAACCAATACAACTATGGACTGCTGTCTGAGCCCTTTCTGTCGGTGGACAACCAACTAACCCAATAACTGCACCAATGCATCTCGGAGAACTGTAGAAGATATAAATTTTAGTGGGCCCTAGGCTTTCCCATAACCCACCTGCTGCTATGGCGACAGTATCTTTGATGCTATCTCTGGCTCAGGAGCAATAATATGATCTGAAGATGGCTTCCTAGCCTGATCTAAACCTCTAGGTCAACCTCTGCCCTAAACTAACATCCAACAGTAGGTTCGGGGTTCTTATCCCCGTCTGTCATGCCTCGTGTCCTAACCATATACAAAACAATGAAATAAAATATAAATTTTGAAACCAACCCAGACACAATGCATGAAAGTGAACCGAAAGATAAGATTTTCTTAAAAATGACATGTAGCCTCCCGAAGATAAGATACAGATATCCCCGTACCAATTCGTCGGACTCTACAAAATATTGGCTCTTGTACCATCAATATTGGTTAACCTGGGCTCTGATACCAAGCTGTCACAACCTAATTTCTCAGGTCATTATGGCACCTACTTTAACCCACTAGTAGGTAAGCCAAGCCATAGCCCAGGATGTCAAGTAATAGTCTAACGGGCAGAAAATAAAGAAACATGAGGGTGAAACTAATATACATCAATAATATAAGTGGAAGCAAAGTGAGATATATATATGCATAACATGATGTGCAAGAGAGGGAGAGGATAAAATGAACAAAATGGATCCCTCCTAAGACCTGGTAAGGTCTATACTAGAGCCACTACAACAAAAACAAGAGTACTAGACAGTATCAAAAATATACATATATACAGTACTTTGGGAATGCAAAAGACTGTAACTAAAATAGATAGAGGAAGATCAGCCTCGGACTCCAAAAAGCTTACTCCATCTCCGGATCATTAGCTTGGCGGCGTGAGAATAACATTAATATTGGTGGCTCATACTCGGAACCTGAACAACATATACGAATCCCCTCCACCCTTTTTTCATTACTAATGGAATATCCTTCACTATTTTACTAAAAATGGAATGAAATGATAAAAATTGTAGAAGTGTTGCAAGAACCAAAACAATGGGTACTCATTAGACATCAACGGCCGACTGAGCTCAACTATATTAAAAGCATAAATATAGAGCGAGTGTGTAATATAAGCCAACAGTAATATGGAAAAAATGTAAATGTATACTCTACTAGGAAGTATAGTAATGGAAATAAATAACTCAAAATCAAGAAAGACGAGCTAGCTATAACTTTACTGGGCCCCAATAATCCCAAAAGGCACACACAATAACACAATTAACCATACCGAGCCCCCAAAAGTTAGCGGGTACAGACAAGAAGTAACTAAAATAAGAAGCATAAGTAACCCATAACTAAGCTGATCTCAAGTAACCTTCTGATCCCAAATCCATGATAAAATATCTAGATGTGCACCGGGCTTGGTCTGACACCAATGGGTAGTAATGAGAGGTCAGATGCCGGGCTCGAACTTGAAATAGTGGGTAATAACGAGTGGCCACATGAATCGAGTGCAACAAAACTTAGTACCACTGTCAAAACTCCCAAAAAAACATAATAATCACTAAAACACCCCGAACATATCATAAATAGATGGTAGACTCAAACCAAAACTTATAGTAACCATACCGTAACTAGAAGCAAGTGATCCCATAAGTAGCCAACCTCAATCATAAATCGATAAACAAAGCTCATACGAAACCCATAAATAGTAATCATGACCATAAGTGATGTCGATATCATGCCAAAACTCATCATAATAGTACCAATAAAGCATATGCGATACTCGAATCAAAATTGAAATGCATTTATATAAACAAAATGTTTCTAGCTAGCGAGAGAAAAATTTGAGTCTCAAGAACATTTCTAAAACATAAGGATAATAAATACCAATCTCTGGCAGATAAGTCCACTAAGTCAAGATGGGTACCAAATAATAGGTCAAGAAGTGCGGTACAGGGTCAGTTACCACTCTACCCTAGAAACAAGAGCTAGAACTATCCGAAAACCAAGTATAAGTCAAACCTAACCCAAGGTAATAGACTAAAGCAGTAAACATGAGTCTAACTGAGCCTAAAGGAACTTCATGTCAATTATCCTATCTAAAAAGGGTAGTGGGGCCCACTATGGGGTCCCAATAACCAATCCTAAGGTAAAACCTAGCCGAGTCTATTCTAAGACTTACCATTCCTATATCAAGGTATTAATTGCACAAATCCTAGCCATAAAGGATGATACTTCACTATACTAGGGGAGAACAAGCTTGAAATCGTCCAAAATAGGGCCCTAACCGGCTAAATAAGGCGTAAAAAAATAAAATGGTACCCGGGATAAAACTACCTAGCCAAAACTAGAAAAATAGTACACTAATACCATACATAAGCTCAATCTAAAAGTAGGATAATCCTAGCCTACCTGGACGCTGTCGAACGCTCGCTGAATCCTCTAAATACGAGCTTTCCCCTTTCGAAATACCTCTGAGAGCATCCATGCTACCAAAACAATGATTTATGCATCAAGATGAATAAACTGATGCCCATATTTCTTCTAAATTCTCCAAGTCATAAATTGGGCTAAAAATTCCATGTGGGTCCTGCTTGCAGAATTGCAAAATTTAAACCGTCACAACATTCTATGCAGCTAAAGTATCAAAAGCCATAAAAGTGTAGCTGATTTCGAGCTCAAAACACTCCTGAACCAGTCCCAACATTAATTCCAAAATAAATAACAAAAATGTAGAATTAAACAAGAAATTATGTGAAAGCATATGGGAATTTGAAGATATACGACCCACTAGCATGCTCCTAAGCTAATCCCAACTCAATTATATGATTCTCCCACAGTTTATGATCTTCAAAGGTCTAGAATGGCGTTGGAACTTAGAAAATTATGAGGGAAAAATAAAGGAGATTGTATATATACTGCCAGGTGTTTCCTTATTGCGGTCGTAAGGTCCCCTCGTTGCGGTCGCAATATCCCACTACGGGATCATTGTGATTGCGGTGGCCTAGTCATACAATTGCGATGAATAAGCTGGCTCAGCCCCACAACATCCTTTATCATAGTCATGAGCACTCTAGCATCGCGATCACGATAACTAAGATCATAAACCCTCGCAATTACGGGGTTTCTCATCGTGGTTGTGATTAAGGAATTAGGCCAGCACCAGGTGCTGATGCACTAACAATTCCACCAAGTTGTAAATATTCTGACTGGACCCTCAGGATTCGTTCAAAATCCCAGAAGACAAACAAACTATGCTACCCTATAAAATTCTACATTTTGGACTTAACAACACTTATCAAAATTTCCATCCAAGGATTATTTCGATAAAAAGTAGGTCCCACACCCCCAAGAGACGTTTTAACCAAATTCTACCCAATAGCCTAAAATAATTTTAGAAGCCTTAGGACCTAGACCAATTGTCCCCCTAGTCTAAAATCAATGTTTTGGGGCTGATGAGACTGTTAGAAATGGCATCCAAGGACGTTTACCTAAGATTTATGTAACACCCCGTACATACCCGAACTCATGAGACTACCTTAAAATTTATAGAATAATTTAAACATAAGAGAATTGGTGAATTATGCATTAAATTGTTGGGCTTCAATAAATCTTGTGCTATTGGGCTCAATTGAGGACCAAAAAGAAATAAAAGACATGGCCCAAATGGGGCAAGTGACCCATTCTTGTGTTGACCAATCAAACATGCATTTAAGGCCCAAGGATTTGGCTAAGGATGACTTGAGGGAACATATAAGGAAAGGAAAATCAGATTTTTATTTATCAAAACACACATGCCATTGTCTAGAATATTCAAGCCATTTCTCTTTACTCACAAACCCTAAGGCATCACCCCTTTGGACAAAAATCACTCTTTTTCAAGCTTTGGTAAGTGTTTAATTTCATGGTTTAATATCTTATATTCTTAATATGGTAAATAAATCATGTTGGTTATGTTGACAAAGAGTTGGACAGTTCACTATGTGTAAAACTGCCTATTTTTGCAATCGGAAAAAGGGTTTTGCCTTATAAACATGAAAATGGACTTGTGGTATTGAAGGAAGTGAACCTGATGGATTCAATATTTACATGTGAGATGTGATTATATACTTAACTTGTTTTATCCTAGTACATAATGTTTGGATTTGTTAGTGCAAAATTGTGCATGGACTTGGTGGTGTAGTGAAGGAAAAATGTGGTTTTGGTGATGTTCATGTGTGTTGTGAAACCACGGTTGATTTTTGGCATCCAAGTGACCAAAAAAATGTAAATAAAAGCTTACTTATGGCCTTGTACCATTTATTACCAAAAAGGACCCAAAAGAAACCTTTTTTGGCCGATTTGGGCATCCGCCCCCATAGACGAAGGCACCTGCGGGCGCAGATGACAAAGAAGGTGCCCCTAGAAAGGGCCAAGGGTCACCTACGGCCGCATTTCATCCACCTGCGGGTGCATATGGCTTCGTCGGTCAGTCCAGAAACTCATTTTGTGTGTTTTTGTCTCTCTTTGATCCCCGAAGACCCCTATACCCTTTTTGGATGTAATTTTCAACTTATGATACCTTTTTAATGACTTTAAGGGGTCGTATGGAGGCATGTTAGATTATATCCATTATGTATTTTTTTTAATATTTTGTTATGAGGAGAATTGATGGAGTAATTGTGACGTAATGATAATGAGGAAACGTTAAGGGTAAACTTGGTGTGAAATGCTATTGGTTTATTATTTCTTGGTCAATGTGTGGAATGTTATGGTGTTGTTGGTATGGTAACACAGTGGATTGTATTATAAAGGGTGAAATGACATTATATGGTAGTCATATAGCTCATTGTCGTCTTGTACACTTGTACAGAAAGTAGTTGTTAACGAGAGTTCTGTTATGTACTTGTATTGTAGAGTGAAACGTAAGGAAAGAGCTGGACTATTGCGTTCATATATAGCCTTGTGTATTCATAGTTGGAAGTGAAGGTATGTAAGGTTATTCTATCCATATCCTTATGCAGCATATAGTATTCACATTGACATTGTATTAGTTCCACTCCGAAATGTTCTAAGGTATCCTATTTTCGGTTATCAATTGTTATTATCACATGTTCCCTGCTCATTGATCAATTATGATTCACATGTCTCATGTGTATTGACTAATGTTCCAAAGTTCCAACAATGTACAATCACCAATGTCTCAATCTCATGGAAGTAAAGAAATGAAGTAATGTATTACTCTTATAATGAAAGAATGAAGTAATGTATAATTGTTTGGTTCAATAACATCCCAGGGGCAATATAAAAGTCTAGCATGGGTTATCACAATAACATCCTAGGGGCGATATAAAATCCTAGCATGGGTTATCACAATAACATCCCAGGGGCGATATAAAAGCCTAGCGTGGCTTATCACGATAACATCCCAGGGGCGATATGAAAGCCTAGCATGGGTTAATCACATACCAGGGGTTAAAATACCTAGTATGGGTTAATCTCATCCCAGGGGTGATAGAAAATCGTAGCATGGGTAGGACGATAAAGATGAATAAACGTAAAGGCAAAAGAAGTAAAGGACGTAATGTACATGGTTCCACATATGTATACCGGTAGTTTATTTGCACTGACTATTCTCTTTTATTGGATTTCATGGACGTACTTGTATATCATACAGTTTCATATGAGCCTTACATACTCAGTACATTCTCCGTACTGATGTCCCTTGGGGGAATTACCTTACTTGCTACAGGATGTAGGTGCTAGTAGACCTTCACAGTAGGTTGTCGGTCATTTGCAGATCTTTGGTGAGCTCCAGCTGGTTCGGGGCTTTTCGAGTCACAGTTGTACACTTGTTTTCGTATTGTAAATGTTGTATAAAGCGAGGACTTATCCCGACTTTAAGATGGTTATGTGTATGCATCCATTAGAGGCTTTGTAGACATATGTGGGAATATGAATGGAAGGGGATGTATGTCCATTTTGACTTGATGACCCTAACGGCCAAGTTTCTTATATGTATATATCATATGTTTCCATAACTTCCGTTATTAGCATCTAGTATGTATACATGATGATGATGTTTCTTGAATGACATGCATATGAATGACATGATTAAGATTGGTTCTCTCGGGCCTTATCGGCTTCGGGTGCCAGTCTGCCTCAATGGGATTTGGGGCGTAACAAAAGTGGTATCATAGCAGGTCGTCCTAAGGGTGTCTACAAAGCCATGTCTGCGTAGTGTCTTGCTTATGGATGTGTTGTACACCACATTTATAAGTAGGAGGCTATAGGGCATTTAGGAGTTGTTTCTTTTCTTTACTTCTAGATCGTGCAATAGAGTCAATGTGGTAAGTGAAATCGTATCTAACCATTGGAATTGATTTTCTTTGTTATAGTAAAATGCCAATGACAAGACGAGGTGGATGCAAAGGTAATCATGTAGATATGCTTGCCGGTGAAGGAATGAGTAAATCACCACCTGACCAAGCTAGTCAAGGTGGAGCGAACATTGAATTTGCATCGCGGTCTTCTTCTACTTTTCCAGCTCCGGAAGAGCCAATAGGTAGAGAAGTACCCGCAGAACCGTCTATGAATGCTACTGATCAGGATTTACAAAATGCAGTGCATATGTTGATGCACCTAGTTGCGGCACAAACTCAGGGACGAGCTGGTCTAATGACAAGTAAGGATGACGCGGTTAGAGTAGCTAGTCGGCGGACACAGGATTTTCTGAAATTAGACCCTCCTATATTCACTGGGTCAGATCCGAAAGCAGATCCACAGGACTTTGTGGATCAAATCCAGAGGGCTCTAGATTTTATGCACGTGACTGGTGTTGAAACAGTTGAACTTGCGGCCTATAGATTTAAAGGTGAAGCTATATTGTGGTATGAAGACTGGAAAAAATCGAGGTGTATTGATGCACTTCCAGCTGGTTGGGAATAATTTAAAATGGAATTACTTGATCATTACCTCCCATATGAGATCTGGGAGGCACGTGCAGACCAGTTTCTAAATCTACATCAAGGGAATATGAGCGTTAGAGAATATAGTCTTTAGTTTAATTCCTTGGCTCGATATACTCTGAATGTAGTGACCACAATGACAGACAGAGTCCATTGATATGTGGACAGATTAGAGCCATATTTGGTAAGGGACTGTACCATTGCCACCTTGAACAAAGATATGGACATAGCCAGAATACACGCCTTCGCACAGAAAATGGAGGATCAAAGACAGAGAAGAAGGGTACATGAATCTGAAAGAGGACAGTCCAAAAGGGCTAGACCTATGGGATAGTCTATGGTGTCCAGAGGAGAATCTAGGCCTCGTATGTTTCCTAGACCGCCTAGACAATCATTCTCTTATTCCACAGCAAGCATTCAAGCTCAATTTCGAGGGTTTAGAGGTAGTCAATCTGGGTAGAGTAGTGGAATTCACGGATCACAGGCAGCAGGATTTTCTCGTTCTCCGTGTCAGTGTTGTGGGAGTTATTATTTATGTGAATACCGGTTATGACCAAACGTTTACTTTTGGTGTGCTACGACCGGGTACATAATGGGAGAATGCCCACAGAGGAGCACGGGGGGTATAGCACGACTTATGGGATCAACTGTTGCATCATCATCATCGATTCCTTCCCTAGCCGAGGTGTGCAGCCTGTGGGTCTTGGTAGAGGTGACAGAGGAGCAGCTAGTTCCAGTGGGACCCAGAATCATACTTATGCTCTAGTAGATCGACAGAATTTAGAGGTCTCTCCTGATGTAGTCACAGGTATATTATCCATATTTTCGTATAATGTATATGCATTGATTGATCCAGGTTCTACATTGTCATATGTTACTCCATTGATTGCTGCAAAATTTTCAAGAACACCAAAACTATTAACTAAGTCAATTGAAGTAGCTGCACCAGTTGGTGAATATATTGTTGCAAAAAGAGTATATTGTAGCAAAAAGAGTATATTGTAGCAAAAAGAGTATATTGTAATTGTGTGGTAACTGTGTGTGGTAATGATACACTGGCCGATATCATTGAACTAGACATGGTGGATTTTGATGTGATAATGGGAATGGATTGGTTGGCTTCTTGTTATGCCACGGTAAATTGTTAGGCCAAGAAGGTACATTTTTGTTTTCCGCAAGAAAATGGTCTTGAATGGCAGGGTAATGTGGGGGCACCAAGAGAAAACTTTATTTCCTATTTGAAAGCTAGGAAAATGATTGCCAAGGGGTGCATATGTCACTTAGTACGAGTGAAAGATACTGATGTGGAACCACAAACTCCTCAGTCGATTCCAGTGGTCAATGAATTTCTTGATGTATTTTCAGAGGATCTTACAGGTTTGCCCTTAGAACGGGAAATAGAATTTGGTATTGATGTGATTCCAGGCACTCAGCCTATCTCTATTCCCCCATATAGAATGGCTCCAGCAGAATTACGTGAACTGAAGGAGCAATTGAAAGACTTGCTATACAAGGGCTTTATAAGGTCTAGTATGTCCCCGTGGGGTGCACCAGTATTATTTGTAGGGAATAAAGATGGCACATTGAGAATGTGCATTGACTATCGGCAATTGAATAAGGTAATGATCAAGAACAAATATCTTCTCCCCAGAATTGATGATTTGTTTGATCAGTTACAGGGTGCTACATGTTTTTTGAAGATTGTATTGAGGTTGGGTTACCATCAAGTCAAAGTTAGATAAAAAGATGTACCCAAGACAGCCTTTCGAACACGGTATGACCATTATGAATTTTTAGTTATGTCATTTGGATTAACAAATGCACCAGTTGTGTTCATGGATTTTATGAATAGGGTGTTTAAGCCATTTCTAGACGTGTTCGTGATGGTATTTGTAGATGACATCCTGGTTTATTCAAAGTCATAAGAGGACCATGCTAAGCACTTACGACAAGTGTTACAGATTCTTCGTGAGCATAAGTTGTATACAAAGTTCTCTAAATGTGAATTTTGGTTGAAATCCGTAGCATTCTTGGGTCACATTGTGTCAGATGAAGGAATTCGAGTTGATACACAGAAGATTGAAGCGGTGAAAAATTGGCCAAGGACTACGACGCCTACGGAAATTCGTAGCTTCCTTAGGTTGGCAGGTTATTATCAAAGGTTTGTTGAAGGGTTTTCTTCTATTGCTGTACCTTTAACGAAGCATACTCATAAGGTAGTCAAATTTCAGTGGAATGATGTATGTGAGAAAAGTTTTCAAGAGCTGAAAGATAAATTGACTTCCACACCCGTATTAGTACTTTCGGAAGGTACCAAAGGTTATGCAGTATATTGTGATGCTTCTGGAATTGGTCTAGGGTGTATATTGATGCAGCACGATAATGTAATAGCATATGCCTCACGACAATTGAGGCCACACGAGAGGAACTATCCCACACATGATCTTGAGTTAGCAGCGGTGGTATTTGCTTTAAAGATATGGTGTCATTATTTATATGGAGTTCATGTTGATATTTACACTGATCACAAGAGTTTGAAATATATCTTTAAGAAGAAGGAACTTAATCTGAGGCAGCGGAGGTGGCTTGAGCTATTAAAATACTATGATATTGATATTCTATATCATCCAGGAAAAGCAAATGTGGTAGCTGATGCATTGAGCCGCAAGGCAATAGGAGGCACTAGTGGACAATTGACGGAAAAGAAAGATTTAGTCAAGAATCTACATCAATTAGCTACCTTGGGGGTTCATCTTCTTGAATTCTCAGATGAAGGGGTTATTGTACAAAATACGACAGAATCTTTATTACTAGCTGAGGTGAAAGAGAAGCAATTTGTGGAACCTATGTTATTGCAGCTAAAAGAAAATGTACAACAGGGTCTGACTAAGGCCTTTGATCTTGCACAAGAAGGGGTGCTTCAATGCCAAGATAGATTATGTGTACCGGATGCAGATGAGCTGAGGAGATGAATTATGACAGAGGCGCATCACTCATGATATTCTATTCACCCAGGAGCTACCAAAATGTACCATGATTTGAAGGAAATGTATTGGTGGGTAAATATGAAAAAGAACATTGCAGAATTTTTAGCTCAATGCCCAAATTGTCAACAAGTGAAAGTAGAGCATCAGAAACCTGGAGGTTACATGCAATGTATCAATCTTCCAGTCTGTAAATGGGATGTGATTAACATGGATTTCATCACAGGTTTTCCTCGTACACTACGGAAATTTGATTCTATATGGGTCATAGTTGACAGGCTTACCAAATCAGCACATTTCCTACCAGTCAAGACCACCTATACAACCGAGGAGTATGCAAGGCTGTATGTGAAAGAGATAGTGCAGTTACATGGAATTTTGGTCTCCATTATATCAGATAGGGGAACTCAATTTACAGCGCATTTTTGGAGATCTTTTCAGAAGAGCTTGGGTATACAAGTGAATTTGAGTACGGCGTTCCATCCTCAGACAGATGGACAAGCAGAACGTACTATCCAAACACTTGAAGATATGCTACGAGCGTGCACGTTAGATTTTCAAGGCAGTTGGGATGACCATTTGCCTCTTATTGAATTTGCTTACAGTAATAGCTATCATTCAAGTATTAAAATGGCACCTTATGAAGCTTTATACGGAAGGAAGTATAGATCACCGATTGGATGGTTTGAGGTAGGTGAAACTACTTTACTTGGGCCAGATCTTGCTCATCAAACTATGGACAAAGTTAAAGTGATCCAACAACAGCTACAAATGGCCCAAAGTCGACACAAGTCATATGCTGATGTTAGAAGAAGAGAGCTCGAATTCGCCATAGGTGATTGGGTATTCTTGAAGGTGTCACCGATGAAAGGGGTAATGCGCTTCGGAAAGAAAGGAAAATTGAGTCCACGTTATATAGGCCCATATGAAATTATTATAAGATTTAGGCAAGTTGCGTATGAGTTGGCACTACCCCAAGAACTCTCCACAGTTCATCCGGTATTTCATGTTTCGATGCTTCGAAAGTGCATAGGAGATCCATCTCATTTTTCTCCCATTGACGATGTACAAGTTACTGAGGATCTTACTTATGAAGAGATACCCATTGCTATTCTAGATCGACAAGTAAAGAGGTTGAGTAATAAAGACATAACTTCCGTAAAGGTACTCTAGAAGAACCAACAAGTAGAAGAGATCACATGGGAAGATGAAGAAATGATGAAGTTCAAGTACCCTCATTTGTTCCAAAGGGAAGAACAAGTTCAAGATATGGGATCGGAACTATGAAAAGTAAGTATGTATAAGCATTACGTATATATATATATGATAACATGAAGAATGATCCTAGACTTGCATTTGTTTAAATCGAATGATGTCACTAACATTTGAGGACGAATATTTCTAAGGGGGGAAGAATGTAACACCCCATACATACCCGAACCCATGAGACTACCTTACCATTTATAGAATCATTTAAACATGAGAGAATTGGTGAATTATGCATTAAATTGTTGGGCTTAAATAAATCTTGTGCTATTGGGCTCAATTGAGGCCTAAAATGAAATAAAAGACATGGCCCAAATGGGGCAAGTGACCCATTCTTGTGTTGACAAATAAAACATGCATTTAATACCTAAGGATTTGGCTAAGGATGAATTGAGGGATCATATAAGGCAAGGAAAATCAGATTTTTATTTATCAAAACACACATGCCATTGTCTAGAATATTCAAGCCATTTCTCTTTACTCACAAACCCTAAGGCATCACCCCTTTGAACAAAGATCACTCTTTTTCAAGATTTGGTAAGTTCTTAATTTCATGGTTTAATATATTATATGCTTAATATGGTGCATAAATCATGTTGGTTATGTTGACAAAGTGTTGGACAATTCACTATGTGTAAAACTGTCTATTTTTGCAATCGAAAAAAGGGTTTTACTTTATAAACATGAAAATGGACTTGTGGTCTTGAAGAAAGTGAACTTGATGGATTCAATATTGACATGTGATATGTGATTATATCCTTAAATTTTTTTATCCTTGTACATAATGTTTGGAATTGTTAGTCCAAAATTGTGTATGGACTTGGTGGTGTAGTGAAGAAAAAATGTGGTTTTGGGGATGTTTATGTGTGTTGTGAAACAATGGTTGATTGTTGGCATCCAAGTGACAAAAAATATGTAAATAAAGCTTACTTATGGCCTTGGACCATTTATTACCCAAAAGGACCCAAAAGAGACCCTTTTTGGCTGATTTGGGCATCCGTCCCCGCAGACGAAGGCACCTGCGGGAGAAGATGCCAACGCAGGTGCCCCTGGACAGGGCCAAGGGTCACCTGCGGCAGCATGTCATCCACCTGCGAGCACAGGTGGCTTAGCAGGTCAGGCCAAAAACTCTTTTTGTGTGCTTTTGTCTCTTTTGATCCCCGAAGACCCCTATACCCTTTTTGGATGTAATTTTCTACTTATGATACCTTTTTAATGACTTTAAGGGGTCGTATGGAGGCATGTTGGATTATATCCATTATGTATTGTTGTTAATATGTTGTTATGAGGAGAATTGATGGAGTAATTATGATGTAATGATAATGAGGAAGCGTAAAGGGTAAACTTGGTGTGAAATGCTATTAGTTTATGATTTCTTGGTCAATGTGTGGAATGTTATGGTTATGTTGGTATGGTAACGCAGTGGATTGTCTTATAAAGGGTGAAATGACGTTATATGGTAGTCATATAGATCATTGTCATCTTGTACACTTGTACGAAAAGTAGTTGTTAACGAGAGTTCCGTTATGTACTTGAATTATAGAGTGAAACATAAGGAAGGAGCTGGACTATTGTGTTCATATATAGGCTTGTGTATTCATACTTGGAAGTGAAGGTATGTAAGGTTATTCTATCCGTATCCTTTTGCAGCACATAGTATTCACATTGACATTGTATTTGTTCCACTCTGAAGTGTTCTAAGGTATCCTATTTCTGGTTATCAATTGTTATTACCACATGTTCCCTGCTCATTGATAAATTATGATTCACATGTCTCATGTGTATTGGCTAATGTTCCAAAGTTCCAACAATGTACAATCAATAATGTCTCAATCTCATGGAAGTAAAGAAATGACGTAATGTATTACTCTTATAATGAAAGAATGAAGTAATGTATAATTGTTTGGTTCAATAACATCCCAGGGGAAAATAAAAGCCTAGCATGGGTTATCATAATAACATCCCAGGGGCGATATAAAAGCATAGCATGGGTTATCAAAATAACATCCCAGGGGCGATATAAAAGCCTAGCATGGGTTATCACGATAACATCCTAGGGGCAATATGAAAGCCTAGCATGGGTTAATCACATCCCAGGGGTTAAAATACTTAGCATGGGTTAATCTCATCCCAAGGGCGACAGAAAAGCCTAGCATGGGTAGGATGATAAAGATGAATAAACATAAAGGCAAAAGAAGTAAAGGATGTAATGTACATAGTTCCATATATGTATACTGGTGGTTTATCTGCACTAACTATTCTCTTGTATTGGATTTCACGGAAGTACTTGTATATAATACAGTTTCATATGAGCCTTACATACTCAGTACATTCTCCGTATTGACGTCCCTTGGGAGACTTACCTTACTTGCTGCAGGTGTAGGTGCTAGTAGACCTCCACAGTAGGTTGCCGGTCATTTGCAGATCTTTGGTGAGCTCCAGCTGGTTCGGGGCTTTCCGAGTCACAGTTGTACACTTGTTTTGGTATTGTAAATGTTGTATAAAGCGAGGACTTATCCCGACTTTAAGATGGTTATGTGTATGCATCCATTAGAGGCTTTGTAGACGTATGTGGGAATATGAATGGAAGGGGATGTATGTTCCATTTTGACTTGATGACCCTAACGGCCAAGTTTCTTATATGTATATATCACATGTTTCCATAACTTCCGCTATTTGCATTTAGTATGTATACGTGATGATGATGTTTCTTGAATGACATGCATATGAATGGACATGAGTAAAGATTGGTTCTTTCGAGCCTTATCAGCTTCGGGTGCCAGTCTGCCTCAATGGGATATGGGGCTTGACAATTTGGGCTGGAGACCCTATTTTTAACTTCAAAAGCTCCAAAACAGGGAAATGGTTCTAAAAACCAAACGAACTGCCCAGTGACCAAACCGTCAGTCTCAGCAAGTCATAAATGACCTGGGGAAGTTGTGGAAAGGTAAAAATGCAGTAAAAGCATGAAAATGTAGGAAATGACCTGAAGGGTCATTACACTATGTTCCCTCACAACAAGAGATTTACCCATATTCACTCATGTGTATACAAGTTACTATAATAATGGGTTTAAGAATAATATTTTGATCTCTCTACCAAAGAATTTCACATGCCACATACGATGAACCATAAGTTTTCCCTTAGTGTACTACTCCTCTAACGTAAGAATAACAAAATTTAAGATCAAGTAGGACTTTTTAGGTTGTATTGTAGGCTAAAGATGGATAGGCCAGAATAGTGACTATCTTCTCTGAGCTCTTTAATACATCACAATTCTTCTTCATTAAACACCTTATTCAATCAACTAACTTCTTCATCTACTCTTCTTATCCATAGAATTTCTTTTTTTCCCATATCCTTAAGCAAGTTCACATACCACTAGTAAGGAGTACTTAATTATCAAAAAACTTTTATATTTCTTTTTTTTTCTTACTATTTTTCTACTCCTAACCAATATCATATGAATTTTTTAATCACTTGCACCCTTAGTCCTTTCTATAGTCTTCCAAACTCAACTATCACCCTTTTTCAGTTCTCACTACTTTTAACTCTTATTTCTCAATTAAAGCACTTAGGTGTTTTAGATCAAATTTATGGTTAATTGACAGAAAAGGTATGAACTTCATATGCGGCTACAAAATAATAGGATAAAGTCTCACTAGGGAAAACATGGATCATCCATTATGGGTAGGTAAAGCAAAGGATAAAAACATGTGTAATCAAAGAAATGCCTATATCATCTTTTAAACTTAACATTATTCATTTCGCCTTGCAAACACACCGGGATAGTTCAAGACATAAATATGAAAGCATGGAATATCAACAAAACCTAATACTCACTATACATATTCAACTTAAGATGTATCTATACATACTCTCAATAAAGCAAAAAACAAGAGTTCAAGTTTAAGCTGAAATAACACACGAGTCAAGTAAATGAGCCTAGGTATCTCAAATAAAGTCGTTTAATTGTCACAACATGATTTTAAATTTAAAAGAAACTTGCATCATTTAGCCATGTGTAGCAACTAACAAGAGAACCTAGCATTTAATTGGTGAAGGGTTCTACTTCCTACTTATTACTTCAAACTAATTTTTCCTAAAGACCATTGCCATCCATCCATCGTGTCCATAACTATAACTAAAAATTAAAGAACTTCCTAAAAAATGAAAAGGATACTCAAATCAAAGCCCCCTCCACCCCACAAAATAAGAACTAAAAAGAAAACCACGGGGTGGGTGAAGTATACTCTACCAAATAGCTAAAAATCTATTCTACTCTAAGGAACAAAAGACAAATCTTTCTATTTTTAAGCTTTGACATTTTTCCCCTAATGCTAGTAGCTAAAGAAGTAAAAGAGAATCTAATAGGACACATCACCCTAAACAAATTAAAATATCCCACCCCACACTTAAAATCATTCTATGTCAACAAAACATAAATCAAAAGTAAAAAACAAGTGTCGGAGTAATCCCTGAGGCGTCCACGGCCTAGATGACAGCATGTTACTCTGTACAACATCAATCTAAGGGGAAAACGACCCCACACTTAAGCTTTTACCATGATCCATAGCATTATTTTGGGGGTACTCAAACTTACCCTAAATGTGTAAAACACATAAAACAAAAAGCAAAAAGGT
Source organism: Capsicum rhomboideum (assembly GCA_031232105.1). NCBI lineage: Eukaryota > Viridiplantae > Streptophyta > Magnoliopsida > Solanales > Solanaceae > Capsicum > Capsicum rhomboideum. The sequence continues at coordinate 72,168,162 of CP124714.1, forward strand.
GACATTATAAAAACAAAACAAAATTTACCTCTATTACAACATGGGTTTCCTTCCAAACAGTGCATAATTTAACATCGTGGCACGACTCACGTCACAACCCAACTCAGGACTCTCTCAATCTCTTCTTCCCTCTCAGTCTCAACTTTCTTTTCTTTTTTACTCTAAAGGGTTCACTATCAATATTTGCCCTCTTTATTAACTTCACATGCCGCTTAGTATCACATTCAAGATTTTTAAGCACATGCTTAGGTTCTCTCACCATCTGGTGAACTTTTTCTTTCTGTACCTCAGACCATTGGGTGATAGAGTGTGAAAGATGAACATTCATAAGCTCACACTCTTCCAACCCACACTAATCATTTTTCACCTCTGTGATCATGTATAAATCTTTGTGTTGTGAAGGTGTGTTGAGTGATTTGTACACTTTGAAATTAACCTCTTCATCATTCACTTGAATTTTCAAATTTCCCTCACTCACACCAATGAGTGCTCTGCCAGTCACTTAAAATTGCCTTCTTCATATGACTAGAACCCTGTCATATACTTCAAAATCATGAATTATAAAATTTGCAGGGATTATAAACATGCCAACCCTGATGAGCACATCATTGGTGATCCCCTCTAGAGCCATTCTAAATTGATCCACTAATTGTAGAACTATAGTAGAGGGCCTTGGTTTTTTGAAGCCAAGAGTATTGAACCTTCATACGTCTTCATATTTTTACCAACCCCTAAGTCACACAAAGCCTAAAAAAATCACTTTCAGCAGTTTGTATGGGAAGGGTGAAACTCCAACCGTCCTTGAACTTTTTCTAAAGCTTGCTCATAACCTTTGAACTGTACTCTTCAGTAAGTGCCACTATTTGAAAATCTTTCAGTTGTTTTTTGTTTACCACCACATTATTTAGGACTTTGCATATTTGGGAATTCTCTATAAAATATTAATTAGAGGAATATTTATGTTTAATTCTCTAACGATGTCAAAGAACTTCTTGAAACATGCATCCTCTTTGCTCTTCTGGAATATTTCAGGGGATAGTGGTGGAGGACTCTTGACTGCCTTCTCTACTGTCTTGCCCACATTCTTTACAACTACCTTGTCAGGAACCTTTTCTACAATCGTGTAACACCCCGTACCTTCCCGACCCTACTTGATGATGTTGAACAATGTTTACTTAGGTGTCGAGAGCCACAAGTATGTATTGTGCAATGTTATTGATGAGATAATTGATATTGTCCCTCATACATGTGATTAGACCTTCGTAAGAGGTGTTTTGTGACTTCGTGGAACATTTGTGGGGTTAAAAACGAGGCTTGGAGGACCTTCAAACAAAGGATATTAAAGGTAAGAAGTAAGTTAAAGAATAGAACTTGAAGTATCTAACCAAATCCGCAAAGAAAAGTCGAAGAACAAAAATTTGCAAAAAAATTGGGCCAGGCGCGCCAGAGGGCGTACCAGGCCGCTAATTTCCCAAATTTTTTGGGCATAGGCAGAAAGGTGGCGCGCCCAAGGGCGTGCTAGGCTGCTTGTGCGCACCTTTCAAATGTTGGAAATTTTTCTAAGTCCCAAGGGTGCCCGGGGACGTACCGGGCCGCTTTTGCCACATTTCTTCTACAACCACGAGCCTATACATGGGATAATTGAAATATTGGCATTCCATTTTGATAAGATTATTCGTGGACAAATTTGGCATCCAAATGATATTTTTACCCTTTCAGTCAAAATAAGCCATACGTGGCTAGAATCACTTGTTTTTGGGATTGAGGCTACAGATGTAAATCGCGTGAGTGGGAATATTGTCGTAACACGTATGAAATGATTTGTACATGAGAACTTATTTATTTTATTGGGTTAGGTGAATTGGGATCAATAAAAGGCCCAAAATAAGGAAAAAGACATGGGCCAAAAATGGGTCAAATGACCCATTCTTCCATTGACCTTCTAGGCTTAGCATTAAATGCCAAGAAATGGATAAGAATGACTTGAGGGCTTATATAAAGGGCCAAAAATCAGATTTTTTATCACAAAAATCTCTCATACCAAATCTAGAAATTTCCCAAACCTTTTCTCTCAACTTCAAACCCTAAGGCACTTCTTTGGGCGAGATCATCATTTTTCAAGCTTGGGTAAGTAATTATTCTTATGGATTAATATATTATATGCATGGGAGAGTATGTAGATCATGGTGGTGTACATAATGCATTCTTGCTTCTTGCTAAAAGATGTGTTAGCCATGGAATTTAAACTTGAAATATGACTTGTGGTTTTAATGAAAAAGCATGGTATGGATGAAATATCAACATGTATGGCGTGATTATGATCCTAAACTTGTTATTTTTCTATAAGTATAAATGATGGGATTTTGGCTGATATGTTGTTGTGAGGTGTATTGAGGTGATTTGAGGGAGTATTTGTGACGGTGTGTTGATGAAGAAATGTAAAGAACAAACTTGGTGCGAAATGCTATTAAATTGTGATATTTTGGTCAATGTTGGGCATGTTGTGGTATTGTTAACATAAAAATGCCGTAAATGGTATTGTAAAGGTTGAAATGACATTATACGGCAGACATATAGCTCATCGTCATCTTGTACACTTGTATGGTAACTAGTTGTTAATTTAAGCTCCGGTATATATTTGTATTGTAGAGTAAGACGTAAGGAAGAAGCTGGACTATTGTGTTCACGTATAGGATTGGATAGTCGTATTGAGGAGATAAGGTATGTAAGGTTACTCTTTTCGTATCTTTCTGCAGCATATAGTGTACACCTTGCTATTGTACTTACTCATTTCCGAAATGTCCTAAGGCATCTCATTTCAGGTTATCATCTATTTTTAATCATATATACCTTATTCTTGATCTATTATTATTCAAGTGTCACATAATTATGAACTTGGTTCCAAGTTCCAATAATGTTACATTCAAAAGTTCCAATAATGATATAATCATCGATTGAGCTATTTTCTAAGATTGAAGAAGTGAGGGAATGAAGTATTTATTCTTGGGTGGTATCCCAGGGTTAATACCTAGCATGGGTCGATCCCAATATCTCGGGTGGTATCCCAGGGGTGCAAGGAACACCTAGCATGGGTCAATCCCGCTACTACGTGTGGTATCCCAGGGGAAAAGAAAAGCCTAGCATGGGTCGATCTCGAAAACTATTTACTACCCACTGATCATCTTGGGGCTCGGGCATTGTGAGAAGGGAAGGATGAGTAGTGAATGAAAAAGTGAGTGATGACGGGAACGAGTGAGCGTAAGGCTAAAAGAAGTAATCCATCTAATGTACATATTTCCATACATATAGAGTGATGGCTTATCCATATTGGTTCTTTACTTATATTTGATTCCATTGAAGTATTGATGTATCATATAGTTTCTTAAGGCCTTACATACTCAGTACATTCTTCGTACTGACGTCCCTTATGGGACTTACCTTACTTGCTGCAGGCATAGGTGCTAGTAGACCTCCACAGTAGGTTGCGGATCTTTTGCCGATCTTTGGTGAGCTCCAGTTGGTTCGGGGCTTTTCGGGTCTTATATGTACATTTGTTTGGTATTGTACTGTTGTGTAAAGCGGGAACTTATCCTGAATTTAAGATGGTTATGTATGTACTTAAGTTAGAGGCTTTTGTAGATAGATATGGGTATGTAACGTAAGAGATGTATGTCCACCTTGACTTGATGGCCCTAACGGCCAAGTTTCTTATATGTATATACATAATGCTCCATGATTTCCGCACTTAGCATTTTATGTCTTTACTAGGTGGTGATGATTCTTATGGTATGCATATGATTGGGAATGAGTAAAGATTGGTTCTCTCGGGCCTTATCGGCTTTGGGTGCCAGTCCACCCTGTTGGGATATCGGGCGTGACAAATCGGGGTTGGTGTAGTCGACTATTCTTGTACCTTTTTACTTTTTTGTTTTTAGGTACTTTATCTAATTCCCCCACACTTCTTAAGATTATTACTATTACCTACCTTCAATTTTGATCTATATTACTTGGCAAACCCCTTTGTGGCCTTGTGTTTTGGGCTTCGGCTAACTAGCCCATTTTCTTCTCTAAAGTTTTCATAACCAATTGTTAAATCTTTATGTCAGCTGCCATCAGTTATTGGTTAGCCATAATTTGTTTCAAAATCTTTGCTAAGTTGCTAGATTAAGCACTAGCATTTCTTCCCTGAGCCTACTATTGAAAGTTCTGACTTTGCCATTGTTTGCCACACTATGAAAAGTTGGGATAATTCTTCCAGTTACAATTATAGGTGTTACCAAAATTTTGATTTACTTCTATTTGTGCATTTCTCACAAAATTAACCTACTCTAGATTCACTCCACATAATTTGACGAATGATCACTACCTCAAAAATCTTTACTTCAAGTTGGAACTAGTTTCAATGTATTCACATTTGCTTGCGGTTGAGCCAAATTAAATTTGTTGAACTAAGTCATCATCTTATTCTAAAAATTTCTAACTACACGATTAATACTATGATGCTATCAACTTCTAACATACTTGCAGGCTTCTTCGCCATCCCCCTAGAAATGTCTCTATTCCACTATGGGTTACCCTATGCAATATAATTGAGAAGAGTATGTAGCTCATCATAGGTTTTCTCCAGAACTCGACCACCTGATGCTAAGTGTAGTGATATCTTTGTGTTTGGGTCAAGTCTCTCTTCAAATATATGAGCCAAAACATCATTTGTTTGCTGGTGATGAGGACAATCTCTAAGAGGAGAGTTGAATCTCTCCCAGGCTTGATATATATTTTCATCTAGTTTCTACTTAAAACTCAAAATCTTATTCCTTAATCTTATAGTTTTGCTAGATGGGATAAATCAGATCAAGAATTTCCTTGTAAGTTTATCCTATATTGTGATTGAGTTTGGTGGTTCTACCTTCAACCACCTCTTCACTACTCCCAACAGAGAAAATGGGAAAAGTGTGATCCTCACAAATTAGTCGAGACTCCTGGGGGAATAAAAGTGTCACTTATCTCCTAAAAATTTTATAGGTGCTATTGTAGATCCTGCTATGAGAGACAATTAAACTGGCCACTAGTGTGCAATAGTTGCACCATGTTCTGTTTGAACTCAAATCGACCCATTGGTTCCGATCTACAAATTTTAAAGGTGACATTGGTAGTGATTGGGATCACCACTTCGCGAACTGGCCTTCCTATCAGTTCTACTGGAACAACCTTATCTTATTAAACCTGATAGATTAGGTAGAGAAGAAAAGCCTCCCTTCTCAGCTAATCTAACCATCATTCAGGTTCATGGTGTGGGTTAATCAAATCTTGGTTTTATATGATTTCATCTTGTTTTAAACCAAATGAGGCGTATTAGGCATATTTCTATCCTAAAAGCAAATCTAGTCCTCAATTGTTAAAGACAAGATCTCATCCCTCACATTCTTCACTCTATCTTAGTGTTTCTCCTTCCCAACTCACATAAGAATTTTAGATTTATTTTAATGGTCGCAAATCATTAAAATAGTAAAAACAAAAATATGAGAACTACCAAATTGATAAACAAACATAAACAAAATAAAAAATATGCCATACAATCATGTGTGTAGCCTTAACCCCATAACAAGGGTTTTTAGCCACTCATTGTCTAAAACAAACTTACAAGTTCAACGTGGTTCATATAAAATTAAATAATGACAAAGAAGGAATAAGAACCCTAGTTATAAGCATCCTTAAAGATTTTTTTTACCCCAAATTGTGATATCTTTTAGAATTAACCAAGTACCATATATATAGTAGTGTGGGAGAGTGTTGGCCGAATTGCCATGGTAGCGTGCCACTTCAATGAGCACGGAGGAGAAGTAGTGTGCCATAGACCTATGAGCTCTATTTTGATAGCATGTCACGGAGGCTAACACACCTCTACGGCAGCGTACCACAGGGCTAACACACACCCTCACTATTTTTGATTCCTTCATATTAAATCATTGCATTCTTGCTATGTGGCATAGACTTGAACAAAAAAAATCACCTCCGCGGCATGAATTTTCCTTCAAAACACCATTTTGGCTCATCTAATATCTCATGATCTGGCATTTAACCTCTGACTTTAATTTTAGCTCAATCCAAATGCAATTCAAACATTCAAATAGCCTAATCATGTTCGTAAGTTTCCAGACACTATTAAATCAAAACATATGAGAATATATTCAAAATTATTTTAAAATTAAGCTCAAATATGGGTAGAAATGGTACTTGTACATATAAATACACCCAAGATCAGAAGTTAGTTAGAAAGTATGGTTAAGGTTGATTTTTTTATTGTAAATTTTAAATGGACTGGTAAATCTTGATTCTTATCTTATAACCGTAAGTTTTTGTTGTGTGTGAGAAACTATGTTGCTCTCTGTGTTTAGTACTATGCACTATGTTTGAAATATAGGTGATCATCGAGGTAAAAAGGATGATAGTATGGTGATGCTAGTTTTATGGAATAGATCTCATAGGCTTGACATAACATATATAGGAACTTAAGTTGATTAACTTGAAATAGGTATGGTAGGGTGTGTATGAAATATATGTGATCCTTAGATGAAATAATGAATTGTGACTAAATCATTAGATAAGGAGATCCTTACAAATAAGAAAGATAGATGTGTGCCCAAGATAATATGGTCTTACATGAGGTTCTAAGTTTCTATAGTTCAATGTGTGCCTAGTTTAGTATTTCAAGATTTTCTAAGTGTGGAGAGTGATAGGCATGTATTATGTGGTGTCTCTAAGTCATGGATTGAGGAGGTTATAGATAAATGATGTTGAGTCCCTTAGTATAGTTTTAATTTTCATTGATTCGGGTGGATATGAATTTATAGGTATGATGTTAGTAGGCGAACAAGAGGACACTATATTATTAAGTGTTAGACGAAGTGGTAATATGCACCAATAATAGTATAAGTTATGGAATGATAACTAAGAAAGATAAATAAGGTTAATAGAAGTATCTTGGAAGTCCTTTCAAGGTTTTGTATCTACAAATATTGAATATAAGTGGGAGTTTAGCATTTATGTGTATAGTGATACCCCGACCATTAGAGTAGTGTGATTATATTCCAGTTTATAGAATGCAGAATAGGTCTACAGAAATAGAATGATGGCTTCAAACCTAAGGGGGAGATGATAGGGTGAATAACCAAATTAGGTCTTAAGAATAGTATGGTGTTTTGTTCCATAAAAGAGTTACTATGATATATGAATTAATTCTTACTCTAGCGTATTCCTCAGATTTTAGCCATTATGACACCCTACTCGTGTATTACGTGTTTGCATTATTCCCATGACCCATAATCATGTATTTCATATAGATTCACGTTCATGCTCAATTCCTAGAATAAGAAGCAATAGTTTCAGAATAGCAACCTCTATCTTACTTCATGAATCTATGACATCTTATGATATACAAATCAAGATATATGCACTCCTGTTTCGCAGTATGCTTAGTTTTATGAACTCATGGTACGTCCTTAATGGAGAGTGAAATCACACTAGATCATGCATGTTTTCATATCATATTTCTTGAATGATTCGTGCATATGATCTTCTTACTCTCTGCCTTACATACGTCCACCCATGATAGTGATGGATGGTTATGTCATGTTCTATGCCTAGAATGCCTCTTTATTCCTGTATTATGCTTTAAGTAAACAAATTATTCATTCCTATTGTAATTTGCTCTTCAGGCTCCATTTTTTAGTGCCAAGATGTAACACCCCATATTTTTCCATGCCTTTATCCAACATCGTAAGTTAACAACACTTAGCCTAAAAAATGACAACTAATCCCAATTCTGTTGAATAAGAACAATATCTAATAACATAATGAACTAATATGGAAAATAATCCCCTGGGAACTGAAAGTCACCATACCAAATCTCTAATAATGTAAAAAGAAAGGGGATGCAACCCCAAAAATTAATGTAATGTAAAGTTCGGAATAACAGGACCAGAAAACAATAGAATAAACCATGGTATCCTCAAAGATATAGCCTACCATTGAGTTTGAATATTGTCTGTATCACTCCTCAGGTCTCGAAACAATTGCTGGAATATGCTCTGCACTGAAAAAAAAGAAGAAGATAACGAGTAGTATCAACACATAAGAAACAATGGTGTGCCAGTAGGGTCATAGGCCAACCCAAAATAAGGAATATGGAAACATGACCAAGATATAATACAACAAGACAACCATGAACCCTATCATACAACTATGTTTACAGTTTATTTAACTTAACCTTGTAAACAAGTACAACATGAAGTTTAGTCAAATAGAGTTAGCAAGGATAACCAATCAAGTCAAATCAAGACCCACAACAAGACATCAAGTTAACAACCTTGACAATTTATGCAAGTAATAATAACATAGAGCCATGTCACAACTTGCAAGCAACCTAGACCATGCAGGAATCCTTAAGAACAACAATAATAGCAATATCATGCCTTTCAGTTTACATAAGAAACCACCTTAGCAATTAAGAATACAATTTGGTTCACTCAAGGAACCAGTAAAATCAAGAAACACATAATCCCCGATTCACTGAAGGAACCGTCATACTCACCTGCACCTTAGATACACATGCTAAGGGTCTTATTTATACACCCATTAGTCATGAACTACAGGAGATACGTCCTTTTCCATGTACCAAATCCTAGACATCAAGTGTCTTCCAACCTTATTAAACCAATATCGTGGAGTTGTCCAAATTCTGATACATTCTACAATAATGACAGATATCACAACAATCACAACCATAATGATAAAGAATAACACTTGTAAAATCCAACAAGCTTTCATATAAGTTCATTGCATGCGATTAACATTTAGAATATCAAAAATTCATTCCCTTTTATTAAACATGAATTGTACAAGCAATAAAACAAATTAATTATCATGCACATATAATACATATTAGGTTTCAACTACATTAAAATCATCACCTACCATAATCCAAACTTGCACCACCCAATTAATCCTGAGCCTTACCTTTTCTTACTATTTCTTCTTGGTCGTGGTCTAAAAACATGAACATAACAATAATCAACCAAATGGACTACCATGTAAAGGATTACAACCTAATCCTCACCCCCAAGGACAAATTCATGATCATCCCCCTCCCTGTTCTAGGGTTTTTCTACCATAATTCACCCTAAACCTAAAAATTTCATGGTTACATTATTGAATTATAAACATGCAAGAGTAAAGTAATGATTTATAACTAAAACCTAAAGGTTTTACATCAAATTTACTCTCTTGCACCAAAAAATTCACGGAGTCAAGCTTAAAGCCTCCCAAAAATCCATAAACTAGATATTCCAAGGTTAATAAACAGAAAAACTAGTTAATAAGGATGAAATACTTACCTTTACAATGAAAGTCCGTGGAAAACTAATGAAAATTGCCCAAATCGCCCTAGCCCTATCCCAAAAATGTGTTTAGCATAATAAAACATTTTGGGGGAAATTTTTGCATTTACAACAGTTTACCCCATTATAGTAGCCTGATTCCGCTATAGTGGCATCGTCCGCTATAGGGAGATTGACTGACATTGACATCCCAAACTAACGGGAGTCGCTATAGTAATATGACACCCACTATTGCGGGAGTGGCAAGGTAGAAACTTGAAAATCCATCCCATTTGGCATTTTTCGCAGCACACCCTCAAACCATGATATCCCAGAGTAACCACTTTACATCAAGTTAGATATTGGGAGTTCTACTAGCCGGAATTCACTTATGAAAAGTCCTATGGTTTTCTTAACGAGTTAGCTGACATAAAATTAAGCTAAACTTTACTATATTTACTCAATCCATTACTGGATCGCCCTAGACCATACCTCGCTCTGATTCCATTCGTAACTAGCCTAGCCTAAAATTTTAACTTTCATTTCGGGGAGAATCTTAGCCCAAATTTTTGCACACTTGACTTATATAGTAACAACAGAGAAGGGTGGTTCATTATAGTTTAGAATATGACAATAGGCTTTCTTTTATTTGTCTTGAGAATTTAGCCATTTTAGATATGATATCACTAGTTAGCCCTTTGAGCCTGTAGTCTTTTGTTGGTAGGCATATTTTTGCCTGGACTATTTTGTTGAATTCCTATTTTTTGCACCTTTATTCCTTGAGCATTGTAGCATAAACTGGTTATGATTATCAGATCAGAAGAAGAAGGGATGATTGAGTAAAATGGTGACTAATGAGAGTTACATGTGATGAAAAGCCCTTCTCTGAAAGAATGTGACATGAAAAGAAAGAATAGAAAATTGTGTGAGAAAAAAAATGATTGGAGAATTCTTGATAAGATTACAATTACTTGTGAAAATAATTTAAGAAAGAGGGTTGAAAAGAAAAACAAAAGAGGAGAAAATAATGTGTGATGAAGTCTAAAAGTGCAAAGTGCTTAGGCATGTGAAGGTCACTATTACATAGTTTTCCTACCCGTCGACTAACCTACTTTACAACCCATTAAAGTACCATTTGATTCTATTCAAGCATGCTGAATTAGTATAAATGTACATAATGGGCAACCCTATGGTTGTTTGTGCATACATATGAATTCTTTGTGAGTGCGAGAGTTGTTCTTTGAGTCTAATCCTTAAATTATATTCAATCTTTGGAATTGAGTGTGTGGACTATTTGTTTTCTAGTTAGGGAACTTTCTTCATGATAGATAGGTGATGTAATTAGATTTATTTTTCAAAGTAGGTGAGCGAGATTAAATTTAATGAGTTAGAGTCCGTCTTTGAGGTTAGGAGGTTAGAGGTTTGATGGTTGTTTGTACTTCTTGCATATGATCGGGAAGTACATTTGATGTGGAGAGTTGCTATATGGACAAATTGTTTGTATGGTCCAAAGTGGTGGCGTTCCTAAACTTGACTTATTGATATGATCTTTAATATTTGCTCGAGGACGAGCAAGAGTCTAAGTGTGGGGTTGTGATGTAGTGTCAAAAATACATATATTTAATCATTATTTGCCTCAAATTTAATATTTATTTGTCCTTTTTGAGCATTGATTTTATGGATTGTGCTTAATATTATATTTTGATGCATAGGATTAAAATTGTGTGAAGATGAAGAGATTTGGAGAAAAAACGAATTACAGATGGAATATTATAGAAGAAAATCAAGCATGCAGCTTAATGGAATAAATTTACTAAAATAATCAAAAGTGAACCTTAGTTGAATTGAAAATTTTGCCTGCCTATCTAGAGGATCTCCGCGTTAGTGGCATGGCATGGATAAGCATTTGCCCCATTTAATTTTTCCTAGTCCAATTTAAACTTAGTTATTTTATTTGGAGCTTTTTTCTACACCTATAAATATTCCATAAAATTAGTTTCTACATAACTTTTGAATTAGATATAGTAAGGAGCCGCCGTGGAGGACGAAGAAAATTGTTTTTATCTTTTCTGCTCCTTTGTTATTTATTTTTGAGTTAATATTTTAGATGATTTGTTGTTATTAGTCCATGTTATGTGGAGTTAAACTTATCGTTTTAGGATTATGGTAGCTAGTTGCATGATTATTAAGTAATTCATGATTTGATTTGTTTGAATATAAAGATAGTTGTTCTTATATTTTTGTGCTTACTATTTGAATGATTCGCAACCATTAAAATAAATCTATAATCTCAAAATGAACTGACCGAGGAAATTAAGGGATAGAATGAAGAATATAGCGAGTAAGATCTTTTCTTTAGTAAAATAAAGAATTGATTTGTGGCTAGGATAGGAAAATACCTAGATCACCTTATTTGGTTATAAAATAGGAGATATATAAATGCATTTGAATTAGATTCTCACATCTCCCCTCAACGATGTAGTTGTTAGACTAGTTTGAGTAGACGATTAGAGGATGACCATTCCTAAATCATAAAATCAACCACGTAATCAACAACTAGATAATCAAATAGGTTGATGAAATTGATACTAAATATGATTGTTAGCAAAACCATAATCCTGATCAATTCATTCATTGATTGTGTAAGAATCCGCTCATTTTCTTGGATAATTGTTCATTAGTTATTTTATTTTTATTTTTATTTTAGTTAATTTATAAATTTATCTTTGGGATCTACCGCTTGAATAAATAATTAGAATTAGTCTAACTAAGAATAAATTTAAATCACAAATCCTTGTGGGTTCAACATCTTGATCAAAGAGTCACTTTATGCAATCATTTAAGTTGCCTGCTTGATATCCTTTAATAATCTTCCATTTTTGATTCATTTATTCTCCAAATTACTTCACCTTCACACCATTGTAATCCTATACATAAAAATATAATATTAAGAATAATCCATAAAATCAATCCTCAAAAACGACAAATAAAAATACTAAATGTGTGGCAAATAATGATTAAATATTTGTATTTTTGACCCTACATCACCACCCTACACTTAGACTCTTATTCTTCCTCAAGCAAACATTAAAGCTCATGTCATTATTAAGTCTACGAACACCACCACTTTAACCGATACAAACAATTAGGCAATATAGCAATTCACAACATCAACTACACTTCCCAATCATAACGCAAGAAGTATAAACAAACATCAAACCTCTAACTTCCTAACCTGAATGACAGACACTAACTCATCAAATTTAAGTTTGCTCACCTACTCTGTCAAAGAAATCTAATAAAATCACCTATCTACCATAAAAAAAGTTCCCTCACAAGAAGAAATATTCTACACACTCAATTCAAAAGATTGAATATAAATTAAGGGCTTAGCATCAAAGAACAACTCTCGCACTCACAAAAGAATTCACATGTATGCACAAAGAACCATCGACTCGCCCATTATTACATCTCCACTAATTTAGCATGCTCGAATATTTTAACAAATTGTAATGTTGTCCAGGGGATGGGTAGGAAAACTATATAATAGTAACTTACACTTCCCCCCAGCACTTTGCACATTTTTAGACTTCACCATCCATTATTTTCAGCCCTCTCTTCATCAATTATTTCAGTAATATTCTCATCTTACTGTCATTTTTTTCCTTTTATTTTTTCATGTAAGATTATTTCAAAGAGGGCCTTTTCATTGCATGTAACTCTCATTAGTCACCTTTTCACTCAATCATCTCTTCTTCTTCAGATCTAACAATTATAACTAGTCTATACGACAGCGCCCAAGGAAGCAGGATGCAAAAAATAGGGATACAACAAAAGTGTCAAGACAAAAATATGGATAACAACAAAAGGCTTCAGGCTCAAAAGGTCTAACTAGTGGTATAATATCCTAAAAAACTAAAATTCTCAAGACAAATCAAATAAAGCTTGTTATCATATTTTAAATAGAGCAACACTTTTATTTTCCTTCAATAACATGTATGGCAAGGTTTAGACTAAGTTGTAAAACATGGAATATGCAAGAAACCTCACCACATATAGCACAAGTATCAATCAAGATGGGTCAATTCAACTTCTATACAGATAGGGTCAGAACGAACTATAAAATAACAAAAAGGTATATACAGAGTCACAACCATGAGCCTAGGTGTCAAAAAGTCTGTTATTTTATTTTATTCTCAAGCACTCACATGAAAGTACTACACAAGATGAGGGCTAATTTGATAGTATCACACAAGTCAAAAGATCGCACAATTTTCTCCTAAAAAATAAAACATACTCTGTTCAATGGCCTACCCCTCGAAAAAGAACCGACAAAAGAAAATCAAGGGGAGGGCGATGTATGCTCTAATAAAGACACAAAAGCTAAAAACCAATAAAAACTAATCCAATCTAAAGAATAAAATAAAAATCTTATTGTGTTTTTAAACTTTTTCATTTTTTTCATTGAAAGTGAGAAACTAAAAAAATAAAAACATCGTATAGCATACTTCACCCTAAACAAATATTGGAAGATATTTCACCCCACTCTTAAAACCATATTTTATCCCCAAAGGAACAAATAAAGTAAAACAAGGGTTAAAGATACTCTCTGAGGCCCTCTAGGGCCTAACTAAAAGTATGTTTCCTCAATTTCCATCAAGGGTCATATGCACCCTACGCTTAAGCTCAAATGTTCTCCTTAGCTCCCAATTTGGGTACTCAGATTTCTCCTAAATCCGCAAAAACAAAAACAACACCAAAAAGTGACACTTTAAAAATAAATAAAAAGACTAAAAATAAGAAGCTATACTACTAATTTTGTGGCCTTCCAACAAGTGCCTTATTTAACATTGCGATATGAATTCATCAAATTTCCTTCCACTTTGAGGATATGAATTGTACCCCTAACTTTGTGTCACGACCCGAGACTACCCCCTAGTCGTAACAAGGTGCTTAGAGACAGAAGTGACCCCAAGCTAACCCATGTCCTGGCATGACACTATAAATACTGAAATAATCTAGAAATCACTTATGCAGAATTTAATAATATGGATAATAAGTTTGGCCATACGCCCAAGTGACAATATCTGAATAAAACTCATAAAGCTAAAAACATAATCTAACTGACTATCTGAAAGCCTCTAAATAAGATGAGTTGTTGGGACAAGCCCCTAACTAACTCCAACTATATGAAATTGAAATAGCATTAAATGAAACATTGATAACTACTCCCCAAATGATGAGGACTCACCATAGTACTGCAGCTGATGTGATAGGAGATCATACTAGGTACAATCTAGATGCTGAACGTTGGAACCTATACAATAAGACATTATAGTGCAAAGGAAAGCATGTGATCAGTATTTTAAATGTACTGAGTATATGGGATAGGAAAATACTGATGTAGGTTGAACATAATACATGTGACATGAATAAACTAATGCAAGACCAAGTAATAAACATGTACTGATAGATAAGCTAAAATACTTAATACATGGTCAAGCAAGGTTTGAGACTAAACTGTGGGAGATACTATTAACTGACATACCCCATCTAAGCTAAATAGGGCCCAACTAGTAACCCCAGTTGGATGGGTGTTCAGTACCTTGCCATGGGCAAGAACACTGGCTGATGTGGATCCACTAAATGATGTCCAAAAGGACTATAATATTAACCTATGATTGAAGCGTAGTTTTGTGACTTAGGTTATCTAAAATCGTTTCCTCTCGGTGCTAAGTACTACTCCCAACTAAAGGTAAACTGATATACTGAAATGCTCAACAATATTGATATTCTCAAACTAAAAGATAAGTGCTTTATCTGAAAGCATTCTAAATCATGAAAACTGAATGATTGAGTACTCAGCTGAAAATGTATGATATCCTAGGTCGTCAAGTGTTCATGACCCGCCATCTCAGAAGAATGCAACTACAAATGACAATTCTATAAACTGGCCACAATATGGAATTCCATAACTCAAGTCCAAAATCAAGAATTCTTCAATATAATGACTGTTCATAATCATGAGTATGTAAAGGTGTTAAAATTAATGGGATAACATACATTCATTGTTCATTCAAAGCAAGAAACTACAAACTAAAGGAATTCACACCTTCCATGGAAACCCTAGGCTTGAAAGGTGAATTAAACTTGAGGAATTTGAGTTAACTTTGGGACTCAATAGGTGTAAGGAACCCATTGATGAAATCCCACATACATGGTGATGAATAACTTGGAGAAATATTTTGAATTTGAAGCATGAAGAAGATGAACCCTAGTTGTCAGAAGAAGAGAGAAATTGCCTCTTTTCTCTTATGAATGCTAAGTGTCAATTATTTTCTAAGTAATGAGGGATTAGGGCAATTTTATGCTTAGTAATCAGCTATGGGAGGACTTAAACATCATAGTTTAGATTTTAAAAGAGTGAAAAAATACCAAGGTACCCTTATAAAAATGTTTTGGAAGAACTATTGGGAGGAACTCACGAGACCTTCCCACGATCGTGGGTCATACCTGCGATCGTGGGTTGTGATCGTGGTATGGGATAGACTTTTGGGTTCCCTGAACATGATCAGACGAGCCATCATACAATTTTGGGACCCACTCTCCATCATGCCTTGGTTCGTAGCTTGGATGTTCAAGCCAGATAAAGTTTTGAAGTCACGATCGTGCCTTTAATCGTGGTTTCATAGCACGGTTGTGCTTCCTTTTCGTGGTTGGAAGGTATACATGTAAACCTTCAGGTTTTCATGGCTGTTTTGATCAGACAGGAGAATTGTATTATCATACAATGTAATGATGATCGTACCTACGATCGTGTGTTCTTACTGCTAGATAATGCTTCACTAAAATGGTCAAAACTCTTAGCTACGACATCGGATAAGGGTGAATCAGAATGTATTGGAAAGGTAATTCAAATGTCTATAATTTGGTGGGTATTAAGATAAAAAATTACCCCATAAACTAGGACGTATACTCATTTGAAGTTGATTATAGCAAGATTCATCATGTGGAAACCACCGGTAAGAATGGTTTCAACTTGGCTATGAGCTAGGAGTTACTTGTGGCCTGAATACATGTCTAAATCACTTATAATGCAGCTGAAATATGAAGTTTAAATTCACATGTACTTGAAGCATGGTTCTAATCTTTGCTTGGGATTTTTGGGGTGTTACAATATCTCCCCCTTGGGGTCATTTGTTCCTGAATGTAAACCAACAAAGCTGCAAAGTTAGGGAAAGAGCTGCAAGCCCAACACTGAATTTCTAAGGGCTGAATAATGACATGATAACTAAAACATGGATTGAATTAGAACTCGTGAATGCATGACATGACATGAGAGTAACTAGGTGACATGGAATAGAAAAAATTAATTAAGAGGAAACTATTACCTTGAGTTGGAGTCAAGTTTGAATAAAAAAGATGAGGGTACTTGGTCATCATATCCACCTCTGTTTCCCAAGTAGCTCCCTCAACTAGCTGATTTTTCCAAAGAACATCTACTGAAGCGACCTCTTTATTCCTCAACTTACGAACCTGATGGTCAAGAATCTCAACTGGGACCTCTCGTAATAAAGACTATCTTTCATACCCACACTATTTGAAGGAACAACTAATGTAGGATCACCAATGTACTTATTTAATTAAGACACATGAAAAACTAGATACACTGACGCTATGTCTGTGGACAAATCCAACTCATAGGCTACATTGCCAAAACAACCCACAATCTTATAAGGAACAACATAGTGGGTATTGAGTTTCCCTTTCTTACCAAACCTCTTGACCCCTTTCATGGGTGAAACTTTCAAATAAGCCAAATCACCAATAGAAAACTCAAGTTCCCTTCTCTTCACATTTGTATAAGACTTCTAATAACTCTGAGCTATTTTCAGTCTTTCTCTAATCAACTGAACTTTCTCCATAGCTTCATGGACTGAATCTGGCCCTATAAAGTTAGCTTTACCAACTTTGAACGACCCAACAAGAGTCATACACCTCCTACCATAAAGTGCTTTAAATGGGGTCATCTGAATACTAGAATGATAACAATTATTATAAGCAAACTCAATCAAGGGTAAATAATCATCCCAACTACCTTTGAAATCGATCATACATGCCCTCAGCATATCCTCTAACGTCTGAATGGTCCGCTCTGCCTAACCATTTGTCTGCTAGTAAAAAGTTGTACTGAGGTAAACTTGGGTACTAAGAACCTTATGGAATGTCTTCCAAAACTGAGAGGTAAACTGAGTACCCCTATCTAAAATAATGGTCAAAGGGACACCATGTAACTTCACCAATTCCCAAAGATAGAGTCTAGAATAATCCTCGACTAAGTCTGAGGTGTTAACTGGTAGAAATGGGTTGACTTAGTCATTCGGTCTACAATGACCCAAATGGAATCATACTGATGGCTAGTACGAGTCAACCCCGTCATGAAGTTCATATTCACCAATTCCCACTTCCAATTAGGAATACTAATATCCTGAAGCTTTCCACTAGGTCTCTGGTGCTCAACCTTAACCTGCTGGTAATTTAAACACTTAGCCACAAATTTCATGATATCTTTCTTTATGTCATTCCACCAATAGACATCCCGTAGATCACAGTAATGTTAGTGGCTCCTAGGTCAATAGAATATCGAGAATTGTGAGCTTCTGTTAGCATACGCCATCTCAAGTCATCTATATTTGAAACACATAGTCTTCCCTGGCAATGAAGAATAACATCTCCCCGTTAGGAGAAAACCTCAAATTTCTGACTCTAGACTGCTTCTTTCAACTTAAGAAAAATGGGATCATTATCTTGCTTTTCTTTTACCTCAGCTATTAAGGAAGATTCTAAACCATTCTAAATCAAGGTATTACCTTCGACTGAATCAACCAACCGAACTCCTAATCTAGAAAATTGGTGAACTTCATGAACTAACCCTTTCTTCCCATCCTTAATATGAGCAACACTTCCTATAGAAAGTCTACTAATAGTGTCGGCCACAACATTGTCATTACCCGGATGGTATAAGACATTCATATCAGAGTCCTTCAATAACTCCAGTCATCTCCTCTGATGAAGATTTAGATCTTTCTGACTGAACACCTACTGAAGGCTCTAGTGAACACATCAAGATGTTCCATATAAAGATAATGCCTCCAAATCTTTAAGGCAAAAATGACTGCTGCCAACTCAAGATCATGAGTTGGGTAATTCTTCTCATGAGGCTTAAGTTTTCTAGAGGCATACGATATAACCTTGCTATGCTACATCAACACACAACCAAGACCAACTCTAGAAGCATCGTAATAAACCATGAAACCATCTAAACCCTCTAGCAGAGTCAGAACTGGACCAAAGGTAAGTCGAGTCTTCAACTCCTGAAAACTCTTCTCATATGAATCAGACCATAGAAACTTGACTTTCTTCTGAGTCAATCTAGATATGGGAGAAACGATAGAGGAAAATCCCTCTAAAAACCATCTATAGTAACCGACTAAACCCAAGAAACTCCTGATATCCGATGGAGAGATGGGTCTAAGCCAATTTCTCACTGCTTTGGTCTTTTGAGTATCAACCCTAACTCCTTCACCAGAAATGATATGACAAAGGAATGCTACTGATTTCAACCAAAATTCACACTTACTAAACTTCACAAATAACAAGTGATCTCTGAGAGTCTACCAGACAATCCTCAAATGGGCTGCATGTTCTTTCTCACTTCGAGAATAAATGAGGATGTCATCAATAAAGTCAATGACGAACATGTCCAAGTACTACTTGAACACCCTGTTAATCAAGCCCAAAAATGTTGAAGGAGCATTTTTTAGTCTAAAAGACATAGCAACAAATTCAAGTAACCAAACCAAGTTCTGATGGCTGTCTTCGAAAGGCCATATTCTCTGACTCTAAGTTGATGATAGCCGGATCTGAGGTGTATCTTAAAGAAGCAATTTGTACCCTAAAGCTAGTTGAACAATTCATAAATCCTTGGAATGGGACACTTATTATTGATTGTAACTCTGTTCAACTTACGGTAGCGAATGTACATTTTGAGAGAATCATCTTTCTTTTGCACGAAAAAAACTAGAGCACTCGATGGAGAGATGTTGGGCCTGATAAAACCTTTGTCTAAAAGATCTTTTAGCTACTGTTTTAATTTTTTAACCTCCGCTAGAGCCATTCGGTAGGGTGTAATTGAGATCGGATGGGTATCTGAGAGGAGATCTATTCCGAAGTCAATTTCCCACTTGGGAGAAACTCCGAAAAGATCTTCAAGAAACACTTCAGGGAACTCATTAACCACTGGAACTGACTCAAGAGTTGGGGTATTAGACTTTGAATTTTTAACTCGAACAAGATGATAGATGCACCCTTTTTGAAATCATTTTTCTAGCCTTAAGGTAAGAGACACACCGACCTATAGGCACTAAAGTATTACCTTTTAACTCTATGACTGGTTCATTTAGAAACTAAAACTGGACTATTCTATTTCTAAAATCAATAGAGGCATAGAAAGAGTGGATATAATCCATGCTAAGAATGACGTCAAAATTTATCATGTCTAACTCTACAAGATCAACTGAGGTGACTTTCTGAGAAATTGTGACTGGGTAATTTTTGTATACCCGTCTAACTATGACTGAATCACCAACTGGTGTAGAGACTGTAAATAGTTCTGAAAGAGTTTTAGGACTGACATCAAAGTCTACTTCTATTTAGGGGGTCATAAAGAAAAGTGTGGACCCGGGATCTAACAATGCATAGACATGAATTTGAAAGACCTGCAATATACTAGAAACTATATCATGAAAACCTTCCTAATCCTTTCAGGTCTGAAGGGAATAAAACCTGTTCAGATGCTGACCACCACCTGTACTAGATGAGGCACCCTACTGAGTGGAGTGACCTGTTAGAGCTGCTGAAGTGTTGGACTGAGTCTGCTGATGAGCATCTCCACTCTTTCAATTTACACCTGGGTACTCCTTAAAATGATTCCCTAGCTTGCCGCACCGTAAAGAATTCCCACTACCAATCATACACTATCCTTGGTGATTCTTACCATACCTCTTGTAAACCAGGTTAGTACGACCACTAGTAAAGAAGCCTTGGGATTTAGAGCCTGGTGCCCTGTCCTGATTATCTTGCTAGAACATGGGCAGTGGAATACTAGCAGAAGATGGGGCTGGAATTGATGACTTCTGGCTGAACTTAGAATGGTTACCATCATCTAAACTCTATTGAGAGAAATTAAAGCTACCTGTCTTAGCCCTCTTGCTATCTCTCCCTCTTTTCTTGACTTTCTCTTACTCAATTTGCTGAGCATGAACCATCATATGGAGATATCCATATCCTTAACCAACATAGTAATCCTACACTCCTTGGCCACCTGCTCAGAAACACCAGACATGAACTTACTCATTCAAGCCCTAGAGTCAACAACCATAGTTGGAGCATACTTTTCCAACTGAGTAAACTTAAGAGAATACTCTTTGACTTTCATGCTGGTCTGCTTCAGATTAATGAATTCCTACTCCTTAGCCTCCCTTAGTTTAAGTGGGAAAAACCTATCCAAAAAAGCAGCGACAAACTTATCCCATTCTATTGCTCCTGCTTATACACCTCTATACTCTTTCCATTGCTTACACCAAGTGTAAGCTACTAATTTCAACTGATAATCAGCCAAATCAGCACTCCATAATTTCAATAACCTTATGAATATAATCAAAAAACTCTTACAGATCTTTCTCAATCTTAGAACCATGGAGCTCAGGAGGATTCATTAAAGTGAAGTCCCTAACTCAAGCCGCTGCCATGGTACCAGTGGGTTAGACTGGGGAAATAGCCTACTGATTAGTCTAGGCGGTCATGGCCTGAGCTAGCACCGTGAAAGTAGCCCTGAATTAAACATGAGATACTTGCTCGTTCAACAGGTCTGCTACAGCTGGTGGTGCTTGTTGGTTCCCATTACCATTTCTCCTTTCGTTGGCTCTTCTGGGAGGTATTTTCTGTTAATGCATAAAACATGAGTTAGAAGAAGATTTTAGTATAGTTCACACTCTATCATAAGATATAAACATGGAAGAAGTGAAACCTTTCATAAAAAATTCATAGCCTCTCACTCATAAGTGTGGCGCGCTTCACACCCATGAATAAGACTCTACTTAACACAGCTTTTGGACAGCATAGGAAACTTTAAACCTTGTGCTCTAATACCAAGTTTGTCATGACCCGAGATGATACCCTTGTCATAACACGATACTTAGAGCAACAAGTGACCCCAAGCTAACCCATGATCTGGCATAAAACTATAAATACTGAAATAATCTGGAAAATCACTTATGCGAAATTTAATAATCTGGATAATAAGTTTGGTAATACTCCCAAGTGACAATATTTGACTAAAACTCATAAAGCTGAAAACATAATCAAACTGACTATCTGAAAGCCTCTAAATAAGATGAGTTGTTGGGACAAACCCCCAACTAACTCCAACTGTATAAAACTAAAATAACATAAAATAAAACACTGATAACTAGTCACCGAATGATAAGGACTCACTAAAGTACTGCAACTGATGTGATAGGAGATCATACTAGGCGTGATCCAGATGCTGAACGTCAGAACCTATATTATAAGACAATATAGTGCAAATGAAACTATACAATTAGTACTTTGAATGAAATGAGTATATGGGATAGGAAAATACTAAAGTAGGCTGAACATAATGCATGTGACATGAATAAACTAATGCAAGACCAAGTAATAAACATGTACTTATAGATAAACAGAAATAGTGAATACATGGTCAAGCGAGTTCTGAGACTAAAATTTAGGATATACTATTAACCGACATACCCTATCTGAGCTAAATAGGGCCCAACTAATAACCCTAGTTGGATGGGTGTTCAGTACCTTGCCAAGGGTGCAAACACTGGTTGATGTGGATCCACTAACTGATGTCTAAAAGGACTATAATATTAACCTATGGTGGAAATGTGCTTCTGGGACTTGGGTTATCTGAACCCGTGTCCTTTCGGTGCTAAGTACTACTCCCAACTAAAGGTAAACTATATACTGAAATGCTCAACAATAATGATTTTCTCAAATTGAAAGATAAGTGTTTTATCTGAAAGCATTTTAAATCATGAAAACTGAATGATTGAGTACCCAGCTGAAAATGCATGATATCCTAGGTCATCAAGTGTTCATAACCCATCATCTCAGGATAATGCAACTACAAATAACAATTCTATAAACTGGCCACAATATGGAATTCCATAACTCAAACCTAAAATAAAGAATTCTTCAATCTAATGAGATTTCATAATCATGAGTATGTAGAGATGCTCAAATTCATGGGATAACATATATTCATGGTTTAGTCAAAGCATGAAACTGAACACAAAACAAATTCACACTTTCCAAGGAAACCCTAGGCTTGCAAGGTGAATTAAACTTGAGGAATTTGAGTTAACTTTGGGACTTAATGGGCGAAAGGAACCCATTGATGAAATCCAAAATACATGGAGATGAAAACCTTGGAGAATTCTTTGGAATTGGATTCTTGAAGAAGATGAACCCTAGTTGTTCAAAGAAGAGAGAAATCATCTCTTTTCTCTTATGAATGCTAAGTGTCGATAGTTTTCTGAGTAATGAGGGATTAGGGAAATTTTAGGCTTAGTAATCAGATTTGGGAGGAATTAAATGACGTATTTTAGATGTTAAAAGAGTGGTAAAAGATCGAGGTACCGTTATAAAAATGTACTGGAAAAACTACTGGAGTAACTCACAAGACCTTCCCACTATCGTGGGTCCTACCTATTACTGTAGGTTGTGATCGTGGTATGGGATGGACTTTTGAGTTTTATGAACATGATCAAATGAGCCATGGAATGATTTTGGGACCCACTCTTGATCGTGCCTTGGTTCGTAGCTTGGAAGTTCAAGCCAGATCCAGTTTTGAAGTAACGATCGTGCCTTTAATCATGGTTTCAAAGCACGGTCGTGCTTTCCTTTCGTGGTTGGAAGGTATACATGTCAACCTTAAGATTTTTGGGGCTGTTTTGATCAGATAGAAGCATTGTATGATAGTACAATATAACCACGATCATACCTACTATCGTGTGTTCTTATCGCTGGACAGTGCTACAATAAAATGAGCATAACTCTTCGCTCTGACATCTTATTAGGGTGAATCTAGATTTTTTGGAAAGGTAATTCAAATATGTATAATTTGGTGGGTCTTGAGATCAAAAATACACAATAAACTAGGAGTTATATACGTTTGAAGTTGATTATAGTAAGATTTTTCACCTGGAAACCACTGATAAGGAAGGTTTCAACTTGGGTATGAGCTAGGAGTTACTTGTGGACTGAATATATGTCTAAATCACTTATAATGCATCTGAACTATGAATTTTAAATTCACACATACTTGAAACATGGTTCTAATCTTTGTTTGGGATTTTTGGGGTGTTACACTTTGCATCAGTTTTTCTACTCCTCTAAAGGGGCTGCGGTATAAATATGAAGGAACCAAGCAAAGGATATCAGATCTTGCACTACTTTTCCCTTAAGTGAGAAGTGTAATTTTTTGATTTTGGTGTAATAAAATCAAGAATATAGACATATTATTCCTTCTCCATACACTCTCCCATAGGCTTAGATGTCTCGATTAATATCTCACTATGAAAGCACAATATGAAAAAATGATTGGAATGAGGTCCACTCATGAATTGCATTATTATTTACATCCTTACACAACTCTAGTGTACTCTTCTTAACAATGAAAGAATTAATAAATGTATGGTTAAGTAGTTGGCCCTCCAAATTTAGCTCCTTAAGTTGGCTTGTAAATATTTTTTCAGCCTCACACAACTCATAACTAAATTGTTGGGTGTTAGACGAACCGAATTTTGCTCTCAACTAATCTTTTAAGTTGTGAATATCCAAGGTAAACATGTCTACCCCTTGAATAAGCTCAAATCTTTTATTCATGAAGTGTGTCCACTCCTTTACAATTATCTTAAGATAACCCTCATGTCCCTCTAATAATTTCCTACAAGGATCCATACTATCAAAAGAACAAACATTATAAGAATCACCATAATCAGGGCTCGACAGGAGATATAACACTTCGAACAATTTTTTCATTGACCACCGTACCTTTTACAAAAGTACCAATCATAGGACTTATAAGGGTCACACAGACTATTTTGTTAGATCAAAAGATTTGAACTATGTTTGTAGAGGTAGGGTCCTACACAAATAATACAGGGATGAGTAATAGCTGAGTGATTATCATGCCACACATTTTCAGATCTCATCTCAAGAAGAGTAGTAAAATACTATAATAAAATATTTATACAAAAAAAATACTAATAAAACATATACAAAAAAGCTTAAATAAATAAAAATCAAAACGTCTAACCTAGATAAACAAATAATTTCTAAGTTCTAGAAATGGATTCAAAAACTTGTTGTGTCCAAACATACACGCTAGTGTACACTATTGTAAAAGTAACATAGTGGCTCTTGCGAGCCAGATATCGAACCCACAAGGACCTGTGATTTAATTGTTTACTTAATAAGACTAATAATTTATTAAAGCAGTAGATCCCATATATGAATTTATAAATTAACTAAATTAAAAATAAAATAACTAATAAATAGTTAACCAAGAAAAGAGTTGTAATGACCCTCCAGGTCATTTCTTACATTTTTGTGATTTTAATGCCTTTAAAGCTTTCCCACAGTTGCCCCAAGTCATTTATGACTTGTAGGGACAGTTTCATCACCGGGCAGTTTGTTTAATTTTTAGAACCGTTCCCTATTTTAAAACTTTTAAGATTAAGAATAGGGTCTCGCGCCTAAACCTCAGGTAAACGGCCTCGAATGCCATTTCTAATAGGCTCATCAGCTTTGTAACATTTATTTTAGTCTAGGGATACCCTTGGTCCATGTCCCGAGGCTTCCAAACTCATTTTGGGTTATTGGGTGGAATTTTGTTAAAATGGCCCTTGGGGATGTGGGACCCATTTTTGTCGAAATAACCTCAAATGTAAATTTTGATAGCTCCGTTGAGTCCATAATGTTAAATTTTATGGGGTAGCATAGTTTATTTGTATTCACAGGATTCTGAACAAATCTCGAGGGCCTAGTCGGGATATTTACAATTTGCCAAAATTGTTAGTGCATCAGCACCTAGTGCAGGCCTACTTCCATCATCGTGACCTCGATGAAGACCCCCAAGATTATGAGGGGCCATGATATTAGTCTTTGTGATTGCAAGGCTTGAGGGCTTACTACTGTGATGAAGGAAGTCATGGGACAGGTCCACCGCGATCGTGATGGTCCCGTTAGTAGGATATGGCGACCGCGACCAGGGGACCTCGCGATCGCAATGAGGAAACCTCTGGAAGTTTATTTACCTTACCCTTATTATAATATTAGTATAGTATTATGCTAGAGATGGGTAGGGTTTTACGACTTGGCTATTATTTTAGTATTTTGTGGGTTAAAGTTAGCCGTTTTGGGTTCTTTTAGTGGAATTTGACCTCGTCACTCATTTTAATGACTATAATATCTCTTTTAGGTATAGTCTTGGCTTAAATCACGCCTTAGGGTAAAATAATAAGGTCCATGTATAGTTTTGGGTAGGTGTTTGCCTTAGTATGAATTTTTGGGACTAGTAACAGGCCCCTCCGACCCTCTTTTTGGGTCGAGTAATTAAATTAGTTCCTTTTAGATGTAGGAGACCATTCTTGGACTTTCTTAGGAAATTCTTGAACCTTAAGGTGACTTAGACTTCACATTACTTTTCGGTTAGTTGATATACCTAAACTAGAATGCGGTTGGTCTTTAAGCTTATTTATTTGAACTATTGATTAAACCTTACCACTCTTGTAAACTTATAGTTGAAGTTGGCAATTTGATAGTAAAAATGATCTTTAAGGGGGTTATGGATTCAGTTTATTATCATTAGATATTTACGTACTAGTTCTGGTTCGAGTTCTACAATTGTGATCTGTTTATGGTATTATTAATGTTGTATCATTCTTCAGTTCCAATTCAAGTCTGGCATTATGGTTTGAAGGAAATATTAGGTGTGGTCTCACTGTTGGTTATTTAATGTTACGATTATCAGTACTCTCTTCCTTATTTGTATCCACCAGGCTTATGGGGGTTCGGTTAGATTTTCTCCTCGTTGCTTGTACCTACTAGGATTATGGGGGTCCAGTTAGGTTATAGTAAGTCTGTCCTTATCATAATTTATTTGATCTGCCCATTTACCATTTTATCTGGAATGGAGTATTTATTACATATTTATACTTATACATGACTTAGTTTTACTTTCGTGCATTTTATTATACTTTTATTATGATTTAGCTTAGTCGGACGATGATGTATACCAAGTACCCATTGTTTTCGTACTCATATTACACTTTTACATTTTTTTCTAATGCAAATCCATGTACGAGTCACCCCCACTGACCCTAGATTCAACTTGCTTTTGGGATTCAGAGATAGGGTGAGCTTTCGAAGCCAGAGAAAATACTCTCTCCTTCTAGCAATTTTTGATAGTCTTTACTTTCAAGACTACCTATAAATTAGATACTTCTTAGTACCCTTTTTTTTAGATTTAGTGGCTCTTGTACCGGCTTTACTAGGTCGTGGGATTTTCTTTTGTGCACTTTTTTCCTCTCTCTCTCTCTCTTTGATATTTATTATGTTGCTCTTATATGTAATCACTTACAATTCTACTGTATGATTAATTTTGGTAATTATTATACCTTCCACCGACTAGCCCATTGTTTTTCGTTTCAGGAGATAGTTTGGCTTACCTACTGGTGGGATAAAGTAGGTACCATTATGACTTGAGAAATTGGGTCATGATAAATTAGTATCAGAGCCTAGGTTCACTAGTATTGTTGTTACAAAAGCATGTATGTAATAAGTCTCGCGGATCGAAACAATGACGTAACTATCTTCAGAAGGTTACAAGACATTCTTAGGAAAACCTCATTTTGTTTATCCATGTCGTATGTCGAGTCTATGCTGGTTTCTAACTTTCTCACTCTTTCACTCTTTTAAAGATGGTTAGGACACGAGCAATGATGAGAGGGGATGAGGACCCCGAGTCTGTAGCTAGAGCACCTGCTAGAGGTCGTGACCGACCCAGAGGTCGCGGCTAGGCTAGAGCTACAGCCCTAGCTAGGGGTCAGGGTAAGGAGCCATTACCAGATCTTGTTATTGTTCTTCAGCCAGAGATTCCGCCAACCCAACCATTGGTGGGCATGGGGGTAGCCCAGGCCACACCAGGGTTTATTTCTTCTTCAGTGTTCAGAGATGCCTTGCTTCAGTTGTTGGGATTGGTAGGAGGTGCGCCATTAGATGTGCTCAGTCAACAGACCAGAGTGGTATTGATTTAGGGGAGCATATATGAGCAAATAGAATTATAGAATTCATTTTTTGAAGACTATTTATAATCGAGCAGACATGATTCTAAATAACCCAAATATTTGAACTACATGCCATCATAGGGTAAGGGTCTTCCGCTAGTTGAGGCTGACACTTTTTACCCAACATGACATGTTTTATTCCACCTAAGGTTTTAAGTATGGAGGAGGACCAAGGAAAAGATTTCTTACTTGTAATAGTTAGATGAGAATATCTAGTATGCCTATTGGCAGTAATCCTTGAAAATTTTAGCTTGTAGATATGTTAGGAAGGCTGGAGATTCTTAGATGAGTTTGTTACCTAGAATTCCATGAAGTGGTGATAGTGGCAGGCTTGAATATTATGATGATAACATGTGGATGAATGCATTATGCACTAGGCTTCTGGAGTAGAATTTGAGGTTTGTTGAATGAGGTTGTAAAACAAAGTAGCTTTATCAGAATGAAAAACCCTACATGGATTAGAGCATAAAGTCCCGCGGTTTAGATTAGTATGATCATCTTACATGTAGCACCTTGTGACTCCGAGTTAGGGTTAAACATGGTTAGATCATACAGTTAGACTCAGACTTTGGTAGGAGTAGTCATATGTACCCGTGTAAGGATTATAAGTTGTAGCTAGTGAAGTGTAGTATTTAGAATGAGGAGCATAGTTTAGAAGTGTTTCTATGCTTAAAAGTTATTAGTCGTATTGCTTAAGGCATAGTTTTCCTATTATTACTTTATGCCCATGGTACCTATGTTTCATGTCATATATTTTCAGATAAAGTGTAACTAATGTTCAAATCTATGTCGTTCCTACTCTATGAACCCATATATGCTGACTAAGATACTTTGATCATGTTTAGCGTTTCATATTTTGATGTCTCACATGAAGCATGCCTGTGATTCATTTCCAGAATATTATGAGAAATTCTGACGAGAATGTTCTAGTAACAAACTTCTTCCGATAGTGATTCTTAGAAGCTTACATGTCATACCTCATCATCTTGTAGAGCCATGTTTATGCTTGTTCAATGTACGGTCTAGATGATTTCCAATCTCTTAGTATGAACAAGTTCAAGCTATGTTAGCAGGCAAGATTCAAAAATAAGACATATAGTAGGGGTAGTTCCATTCTTTTTAGTCTATCATATCCTTCATTCAAAGAGGAATCATCCCAAGGGGGAGATATTGTAACACCTCATATTTCGAGCCCATAAATATTAAGCAGTTAGCATAGAAAACCAAATTTGAACCTCAAAGTTCCAAGACTCCATGGATGGGTTCACAAGTCGTGAACCAGTTCCACGACTCATGGAATGTTCTGTGAAGCCAATCTCAGTCATTGAGTGAATGACAAATTGGTTCACGACCCGCGGAACCATTCGTGGGAGAAGGCCTTTGGTCCATTAACTTTTATGGATTTCACGATTAACAACATGGTCTGTGGAATGGAACCACTGCACTAACCATAAATCAAGTCGTGATACTTTGTCTAAGAGATGTCAAATTTC
This sequence comes from Capsicum rhomboideum, assembly GCA_031232105.1. Taxonomy (NCBI): domain Eukaryota; kingdom Viridiplantae; phylum Streptophyta; class Magnoliopsida; order Solanales; family Solanaceae; genus Capsicum; species Capsicum rhomboideum. The sequence continues at coordinate 72,197,487 of CP124714.1, forward strand.
CTTGGAAACCACTAATGAAAACACTAATCATGAAACCATTCCACTGACCCGTTAACCAGTTCACTAATAGTGGAATGATTCCATTGATCGTTCCACTAATCATTTCAACAATTTTTAGCAAGGTTCTACAAAGGGTAATTTTACTTTTCCTTTTTCAGCCTATCCCACTATGTATTTGACTTCCCAAAAATATATATATCTGATTTTAGGTCGAATCTCTCATTAGTCTCTCTATCCCAAAGTAAGAACAGGCTCCTAAAGCAGTCAACTAACTAGGGTTTCAGTTCAAGGAAAGTTCTTCAGAGTTCCTCTTCTTGTCAATGGTTTTCGTGATGTAAGTCCAAAATTACATATACTTAGTCATTATTTGCCTCAAATTTAGTATCTTTATTTTTCTTTTATGAGCATTGATTTTATGGGTTATGCTTAACATTATATTTTTGTGTGTAGGATTAAATTAGTGTAACTATGAAAAAATTTGGAGTTGAAATGAATTAAAACTGAGAAACTATATAAGAAAATCAAGCAGGCAGCTTAAAAGATTAAAAGCAATATAATTTACAAATGTGAGGGTGCATCAAAAGTGCAAATTGAAATTGAATTGGTGTTGCCTGCACACGTGGCATAATGTGAAAATGTTCAAAAAAATTTAAAAAAAAGAAGCGACATGTAATCACTCATTGGTCGGCAATGCGGCATTTAAAATTGGACTGGGTTTTGGTTTTTCCAGTCCATTTTGGACTCATTTATTTTATTTAGGGTTTTTTCCTACACCTATAAATATTTCAAAAAATTCATATTTACATAACTTGTGACCAAAGGAGAGCTAGGGGGCCGCTGTGGAGGTTGGGCTGATTGGTTTATTCTTCTATTCTCCATTTAGTTATTTGGATGCATTATTATGCTTTTTGAAGCATTAGAAACACATACATTGTTTTGTTCTTGGATTTTGAAGAATTATTCATACATTGATTCTTGGTTGCTAAATTTTCTTTTACAATTCAAGTGTCTGTATTTCATCTACTCAATCTCGTAAGTTCATAATTATGATGTTGTTTATAACTTATAATTGTGATTCTCAAAGCATGAGAAGCTAAATCCATAACTCAGAAAAACTTATAAATGTGATTCTCATAGCATGAGTAGCTAAATCCACAAGTAGGGTTGTGGAAGCATGATGAATTATAAAAGTAGGCTAAAGTACTTAGTGATTCTTTAATGGTTTTTATGCATGTATTGTTCTTCCCTTCGTATTGATTGCTTTTAACAAGTGCACGCATTAGAACTCGCCTTATTCTTACTTGCTGGACCAAAGAGGTAACTAATGGGAAAAGGATTAACAATGGAGATTTGAGGCTATCAACCCTCATCTAATATCTTGAGCTCTATTCAGGAATAGGTAATTTGGGATCAAAGATAAGGGTTAATAAAGCAAACACTCATAAAAGGACCAAGTTGCATAGTAATAGTCATCTATCTAGGAGACAAACAATTTAGGTGAACTTAACTTACTGATTTTGCATGCTAAGCACTAGGATAGATCACTAGTACGACACTCTTACTAAGTTATGAAATCATGGGGAAACATAATCCTAGTCAACTCTCTCTGATTTTCTTAACATAAATTGATAACTATTTACTTGTTACTTCAATTTGCAAATTATTTATTTTTTCTTTTGAATTCTCTCATTGGAAATAGATGACTAAAAGCCTAAATAACCACATTGACCTATGTCCTAACCATATTCCTCATGGGATCGACCCCAACCTTGATTGGGTTCTATATTTGAACAATGACCATTTTATACTTTGCTTTAGATGTGTAATTTGGGCTACATCAAATTTTAGCATTGTTGTAAGGGAATACGGTTTAGTGTTAGATCAATTGTCTTTATTTGACTATTATTCCTTATTTCCTGTATTTATTTTATTTTGTTTTTTAAATAATATTTATAATATTTTGCTACTCTTCTTGATATGGCATCTTTACAAGAAAAAGTATGGAGTGATAGGTACTCTTATTTTATTGACACTTGCTCTTTTTATAGTGTGGATCATTGCAATAAGTGATAGATTTATTAGTGAATCTCTTTAAGAGTATGTCACATGCAATGACCAACTTCATAGAAGATAGAATTGAGCTCATTCTATAGGTTGAGAGGTTTCTCTTGGATATTTATAGCTTAAAAGAAGATTTGAGTGCAATGGTGAATGTGTGTAACACCCAACAATTTAGTTATGAGTTGTGTGAGGCCAAAAATATTTTTATGAGCCAAATTAAGGAGCTAAAATGTGAGGGCCAACTACTCGACCATACTTTTATTGATGTTGTCACTATTGAGAAGAGTATACCAAAGTTATTTGAGGAAGTAGATAGTAATATTTTTAAAGACTTTAGTACGTAGGAATATGAGGATGTAAATATTAATGTAATTCATGAGTTAGGGCGTATTGGACCTCTTTCTAATCATTTTTCTACATTGTGTTTAGATATTAAGATATTAATCGAGACATCTGAGCCTATAGAAGAGTGAAAAGAGGTGGAAAAATATGTATATATTCTAGAATTAGTTATGCCAAAACAAAAAAAATACATTCCTTACTTAAGGGACAAGAATTTCAACATGCGACTTCTATTGCTTCGTCCCTGTATTTTTATACCACCACCCCTTAAGCATAGTACAAAATAAGAAAAGAAATTAGGGGTGTAATTTAAAAGTGAAAGTTGAAAGAAAATGTCATGCCTCAATTTTCATTGTGATAGACAGACACCTGATGCCTTAAAGGCCCAGAGAACCAACTTATTACTTATGCTTATCATGTATGCAACTATGATAATGATAAATCTTTGATTAGTATATGTAGGATACCCTTATAAAAGACCAACATAGATAGGCCCAAAATAAAAAAATATGACTTGTCCTTTAGGGTCTTAATAATTAGTAAACAAGACAAAACTACGCTTTACTTTGACATTAGTCTACAGAGCTTCAAAAAGATAGACATATTATCTTAGTTGGGATAGGACCCCTCCATGCCCCTAACTTTAATACAATATCAAAATATATGTTGAAGAATCGACAAAACCCCGAATCAACCTGGAGCTCATGATGTCGCCTAAACTATACCTCTAGAAACGTATAACGCGTTCGTTGAATCAAATATAGAGTCCAGCTAGGTTGGGTCAATCCCACAGGGAATAGGATGAAATTCTGTCCAATGTTTGTCTGAGTAACTGGCAAGTAAGTAAAAAAGGGGGGGGGTTTGTAAGTAAATAGTAACAGTAACGATTGTTGATTTTTGGATTTGTGATCAATATGAGAAATACACTAGGACTGTGATCCCCAATGATTTCTTAACTACACTGGTTACTTGTGCTGTCAAACTGTCCCGATGTATTGCATGCAAAATCTAACAAGATAGGTTCATCTAAATGTCTCTCAATCTTGGTTAGACGAATTTCACTCTTCTCTTCTCGGTCTTCGAGTGTTGCACTGCTAACCCTTGTTCTGGATATCAGATAAGTATCCCTGTTACGGCTCAAGTTATTAGATAAAGGTTGATAACTTTAAATCTCTATTGTTATTTCCCTTTCCCAATCACTACCTCTTTCTTGAGCAAGTCTAGAATACAGGCGATTTTATAACGTTTGTAACCATTACAAGATCAATCACAATGAAAGAAATAATAATACATGCATTCACACCGGTTCAGAATTGCTTTGCAGTTAACCCGTTTCGTTAATTCCTCATGGTTCACACAACCCTAGTTGATAGGTTTCGTTACTCATGCTTGCAATAACATAAGAAGAATTCAATGATGAAAACATAATTGTAAACTCACAATACGAATAAAACTCAAAAATCTCAATATGAATGAAAACCCTAGAATCGATGTTCCAAGATTACCAAATCAATAATGTGTTTATGAACTCAAAATAATTAAAATATAATCCAAAATAATGTAATTGACTACTCCTAAACATAGGAAAATATAGGGGTATTTACAGATACAAAGTAAATCCTATCCTAAGCTAAGTAGGTGAAAAAAAGTCAGCAACAACCCACGGAACCGTGACTTTGTATCGTGGAACCAACCCTCGTACCGTGGGTCCATCTCGTGGAAATCAGGCCTTGATCACAACATTCAGGACTTGACCTACGGAATTAACCAACGTCACATGGGTTGACCTACGAGAAGTGAGTCCTTGTCGTGGGTCACTCCCCCAGTTTTGACTTGACTCTTTCATCTTCAAATGCTCCATTCTAGTGCATGCTTCTTCCCTTATTCTCCATTTTTCCTCCATAACCTATTTCCCTGCAAGATAGGATAGAAAACACATCTTACCAACGAAACATACCCAACTTATTACATATTTTTCTTGTTTAAGCATCGAAAGAGCCATGAAACTATGACACATCAACACCCTCAACTTAGAACGTTTACATGTCCACAGGTGAACAAAACAAAAAAAACACATTCAATGCTTAACTAAATGAAACCTAAGAGACCTATGGCAGTCGACTCATTGCTTTTGGCACCAAAACTTTTCCCACCCCTCCTATTTGTAAATAAAAACCACGGTGTGTATAGATACAGAATATTATCATGACACTGAAGGGATTAAATGATGGCATCAAATTATGAACAAACAACTAACCATATATGCAAATGACATTATCCAAATAAATAGAAGCTAACAATATAACCCATGTACTCTCATAACAAAGAAGTCCCATACACTCACAGTATACTAATGAATATCAAAGTAGGGATTGGGTCAAAACACTCTCTCTCACAAAGAAGTCCAAACAGTGTTCATGGAATACCATAGGCTTGCCCTTACTTTCTATGCCTTAGTTTTTTGGACAGTTTGACTAGGATCACTATAGGACTTTCATCGGCTTGTAATGAAGGCTTGGGGATGGGTGTGGTACATATGGTTATGGTGTCTCAACCCTCCTTGACACTATACTAATTTTTTCTCCATTTTCTAACCATTCTTATTTTATTCTCCTTTATTCTCCTTCATTTGTTTTCAGATTTTTGGGTGTAATTTTCATTGTGATTTCAATATTTTTTTTTTCTTTTTGCAAACTCTATTCTTTTTCTTCACACCCAACTCTGTTCTCCTCTTTTTTACTAACCCCTTCTTCATACCCATATCAAGAAATGCAACCTTATGATATCCACCCTCAACTTAGGTGATTCGCCTGGGTTGAGGTGCCTAATGTCTAAGGAGGGTCCAAGGCTAAGACAGGTTCATTGTAAGGCAAAATGGGAAGGTGAATAGGCTAATGAAAGAAAAAGGTCAATTAAAGCTCAAACTCAAGATCAAGGGATACTTACTTCATTTGGTCAGGCATTTAGGCTAAAAGTAGACTAATTCAAAAACGACCTGTGATCATTTCCTAACCACTATCCTATAACCAAGGTAAGTCTTGTGTGTCTGATCATATACGCACACAACATAGGGTTACACTATGGACTACTACCTATCTTGTTCATGCATTTCTGGATATAGTCATTCTGCCTATAATACTAATTTCATAACAAGATCCAACAGCTATCACAAACTATCATACTACACACATAGTCCAAAATAAATTTTTCTGGAGGGGTGTCTTTTAAAATATTAAAAAACATTATTATCGTTCAAAGTTTGTTCAAAGATGACAAAACTAAGGTTCCCCTATTTTTCTCTTAACTAAATATGAAAACAATTAATAATATAAATAACAACCTAAAAATGCCAGTTCTACTATGATAGCATACTCAAGGGAAAAGAAACACGACAGTAAAACCCCCCAAGTGGTGGTATACCCCCACCCCCAACTAAATATTGGTACACTACCCTCAGTGCACAGCTATCAATATGATAAGTGTAAGGGAGTGAAGACATAACTATAGTACCTTAGGTATCGGATGTAGGCCCACCTATATCAGGATCATCTGTGTACTCTCTAGGCTCAACGCTAAGTATGAACGGTGAAAAGGATGGCTGACTAGAGGATGCACCCAGTGCTCTCTGCTCATGGGCAATTTGACTGGCATGGTACTATGCCTGGGAGTCCTTATTCGTCCACTGCATATCACTCTCAAACTCGTCTCCACTATCAATCTGGCTCTCAGGACTGCGTGGCCTTATGCCTCTTGCCTATAGAAATAGGAGGCTCCTCATCAGAAAATAAGTCAACCTCAAATACCGACACTATCAGGACCGGTGTTGGAATAGATGAAATGATAGGAGTATGGATGACTTCTAAAGCTCCAACCTGTTCCGTCAAAGAAACCACCTCCTGTGTCAAACTCGTCAAGTTTGGACTATGGGCCTCCTGCAGTCGGTTACCCATCCGCTGCTCAAGAATGTCAATTTGCCCATGCAATTCTCCCATAAATTTATTTATGGCAGAAGTCATGCGATCCTCAACTCTCACATCAGAAGCCTCTATCGAAGTCCTTACCCATGGCTTAAGTTGAGATACCAACTTAGCCATCTAGGCCTCTGTGTGAGCCTGTCGCTCAATAGCCTGTGTCTATCTATCCACTAACTGCTGCAAAAACACTCGTGAGACAGCAACCATTCCAGACAGGGGTGGTGGTGTGGTAGTGGCTACTGCCCCCTCATCAATCACGGGGCCTGTGCCCTCAGTGGCCAACCTCCCAGCCTCGGGCTTACTAACTAGTGCTGAAGTTCTAACCAATTCCTCTAGATCCTCATGTCCTTCAAAAAGGGTGGCGTCTGACAAAGTAGAGGGCTAAGACCTCTTCTAGAAAACCAAGTTAGCACCCCACTGCTGTATCAACCCTATATCACCTATGCGGGTCACCTCAATGTCGTGAATCTACTACAGGCATCGTGACCACACCAATAATATTACACAGACCCTGAATTAGACATGGGAAAGAGATGCTGGTGAAGCCTCTAAAGGTGTGCTCATGAATCTCCTCAATAATGTAGCGGGCAACGTTGATGTCATATCTGGCCATAATGCTTCTACTAGAGCATCTCAGTCATGTGTAAGAGAATTATCTGCACCCGTGGGACCGATACAATTTTGTACAACTGACCACAATAACATGCCCGCAAAGTGAAGTGAGGACTTCTTAATATCCGACTTCTCAGCTACCCATTTTGCAGCTATACCATCATCATCGATATACTGCATAACTAACCATAGTAGCTCTAAGCACTGATTGGCATCCTTTATTTTGTTTCTATTTTTCACCATATCCATGTGGTGATCAAACTCTGCAATATTAATTGGAATCTCACATTCGTCACCAAACAAAAACTTGTGGATAGTCTACTCAGATATGTCTACTCTGGTACCGCTAACCAAAGTGTGATTCAATGGTAGTTGGTCCCGCTATCTTTGTTCATTTGGTGTGATCAATTCAATAGAAGAAGCATATGAAGCATAAAACTCCACAAACCAACTCTAGGCTGTTGCTGCTAGAAGGTTCTGTCATCCAAATGAATCCATAGCGATTAAACAATGACTTACTCTCGGGTAGTGCCTTCAACTCATTTATCTGATACCCAGGATCATCAGTGATATTTCTTTTACATGCACCTAACTCGGTCGGCTCTGCATCCCTATTATAAATGGCCTTCATACCCTAAACATACCACCTCATTTTTTCCCTTCATGCTGTAGCTGTGGCCTGTTGTGCAGCCAACTATCTCTGTGAGGAAGTCATCTAATCCTGGACACCAGGACCCAACACAGAAGCTATCCCAATAGCTTCACCACTATTACCTGACTCAGAATCATCCACACCCTTAGCATTCTCATCAGTCCAAGGTGCATCATCCCCGCATCCAGTATAACTGGTCACAGATACAGCCTCCCTCTCATCAGACTATAGGGAGAAATCAGATTACTGAACAGGAGTCACCGATGTGGCAGGTAGCGGGGTCTGTGGAGTAGGCTAAGGTGTGGCTCGAGTTGCAGCTTTCTCCCGAGCTCATTGCCCTGTAGTGCGAGGTATAATAGCAGACTCATCTCAAGTAATCTTGTATACCTCTTCGGACCCACTCTCTGATTTTGAAGGTTCAACTCACAGCCTTGTCCTAACTTTTGAGTTTTTAGTTTAGATTTTTTAGGAAGAACCCATATCTAAGCGTTTGGGATTTCCTTTTGGTGACATTGTTCAAAGTGGTCAATTTTTTAGTGTATTTTGGTTGGGTCAGGTATGGATTTTGGGTAAGGTTTTTGCAAATTAGGAGTGATGGGAATTTGAATTTTGTTTTGCAATTAGGGTAGTGGGAATTGATGAATTTGAGTTATTGGTACTTGGGAAATATAGTGAATGTAAGATTGGAATTGTTAATTGGAATGAATTTTAGGAAATAGGTTTGATATTTATAGGAGAAGGATCGGGTTTAGGGTTTTGGAATGGATGCAATTGGGTTTATAAAGGTTTGAGGAAATATAAAGGGTTGGGTTGTTTCAAAATCCAAGTTTTTTTGGGGGTTGTCCTAATTCCCATGGCATACACCCACGTGATGTGGGTTGACCTACATCACGTAGGTTGACCTACGTCACGTGGGTATCTGGCATGGGTTGGATTTCTACAATTGAAAAATTCCATCTAAATTTCACAGTACGAACCCACATCACGTGGGTTGACCTAATTCACGTGGGTCCCAAGCATGGGTTGGATTTCGTAACTTAAAATTTATTCTGATTTCCATGGTACCAACCCACGTCATGTGGGTTACCATCGTTCTTTAAGTTGCACACTTTTTAGTTCACATCTTTATTTTCAATTCATATGTTCTGCATCACCATCTGCTGACAAGGAACAAATCACAACTGGTATCAATTCTTTGGTAGCCTCCCAAGTGTAACACCCCGTACATTTTTGAACCTATGAGACTATCTTAACATTTATGGAATTATTTAAATATGAGATGGTGGGTGTAATCCACATTAATTTTAGTGGGCTGAATTAACATGTGCTAATGGGCTCAATAAACGCCCAAAATTAAGCCATAAGACATGGCCCAAATGGAGAAATGATCCATTCCACCTTTGACCAAGTAAGCATAACATTTATGACTAAGTGTGTGTATAAGGATGATCATGAGGGCCTATAAAGGGCACAAAAATCAGATTTTATTCACCAAAAGACACATGCACATTTCTAGAAGTTTGCAACAATATTTCATTTCTCTTTCAAACCATAAGCTATCATTCCCTTGGACAAGATCATCCTCTTGTAAGATTTGGTAAGTATTTACTCTTATGGTATAATATATTATATGCGTGAGAGGGTGTATAAATCATGTTGGTTATGTTGACAAAGTGTTGAGCAGTCCACGATGTGTAAAACAGTCTATTATTGCTTAATCGGTAAAGGGTTTTGCCTTCTAAACTTGAAGGGAGACTTGTGGTCTTGAAGGAATTAAGTTTGATGGATTAAATGTCGACATGTATGATATGTTTATGTCCCTAACTTTCTTTCTCTTAGTGTATAACATTTGGAATTGTTGTTGTAAAATTGTGCATGGAATTGGTGGTGTATTGAAAGGAAAGTGTAGTTTTGAGATGTTCATGTGTGTTGTGAAACCATGATTGTTCGTTGGCATCCAATTTAACCTAAAATATTAAAAGGGAAGCTTACTTATGTCCATGGACCATTTATTACAAAAAAGGACCCAAAAGAGACCCATTTTGGCTGAACCAGGCATCTGCCTTCGCGGATGGGGCACCTGCGGACGTAGATGCCAATGCAGGAGGCCCTGGACAATGCCAATGGGAACCTTTGGCTATACCTCACCCACCTACGGGTGCAGGTGGCTTCGCAGGTCCCTCCAGAACTTTGTTTCGATTGTTTTTCCTTCTCTTTGATCCCCCAAGGCCCCTATACCCTTTTTGGATGCAATTATAAACTTATGGTACCATTTGAATGGAACTAAGTAGTAGTACAGAGTCATTTTGATCATATCAATTATGAATTGTTGTTTTATGTGTTATGGTGAAAGGTATTGTATGACTTGATGGAGTAAATGTTCCGCGGTGTTAATGAGGAAGTGTAAAGTATAAACTTGGTGTGAAATGGTATTGGTTTATTATGTCTTGGTTGATGTGTGGCATGTTTTGGTGTTGTTGGTATGGAAATGCAGTAAATGGTATTGTAAGAGAGTGAAATGACGTTATACGACAGTCATGTAGCTCTCGTCTTATGCACCTGTAATGTAGTTAGTTGTTAATGTGAACTTTGTTATGTACTTGTGTTGTAGAGTAATACATAAGGAAGGATCTAAATTGTTGTATTCACGTATTGTATTGTTGTATTCGTATTGGAAAGATAAGGTATGTAAGTTTACTCTTTCCATATCCTTTGCCAGCACCTATTGTTATCATTGTTACCGAACTTGTTTCCATTTCGAAATATTCCAAAGTATCTCATTTCAGGTTTTTCATATATTGTTATTCATATGTATCTTATTCATTAACCAACATTTCAAATCTCCAATAATGTTATAACCATCAATGTATCAATCTCACACAAGTAAAGGAATAAAGTAATGCATATATGTGTTTCTTAGAGGTCGGGTGGTAGCTCAAAGGGGCGAAAGCCTAGCTAGAGACGATCCCGATGATCATTAGATATAGGGGGAAATCTATAGGGGTGAAAACCCTGGTTGGAACGAACCTGATTTATGGATTTATAGATCGCAATCTAAGGGGCATAAGCCTAGCTGGAACGATCCCACATATGTAGCTCCACAGTAGGATGCAGATCATCTGCAAACTGTTGGTGATCTCCAAATTGATTTGGGGCTTTTCGATGCACATATGTAAATTGGTTTTGGTACTATGTAAATATTGTATAAAGCAGGGACTTGTCTCGACTTTAGGTTGGTTATGTATTTGTTAGAGGCTTTGTAGACATTGTAAGACGAATGAAGGAATGTATGTTCATTTTGACCTGATGGCCCCAATGGCTAAGTTTCATATCTATTGACTATTTATCCATGACTTTCGCCATTCGTCTCTTATGTATATATGATAGAGTGTTGTTCATTTAGTGACATGCATATGAGTGTACATGAATGATGGTTGGTTCTCTCGGGCCTTAACCGCTTCGGGTACTAGTCCATCCCGATGAAATTCGAGGTGTGACAAAAGTGGTATTAGAGAAGGTTGTCCTAGGGTGTCTTCAAAGCCGTGTCTGAGTAGAGTCTTACTTATGGATGTGTTGCACGCCACATTTATAATTAGAAGGCTACGGGACATTTAGGAGTTTTTTCTTTCTTCATTTCTTAGATAGTGCATTACAACCGTTGTAGGTGGAATCATATCTGACCATTGAAATTGGTTTTGTTTGTTATAGTAAAATGCCGATTACAAGACAAGGTAGGGGCAAAGGTAAGAAGGTAGATATGCTTGCCGAAAAAGGAAATATTAAATCACCACCTGACCAAGCTAGTCAAGGTGGGGATGAAACTGAATTTGCATCACGGGCATCTTCTCCTCTCCCATTTCCAGAGAGGCCACAAAGGAGAGAAGTATCCCCGAAACCACCTGTTAATTCTACTAAGCAGGAACTCAGAAATACGGTGCAAATGTTGACTCAGATAGTTACTGCACAAAGTAAAGGATGAGTTGGTCCAACGACAAGTGATGATGGTGCGGCTAGGGAAGCTACTCGGCGGACACAAGATTTTCTGAAATTAGACCCTCCCACGTTCACCGAGTCAGATCTGAATGCAGACCCACAAGACTTTGTGGACCAAATTCAAAGGGCTTTAGATGTTATACATGTGACTGGTATAGAAACAGTAGAGTGTGCAGCATATAGACTAAAAGGCGAGGCTATATTATGGTATGAATATTGGAAATGATCTAGGGGTATAGGTGCACTTCTAGCTAGTTGGGAGGAATTCAAAATGACATTCCTTGATCATTATCTCCCATAGAAGATCCGAGAGGCTCGTGCAGATCAATTTTTAAATCTTCGTCAAGGGAATATGAGTGTCAGAGAGTACATTCTTTGGTTTAACTCTTTGGCTCGATACGCTCCTAATGTAGTAGCCACGATGGAGGATAGAGTCCATCGGTATGTGGACAGATTGGAGCAATATTTGGTGAGGGACTGTACCATTGCTGCTTTGAACAGGGATATGGATTTAGCCAGAATACTAGCCTTTGCACAAAAAATGGAGTATCAGAGACAAAAGAGAAGGGTACAGGTATTTGAAAGAGGGTCGTCAAAGAGGGCTAGACCTATGGGACAATCCATGGCATCCCAAGGAGAATTTAGGCCTCGGGTATTTATTAGACCACTGAGACCATCATTTTATTACCCTACAACAGGTACTTTATCCCAATTCTGAGGGTTTAGAGGCGGCCCCGTAGGGCAGAGTAGTAGAATTCGGGGTTCACAGACAGCGGGATCTTCTCATCAATCGTGTCAGCACTGTGGAAAGTTTCATTTAGGTGTATCCTAGGTTGGGACGAATGTTTTCTTTTGGTATGGTTTATCGGGGCACATAGTGAGAGACTACCGACAGAGGGGCATGGGTAGTATGACGCGACCTACGGGATCAGTTGTTGCATCATCAATATCAGGTGTATAGCCTGCTGGTCATGGTAGAGGTGCTAGAGGAGTAGCTAGTTCTAGTGGAGTCCAGAACCGTACCAATGCTCTGGCGGATCAGCAGAAATTGGAGGTTTCTCTTGATGTAGTTACAGGTACACTATCCGTCTTTTCACATAATGTATATGAATTAATTGATCCGGGTTCTACCTTATCATGTGTTACTCCATTGATTGCTGAAAAATTTGAAAGAACACCGAAATTACAAGTCAAGGCATTTGAAGTATCTACACCAGTTGGTGAATCTATTGTAGCTAAAAGAGTATTTCGTAATTGTCTAGTGAATTTTTGTGGCTATGATACGTTGGCTAATCTTATTGAGTTAGAAATGGTAGATTTGGACATCATAATGGGTATGGATTGGTTGTCTTCTTGTTATGCCACGGTAGATTGCCGAGCTAAGAAAGTACATTTTCATTTTCCATAAAAGGATGTCTTTGAATGGAGGGGTAATGTTGGAGCACCGAGAGGTAAATTTATTTCCTATCTTAAAGCAATGAAAATGATATCCAAGGGGTACATATGCCATCTAGTAAGAGTGCAAGATACCGATGTGAATCCATCAACTCTTGAATCAGTTCCAGTGGTAAATGAATTTCTTGATGTATTTCCTGAAGATCTTCCAGGTTTACCCTCCAGAATGGGAAGTAGAATTTGGTATTGATGTAATCCCAGGTACTCAGCCCATCTCTATTCCTCCGTATCGAATGGCTTCGGAAGAACTTTGGGAATTGAAGGAGCAAATAAAAGACTTGCAGGATAAGGGATTCATAAGGCCTTGTATGTCCCCTTGGGGTGCACTAGTGCTATTTGTATGAAAGAAACATGGCACATTGAGAATGTGCATTAATTATCGGTAACTGAATAAGGTAACAGTTAAGAATAAATATCCCCTCCCTAGAATTGATGATTTGCTTGATCAGTTGCAGGGTGCCAAATGCTTCTCAAAGATTGACCTGAGATCGGGATATCATCAGGTAAGGGTTAGAGAAAAAGATATACCCAAGACAGCTTTTCGAACATGGTATGGTCATTATGAATTTTTGGTTATGTCGTTTGGGCTAACAAACGCACCAGCAGTTTTTATTGATTTGTTGAATAGGGTGTTTAAGCCATTTTTAGATGTGTTCGTGACAGTGTTTATAGATGATATTTTGGTTTATTCAAGATCATTAGAGGACCATGCTAATGAATTATGGCAGGTGTTACAGATTCTTCGTGATCGTAAGTTATATGTAAAGTTCTCTGAATGTAAATTTTAGTTAAAATCTGTAGCGTTCTTGGGTCATATTGTGTCGGATGAAGGAGTAAGGGTTGATAATTAAAAGATAGAAGCTGTGAAGAATTGGCCAAGACCTACAACTCCTACAGAGATTCGTAGTTTCCTTGGATTGGCAGGTTATTATAGAAGATTTGTTGAAGGATTTTCTTCCATTGCTGCACCTTTAACAAAGCTAACCCATAAGGCAACCAAGTTTCAGTGGAATGATGCATGCGAGAAGGGTTTCCAAGAGCTGAAAGATAAATTGACTTCTACACTTGTATTGGTACTTCTAGAGGGAACAAAAAGGTATGCGGTATATTGTGATGCTTCAGGAGTCAGCTTAGGATGTGTATTGATGCAACACGGTAATGTAATAGCTTATGCCTCACGATAGTCGCGGCCACATGAGAGAAATTATCCTACACATGATCTTGAGCTAGCAGCCGTGGTCTTTACTTTAAAGATATGGCACCACTATTTATATGGGGTTCATGCTGCTATATATACTGATAACAAGAGTTTACAATATATCTTTAAGCAGAAGGATCTCAATCTTAGGCAGCGAAGGTGGTTGGAACTATTAAAAGATTATGATATTGCTATCTTATATCATCCGAGAAAAGTAAATGTGGTAGCCGATGCATTAAGCCGCAAGGAAATAGGAGGAACTAGTGGCCAGTAGACGAAAAAGCAAGATATAGTAAAGGATCTACATAAACTAGCTAGCTTGGGAGTTCGTCTTCTTGAATCTCCAGACGAAGGGGTTATTGTGCAAAATGCAGCAGAATCTTCATTAGTAGCTGAAGTGAAAGAGAAACAGTATGCGGATCCTATTTTAATTCAGCTGAAGGAGAATGTGCAACAAGGTTTGACGAAGGCATTTGATCTTACAAAAGAGGGAGTGCTTCAGTGCCAAATTAGATTGTGTGTACCAGATGTAGATGAGCTAAGGAGACGGATTCTGATTGAGGCACATCATTCAAGGTATTCTATTCATCCGGGAGCCACCAAAATGTATCACGATTTGAAAGAAATGTATTGGTGGGGTAATATGAAGAAGAACATTGCAGAATTTGTAGCCCAATATCTGAATTGTCAGCAAGTAAAAGTAGAGCATCAATCATCTGGAGGTTACATGCAATGTATTAATCTTCCAGTTTGGAAGTGAGATATGATTAATATGGATTTTATCACAAGTTTGCCTCGTACGCTGCGGAAATTTGATTCCATCTGGGTAATAGTTGACAGGCTTACCAAGTCAGCATACTTCCTACTGGTCAAGACCACCTATACAGCTAAAGAGTATGCACGAATGTATATTAAAGAGATAGTGCGATTACACGGGGTTCCAATCTCTATTATAGCAGACAGAAGAGCTCAATTAACCACACACTTTTAGAAATCTTTTCATAAGAGTTTAGGAACCCAAGTGAATTTAAGTACGACTTTTCATCCTCAGATAGATGGACAAGCATAATGTACTATCCAAACATTTGAAGATATGCTACGAGCTTGCACATTGTACTTTAAAGGTAGTGGGATGATCATATACCTCTTATTGAATTTGCCTACAACAATAGCTATCATTCAAGTATCAAAAGGGCACCTTATGAAGCTTTATATGGAAGAAAGTGTCGTTCACCAATTGGATAGTTTGAAGCGGGTGAAACTGCCTTATTTGGGCCAGATCTTGTTCATCAAGCTATGGAGAAGGTTAAGGTGATACAACAGTAGCTAAAAACAGCTCAAAGTCGACACAAATCATATGCCGATATTAGAAGAAGGGGGCTAGAATTTGCCATAGGTGATTGGGTGTCACCAATGAAAGGGGTAATGAGATTTGGAAAGAAAGGAAAGTTGAGTCCACGTTATATAGGGCCATATGATATTACCCGATGCTTTGGTCAAGTTGCGTATGAGTTAGTACTACCCCAAGAACTCTCCACAGTTCATCCAGTGTTCCATGTTTCAATGCTTTGGAAGTGCATAGGAGATCCATCTCATATTACTCCCATTGAAGATGTACAAAATACGGAAGATCTCACCTATGAAGAGATACCTATTGCTATTCTAGATCAACAAGTGAAGAGATTAAGGAATAAAGAAGTAGCTTCCGTAAAAGTTCTTTGGAGTAATCAACAAGTAGAAGAAATCACATCAGAAATCGAGGAAATGATGAAGTTGAAGTACCCGTATTTATTTCAAACGAAGAAAAAGTTCAAAATGTGGGATTGGAACAATAACAAGTAAGTCTTTAAAAGAATTGTGTGTATATGATAACATTAAGGATAAACTTAGACTTGAATTTGGTTAAATTGAATAATGTTACTAACATTCAAGGACGAATGTTCCTAAGGGGGAAAGGATGTAACACTCCATACATTTTCGAACCTATGAGACTATCTTAACATTTATGGAATTATTTAAACATGATATGATTGGTGTAATCCACATTAATTTTAGTGGGCTTAATTAACATGTGCTAATGGGCTCAATAAAGGCCCAAAATTAAGCCATAAGACATGGCCCAAATGGAGAAATGATCCATTCCACCTTTGACCAAGTAAACATAACATTTATGACTAAGTGTGTGGCTAAGTATGACCATGAGGGCCTATAAAAGGCACAAAAATCAGATTTTATTCATCAAAAGACACATGCACATTTCTAGAATTTTCCAACAATATTTCATTTCTCTTTCAAACCCTAAGCGATCATTCCCTTGGACAAGATCATCCTCTTGTAAGCTTTGGTAAGTATTTAGTATTATGGTTTAAGATGTTATATGCATGATAGAGTGTATAAATCATGTTGGTTATGTTGACAAAGTGTTGAGCAGTCCAGGATGTGTAAAATAGTCTATTATTGCTTAATCGGTAAAGGGTTTTGCCTTCTAAACTTGAAGGGAGACTTGTGGTCTTGAAGGAAGTGAGTTTTATGGATTAAATGTCAACATTTATGATGTGGTTATGTACCTAACTTGATTTCTCTTTATGTATAACATTTGGAATTGTTGTTGTGAAATTGTGCATGAAATTGGTGGCGTATTAAAAGGAAAATGTAGTTTTGAGATGTTCATATGTGTTGTAAAACCATGATTGTTTGTTGGCATCAAATTTAACCTAAAATATGAAAATTAAAGCTTACTTATGTCCATGGACCATTTATTACAAAAAAGGACCCAAAAGAGACCTATTTTGACCGAATCGGGAATCAGCCTTCGCGGATAGGGCACCTGCGGGTACAGATGCCAATACAGGTGGCCCTATAAAAAGCCAATGGGCACCTGCGGCCGTACCTCACCCACCTGTGGGGTGCAGGTGGGTTAGTAGGTCCCTCTAGAAATTCGTTTTGATTGTTTTTACTTCTCTTTGACCCCCCAAGGCCCCTATACCCTTTTTGGATGCAATTATAAACTTATGGTACAATTTGAATGGACCTAAGGATTAGTCCGGAGGCATTTTGAATCATATCAATTATTAATTGTTGTTTGATGTGTTATGGTGAAAGGTATTGAGATGACTTGATGGAGTAAATGTGTCGTAGTGTTAATGAGGAAGTGTAAAGTATAAACTTGGTGTGAAATGCTGTTGGTTTATGATGTCTTGGTTGATGTGTGGCATATTTTTTTGTTGTTGGTATGGTAATGTATTAAATGGTATTGTAAGAGAGTGAAATGACGTTATACGACAGTCATGTAGCTCGTTGTCATGTTATGCACTTGTAATGCAGTTTGTTGTTAATGTGAGCTTTGTTATGTACTTGTGTTGTAGAGTAATATGTAAGGAAAGAGCTAAGTCATTGTATTCACGTATTGGATTGTTGTACTCATATTGGAAAGATAAGGTATGTAAGGTTACTCTTTTCGTATCCTTTGGCAGCACCTATTGTTATCATTGTTACCGAACTTGTTTCCATTTTGAAATGTTCCAAAGTATCTCATTTTAGGTTTTTTGTGTATTGTTATTCACATGTCTCTTATTCATTAACCAATGTTTGAAAGCTCCAATAATGTTATAACCATCAATGTATCAATCTCACACAAGTAAAGGAATGAAGTAATGCATATATGTGTTTCTTAGAGGCCGGGTGGTAGCTCAAAGGGGCGAAAGCCTAGCTAGAGACGATCCCGATGATCATTAGATACAGGGGGAAATCTATAGGGGTGAAAACCCTGGTTGGAACGAACCTGATTTATTGATTTATGGATCGTAATCTAAGGGGCATAAGCCTAGCTGGAACGATCCCAATGTTATTTTATGTTATGATAGATTTATGGATCGCAATCTAAGGGGCATAAGCCTGGCTGGAACGATCCCAATGTTATGCTATGTTATGATGTGACCCACTGATCAGCTGGATGAATGATAACGATAATAAACTTAAAAGCAAAGAAAGTAATGAATGTAATATACATGGTTCCACACATACAGAACGATGGTTTATCCATAATGTTTATTCACTTGTATTTGCTTCCACTTGTGTTCCTATATCTCATACAGTTGCTTTTAGCCTTACATACTCAGTACATTCTTCGTACTGACGTCCCTTGGGGGACTTACCTTACTTTCTATAGGCAAAGGAGCTAGTAGACCTCCACAGTAGGATGCGGATCATCTGCAAACTGTTGGTGAGCTCCAGATTGATTCGGGGCTTTTCGAGTCACATGTGTACATTGGTTTTGGTACTATGTAAATGTTATATAAAGCGGGGACTTTTCCCGACTTTAGGTTGGTTATGTATCTGTTAGAGGCTTTGTAGACGTTGTAAGATGAATGATGGAATGTATGTTCATTTTGAACTGATGGCCCCAACGGCCAAGTTTCATATCTATTGAATGTTTCTCCATGACTTTCTCTATTGGTCTCTTATGTATATATGATAGAGTATTATTCATTTAGTGACATGCATATGAGTGTACATGAATGAAGGTTGGTTCTCTCGGGCCTTAACGACTTCGGGTGCCAGTCTGCCACATTGGAATTCGAGGTGTGACACCAAGCAGTGCTTGATTTAACGTACGACGTAGCTAGGTCGGTTAATCAGAATTCACCAACCATCCCATGAGTTGCCTCCCATGAAGCACCTGATTTAACATTGTGGTACGACCCAACTCCCTTGGCTTCTCAGACTTCATCAAGACTAAAGTCCTCACACGTCCTTATGTCTTTCGTGTTTCCCTTATAATGCTTTACACGCTGATCATTGACCTTGAAAAGGACATCATTAGAACCTTTTATCTCAATTGCTCCATGCGTGAACACCTTAACCACAGTGAATGATCCAGACCATTTGGACCTCAATTTTTAAGGAAATAAGGGAAGTCAGGAGTTATAGAGTAATACTAAGTCTCCCAAGTAAAATTCTCTTCGTTCAATCTTTCGATCATGATACAACTTCATCTTTTCTTTATACAGTGTTGAACTTTCCTAAGCCCGGACACAAAATTCATCCATCTCATTCATTTGCTCTAATCTTAATTTAGCTGCTTTTGGTCCATTCCAGATTTAACCTCTTCAATTCCCATAATGCCTTATGTTCAATCTTGATAGTCAAATAGAATGATTTCACAAACAACAGCTAATATGGAGATATACCAATTGGTGTTTTGAATGTAGTTCGATATGCCCATAATGCATCATCCAACTTTCTGTCCCAATAAGCGCTGTTGGCATTTACCGTCTTCACCAAGATAGATTTAATCTCACGATTAGACACCTCAACCTGCCCACTTGTCTGAGGATGATAAGGTGTTGCCACCTTGTGTTTGACACCATATTTTTCGAGCAGGGCTTTGAACAGCCGATTACAGAAGTGGGATCCTCCATCACTAATGATAACTTGGGGTGTACCAAATCATGAAAATATATTCTTTTTCAAGAACGTCGTGACACTCCTTCCTTCATTATTGGGAAGTGCTATTGCCTTCACCCACTTAGAAACATAGTCAATAGCTACCAAAATGTATTTCATCCCATGTGAGCTGACTAATGGGCCCATAAAATCAATAGCCCATAATCTAACATTTCGAGCTCAAGGATAGTCATCGTTGGAAGTTCGTGTCTACACGAGATATTCCCTTGCCTTTGACATTGGTCATAAGCCTGAGCAAAGTTATGCATAGCTTTATATATGGTGGGCCAATATCACCCATATTGTAAGACCTTACGATCAGTCCATGCACCTTCATAATGACCCCCAACTGGAGATAAATGACATGCTTCCAAAATATTCATCATCTCGACCTCCGGAATACACCTTCGAATTATACCATCTGTACACATTCTAAATAAATAAGGCTTATCCCAAAAGAATTTTATCACCTAATGCATGAATCTCTTCCTCTACTGATACAACATATCTTTCGGGACTAGATCACTTAAAAAAAAGTTGGCAAAATCTGGAAAACAAGGGAATAAATCTTATGATGCTGCCAATACTTCCTCGTCTGGAAAATTATCATCAATATCAATATCATCCCTTAATTTAAGCATGGACTCCTCCTCAAGGGGTGATAGATGGTCTGCAACCTGATTCTCAGTCCCCTTTATATCCCTGACCTCAAAATCAAATTCTTGCAATAGAAGCACCCACTGAATCAGTCTTGGCTTAACGACCTTCTTTGACATAAGATATCTAAGTTTTGCGTGGTCTGTATGCACAATGTGACGCCTCGAATTCCAATGGGGTAGACTGGCACCTGAAGCCATTAAGGCCCGAGAGAACCAATCTTCATTCATGTACGCTCATATGCATGTGACTAACTGAACAACACTCTATCACATATAGGTATAATATTCTAATGGAGGAAGTCATGGAAAAATATATGATATATATGAAACTTGGCCGTTAGGGCCATCAAGTCAAAATGGACATATATTTCTTACATTCCATCATTCGTTCCACAACATCTACAAAAGCCTCTAATAGATACATAACCAGTCCTAAAGTCCGGACAAGTTCCCGTTGTATACAACATTTACATAATACCAAAACAATGTACACATGACTTGGAAAGCCCCGAACCAAACTGGAGCTCACCACTAATCCATAGATAATCCGCAGCCTACTATGGAGGTCTACTAGAACCTGCGCCTGCAACAAGTAAGGTAGGTCGCCCAAGGGACGTCAGTACAAAGAAAGTACTGAGTATGTAAGGTTGTAAGAAACTGCATGATAAATAAGTACTTCAATGGAATCAAAACAAGTGAAATAATCAATATGGATAAACCTCCGTTCTGTATATGCGGAACCATGTACATTGCTTTCATTACTTTCAGTTTTTGTTCATTCATTCATATAATATCCTCATTCATATACATATATATATATATATATTCATTCAAGTGATACAAGTAATATACCTAGGCCCAACTGATCAGTGGGAGAATAACATAATAATTGGGATTTACCTTTGCCAGGATTTTTCATTTTCCCCTGGGATACCGCCCGTAATATTGGGATCAACCAGAGCTAGGCTTTTCCTTTTCCCCTGGGATGCCACCCATAGTATTGGGATCAACCCAAGCTAGGTGGTTCTTCAACCACTGTGATGTCACCCAAGAATATAGTGATATTGGGATCGACCCTTGCTACATGTTACTTTCACCCCTGGGATACCACCCACGATTATACAAACAATTATGCATTACTTCCGTTCTTTTGTTGTAAGATTGACACATTAGTGGTTGAAGCATTATTGGAACTTTGGAACATAACGTTATTGGAAATTTTAAACAATGTACACAATTATGTGACACATGAATAACAATTGGTAAATGAATAAGAAACATGTGAATAACAATATATGACAACCTGAAATGAGATACCTTCGAACACTTCGGAATGGAACAAGTACAATGTCAATGTGAACAATATGTGCTGCAGAAAGATACGAAAAGAGTAACCTTACATACCTTATCTTCAAAATATGAATACGCAACCCTATATGTGAATACAATAATCTAGCTCCTTCCTTACATGTTACTCTACAACACAAGTACATCACGGATCTCACGTTAACAACTCACTACATTACAAGTGTATAAGACAACAATGAATTGCGTGACTGCCATATAACGTCATTTCACCATTTCACCCTTCACAACACAATTCACTAAATTACGATACCAAAAAAACCATAACATACTACACATTAAATAAGATATCATAAAGCGATAGCATTTCACACCAAAGTTATACTTCACACTTCCCCTTCAACGCTACGTTACCTTTTTTCCATCAAGTCACTTAAATACCATTCACAATAACACATTAACAACAATACATAATTGCTATAATCCAACATGCCTCCAAACGACCCCTTAAATCCATTCAAAAGGTACCATAAGTTGATAATTGCATCCAAGAAGGGTATAGGGGCCTTGGGTGGTCAAAGAGATGCAAAAACAATCGAAATGGAGTTCTGTACTGACATGCGAAGCCACCTGTACCTGCAGGTGGGTGAGGTGTGTATGTATATGACCATTGTCCTGGTCCAAGGCCACCTGCGTTGGCATCTGCGCCCGCAGGTGCCCCATTCGCGAAGGCAGATGCCCGTTTCAGCCTCCAGGGTCATTTTCGGGTCCTTTTTCGTAATGAATGATCCATGGTCATAATTTAGCTTATATTTTCATAATTTAAGTTATCTTGTATTCCAATTAACATACATGGTTTCACAACACACTTAAACATCACCAAACTACATCCCCCTTTCAATACACCACCAATTCCGTGCACAATTTTTACAACAACAATTCCAAATGTTATACACAAAGAGAAATAAAGTTAGGGACATAAACAAATCATACATTTTAATATTTAATCCATAAAGTGCACTTCCTTCAAGATCACAAGTCCACTTTCAAGTTTATAAGGCAAAACCCTTTACCGATTAATTAAACATAAACTATTTCACACATAGTGGACTGTCCAACACTTTGCAAACATAACCAACATAAACAACATGATTTATACACCTTCTTAAGCATATAATAGATGAAAACATAAGATTAAACACTTACCAAAGCTTGCAAAGAGGTGATCTTGTCCAAAGGGAATAGTTGCTTAGGGTTTGGATGAAGAGAAATATCTTTGCAAATGTCTAGAAATGGAATGTGTGTTTTGTGGATTAAAATATGATTTTTGTGACTTTATATAGGCCCTCATGTTATCCT
This sequence comes from Capsicum rhomboideum, assembly GCA_031232105.1. Lineage (NCBI taxonomy): Eukaryota > Viridiplantae > Streptophyta > Magnoliopsida > Solanales > Solanaceae > Capsicum > Capsicum rhomboideum. The sequence continues at coordinate 72,220,542 of CP124714.1, forward strand.
TATCCAAACATTAAATGTGTTAATACTTGGTCAACATGAAGAATGGGTCATTTGCCATCTTTGGGCCATGTCTTTTGCATCATTTTGGCGTCAATTAAGCCCAATGGCACAAGATTAATTTAGCCCAACAAATTTAATGCGTAATACCCCAACAATATCATGTTTAAATAATTCCATGAATGTTACGGTAATCAACTAGGTTTGGAAATGTACGGGGTGTTACATCTTTCCCCCTTCAGAAACATTCGTCCTCAAATGTTAGTAACATTATCCCATTTAAACAAACTTAGGTCTAAGTTTATCCTTCATGTTATCATATACACATAATGCTTGTAAAGACTTACTTGTTATTGCTCCAATTCAGCACCTTGAACTTTTTCTTCCGTTTGAAATAAATACGGGTACTTAGACTTTATCATTTCTTCGGTTCCCCATGTGATTTCTCCAAAGTACTTTCAAGAAAGCTACTTCTTTATTCCTTAAAATTTTCACTTTTCGACCCAGAATGGCAATAGGTGTCTCTTTCACAGGTGAGATCCTCCATAACTTGTACCTCTTCAATGGGAGCCACACGAGATGGATCTCTTATGCACTTTTGAAGCATCGAAATATGAAACACTGGATGAACTGTGGAGAGCTCTTGGGGTAGTGCTAATTCATACGCAAACCTTCAGACAATTTTATGTGGTACGCTATATAGGTCCAACTTTCCTTTCTTTCCAAATCTCATTACCCCTTTCATTGGTGACACTTTCAAGAATACCCAATCACTAATGGAAAATTCTAATTCCCTTCTTTTAAGATCAGCATATGACTTGTGTCGACATTGGGCTGTTTGTAGCCTCTGTTGTATCACCTTAACATTCTCCATAGCTTGATGAACAAGATCTAGCCCAAGTAAGGATTTTCACCTGCTTCAAACAATCCGATTGGTGATCTACACTTCCTTCCATATAAAGCTTTGTAAGGTGCCATCTTGATACATGAATGATAGCTATTATTGTAGGCAAATTCAATAGGCGATAGATGATCATCCCAACTACCTTTAAAGTCCAATGTGCAAGCTCATAGCATATCTTTAAGTGTTTGGATAGTACGTTCTGCTTACCCATCCGTTTGAGGATATGAACAGCCGTACTTAAAGTCACTTGGGTTCCCAAACTCTTCTAAAAAGATTTTCAAATCAACTTTGGGCTGTTTGTAGCCTCTATTGTATCACCTTAACAATCTCCATAGCTTGATGAACAAGATCTAGCCCAAGTAAGGCAGTTTTACCTTCTTCAAACCATCCGATTGGTGATCTACACTTTCTTCCATATAAAGCTTTGTAAGGTGCCATCTTGATACGTGAATGATAGCTATTATTGTAGGCAAATTCAATAGGCGATAGATGATCATCCCAACTACCTTTACAGTCCAATGTGCAAGCTCGTATCATATCTTTAAGTGTTTGTATAGTATGTTCTGCTTACCCATTTGTTTGAGAATACGAAAAGCCGTACTTAAAGTTACTTGGGTTCCCAAACTCTTCTGAAAAGATTTTCAAAAATGTGCAGTAAATTGAGCTCCCCTGTTTGATCTAATAGAAATTAGAATTCCTTGTAGTTGCACTATCTCCTTAACATACAACCGTGTATAATCTTCAGCTGTATAAGTGGTTTTGACCGGTAGGAAATGCACTGACTTGGTAAGCCTGTAAACTATTACCCATATGGAATAAAATTTCCACAATGTACGGGACAAACCTGTGATGAAATCCATGTTAATCATGTCCCACTTCCAAACTGGAAGATTTATACATTGCATATAACCTCCAGGTTTCAGATGCTCTACTTTTACTTGTTGACAATGTGGACATTGAGCTACAAATTCTGCAATGTTCTTTTTCATGTTACCCCACCAATACAATTCCTTCCAATCATGATACATTTTAGCTACCTCTGGATGAATAGAATACTGTGAATGATATGCCTCTGCCATAATTTGTCTCCTTAGCTCATCTACATTCGGTACATACAATCTACCTTGGCACTGAAGCACTCCTCCTTTCATAAGATCAAATGCCTTTGTCAACTCTTGTTGTACATTCTCCCTTAGATAGAATAACATAGAATCCGCATACTGTTTTTCCTTCACTTCAGCTACTAATGAAGACTCTGTTGTATTTTGCACAATAACCCTTTTGTCTAGAGATTCAAGAAGACAAACCCCCAAGCTGGCTAACTGATGTAAATCCTTGACTATAGCTTGCTTTTCTGTCAACTGGACACTAGTTATTCCTATTACTTTGTGGCTTAATGCATTGTCTACCACATTTGCTTTTCCCAGATGGTATAAGATATCACTATCATAATCTTTTAGTAATTCTAGCCACCTTCGCTGTCTCCAGTTTAGGTCCTTCTGCTTAAAATATACTGTGAAATTTTATGATCGGTATAGAGTTCAACATGAACCCCATACATTTAGTGACGCCATATCTTACTGTGAAATTTTATGATCGGTATAGAGTTCAACATGAACCCCATACATTTAGTGACGCCATATCTTTAAAGCAAATACAACAGCTGCTAGCTCAAGATCATGTGTTGGATAATTTCTCTTATGTGGACTCAATTGTCCTAAGGCATAAGCTATCACATTGCCGTGCTGCATCAATACACATCCTAAGCCAACTCCTGAGGCATCACAATATACTGCTTACCCTTCTGTACCATCCAGAAGCACCAATACTGGTGTAGAAGTCAATTTATCCTTCAGCTCTTGGAAACTCTTCTCACATGCATCATTCCACTAAAACTTGGTTGCCTTGGGTGTTAACTTTGTCAAGGGTGCAGAAATGAAAGACAACCCTTTAATAAATATTCTGTAATAACCTGCTAACCCAAGGAAGCTACGAATTTCCGTAGGCATCGTAGGCCTTGGACAATTCTTCACCACTTCTATCTTTTGCGTATCAACCCTTATTCCTTCATCCTATACAATGTAACCCAAGAACGTTATGGATTTTAACCAACTCACATTTAGAGAACTTTGCATATATCTTACGGTCGCGAAGAATCCATAAAGCCTGTCGTAAGTGATTAGCATGGTCCTCTAGTTATCTTGAACAAACTAGAACATCATCTTTAACCACGATCACGAACACATTTAAAAATGGCTTGAACACCCTATTTATCAAAACCATAAAAACAGCGGGTGCATTTATTACCCCAAATGACGTAACTAAAAACTCATAATGACCCTACCGTGTTCAGAAAGCTGTCATGGGTATATCCTTCTCCCTAACCCGTTGTTAATAAAAACCCGATCTCAAGTCGATCTTTGAGAAACCTATGGCACCTTTTAATTGCTCAATTAAATCGTCAATTCTGGGGAGGGATTATTTATTCTTAACTGTCACCTTATTCAATGCCGATAATCAATACACATTCTCAACGTGCCATCTTTCCTCCGTACAAATAACACTGGTGCAACCCAAGGGGACATACTAGGTCTTATGAATCCCTTGTCCAACAAGTCTTTTAATTGCTCCTTCAATTCTCGTAACTCTGTCGGGGCCATTCTATACGAAGAAATAGAGATAGGCTGAGTGCCTGGCATCACATCAATACCAATATCTACTCCTATTCTGGAGGCAAACCTAGGAGATCTTCAGGAAATACATCAAGGAATTCGTTCACCACTGGAACCAATTGAAGAGTGTGTGGTTCCACATCAGTATCTTTCACTCTTACTAAGTGACATATGTACCCCCTTGGATATCATTTTCCTTGCCTTAAGATAGGAAATAAATTTACCTCTCGGTGCTCCAACATTACCCCTCTATGCAAAGACGGTCTTTTGTGGAAAAATGGAAATGTACCTTCTTAGCTTGGCAATCTACCGTGACATAAAAAGAAGCAAACTAATCCATTCCTATTATAACATCAAAATACACCATTTCCAACTCAATAAGATCAACAAGTGTATCATAACCACAAACAGTGACTATACAATTACGACAAATTTTCTTTGCTATAATAGGCTCACCAACAGGTGTAATACTCCAAATGACTTGACTAGTAATTCCGACGTTCTTTTGAAATTTTTTTCTGCAATCAATGGAGAGACCGGATCAATTAATGCATATACGTTATGCAAAAAGATAGATAATGTACCTGTAATTACATCGGGAGAAGCTTTTGAATTTGGCCGGTCCGCTAGTGCATAGGCACGATTTTGGGTTCAACTAGAACCAACTGTCCCTCTAGAACCTCTTCCACGCCCCATAGGCTGCCTACCTCTACCTAGAGAAGGCACCAACGATGGCGATGCAACGGCTAATCCCATAGATCGTGCTCTACTACCCGTACCCTTCTGTGGACACCCTCTCATCTTGAGCCCCGATATAGCACACCAATAACAAACATTTGTACCAAACCAGTATTCACCTAAATGAAACTTCCCACAATGCTGGCACAGTTGGCGATAAAACTTTGATTGACTCATACTTCTTTGTGCTTGATACCCCACTGTCTGTGAATCCTGAATCTCACTTTTTTTCCCCAAACTGGTTACTTCTAAACCCTTGGGATCGAGGTAGAGCATTTGTTGTAGGATGAGGAAATAATGGTCTAGGCGGTCTGTTAAGTACCCGAGACCCAAATTCTCCTTGGGACGCTATGAACTGTCCCATAGGTCTAGCCCTCTTTGACGGCCCTCTTTCGAATTCTTGTGCCATTCTCCTTTGCCTTTGATTCCCCCTCTTCTGTGCAAAGGCTGTACCAACTTGTCCTTGATTTTGTGCAATGGCTATCTGAGTCAATAGGTGCACCGCATTCCTTATATCCTGCTCAGTAGCATTCACAGATGGTTCGACAGGTTTTTCCCTCCTTCTTGGCTCTTCTGGAGCTGGAAAAGTAGAAGAAGCCCGCGATGCAAATTCAATTTCAGCCCCACCCTGACTAGCTTGGTTAGGTGGTGATCTACTAGTTCCTTCTCCGGCAAGCATATCTACCATCTTACCTTCGCCCCTACCTCGTCTTGTAATCGACATTTTACTATACAGGAGAAAACCATTTTCAATGGTTAGATATGATTCCACCTACAAACTTTGGCTCTATTGTATGATCTAAGAAATGAAGGAAAGAAACAACTCCTAAATGTCCCGTAGCCTCCTACTTATAAATGTGGCACGCAACACATCCATAAGTAAGACTCTACTTAGACACGGCTTTGTAGACACCCTTAGGATGACCTGCTTTGATACCATTTTTGTCACGCCTCGAATTCCAACGGGGCGGACTGACACCCGAAATCGTTAAGGCCCGAAAGAACCAATATTCATTCATGTACGCTAATATCCATGTCACTAACTGAACAACACTCTATCACATATAGGTATAAGATGTAAATGGCGGAAGTCATAGAAAAATATATGATATATAGATGAAACTTGGTCATTAGGGCCATCAAGTCAAAATAGACATACATTCCTTACATTCCGTCATTCGTTCCACAACGTCTACAAAAGCCTCTAACAGATACATAACCAGTCCTAAAGTTGGGACAAGTCCCCGCTGGATACAACATTTACATAATACCAAAACAATGAACACATGACTCGAAAAGCCCCAAACCGAACTGGAGCTCACCACTAATCCGTAGATAATCCACAGTCTACTATGGAGGTCTACTAGCACCTGTGCCTGAAGCAAGTAAGGTAAGTCCCCCAAGGGACGTCAGTACGAAGAATGTACTGAGTATGTAAGGCTGTCAGAAACTGCATGCTACATAAGTACTTCAATGGAATCAAAACAAGTGAAATAATCAATATGGATAAACCTCCGTTCTGTATGTGTGGAACCATGTACATTGCTTTCATTACTTTCAGTTTTCGTTCATTCATTCATATCATTATCATTCATATAATATCCTCATTCATATATATATATATATATATATTCATTCAAGTGATACAAGTGATATATTAGGGCCCAACTGATTAGTGAGAGAATAACATAATAATTGAGATCGGCCCTTGCTAGGCTTTTTCATTTGCCCCTGGGATACCGCCCGTAATAGTGGGATCAACTCTAGCTAGGCTTTTTCTTTTCCCCTGGGATGCCACCCATAGTATTGGGATCAACCCGAGCTAGGTGGTTCTTCGACCACTGGGATGTCACCCAAGAATATAGTGATATTGGGATCGACCCTTGCTAGGTGCTACTTTCACCCCTGGGATACCACCCACAATTATACAAACAATTATGCATTACTTCCATTCTTTTGTTATAAGATTGACACATTAGTGGTTGAAACATTATTGGAACTTTGGAACGTAACGTTATTGGAACTTTGGAAAAATGTCCACAATTATGTGACACATGAATAACAATTGGTCAATGAATAAGAAACATATGAATAACAATATATGACAACCTGAAATGAGATACCTTTGAACACTTCGGAATGGAACAAGTACAATGTCAATGTGAACAATATGTGCTGCAGAAAGATACAGAAAGAGTAACCTTACATACCTTATCATACACAACCCTATATGTGAATACAAAAATACAGCTTTTTCCTTACGTGTTACTATACAACAGAAGTACATCACGGATCTCACGTTAACAGCTCACTACATTACAAGTGCATAAGACGACAATGAATTGCGTGACTACCATATAACGTCATTTCACCCTTCACAACACAATTCACTGCATTACGATACCAAAAACACCACAACATACTACACATTAACCAAGACATCAAAAAGCGATAGCATTTCACACCAAAGTTATACTTTACACTTCCCCTTCAACACTACGTTACCTTTTTTCTATCAAGTCACTTTAATACCTTTCACAATAACACATTAACAACAATAAAAAATTAATATAATCCAACATTCCTCCAAACGACCCCTTAAAGCCATTCAAAAAGTAACATAAGTTTATAATTGCATCCAAAAAGGATATAGGGGCCTTGGGGGGTCAAAGAGATGCAAAAACAATTGAAACGAAGTTCTGGACTGACCTGTGAAGCCACCTGAACCCGCAGGTGGGTGAGGTGTGTACACAGGTGACCATTTCCCTGGTCCAGGGCTACCTGTTTTGGCATCTGCGCCAGCAGGTGCCCCATCCGCGAAGGCCGATGCCCGTTTCAGCCTCCAGGGGTCATTTTCGGGTCACAATGAATGGTCCATGGTAATAATTAAGCTTATATTTTCATATTTTAAGTTATATTGTATTCCAATGAATAGCCATGTTTTTACAATGCATTAAAACATCACCAATCTACATCCCCCTTTTAATACACCACCAATTCCATGCACAATTTTCACAACAACAATTCCAAATGTTATACACAAAGAGAAATCAAGTTAGGGACATAAAAACATCATACATGTTAATATTTAATCCATAAAGTTCACTTCCTTCAAGATCACAAGTCCACTTTCAAGTTTATAAGGCAAAACCCTTTACCGATTAAGCAAACATAAATTGTTTCACACATAGTGGACTGTCCAACACTTTTCCAACATAACCAGCATGATTTATACAACTTATTAAGCATATAATATATGAAACCATAAGATTAAACACTTACCAAAGCTTGCAAAGAGGTTATCTTGTCCAAAGGGAATAGTTGCTTAGGGTTTGGATGAAGAGAAATATCTTTGGAAATGTCTAGAAATGGCATCTGTGTTTTGTGGATTAAAATATGATTTTTGTGACTTTATATAGGCCCTCAAGTCATCCTTATCCAAAAATTAAATGTGTTTTACTTGGTCAACATGGAGAATGGGTCATTTGCCATCTTTGGGCCATGTCTTTTGCATTATTTTGGCCTCAATTGAGCCCAATGGCACAAGATTAATTTAGCCCAAAAAATTTAATGTGTAATAAAAATCTCATGTTTAAATAATTCCATGAATGTTATGGAAATCAACTAGGTTCGGAAATGTACGGGGTGTTACACCCAATCACCTTCGTACCAATCAAATAAGATCAAAATTTCTCAAAAGCAAAAACCACTGCCAGCAATTCTTGCTCGGTTACAATATAATTTTTTTGAGCTGGATTACGTGTTTTGCTAGCGTAATAAATCGGATGCAGAATCTTCTCTCGCCTTTGGCCAAGGACTGCAACTAAGGCCACACCGCTAGCATCATACATAACCTCAAATGGCATTGTCCAATGTGGTGAAACAATGATCGGGGCTCCAATTCTCTTTCAGACACTCAAACACTTTTAGGCAAGCCTCATCAAACACAAGCTTCACCTCCATATCTAAAATCTTGTATAATGGATGTACAATCATAGAGAAATCCTTGATGAATCTTCTATAGAACCTTGTATGTCCTAAGAAACTTAGAATTCCTTTAACCAAAATAGGTGGAGGTGACTTTTCAATCACCTCAATCTTGGATTTGTCAACTTCAATACCCCTCTTTGAGATTCGATGCCCCAATACGATACCCTCATTAACCATAAAGTGACATTTTTCCTAATTTAGCACTAAGTTGCACTCCTCGCATCTTTGAACACATTAGTAAGGTGGTCCAAGCAGTCATCAAATGAGTCTCCCAAAATAGAGAAATCATCCATAAAAAAATCAATAGTGCCTTCCATTATGTCATAGAAAATGGACATCATGCAATGTTGAAAAGTGGCTGGTGCATTTCATAAACTAAAATGCACCCTTTTGAACGTGAATGTCCCATATGGACAAGTGAAAGTGGTCTTCTCTTGGTCCTCAGAAGTATTTAAAATTTGATTATACCCTGAATAACTGTCTAGAAAATAATACCATCCTCGACCATCAAGACGGTCTAACATCTAATCCATTAAGGGTATAGGAAAGTGATCCTTTTTGGTCCAAGAATTCAGCTTTCGATAATCCATGAAAACTCTCAATACAGTAATCGGCCTCATTGGGATTAACTCATTATTTTCATTTGGAACCACATTAATTCCTCCCTTCTTTGGCACACACTGAACTGGGCTCACCCACTTTCTATCAGTAATGGGGTAAACCACACCCGCATCTAACCACTTGATGATTTATTTCTTCACAACTTCTTGCATAGGTGGATTCAGGCGATGTTGATGCTCAATGCTTGGTATGCACTCAGGATAAAGCTGAATTTTGTGAGTACAAATGCCGTGTGGAATCTCAATAATGTCAGCAATGGACCAACCAATGGCCCTCTTAAACCTTTTCAACACCGAAACAAGAGCCTCTATTTTCCAAGATTATGGGAACCTCAAAATAAACCTCACAGTCTAGAATTGCAAAGTCAACCAAAAAGATGAAGGATGCCACATTTACCAAAACATCATATAAGATGCCAACCGATTTTTTCACTATTTTATCCGCTATATGAAGTCTCATCAAAGTTGGTTTTGGTGTTCCCTATAACACCCCGTATGTTTCCTAACCTAGTTAATTACCGTAACATTTATGGAATCATTTAGACATGAGAGTGTGGGGGTATTATACATTAAATTTGTTGGGCTAAGTTAACCTTGTGCCATTGGGCTCAAATGAGGCCCAAAATTTTATAAAAGACATGGCCCAAAATGGAATTGACCCATTCTTGGCATTGACCAAGTAAACATAGCATTTATGACCAAAGTGTGGCTAAGGTTGAGACTAAAAGGGACTATAAAAGGGAAAAAAATCATATTTTTATTCATTGTTACACACATGCCATTTATAGAATTATTCAAGACATTTCTTATCTCTCACAAACCCTAAGCCATCACTCCCTTGGACAAGATCATCATCTTGCAAGCATTGGTAAGTGTTTACTTTCATGTTCTAATATATTATATGCTTAAGGTGGTGTATAAATCATGTTGGTTATGTTGGAAAGGTGTTGGACAGTTCACTATGTGTAAAACTGTCTACCTTTGCAATGGGAAAAGGGTTTTGCCTTATAAACTTGAAAATAGACTTGTGGTCTTGAAGGAAGTGAGTTTTATGGATTAAATATCAACATGTAAGATGTGGTTATGTCCTTAACTTGTTTTAACTTTGTATATAATGTTTGGAATTGTTATTACAAAATTGTGCATGGACTTGGTGGTATATTAAAAAGAAAATATGGTTTTGGTGATGTTCATGGGTGTGGTGAAACCATGGTTGTTCGTTAGTATTCGAGTTGACCTAAAAAATTTAAACAGAAGCTTATTTATGGCCATGGACCATTTATTATGAAAAAGGACCCTAAAATGACCCCTGGAGGATGAAACGGGCATCCGCCCTCGCGTCTGGAGCACCTGCGGGCGCAAATGACAATGCAGGTGGCTCTGGACAAGGATAGAGGGGCACTTGGTCCGCATGTCATCCATCTGTGGGTGCAGGTGGCTCCACAGCCCAGTCCAAAATTCCGTTTTGTATGTTTTTGTCTCTCTTTGATCCCCGAAGGCCCATATACTCTTTTTGGATGTAATTATCAACTTATGATACCTATTGCATGACTTTAAGGGGTCTTTTGGAGGCATGTTTGATTATATCAATTATGGATCATTGTTAATATGTTGTTATGAAAGGTATTGAGGTGACTTGATGGAATAATTGTGACGTAGTGTTAATGAGGAAGCCTAAAGGGTAAACTTGGTGTGAAATGCTATTGTTTATGATGTCTTGGTCAATGTACGGAATGTTATGGTGTTGTTGGCATGATAATGCAGTGGATTGTATTTTAAAGGGTGAAATGACGTTATATGACAGTCATGTAGCTCATTGTCATTTTATGCACTCGTAAGTTAGTTGATTGTTAACGTGAGCTCCATTATGTACTTGTGTTGTAGAGTGAAATGTATGGAAGAAGTTGGACTGTTGTATTCACGTATAGGATTATGTATTCATAGTGAGAAGACAAGGTATGTAAGGTTACTCTTTTTAGATCCTTCTGCAGCATATAGTGTTCACATTGTCATTGTACTTGTTCCATTCCAAAATGTTCTAAGGTATTTCATTTCAGGTTTTCATCCATTGTTAGTCACATGTTCCTAATTCATTGATCAAATGTTACTCATGTGTTGCATAATTTACGGGCATGTTCCAAATCTCCAATAATGTTATGACTATCATTGTATCAATCTCTAAAAAGTAAAGAAGTGAAGTAATGCATAGTTGTTGGTTACAAGAGTACTGATGGTAGCTCTAGAGGAATAAGTCTAACTCAAGATGATCTCGATATTATTGGATCAGGGGGTAGTCCTAGAGGTATAAGCCTAGCTCGAGCCATAGGGGGGTAGCTCTAGAGGTAAGAACCTAGCTCGAGCCGAACCTGACATATTGGTTTAGGGGTGGCAGCTCTAGAGGTAATAACCTAGCTCGAGCCGAGCTCGATGTATTGATTTATGGGTGGTAGCTCTAGAGGTATAAGCCTAGCTCGAGCCGATCCCAACATAATGGTATGTTATGTTAAGACCCACTGATCAGTTGGGGCCCGGGTACATCGTGACACAAGTGATGATGAATAAGCATAAAAGCAAAGAGGCAAAGAAAGCAATGAAAGCAATATACATAGTTCCAAACATACGAATCGATGGTTTATCCATATTTGCTACATTCTTATATTTGATTCCATTGAAGTTCTTATGTATTGATGTCGTTTCTTATAGCCTTACATACTCAGTACATTCTTTGTACTGACGTCCCTTGGGGAACATTTGCCGATCTTTGGTGAGCTCCAGCTGGTTCGGGGCTTTTCAAGTCACATGTGTACATTTGTTTTGGTATTGTAACGTTGTATAAAGAGGGGACTTGTCCCGACTTTAGGATGGTTATGTATATGCATCTGTTAGAGGCTTTGTAGACGTATGTGGGAAAATGAATGTAAGGGATGTATGACCATTTTGACTTGATGGCCCTAGCGGCCAAGTTTCGTATATAGCACATGTTTCCATGACTTTTGCTATTACCATCTTGTATCTATATATGATAGTGATATTTCTTGAATGACATGCATATGAATGGACACGGATGAAGATAGGTTCTCTCGGGCCTTATCAGCTTCGGGGTACCAGTCCGCCCCATTGGAATTCGAGGCGTGACATTCACAATCCTAACTGTTTAAGCACGGCTAGTGGCATCAAGTTAATGCTAGCACCCAAATCACACAGTGCATTTGTAAAGTTGTAGGACCCGATAGTACAAGGAATTGTGAAGGCTCCTGGATCTTACTTTTTCTTGACAAGTGAACGAGAAGCAATTGCATTACAATAGTGTAAATTATCTGCCGGCTCAAAACTGATAGTTCTTTTCTTCATCACTAAATCTTTCAAAATTTTTATGTAACCTAGCATCTATTCTAAAGCCTCGACAAGGGGAATATTTATCGATAACTCCTTTAACATTGAAATAAATTTCTTGTATTTATGCTCTTCAGCTTTTTTTTTTCAACCTTTGAGGAAGGGAGGAGGAGGTCGTGGAATAGTTTTAGAACTTGAATAGCCTCGTTTTCCTTGTAACTTTCAGACTTAGTTTCCTTATCAATATTTTAGGGCTTGTGAGTTGTGTTTCCATCAACCTCTGAATCTCTGGCTTTATTTCAGCCTATTTATCAACTACCACTGACTCATCTTTCCTACCACTATCCAAAGGCATAGATCGGTCAGTCGTACACTTCCCGCTTCTAGTAGTAATGTCTAAACAATGACTACCATTCTTCAGATTCTGAATGGTGTTGATCGGAAGGGTGATTGGTTGATGCTTGCTCAATGCCATCGATATCTGCCCGAACTATTGCTCCAACTATCTTATGGCAGTCGAATGAGATTCTACTTTTTGTCTTATCCTCAAAATGTCCGACCTAATCTCCTTCAGGCAAATCTCCTGGTGCTCTGACATCTTAAATAATTTATTAAGAAGGGCTTCCATTCTTGAATTTCTAAAATCAGTGTCACGGTTTGCCGATGGGAAATATGTACCACTCTTCTCTTTGTAATCATCCATTTGCCTCCAATCACTGTCACAATTTTGTTCTCTTTCTCTATATCCTGAGTTGTTGTAATGGTCATCGTAGTAGTTCCGACCTTGATTTCCTTACCTTGAGTTCCAAGAGTCTTGATTCAACCCTTGGCCCTTGGCTCGAAAACCTGCCACTTCTCTATCCAAGTACTGAGCCTCCTCATCAGATTCATAATCTTCATGCCTAGGTGTTTTACCTTGTGCACTTAAGGAATACACCTTCTCAGCACCTCCAGCCGTAATCTGTTTGGCTAGTAAGATAATTTTTGTCCTCAACTGTGCAACTTCATGAGTTACAGTTTTATCCAAAGCCCGTTATGCTGCTAAGGCTCCAATAGAATACATCCCAACAGGTGTATCTGTCCCTCGAGTATTCCATCCTCAGTTGTTCTTAGTGATACGATCTAAAATCTCTGATGCTTTTTCCCACCTCAGACTCATAAATGCTCCGTCAGTGATAGTATTTGCTACAGCCTTGGTATTGGCATTTAAAATTCTATAGAATATCTCAAGTAAATTTTGACCATTCATACTATGGTGTGGAAAATTTTGCAACTTCTTCTTGAACCAAAGCCAAGCCTCATAAAGTGCTTCAGAATGTAGTTGTCTGAAAGTATAAATATCATCATTCAACTGTAGTATCTTTGAGGGTGAGAAAAATTTCTTCATAAATTGATTTCTCAATTCTTGCCACGTAGTGATGGAACCTTGTGGTAATTTAGCCAACCACAAAGTCGCTTCTTCTATTAGAGAGAATGGAAACAATCTCAACCGAATAACATCTTGGTCAACTCTAGGAAAATTATATGAAGTGCAGACCCCCACAAAGCTTATCACATGCATGTTTGGATCATCTGTAGGAAGACTGACGAATTCAAGTTTAGCAGGTGGCTCATGGCATTTGTAATGTCGAACTTAATTCCCTGAGGTAACTCTGGTGGAATAATGGCACCAGTCTCAACAAGATCGAAATAACCCACATCCTCTACTTTGGGATCATCATAAATCGGTACATACGGTCTTTGAGAAGGTTGTTGCACCCTCAGTATTTTTTGTCTCTCTTCAATTGTAGCAAGACGTTGTACTTCTTGCATTCCTTGATGATCTTTTTCTACTTGTCTAGGAGTTGCTTTCCTCTCATTCTCCTCAGCCATTAATCGAGCAGTGATTTTCTTCGTAGTTTCATGACCAACTGGATGAATTGGTGGATGGTTATGAATACCTTCCACGACTGCAGGATCCTGAACTCCGTCGATGTTCACCATTTTTTGATTTGCTCTTAGTGTTCTTTCTATCTCAGTATCAAGTGGAATCAGGGGATTTCCTTGACTCTTAGTGTTGGGCATTCACCTGCGTGTGCCCATAAAAGTATAGAAAAATAAAACCAATCATTTCCAATAAGCAAACTGATCAACTCCGTAACCGTATTCCATGGCAACGACGCCAAAAATTTATGTCACCCAAACTATACCTCCAAAAAATTATAACGGCATCATTAAATCAAATATAGAACCCAACTAGGTTGGGGTCAATCCGACATGGAATAGGATGAAATTATGTTGAATGTTTATCTGAGTAATTGGCAAGTAAGTAAAAATGGGGGGTTTAGTAAGTAAATAGTAATAGTAACAATTGTTGATTTTTGGATTTGTGATCAATATGAGAAATACACTAGGACTGTGATCCCCAATAATTTCTTAAATCCACCGGATACTTGTGCTGGCAAACTGTCCTGATGTGCTACATGCAAAATCTAACAAGATTGGTTTATCTAAATGTCTCTTGACCTTGGCTAGACAAATTTCACTCTTCTCCTCTCGGTCTCCGACTGTCGCACTACTAACCGTTGTTCTGGATCTCAGATAACTATCCATGTTACAACTCAAGTTATTATATGTTGGTTGATAGCTTCAAATCTCTGTTGTTATTTCATTTTCCTAATCTCTACCTCTCTCTCAGGCAAGTCTAGAATAGAGGTGAGTTTCTAACGCTTACAACTATTAGAAGATCAATCACAATGAAAGAAATAACAATACATTCATTCACACTGGTTCAGAATTGCTTTGTAATTAACTCATTTAGTTAATTCCTCATAGTTCACACAACCCTAGTTGATCGGTTTAGTTACTCATGATTGCAAGAACGCAAGAAGAATTCAATGATGAAAACATAATTCTAAACTCACAATACAAAGAAAAATTTGAAATCTCAATATGAATGAAAACCCTAGAATCGATGTTCCATGATTACAAAAACAATAATGTGTTTATGAACTAAAAATAATGAAAATATAATCCAAAACAATGTAATTGACTACTCCTAAACATATGACAATATAGGGGTATTTATAAATTCAAAGTGAATCCTATCCTAAGCAAAGTAGGAGAAAAAAAGTCGGCAATAACCCACGGAACCGTGACTTGGTATTGTGGAACCAACCCACATACCATAGGTCCATCTCGTGGAAATCAGGCCTTGATAACAAAATTCAGGAGTTTACCCATGGAACCAACCCACGTTACGTGGGTTGACCTATGGGATGTGAGTCCTTGCCGTGGGTCACTCCCCCAATTTCGACTTGACACTTTCATCTTCAAATGCTCTATTCTAGTGCATGCTTCTTCCCTTCTTCTCCATTTTGCCTCCATAGCCTATTTCCCTTCAAGATAGGACAGAACACATTATACCAACCAAACATACCCAAGTTATTGCGTATTTTTCATGTTTTAAGCATCGAAAGTGACATGAAACCATGGCATATCAACTCACCAAAAGTTGTTGAGTATCCTATACTTCTATTAGAGAGATCTACTAGTTGGAGTACCTCAACCTGAGTGATGAAACATTGTGTCCCCAATGAGGGATGTCATTATGAAAGAATATACTATTATGTATGGCATTAAGTAACCATATGTAAGGCAAGAGCTTAAAAGAAATTAGGTTCAAATGTATAGATAAGGATAAAAGACCACTTTTACTTGTACTTATGGAATCATGTACATTACATTATTTTCTTTATTTTCCTCTTCTTTGTTTTATAACTTTGGAAGGCATGTGATACAAATTATCAACTGATCAGTGGTATAAGAGGATGACCCATGCTAGGCATTTTACCCATGTGATAATTTTATCATAAATACATATATTGGGCTCGACTCATGCTATGATTTTGCTCCTGGGATACCACCCATAATTAAAAAAATTAAAATGGACTCATGCTAGGCTTTTTCCCCTAAGATACGGCCTAGAAACATCCTGGAAGGCGGAAAGAACCTTTCTATGAAAGTTCCTTTTAACTGCCTCCAGTTTGTTATAGAATCGGGCGCCAGCTCAGTTAACCACAAATTTGCCTCCCTAGACAAAGACAACAGAAACAACCTCAACCAAATTGCATTTTGACTAACTCCTGGATAATCAAAGGAATTACATATGTTTATTAAGTTAACCAAATGTATATTTGGATCATCACTAGGCAATTCTCTGAATAAACCCTTTAGGTTTAGCAATAAAATCATTATGCTGGTGATATTAAACTTTATCCCAGAAACTAGTTCTTGTAGGACAATGGCTAATGTGGTTCCAACCCCATCTATATCGGCGGCGTCATCATCATTAAGAGCAAAGTTTATTATGGTTTGTTGATACCCTCTATATCTTTATATTTAATTTGGGTTGGCTAGAGCAACATTGCCAACACCTTGTCCATCAATAGTGTCACCCAACTCATTATCACCCAAATCCTTATTTTTATTGTCTAGTACATGATCGGGTGCATCCACATTCTGTTGATTCAGTTGGGTAGTTGTAAGTGCAACACGTCTTGTTTCTTCCTGTTGTTGTGCATCCATGTTTCTTTTCAAAGTTCTATTCAACATGGGATCATAGGGTAATAACGGCATACTCGAGTGTCAAGTACTTGGCATGCACAACAAGTAACCTGCAAATATAAAAACAACAAATAAAAGTAAAATTAGAAAACGGGACTAAAATTCAAATAAACACAACAACTTAATTGACAATCGTATTCCCTGGCAATGGAAACAAAATTTGATGTTGCCCAAATTACATCTCATAATAAAGTACAAAGCAATCACTGTCAATATAGAACCCAACTAGATTGGGGTAGATGTTGTTATTTATGCTTTAAGTCATTTATTTCCAATAGGGGGATTTAAAAGAACAACTAAACACTTTTTAAATTGAAGTAACAAGTAAACAAATATCATTTTATGTTGAGAAAGTCAATGATAATGATGAACTAGGATTGTGTTTCCCATAACTTCATAACCCTGAAGGTTCTACTAGACTAGTGATCTATCCCGGTGCTTAGTATGTATAATCGATAGGTTATGTATACTTAAAATAGCTTTCCGCTCTTGTTTAAGTAATATCCTTAACTAAGTTTTCTCTTCTCCTAAGTTTGCACTACTAACCCATATCTTGGATTCTAGATTAGCTTTCCCGGATTATCGACTCAAGTTATTAAGTGAAGGTTGATGAATCCAAGTCGCTATTGTTTATTCCCTTTTCCTATACGTTACTCTTCCTTTCGTCCAGAGTAAATATAGAGTGAGTTATAATATTGACCACCATTAAAAAGAAATCAAAGAAAAGAGAACAACAATGCATGCATAAACACCATTCAAGAATTACTATATACTTTAACCTACTTTGTTAATTCATCATGGCTCTCACAATCCTACTTGTGAGATTTAGCTACTCATGGCTTGCAAATTACAAATAGAAATCATAGACAAAATCATAATTATGAACTTACAAATTGAGTAGAATAAATCCGGAATCTTGAATTCTCAAAGAAAAATTAATAAAGATGGAGAGGAAAAGAATAAACCAATTTTCCCCGGCAATGGTGCCAAAGTTTGATAAGCCCAAGCTACAACTCCCTTAAGGAAGAGTAAGGGGTCATTGTCAAATATATAAGGGAGTTGTAAGGGGTCATTGTCAAATATATAACCCAACAAAGGTTAGGGTTGAATCCCATAAGAAATATGGTGAGAACTTAAATTGTATGGGACTTATGTGACAATTAGTCGACGATTGACATGAAATTGGGGTTTTTTATAAGTAGTTTTCAAATTAAATTTCAATTTGTTTCAAGGAGTCCAAGTTACATTCACAATGTGTAGTCAATAGAGAGACAAAATAGAATTGTGTTCATCTTGGATTCATATCACTTCCGAGTCAAGTCAGTGATAAATTAAGATCAACACAAGTAATAGCAAAGCAATAGAATCCAAACATTCATCCAAGTATTTCACAACCTAAATAGGTGATTATCTCTTTAATTCTTTCGATCTTAAAGTGATGGAAATCTAATTCAATTAAAAGCTTCAAGTGAATAATCTTGTTAGAGCATTATTCATCTGACGGAGGATAGAAACTTCAAATTCTTGTTGTTAACTCATTGTCCTGATTTTAATCTCTTTATTCAAGAAAGTTAACCTAGGCTTATTTTAAAGTTTGCAACCATTAGAAATCTGTAAAATTGTAGAATTTACAATGCAATTACACGTATAATCCAAATTCACATCAACAATAACCCTAGAATTGATTTTCAGCCAAGAATTCCACAACCATAGTTATGGGGTTTTAGTCACTCATAGTAAAGAAGAAGATGAAAACAATAGATTTTATAATGTAAAAGTTGAATCTTACAAAGAAGAAATTTAAACCTTCATCCTTTACAAAATAGCACAAAGTATCATTTTAACACCACAATGTCGTTTCTCCAGAGAAAACAGGATGTGAAAATATTCTAAGTGTCTAATGATACCTATTCAAAACCCTATACTAGGTATTTATAGTTTCCAGGAAAGTGGGAATTCAAAATTCAAACTAGGCTGCCGCAGTTACTCTGACAGTTCGTCGGGCTAGTGATGGCTTGCCATGTGAACCATCACTTGACTTTAACTAGACGTACATACTACTTGGTCCTGACGATTGATGGGTTGCCTTTTGAACCGTCACTCAGCTTCTTTCGTAGCATAGATTCTATTTGGGACTAGAAGTTTGGGTGACGATTCATCAAGCCTCTGATGGGTCGTCAGTTGATTCATCTCCTAACTTCAGTTTGGCACTCGTTCTAGTTTCACTTAATGGATGGTGTGACGGCCCGTTACTCCTCTGGCGATTTATCAAGTGAACCACCCTTTAGCCTTTTTAGCCCAGATTCACTTTTTTTAGTTCTTAGTCAACTTTCTTGCAATTAAACATAAAAGACATCAAAACTAACAAAAGTTGCTTAAAAACTCACGATTCTCCTTAGTTAAAAGCGTAAATATATCGTTATAAGTCGGCACATCAAGAATCACCGAATCGCTTATATCTTTGAGCTTCAGTTGCTTAAATCTGTTAATTTTGGTAATGGAATCTCATAATTTCTAAACTCGACAATGATTCATCAAACTTCTCCTACTACTCGCAGAACTGCTATCTTCAGCACATGGATGAACTATCTTTTTGGCGATGGAAATTCCCCTTTTGCGATATGCCAAACTTCATAGGTGATTCTACTTCTATTTTTAGCTCCTTTTCTCCTTTTTTTTCTGCTTTAGGCTTCTCTGGTCATCTTTTTACTTCAACCCTTAAATAAAAATATACTAACATTAAAACTAGCTCAAAAGGACTTTGAGGACTTGATTTTTTACCAATTCTAGGCTATATGAGTCTCAAAATGTCGATTCAACTGTTAGTCTAGAGAAACTTCCTAGAATCAATTTTAAACTATATGAATAATTATGCTTACATAGTTTTTTAGCGAAGACAAGTTTTAACTCACTTTGCAGAAAAAGATCTTTGTCTTATAGTTTTGAATTATGCATTAAAATAAGATTTGTGTTAACAACTTTTGAGTTGTTGTATTTAAGATTTTGACATGCTTTCTACACCTTGCTCATTTCATTATATTTAAGTTTAAAAGCATGATTTAAATGTTTCTATATGATTTTAGCTTATCTCACATGCTTAGTGCATTTAGTAATACTAACTGTATACCTTTCTATTGCACTATATCCTATTATGATATAGATTCAGGTACCCATTTTCAGACTCAATAATTTGTATCCCTGCCTATTAGCTAGAAGACTTGGTGAGTCCTTATTATCCGAGGATAGCTTGCAGTTTTAGTTCTTCATTTTAGTCATTTTTAGTTATAATTTTATTCAGAGTTAGTTATGGGTCTTGTCCTAGAAACTCATCCATGATTAGTTGAGTCTTTCAGACATAGAAAGTCTAGCATGATTTTTAGATTTCATCTTTTTCAGTTGTTTTAGATAGATAATCATTTTATATTGCCCAAAGTAAATCTTTTTCTTAATTTTAATAAGGAATCTCTTTAGAGCCATGCCAGTTCTAAGGGACTGCTTGGGATCACTTATATTCCTAAGTGTCGATTATATTTATGGTGTAGACTCGAGTTGTGACAAACTTGGTATCAAAGCATTAAGTTTAAGAGTCCTATAATATCTGAAAAGTCACATTTAGTAGAGTCTTTTTCATAGGAATAAAGCAAACCAAACTTATGAGGGAGAGGCTATCCAAACTTTTAGGAAACATTACCTGCTTTCATGGTCTTTATAATGTGATAGAGTTTAACTCTATATGTTTTTCTCTCTCGTGCCTTGCACATTTTAAGAAATACCTTTGAGAAGAAACGTTGTAGAACTGTAGTTGTCCTATACCGGTGAATCAACCTCTAAATGATGATGTTATAAATGAAGAGTTTTGTAATGCCAACTAGTTGTTGGATCAATCTATGTTGGATCAGTATATGAAGGCCTAGGTGAATAAGTAGGTCGCAGTCACTGCTAAACCAAATAGGGGTCAACTACTACCCAAATCAAATATTTTCTCATAATTAATCTACTAGAGTTCTTTGGGTCTAGGGTTGTTGAAGTCCCATAGAACTTCATTGATAAAGTGAAGAAGATCCTGCAAGTTATGCATGTGTCTGAAGTTGAGAGTGTTGAGCTGGCTTTCTATCAGTTTATGGATGTAACTCACCTCTAGTACACTAAGTGGAAAGAGAGTCATGGCAAAAATATGGCTCCTACAGTTTGGGATGATTTTGTTGAAGCATTTTGGCTATAGTAATGCCATGTGAACTATGTTAAATTGGTGATGAAAGAGTAACGTGTGATTGTGTAGTTGTGAGAGTAGTGTAACATACTTAATGAAGGGGGTAGTCCATGAAGTAGTCCTATATGGGATTAGTATTATTGTGGATTGGTGTAGCATGGTTGTGGTCTCTATGGGAAGGAGGTATCATAATGCAGTGGTGCTTAGGTTAATATTAATCATGTATAAAAGTTGGGAGGGGTAAGATACGAGGTTAAGGTAGGATTGATAATGGCGTGTAGATTGTTATTCCTAATAACTGTTGTTCTTAGATTAAAAATGACATCATATCAGGGGATCATTAGGTATTCTGGGGTGTACAAAGATTGTTATGAGTGGAAAAAGGACTGGGTTGGCTAATAAATATTTGTGTATTTTAAATATAGTTATAGACTTAATTTGAATTACATGCCTATTCATGAGTTGAATAATTGTTAATTGGTCTTTTGCCATATTTGTGATTGGTTAATTAACTTTGTAGTTTATTGTATACATGAAATGATGAACCTTGAATTTGACTAAGTGTCTAAATAAAGTGTGTAGTTTTATGTTTTATACATTTCATCATATTCTTATTAATATTGATTGATATTTGTATATATTGTGATATTTGGTGGGTCAGGTACACCACCAGTAGATGTTGCTTACATATTGATACTCGGATGGTCGGGTACCACACTAGTACGATACATGGACTAAGCTCATCCCCAATAGGTCATGACTATTGGGCATATAACACCTTTTAAAATGTGTGTACACATTTAAGGAGAGGTTTGATAGTTGCAATACATTGTTTAATATTATTGCTTATTTGTATTGTTTAATTGTATTTTGTTAAATGTTGTATGGAAACAAAGGTGGAATTGTTTAATATTATCGCCTGTGAGTCGGTTAAGTGATGAAGAAAATTGGTATGTTTAAACTTGAGTTGTTTAGAGAAGTCTTAGGTCTCCCCTTTGGTGGTTAAACTCAAACTTACGATTATAGCTGTAAGATTATTAATAGGTAGTAGGTGATTCTGAGGTGGTTATTGGTTGAGTTGTTATCTATCTGTGGATGGTAAGTGTTGGTGAAATTACATAGTTTATTTTACTCAATTTTTTTTTGTTTAAATAAGGAGATAAATGTAGTAAGTGGAGAATTAGAGGAGTTGTTAAATGTAACAGAAAGAATGTTTGATGTCATATGGATAGGTGATCTAGTTGTCGTGGGACATCATAATCATAGCACGAATAAGTAATTGTTTGGCTTATTTAAGAAACAAGTTTAATCGAAACTAGTGGAAACGAAAGGTCAAATTTTGAACATAGATTGAGTATTAAATTTAAGATTCCATATATAATTCCTTGATTTACCATATGCTATTATATGTTTCTAACCTAGTCGACCGATAATGCCTGCCAATACTTGTGTTGTACTGATTCTACTTTTGCTATGTATCCTTTTTGGGATATAAATATGTTGCAGGTTAATTAGGAGTTTCTTTAGTGGAGGGGCAGACTCAATAATCATCTAATCCTGCATCTCTCTCTCAAGTGGGAGTTGTGCCTTTCATTTCCTTGCCAATTTCGTAGGAGCTATTTTACATGTCTAGACTATTTCTTGGGTAAAGTGTATTGCTTGAAACTATAAAAGATCTTGCTATATAATTTCAGGTTCTATTTAACTTTATTTTGTTATTGTTAAAAGATTATGATTATTTTCGCATATTTGGGTCAGTGGTAAACGTTCTCCTATCTAGTTAGAGTACAGTAGGTGTCCACACGGTCCCATAATTTTGGTCATGATAGTTGGTATCAGAGTTGAGGTTACCGATTTCACAAGTACAAGAGATGATGTTGAGTAGGATCCTATGGATTGGTGTGCTGACGTCTACATAAAATCCTTAGTAGGTTATGAGACATCTACAAATCATTCTCTTTCTTCTCTTCTATCATGCTACCTCAGCTGTTGTCTACCTTTGTTGAGTCCAATAGGTATCTAGACGATTTAGTATGGTATCTCCATATCCACAATTGGAAGCTAGTCTTTCTCAATTGGTATCTCGATGATGTTTGAAAGTTTGAAACTAGTTGTTTCTAATTGGTATAGACTAATAAGAGGCATATATTTTGTATTCCTAGTGTTTATTGTCCTTGACTTAATTGAGTATTGTATTTTGTGCTCCTATATTGTTTGTCTTGGACTAAGTACGTTGCTATGGTTACAAATTGAAATGGATATGATTGAATTACTTGTTGATTTCTTGATTGTGACTTGCGAGGTTAAATTTTGTGACTTTCCAATTTTTATTCATCTTGGTATAGAATTTAAAGGTGATGGAATGACTGTGAGAGATCTTGTGAAACTTCAAGATAAGTAATTAAATAACTATAAACTATTGTAGATGGGTTCTGGTCCTGGATACAAATTAATGTTTTGTGGCTAGTAGGATCATTGTATTTTGAGGGAAGCAATAGCCCTGGCCATGTGTCTATAGAGGTAATGGTGATACAGTGGTTCTAAGATAGTACCACATTGGAAGGGTTGGGGAAGTGCAAGGAAATAATTTTTTGGGGAGTCACTACATAGGAATCACTACAGCGATCTCAATGCAATGACACTCTTCTGCTGCCGTGAGACTACTATAGCTGATGAGATGCCGCTGCAGTGGACTCTAGGAAGTAAAACTGCCAGTCCTCCGCCATTGCAGTGGACTCTAGGCAGTGAAGCTTCCAGATCTCCACTATTATTTATGTTCTTTTTCTAGTTTGTTTAAGGCTATTACATATGTACAAAATGTACAGAAAACTAGTTAACCTACCATATAAAGACCTTGACTTGATAAAAGCAATACAATCACCTATGTATAATAATAAAATATTCAAAAAGTGTAGGAACTAAAAGATAGTCAATTATAGACCCAAACAGGGGCAACCAAATAAGTCGTTAATAAAAAAGGGGGGAGGGGAGTGTGTTTTCCAAGGACTAACTAGAGGCTTCATAATCATTAAGGCTCTAAGTGTAAGAGCCCTCCTCTTCCATTCAACTCAAGAATTAAAAATCCTATGCATCATCCATCTTCAGCTTAGGAAGTTTTTGGTTCTAGGTGATGCATGGAATCATGGTCTTCATGGTCTTCCAAAAGGGGCAAACAAGCAGTCCCAGGAGTGCCTTTTCTTCTTCTCCTTATCCAAATCCCTACAGATCTCTTTATAGTCCTAAGCTAAGGCAGAGTATGAATCCTGGAGGTCCAGATAAGCTGCAGTGCTTTTAGAAACCAACCCTTGGGAAGGCATATTTAACTACATCAGGATGTCCTTCATACCAGCCAAGTTCAACTCCAAGCGGTCAAACAACCCAGTAGACGGTGTGGGCTGATCACCAACTCGTCCCCTATCTTGGGCCGTACTACTCTCCCCTTCTGCTTATGCCTTCCTCATCTTTATACTATGTCCTTGTAAGCCCTTCACTTTTAGTAGGTTGGAGGGAAGGTCGTACTCCAAGTAGGAATCATCCTCATTCTTAGGAACTTTGTCTCGATTGAACAATTCAATGATCAGTGATTGGACGAATAGATCCTTTGCATGCCCGTGGTAGAAATCCTTCCGTTCAACTACTATTTTTGACCCATGTTTTGCTCTATCCATTCCAGTGCTAAAGCCACCACCAAAACTCAGTGGTAGGTCATGTTAGTGACATTACCAAAGGACAATTCCATTGGGACACACAAGGGTTTAGCCACCTCCAAGCCTTCACCAAAAATTTGATGCCCTTGATCCCCCTATTCTTGGTCCAATAAGTATTTTTTCCTCTCGGATTCCACCACCAATGTGTCTTCCAACCATCATATGTTTTTCTCTATATATTTTGCCTCATAATTAGCATTTAAGTGTTTGGAAAACACAAAGTTTCATTGATAGTGGCTATGTCCATCGGGACATTCATACCCTAAAGATAGATAGTGGGGAAGGGGAGGTCCCAATCCACAATTGGGAATATTGCATAAAACTACCACACCTAGGTAGCATTGTAGCTAGGGGTTGGGTCCGCTAGCATCCCTCACTCCATCTCTTATTGTCGATTATAGAACTCTGGCACCTCTTCCTCTATATTTCTCATCATAAACCCCTCTTGTGAAAGAAATTATTAACTCTCCTTTCCTGGAACATTACCCAGCAAGCACTGTTAAGAAACCATTGGTAGGTGGGCAAGGTAACTCCTTGATTTGGGTTTGACATAAATGTAGTAGTCCTGAAAGTCTCACGAAAACTAGGTTATGAGTCGTAAATAGTGCAATGAGAAGGGATTAAGTTGAAAATAAAAATCTGGGTTTTACAGTGCAGTGGTCAGACATACAATATAGTGAAAAGTTTGTTGCTACAGCAAGGTCACAATAGAGAAATAGGTTGCTACAGTGCTACCATTATCGTGGAAACTATTTGACTGCAGCAGTATCATCATCCTCAACAGCACCAACCACATCAATGGCATCTATTCAATTTTTTTTTGCAATTCTCTAGCTTAAAACATAGATTGGGATTGGTGAAGTAGTATATGTCAACTGATGGCATCTATTCAATTTTTTTTTCAATTCTCTAGCTTAAAACATAGATTGGGATTGGTGAAGTAGTATATGTCAACTGATGCGTCGGCTGGTGATGGTACATTTATCATATTTAACTAAAGATAATTGCGAGTTTTCAAGCAACATGTGTGGTTTTTGATGCTTTTTGTGATTACTTTCTGGAATTAAGCTTAAGTGTGCAATAGATGAGAAAAGCTAGTAAAAAGAGTCCGCGACGAAAATCATAGCGGATCGCCAAAGGCTTGGCGGATCGTCATTAATACCGCCAATCATTAACAAGATAAGGGTCAAGCTTAGAACATGGCGACGACAACAATGGCGGACCACTAAAGTCTTAGTGGACAGTCACTATTATCGCGAAGCAGTAAAAAGAATGGCCTAAAGAATAAAGAGATGGCGACGACTTGTGTGAAGGACCATCAGTGTAGTCGCAGAATGTCAACCGACCCACCAATAGTTAATAAGAATGTGGGTTGATCGACAGCTTTACGATGGTAATTTTAGCGTACCGTCGTACTCTTGGAGGACCATCGAAGTTATCGTCAGCGGTGACATGGCAAAACTTATATCGAATTTTAAATCATGCTTAATTTTAGCCTATAAATACCCAATTTAGGTTTAGAATACATATTCATTTTTTATGTTGGGGGATATTTTCTGGACGACTTTCTCTGGATAAAAGGAACTTCAGTTTTTTTGTTTTTTTTTTAAGTTTTGAACATCATTAAAGGTGGTTTTTGATTGCAAAGATTTCATTATTTTTAGGATAAAAACCTCTTTCTTCCTGTTGTTCTTGAATATGAGTGGCTAAATCACCCATAACTAGGGTTGTGAAATCCTTAGTGGAAAATCACCATTAGGGTGTATGGGTTGTGAATAGGTGTTGATTACGTCAATATATGATGAATTCCTTCACTTTAATATATTCTTGATAGTTGCAAACATCGGGAAATAGTCTTTTGTTAAATTACTTGGTAGAGAATTTAACTTTCAAAGAAAAGGAGTTCATAACAAATGTTTGGAGCTACCAATATCCAACCTAGTGATTAATGCTTGAACAAGATTAATCCATTGAGGCCGAAACCGAATTTTCAACTAAAACTTTGAGTTCGTAAGAATTGAAGTATAGATTCATTGTAATTGGTTGAAAGTCATTTTAATGAAATTATAGAATCGATTGACTTATTTTCACGTATGTTAACACCAATTCATTTTAGCTCATTACCCGTTGGTGATTGGAAATTTAGGTGAACACAATCCTGGTTTACTTTTCTCTATTGAGTTATTTGTTAGAAATTTTGCTTTTTGCTCACTGCATTCAAATATTTTTAAGGTTACTAAATCAACCCCGCCCCCCCCCCCCATTTCTTGGAAGTTGGTGGCTAATTGTTATAAGAGTTGCATACCACTTATTTAACCCTTTATTCCTTGTGGGATTTGACCCCAACCTTTGTTGGGTTCTATATTTGACAACAACCACTTACACTCTTGTAAAATGGAGTTGTAATTTAGGCGTATCAAATTTTGGCGCCGTTGCTAGGGAATACGGTGTTCAAATAAATTTAATGTACATTATTTGACAATTAGTACAATTTCCTAATTTTACTTTTATTTGTTGTTTTTGTGATTTTAGGATAACTGTGGTGCATGCCAAGTACTAGACGTTATGGAGAACTGTTGTTGCCATTTGATCCTGAGATTAATCGAACATTGAGGAGAAATATTGATGAATGACAACATCATGCACCAGGGTATGCTACACAGCCCGATTGGGTGCAGAATCTGGATGACGAAGACTTAGGTGATAATGAAGTTGTTGATGGGCAACATGCTATTCATGTTTCCTTGAAAAACCAAAACCCGCGACAAAGGAATAGAGGACACCGACAGCCTGCGGTGCATATTTCTCTGTACGATCAGGATGACATGGATTTGGATGGTGTTGGAGCTACTGGAGCTATTATTCCACTACCATTTGCTCCAGGCATAATATTCAACATCACCAGCACTATGATCCAATTGCTGACTCTAAAGGGATTATTTGGAGGTTTACCTAGTGATGATTCTAACCTGCACTTGATGAATTTCATCAACAACTGTAAGTCATTTGAAAACCCTGGAGTGACACAGAATGCTATTTGTTTGAGATTGTTCACTTTGTCTCTGTCTGGGTAGTCAACCTTGTGGCTTAGAATTGACTCATGCTAGGCTTTCACCCCTAGGATACGACCAATAAATATATTAATTTGGGATCAATCCATGCTAAGCCTTGTCCCCTGGGATACCACCCACAATTATGTTGATCCATTTTACCTTGTTTCATTGATCTTTGAGATTGTTCTTTTGGTGGTCATAACATTTTTGAGCTTTTGGAACTATAGACAAGTGAACAATATACTTAGGGAAGTAACCTTGACACAGGAACCAAATGTGAAATCAATGTGATACTGAGTAACCTATATGACACAATTAGCGTTTAGACTTTTCAAATGGAAGCAAATGGGCATATCAAGTGGAAGCATGTAACTCCTCCAACGAAAAGGTAGTGTTTCTATAAGACGATAGAATATCTAAATAATTAGTAGATGTTGTCAAATCAATAGGTGCATAAACATGTAAACTAATGAGGCACAAGGAAAGATCTTGATTAGGGATAAGTGTGCATTTCACGTAAGGACATATAAAATATATAATGGACAAAATGTGTATCCCATAAATGAACACTTGTAACTTGTGTAATGTAGGATCTTATTGACTCAATGAATCTCATTTGACTTAGATGATGACTCATGAAACTTGATTCTTAGAGTACCTTTGTCATTTTAGTACTTGGAAGCATAAAGACACTTGTATTGGATAAAGAACACATATAGAAGTACTTCGATAGATTCGTAAAACCATGGGCCATAGGAAGAATATCATTGACTACATGGGATAATATACACCATTAATATGTATCTTTTGTCATGAGGATCACTTAAAAACCTCACATTTTTGGTAGTAACATAAGAATAAGATTTTATGCTAAAGAACATGGAATTGAATAATCTTACATACCTTGTTGTACAATATGGGTATTGCGATAACTAGTATTAGTACCTAATCAATCAATTAAGGCTACTTGATCTAACCAAAATACTAACAGCCAATAGCCCCTAATTCCTCAAATCAAGTATGTTCTTTCCACCCCCTTCTCCTCTAATCGCGTCTGTATACTATATGATCTATCTAAAAGACCCCCCTATACTTCTCGAGCTTCAAGACACTTACAAATAGTACAACAAAGTATGATAGGCAGTAGGCTCCTATAAACCCTATTAAGTGATGTATCACCACAAACTGCTTCAATACTTCCATACAACTACCCATGTCCCGTACCAAAGTCAACCAAATTGTCCCCCAATATACACTTATAAAACAACCCCTAAAATAGCCCCAAACATCCTGTAACATAATAAGAATATATTGAATTTAAAAATTCCAATACCAGCCCACAAGTTCTTGACAAAATACCTACAAAATTCTCCACCAAATTTGTATATAAAGAGGGAAAGAAATGGTCAGTAACTTTACCTCCAATTTGGAAATTCATTCTCTCAACTTCTACTTCTTTAAGAGCTTGAACTTCCCTTCATACTTAAACTAAAGAAGAAGAGAAAAATCTCTCAATAACTAAGAAAAATAGGCAGTCAACTTGGGGAAGGGTCTGCCCCATATCTTAAAAAAGAATAACATGAAATACTAATCTTTCATGGAAGAATTAAGCTAAACCCATAAGTAGTTTCACTTACCTTGACTGGACAAGAGGAGGGTTCTCCAAGAACCCTAGCAAAAATTTAGGGCGGCTGTTTAAAGAAAAGAGAGAACTTTAGAGAAACTTAATAGGAGCTGAATATTTGTAAGTTAAATAAAGGGAAAAATAAGCACATTTTTATCTTATAAAACCTGTTATCAACCACCTTCTCTTGCTCATTTTCGACCATAATTCGTCCAAGTAGGTGGTACATCTGCTTGGCCATTTTAAGCTGGTAAAAACTCCAAGTCGGTGATGCACCTACTTGGTTTATTGTAAGCTTCTCTGTTGTGTAGGATTAACTATATTGGGCTTTGAGAAGATTGGGGTTTTAGGTTGCCCATCCTTCTCTTTTCTCTTTCCTTTGCTTCACTTAATATGGGCCTTAAATTAGTCACTTAATATAGGCCTCAATGTGGTCTATCAGTTTAAGTAGGTTTTAAATTACTTGGTTCTTTTAACTTAAGGAGGTGATACATCTACTTATCACCTACTAGCTTAATTAAGTCAAGCAAGCAAATCACTTATTTAATTCCATATTATAAATTTAACCCATTTACTTTAACGTAAAACTTAAGTATACTTGGCCACTTTAAACTTTAAGATAGAATACCACCTTACTAGCTCGCGTTTAAATACTTCTGTCAAGGTTAACTTGACCAAACACATGTTCAAATGTATGGGGCATTGTAGTAACCTTCAAATCTAGTTTAAACCGTTACTTATCACTTAATAAGCATGGTCCCTTACCTATACCACGAGGCTACCACAAGTTCCATAAAAATAGAACCAATATATATATATATAGATAGATAGAATACGATGTATTACAGTATATGTGTTGAAAGGTATGGGGTGTTACATCATCCTCCCTTTGGGTAATTCATCCTCGAATAAGAGGTGTTGCTCAAAACAAGGTTTCCTTTGTAAATAGGACTATCCAAAACATTTCAACTAACCAAAAGCACGTATTAACAAGACTTATAAGGCCTTTAAGCGAGTATAGTGCATAAATAATCAAAAGATAATTAAGGCTCCTCTTGTCCAGATATAATCAAGTGAAACAATTCTAAATAGCATAACTTACATTTTTCTCCTTTTATATACACCGACTCGAAGTGAAACATTTGGAATGTGGGAACCGGAAGTATGAACTATACATCTGAACATACGACATGTGAGCAAGATAAAAAGTGAACTAATTAGCTACGAACCTATGGACATGAGAATAGATGCTTATGGAACTTAAAATAGTGTAAGAAAGAGACATAATATAGGAACCTCTTACACGTTCTTAGAACAAATATGGATACTTAGGATTAATGGAGCTCTCATACTTCTAAGTGGATTTTGGAATACCTTAACTCCTTTACAATTATGGAGGCTACATCTGAAGAGGACACTTTTCTTAGCCATTAATTCTATCGGTAAGGGTTGTGCTAAAATTTACTATGTGCCTAACCTTTTCTGGATAAATCCTCACTTGATCATGATATGGGCCAAATTTATCCCAACATATTCAATACAAAAGTCAATAAGCACATAGGGGCATATAACTGTCACGACCCAAATCATGGATCGTGCGGGCACATACCCAACTCAACCCTAGATAGGAGAACCCTTACTTCTAGACCTTTAATCATTGTAAAAACATTGTTAAACCTTAAGAATTAGTAAATAATAACTCTTTATTTTAGAAAAAAAATTATAATAAAGTATATTGCAGAATTTAATTACACAACTCCCCAGAACCTTGTCTAAATAGGTCCAAGAGCACTAAACAAATAAAGGATGACTCAAGGCATAACATCCATGTAAGAGTAGAATTACATGAGCTACTGAAGAATGATCACCACTACCCCTATAGAAACTCTAACGGACCTACAACATGCCTATATCCCCAAAAGGAGATATAGTAAGTGGTCTAAGTAAAACCATACATACTGGTAGAAATCATCAGTCGAACAAGGTTAGAAATAAATAGCAACATACAACAATTAAGAAGTGATCATGAAAAGCATACATGCTTAATAACTAAACATACTTAACTTACTTCAACTTCCAAACTTACCACCTATCCTAAACATACTTAACTTACTTCAACTTCCAAACTTACCACCTTTCCTTTAATATAGCATTATAATTTAACCTTAGAGTGTGACTAACTGACACAATTCCATGAGTCAACCTAACCCACATCTCTTACACACTCACCTTGTTACAATAATTCTATTCCCCCTCTCTCTCATTAATACTCTTTTATGACAACCATTCTCCCTATTCTATAACTATTAACCATAAGACTTGCAACAACCAAGACACTTAATAAAATATCAACAACTTTGTAAGAAGGGACACTACAATACACATCATGTATATAACTATACACACATGAGAATAATATTTATACACAATCCAGGACATACCTTATATTCATACTTTTCTACAAGGCACAATCAAAACCATCAACTTAACTAGTCCACACAAAGAATCGTCAAAATCTCCAAATTACGATGTACCCACATACTAGGTTCAGCAGGGACCCTCAGTTATGACTTACAAGGGATGAGCTTAGTTCATCTACCAGTACTGACGTGGTACCCAATCCAAATATCAATGTCTGTGTGACACCTAATCCCAGACAACTAGTGCCTGCTACACTTATCCCAAACCAAGTGTTATACAACCCTTATTCCAATTTCCCCACCATTATCCTCTCTAAAATCCACTAATTTTATGAGGATCAACCTTTACCAATGTATATATAAAGAATAAATAGCACCACAAACAGTACAATCACATAATGAGATAAATAAACATTGTATAATAATCAAGGTTTGTTTTACCTACCTCATTATTGGTTATCAATTTTCAAACTTGCATTCAATAATTAACAAGTTCATTATTCCAGGTAAACAATGACTATCCACTAACACATGAAATCACAAGTATGCCCGATGGCCAATTCACCACTTATTCAAATGAGCATTATCAAACCCAATCATCAATCACAAGACAAGTTACACGTATCTAACCCAAGTTTACTATACATTAAACCATAAACTACCTCGACCGATAATCTTGGAACAAACAAGCCACACTAAGACTGCTCTCTCCTTTCATTCATGCCTCCATTAATCCAATCATCTAGAAATCAAACAATTATATGAGTAATTAATCAATTACTCTTTGAATAACTACTTTGGGAATTCAACCCAATAATTATATTATTATTTATAGTCTAAAACATTACCCAAGGGTTAATTACCCATTAACTAGTTCTATTATACTTAACCCATCTCCATTAATGGAGTTTCAAAGCTAAAGATTTCATTTTTTAAGAATTAAATGTACCCAACCATCAATTTAATGTTTTATAATGACTAATTCATGATAGGAATCATTAGTTAAGAATCTAGAAGAAATTCTACGCGATATTGCACCATACAGTAGGGTTTTCCCCAAAATCTCATGAACTTAGGATACTAATCCCTAATAATTTCACCATTAAAGATCATTCTAATGATTGTAAGATGTTAGTATATTGAAAGATGAAGAAGATGATGGAAGAACTTGCCTCAATGAAAAATTTCTAGCCTAGAACATGAAAAATTGCCCCCGAGGGCTTCGGCACGAAGTTCCTGAATTAAAAATACAAAAATTGTCCAAAAGAAGATTAAGTATTGTCTGTTTGTCACTGCGGTTGCTGTGGTGACGTCGTTGCAGTGGCCAACTTTTCAGTATGGATAGTCTTCAGTAAAATGGCTATAACTTTTTATTTCGAAAGCAGATTGAAGAACGGTCAGAGGCGTCGAAAAGAACACTCAAAGATATTTCATTTGGTGGGTATTGGGATTCATAACACTTTATATTATAATTGTAGTGCTTGTTTGAAGTTGGCCCTAGTTTAAACATAGCTCAAAACTCAATTGGTAAAAACACTTCAACCTTAACTTTGTGCTAGGGGGATTGTATGACCTTTGTTCATGGCGAATGCACTCCCATACAAAAGAATTTATTCTATAACTTATGATGAATGAGGTTCTTATGCCTTTACCATAGATATTTTCAATAATGATGAAACAGATTGTTACAATAGATACCAATTTACCCACCATTTATCCCCAAACAGGTACAGAAAATAGGAGGGAGATTTTTAGTATGATTCTTGAAACCCAAAATATACAAATGGTAGAAGTGAAATGCAACCTCCCATCTACTTTTAAAACAAATTAGTAACACTTACCGAACTACCGTCCCATAAGTAATACAAAATTGCTACCTAGCCAGCCTATGCACCACGACCATTAAGCTCTAGGCATAATCTTTTGATTAATATAACCCAAGGATTATGATTCGTAATTAAATTTATGTAACGGACTATCTAAAATACCTAGAATACCATATAATATTATGACACACAAATATTCAAGGAAAAAATGGAATTGATGGAGAATAAAAAATGATGTTTTTTGATTTAAAACTAAATTTTGTGTTTTTTATCATTGCAGAGATGGATTCATCGCTACAACAGCGTTGTTGTAGTGATGAATCTGTCATTGCAGCGATAATCAGGCCGAAATCATCTGTCTCTATGGCGATACTTCTGCCGCTGCAGCAACATCACTACAAGAATGAATAGTGTTACTGCAGTGACATCAAAAAAATAGCTCAGGATCCATTCCCAGCTCTGTCCATTTCATAACACACTTTTTTATTTTGACATTACGAACTGACCCTATCACGGTAATCACTATAACTGGAGTACTAAGAACCTATTAGTCATTTCGAAACATACTACGAAATGCTATATCAATTAACTATCCCGAAATAATCTTATTACCAGTAATCATCAAACCATGATCCATAATTAAACATTAAACCATACAATGCCGGATTTTTAACTAAAACCACACTACTCTTAGGTCTGTCATTCCTACACAATGAAAATATTGTGTAGGGTACTTATACCCTAACCAATGCTATAACAAAGACAACAACACCAACGCACCACTATGGGTTTCCTTTAACATATATATTTTCCACTAAAGTTCATATTAGTCTATTCGACCCTACAACTAAAGATCATCCACCATAATCAAGCTAACTTATTTCACCAACCTTATCAACTCAACTACACTACATTTAAGATTAACCTATAATTATTCCCATACAATAAGCATTTATGCAATACCAAACCATAATGAGCCAACTACAAGGTATATCTAGTAGACCTACCTCCTCACTAAGCCTATGAACATTATCCAACTATCACTTATTCAAATCCTTAAAACTTAACCAATTTTATTTTTTAATAGCCATCATGGGTTTGGTACAACCTATTAGTCAACCTTTAGGACATCAATGCTTTTACCCTCATATAATCATTCAAGTCACTTAACCAAATAAGTTACATAATTGTCAATCACACAGTTAAGGTTCAGTTTATATATATCAAGTAAAACCATTATTATCATCTCTACTTACCATATTATAAGAAACAACCATGGCATATAATTCAAATAATCAATAACAATGTCTCTACTTAGACAGATACCATACTACAAGTCAACACACAAGACTATTTTACAACCAACTCTAGTTGTTCTTTATTTCATGAAATCTTGTCCAATATCAAAAATACAATTCTCTTTATGTAAAGGATAATTATAAGACAAGGAAATTAGTTCACACTACAAACCCAACTTGAAATAGCAAGTTGGAATATCAATTCAATAATTCACTCTAGAAACACAACTCAATAATATCAGTAATGGTTCATCCAAGGAACACCATATATATATATATCACTGGACCACACAAGGATCCCAAATACAATTATCATCAATTAAAACACACAAGGATCCAAATTATAATCATCAAAGGTTAGGATAGAAACCAAGATATACCTCAAATCATGAAAATCAAGACATACCTCAAAATCACAGAGTTGAAGACATACCTCAAAATCACACCAAGCCTTTACAATTCACCGGATATTCCATTACAACCACATAGCTCATGTTACTCATAATAATCATTTGCACTTAATAAGTTCGACCATCAAACAACTAGGTAATAGTATGGTCAAAACAATAACTATCCATATAAGAAATACACGTAGCATTCTATCATACCACAAGAAAAATATTTAAAACACAAGTATCTTTTCGGTATACATAACCAATCAACTAACAAAAGAGTTATGCTTACCAACTGCACTAAAAACTCCAATCTCTCACTTAATCAAACAAAAAAACCACCTAAAAGATGCATGTATCACTCATTCAAAACATAATTCACAACATTAGAATACAAAGTCCTAAGCCTATTATTAACCTTTATCGGTTAGAATAACACTATTCCAACCTTCCAAATATTATCGAGATATAAATTAGGACCAACTAATCCCAATTGTGAGTGTTATCAATTGGAATCTGCCAGATATCAATTGGACTCAACTAAGGGAGAAAACACTGAAATAACATGATGAGAGAGAAAAAAGTGAGATTAATTTCCTATATGCCTTGTAGCTTCCTACAGATTTGATGTGGACATCAACACACCTATCCAAAGGATTCTACTCAACATTTGCTCTTGTATGAGGATACTAGTAACCTGGGCTTTGATTCCAACTTGTCAGTACCCAAATCATGGATCGTGTGGGCACCTACCCATCACTACCCTAGATAAGAGAACCCTTACCACACAAACTTTAATTATTGCAAAAAACATTGTTAAGCCTTAAACATTAGTAAATAATAACTCTTTATTTAAAATAAAAATTCTTATAAAGTACATTGCAGAATTTAAGTACACAACTCCCCAAACCTAGTCTAAACAAGTACATGACCATTAAAGAAATGAAGGATAAGTCAAGACACAACATCCATGTAAGATTAGAATGATAGGAGTTGTTGTAGAAAATGATCACCGCTGCACTTGTAAAAACTCCAACTGACCTGCACCAGGCCTATATCCCCCAGAGGGATAGAGTAAGTGTAGTATCAGTACAACTATATGTACTGGTAGGTATTATTAGCAGATAAGGTTTAAAAACAAATAACAAAATATAGCGAACAAGAAGAGATCATGACAAGCATACAAGATTAATAATTGAACATACTTAACTTACTTCAACTTCTAACCTTACTGTCATTTCTTTATTACAACATTATTAATTTAACCTCGGTGTGTGACTAACTGACACAATTTCATGATAAACCTAACCCAATATCTCATATGCACTCACCTTGTTACACTAATTTTGTTCCTCTCTCTCTCTCTCTCATTAATCATCTTTTGTGACAACCCTCCCTCTCTAATATATTACCATTAATTATAGGACTTGCAACATCCAAGATAGTTAATAAAACATCAACAACTTTACAAGAAGGGACACTACAATACACATCATGTATATAGCTATATACATATGAGAATAATATTTATACACAATCCAGGACATACCTTATATTTATACATTGCTACAATGCATAATCACAACCATCAACATAACTGGTCCATACAAGGAACTGCTAAACTTTCTAAATTATGGTTTACCCACTTACTAGGTTTAGTAGGGACCCTCAGTTATGACCTATAGGGGACTAGCTTAGTCTATCTACTAGTACTGACATGGTACTCGATCTAAATATCAGTGTCGATGTGACACCTAATCCCAGACAACTAGTGTTTACAACTCTTATACGAAACCAAGTTTTATACAAGCCTTATTCCAACATACCCACCCTTCTCCTACTTGAAATCAACAATTCCATGAGGATCAACCTTTTCTGGTTTATCTCACAATTAAAAACAACAACACAAATATTAAAATCACATATTAAGATAAATCAATCACACTTGTATATCAACATCGTCCTTTTTACCAACCTCATTATAGGTTATCAATTTCAAAACTTACATTCAATAATTAACAAGTTCATTATTTCAAGTAAGCAAAAAATATCCATTTACACATGTAATCGCAAGTACACCCGAAATCCAATTCACCACTTATTCTAATGAGAATTGTCAAACCCAATCATCAATAACAAATATGTCCAAAGATCAATCAATCAAGTATCTATTTTAGAAGTGCAGATTCTACCAAAATTGATATCTACACTCTAATTTGACATCATATTGCATTCATAATCCAACTCTCTTTTATTTTTATCAAAACGGGTAAATTCAGCTATGAACAAGTAACCCTTATACTCAAGTCGACACAAAGTTTAAGACACTATTCCATTAGTCAGTTATTCAACCAGTCAGCTCTATTCAACTTATAATTCTAGCTTGAGTCATACACCTTTACACATCTTACTTCCTAGCACTTAGTGAAACTTGACTTTAAGTTCTTAAGTTGTGACCCAACATCCTCTTATCACAATCAATTCTCCTACTACCTTCAACAAGAATATCTCATATTCTAGAAATACACAACATGGGATTCACCTTTTTTAAGGTATTAAAACTAATTTTATAGATTACAAGTTCACCTAATTCCCCTATTGTCACCCACATTCACATATTAAACTTATAAATCATCAGGTAAGTCATACAAATTCAAACACCCATCAAGGGATCCATACAAAACACAACAACACTCAATTATATCTTTATTATCTTAATTCCATGTTATAACCATCCCAAATCACCATAGTCCAAGACATGAAGTCTCCCATGAAACTATAGTAATTACATGTATCTAACCCAAGTCTATGACATATTAAACCATAACCTACCTCGACTGAAGATCTTGGAACAAGCTATCCATACCAAGGTTAATCTTTCCTTTCCTTTATGCATATATTAGTCCAATCATCTATAAATATAACAATTATAGGAGTAATTAATAAATTAATCTTTGAATAACTACTTTGGGAATTCAACACACTAATTCTATCCTTATTCATGGTCTAAAACACTACCCAAGAGTCAGTGACTTATTAACTAGTTCTATCATACTTAACCCGTCTCCATTAATGGAGTTTCTAAACTAAATATTCCATGTTTAAATAATTCAAGGTATCCAACCATCAATGTCATGTTTTAGAGTAACCAACTCATGATAGGAATCATTAGTTAACAATCTAGAAGTAATTCTAGGTGATATTACCCCAACCCATAGATTTTCCCTAAAATTTCATGAACTTAAGGTCCTAACCCTCAAGAATTTCACCATTAAAGATCATTCTAATGATTCTTAGAAGTTATTCGATTGAAAGACAAACAAGATGATGAAAGAACTTGCCTCAACAAATAATTTCCAACCAAGAACTTGGAAAATTTCCCCCCAAGGGCTTTGGGACAAAGTTTTTGAGTTAAAAACCCCAAAATCGTCCAAAATAAACTTAAGTACTGTCTATTTGTCACTGCAGCGACGTCGCTGTAGCAGCCAACATTTTTGTACATATAGTCTTTATCAAAACATCTATAACTCTTTACTCAAGAAACGGATTAACGGACGATCAAAGGATTTTGAAAGAAGACTCCAAGATCTTTCATTTGATGGGTATTATGCTCCATAATTCTTTATATTCTAAGAGTAGAGGTCATTTGAAGTTTAACCTAGTTTAAACTTTGGTCGAAACTCAATTGGTAAGAACACTATCAATCAACCTTATCAACCAGATGCCTATACTTTCTAGGATCACTAAGTGGCTCCCCCTGTACTTGTAGAAGTTTAGCATTCAGATCCATAGGAGCGTCAATGGTTTTATATCCCATCATTCCTAGCACCTCAAAAATGTCTAAGGCATACTTGCATTGACAAATAGTAATACTTGATCTAGACTGAGCAACCTCAATACCAAGAAAGTACTTCAGTTGATCCAACAATTAAAAATTAAAAGAAAATAGGAGTCAATTAGAAGAAGAAAAGAACCTTATCATCAAAATGAAATTCCTCTACATGAACTTAATGATGTTGATGATAAGAAAATTAAGAAGAAGATTGGAACAATAAAGCAGAAATGGTCATATATTGACAATTATTGTTAGTTCATGGGATACATTTGTACTGTATGGTGGATTTTATTAGTTTTGTATAATGTTATGCCAGCATCATTCCCACAGTACATAACAGAGGCGACTAATGGACCAGTAGTTGATCCCCCTGGTGTTAAGCTACTAAATAAAGGGCTAAAGGCTAAACATGCCGTAGTTGTTATTCCTGGGATTGTTACTTATGGCCTTGAGTTGTAGGAGGGATATCAGTATGCTGATGGATTGTTTTAGAAGTGGCTATGGGGTGGCACTTTCAATGAAGTGTATAAAGGTAAGCAAATTTCTCTTATATTGAACAAGAATTTGAATTTTATGGATTTTTGTTGTACAATAATAAATGGATTTACTGTCAAATATTTATAGATACTTGATAGATTTCTTAATATGTATACAGGATATGAGTTGTGCTCTAATAAAGAAAAGATAAGGATAGACGGAGGCTGGAACAAGGCTCTTAATGCGGAGATCACTAGGTACTCCAAAGATCCGCTATCACCACATAATCATCTACTATGAGTCGTACTCAAACTAGGGCACAGTAGGAGTGAGTACGATCCACTTGTACTCAGTAGGTATCATAGGTCGACTGAGCAAAGCAAGAAAATAATACAAAAAAATATGCTATGAGCACATCACCTACAAGAAAAAAAGTTTGCAAATGATAGCTCACGCCGTCTCCACTAACAGTTCTAAGATATTAATATGATAAATGAAAAAAGTACAAGTTTGAAGCCATCATAACACAAGGAAGGAGATGATGAATCAAAAGACACTAAGAAAGCATCAAGTGTGGAATTGTGCATTAGAAAAGATGATTTACAACTGGTGCAGTGGCAGGATGATGGAGTACAATAGTCACCAGAAATAAACATAACCAATGAGCAGGAAACTAATATCCGTCTCATATCATGTATACATGTTTAGTCTTGGGATCTAAACCAAATATCATATAACCTAAATAGTACATTTTAGAGCTAACAAAACTGTTTGAATTCCCATAAAATCTCATTATAATCAAAATTTAACATTGGTCAACCATCTAATTTCTAAACCTTGCAAAATGAAATATTTGCCTAATACTCAACTGACTAGCTTGAGAACTAAGTCACCCACACCTCAGAGAACAAGTATCAAAAATCAACTGTAAGGAGGGGTAAAATAGTAAAAATGAATTAGAAATAAAAAACACCTCATGATCAAAATGAAATTCCTCCATTTGAACTTGAATGTTGATGATAAAAAAGCTAAGAAGAAGATTATAACAACGAAGCATAAATGGTCATATATCAACAATTGTTGTTGGTTCGTAGGATATATTTGTGTTGTATGGTGGATTTCATTATCTTTGTATAGTGCTACACCAGCATTGTTCCTATAGTACGTAACAAAGGTGATTAATGGACCAGTAACTGATCCTCATAGTGTTAGCAACAAAACAAAGGGCTAAAGGCTAAACATCTCATAGTTTTTGTTCCTAGGATTGTTACTTGTGGCTTTCAGGTGTGGGAGGGACATCGATGTGCTGATGGATTGTTTCAGAAGTGGCTGGCACTTTTGGTGAAGTGTATAAAAGGTAAGAATTTTTTTTTTATGTTGAACAAGGATTAGAATTTTATGGACTTCTGTTGTACAATAATAAATGGATTTACTGCTAAATATTTATAGATACTTGATAGATTTCTTAATATGTATACAGGATATGATTTTATACTTGAGGCTAGCAAGAGTTTTGAGTAACTATTCTCTATTAGTTTTGAGTAAATATTGTATGACCTTATTTCATGTCTAATGCACTCTCATACTAAAGAATTGATCCTATAACCTATGATGAATGAGGTTCTTATGCCTTTACCGTATATATTTTTAGTAATGATGGAACGGGTCGTTAAAATTACATATAAATAAGCAAATCACATAAAGTCTACAACACATAAGAAAGCGAGCACAGAAGATCATCTACTATACGAACATTAATCCACAAGGAAGTGCATTTAGCATATTAACAAGTGTACATAAGAGGCATATGACACATAAGCATTTAATCTATAGGAATATATGATCTATATGCATGTAAGTTGTAAAAGCCTGTAATATATGAGCATGTGAATCAGGTAACATGTGAGAAAATGAACTAATCATGTAAGGTGGGAAGATGAATCACAAAACATTAGTACATGTACATGTGGAATATAAAGCATGTTAAAAAAATGAACTAGATTAGCTCTACGGCTAAGAAGGCATACAATATATAAGCAAGTGGACTAGACATGTAGTCACGTATTAATAAGAAATATGAAATATGAATCATGTAAGCAAGTGGACTATATCACATACATAAGTGAACTAACACACGAATAAGTATACTTTATAAAATATGAACAAGTGAGCATATGATACACTAAAAAATAAATTATGGGGCCTATAATGCTTAAATAAGTAGGCTATGAGGTATGTTAAATATAGGCAGAAGGTCTATGAAGCATATAACATGTCGATAAGTGACTTGTGGTACATATAACCTATGAGCAAGTACATTTAATGTCTATATTATATGATCCATTAATAGATGATGTATATAAAATATGGACAAGTTATATGTGGTAAATAATTAGTGAAATAGGTAAAGGCCCTATGAAACATATAGTAATAAGTGAGGGTTTTATGAAGGAAGTAAAATCTATATGAAAGTGTTCTATGATATATGTAACATGTGTGAAAGTATTCCATAAAGGGCATATGATCTACGAATAGATGAGTTATAAGACATGTAGCATGTATAAAAATATAGGCAACCATAGCCTTTGGAAACTAGAAGACATCTTAGAAATAATCCACTATATCTTAAGTTTAAGCATACTGCTACTAGTCCAAAATCACAGCTGGTGTAGTTGTTCTCGTGTTACATACTCACCTCAAAATGTATGCAATTGATTCCCATGTTGCCTTTTAGCTCTTGAGAATTTTTCTCACAAGTGTCTCGACCATTAAAACCGAGCATCTTTCTGAGTGTATCCAAACATTAGACAAGGGTATGGAAGCCAATTAAATTTTCTATAGTACTGAGGATCGAGGCTAACTATGTCTTTGTTCCTTGCTGATGATACATAATTACATTGGATGTTTGATACCTTATTAAGTTTGAAATAAGCAAATGAACAATTGAATCTAGAGGGAGACATAACCAATGATCATTTACACATTACCAATTATACATAATGTCAAGTACATGCGACCATATCTTGTGATTTTATAGCACATGAGGTGTAGCCACTTTGGCTCAACAAGTTAGGTTTGTCCATGCATGTGAGAGTATAATAGATTTACCATAATAGTATAACAAGTGAGAGTGATCCAGCCACTTTCCATGCAAAGGAACCAATAAGAATAAAAGTTATATAATCTATTGTCCTCTACCATAGTCGAATTATAATAAATCTAATGTGGGAATTCATTAAATAAACCTTGTAGTAGCTTTATTTAGTCGACTCCATCATACATATGCATAGTAAACCATCTTTATTTCATACGAATGATGCACGTGCACCTAAGGGCACAAAATTAGTCACTATATATTTTATTAAGGTGATCTTTTGATTTCCCTAAAATGATTTCTCTGTCTAACAAAAGTCCAAAAAAATATTTAGGGAGCCTGCTATTGATTAATTAACATCATGCCTTCCTTTACTCTCAAAATTGTAACAGGAAATAACTTATGTCTAACCCCTCAACATTCTCAACCTTAATCTTTAGTCATATTTTATTCCATAACAAAAACATAGATCACAATAGGGCACTATTATACATACTCTATATATGAAACAATTGAAACACTTATCATCAGAGTTTACTACACACAAAAAGTATCACACATTTTAACCTATTTGGGGTGGTCATATGCACATATCTTATAATTCCAGCTTCTAACAGACCCGGGATTATGAGTAAGCATCTAGGCTCTATCGTCCAACCAGGAGTATCTCTAACCAACACCATTGTGGTAAATTCACCTACTAGACTTTGTTACTGCCACATCTTTTAACTAATATAAAGCTAAATCCTAAAGATTCTATGTGTTTTACTAACAATGTATTGAATGCTATATATTAGGAGTAGTTCATATAACCATGGGAGAAGTCATTTGGAGGAAATCTTAGACTCAAGAACCGGTCACATCCTCTTATGAAGCTGTATTAGGATATGTTGCAGCCCATCTCTATGACTAGGTAACCATTTAGTGTGTATCATATGAAGTACCATGTTATATCCCTATCATATGAACCAAGATGATACAAGTGTTACAAATGCAACTGTAGATGCAAGTAACAAAGATACATCTTCAATCTTTTCTTTGAATATTGATAGCATGAAACCTTTCTTCAAAGGTTTCCTCTTGGGCAATACTAGTGTAAGACTTTTGCCACATTTTACCTTAACCATAAGAGGCATAATCAATGTGATATAGGTCATAGTATAAGTAGGAATAGATTTCTTCACTTAACTATGTTGCACAAATTATATTATGAAAGAAGGTCATATTTCCTAAATGTCCAAACAGCCCCCTAATTATAAATATGGCATTCAACACATTCATAAGTAAGGCTTTACTAGA
The DNA here is from genome assembly GCA_031232105.1 of Capsicum rhomboideum. Lineage (NCBI taxonomy): Eukaryota > Viridiplantae > Streptophyta > Magnoliopsida > Solanales > Solanaceae > Capsicum > Capsicum rhomboideum. The sequence goes on from CP124714.1 coordinate 72,264,636, forward strand.
CATGACTTTATAGACTTCCTATTATAACCTGCTATGATACCACATATGTCACGCCTCAAATCTCATTGAGATGGACAGATACCGAATGCCCTAAAGGCCTAAGAGAACCAACATATAACTTGTGCTTATCTTGCATACAACTATAATAATTATAAAGTTTTGATGATTATAGGTAAGATACCATGATAAAAAACCAACATATGTAGGCCCTAAATATATGTATGCGGCTTGGTCATTAAGGCCTTAGTTACTAGAAAAGAAGACATAACTATCCTTTACATTGACATCAATCTACAAAGCCTCTAAACTATAGACAATTTAGCTTAGGTTGGGACAGGACCCCGCCATACTCTTAACTATAATACAATATCAAAATATATGTTGAAGACTTGGTAAAACCCTGAATAAACCTAGAACTCACCGAAAGTCATTGAGTATCCTGTGCTTCTATTAGAGAGATCTACTAGCTGGAGTACCTTAACCTGCGGGATGAAATATAGTGTCCCTCATAAAGGTTGTCACTTTAAAATAATGTGTTGAATATGTAATGCTTAAAGTAACCATATGTAAAATAAGAGCTCAAACTAAATCAGGTACAAATGTATAGTTAAGGATAAAAAGACCTCATTTGCTTGTACTTGTGGAATCATGTACATTACATTCTTTTCTTTACTTTGCTTTTCCTTACTTTAAAACTTTGTAAGGCATGTGATACAAATGGCCAGATGATCAATGGTATAAGAGGATGACCTATTCTAGGCATTTTAACCCCTGGGACATTGTCCTTATAAATACAAAAATTAGGATCAACACATGCTACGCTTTTGACCCTGGGATACCACCCATAAATAAGAAAATTAGGATCAATCCATGCCAGGCTTTCACCACTGAGATACCACCCATAAATACATTAATTTGGGACTGACCGATGCTATGCCTTGGCCCTTGGGATACCATCTATGATTTCATAGATTCACTTTACATTATTTCTTTAATCTTTGAGATTGTTCTTTTGGTGGTCATAACATTTTTGAGCTTTGGAACTATAGAAATGTGAACAATATACTTGAGGAAGTAACCATGGCATAGGTGTTTTGTGGAAAAATGAATTTTGACTTATTTGACCTCAAAAACATAAGAAAATTCCCATATTTAATTTAAAAAAGAGTCGACACTTACTTAAATTTGAAAAGGGAAATTAAGAAAACCTTTAGGAAATATTCCAAGTCCTAAAATAGAAAAATATTAGAAGAATTTTAGAAATATCTGAGTAAGCAGTTCCCATTCATGTTTATGGAAGGGTGTTAAGGCACCAAAGACATCTGCTAACATACGGTTATTCCGACTATTCAAACCAACATAATTTGATTAACTTGGAAAAGGGTTTATTTTGAAAAATAGAAAATTTTAGAAACTAAGTCTGAAATTTGCATAAGAATGCTTTGAAAAAATTATAGAAATTTAATTAAAACTTTGACAAGTAATTTAATTAAATTAACCCAATTTGAGAGAAAGATTATTTGCAAAACAACACAATTTCAAGGGGATTTCAACTAAGTTAGTATCACATTAATATACAATGAATGAATGAGAATAAAGAGTAAGGAAGAAATTGGGTATAGGCCTCTTTAGGCCCAAACACCTAATGTGTCTGAAATTGGACTTCAAATGTTGGGCTTGGCTCAATTTTTCTCGTGCACCTGTCCTAGTCTAATTATGTGATCTATAAGGCCCAAAATCTATCTTAAGACTAATCTTATGAGCTTTTAGCCAAAAATAATTTTTTTTAAGACTTTGAGTCTTAAATAAACTTTCTGGCAGCTTCTCATTTTTATGGGCTTCAACCAGTGTACTTCAACACCTTCTTTCTATCATTTCATGAATTCCTCCATGTATACATAATGTATAATGACTATATAAACCCTTTAGACTCAGCTAGACTCAAGGTAATTGACCTCTTTGGCCCATTTAGCAAGATACAAGGGAGTAGAGTCCAATGCGACACAAATCACTTTTTTTGGGTAGCAAACTAAGATTCAAATTCTTATAAGAATATACTTGCAACCACCAGATCTTGATCATTTCTTAGCCTGGATCCAAAGCTCAAAGAAGTCTTATATGGAATCTAGCCTAGAAACACTAAAACCCTTAGCAAAATCAAAAAACTCTTTGCCTTTTTTGCTTGAATATATTTCTTAATGCCTTAAGATTTCAAGACTTGTCAAATCTCTTTCTCCTTACTATTGAATAGTGAGAGTATATATAGAAAGTGTATTTGGAAACCTCGGAGGTGTGGAATCGATATGGTATTAGGGGTTTTTGAGGGCTTCTTTAAGAGTTTGATTATATGAGCTAAGTGATAAGGATGGGTGAGGTGGATTTGTACCATTATAGTACGAATTTGAGCTCAAATTCAAAAATGGAAAATGGTACAATTGATGAACGAATTAGGGGTCACCACGTCACCTATTCAAGAATCTACAAGGTATAATCCTCATGATGGGAACGGGAGGATCATGTCGGGACGAAGCGATAAAGGAGAGGTTGAATGAAAAAAAGGGGAAATTGATTTGTGTTTTAGGGTTCTTGATGAAAAGGGTCTGGTTCTTTGTATTGTTGCTGATGTTGTGTTGTGTTGAAAGAAGAGATGATATAAGGTGCTATTGGCCTGGTTCAGGTAGAAATAATGAAATGGGTTGGATCGGGTAGAGTGTTTTAAATAGGTTCGAAATTAGGTCAAATCAGTAAGAAATAAGCTACTTAAAAAATAACAAAATTTGTTTAGGGATTAGCCAAGATTGTTAAATATATAGCCAAATTAAGAGCCAACGGACCAATTGCATTGCAATTATAATCAAATTGACTTTAATTAAGGCCTAATCTTATTGAATTAACTAAATCGAGTCAAAATTAAGATGAATTAATGTTTGATTTAATCTTGAGCTTTTTGATTTAATCAAATCGGATAAATATCTTCCCAAGTATTTTATTTTCAAAGACAAATATATTTAGACCAAGATTTTCCCATTCTGAACAATTTTTCAAGACGAGTTTTGATCTAATCCAGTTTTTTGACAAAAATATTTATTTAAATGGAAAAAATATATGATCTCGTATATACGGGAATACATAATTGTTACTCAAATTGACAACATTAAACCAAAAATATTTTAGAAAATTCTTTATCTGGGTAAAATAAATATTTCAAATTCATTTATAACTGAAGAAGCTCAAAAATTATATTAACTAGTGGAGGGAAAAACTTAGGTGTCAACAACTGCACTCTCCCTTTAAGTAGGGTGAATGCAAGTAACCATGGGCAAAAGAGTTTGACGTTTTTAATTTTTTCCAACCATAGATTTTTCCTATAGAAAGTGGTAGGTTTTCGTACAAATTTCATAGGATTATTGTTGGACCCAAGTACCGGGTTTCCTATATATCTCAGGGTACATGAGAATTCAGGCCACTTGTAGTTTGTATCGCTTTATTTTAAATATGACTTTCAAAGAATCCACAAGCTATCACAGCTTTGAATTTTGGTGAAAATAAAAAGCTATGAAATAAGAGAAATGGGGAGGTTAGGATGCAGTCTAGTTTTTAACATAGATCCCATGCTACATATCCCAATATTTAGGGAATTAGACTACTTGTAGTTTTAGTTGATCGATAAGAAAAGGTAGTCTTTTATTTTAGACGACCCTTGGCTTGGGATGAGTGACAAGTCAATTGAGTTACGAAAATGAGGATTGCAATCTCTTAACCATGAATGTGGAGCTCTTCATATCCATATGTAATAATTTACTTGGACATAATTTCCAAAGCTCTAGGTGTGCTATCACTCGAATTTAAAAGAAAGGGAGAGTTACTTTCGGTATGAGTTGAGGAATACCTTAGAAGTCAAACTAAAATAGAAATTCTCCAAAATACACACATGCCTTCGGATAAGGGTGTGATTTGATAGTGGTGCAATTGTGCTTTAGCTCACATCAAGAGAGATTGATATTCCTCTCTAGACTACATCCCGATTTGCTAATAAGAAAAAGTTTCACATTATGTTGCATCTTTTTTGGAGTTGTCCGCACTTGTGGTTTCGGGTTCAAGATTTCCATCCTCTCGGATGCTCTTGGAAACATCTCAAACAAGATTGTTAGGGATAAACATATTTCACAAGGGAATGGATAGCCATTTACTATATCTCTAAGTGAGCTTTTTTTTGATCGACCATGAAATCCTTTCTTGTCCTTACTTTTGGATGACAATGTCCTCTGCAATAATAGACACAACAACCTTCTTTGTTGTTGGATATAATCGCTTTTTTGATAAGTGAATCGGGTGATCCTCTTGGCCACCAACGATATTTTGGGTAAGACAGTCCCTGCAACCATGTGTCAATACTTTCATATGATATGATAACCTTCTCAGCTACTAATAATGAACTTTGGCATATGACCTCTAGTAAGACTTGCACATCTATCATACATACATGACTTATAAATAAACCTAAGGTTATCAATCTTTCATTGATCTTGCATATCATCAGATGTTGGATATGTGATGACTTATATATGTAATCTAGTTTGCTAGCTTTTGGGTAATCTTGCACTTCATCTGACCTTGGATAAGAGATGGCTGACAGATCTTCCTCAAATCACCAGCTTTTGGGTAATCCTGCATGTTATCCGACCATGAAAACCCTTGGACTGTAAGTTTTGGTAATCTTCCAGATTATCTAGTAAGGATATAATTGTTGCTTATAGATAGCCTTTAGACTATCGACTTTTACTCTATCTTGTACATTATCCCATTAGCATATTATCGCAGCTTATAGATGACCTTTGACCATCAACCATTAGGTAACCTTGCACTCTATCCTGTCTCAGATGTTGTGGCTTATAGATGGCCCCCAAATCATTAATAATTAGAATATTTAGTACGTTATCCATCTTCAGATAGAGACTTAGAGACATCTTATGGACCATGCTTCTTTAGATTTTTTATGTTGATGCATTCAAATGCTGGTACATATCTTGGATGCTAGACTCCACTGTTTTTGCGACAAATGCATGATGTGCTAAAATATACTAGATGTCAGACTATATTTCCTCAATATGGTCAACATATATATGGAATGCTAAGTTATCCTCGATGCCATATTACGTTATCTTTGCATAGTCAGTGGATATATGTGCTCCAAGGAATCTTTCAATGCAAGAGTCCATTGCTTATGTGTGATGAGCGAATATAGAGACTTCTTTGGGTGGCATGATGTTCTTCTCAGTATGTCCCTCTCAATAATGATATGCAATGGACCTAATCTAATGATATACAATGGCCCTCTTGGTATTTCCCTCTCGGTAATGATATATAATGTACCTATTGGCAATGATACGTAATGGCCTTCTGATCTTAGGCATATTTATACTCCTTAGTATCATTATCTATGTGCGTTTAGCTTAGTTTGGAGAATAACTTGATGTGTTTATTGAGTATAAAGTGGTTATTTGTGTGTTAAATTACATTTTTATGGTGTTTAAGGTGCATTTGAAACAAATCTAGTGTCAAAAGGATCAAATAGAACTTAGAAGAGAAAACTAGTGTTATATTGTGTTGTTTGGACTTATGTTTGTTATGATATGTTGTAGGAGACTTATGGAGGATATATGGAAGCCAAATTAATCCTACAAACAAGACACAGGAAGTATGGAAACAAGAGACAAGTGCATAATATGAGACGAAAGAGAAAAAGATGCACCCCTACACTTTTGAGGGGGGCCATGCGCAGCACCTCCCAAGGCAAGGGAGGAGGCCATGCTCCGTAACCCAAAATAGGCACAATAGGTCCTGACTTTCACCCCCTATGGATAGGTGCTACTTTTTTTATCATGCCTTGATGGCGTGATGCACCTCCCCTAGGGTGCGATGGAACCCGCATCGCACACCTCTCTAAATGTCCTAAAGCTTGGGTTTTAGCTTGATTTAAGAGGAGGCAAAGTTTTAATTGCATATGATTCGTTTGGGGAATCTATTGGACGTCCTAATACACTATAAAAGGAGTAATTATCCACAATTACACACATCTCATGGATTACACACTAATTGAAGAGCAAAGGAGACATCAAGGAGCTCAAACTTGGGTTCTTTCTTCACTTAATTTTCATTCTTATAGTTTGAAGTTATGAACTCTTTTATGGAGATTTTTTGTATGAATATGAGTGTCTAAACATCCTCTTTCTAGGTTTTAGTCTACAACATGATTTTTTAATTATGGTTTATAGTTGGCATATTTGTTTATCAAGTCATGTGATTGTTCTTGTGTTCTTACTTACTATTCTAAAGCGTCAAGAACTTTAGGATAAATCTTAGTCTCAAAAAAAGTTGACCATAGGAGTGGAGAGACAGAATAAAGAATGTAAGGAATATGGATGATGTTTTAATGGTTAGATATTAATTGTTAAAGGATGATTTATGATTAGGATAGTGAGATGCCTAAACGCCCCACTTGGTTAATGAAATGGGAAGATAGTTTAATGCATTAGAATTAAAGACTCTCATCCCCGCTAAACGATGTAGTTGTAAGATTAATTTGGGTAGATGAACTACAGGATGACCACTCCCAAGTTGAATATCAACCCCGTAGATCAGTAATCACGATAAGCACAAACCCCGATTAGAAAACATAATTATGCATGAATGTGAAGTAATTGCCTCAACCCTGGAATTCTCCATATATTATTTACAGTTCGAATTTCATATCATTTTTGTTTAAATTATTTAGTTTCTAAAGCTCAAAACTCTTGTTGGTCACAATATGCATTTGTTTAACTTTAATAGTAACACTATAATTGGATCGTCTGCTAATCACCAAGTTCCTGTGGGATCAATATTCAGATCGAAAGGGACACTATGTTATTTGCACGACCACGTACACTTACGTGTGCGCTTGGGAGCGATAAGTTTTTGGCATCGTTACCGGGGACTTGAAAATTAGCAACCTTTTAATTATCAGTTTTACTACTTTGTTTGATAAGTCCTAACAACTTGGTCTTAGCTATTGAATTTGCACACACATGTTTGAATATTGAGTAAGCTGGCAAATAAGAGAGAATTAGTTGAATCACATCCCGAACCTGAGTGACGCTTGTACCAATTGAGGAGAAAAGTAACACTTCTCTATCCAATCTCACAGGTTCAAGAAGGAGAGACTATTCCTGTAGCAATGGGTGATGAACAACCACCTCGCAAGATAATGTACGATGCGGAAATCTCACTCGCAACTAATATGACCTCCTATATTCAAAAGCCAAATGCAGGAAACAGATTTGAGCTGAAGTAGAACATGGTGCAATTGTTGCACACAAGCATACAATTCATAGGCTTGTGACATGAGGATCCACAGGTCCATCTTCAGAATTATTTGTTGATAAGTGACACATTCATCCCCGCAGGAGTCTCCATAGACTATGTGAGGCTAACATTTTTCCATTTCTCACTATTGGGAGAAGCAAAGAAATGGTTGAAGGTAGAACCTTCAAACTCAATTACAACTTGGGATGATTTGGCAAAGAAGTTTCTCATTCGATTCATTCCTTCGGGCAAAATTGCAAGGTTAAGGAGTGAGATTCTGAGTTTCAAGCAAGAGCCAGACGAGAATCTCTATCATGTATGAGAGAGATTCAAGTCAGTTCTTAGAGATTGTCCACATCACCAACAGACCAATGAGGTATTGGCTCATACTTTTGTTTAAGGTCTTCACCATAATACAAAAATTTTGTTAGATTCAGCGGCAGGTGGTCAGGCTTTGGAAACAACTTAAGATGAGTTATACACTCTCCTCAATAGAATTGTACCAGATAATCCAGATTGGAATGGTCATATGTATAGAAGCATGGTGAAGAGGTAGACAGGTATGATTGAGGTAGATAGTGTCATAGAATTTGCTCTACAGTTGGCCAGTTTTCAAAACTAGATGATGGCTCAGTTCAATAAGTTAAGTGTGGCTCAACCTCATGCATAAGTTAATGTGGTTTAGCAAGTTCAGACTTGATTTGAAACATGTGGAAATAGTGGTCACTCTTCAAACTTATGTGCAACAAATTTGGAGTATGTAAATTTTGTAGGCAATGCGCAGAGAGGTAATCGAAACTATGGTAATGCCTACAACCACAACTGGAAGAGTCAACCCAATTACTCATGGGCCAATAATCAGGCTTAATCTAAGCAATTTCAGTAGCAACAAGGTATTCATAATAACACTCAGGCCAGCAATATAGAGGAGACTTTGAAGAAAATACTAGCCAACCAAGAACAAATGGCTGTGGAAATCAAAAATCAGCAACTTGCCCAAAATAATTTGGAGATATAAATGGGTCAGTTAGCTCAGGTGCAGAACACAAGACCTCAAGGGGGTCTACCTAGAGATACAGAGCAAGATCCTAAGCAAGTTATAGTAGTCACATTGATAAGTGGTGCAGATTTGATTGATGTACCTCAAAGAAAAATATGAGGTGCAAGAAGAATTAACCACATCGGAGTAAATAGAGAAGCAAACTCATCCCAAAGAAGCTGACAAAAGGGGGAAGTCTGAGTGCCCTAATAAGAAGCCTGTTGAGCAACCTAAAAACAACTACCACCACCTTTTACTCAAGGACTCAATAAAGCAAAAGAAGATGCTTGTTTTAAGAAGTTCTTTGACATATTCAGAGAACTTAACATTAACCTTCCTTTTGTAGATATTTTTCAATGAATACCGAAGTATGCAAAGTACTCAAAAGACATGGTCTCAAACAAAAGGAGGCTTGGTGATGTTGAGACTGTGTCACTTACAGAAGAGTGCAATTTTGTTGTCATGAGTAAGATGCCCAAAAAATGCTCATGGACCTTGGGAGTTTCACCCTCCCCATACAAATTAGTGAAAGTGACATTGTCCATGCTTTGAATGATTAGGGGGAAAGCATAAACTTGATTCCCCTTTCAGTTTTGAATACTCTTGGTTTGGAAAAACCAAAGCCCTTCTCAGTGGTGTTACAAATGGAAGACATAATGAGTGGTCCTCGAAGAAATCATAGATAATATTGTCATTAAGTTTGGTAAGTTCATTATTCCTACTGACTTTATCATTCTTGATTATGATGTAGATGACAGGGTACCAATCATATTGAGGCATCCATTCTTAGCTATTGGTGGAGCATTGATTGACATGAGAGAGGGCACGTTTAAGACGAGGTTGAATGATGAAGAGGTGCTCTTCAGAGTGTACAAAGAACTTAACACACCCTTACACTATAGAGATCTATGCATGATCACGGCGATGGAAGTGGATGAGTGTGGGGTGGAAGAGTGCAAACCACCAATTACCTCTTTGGATTCTCTCATAGAGTTGCCCAAATTTATGGCTAAGCCTAAATTTGAAAAATTCACATGTGGTCTTACAAATAGCGAGATAAGTGGTAAAAGGGAAACTTCTCATGATATTATTGGTAGAGTAAAGAAGAGAAGAAAGTTATTGTTAAAAGAAAAGAAGAGGTAGAGAGGCTGTGGATGATAAAGTTGTGATTTTAGTAGTGTAGCGACAATAAATTAGGCATTGCTTGGGAGGCAACCCAAGTTAAGGTAGTTATTTTATATTTTTAGTTTTCTTTAGTATCACCTTTGTCTTTTTTCTTTTTTTTTTGTTTTGAGTTGACAGGTTGAGGCGAGGTCTGAATACCTAAAAATCTGAACTAAGGAGCATGATGAAAATTGAGTGTGGGGCCCCCGGACCTCCTTGATGAAAATGTTGCTATTAGCTAGGCCTAGAGGCCTCAGGGAGTATTTCTATCCTTACTTTTAATTTATACTTTGGGGACAAAGTGTGATTTTAAGTGTGGGGTGGAAAATCTTTCGATTTGGTTAGGATGGAGTGTGCTATAGGAGTCTTTTGGTTATTTGATTATTTGCTTTTTGCTTATTTTGCTGAAAATTTGAAAAATACAAAAAGATTTCTTTTAGTAATTTTTAGATTTATTTAGGAGCACACTTCATCCAACCCTAGGTTTTTCTTTTTGGTTCTTTTCCGAAGGGGAGCCCTTTGAACCCATTATCCTTTTTTAATTTTTAGGAGTAATTTTAAATTTTTAGAGATGCTCTAGTTAGATGCTATGTATAATTAGTTGATGCAAGTGGGTTTCGAATGTCGAAGCATGTGTAGTGAATAAAATGACAACTGTGAAACACCTAGGCATATTTGTTTGACTCTTTTGTGATGCTGCTTAATGTTGAATTCTTGCTATTTTTTGGGTGAGAGTCTATAGAGATCCTTCTTGATTTAAACATGTGCCATGTGTGAGTGATATTTTGCTATATTCCATGTTGCATAGTTATGTCTAGAACTTACCCAGTGTGTTTGCAAAGCGAAATAAAGAATGTTAAGTTTAGGAGATAATATAGGCATTTCTTTGATAGCCATGTTTTATACCCTCTTTTTCTACCCTTTTTGCATGATCTTAATTAGCCTCGTTGAGCCGTAAACCTATTCTTTGGTCGCTTTATATGTAGCTTATTACTTTTCTTTCAATTGACCATAATTTGATACAAAACTCCTAACTGCTTTAGTTGAGAAAGTAAGATGTTAAGGAGTGTGAAATTGGATAAGGAAAAAGTGAAGGTAAATCCCCAAGGAAATAGCTTTTGGTTGTGTGGAAAAGTTAATATGTTGTTGGTACGGAGTGCTGTAATGAAAAGAAAAATTGATCAAAAAAGAATTGTTTTGATAACAAATACTACTAAATATGTGTAATCTAGTTTAAAGAGATGGGGCGAAACAAAAGATAGTTGGGAAGATGATAGTGGTGTAAAATAGGTTGGTTGGAGATGGGTTTAGTGAAATTGTGATGTATTAAAGCGTTTAGGGAAGATAGTCACTATTCTTGACCAAATAGTTCCTACACATCCCTTAGTCGACATTACTACCCTTAAAGTCTTAGTTGATCTTGATCTTTGACAATATTATATTAGTGGAGTAATAAACTAAGGGCAAGCGTATGGTTCGTCTAATATCTCATGTGAATTCTTTGTGAGAGTGAGTGGAATTTGATTTTTACACCCATTCTTGTGTTAAATTGCATATTTGTGAGTGAATGTGGGTGACTCTCTTATGGTGAGGGAACATGTTTATGATATATAGGTGACTTATATTATCACTTTTTAAAGTAATATTCATGAGTTTGCCTACTTGGTAGAGTCAAGTCTTGAGGCTAGGAGGTTTTGAAGTAGTCTTCATGCGTTTCAAGTTGTAAGATAACATGCTAAGCATAGAACTTGCTATTCATGTGGTTTGTGTAGTTCTAGATTGAGTGTCTTAGTATTAGTAATGTTATAAGAGGCTTCCTTGATGGTGATTAATTTAAATAGTTGTTCGAGGACGAATAAGGCTTTAAGTGTGGGGTGGTGATCTTAAGCGTATTTACACTCCTAAGTGTCATTATCTATACGCGTTTAGCTTAGTTTTGAGAATAACTTGATGTGATTATTGAGTATAAAGTGTTTATTTGTGTATTTTTTTTGTTAAAGTACATTTTTATGGTGTTTAAGGTGCATTTGAAACAAGTCTAAAGTCAAAAGTATCAAATAGAACTTAGAAGAGAAAACTAGTGTCGCTAGCTTGAGCTATGCTTTTTCTAGTGTAATTTGTTGAGTTCTATTGTGTTGTATGGACTTATTTTTGTTATGAGATGTTTTAGGAGACTTATGGAGGATTTTTGGAAGCTAAATTAATCCTAAAAACAAGCCACAATAAGTATGGAAACAAAGGACAAGTGCACGATAGGAGACGACGAAGAAAAGGACGCACCCCTACACGTTGGAGGGGGCCATGAGCCGTAACTCCCAAGGAAAGGGAGGGGGTTATACGCTGCACCCCCAAATAGGAAAAATAGGTCCTTCCTCGCACCCCCTATAGTAAGGTACTACTTCTTTGGTTGTTCCTTAATGGTGCGATGCACCTCTCCTAGGGTGCGAGGGAACCCGCGTCGCACACCCCTCAAAATGTCCTAAAGCTTGGGTTTTAACTTGATTTCAGAGGACGCAAAGTTTTAATTGCATATGATTCGTTTAGGTAACCTATTGGACGTCCTAATACACTATAAAAGGAGTAATTATCCACAATTACACACATATCATGGATTACACACTAATTGGAGAGCAAAGGAGACATCAAGGAGCTCAAACTAGGGTTCTTTTTTCTTTTACTTTTCATTCTTGTAGTGTGAAGTTATGAACTCTTTTATGGAGATTATTTGTATGAATATGAGTGGCTAAACACCCTCTTTAAAGGTTTTAGTCTTCAACATGATTTGTTATTTATGGTTTTATAGTTGGTATATTTGTTTATCAAGTCATGTGATTGTTCTTTCGTTCTTGTTTTACTATTCTAAAGCATCATGAATTTTAGGATGAATCTTAGTCTAGAAAAAAATTGATCATAGGAGTTGAGATATGGAATGAATAATGTAAGGAGTATGCATCATGTTTTAATAGTTAGATATTGATTGTTAACGGATGATTAGCGGTTAGGATAGCGATATACCTGAACGCCCCACTTGGTTAATGAAATAGGAAGATAGTTTAATCCATTCAAATTAAAGTCTCACATCCCCGCTCAACGATGTAGGTGTAAGATTAATTTGGGTAGATGACATAGTATATGACGATTACCAAGCTGAATATCAACCCCGTAAATCAACAATCAAGATAAGCACCAACACCAACTAGAAACCACAGTTATGCATGAATGTAAAGTAATTTCCTCAACCCTAGAACTCTTCATATATTTTTTAAAATCTGAATTTCAAATCATTGTTACTTAAATTATTTAGTTTCTAAAACTAAAAACTCTTGTTGGTCATAATATGAATTTGTTTAACTTTAATAGTAACACTATAATTGGATCGTTTACTAATCACCAAGGCACTGTGGGATCGATATTCATCTTGAAAGGGCCACTATATTTACTTACACCACCACGTACACTTGCGTGTGTGCTTGGGAGTAATACCCTCTCAGCATGGCCCTTTCAACATTGATATGGAATGTTCCTCTCGGCGTGGACCTGTCATCAATAATATGCAATGACCCTCTTGGAAATGATATGCAATTGCCTTCTCAACAGTGATATGTTATGGCTCTCTAGGCAGTTTGAAGAGAATCTTACCTGGATTTATTTGCTAGTGTATTAGCTTTTTGTTGTGTACCGAAAATCAGGGTAAATGACTAGTATCCACAATGTCTCTTTGCCAGCAACTACAGTAAAGATTTAAAAGACTTAAACAAAACATTCATAACCTAACTCGAACGACTTGGTTTGTTACCAATCTCTTCTTTTTAAGGGGATATCTAACAAAAGTCTTTTGTGCGCAAATAAATGGCCAACAACCATTTTTGTGGGATAGACCCAAATACCACTTTTGAATGCTATATTTCCGTTTTGACCTTAATGGGTCAGAGGAGAGCATTTTTCTCTCTCATTTTTGGGAGATCCTTTTGATCACACTACTTTTGTGTTGACTTCTTTGTGGGCACTTTTGTGCGGTGGTTCCTGCATCCACAGAAAAATTATTATCTTTGATGAAATTGAGATGTTTTGGCCTCCTTCAGTCTTCTATCGACTTTTTTTTATCTTCTAGGTATTCGTCATATTTGGGCCCTTGCTCTAGCATTTTTGGTTTGATAGATAAAGGAAAAATAAATTTAGCAGAAGATATGTAAAAATCTTTAAAATAGTTTAATTTTTGAAGAAGCTAAAGCAAAAGATTTTGGAAAACTCTCTGTTGTTCTTGTCATGCATAGCTCAATGAACATTCTCTGTTTGAGGCTGGCTATTTCTGACATCCAATGGCGAATCCCAAAAAATCTATTGTCATTATTAGGGAATCTGAGAGAGTATTTTCAAGAAATCTACCATAGCTAGGGGATTGGTCTGTCTTGACTCTATTGCAGCAAACAATTTATGGATTTGACACTGATGTTGTCGGGGTGGGGGGATCTTGGAGTTGCACTTGCAAATAAGGCTTGGTTGAAATTTTGAGGTACTCCTCAAAATTTCTGCCTAGTTGAAATATTTTTGAGAAAAGTCTTGAACTATAAGACTCATGGGGGTCCTAATTCTTTCCCTCGAAGTACCCATTGGTATTTGTTTTCTTTGTTGGAGGTCGATATTCTTCTCTAAGAATTTTCAAAATGCCTTCTCAAAAATTCTGCCCTAGTTTCCATTTGCTGGGTTTATGTGACTGAACCACTGAGGACCCTACATATCCTGTTGATACAGGAATCAGGTCATCACGTAGTTTAATACTAATAAATGGAAATATAGATAATTTTATAGAGTTGACCCATGCCAATAAAGGCTGCCTACGTATCTTATTCTTAGGAGTTCAGGTCATCGCGTAGTTCATACAAAAAAGTAAAAGATAAATTTTCCTAAGGGGTTGAATGAAGCCGACATAGGCTACCTACGTATCCCATTCTTAGAAATTTAGATCAAATGTATTTTGTACAAATAAGGATAGGGGTTCTAGTTAATTATAAAGCATAAAACAATTAAATTCATAAAACTGCCATTACAAGGAAAGGAAACATAAAGAAAGACCATCTTCAGATGTAGTATCTCTTTACTATGCATGTTGATCGGCTTCGGCCATGCTTGAGAGTCCATCTTCGAAAACATCAAGGTTTCTCCGGATAACTCTTTACAAACCATATAGGGATGTTTCCCATTTCCAATTTGGAGCAAATTTGTCTTTCCATTCTTCTTGGTGAGGAAAGATACATTTAAGGACAAATTGTCCTATCTCGAACATATGGGTTTGTATCTTCTTGTTGAAAGCATGAATCCTCCACTATTGGTATAACTGGTCATGGCATATGATGGTTATTTGCTTTTCATCAATCAACATGAGTTGTTCACAACTAGCAGCAGCCCATTCTCCGTTACTTAATTCGGCTTCTTGAATGGTTCTCAAGGAAGGTGTTTTGACCTCAACAGGTATTACTGCTTCAGTTCCATAAATGAACAGGTAAGGAGTTACCCAAGTCAAGGTTATGACTATTGTATAGTATCTTAGCAGAGCATAAGGTAATATATCATACTAGGATCTTTTATTATCAACCATTTTCTTAAGATCTTCTTGATATTCTTGTTGGCGGTTTCCACAGCTCCGTTAATCTGCAGGAAATATACAGTTGAATTTTGATGAGAAATCTTGAACTGTTCATAAATCTCATTCATCAGTTGATTATTCAAGTTCTCCCCATTATCTGTGATGAACGATTCTGGTATCTCGAATTAAAAAATTAGATTATTCTTGACAAAATCGGCAACTACCTTCTTGGTCACAACCTTATATGATGTGGCTTCTACCCATTTAGTGAAATAATCAATGGCAACAAGGATAAACATATGTCAGTTCGATGTTAATGGTTCTATTGGATCGATGACATATATGCCCAAGATACAAATGACCATGGTGAGCTCATTGCATAAAGCTTGTGCGGTGGTATTTGGATCAAATTTCCATACACCTGACACGTATGACACCATTGAACATACATGTTACAGTCACTTTCCCTAGTCATCAAAAAATGTTTGGTTATAAAAATCTTCCTAGAAAGAGTGAACCCATTTGTGTGAGGTCTACAAACTCCAACATGTACTTCCAATAGTTTTATGGCTTCAACAAAATCTACTCATCTCAAAAATCCTATGTTGGGGGGTCCTCCTATAGAGTATTTCCCTATTTGGGAAATAGTCCTTTGCCAAACGCCAGATTATTTTTCTCTGGTTATTGCTGGTATCCTCAGGATATACCCTAGATTCTAAATAGATCTTGAAATCAAAATATCATGCCTTCCTATTTGTTTCTTCTTCAACATGTGTGCAATATGCGGGTTGTTCTTTCAAACCTATCTCCAATGGGTTTATTTCGCTTTGATTCGAGTGTTGATTCATGGCAGATATGGTAGCCAAAGCATCAACAAACTCATTTTGCATTCTTTTAATATCCTTGAAACCAATTTCTTTGAATCTTCGACATAAATTCTTCACCAACTCCATGTATGGAATAATCTTGGAATTCTTTATACACAATTCCCCTCGAATTTAATGAACTAGAAGGTCAACGTCTCTAATGACGAATAGTTCCCAAACATTCATTTCAATCACTAATCTGAGCTTGAGAATATAGGCTTCATATTCAACCATGTTGTAAGTGTAGTAGAAATGCATCTTGGTTGTTACCGAATAATGCTGGCTGATGTTTGATGCTAGAATAGCTCCGACTCCTGACCCCTTGAAATTTCCTGCTTTATCGAAGAACATTCTCCAACTGGGGTATACTTCAACAATGCGTTCAACTATGAACAAAACCTTTTCATCTAGTTAATAGGTACGAAGAGGCTCGTAAACATTACCCAGTTGATTTTCTACCAAATGATCTGCTAAGGCCAACCCTTTGACTGATTTCAGAGTTACATATACAATATCGAACTCACTTAGAAGCATTTTCCACTTGGCTATCTTTTCAGTAGGCATGGCTTTCAGGAAAATGTATTTTAAAGGATACATCTTGAAAATGAGATAGGTTGTATATGAAGACAGGTAATGTCTTAACTTCTGGGCAACCCAATTTATTGCACAACACGTCCTTTCTACCAGAGTGTACCGAGCCTCGTATAGAGTGAACTTCTTACTCAAGTAATAAATTACTTTCTCCTTCCTGCCTGTTTCATTGTGTTGCCTAAAAGCATATCTGAAAGTATTTTCTAAAATTGAAAAATAAAGCAACAATGTACTTCCTTCTCGGGGAGGGACCAAGTTAGGTGGAGTGGATAGATAGCTTTTGATTTTGTCAAAATCTCCCTGGCATTCTTCTATCTATTCGATTAGTGCATGAATCCCAAAAACTTTCTAGTCGATACTCCAAAGGCACACTTTGTAGGATTCAACTTTAGATTGTATCTCCTTAACCAATTAAAGAACTTCCTTAGGTATGTCAAATGATTTAAACTCTTAAAGTACTTGATGATTACATTATCCACATATATCTTGATTTTGTTTCGGTTCATATCATGAAAGATGGTTGTCATAGACCTGATGTATGTTGTGTCCGTATTCTATAGACCAAAAGGCATTACCCTGTAATGATAAATGCCCCAAGGTATGATAAAGGCCTTCTTTTCAACATTTTATTCGTCCATCAGGATCTGGTGATACCCAACAAAACAATCCATAAATGACTGCATTTTATACTTTTTATAGTAGTTGATTAGGATATGGATATTTGGTAGCGAGAAGTTATCTTTAGGACTAGCTTTGTGCAGATCTCTCTAATCAACACAAATTTCGATCTTGCCATCTTTCTTTGGCACCATCACAATGTTGGATAGCCATGTAGGATACTTCATGACCTCCACGACCTTGGCCTAAATCTATTTCATTACTTCTTCTTTGATCCTTAAACTTAGGTCTGCTTTGAACTTTCATATCTTTTGCTTTACTAGGTCAAATTCTGAATTGTTAGGCAACCTGTATGACACAATATCTATGCTTAATTGTGCATATCATTATAAAACAATGAAAATATATTAATGTGTTCTTGTAGTAACCAGATGAGCTCTCTTTTTTGCACTTCTATCAGATGAACACTAATTTTATCTTCCTTGATTTCACTGGTGTTTCTTAGATTAACTATCTCAATTTCCACTAGGTTAGGCTTTTCTCGATCCTCAGACTCTTTTAAATCTTATGTTAAATGTTTTGGAATCATTGTCTCTTCATCATATTCTTTCCATTCATCTTTATCTGCTTTACTTTGTTCATTAAACTCTTGACATGGCATAAAATTAGTAGCTTTTAAATTATTATTACTGAAACCAAAACAAACCAAGTCAGTTAATAACAACATAATTCAACTAAAAGCATTTAAAACAGAATAATTTGAAACAAATTTTAAAGTGAGGGAGGCCTTTCATTGAGTTTAGGAAATATTTACAAACAAATGGCTCATGACTAGCAGAAGTATGAGCCCATGCCTTTTTGAAAAATATAAAAGAGCAAAGAAGGGAAATTTAAAAAATAAAAAGTGGGTCACGGGCATCCTCTAGACCATTACCGATATTTCAGAAACTGAACTTACCCTTTTATCTACCACAGCGGGTAAGGAATCATGAGTGGAGAAGAGGTCCAATTTTGCAACTTTTCCCTTGGTTTGGCTTCCATGATCCCTACCTTCCTAGGGAACTCTTCTTTAATATCATCACATTCTTGAAGATGTTTTCCATTCCCTTCTCAATACCATCGCTTGTAGATTTCAAGGACACAGGAAATGACTGGTAGAGATGAGGTAGTTTCTTTGGCAATTCTCAATCTCTCTTATCTATTTCCATATCATCTTTTCTACCTAGCACATAGCCTAATCCATCTCTGAACAACTTTGTTGGAATAATGATAGGCTCAATAGTTCCATCTAAATTCCTTCCTAGACCACGTCTAGGCTCAAAACTGCTTCTCACTATAATTGTGGCCAGCATCATATAGATCAAAGGCATCAAATTATGGGGAGTTTGATCTTCCTCAGCAATATTCATGATCTCTATCATGTAAAAATATTCCCCTTTCAGGACTTCTTCAATCATTGGAACATAGCCATAAGGGTGACTCAGATGATTCCCCTCACCATAAATGACCACTTAATCATTCTCCCATATCGATTTCATTAATTAGTGCAACATTGAAGGAGTGTCCCCTACAACATGAATCCAGGGTATTTCTAATATTAGATTGTGGCTCGTGGTAATATCCATTATTTGAAACTTATTCAGGAACTCTACGAGTACTATTTGGAGATACAATTTCACTTCCCCAATAGTGTATCTCTTATAACCATCGAAAGCTCTCACACTAACTGTGTTTTGATAGATTTTCCCTATATTATAGCTCAACTGAGTTAGGGTAGACAATAGGCAGATATTCAAACCTGAACCATTATCAATTAGTACCCTATTGACAATCTTACCTTGGCATTTGAAACTTACATATATCTCTTTATTATGCATTAGTCCTTCAAAGGGTAATTCATCTTAAACAAAGCTGATGAGATGGCTCCCCACCACTTTGCTTATCATAGCCACCAAGTTCTCAGAACTTATTTTTACGGGCATATAGGCTTCATCAAGGAATTTAAATATGGTTTGTCTATGATATTAGGAACTCATTAATATCACCCAAATAGAAATCTAGGCCTGAGTCTTTTCCAAGTGTTTGATAATCAAGTATTCTTTTGGTTGCATATGTCTCCAGAACTCCTCAGCCTCTCTTTTAGTAATTGGACTTCTTCTTAATTCTTTCTTAGAGGAGTCATTGGCTAGATTCTTGGGCACATAGCATTGGACTGACTAAGTCATCCAATGGGTGGTGGCAGTTTCTACAATGAACTATTTCCTGGTCGGTGCTGAGGCAACAACCTTAGGTAGGGTTGTTACCACCACAAATGGCAGCCTTTCATTGATACTCAAAGTGGCCACAACTTTTTTCCAGCTTTTTAATAATTTTTATCTTCTTTGGTCCCTCTAGATTAGCCTGAGTGATAGAGTTACTGGCTATCCATTCTTCTTCAGTTTTGATCATGTTGACTGTGGCCCCTCCGTGATTAGGAAATGGATTATTGTTGACAGTTGGCACTAACACCTAGAGAGTGATGACTTTGAGATCAATCAAGTCCTGAATCTTATGTTTAAAGTTGATACAATCCTCAGTTCAATGCCCGACCTCTTTTGAATAATAGGTGCAACTTTGATCAGCATGATAAAATTGGAAATTGGTATTGATTGGCTTCGGTTGGATAGGTTGGAGCTAACTAGCTGCTCTTAGCCTTTCAAAGAGTTGTGTTCTTCTTTACGCCAATGGAGTGAAATTCTATTGAGGTTTCTTCTTGAGGTTTGGATAAGAAAGGTTGTAGTTGTTTTGGTTGGAAAGAGGAGGTACTAGATTGTAATCTTTTGGGGCTTTGACATTAGGGGGTGATTTGTTGCAACGAATGGAACATTAGGCTAATAGTTTGGTTATGGAGCTTTGTATTGGGGTTGGTAATTTAGCTGTCGAGTTTGGTATTTGGGTATGACATTTGGCTGTGGAGCTTGATAGTGGGGTAGGACATTTGACTGTGGAGCTTGGTATTAAGGCTGGGCATAAAAGATGGACTGAGGATTTTGGGGTGGTGGAGAGTAGACAGGTAGGGAAGGAGTTCTTCTAGCCTAGAATTTCTTTTGATTTAGTATCAGGAGTGAAATACACCTCAGTTACATCTTCTCTTTTCTACATTGGGAAACCCGAAGATCCATCTTGTGTTGGAGTCTTACCATTTTTTCCTATCTAGATAACCTCTTTGAGTGATTCACCAATATTTTCCAAGTTTGTGAATGTTGCATGAACTACGGACACTATTTTTGTATAAAACTCTCCTTCTTGAGCTCAAGAGAACGCTGCTACAATCTCCTAAACGGTCATAGGAGGTTGCACCTTAGCGGCTTCCTTTCTGCAGTGATATGCATAGTCCCAAAAATTCTCACCGTTCTTCTATTTAATCTAGTTCAATGAATATCGGTCAGGGACTGTTTCCATATTGTATGTAAATCTGTCATGGAAATATTTGGCTAGGGCTTTCCAGTCGGACCATTTTTCAATTCCTGAGATGCAAACCACTCTAAGGCTTCGCTGCTCAAACTTCGGTTGAAGAGGTGCATCAGCAATGCCTCATTCCTTCTTATCCTGACCATTTGGACATAATATCTCTTTATGTGGGCAATGGGATTACCTGTGCCACCAAATGTATCAAATTTGGGGATCTTGTAGCCTTCTTGTAAGTTCACACCGGGATGGATGTACAAATTGTTGTAACCAAGCCCATCATTATTAATTGTTCCATAGGACTCTTTGATCATGGTAATATTTTCATTTATTGCCAATAACTTTTTCTCATTCTCGATCTTGCATTCCTTTTTTTCTCCATATAATAATCCATCTTAGGATTGGGTAAGGTGTTATAGAGCTCGGGGGTGGAGACATAAAAGGAGGTTGGAGTTATGGGTTAGATATAAGAAGGGTTCTGAATAGTAGCAAATGGATTTTGGTTTGCGGAGGTGTACTTCTAGGGATGCGTGGAATTTAGATTGTAGGTAGGGAGGATATTCTTGGAAACGTAAGTACTTGGTGAAGTTTTGTAGGTTTGCGGGTTACTTTATGGATGGTAGTTGTCAGGGTTGTTGCTTCAGCTAGTATGCTTAGTGAGTAAGGTATGGGTTTAATAAGCCGGTGGGTTGATAATAATAGGGTCAATGGGAATTTGGGGAGCAGAGGTAGATAGTGTGTGATTTCAATGATTCCCGAGGTTCTAAGAATTGAGAGGTGGGAATTAGAGTTGGGGTCCATGCCCCTCTTGGATGGAAGTGTTCTTAGTGATGGCCAAGTCCCTGGTATGTTTCACTTCTTTCTGTAGCATTTCCTATAGTTTCAATGAACATGGTTTTGTTCATTGATTTTGGGTAAGTAGATTTTTTTAGGAAGGTTCAACCTTTTTTCTTTTCATCCTTATTTTTCTTTTCGTCAAGGTGGGGGGAAATAAAGTCTTTAAAGATAAGGGATGGGTCAAAAGGCCACCTACGTATCTCATAAAGAAGAAATGAGGCCCCACATAGTGTGAGTTATCATAGACAAAGCTATTTCATTGCATTTCATCACTAGCATCCATTAGATTAGCGAAAAGAGTAAATACATGAAACAAAAGATGGAAAATCTTGTTATGTTTAAAGCTTAATTCTGGGTAGTGGAAGATGCTTTTTTTCTTTCTAGCTTTATTCTGCTTCACGGATAGTTTGGATTAAACTCAAAGCAAATCTTTCTAATCTTGTTGAGGTGCTTCAAATCAAAGCAGAAAGCGCGATATTTTTCATTGTCATGTCCTATGGCTCCATTGTGGTAGTGACATGTGCCATCATTTCTTCTCAACTTTGTAGATTTTTAATTTCCTTTTCCTTCCTCAGGACAGAGGATTTTTGATTGGACCAACTTGAAATAGATGTCCTTATAGTTATCCTTGGAAGTTGTGAAGTCCACACAACAAATTGCGACACCATAAGACTACCATATGTTCCTAGTTCAACAATACTGCATGCCAGTATGGCATGTAGTCCATTCAAGTGACTAGCACTTACTTTGAGTGTGACCTTCCCATTTCCTTAGGCACATTATGAGGACCAGAATGCCTCATCTGTGTCTTTTGGCCATTTTTCTACTTCTTTTGTGGGTCTTCAGGGATTCTAAACGCCTCATTTTAAGATGTCTCAAATTCAAAGGCCATACACTTGATTTCTTAAGCGAAGTCCATCTTTAGTAATCCATTCCTTAGTATTTGATATATCTCAGCAATTTTTGCCTCAGCTTTCACGATCTGCCTCTCCATTTCTTTGTCTCCTACCAAAGTTGCTTCCTTCAAATGGTCAATTTCTTTGTACCTTCTACGACGCTCATCTATTTCCTATGGGATCATTGTTATCCTTCTCCTTACAACATTTTCCATTTTCTTGGGTCAAACCTTCCTTAAAGGATAAGAGAATTTCTTAGGAGAATGTTTCAAGAAAGGGAGAGGTTAAGGATTTTGTGTGAAACTTGGAAGGCCCAGACTATTTGTTCGGACTTTTGTATAGTGGGTGTAGACTTCTACCTAAATGAGTTCTATGAAATTTATTTAAGCAAGAGTGGATCAATCTACCTATGATTCTAAACAACACACATAATCACATAAAAATAGTTATAACAATATAATGATAATAAGCGCAAGCCTTAATGGGCGACCCTTTGATCGAAGGGTAGGGCTTGTGTTTTGAAAAACTTATGTGTTGTATCAAAACATTTTGGTTGTCCCCAAAATAGAGATATATATCAAAATGTTTCCCCAATGTGTTACAAAGACAACCATTAGGGAGTTACATTTCATAGGGAAGGAAATAATACTTTAAATAGGCCCACGCATGGGAAACAGAGCAATCCCACGTAGGGGCATTTTTAGAAAAAATAGAAAAACATAATAAAAGTAGGCCCATGCAGGGGCCTTTTAGGTAAAATAGAAAAAAACAATAAAGATAAACCCTCACAGGGGTGTGGCTAATTAGCTCTTGAGGTCGATTCTTCATCCATCTGGTATCTCTTAAATGTTCCTACAACTTCTTGGAGGTTGAATCGTAATCGACCATTATTCTAGCGGTAGACTTGGGAAATGTGTATATTACCGTCCATTATACATATCACACCATTTACCCCATCCCTCATTTCTTCTACCTCTTGGCTCAAGCGGGTGATCGTTTGTCAATCTTTGATGTGCTCTCCCTTCACATTTTCTAACTCTTTTGGAATTTATGGAGTAGAAGATGTACCTTGGATTTCGAAACATCTAGGGTGCTTGTTGAACTCTACCTTGCAAGTCTCTTCGTAACCAAGCATTTTACTCCTCCCTGCATCCAGCAATGTGCCAATTTTTGGCGAGGTTTTGGAGCACATTTTCCCTTATGCATACTTTCCAGCAATGAAGAACATCTCTTGCATCTAGTATGCTGAAATCCTTGTAATCTAAATGCATGAAGTCATGTTGCCAACCTTAGGCTCGGTTTGGATCCTACCAAACTGTCTCATTACTATTTAGGGAGCGTAAGGTCGAATCCCTTAAATCCCAGGAAGCGGTAAGAAAGGTTTTCCATGTCAATCTATAACAACATTTTTGGAGAAGAACAGGTAAAGCATCCATTGGATGTCATCATCTTTTAATCTCAAGAAAAGGTGGGTCCATTCTCCTTTTGACCAATCCCCATTTATCTTCGATCGTCTGAGTTTATTTAGGAACTCGCCGATTTAGTCATATCCTTTGATAATTGGGAGGTCTTAAGACAGGTTAATTTCATCAGATGACTCACAATCCGTATTTCTAGGAGAATATTGCACCCTTAGAAATAATTGTGCCCATTATGGTAAGTCCTAGAGACAGATAAATGTCGGCCAAAATGATCGGCGTTAAGAGGAAAGCGGTTACTTGCTTCTCTTTTCTTGATCCCTTTAAAAATTGCATAGTCGACCATAATAATTTGAGTGTTAATGGTTAGGTTCGGCCTTGAAAAAACACCATAATCCCCAAGAAGGCAATGGAGAAGGCTAGCTTAAGTGCTTTTTCCCATTCATGATAGGATAAAAACTCAAACTTGTGATCCCAAAACCCTCTCCCATTAGAATAGCGGGTGTATAAGTCGTTGAAATAGATGTAGGACTTTGATATCCAGGTACATGCCGGTTTTTACAATCTGAGGTATTCAACAATTTCATCCAAGATGATTTGTTTGGAATGAGGATGGGTGCTTCGAGGCATAGTTTTCTTTTATAGAAACTTAGGATACCATCAAACAAATCCTATATTTCCTGTATAGTCAGAGTCAACTCTATCATCCCAAACTTGAAAACCATTTGATCATTGTACCAATACTCGGTGAGGGATTCTATCATAATGTGATGTCCTCGTATTTCCATTAACGGTTGTAAATAATCCAAATGCATCCAAACTGCTCTTTTCTCAATGTTGCCGAATTCACTTCACCATATTCTATGTTGCAGATGTGCTCCTAAAACCATGTTGAACGACAATAGACCGACCATCCTACAAAACCATAAAGCTTGTTAGACACCCTATTTTGGGAGCAATGACATGTTTTTCTTGCCACATACGTCTTTCAATATGCAGCACATAAGGCATGATCATCTTTTCATACCAGGGCCACATTAGATGCAAGGTGTTCATGCTAATAGGACCCTTACCCTTGGGCCTTAGGTCATGGGATTTGGTTTAGCTATATCCTAGTTTTACTAAAGTGGGCTTCTTTGAAAAGAGACATGGACCAGAACGGACTACCCCAGGCTGAAATAATAACAAGTGTCAGACAACCTAAAATCAACTAACTTTTTATCTTTTTAAGCATTTTTGTTTTTTTAGTACAGTGAACGACCTCAAAATATGTATAATCGTTTGACCTAATGAACTCTAATTTCATTTGGCGGAATCGGTATGTCATAAATGCAATAGTTATAATTGCGGAAATTTAAACAAATAAGCAATTTAAATAATACAAACCTAAATAGTTAGTCAAATAAAGCCAGTCCAAATATTTGGTTAGACACTACTTTAAAATCCTCAGCGTAGTTCTCTGAAAAAATGACTTTTGACTTGTTTGAATTTGAAAACTTAAGAATATTCTCAAATTAAATGTAAAATAGAGTCCCCACTTGATTAAATTTGAAAAGGGAAATTAAGAAAACCTATGGGAAATATTCCAAGTCCTAAAACAGAAAAAGACATAGAAGATTTTAAGAAAAATCTGAGTAAGCGGTTCCCATTTAAGTCTTTGGAAGGGTGCTAAAACACCAAAGACATCCGCTAACATGCGGTTATCCTAAATATTCAAACCAACTTAAATTGACTAACTTGAAAAAGGATTTATTTTGAAAAATAAAGAAATTTATGAACTAAGTGTGAAATTTGCATAAGAATGCATTTTAAAAAATATAGAAATTTATTTAAAACTTCGACAAGTAATTGAATTAAATTAACCCAGTTTGAAAAACAAAGATTGTTTGCAAAACATGGCAATTACAAGGGGATTCGACACATAGTTAGCATCACAATAATATACAATAAATAAATGAGAGTAAATATTAAGGAAGAAATTAGGTTTAGGCCTCTTTAGGCCCAAACCCCTAATGTGTCCGAAATTGGACTTCAAATGTTAGGCTTGGCCTATTTTTGCTCCTGCGCCTGTCCTAGTCTATTTATGGGCTTTTTAAGGGCCATACCTTTCCTAAGACTAATCTGATGAGTTTTTAGCCCATAATTAATTTTTTTAAGAATTTGAGTCGTAAATAAACTTGTTGGCAGCTTGTCATTTTTATGGGCTTCAACCCATGTACTTCAACATCGGCTTGGTCTCATTTCATGCATTCATCCATGAATACTCAATGTATACTAACTTTATATCATTCCTTTAGACTCGGCTAGACGCACAGAAATAGGTCTCCTTGGCCCATTTAGGAAGATGCAAGGGCGGATAGCCCAATGAGACTCAAATCACTTTTTTAGGCCAGTAAACCGAGATTAGAACTCTTATGGGAATGATCATGCCACCCCAGTAACTTACTTGTTTCTTAGCCTGAATCCAAAATTCAAATGAGTCTCATATGGATTCCAGCCTAGAAACACTACACCCTCAGCAAAATCCAAAACTTTTTAGCAAAATCCAAAAACGTTTTTCTTGAATATCTTCTTAATGCCTTAAGATTTAAAGTTTTGTCAAATCTCTCTCTTCTCACTACTGAATAGTGAGAGTATATATAGAAAATGAATTTTGAAACCTTAAAGCTATGGAATCAATGTGGGATTAGGGTTTTCTTAGGTCTTTTTTGAGATTTTGCTCAAATGAGCTAAGAGATAAGGATGGGTGAGGGGGATTCGTACCATTTCAGTACGAATTTGAGCTCAAATTCAAAAATGGATAATGATAAACTTGAGGAATGAATGAAGGTCACCATAATATCTATTCTAGAAACTACAAGGTACAATCCTCATGATTGGCACATGAGGATCGTACTAGGATGAAGTGATAAGGGAGAGATTGAATGAAAAAAAGGGAAATCGATGTTTTAGGGTTCTTGAGGCAAAGGGTCAGGTTCTTTGTGTTGTTGTTGATGTTGTGTTGTGTTTAAAGAAGAGGGGGAAAAAGGCATTATTGGGTTGGGTCAGGTAGAAATAAGGAAATGGGATAGGTCGGGTAGAGTGTTTTAAATAGGTTAGAAATTGGGGCTTAGAAATTAGGTCAAATCCGTAAGAAATAGGCTATTTAAAATGGATTAGCCAATGTTGTTAAAAATATAGAAAAATTGAGAGCCAATGGATCAATTACATTGTAATTGTAACCAAATTGACTTTAATTAAGGGCCTAGTCTTATTGAATTGACCAAATCGAGTCAAAACTGAGACGAATTCATGTCTGATTTAGTATTGAGTTTCATGAATTAATGAGATCGAATAAATATATTCCCAAATAATTCATTTCCAAAGTAAAAATATACTTAGCCTAAGATTTTCCCTGTCTGAATAA
This sequence comes from Capsicum rhomboideum, assembly GCA_031232105.1. Classification (NCBI taxonomy): domain Eukaryota; kingdom Viridiplantae; phylum Streptophyta; class Magnoliopsida; order Solanales; family Solanaceae; genus Capsicum; species Capsicum rhomboideum. The sequence continues at coordinate 72,291,846 of CP124714.1, forward strand.
TTTTTCAAGAGGAATTTTTACCTAAAGCTAGTTTTTTGATAAAAATATTTATTTAAATGGCAATACTATACGGGAATGCATAATTGTTACACAAAATAAAATTAACGCAAAAATTATTTTAGAAAATTCTTTATCCCAGTAAAATAAATATTTCAAATTCATTTAAAACCGAAGAAGCTCAAAAATTAAATTAAATTGTGGAGGGAAAAAATTAGGTGTCAACAATAGAAACCAAATGTGACATCAATGTAATACTTAGGAACTTATATGACACAATGAACGGTTTGACTTTTCAAATGGAAGCATATGTGCATATCAAGTGAAAGCATGTAACTCCTCAAACAAAGAGGTAAGGGTTCTGTAAGATGATACAATAGCTAAATAATTAGTAGATGATGTCAAATAAAAGGGTGCATAAACATGTGAACTAATGAGGCACATCGGAAGATCTAGATTAGGGAAAAGTATGCATTCCACGTAAGGACATATAAAATGTATAATGGACAGAATGTGTATCCCATATATGATCACTTGTAACATGCGTAATGTAGTGCCTTATTGACTCAATGAACCTCATTTGACTTAGAGGATGACTCATGAAACTTACTGCTTAGAGTACCTTTTTCATACTAGTACTTGGAAGTATAAACACATCGGTATTTGATAAAGAACACATATAGAAGTATTTTGACACATTTGTGAAACCACAGGCCGTAGAAAGAACATCATTACCTACATTGGAGATTGTACACCATCAGTATGTATCTTTTACCATGAGGATCACTTAGAAAGTTCACCTTGTTGTTAGTAACACAAGAATAAGATTTCATGCCAAAGAATATGGAATCGAATAGCCTTACATACCTTGTTGTACAATGCGAATATTACGACTGAAACTCTCCCCTTCAAATTATTAATCTACAATGAAATGAGTGGAAAAACTAGTGTTAGTTGATAATCAATCAATTCGGCCCACTTGATCTCACCACAATACTAACCAGGCAGCAACCCCTAATTCCTCAAATCAAGTATGTACTTTCCACCCCTTTCTCCTCTAATCATGTCTATAAACTATATGTTCTTCTTAAAAGATCACCCGATACTTTTTGGGCTTCAAGACACATACAAACGGTACAAAAAAGTGCGGCAGGCAATAGACTCCCATTACCCCTATCTAAGTGGTGTATCATCACAAACTTCTTCTATACTTCCATACAAATACCCATGTCCCTTCCAAAAGTCAACCAAACTATCTCCCAATATTGTCATGACACAGAATCTGAGGTCATGATGGCACCTACTTCATCTTAATACCCTGGGTAGGTAAGCCTAACACCAAAAGAGATAAAGATGCAGAAAATAAATAAATAAAACCAAATACATGACTTTAATATAAAGTAAGACCAAATATATAAAAACCCACTCCAAAATTTAACAAATACAACTCAAATCCCAAAATCTAATATCATGAGTAAAGAGCACTAATAAATTGACATAGACCCGAAAATACATAACTCTGTCCCTGAATAGTAAAATAAAGACAAGATAATAGAAATGAGAGAGTCTGGAATAATGCTCCAAAAGAGGAGCTCACCAATACTCCAAACAACCTCAACAAAACACGATCTCAAGCTCTGAGGGTCGCACTCGTAGTGGAATCTGTATCGAGAGGGTATAGAAAGTAGGAGTGAGTATGGTCCTCTTGTACTTAGTAGGCATCATAGTCCGACCAAGAAAAGTAGTAAACTATGAGAAAAACTTCCACCTATGTATAGAAAAGTTCCCAATGGAGGCTCAAATCATACAACTCCTAACCAGTGTAGATAATACAACTACAATAAAAGTATAAGAGTAACTACACAACCGATATATATAAAAAGGAAGACTAAATTACATGAAATACAATTGCATAAAAGCGATGCAAGTGATGCAATGTAATAGGATGATAATGATGTAATGATCAATGTCACCTCATATACAACTTCCAAGCAAAAGCTTCCAGGACAGGACCAATGGGGGTTCACAACCCATATACTATCACAATCTCATATCTCAAACAACCTTGCTAGCATATCCCTTGGTCAATGTATTTTATAAAGTGTTTCATTTTCTTTCAAAATCAGTGTTTCTTATTGGTACCAATTCCATTAATATGGATGAATGAAATAAGGATGCATGCTCATATTAGATCAAATCTCCTCAAATCTAAATAGATCATGATATAAGCAATCACATGGCACCATAGTAATAAAGAGTCATGTAAGACATCAATAATATCAATTCAATCCCCTCACTAGGAAATCGAAATAATGGTAAAGGAAAATAATGCTCAAAAAAGACCAATAATATCAATCCAAGCCCCTACTCGGGCATCATGATAATAATAATCCCTCAAGACAATAATAATATCCATATATGCCCCCACACGAGCAACACGATAAAATAATGGTTTCAAAATATGAATCTCACGATAAAATCCCCAACCCATAGCATATTTTATATGATTGGATTACTACCCAGCCCGATTTGAAGAAAGTTAAGTCATAACCAACCTCAAAGGTAGCAATACAAGCCTAGACCCTTCAACAAGGAGATTTTCCTTTTTATGTGGTCTCAGAACGAACTAAATCTAGCAAAAACGTGATCTACATGTCAAAAAGAGTCTATTGATAACCATATTAGCTACTATCATTTCGAGTCCAAAAATAGTTCGAAAATTGACTCCAAAGAAAAGAAGGGTAAAACTAGAATTCATTGAAGAATCTTGTTTCCCATACTTCAAGGATTCTAAATGTTAAAACCCATCAAAAGCCAAATTGAAATCGAGCCTAAAATTAAAGAAAAACCATTTTCTCACTTTACCTGTTGAATCCCCAAAAATCCAATTTTGAAATCCAAGTTTAGATGTTTTTTAGAGATAAAATCAATGGATAATGATAGAATAAGGTTTAGAAGCTCACCTATGTACAATTTGATGAAAAACCCTCAAATATCGCCCAAAGCTGGGACCTCAAAGATTGAAAATAGAAGCATGAAATAAAAGAGAAGGAAAAAAGAATTTGTACGATGTTGCCTAGGCAGGCAAATGATCGCCTAAGCGGAGCGGTAGTGACTTTCCACGCAGACGATCGCCAAGGCGGTCCATTAACCTCTTACACGAAGCCGCTAATGTGGCTAAGTAGTCGCCAAGGCGACCGTTGATAGTACTATTCATCCTTACTATGGCGGCCTAAGGTCTACCTAGGTTCTACCGCTAAAGCGACCAAATAGCCGCTTAGGCAGTTGCACCAGAAACCAGACTCAGATGAAATAAGAAACTAAAAACCACTTCGAATGGACTGTCGGGAATCTATCAAGAGCTCATAAAAATAATCCAATAAAGCTACTAGACTAATTTTTACGTTCTGGACTCGATGGAACCATCAGATATACCAGAAAAGGTCGTTATCAACAAGTTTATCCCTAGAAACCCCTTTAGGCTAATTTAAATAGTTTCTCTTCTAAATACTCAAAACTCATAATAAAGACTCATAACCCAAAACAACCACGCTAATAACCCAAAAATGACATTCCAAATCTAATGAAATTGACAGAATCACCATCTGATACTCACATCACAAAATATTTACCAAAGTCAAACTAATCACTTTCAAGGCTACTTAAAATCTCAAACTCACTCAAATCACTCCCGAATGCTTCGAAGACCATTCCAACCAACCCTACAACTCATAAATGGCATATTGCAACTACGGGGAAGGATAAAATAATCAAAATAAAGAAAAAGCTAAAAATCACAATAAGGGTTGTTACATTATCCACCACGAAAACACGCGTTCTTTCTTGAATGAAAAAGCAAAGAAAGTACCTAAATCGATAAAAAGCTGGGGTATCTACTCTGCATATAGGACTCAATATCCCATGTAGCCTCCTCAATTAGGTGATGTCTCTACTGGACTTTCATAGAATCAATATGTTTGGACCTCAACTTCCTAGTTTATGTATCTAGGATAGGAATAGGCTCCTCCTTAAAGGACAAATTATGATCTATTGCAACTGAATCCCTTAGATCATATGAGTATCATCTAGATGGTATCATGAATAGCTGACAGATGTGGAGTCAAAGCTATCCTATACGCCATATTTCCAAACTTCTCAAGGATCTCTAAAGGCCCAATAAATCACAAACTAAGCTTCTCTTTCTTTCCAAATTCCCATCACACCCTTCACGGGTGATACCTTCAATAAAACCCACTTGCCAAGCATGAATTAACATCCCAAAATCACCGATCAACAAATCTCTTCTGCCTACTCTGGGCAACCACAAGCCTCTGATGAATTAATCTCAATTAATCTATCAAGTATCTCAATAAATTAGTGTCCCAAGGACTAACCTCAAATGACTCAAATCATTCCACGGGGGATCTACACGTCCACCCATACAAATCTTCAAAATAGGCTTTATAAATGCTGGAATAGTAATTGTTGTTGTAGGCAAACTCTGCTAAGGGCAATAATTAGTCCCAATGACCACCAAAATCCATAACACATGCTCGAAGCATGTCCTTTATCCCCTAGATGGTCTACTTTAATGGGCCATCCCTCTGATGGTGAAAATTTATGCTCATCTTATGCCAAGTACCCAACTCACTCTGCATAGTACTCCAAAAATTTGAGGTAAACTACATACCTATAGAAATAATAGAGATAGGTACTCCATCCAATAGAACAATATCCTAAATGTAGATCTTTGCCTATTTCTCTGCATTATAAGTTACCTTCACAGGTATGAAGTGCGCTGATTTAGTCAACCTATACACAATCAACCAAATGGAATCAAACTTCCCTAAAGTTGGGGGTAGACCAACCACAAAGTCCATAGTGATCCGTTTTCCCTTCCACTTGAGAATAGGAATCCTTTGAATCATACCACCTGGTCATTGATTTTTATACTTCACCTGTTAACAATTCAAACACTTGGTCACAAACATCACAATGTCTTTCTTTATCCCACACCATTAATAGTGTTTCTTCAAGTGATGATACATTTTAGCTACTCCTCAATGAATAGAATATTTCAAACAGTAAGCCTCCTCCAACATCAGTCTAATCCAATCACCAACTCTCTGGCACAAAAACATGACCACCAATCCTCTGAACACCCTCGGGATCAAGAAATGTTGTCTTTACCTCCCTACTCAAAACTTTATCATGAATTGACCTTACATTGCTCCATCAATAATGATCTAGCCTCAAAAAAGGACAAAACATGCCCACATGTCAAAATGTCAAGCCTAACCAACTAGTTAGCTAATGACTGAACGACTAAGGCTAAAGGTCTCTCCCTTGCCAAAAGATAGGACAAACTCTCCATACTCTCTACCTTTTGACTCAAGGCATGTACCACCACATTAGCCTTTACTGGATGATAAGGAATACTGAGATCATAATCCTCAAGCAACTCTAACTATCGACGTTATCTCATATTAAGATCTCACTGAGTGAAGAAGTAATGAAGGCTACGATGATTGGAGAAGATCTCACAATGAACTCCATACAAGTAGTAATGCCATAATTTCAACACAAGCACTACCACAGCTAACTCCAAATAATGAGTAAGATAATTCTTCTCATGAACCTTTAACTGTCGAGAAGCATAAGCAATCACTTTACACTTCTGCATCAATACACCACCCAAGCCAACTCCAAAAGCATTGAAAAATATAGTGAAACCCACACCCTCCTCAGGCAAAGTCAAGATAGGACTCGAAGTCAACAACTACTTAAATTTTGAAAGCTACTTTCACAATAATCTGAACACTAAAAAAATACCTTTTTTCTGAGTCAACATGGTAAAAGAAATCACAATAGAAGAGTAACCCTACACAAACCAATGATAGTATCCTGCCAACCAGATAAAACTCTAATTCTTGATAGAAGAAGAAGGTCTAGCCTATTCATGAACCGCCGCTACCTTGTCCACATCAACCTTACTACCAGCTTTGGTCACTACATAACCTAAGAAAGAAATAGAATCTAATAAAAATTTGCTCTTGGAGAACTTGGCATACAACTTCTCATCTCGCAATCTCTGAAGTACTACCCTCAAATGTCTCACATGCACGGCCACATTCTTGAATAAACCAAGATATCATTGATGAATACTATTACAAAATTAAGATAAGGCCAAAACAACATGTTCATCAACTCCATTAATGTTGTTGGGGCATTAGTCAGCCCAAAAGACATAACCAGCAACTCAGAATAGTCATACAACATCCTAAAGGCTGTCTTTGGAACATCCGAAGCTTTAATCTTCAACTAATGGTAACCATATCTCACATCGATCTTAGAAAACACTAAGACACCCTGATGCTGATCAAAGAAATCATCAATGCGAGGAAGAGGATACTTGTTCTTGACTATCACTTTGTTCAATTACCAATAATAAATATGCATGCGCATGAATCCATCTTTTTTCTTTACAAATAACACAGAAGCACCCCAAGGAGATACATTTGTTCTAATAAAACCCTTACTTAATGAATACTGCAATTGCTTCTTCAATTCGTTTAACTCAGTCAGGACCATTCTATAAGGAGGATTGGAAATAGGCTTGGTGCCCGACTCTACATCAATAAAAAATTAATATCCCTGTCTGGAGGAACACCAGGTAAGTCCATAGGAAACACGTCCATTAATACTCTAACAACATGTACAAAAGGTGATGAATCAACACTGGTATTTTGCACGTAGGCCAAATAAGAAAGTCACCATTTTTTTACCATACGATGAGCAAGTAGAAAAAATATAAATCCTTTCGAACACATACTAGGAGTATCCTTCCATTATAATCTTGGAACACCTAGAGTAGCTTAAGTCATGGTCTTGGCAAAAAATCCAAAATCGTGTGATGAGAAGAAAATCAGTCCATACCAAATATAGCATCAAAATAAACCATGTCATGGATAATTAATTCCACCCAAGTATCATACCCTAAAAGGTCACCACACATGATTGGTACAACCAATCCATCATTAAATAATCACCTACGGGGGTAGAATCACGAATGGGCATAGCAAGGGACTCATATATAACATCCATACCAGTAGAAAAATATGTAGACACATAAGATATGTAGATGCAGTTTCAAATAACATGGAAGTAAGACGATGGCAAAATGGGATGATAACTGTAATCACAACATCAAAGGCCTCTACCTTAGGTGTCCCAACATTAGAGCACTGACCATGCCCTCTACCAGACTAAGCAACCCCTCATCCACTACTACGATATCCCTAAGCCCCATCTTTAGTACCTCTAGAACCACCTCTATGATCCTATGTACTACCTTTAACTACTGACAGTCGAGTCAGACTAATCTGAAGTAGAGAACCCTGCTGGGAAGATCCACTTTATGTCAGAGATAATCCCTTGCTAACTGACCATGCTTATCATATACGAAACATCCCCTATTAGCCTAATCATATTGAGAGGGCCCACAAGAACAAGAATGCTCTCTCTATAAGCTGATAAACCAAAATAAGACCTACATCTTACATGACCTAATCTCTGACCACTAGAAGCATCAAAACTCGTAGACCTACTATCTAAACTCTGCAAAGCTACCTGAATTGGTATTCCATGGTAACTATGAGAAACTATGCCAGAGAAATCCCTACCTCGGGATGAATGACCACTAAAATTGCCCTGTCATCGTATCCTCTTTGCACCAGCACTCTGAGTACCCTGGTGAATGTCTCAATCTTCTTAGCATGATCCATGATACTTTATAAGGAAACACCTAAAACAACTAGCTGAGCTGTCACCAACTGATAATAACTAGTTAAATTCTTAACAAACCACCTGATCTTATCAGGCTCTATGAAGATACTGGCAGTGGCATATCTTGATAATGCATTAAAGTGTGCCTCATACTCTGTAATAGCCATAGAGCTCTGCTCTAAATGATCAAACACGTCTCTCATTAGGTCCCTCAAGTTGTAGGGCACAAACCTCTCTAGAAAAGTCTCAGAAACTGGGTCCATGTCAAAGGAAGGGAACCCACTGGTCTACAACTGACAAAATATCTCCACCACTACCTCATCACATCAGTGAACTACTAGGTAGTGTTTAGTAGATCATAATAGTTTTTGTTGGTTTTTAGATTTTTAGTCTTCAATAGAGCATACTTCACCCACCCCTTGATTTTTCATTTGGGTTTCTCTTTCAAGGAGATCACTTTTAATCGAGTAAATTCTTTTAGGGGTAATTTTTTATTTTTTTATTTTTATTTTTATTTAATTTTTAGGATAGAAAAGAAAAAAAAAACTTTTTGATTTGTTTGATACTAGCAATTTAGGCCTGATCTTATGTAGTACTTTTCTATGAGCGCTGGAGTATAAAATAAAATAACAAACTTTTTGATACCTAGGCTCATGGTTGTGACTTTGTAAATAGCGTCTTCTTATTTTGTTATTTTCTATGACTCTGTCTGTCTTAGAAGTGGAATTGACCCATCTTAATTGATACTTGTGTCATGTGTGGTGAGGATTTTTTGCATCTATTCTATGTTTTGCATATTAGTCTAGAACTTTCCTTGTATGTTATTGAAGTGAAATAAAAAGTATTACTCTATTTAGAAGATGATAATAGCCTTTCTTTGATATGTTTTGTGAATTTTTTCCTTTTCAAATATTATATCACTAGTTATCCCCTTTGAGCCTGTAGCATTTCTTTTGGAAGCCGTATTTTTACCTTAATATTTTTTTGAATCCCTAATTATTGCACCATACTTTATTGAAAATTGTATCATAGATTGTGTTGAAATTGTTAAATCTAAAGAAAAGGGATGGATGAGTGTAAATGGTGACCAATGATAGATATAAAATGATGAAAGGTCCTCTGTAAAAGAGCGTGACATGAATAACAAAAAGAAGAGAAAGAAAAAAATTGCTCGAGAAAAAAAAGAAGAAAAAACCGATAGAAGCATTCTTGATTTGATGAAAAATACTAGTGGAAATAATTGATGAAAAGAGGACAAAAAAATATACAGTGATGAAAATAATGGGTGATGAAGTTTAAAAACTGAAAAGTGCTTAGGGAAGTGTAAGTCACTATTATATAGTTTTCCTACCCATCCCCTAGTCAGTATTACAACCCATTAAAGCCCTGTTTATTTCTGTTCGAGCATGCTTAATCAGTGGAGATGTACATAATAGGCAAGCCTACGGTCCTTTATGCATAAATGTGAATTCTTTTATGAGTACGATAGTTGTTCTTTGATGCTAAGTCGTTAAATTATATTTGATATCTTGATTTGAGTGTGTGAACTATATTTTCTTATGAGGGCACTTGTTTTATGATAGATAGGTGATTTTATTAACTTTCATTGATAGAGTAGGTGAGCAAGCTTAAATTTTATGAGTTAGAATCCGTCATTGAGTTAGGAGGTTAGAGGTTTGTTGTTTGTTTGTATTTCTTGCATAATAATCAGGAATTTTATTTGATGTTGTGAATTTCTATATGGTCTAATTGTGTGTAGTAAACAAAGTGGTGGCATTCCTAGAGGTAATTAATAAAGATGAGCTTTAACGCTTGCTCAAGTAAGAGTAAGAGTCTAAGTGTAGTGTGTTGATGTGAGGCCAAAATTACATATATTTAGCCATTATTTGCCTCACATTTAGTATTTTTAGCTGTCCTTTTTAGCATTAATTTTATAGATTATGCTTAATATTATATTTTTATATTTAGGATTCAATTAATGTGAAGATAAAGAAATTTGGAGCTGAAATAAATTAAAAATGAGAAATTATATAAGAAAATCAAGCAGACATCTTAATGGATTAAAAACAATATTACATTACAAATGTGAGGGAGCAGCAAAAGAGAAAATTGAAATTGAATTGGTGCTGCTTGCCCATGTGGCATCATGCGAAAACATTCAGCAAATTTTTTTTTTCAAAAAAAAGGAAGCGGCGTGCAACAACTTACTTGCCAGGGACCCGGCAGTCCAAATTGAATTGGGTTTTGGTTTTCCAAGTCCATTTTAGACTCAGTTATTTTATTTGAATTTTTTTCCTACTCCTATAAAATATTCCATAAAAAATTATATTTACATAACTTATGACCTATGGAGAGCTAGGAACCTCTGTGGATGTCAGAGAAAATTGATTTATTCTTTTCTTCTCCATGTTTAGTTATTTGGGCACGTTATTACTCTTTTTGAAGCCTTAGAAACATATACATTATTTTGTTCTTGAATTTTGGAGAACTATTCATACATTTATTCTTGGTTATTAGATTTTCTTTAATAATTGAAGTGTCTGAATTTCATCTATTATGTCTTGTAAGTTCATAATTATGATGTTGTCTATAACTTATAATTGTGATTCTCAAATCATGAGTAGCTAAATTCACAACTAGGATTGTGGAGACCATGACGAATTAACAAAGTACACTAATGTACTTATTGATTCTTGAATGGATTTTATGCATGTATTGTTCTTTCCTTCGTATTGATTACTTTTTAACGAGTGCACGCATTATAACTTGCCTTATTCTTACTTTATGGACCAAAGAGGTATGAAATGTAAAGAAAGATTAATAAGGGAGATTTGAGGTGTAACACCCCATACATTTCCGAACTTATTTGACTATCTTAACATTTATGGAATTATTTAAACTTGAGATAGTTGGTGTATTACCCACTAAATTTATTGGGCTGAATTAATATTATACTAACGGGCTCAATTGAGGCCCAAAATTAAGTAGATAAGACATGGGCCCAAAAGGAGATGGTCCATTTTATACACATCATCTACTTGGACTTTTTGACCAAATAATTGGCTAAGGATGACCATAGAGAGAGGCGGTTTGGAGGGCTATTTAAGGCTGAAATTTAGCTCATTTTTCTACACAACACACTTGTAAAAATCAGATTTTCAATCAAATACTTTCTCCTCTTTCAAACCCTAGCCGCCCCAATTTTCCCCAAGAAGTTTTGGAAAATCTTCCACTTGCAAGCCTTGGTAAGTGTTTACCCTTAAATATTAATATATTATATTCATAAGAGTTTGTGTATATCATGTTGGTTAGGTTTAAAAAGTGTTGAGAAGTGCACTTATTGTGAAACAGTCCACTTTTGCTTAGTCGCTAAAGGATTTGCCTTCTATGTGGTTTAAACTTGAAAGGGGACTTAAGGTTTTAAAGGAATTGAATTATATGGATGAAATTTCAGTATGTTTAAGTGTGGTTCTGTCCCTAATTCGTTACTCCTTGTGTATGACTTGTGGAAATGTTTATACATAATTGAGCATGGAACGTGTGGTGTAGTGGAAAGAGATTATTTTCTTGTGATGTTGATGCAAATTTTGAAACTATTGTGGATTGTTTTTGGTGTGTTGTTGTGAAATGTATTTAGGTGACTTGATGGAAAAAATATGTGACGTGGTATTGAGGTGGAAATGTAAAGTATAAACATGGTGTGAAATCCTATCGATTTGTGATGTCTATGTTGATGTGTGGACTGTTTTGGTATTGTTGGTGTTGTGAGGTAGTAAATTATATTGTAGGAGGGTGGAATGAAGTTATATGGCATTATAAAGGAAGGTGGAATGATATACCTTGTGTTTGAGATGTTGGATAGTTTTTACTTCCCGTCAAGTAGCTAATTATCTCTTTGTGAACTTGTAATGTAATTGGATTTTAATGTGAGCTCCATTATGCATTCATATTGTAGAGTAATGCTTTAAGGAAGAGCTGAATTGTCGTAGTCACATGTTGGAAAGATAAGGTATATAGGGTTACTCTTTTCTGTATCCTTTGGCCGCACCTGTTGTTCACATCGTTACCAAACTTGTTTCCACTATGAAATGTTTTAAAGTATCTCATTTCAAGTTTGTTAGCAATTATTATTTACATATCTCTTATTTGTTGACTATTGTTCCAAATCTCCAATAATGTTATGACCACCGATGTAGCAATCTCACAAAAATTAAAGAAATGAAGTAATGCATATTTGGTTGAGTACGGGTGGTAGCTCGGAGGGCGAAAGCCTAGCTCGAACCTATCCTGATGAATTATTGTATAAAGGGAGCAGCTCTGGGGGTGAAAACCTATCTTGAGCCAAACCTGATTTATTGATTTATGGGTGTTAGCTCTGGAGGCATAAGCCTAGCTCCAGCCGATCCCAATGTTACTTACCACTGATCAGTTGGTCCCGGGCATTGTATGATGTTTATTGATGTGAAGGTAAAAGGAAAGAAATGAATGTAATGTACATGGTTCCACATATACAGTACGGTGGTATATTAGTATTATCTATTCACTTGTATTTGATTCCATTTGAGTCCCTATATTTCATACAATTACTTATAACCTTACATACTCAGTACATTTTTTCGTACTGACGTCCCTTTGGGTACCTGCCTTACTTACTGTGGGCACAGGAGCTAGTATACCTTCACAGTAGGGTACGGGTCATCTGCAGGCTATTGGTGAGCTCCAGGTTGATTCGGGGCTTTTTGAGTCATTTGTATATATTTTTGGTATTGTGTAGCAGTTGTATAAGGCGTGGACTTATCCCGACCTTAGTCATGGTTATATATCTTTTAGAGGCTTTGTAGACATTGTGAAGTCAAACGTAGAAGTTTCTTACCTTTTAGATGTTGTGGCCCCAACGGCTAAGTCTCGTATCTATTTTGAACGTCTTTACATGACTTCCGTCATCGATATATTATATCTGCATGTGGCAGAAATTTTTGTTCACTTAACGGCATGCATATGAATGTACACGGTCATAGGTAGGTTCTCTCGGGCCTTTACGGATACGGGTACCTGTCCGTCCCAATGGGATTTGAGGCGTGACAAAAGTGGTATCAGATCAGGTTGTCCTGGGGTGTTTACAATGCCGTGTCTGAGTAGAATTTTGCTTATGGATATGTTGTGCACCACATCTATACGTAGGAGGCTATGGGACATTTAGAAGTTGTCTCTTTTCTTCATTTCCTAGATCATGCAATAGATCCAAAGTTGTAGGTGGAGTCATATTTAACTACTGAATTTGTTTTACGTTTTTGTTTCCTCAGTATAGCCAAATAACGATTACAAGAAGAGGTAGGGGTAAAGGTAAGAAGGGAGACATGGCTGCCGAAGTAGGAACCAGTAAATCACCACCTAAATGAGTTAATCAAGGTGAGGCTGAAGACGAGTTTGCATCGTGGGCTTCTTCTACTCTTCCACCTCCAGGAGAGTCAAGAAGGAGAGGAGTACCCCCAAAACCACCTATTAACGCTACTGAGCAGGGTTTAAGGAATGCGGTGCAAATGTTGACTCGTGTAGTTGCTGCACAAAATCAAGTACAAGATGGTCCAACTACAAGTAATGACGATGCAGATAGGGCAGCTAGTCGGTGGACACAGGATTTTCTTAAATTAGACCCTCCCACATTCACCGGGTCAGATCTTAATGAAGACCTACAAGACTTCATGGGACTAAATTCAAAGGGCTTTAGATATTATGCATGTATCTGGTATAGAAACAGTTGAGCTTGTAGCATATAGATTAAAAGGAGAGTCTATATTATGGTACGAAGATTGGAAACGATCTAGGGGTATCGGTGCATTTCCAGCTAGTTAAGAAGAATTCAAAGCAACATTCCTTGATCATTACCTTCCATATGATTCCGAGAGGCTCGTGCAGACCAGTTCTTAAATCTTCGTCAAGGTAATATAAGCGTCAGAGAGTACAGTCTTTGGTTTAACTCTTTGGCCAGGTACGCTTCTAATGTAGTAGCTACTATGGACGATAGAGTTCATTGGTATGTGGATAGATTGGATCCATATTTGGTTAGTGATTGTACTATTGTTGCTTTGAATAGAGACATGGATATATCCAGGATACAAGATTTTTCACAGAAGATGGAGGATCAGAGGCAAAGGAGAAGAACGCAAGAATTTTAAAGAGGACCGTCAAAGAGGGCTAAACCTATGGGACAGTTCATGGCATCCCAAGGAGAATTTAGACCTCAGTTTTTAATAGACCGCCTAGACCATCATTTTCCTATTCTACAGCAGGTACTCCATCCCAATTTTGAGGATTTAGAGGCAGTCAAGTTGGGCAAAGTAGTGAGATTCAAGGTTCACAGACAACAGGGTATTAAGAACAAGGAAAAATGAGCCAATCGAGGTTTTCTCGTCAGCCATGTCACCACTGCGGAAAGCTTCATTTGGGTGCATGTTGGCTTGGGATAGATGCTTGTTTCTGGTGTGGTATATCAGGGTACATAATGAGAGAGTGCCTACGGAGGGGCACGGGTAGTATGGCGTGACCTACTGGATCAGCCGTTGAATTATCCTCATCGGGTGTACAACCTACTGGGCGTGGTAGAGGTGTTCGAGGAACAATTAATTCTAGTGGAGTCCAGAACCGTACCTATGCTTTAGCGGATCGGTAGAATTTAGAGGCTTCTCCTGATGTGGTTACAGGTACATTATCCGTCTTTTCACATAATGTATATGCATTGATTGATCCGGGCTCTACCCTATCATATGTCACTCCATTGATTGCTGAAAAATTCAAAGAACACCAGAATTACTAGTCAAGCCATTTGAAGTATCTACACAAGTTGGTGAATCTATTGTAGCTAAAAAAGTTTATCGTAATTGTATAGTAACTGTTTGTGATCACGATAAGTTGGCTGATCTTGTTGAGCTAGATATGGTAGATTTTGATGTTATAATGGGTATGGATTTGTTGGCTTCTTGTTATGTCACAGTAGATTGCCGAGCTAAGAAGGTACATTTCCATTTTCCACAAAAGATCATCCTTGAATGGAGGGGTAATGTTGGAGCACCGAGAGGTAAATTTATTTCTTATCTTAAGGCAAAGAAAATGATATCCAAGGGGTACATATTCCATCTAGTAAGAGTGCAAGATACCGATGTGAAGCCACCAACTCTTCAATCGATTCCGGTGGTGAATGAATTCCTTGATGTATTTCCTGAAGATCTTCCAAGTTTGCCTCTAGAATGGTAAGTAGAGTTTGGTATTGATGTGATTCTAGGTACTCAGCCTATCTCTATTCCTCCGTATAGAATGGCCCCGACAGAGTTATGGGAATCGAAGGAGCAATTAAAAGACTTACTAGACAAGGGATTCATAAGGCCTAGTATGTCACCGTGGGGTGCACCAGTATTATTTGTACCCAAGAAAGATGGCACGCTGATAATGTGTATTGATTACTGGCAATTAAATAAGGTGATAATTAAGAAAAAATATCACCTCCCTAGAATTGATGATTTGTTTGATCAATTGCAAGGTGCTAAATGTTTCTCAAAGATTGACTTGAGGTCGGGGTACCACCAAGTAAGGGTTAGAGATAAAGATATACCCAAGACAACTTTTCAAACACAGTATGGTCATTATGAGTTTTTAGTTTTGTCATTTGGGTTAACGAATGCACCAACGGTTTTTATGGATTTGATGAATAGGGTGTTCAAGCAGTTCTTAGATGTGTTCGTGATAGTGTTTATAGATGATATTCTGGTTTATTCAAGATCAAAAGAGGACCATGCTAATCACTTATAGCAGGTGTTACAGATTCTTCGTGATCGTAAGTTATATGCAAAGTTCTCTAAATGTGAATTTTGGTTAAAATCTATAGCATTCTTGGGCCATATTGTGTCGGATGAAGGAATAAGGGTTGATACTCAAAAGATAGAAGTGGTGAAGAACTGGCCAAGACCTACAACACCTACAGAGATTCGTAGTTTCCTTGGGTTGGCAGGTTATTATAGAAGGTTTGTTGAAGGATTTTCTTCTATTGCTGCACCTTTGACAAATCTAACACACAAGGCAACCAAGTTTCAATGGAACGATACATGTGAAAAGAGTTTCCAAAATCTGAAGAGTAAGTTGACTTCTACACCCGTATTGGTACTTACTGAAGGTACAGAAGGGTATGCGGTGTATTGTGATGCTTCAGGAGTTGGTTTGGGATGTGTATTGATGTAGCATGGTAAAGTGATAGCTTATGCATCAAGAGAATTGCGGCCATATGAGAAAAATTATATGACACATGATCTTGAGCTAGCAGTAGTAATATTTGCTTTAAATATATGGCGCCACTACTTGTATGGGGTTCATGTTGACATATATACCGACCATAAGAGTTTGCAATATATCTTTAAGCAGAAGGACCTAAATCTGAGACAACGAAGGTGGCTTGAACTACTAAAAGATTATGATATCGATATCTTATACCATCCGAGAAAAATTAATGTGGTAGTCGATGCATTAAGCCGAAAAACAATAGGAAGCACTGATGGCCAGCTCACGAAAAATCAAGTTATAGTCAAGGATCTACATCAACTAGCCAACTTGGGGGTTCGTCTTCTTGAAACTCCAAATGAAGGAATTATGGTACAAAATGCGGCAGCATCTTCATTAGTAGCAAAAGTGAAGGAAAAATAGTATGCGGATCCTATTTTATTGCACCTGAAAGAGAATGTACAACAATGTTTGACAAGGGCATTTGATCTTACACAAGAGGGAGTGCTTCAGTGCCAAAGTAGATTGTGTGTACCTGATATAGATGAGCTAAGAAGATGGATTATGACAGAGGCACATCATTCATGGTATTCTCTTCATCCGGGAGCCACCAAAATGTACCATGATTTGAAAGGAGTGTATTGGTGGGGTAACATGAAAAAGAACATTGCAGAATTCGTAGCCCAATGTCCAAATTATTAACAAGTAAAAGTAGAGCATCAGAAGCCTGGAGGTTATATGCAATGTATGGATCTTCCAGTTTGGAAGTGGGACATGATTAACATGGATTTCATCACTGGTTTGCCTCGTACATTTTGAAAATTTGATTCCATATGGGTGATAGTTGACAGACTTACCAAATCAGCACACTTCCTATCGATTAAGACTACTTACACAGCTAAAGAGTATGTGAGATTCTATATTAAAGAGATAGTTCGATTGCATGAAATTCCAATCTCTATTATATCGGACATGGGAGCTCAATTTACTGCAAATTTTTGGAAGTCTTTTCAGAGGAGTTTGGATACACAACTGAATTTAAGTACAACTTTTCACCCTCAGACAAATTGACAGGTAGAGCATACCATACAAACACTTGAAGATATGCTACGAGCTTGTGTGTTGGTCTTTAAAGGTAGTTGGGATGATTATTTATATCTTATTTAATTCACCTAAAATAATAGCTATCATTCAAGTATCAAGATGGCGCCTTACGGGAGAAAATATAGGTCACCAATTGGGTGGTTTGAAGTAGGTGAGACTGTTTTATTTGGACCAGATCTTGTTCATCAAGCCATGAAAAAGGTTAAGGTGATACAACAATGGCTAGGAACAGCCCAAAGTCGACACAAATCATATGCCGATGTTAGAAGAAGGGGGATATAGTTTGCTATAGGTGATTGGGTACTCTTGAAAGTATCATAATGAAAGGGGTAATGAGATTTGGAAAAAAAAAGGAAAGCTAAGTCCGCGTTACATAGGGCCATATAAGATTATCCGAAGATTTGGCCAAGTCGCATATGAATTGGACCTACCCCAAAAACTCTCCACAAATCATCTAGTGTTTCATGTCTCAATGCTTCAAAAATACATAGGAGATCAATCTCGTATTGCTCCTACTGATGATATACAAGTTACAGAATATCTCACCTATGAAGAAGTACCTATTGCTATTCTGGATCGACAAGTTAAGAGGTTAAGAAATAAAGAAGTACCTTTCGTAAAAGTGCTTTGAAGGAATCAACAGGTAGATGAAATCACATGGGAAGATGAGGACATAATGAAATCTAAGTACCCGCATTTATTTCAAACTGAAAAGAAAGTTCAAAATATGGAATTGGAGCAATAACAAGTAAGTATATATAAGTATTATCTGTATGTGATAATATCAAGAATGAACTTAGACTTGAACTTGTTTAGATTGGGTAATGTTACTAACATTCGAGGAAGAATATTCCTAAGGGGGGAAGGATATAACACCTCGTACATTTCCGAACTTATTTGACTACCTTAACATTTATGGAATTATTTAAACTTGAGATAGTTGGTGTATTACCCACTAAATTTTTAGGGCTGAATTAATATTATGCTAATGGGATAAATTGTGGCCCAAAATTAATTAAATAAGACATGGGCCCAAAAGGAGATGATCTATTTAAAAATGGACCAAGTATACACATCATCTACTTGGACTTTTTGACCAAATAATTGGCTAAGGATGAACATAGAGAGAGGCGGTTTGGAGGGCTATTTAAGGCTGAAATTTAGCTCATTTTTCTACACAACACACTTGTAAAAATCAGATTTTCAATCAAATACTTTCTCCTCTTTTAAACCCTAGCCGCCCTAATTTCCCCCATGGATTTTTTTGATAAATATTCCACTTGCAAGCCTTGGTAAATGTTTAACCTTATATATTAATATATTATATGCATAATAGGTTGTGTATATCATGTTGGTTATGTTTAAAAATTGTTGAGCAGTCCACTTTTGGTTAGTCACTAAAGGATTTGCCTTCTATGTGGTTTAAACTTGAAAGGGGACTTAAGGTATTGAAGGAATTAAATTAGATGGATGAAATTTCAGTATTTTTAAGTGTGGTGCTGTCCCTAATTCGTTAGTCCTTATGGAAATATTTATATGTAATTGTGCATGGAATTTGTGGTGTAGTGGAAAGAAAATATTTTCTTGTGATGTTGATGCAAATTTTGAAACTATTGTGGCTTGTTTTTGGTGTGTTGTTGTGAAAGGTATTTATGTGACTTGATGGAATAGAGATGGAAATATAAAGTATAAACTTGGTGTGAAATCCTATCGGTTTGTCATGTCTATGTTGATGTGTGGACTGTTTTGGTATTGTTGGTGTTGTGAGGCAGTAAATTGTATTGTAGGAGGGTGGAATGAAGTTATATGGCAGTAGAAAGGAAGGTGGAATGATATACCTTGTGTTTGATATGTTGGATAGTTTTTACTTCCCGTCAAGTATCTAATTATCGCCTTGTGAACTTGTAATATAATTGGCTTTTAATGTGAGCTCCATTATGCATTCATATTGTAGAGTAACGCTTTAAGGAAGAGCTGAATTGTTGTAGTCACATGTTGGAAAGATAAGGTATGTAGGGTTACTCTTTTCCGTATCCTTTGGCCGCACTTATTGTTCACATCGTTACCAAACTTGTTTCCACTCTGAAATATTTTAAAGTATCTCATTTCAAGTTTGTTACCAATTGTTATTTACGTGTCTATTATTTTTTGACTATTGTTCCAACGCTCCAATAATGTTATGAACACCGATGTAGCAATATAACAAAAATTAAATAAATGAAGTAATGCATATTTGGTTGAGTACGGGTGGTAGCTCTAGGGCAAAAACCTAGCTCGAGCCGATCCCGATGGATTATTGGATACAAGGGGAAGATCTTGGGGTGAAACCTAGCTTGATCAGAACCTAATTTATTGATTTATGGGTGGAAGCTCTGGAGGCATAAGCCTAGCTCGAGTCGATCCCAATCTTACTTACCACTGATCAGTTGGTCCCGGGCATTATATGATGTATATTGATGTGAAGGTAAAAGGAAAGAAATGAATGTAATGTACATGGTTCCACATATACAGTACGGTGGTATATCAGTATTATCTATTCACTTGTATTTGATTCCATTTGAGTTCCTATATTTCATACAGTTACTTATAGCCTTACATACTCAGTACATTCTTTCGTACTAACGTCCCTTGGGGGACCTGCCTTACTTATTGCAGGCACAGGAGCTAGTAGACCTTCACAGTAGGGTACGGGTCATCTGCAGGCTATTGGTAAGATCCAGGTTGATTCGGGGCTTTCCAAGTCATTTGTATATATTTTTGGTACTGTGCATCAGTTGTATA
This sequence comes from Capsicum rhomboideum, assembly GCA_031232105.1. Lineage (NCBI taxonomy): Eukaryota > Viridiplantae > Streptophyta > Magnoliopsida > Solanales > Solanaceae > Capsicum > Capsicum rhomboideum. The sequence continues at coordinate 72,311,778 of CP124714.1, forward strand.
AGGCGGGGACTTGTCCCGACCTTAGTCATGGTTATATATCTTTTAGAGGCTTTGTAGACATTGTAAAGTCAAACATAGAAGTGTGTTACCTTTTAGATGTTGTGACCCCAACGGCCAAGTCTCGTATCTATTTTGAACGTCTTTACATGACTTCCGTCATCGATATATTATATCTGTATGTGGCAGAATTTTTTGTTCACTTAACGACATGCATATGAATGTACACGGTCATAGGTAGGTTCTCTCAGGCCTTTATGGCTACGGGTGCCTGTCCTCCCCAATGGTATTTGGGACGTGACATAAGGCTATCAATCCTCATCTAATATCTTGAGTCCTATATGGAAATAGCTAATCTAAGATCAAAGGTAAGGATTAGTAAAGCAAACAGTCGTAGACGGACTAAGTTGCATAGTGATATTCATCTATCTAGGGGATCAATCACTTAGGTGAACTTAACTTATTTTGCATGCTAAGAACCAGGATAGATCAATAGTATGGCACGCTAACTACGTTGTGGAATCAGATGGACAACAATCATAGTAAACTCTCTTCGATTTTCTCAACATAAACTAATAATTTTTTACTTGGTACTTCAAGTTGCAAACTATTTACTTGTTATTTTAAATCCCCCCATTGTAAATAAATGAATAAAGGCCTAAATAATAAATTAACCTAGATCCTAACCATATTCCTCATGGGATGGACCCCAACCTCAGTTTGATTCAATATTTTAACAGCGATCACTTTATACTTCGCTTTAGAGGTGTAATTTCAGTTACATCACTTCTTCAGGTATGCAAGAATTAACTGATGTATTCCTTTAACCCTCATCCCAGGTATTTTGAAGTTATTATGAATTATGCTCGAGGCTAGGGCTTATGTCCAAACTATTAAAATTGATTTCTTTATATGCTTATTTCTGCAAAAGAGTTTCCATGATCTTACGATTTTTATGCAAATTTCTGATTTATCTTTGAAATTCATGCTTTAAGATTATGTTACGAACTATGAACTCTATGTTTAAAAGATATATGTTTTAGATAAAAGATTTATGCATATGATTCATGACATGAAGAAGTGGTTCAACTTGAAAAAAAGGATCCAAATTTTGTGGAAGAAATTTTTAATTCTCAAGGGAATGAAATTTAGTAGATGTTGAGAAGCACAACGGAGAGAAGTGAAAAATGTGGACAAGTCTTGCCCAAATGTTGGGACCAAATTCAACATGGAGTTGAGGTTGTTTTCCAAAACATGGACTTTTTTATAGGTGAATTTTTGTAATCTTTGATTGAGTCTCAAAATGAACAAAAACTTGACACGGATGAAATTATAAGCCAAGAGTGGCTATTGAGCCAAGCTCAACAACTTGCAATCTATAGGAACAATGTGAAGGAATCTTCCTAATGATGAATGAATTTTTCAAGAGACATCTTGAGAAAATTCAAGTGATGGAACAACTTAAATTGATGGAAAAACTTAAAATTGATAATGAGAAGTTGGAGGCCAAATTGAATGCAAGGATTGAGGCATGCAATGCTCAACTTCAAATAGTCAATGATGGTTGTTTTGAGTTGGGTCCTAATGAAGAAGTGGTCAAGATTGATTTTCATGAGATTATTGAGATTTGTCAACCAATCGAGCCCAAAATAATGCAAGATTCCAAAATTGAAGAAACAATACTACAATTGCAACAAAAAGTCAATGAAATCATCTTCTAAGACTCTAATTCATTAGAGGGTGAGGATGTCAAGAATAAACCACATTCCAATCATTTTCCAATATTGTGCTTGATTGATGGGATGAAAATTAAAACAACCTAGTCTATGGAAAAATTTGTAGGTGAAGGCCTAAGATTCTACATTTTTTAGGCTTGCTATACCTAGGCAACAAAATGATATCCCTCACTTGAAGGTCAAGAAGTGCAAAATGCGATATTCAAAAATTTTCCTCATTATTTTCTTACCTCCATCCCACCACCATCATTAAGATCTTGATTCAAACAAATGAAGAAGATTCATATTCTCCAAGTGGAGAGATAAGTGGTAAAGTTGATTGTGTTATGCCACGATGTCAAATCAAGTGTTAACGGAAGGAAACCCATCAATTTCAATTTTTTGAAGTTATTTTTGAATTTTTTTTTAGAATAGTTTAGTTTTTTATTTTTGACTAATCTGTAAAGTTATAGAATTTTTGGAGTTGATTTAAGCAAGTTAGGAAATTGGGACAGCCTCAATCTAGTATCTGCTAGAAATTTCAACCACTAAAGCTAAAAGCCTTCTATGCAAGCGTGGTCAACTAGCTGTCACGTACTCATTGATCTAGCCATAAACACAATTTATAGTGACGGTTCCAAGTTAAAAAAAAAGGTTCAAATAAAAAAATTAAAATTTATTTTCCCTAAAGCGTGGCCGCCCATATCTCTTACTCCAAAAATCATTTCAACAATCCATTCCTTCAATTCCATTAGTATTCTCCAAATTGCTTCTTCCAAGGTATGTTCACTCTCCTTCTACACTTGCTTGAACTTGTTTTCTCTTTTTCTTGTTGTTGTAGTTGTAAGGTGAATCTCTCTCCATTGGGGCTTGAATCTTATCATTAAACTAGTTATTTGTGTGTGTGATTGAAAGTGTTTTGATTGAAGGGTGAGATTGGGATTAAGTAGTGAGTGTTTTGTGTAAATATTTTGTATGGATTAGGGTCCGAATGGACTAAAAAACTAAAGAAAAAATAATGCCCCACAATTATTTGATGAGGTGCCTGAAAGAGGTTGAACTGGGGAAAGAAAACACTCTTTTCAAATATGGCGACCCTCTGCAAATACAACGAGTAACATTTTCTGAGAAAATACTAAGCCTTTGCAAATGCGATCCTCCGGCCGCGAAGTGAAGAAGATAAACTGGTTGAACACAAATTAGTCCTAAAATAGTAGCTTCGTATAGCTTAGGATGGGACCATTATCACCCTTTTTTTGGTTTAAATACTTCCTAATACATTGTATTAAGTATCTATATGAGCTTTTAAAATTTTGGATAATTTTAGAGGTGCTTTGGGCATAAAATAGCTTCCAATGACATTCAAATTAAGCAAGAAAATGACCCAGAGGTTGGAGAAAAGGAATACTTTGATCAAGATAGGTTCTTGGCTACATTATGTGAGCAGAAATATGATGAATTATTGTCTAGAACAATTGTCAGAGAAAGAAACATCAACATGAAATTAAAGCTAAGATGCCAGACTTTTATAGGAGATTGATAGAGAGTGGGTAGATTTTCTTTCTCATAAAACAATTGAGGCCAACCACATAGTGGTAACAAAATTCTATATTAATACTTCGAGAACCGACTTCGAAGGAGCCTTAGTGACCATTGTCAAAGGGTGTGCAAATAAACTTCAACCCATAGATAATCAATGAAATCTATGGCCCCTTAGATGCAGACAATCAGGTTTATAAGGATAAAGCAAGACTGGGAGGAAATTAATTATTGGCTGACAAGTTTCACAATAGGGTGACTCCAAATTGGCTAACAAAAAAAAAGGGTTGACTCTTATGGCTTCATAGGTGTGGCAAAGACGTGGCTTTCTATTATATGTGCTAGAGTCATATCTTCTACCCATGAAATTGATGTAACACTAGAGAGAGCATTAGTGATTGCAGCAATCAAGGATAGCACACTAATGAATGTGGAGTAGCTCATTGTTAAGGAGATTGAAGAAGCATCCAATGTGATGTCAAGAAGCCTATTCTTTCCATCATTGATAAATCAATTGTGCTATCATGCTAGGGTTTTAAAGCACCCAAATGATGTTGAGAAGAGTCCGACTATAACAATCCATCCATTGTTAAAAAGAGGGACCATGGATAAGTATAAAAATAGAAAGCTTGATGTCTTATCCTCTTCATTTGGGCAGTTCACAAAGTCTTCCACTAAGCTCATAAGTCTGTTCATACATGACATTATGGGACCACTCCTATTTGGATCTTATACCATATGCAGCCTTTCAAATCAGATACATAGAGTGCATGCATATATTTAGCAGTTGATAGTTGACCTTCCTACTGGCCCACCTGAGGCTTACATAGCTTGGGTTGACACATCCACAGGAAATGATTATCCACCATCACTTGTAGATGTAATCATTGATCAAAAGTTGATGTCTAGAAAAATAAAGGCTATGAACAACAGGTTGAAGCATATAAGATACAGGCAGGGGAAGATTAAACAGTGGCAAAGGATGTACATAGAACATAAAAGGAATAATATCAAGTTTCTGAAAATGATGATGGATAAGTTTAGGTAGTTTTGTGGGTCGAAAATTCCACTGATAATGAGAAGGATGCACAACTACAGTTTCCCTCCACCTCTTGTTCAGATTGACATACTCCGAGGAGCTTTCAAAATCTCTTTATTCTTTGATATTATGAAGTGAGGGCACTATAAAATTTTTAATTGGGGTGGGGTAGTTTATTTGTGATTTCATTCTGAGATGATTGGTTACCCTTTTCGAGTTTGATATTTTTTTTATATTATTGTGCCATTGTTGGGCTTGATTTATTTATTTTGGATAGTTGGGCTTAATTCATATGAATATTGGATTGTTTCCATTGTTAGAATATTTTTATGATTAATACGATTGTGGATTAGTCATTTTGTTGTTTTTCATTTCTAGTTTTTTTTTTCTTTTTTTTCTAGTAGTTTTTTCAATGACTTTTCCTGATGATGGATTGAGTGACATTATTCTTAAAGGAAATAGACATTCTTTTGGGTGTTGGTGTCTTTTATGGAATTCTGAGTACCCTATGTGGTTTGGTATTGAGTGTGCGAGCCTAATGTGAGTTATGATGAAGTTTGAGCAACCATTGTATTTTTTTTCTATGATCATTTTATGGTTTGGATGTTACCTTAAATTCATACCCTTGAATACTTTCCTTAATTAAAACATCTTATCTTGTATCCTTTTCTTAGGAAAACATGTTACACAATTTACCATGTTCTTAAATTGACCTATCTTTTTGCACCTCACCATGTTTGGGGGTGATGGTTGAAAAAGTGGTGATGTGGTTGTTATTGTAGAGGTAATAAAAAATAATATAGAAGAATAAGGGTGGAGAAACATTGGAGGAAGTGATTTTCCTTTATAATTCTTTAAAGAACAAAAAGAAAGAAAGAGAATAATGTTTGTGAATAAAGGGAAAACTAGTTGGTGAATTGAAAAAGAAGAATAAGAATGAAAAGTTTTGAAGGAAGTGTGCATATTGTTGCAAATTGTAGTTTCTAGGGAGGTTAGTCACTATTTCCAAACTTTTGTTCCTACCTTAGCCAAAGGCCTACATTACAACCTATAAGTCATAAGTTGATTTTGAGTCGGTTTGTCTACATTATTGGAAAAATACATGAAGGGAAAATATATAGTACTAATTGAATGTATTCGAATTTCTTTGTGAGAGTGGTACTAATTGAATGTATTCGAATTTTTTTGTGAGAGTGGTACTAATTGAATGTATTCGAATTTCTTTGTGAGAGTGATCAACTGGTCAATAACTCTTCGTGAATGCGGCCGACCAGCCATGAGCATGGAGGTCACTGGTCAATGACCTTCACAAATGCAGTGGTCTGACCACGAATGCTGAGAAGGATGTTGCTAGGCATCGGGTAGTTTTGTAATTTCAAGTTTTTGATCCCAAAGCTGGAAAAAACTCAACCCAGCTTTCTAAAAGCATATCTTTGGCTATTTTTCATAAACTTAGGGAGAAAGGAACACCATCTACACCTAAGAAAAGAAGATTGAAAGCATTGTAGTGATATATTCTTAATCCTTTTTTTCAATTCTTGCTTAGTATTGAATATCTATAGGTCTAGTCATTAATTTCATGCTTGGTTATTCTTATTAGAGATAATAAAATATTGAGGTTTTGAATTTTGATTTTGAGTTTATTTTATGCTTTAGTATGAATTGAATACTTATTAGTTTATGAATAGGTTTTTGCTTATCTAATTAATCTTATGCGTTATTTGCTTTCTACTTTAATTGAGCTTGATAGAGGAAATTAGAGTGGGAATTACCCATTTACTTTAACTAAGCTCGGGAGATTTAATTGATGTTGGGAAGATTATTTATTGGGATTTGGGGCTTTAAACTTTATCTAATGGATTTGAAGTAGAGATAGAAAAATCTTACTGTAGCAAACAAATTGGTTTGCGATTAATGATTCTTCACTTGGTTTGACAGAACAAGTGTCGACAAACCCATAAATGGTCGAGAGACATTAGTGGGTAATTTCAATTAAAAGGTTAATTGCTAAACCCATGATTAATTAGTAAGTAATTAAATAAATACAATGGATCGTTTTTGTAACACCCCGTACCTTACGACCCTACTTGTTTGGTGATCTAGGGTGCATTTATATGTCGTATTTGAACCATGTTTACCTTAGTTTTGAGAGAAATAAGTGCATATTTTGTATTGGTTTTGATGGACTATTGATATTGTACTAACGTCCGCAAAGAAAAGTCGAAGAAAGGAAAAAATTAATTTTTTAAGGGCAGGCGCACCCAGAGGCGCGCCAGGCCGATTTGGCCTGAATTTTTTGTGGCACAGGAAGCAAGGGGGCGCGCCCAGGAGCGTGCCAGGCCGCCCCTACAAACCCTTTCCAGAGCTGAAATTTTTCTAAGTCCCTAGGGCGCCCGGGAGCGTGCCGGGATGCTTTTTGCCAAATTTCTTCGATGATTATTAGTCTATAAAGAGGACTCTTGGGTTATGGTATCCTTATTCCATCGTATTAGGACTACTCTTGATCGAGTTTGGCCTCCGATTTGGGGTTAATTTTTCATCACAAGTATTTTATCAAATTATGTTCAATTAAGCCATGAGTGGCTAGAGCTTCTTATTTTTGAGATTGAGGCTACGAACATGAATCTCGTGAGTGGAATTGTGTCATTACATTTATGGGATTATTTAAACATGATATATATGGTGGATCATACATTGAATTTGGTGGGATAATCTAACATTTGTAATTGGGCTCAATTTAAGGCCCAAAATGAAGCCCAAAGGCATGGCCCAAAGAGCAAATGACCCATTCTTCCAATTTGACCAAGTAAACATGACATTTAATGCCAAGAAGTGGCTAAGGATGACTTGAGGGGCTATATAAAGGTAGAAATCATATTTTTATTCCAAAAACCACACATTCCTTTCTAGACATTTTCTAAAAAATATTTCTCATAGCTTCCAAACCCTAAGCCATTCTCTTTGGACAAGATCATCATATTTCAAGCTTTGGTAAGTGTCTATTCGCATGGATTAATATATTATATGCATGGTAGAGTATGTAGATCATGATGGTTATGTCTAAAAGTGTAAGTAGTGCACTTTTGCTTTTTGTTAAAAGATGTGTCATCTATGTGATTTGAACTTGAAAGGAGACTTGAGGTTTTGATGAAAGTGAATGGCGTGAATGAAATATCAACATGTATGGTGTGGTTATGTTCCTTAATTTTGTTATTTTTCTATGAGTATAAATTGTGGGATTGTTGTCGATATGTCGTTATGAAGTGTATTGAGGTGACTTGATGGAGTAATTGTGACGTTGTGTTAATGGGGAAGCGTAAAGATGAACTTGGTGTGAAATGCTATCAGTTTGTGATGTTTTGGTCAATGTATGGCATGTTGGGGTATTGTTGGTATGAAAATGTAGTGAATGGTATTGTAAAGGGGGAAATGAAATATTAAGGTAAACATGTAACTCATTGTCGTTTTATGCACTCGTAAGTTAGTTGATTGTTAACGTGAGCTCTGTTATGTACTTGTGTTGTAGAGTGAAACATATGGAAAGAGCTGGAATGTTGTATTCACGTATAGGATTGTGTATTCATAGTGAGAATACAAGGTATGTAAGGTTACTCTTTTCGTATCCTTATGCAGCACATAGTGTTCACATTGTCATTGTACTTTTTCCATTCCGAAATGTTCTAAGGTATCCCATTTTCGGTTATTAATTATTGTTACTCACATATTCCTTATTCCAGGACCAATTGTGATTCACATGTCTCATGTTCATTGACTAATGTTTCAAAGTTCCAATAATGTACAATCACCAATGTATCAATCTCATAGAAGTAAAGAAATGAAGTAATGTATAATTGTTTGTATGTGCTTGAGTAACATCCCAAGGGTGACATAAAATCCTAGCATGGGTTATCACAGTAACATCCCAGGGGCGACAGATATGCCTAGAATGGGTTATCGCAGAAACATCCCAGGGGTGACAAAAAAGTCTAGCATAGGTTAATCAGATCCGAGGGGTTAAAATACCTAGCATGGGTTAATCTTATCCTAGAGGCAACCAAAAAGCCTAGCATGGGTAGAAGGATAAAGATGAATAAATGTAAAGGCAAAAGAAGTAAAGGATGTAATGTACACGGTTCCACGTATGTAGACCGGTGGTTTATCTGCATTGACTATTCTCTTATATTTGATTCATGGAAGTACTTATATGTCATGCAGTTTCTTATAGCCTTACATACTCAGTACATTCTTCGTACTGACATCCCTTGGGGGAATTACCTTACTTGCTGCAGGCACAGGTGCTCATAGACCCCCACAGTAGATTACGGATCATTTGTCGATCATTGGTGAGCTCCAGTTGGTTCGGGGCTTTTCGAGTCACATGTGTACATTTGTTTTGGTATTGTAAAGTTGTATAAAGGGAGGACTTGTCCCGACTATAGATTGGTTATGTACATTTATCTGTAGAGGCTTTGTAGACGTATGTGGGAAGATGAATGAAAGAGATGTATGTCCATTTTGGCTTTATGGCCCTAACGGCCAAGTTTCATATATAATATATTTTCCATGACTTTCGCCATTGGTATTTTATAGTTACATGAGGTAGAATGATATTCCTACAGAGACATGCATATGAATGTACATGAGCAAAGAGTGGTTCTCTCGGGCCTCAACGGCTTCGGGTGCCAGTCCGCCTCATTAGAATTCGGGGAGTGACAGTGTTCGATAATAATTGATTCTCCATTGCAAATCTCTTACTCTCCTTATTTGTGTCAGCTACTGATCACTTTATCCTTTTAATTACTTCTATCCTTTTTTGTTTCTTTTCATATCAAACCCCACGCCCCCCGCATAAATATTTGTATCAATTTTTTAGATTTGAGTGAGTTGTTTTTAATTCCTTATTTTCTCAATCGCCTCTTACATTATTTTCTTTAGGACCGACCCCGACTCTTTAGTTGGGTTATTATATTGCAAACGACTACTTACATATCTCTTTGGAGAGGTGTATTTGGACATTATCAATGCATGCCTGAATGTTGTCTATGCCATGGAACTCGATTTAATTTCTAATCATTCCTTGGGTCAAATAACTTGGTCTTGGGACTCCAATATATGTATAAGATCACTTAAAATATGACTAAAGACACGAGGTGTTGCAACATCTCCCCTTTGAGATCATTCATCCTCGAATGAGGGCCATTGACCAAAAAAATATGTATGGCCCATAACATAGTCTCACTTGAGCTATCATTTCACATAAGGAGTTTATTTAGTGCCTATGAAAAAAGAACATTTAGGCATGATTCATGAAATTCATGAGACCTACTATGTATATGGGTTCACGTGTACATGGAGAAAATGACATAAGATATGATTGCACAAACATGAAGGAATACATTTGAAGCATGGACGTAGCCGTCATTAGCCTCTTAAAGCATGGAAAATGTCTTCATGAGACTTATATTCTAAATCGCTCATCATCAAAGATATTATCTATGTAAGGAGTTTCATAACATGTCAAGAAAAGAAGTTGCAAGCACGAGTCACATGAGTCATCTCGATATGTGAGATTATTATAGCCTGAGTATATAAATCATCTGACATGGATTCATAAAGTAGGAATGACATACACTTGGACATAAGTCTCATTCAATATAAAATTATATGACATGAAATATGATTGTGTTAGACATGGAATAAGAGTACTTTCACCTAAAGTTATTCGACTACCAGTCTTTAAGCTTAGCAACACCTTCCAACTACCTTTCCTCCCTGAATACCCTATTTTTCAAATACAATCTATAATTCTCAAGGTACGTATAGTTACTATGTTCTAACTCTAACTGCATAATTTTACCATGTTCAAGTCTAACTCAAAGGCACGAAGCTCTATGTTAAATGTGGTCATACTAATCTAAATAATGGGGTCCTACATTCTTTATCCTTTTGGGAACCTTCATATTCTAACATTGATCAGGTCTTCAGTTTCCTATAGATTGATAAAATATCTTTTTGAATCTAGAGTTATCCCCCGAGAAAACCATTTCTTCTTATCACAATAATTGACCAACCTTAAGCTCCAACACGTAGTCTCTAATTACATAATGCAATCCTACATTTGATCATCAACCCGACATTCAAGCTTATCATTATATTTACCTCACCGCTTCTTTATAGCGATGACCATCAAAGATTTTCCCCATAATCCTGATCATCCCTACTATCAACAACTTCACATACTTCTACAAGAAGACACACAATATATTTCTATCAACTAAGTCATAAAGCTACATGTTTCCTTGCATTCTTTCACACTTAGTAGTTTAGATGGGACAAGCATATTGTAGCCATCATTAAAAAATAGTATCCACTCTCACCTATCTATTCTCATACCTAGCTTCATCCACTATCACATATTACATCATAAGCAGAAATCTAGGAAGGAGTAACATGTGACCATATACTGTAGGAGATACTAATAGATTTGTGAATCTTGACCATAGACATAAAGTATGAACTAAGAATCATCATTTACAACATGTGCATTAAGAATTAAATGGAGAGTTCTCAATCTTGACTTATAATGAGTGTGACTTTTTTTCTCAAAATGGGCCTTATGTAGTAAGGTGTAATAGGCACGTATAATTCATATACCAAACAAATAAAGCATGAATAGAGAGTCGTTATGTGTATAGACATGGCATAATCATCCATCACTATCATCGGTGGACATACATAGGGATAAGAGCCAAAAAATCACATGCACGTGTTGTTTGAGAAATTTGGTCTGATCATATACATGACATAACATGATTTGTATTTCCATTAAGGGAATATCATGAAACTTAAGTTCATAGGTCTTAACATACTCTGAGACATAAGTTCATATATCATGAGCTTCATAACATAAGGCTTTAATTCATAGAATCATCTATCATGATATCATGATATTCCTTAATGGCAATAGAATAATAGAGTTTAATTTAGCATTCATTTGTATAGTAAATTTTTATAGGACTGAAGTATTATACAAATGAATGCTAAATTAAACTCTCCCTTAAAGACTACATTTGTAGAAACTGTAATATTTCTAGGACTTCTTTCAGAGATATGTCTTAACTTCCTCTTAGACTACCACTCAAGTATCCATACTCTTATTGTTTTACTAACATCATACCTCTAATTTTCTATCCACCCAATAAAAAGGGTTAAAACCTATACCAAGAGGCTCAACACCATTTCACTTATTTGTAATCCCATCTATTGAGATCTTAGGGAGATCATATAATACATACCTACCATTCTCCACACATCACAACACATGAATTATAAACTAGGAATACATAACACTTTAGGATCTTAGAATTATATGTAATAACATAATACCTTGGTACACATCTTTTTTTCTAACACTCAAGGTTCTTCTTGTTAATCATGTGACTAAGCCTCATTTCACTTACTCATCTAAAGCTCACATAAATATACATATCTCATGCTTACTCCTTCACTTTTTCGTAAGTTATCAACTTAATTTCTTACATATGTTGTGTCAATCGTACTAGATCAATTCTACAAAGCTAGCATTATCACTCTCATACTATCATTATTTTCACCGTAGTGATCATCTAAAGTTAAATCTTAGTGTCTGGTACTAAGCATGGGTAGAAACACAAACTTTCTTATACTACATAGGCTTATGGCTACTAGACCACAAATCAAGGAAACACTAGTCCATTTAGAGTCAAGTACAATATAGTTGAGCTTAATCTCACAATTTATTTGATTGAAGCTTACAAGCACATTCTTCTTGCAAAATATGACTATTCCTAATCCGTTCAATATACCTTATTTACTTAAACTAGATTCATAACCATGCAGATATCATGTGACCTCTCTTTACAAAAATAAAGTATAGCCTAAATATGTTAACTCTAACTACGTTATCCTCTCGTTGACATCCTCTACTTGATCTGTACTAGCACAATAACTTTCTATCATAAACTTCTTCCATATTTTAACTGTCTTCTAACTCATCTTAACCACACAATAGTTTCTCTATGTAGTACCATGAAGTCTACATAATCTCATTATGCAATAGTCAACACCTAAAGAAATGGTCACCCCATTCACTTAATGGATACATGACTCTAGATACTTACTTCAATCAATTACTATCTCTCATTTTATGCTACTACACTTCTAACTTCATATGTCTAGCTCTAGGATCATTCCACAACTTTTGGCTTTTAACATCCCAAATCACACTATTTCTTGGGTGGAAACACTACGCAAGCACTGAGATACATATTGTCCCACGTAGGGTGTCATCTGCTATAAATTTTTTGAAAGGTCTGAGTGAACATCTTACCATTGGCTCAAACACATGATTCATATAAAAAAAGTGCAATATTTAAAACTAATAGACTTAAATTCACAAATGGGCTTCTGTCAAGCCCTTGTATAGTCTCAAAACTCTCTAATGAGTTTAAGTGAGAGCACCATGTCAATAGTAAATTGAGCTTTACTGTTCTATCACCTTGAAGATGAGGTATAGTCTGTGTAATTAATGCAATACATAAATTTGGATAAGCTCTTATGGCATAACACAATTGCGTGATCTAGACTATGAAAGAATGGAGAAAATATTTCTTAAATGTATGTAGTCAATTATTTATAGAAGTGGGGACCTCATAAGCATAAATAATGTTTTACTGACATGGTTTCATAGACACCCTAGGAAATAAACCTTGTGCTCTAATGTCATGACCCAAAATAGAGTACGTGATAACACCTGTCACACACACACACCTGGTACAGGTAAGCCTATCCCAACCCAAACTCAATAGTCAAATTAAATCAAAAGCGGAAGAAGAAGAAGAATCAAATAACTCCACATGATATAGAAAAAAATACAATCACAATGATACATCCTAGGTTTGGTTGTCACTACTACAAGCCTCTAATATAGAATATAATCAAATAATCTAAAGTATCTTAAATATGGATAATGCATAAGTTAAGATAAGGAGAGATCCATTTAAGCTCTGTGAACTGTCAACCGCTACCTCAATCTCTATAGTGCTAACTCAGAGAGAACACAATCTACACTCTGCTACTCAAATATATACCTGCACGAGGTGCCAAAAAAAGGAAAGAAAAAGCAAGGGTAAGCATGGAACATGTGTATTCATCAAACATCATCGATAATTGACCCTAATCCAAAGTGTTTGCGAGGACCACCACACCAGCCATCCAATTTACGCCAAATAAACATTTAACTAGTAAATATGCCACCCCAACCTAGTAGGTGACCCAACCAAAATAATTATAGGAATATCAATAAATAGGGTGGGAAAATTAGTCAGGTGAGTTAACACATACTAATTTATGATCAACAAAGGTACGGAAAGTCACTTTGGGTGAGAGACTCACCAACACAGTATATTATAACCAATCATTAGGCCCAGCTGATAATCCAGGGTAAATTAGTGAGAGTATTACACACCACGTGACCAATAGGTGCTACACAAAAGTCTCACTGATCAAGCAATAGCAATACCCCATATCTCATAACATCTCAACCTCCAAATCACCCAAGAAATGGTACAATGTAATGTAATATAGTGATATGAATGCAAAATACATAATACCATAAACAAGGTTGAATGACGACAATACAATACAAAAGGAAATAATCAGATGCAATATCATTCATACAAAGAAATACAATACAATGGAGTGATAATGATGTATGCCTTTGTATGGCAGTTATTGCATGGCGCCTCATATACACCTTCTGAGCAAAAGCTTCCAAGATAGGACCCATGGGGTTTGGAACCCATATACTATTAGAATCTCATAGCTCAATCAAATTTGTCGGCACATCCCTCGATTATGGCATTTTATAAAGTGTTTTATTTTCTTTAAAACAAATGATGTTTCTCTATAGTACTAGTTTCCATGAATATGAATGAATGAGATGAGGATGAAAAATCATAACAAAATTAATATAATGTAATAAATCATGATATAAGCCATCGCATGGGACCACAGTAGTAAAAGTCATGTAAGACATCACTATTATCAATTCAATCCCCCCACTTGAGAATTTGTAACACCTCAAAAGTCCCTAGAATTATATCTCAGACTTAGAACAAAAATAAGAATAAAACCAGTAAAAGTTGACCTCAAGACGACCATGACCACGAGTCGTAGTTAGGTTAGACGAGTTGTCACCGGCACTTGTCCTGAGTGTAGCCCCCTAAAGTCTAGAGGAATGAAAAATTCATCCCAATGGTCACGACTCCAGACGACGAGTCGTTGTATCTACCAATAAGTCATCCTATGACTCGTAGGGTGCCTATCAAGTCCAACAGTCATTCAAAAATTATCTTTTCTTAATCCCATGACTTGTCAATAACCAAGAATCCACATATATAAGTGTAATGATAGTATTAGAAATGATTTGAGGTCATAAAAAGCCCCTAACACCTATTTGAATTGAAAACTCCTCTTCCGACCAAGTTTTAGTATAAAATTCTTCTTGGGTCAATTTCTGTCATTATTACTCCTATTAGATGAAGAGTTAGGTGGACTAATACCCCCACCAAATTAAAGGTATTTGACCTTTCTTTCCAACTCCACCGACCGTTCTTCAATCCTATTCTAGGGTAAAAAGTTATGGGTGTATTTGTGAAGCACTGTCAAGCAGTGATTTCATTGACGATGACTCACATGACGAATCATCCCCAAGTCACGATGAGTCATACACAGACATGAAGAGTTATCCCTAGACTCTTTGTGACTGTCTAATAAAGTGCCAAAAAGGGCGGAGATGATAACTCAGGCCATGACTTATCCCCTAATGCCACGAATCGTCACATGAGTATAACTCTTTATTACCTCTGTTACAACTTTAGAAAATAATAACATCGGATTCAAAGCTCCAAAAGGCTAAAAAATAGGGTCCTTCTCCAATCTCTCAAGAAACTCAAGTATTGGTCTAAATTATCTCCAATATCAGGTATGTCGATATTCAATGAGGGTCTACTTTTATCCTCATGCCTATATATGTTTTCAAGTTTAGTTTTTATGAAATTTAAGAATTAGGGCACGTTCCCAGGTATCCCAATTTCATGATTTCCTTCAATAATTATGTTTCTAAGCATCTCATGACTATGAATATAAGTTTATGCATGATTTGAAATGCAGTTTTTAAACATGTTGGCATTTTATGAACACACGATACCCTAAATTGATTCATTAAGCATAAATAACCTGTTTTGCTTCAGTTCATAGCTCTGCATCATGATCACAATTTCTTCAGACTATCATAATACTTTTAGATAAAGTATTTTTGACTCAGTTTAGTATATTAGATTTATGAGCTATCAATTAATCAATTTTTAGTGTGGTGCTTAGTACTAAGTGGACGTAAGGATGAAGGGTCACCCATTAGTTAAGGCTAAAATTATTAGTAAAAGTCCCCATGTCCCAGAACTATGTAGCCAGCATAGGTTATTGAGGGTCACACACTAGTTAAGGCTGATACAATAGTGCAAATAAATATCAGTTAGTAGATCCACGTGAGTTAGGTTTATTACCCTTGGAAAGATATAGAACACCCTCCCAATTAGGGTTACTAGTTGGACCTTATTTTAGCTCAGATGAGGTGTGTCGGTTAATAGGCTCTCCCATAGTTTCAGACTCAGTAATTGTACATGACCCTCAATTCAGTGTTACTTGCTTTTAAACTATAACTTTTTTAAAATTATCATTGCATATTAGTATATGTGTATTTAATATAGGGTCATTGCACTCCAGTGCATCTCTTTACATTCAGTTCAGTTTTACAGTATGGTCAGCATTAGTTTTAAATCATATGAATATTTATGCTTCTACAGCTTTCAAGTTTTTAGAAAAGTTTTAGCTCATGATTTAGATATTTCATTGTGTTCATAGATTTTTAGTACAGACATGATTTAAATGCATATTTCAGTAAATGGTTTATGTCCTTAGTTTTAAAGCATGTTTAAGTGTTTTTCATGATTAGTGCATAGCTCACATGCTTAGTACATTCAAAGTACTGAACGCATACCTCTTCTACCTATATTTTTCATGTGATGTAGATTCAGGTGCTTATTATCAGAATCATAGTCAGGCAGATCACAACTTCTAGTTAGTAGGTAATGAGTTCTCCTTATTTGGTAACTCTTGTCAGACTTAAGAAGTCACAACATTTGATTTTTGTTCTAATACGTTGATTAGAGATAGTTGGGGCTCATGTCCCAACTAACTGTAGTCAGTTTTAGTAGAGGGTTGATAGAGAAACAGTCAGTCAGAATTGTTGTGTTTAGTTCTTATTTCTCTCTCTTTTAGACTACAGTTGGTGTAAACTTTTTGACAGTGATGTATTGAATAATTCAGTGCATAATTTTACTTTCGCATAGTGTTTTAAGTATCTATTTCCCATTAACATGTGTTTCTTCTTAGTTGCTCATGAATTATGTCAATATCAAAGGTTAGCTTGGGACCACTTGTGGTTCTAAGCACTATGTTATGTCTAGGGTGTAGAGTCGTGGCATGAGAGCATCACAATCATAATAAAGGTAATTAATGCTTAAGCAAGACCAATACTGTCACGCCCCAAATCCCATTGAGGCGGACTAGCACCTAAATCCGATAAGGCCCAAGAGAACCAATCTTTAATCATGTCCATTCATATGCATGTCATTCAAGAAACATCATCATCATGTATATATACTAGATGCTAATAGCGGAAGTTTTGGAAACATGTGATATATACATATAAGAAACTTGGTCGTTAGGTCCATCAAGTCAAAGTGGACATACATCCCCTTACATTCATATTCCCACATACATCTACAAAGCCTCTAATGCATGCATACACATAACCATCTTAAAGTCGGGAAAAGTCCCCGTTTTATACAATATTTACAATACCAAAACAAGTGTACAACTGTGACTCGAAAAGCCCCGAACCAACTGGAGATCACCAAAGATCTGCAAATGACCGGCAACCTACTGTAGAGGTCTACTAGCACCTGTACCTGCAGCAAGTAAGGTAAGTCCCCCAAAGGACGTCAGTACGGAGAATGTACTGAGTATGTAAAGCTCATATGAAACAGTATGATATACAAGTACTTCCGTGAAATCCAATACAACAAAATAGTCAGTGTAGATAAACCACCGATATACATATGTGGAACCATGTACATTACGTCCTTTACTTCTTTTGCCTTTACGTTTATTCATCTTTATCGTCCTACCCATGCTAGGCTTTTCTGTCACCCCTGGGATGATATTAACCCATGCTAGTTATTTTAACCCCTGGGATGTGATTAACCCATGCTAGGCTTTCATATCGCTTTTAGGATGTTATCGTGATAACCCATGCTAGGCTTTTATATCGCCCCTGGGATGTTATTGTGATAACCCATGCTAAGCTTTTATATCTCGCCTGGGATGTTATTGTGATAACTCATGCTAGGATTTTATATCGCCCCTGGGATGTTATTGAACCAAACAATTATACATTACTTCATTCTTTCATTATAAGAGTAATACATTACTTCATTTCTTTACTTCCATGAGATTGAGACTTTGATGATTGTACATTGTTGGAACTTTGGAACATTAGTCAATACACATGAGACATGTGAATCATAATTGATCAATGAGCAGGGAACATGTGATAATAATAATTGATAACCGGAAATAAGATACCTTAGAACATTTCGGAGTGGAACTAATACAATGTCAATGTGAATACTATGTGCTACATAAGGATACAGATAGAATAACCTTACATACCTTCACTTCCAAGTATGAATAGACAAGCCTATATATGAACATAATAGTCCATCTCCTTCCTTACGTTTCACTCTACAATACAAGTACATAACAAAACTCTCGTTAACAACTACTTTCCATACAAGTGTACAAGACGACAATGAGCTATATGACTACCATATAATGTCATTTCACCCTTTATAATACAATCCACTACGTTACCATACCAACAACACCATAACATTCCACACATTGACCAAGAAATCATAAACCAATAGCATTTCACACCAAGTTTACTATTTACGCTTCCTCATTATCATTACGTCACAATTACTCCATAAATTCTCCTCATAACAACATATTAACAACAATACATAATGGATATAATCCAACATTCCTCCATACGACCCCTTAAAGTCATTAAAAAGGTATCATAAGTTCATAATTACATCCAAAAAGGGTATAGGGATCTTCGGGGATCAAAGAGAGACAAAAACACACAAAACGAGTTTCTAGCCTGACCTGCGAAGCCACCTGCACCCGCAGGTGGGTGACATGCGGCCACAGGTGACCCTTGGACCTATCCAGGGGAACCTGCATTGGCATCTGCGCCCACAGGTGCCTTCGTCTGCGGGGGCGGATGCCCAAATCGGCCAAAAAGGGTCTCTTTTGGGTAATAAATGGTCCAAGGCCATAAGTAAGCTTTGATTTACATATTTTTGGTCACTTTGATGCCAAAAATCAACCATGGTTTCACAACACACATGAACATCACCAAAACCACATTTTTCCTTCACTACACCACCAAGTCCATGCAAAATTTTGCACTAACAATTCCAAACATTATGTACAAGGATAAAACAATTTAATGATATAATCACATCTTACATTTAAATATTGAATCCATCAAGTTCACTTCCTTCAAGACCACAAGTCCATTTTCAAGTTTATAAGGAAAAACCCTTTTTTCGATTGCAAAACTAAATAGTTTTACACATAGTGAACTGTCCAACACTTTGTCAACATAACCAACATGATTTATGCACCATATTAAGCATATAATATATTAAACCATGAAATTAAACACTTACCAAATATTGAAAAAGAGTGATCTTTGTCCAAAGGGGTGATGCCTTAGGGTTTGTGAGTAAAGAGAAATGGCTTGAATATTCTAGACAATGGCATGTGTGTTTTGATAAATAAAAATCTGATTTTCCTTTCCTTATATGGTCCCTAAAGTCATCCTTAGCCAAATCCTTGGGCATTAAATTCATGTTTGATTGGTAAACACAAGAATGGGTCACTTGCCCCATTTGGGCCATGTCTTTTATTTCATTTTGGGCCTCAATTGAGCCCAATAGCACAAAATTTATTTAAGCCCAACAATTTAATGCATAATTCACCAATTCTCTCATGTTTAAATGATTCTATAAATGTTAAGGTAGTTTCATGGGTTCGGGTATGTATGGGGTGTTATATTCTTTCCCCCTTAGAAACATTCGTCCTCGAATGTTAGTGACATCATTCAATTTAAACAAATACAAGTCTAGGATCATTCTTCATGTTATCAAATATATATACGTAATACTTATACATACTTACTTGTCATTATTCCGATCTTGTATCTTGAATTTGTTCTTCCCTTTGGAACAAATGAGGGTACTTGAACTTCATCATTTCTTCAGCTTCCCATGTGATCTCTTCTACTTGTTGGTTCCTCCAAAGTACCTTTAAGGAAGCTATGTCATTATTCCTAAACCTCTTTACTTGTCGATCTAGAATATCAATGGGCATCTCTTAATAAGTAAGACCCTCCGTAACTTTTACATCGTCAATGGGAGCAAAATAAGATAGATCTCCTATGCACTTTCGAAGCATCGAAACATGAAATACCGAATGAACTGTGGAGAGTTCTTGGGAAAGTGCCAACTCATACGCAACTTGCCCAAATCTTCTAATAATTTCATATGGGCCTATATAACGTGGACTCAATTTTCCTTTCTTGTCGAAATGCATTATCCCTTTTATCGGTGACACCTTCAAGAATACCCAATCACCTATGGTGAATTCGAGCCCTTTTCTTCTAACATCAGCATATGACTTGTGTCAACTTTGGGATATTTGTAGCCGTTGTTGGATCACTTTAACTTTCTCCATAGCTTGATGAAAAAGATCTGGCCCAAGTAAAGCAGTCACACCTACCTCAAACCATTCAATCGGTGATCTACACTTCCTTCCATATAAAGCTTCATAAGGTGCCATTTTAATACTTGAATGATAGTTATTGTTGTAAGCAAATTCAATAAGAGGCAAATGGTCATCCCGACTGCCTTGAAAATCTAACGTGCATGCTCATAGCATATCTTCAAGTGTTTGGATAGTACGTTCTGCTTGTCCATCTATCTGAGGATGAAATGCCATACTCAAATTCACTTGTGTACCGAAGCTCTTTTGAAAAGATCTCCAAAAATGCGCAATAAATTAAGCTCCCTTGTCTGATATAATGGAGACCGAAATTCCATGTAACCGCACTATCTCTTTCGCATATAACCTTGCATACTCCTCGGCTGCATAGGTGGTCTTGACTGGTAGAAAATGCGCTGATTTGGTAAGCCTGTCAACTATGACCCATATAGAATCAATTTTTTGCAGTGTACGAGGCAAACCTGTGATGAAATCCATGTTAATCATAGCCCATTTCCAGACTTGAAGATTGATACATTGCATGTAACCTCCTGGTTTATGATGCTCTACTTTCACTAGGTGACAATTTGGGCATTGAGCTATAAATTCTGCAATGTTCTTTTTCAAATTTCCCCACCAATACATTTCCTTCAAATCACGGTACATTTTGGTAGCTCCTGGATGAATAGAATATCGTGAGTGATGCGCCTCTATCATAATTCGTCTCCTCAGCTCATCTACATTCGATACACATAATCTATCTTGACATTGAAGCACCCCTTCTTGTGTAAGATGAAAGGCCTTAGTCAGACCCTGTTGTACATTTTCTTTTAGCTGCAATAACATAGGATCCGCAAACTGCTTCTCTTTCACCTCAGTTAGTAATAAATATTCTGCCGCATTTTGTACAATAACCCCTTCATCTGAGGGTTTAAGAAGACGAACCCCCAAGCTGGCTAATTTATGTAGATCCTTGACTAAATCTTGCTTTTTCGTCAATTGGCCACTAGTGCCTCCTATTGCCTTGCAGCTCAATGCATCAGCTACCACATTTGCTTTTTCTGGATGATATAGAATATCAATATCATAGTCTTTTAATAGCTCAAGCCACCTCCGCTGCCTCAGATTGAGTTCCTTCTGCTTAAAGATATATTGCAAACTCTTGTGATCAGTGTAAATATCAACATAAACTCCATATAAATAATGAAGCCATATCTTTAAAGCAAATACCACCGTTGCTGACTCAAGATCATGTGTGGTATAGTTCCTCTCGTGTGGCCTCAATTGTCGTGAGGCATATGCTATTACATTATCGTACTGCATCAATACACACCCTCGACCGATTCCAGAAGCATCACAATATACTTTATGACCTTCGGTGCCTTCCAAAAGTACTAATACGGGTGTGGAAGTCAATTTATCTTTCAGATCTTGAAAACTTTTCTCACATGCATCATTCCACTGAAATCTGACTGCCTTATGTGTAAGCTTCATTAAAGGTGCAACAATGGAAGAAAACCCTTCAACAAACCTTCGATAATAACCTGCCAACCCAAGAAAGCTACGAATTTTCGTAGGTGTCGTAGGCCTTGGCCAATTTTTCACCGCTTCAATCTTCTGAGTATCAACTCGAATTCCTTCATCTGACATAATGTGACCCAAGAATGCTACGGATTTCAACCAAAATTCACATTTATAGAACTTTGCATACAACTTACGCTCATGAAGAATCTGTGTTGTAAGTGCTTAGCATGGTCCTCTTGTGACTTTGAATAAACCAGGATGTCATCTATAAATACCGTCACGAACACATCTAGAAATGGCTTAAACACCCTATTCATCAAATCCATGAACACAACTGGTGCATTTGTTAGTCCAAATGACATAACTAAACATTCATAATGGAAATATCGTGTTCGGAAGGCTGTCTTGAGTACATCTTTTTCTCTAACTCTAACTTGATGGTAACCCGACCTCAAGTCAATCTTCAAAAAACATGTAGGACCCTGTAACTGATCAAACAAATTGTCAATTCTAGGGAAGGGATATTTCTTCTTGATTGTTACCTTATTCAATTGCCAATAGTCAATGCACATTCTAAATGTGCCATCTTTCTTTCGTACAAATAATGCCGGTGCACCCCACAGGGACATACTAGGCCTTATAAAGCCCTTCTCCATCAAGTCTTTCAATTGCTCCTTAAGTTCACGTAATTAAGCTGGTGCCATTCTATACGGGGGAATAAAGATAGGCTGAGTGCCTGGAATCACATCAATACCAAATTCTATTTCCCATTTTGGGGAAAAACCTGTAAGATCCTCTGGAAATACATCAAGAAATTCATTGACCACTGGAACCGACTGAGGAGTTTGTGGTTCCACATCAGTATCTTTCACTCGTACTAAGTGACATATTGTAACACCCCGTACATTTTTTCGAACCTATTTTATTACCATAACATTTATGGAATTATTTAAACATGAGATTGATGGGGTATTATACATTTAATTAGTGGGCTTAATTGATCTTGTGCCATTGGGTTCAATTGAGGCCCAAATATTAAACAAAAGACATGGCCCAATTGGCAAAAATGACCCATTCTTGCCTTGACCAAGTAAGCCTTCAATGATTGACCAAAATTATTGGCTAAGGATGACTTTAAAGGGGCTATATGATGTGGAAAATCATATTTTTATCCCACAAAGAACACATGCAAAAATCTAGAATTTTCCACAACATTCTCTCAACGCAAACCCTAAGCTATCATCCTCTTTGGGCAAGATCACTCCTTTTGCAAGCCTTGGTAAGTATTTATTTTTATGGTTTAATATATTATATGCATGTAATATGGTGTATATCATGTTTGTTATGTTGGTGAAGTGTGAGAAGTTCACTATGTGTGAAACAATTTGTGTTTGCTTAATCGGTGAAGGGTTTTGCCTTGAAAACTTGAAAATGGACTTGTGGTATTGATGGAAGTGATTTTTAAGGATTCAATATTTACATGTGAGATGTTATTATAGCCTTAAATTGTTTTAATCTTTTACATAAGGTTTGGAATTGTTATTACGAAATTGGGCATGGAATTGGTGACGTATTGAAAGGAAAATGTAGTTTGGTGATGTTTATGTGCGCTGTGAAAACATGGATATTCATTGGCATCTAATATGATCTAAAATATGTTAATAAAAGGTTAGTTATGATCATGGACCATTTATTACAAAAAAAAGACCCAAAAGAGACCCTTTTTGGCCGAAACGGGCACCCTCCCTCGCAGACGAAGCACCTGCGGGCGCAGGTGACTTCGCAGGTGCCCATGGACACTACCAAGGGTCACCTGCAGATGCAGGTGGCTTTGCAGGTTAGTTCATAACCCCTTTTCGATTGTTTTTGCATCTCTTTGACCCCCCAAATCCCCTATACCCTTTATGGATGCAATTATCAACTTATCGTACCTTTTAAATGACTATAAAGGAGAATCCCAGAGGTATTTTGAATGGTATAAAATATGGATTGTTGTTAAAGTGTTATTGTGAAAGCTATCGAGTGACTTGACGGAGAAAAGGTAACGTAGTGTTAATGAGGAAGTGTAAAGGGTAAACTTGGTGTGAAATGTTATTGGTTTATGATTTCTTGGTAAATGTGTGAAATGTTATGATGTTGTTGTCATGGTAATGCAGTGGATTGTATTGTAAAGGATGAAATGATGCTATATAGCAGTCACGTAACTCATTGTCATCTTATGCACTTGTAAGGTAACTAGTTGTTAACGTGAGCTCCGTTATGAACTTGTGTTGTAGAGTGACACGTAAGGAAGGAACTGGATTGTTGTATTTACATCTAGGACGACATATTCATATTGATATCATAAGGTATGTAAGGTTACTCTTTCCGTATCCTTCTGCAGCAGATATTGTTCACATTGTCATAGTAGTTGTCACATTCCAAAATATTCTAAGGTATCTCATTCAGGTTTGATATATATTGTTATCCACATGTTTCCTATTCATTGACTAATTGGCATTCATATGTCTCTTATCCATTGATTGAAGATCCTAAGCTAGCATAATGTTGTAATTACTAAAAGAACTATCTCAATAAAAGTGATGATGTAAGGAGAATCTACTCATTCTTGAGTAGCATATCCAATAATGTTGTGTTCAAAAGATCCAATAATATTGCGACTATTAACATGTAACTCTCTCACAAGAAAATGTATCAATCTCACACGACCAAAGTATCAATCTCATGAAATTAAAGGGATGAATTAATGTATGTATGTGTTCCAAGTTTCAAGAATGTTTCAATCACCAAGGTATCACTCTTAGAAGAAAGAATAATGAAAGAAAGAAGTAATGTATAATTGATGAGTATTCTTGGGTGGTATCCTAGGGGTTAAATACCTAGCATGGGTTGATCCCGAAAAATTGATGACTACCCACTAACAAAGTGGATGACAACCCACCAAAAAAGTGGAAGACTACCCACCAAAAAGGTGGATGACTACCCACCAAAAAGGTGGAAGACTACCCACCAAAAAGGTGGATGACTACCCACTAATAAAGTGTATGACTACCTACCAATAAGGTGGATGACCATAATAACCCACCAATAAGGTGGACAAATAATAATAATATGATGAGCGTAAAAGCAAAGAAAGAAATCTCTTGAATGGAAGAATCTCTTGAATAAAGGCAAATCTCTTGAATAAAGATATTATATGAAAGATATTATATGAATGATAAGAATATGATTGAATGATCAAAAATAACAATAACAGAAGAAATGTGTCACGACCCGAAATCCCATTCGGGCCGGACTGGCACCAAAAGCCGATATGGCCCGAGAGAACCAATCTTTGCTCATGAATATTCGTATGCATATCCTCGTATGAACCTTATTAAACCTTATGCAACTATGAGGAAAACATGAACATGGAAACATATGTTGTATACATATTTAGGAAACTTGGCCGTTGGAGCCATAAAGTCAAAACGGACATTTATCTTTCACATTCATAACCCACACATGTCTACAAAAGCCTCTAACAGATGCATTTACAATATCAACTAATAGTCGGGACAAGTCCCCGCTTTATACAACATTTACAACATCAACAAAATTATACACCTATGACTCGAAAAGTCCCAAAGCAACTGGGGCTCACCAAAGATCCGCAATGTCAACTTGCAATGGAGGTCTACTAGTGGTTGCACCTGCAACATGTAAGGTAATTTCCCTGAAGGGGTCAGTACGAAGAATGTACTGAGTATGTAAGGCTCATAGGAAATTCATCAAACATAATAACAACAATAATGGAATCAACGTAAGGACATAGAAATATGAATAAACTCTCTTTCTGTATGTGGGAAACCATGTATATTACGTTCTTTACTCCTCTTGTCTTCATATTTTATTCATCTTTATTGTTCTACCCATGCTAGGCTATTCTGTCGCCCCTGGGATGAGATTAACCCATGCTAGGTACTTTGACCCCTGGGATGTTATGTGAACCCATGCTAGGCTTTCGTGTCGCCCCTGGGATGTTACTAACCCATGCTAGGTACTTTGACCCCTGGGATGTTATATTAACCCATGCTAGGCTTTCGTGTAGCCCCTGGGATATTACTAACCCATGCTAGGTACTTTGACCCCTAGGATGTTATACTAACCCATGTTAGGCTTTTCTGTAGCCCCTGGGATGTACTTATGATTACTCATTAATTACACATCTCTTATTTCTCTTATTATTCTTACTTCCATTCTTAAGAGTGATTGAAGCATTGAGGATCATGACATAATTGGAATCACACATATATATATTACTTCACTCTTGTACTTCATGAGATTGACATCTTCACTTATGAGAAAATAGATATATTAACTTGCACATCACCTCTCTTATTACTCTTATGGGATCTTATGAGATTGGTACTTTTGTACTTGTGAAAGATTGGTACAAAGATAATCGTCACATTATTGGACTTTGGAACATGACATGATTGGAAAATACCATCTAAGATTAAAGAGATTCTCTTATGTTATTACTCTCTTGAAATAGTTCTTCTCGAAATTTCAACGTTATGACATCTTCGGAACTCCAATCAATGAACAAGAGATAAGTTTATCATAAGTCATCTAAGAATCGGACACATATGAATAATAATATACCTCATCCTGATTTGCTACACTTCAAGCCTCTCGGAATTGAAACAAGTCCAATGTAAATAGGAACAATATGTTGTAGAAGGATACGGAAAGAGTAACCTTACATACCTTGTATTCTCAATACGATTCTACAATCGTAAGTGTTCATACAATATTCTCTCTCCGTCCTTGTGTTTCTCTCTACAACACAAGTTCATAACGAAACCAACATTAACCACCAATTACCTTACAATGGCATACAATAACAATAAGTCACATGTTTAGCTTTAACATGTCATTTCCCCCTTGACAATACCATTTATGAAATCATCATACCAATAATCCCACAATATTCCATATATTTACCAACACATGATAACCAATAGCATGTCACACCAAGTTCATATTTTACACTTCTCCATCACCACCACATCACAATTATTCCATAAATTTACTTTAATACACCTCACAACAACAAATCGGCCAAACTCCCATAATTTACACTTATAGAAAAATAACAAGTTTAGAACCATAATAACACCATACATGTTGTTATTTTATCCATACCATGCTTTTTCATCAGGACCACAAGTCATAATTCAAGTTACAATCCCATGGATAACACATCTTTTTAACAAAAACCAAAGTTGCCATGTCCAACACTTCCAAGCATAACCAACATGATATACATAATATATCATGCTTATAATATGTTAAAGTACAATAATAATCACTTACCCAAGCTTGTAAGATGATGATCTTTCTCCAAAATTTGACTTTGAGCTCTTAGGGTATGAAGTTGAAAGAAAAGGCTTTTTGGGAAATTTCTAGATTGACATGAGATTTTTATGTGATAAAATATAATTTTTGGACCCTTTATATAAGCCTTGGGGGTCATCCTTATCCACTCTTGGCATTTAATTCTAAGTGTGGCTTAGTCAATGGAAGAATGGGTCATTTGACCCATTCTTAGTCCATGTTTTCTTCTCATTTTGGGCCCTATTTTGAGCCCAATTCACTTAACCCACTAAAATCCATAATTCCTCATGTGTAATTTATTTCATACGTATTACGACAATATTCCCACTCATGTAATTCATATTCGTAGCCTTAATTCCAAAAACAAGCAATTCTAGCCACGTATGGCTTCTTTTGGCTACAAGGGTAAAATCGTCATTTTGATGCCAAAATCGTTCACGAGAAATTTTATTGTACCAATATAATACTTCAATAATTTCATGTATAGTCTCATGTTTGTAGAAGAAACATGGCAAAAATGGCTCAATACGTCCTCGGGCACCCTTAGGCGCGCCATCTTGCTGCCTCTGGACTAAAAATTTTAGCCCAGAGCGGCATGGCACACCCCCTACCGCGCCCCAGACTTAGTTTTTTTGAAAATTTCATTTTTTGACTTTTCTTCGCGGGTTTGGTTAGATACTTCAAATCCTATTCTTTAACTTACTTCTTACCCTTAATATCCTTTGTTTAAAGGTCCTCTTAGCATCGTTTTGAACCCCACAAATGCTCCATGAGAATCGCAAAACACCTCCTAAGCAAGTTCAATCACATGTACAAGGCTAAATTTTAATTTTTTCATCACTAACATTACAAATTACATACTCATGGCATCTCGACACCTAAGTAACCATTGTTCATCGTCATCACATTGGGTTGGGAAGGTACGGGGTGTTACATTCTCCCCCCCCCCCTTAGAAACATTCGTCCTCGAATGTTAATGATGTTGCGTCAATTACAACAAATGCATCTCTCTATTAGTATACATATACATAAACACATAAGACTCATGGATAGTTACTTGTTATTGACCTACTTCCACACTTTGAACTTTTTCTTCCATTTGAAACAAATAAGGGTCGTCAATTTCATCATTTTTGTTTTCTCAACTTCTTATGAGATTTCTTTGACTTATTGGTCTCTCACAGAAACTTTTACAGAATTTACGTCTTTACTTATTAGCCTCTTTCACTTGTCAGTCTAAAATACCAATAGGTATCTCTTCTTAGTGAAATCCTTCATAATTTGTATATTTTCAATGGGTGTAATACGAAATGGAACCCTTATGCACTTCTGGCAACTTCACATGGCATGTTGTATAGGACAATTTCCCCTTTCTTTCTGAATTACATTATACCTTTCATGAGTAACGCTTTTAAGAGTACTTAATCATTTATGAGTGCAAATATCTACTATACCATTTCGATATATACTAAATTTTCTGATGGATAGAAATATTCCATTGACTTAACTAATAACTCCGGTGTCCCATTAGGTTTATAGTAACTGATGGAGTAACATACAATAGTGTAGTTATATATACATCATGTAAAATATAGTAATATCCCTAACTACCGGTACCGTCATCAGGAGTTGCCTCTTCATTCTGCCGGTCCACTAGAGCATAGGTATGATTTTGGGCCCCACTGGAACTAGCTGCTCCTCTCATATATCTACCACGACCTATAGACTGAATGCCTCTGCCTGGGGAAGGAACCAATTTTGATGATACAACGGTTGATCCCGCAGGTCGTACTATACCACTCGCACCCCTTTGTGGGCATTCCCTCATTATGTGCCCCTCTGTGCCACACCAAAAACAAGCATTAGTCCCCAACCGACATTCACCTAAATGGTACCTTCCGCAATACTGACACGGAGGATGAGAAATCCTGCTGCCTGTGAGCCCTGCACTCCACTACTCTGTCCAAATGGACCACCTCTATACCCTCGAAACTGGGAGTGGGCACCCGTTGTGGAATAAGAGAATGAGGGTCTAGGCGGTAACATTCGAGATCCAGATACTCCTGGGGACACCATAGACTGCCCCATAGGTCTCGCTCTTTTTGCTGGCCCTTCCTCAGATTTCTGTATCCTCTTTCTTTGCCTTTGGTCTTCCATCTTTTGTGCGAAGGCCTGTATTCTAGCAATATCCATATCTCGATTTAAGGCAGCAATAGTGCAGTCTTGTACTAAATATGGCTCCAATATTTCCACATATCGATGGACTCTATCTTCTATTGTGGCCACCACATTTGGAGCATACCGTGCCAAGGAATTAAACTGAAGACTATATTCTCGAACACTCATATTTCCTTGACGTAAATTTAAAAACTGATCCGCACGAGCCTCATAGGGAAGATAATGATCAAGGAATGTTGTTTTAAATTCTTCCCAATTTGGTGGCATTGCACCAATACCACGAGACTTCTTCCAATCTTCATACCACAATATCGCCTCGCCCTTCAGTCTATAAGCTGCCAACTCAACCCTTTCCACCCCGGACACATGCATAACCGCCAAAGCTCTCTGAATTTGATCCACTAAGTCCTGTGGATCTGCTTTCAAGTCTGATCCAGTGAATATAGGAGGGTTCAATTTTAGAAAGTCCTGTGTACGCCGACTAGTTGCTCTAGCTGCGTCATCTTTATTTACCATTGGACCAGCTAGTCCTTGTGCGTGTGCAGCTACTAACTGAGTCAACATATGTACTGCATTTCATAAATCCTGATCAGTAGTATTCATAGGTGCTTTCGTAGGTACTTCTCTACCTCTTGGCTCTTCTGGAGCTGGAAAAGTAGAGGAAGACTGCGATGCAATCTCGGCGTCATCTCCACCTTGACTAGCTTGGTCAGGTGGTAATCTAATCATTCCTTCTTCAGCAGGCACATCCACCTGCTTCCCTTAACCTCTACCTCCTCTCGTGATTGCCATTTTAACTATACCAAAGAAAAACAATCACCATGATCAGGTCCAATTCAACTTACAACTCCGGCTCTATTGCACGATCTAGCATGAAGAAAGAAACAACATCCTAAATGTCCCGCAGCCTCCTAATTATAAATGTTGTGCACAACACATCGATAAGTAAGACTCTACTCAGACACGGCTTTGTAGACACCCCTTAGACCGACCTGCTCTGATACCACTTTTGTCACGACTCGAAATCCCATTCGGGCGGGACTGGCACCAAAAGCCGATATGGCCCGAGAGAACCAATCTTTGCTCATGAATATTCGTATGCATATCCTCGTATGAACCATATTAAACCTTATGCAACTATGCGGAAAACATGAACATGGAAACATATGTTGTATACATATTTAGGAAACTTGGCCGTTGGAGCCATAAAGTCAAAACGGACATTTATCTTTCACATTCATAACCCACACATGTCTACAAAAGCCTCTAACAGATGCATTTACAATATCAACTAATAGTCGGGACAAGTCCCCGCTTTATACAACATTTACAACATCAAAAAAATTATACACCCATGACTCGAAAAGTCCCGAAGCAACTGGGGCTCACCAAAGATCCGCAATGTCAACTTGCAATGGAGGTCTACTAGTGGTTGCACCTGCAACATGTAAGGTAATTGCCCCGAAGGGGTCAGTACGAAGAATGTACTGAGTATGTAAGGCTCATAGGAAATTCATCAAACATAATAACAACAATAATGGAATCAATGTAAGGACATAGAAATATGAATAAACTCTCTTTCTGTATGTGGGAAACCATGTATATTACGTTATTTACTCCTCTTGTCTTCATCTTTTATTCATCTTTATTGTTCTACCCATGCTAGGCTATTCTGTCGCCCCTGGGATGAGATTAACCCATGCTAGGTACTTTGACCCCTGGGATGTTATGTGAACCCATGCTAGGCTTTCGTGTCGCCCCTGGGATGTTACTAACCCATGCTAGGTACTTTGACCCCTGGGATGTTATATTAACCCATGCTAGGCTTTCGTGTAGCCCCTGGGATATTACTAACCCATGCTAGGTACTTTGACCCCTAGGATGTTATACTAACCCATGTTAGGCTTTTCTGTAGCCCCTGGGATGTACTTATGATTACTCATTAATTACACATCTCTTATTTCTCTTATTATTCTTACTTCCATTCTTAAGAGTGATTGAAGCATTGAGGATCATGACATAATTGGAATCACACATATATATATTACTTCACTCTTGTACTTCATGAGATTGACATCTTCACTTATGAGAAAATAGATATATTAACTTGCACATCACCTCTCTTATTACTCTTATGGGATCTTATGAGATTGGTACTTTTGTACTTGTGAAAGATTGGTACAAAGATAATCGTCACATTATTGGACTTTGGAACATGACATGATTGGAAAATACCATCTAAGATTAAAGAGATTCTCTTATGTTATTACTCTCTTGAAATAGTTCTTCTCGAAATTTCAACGTTATGACATCTTCGGAACTCCAATCAATGAACAAGAGATAAGTTTATCATAAGTCATCTAAGAATCGGACACATATGAATAATAATATACCTCATCCTGATTTGCTACACTTCAAGCCTCTCGAAATTGAAACAAGTCCAATGTAAATAGGAACAATATGTTGTAGAAGGATACGGAAAGAGTAACCTTACATACCTTGTATTCTCAATACGATTCTACAATCGTAAGTGTTCATACAATATTCTCGCTCCGTCCTTGTGTTTCTCTCTACAACACAAGTTCATAACGAAACCAACATTAACCACCAATTACCTTACAATGGCATACAATAACAATAAGTCACATGTTTAGCTTTAACATGTCATTTCCCCCTTGACAATACCATTTATGAAATCATCATACCAATAATCCCACAATATTCCATATATTTACCAACACATGATAACCAATAGCATGTAACACCAAGTTCATATTTTACACCTCTCCATCACCACCACATCACAATTATTCCATAAATTTACTTTAATACACCTCACAACAACAAATCGGCCAAACTCCCATAATTTACACTTATAGAAAAATAACAAGTTTAGAACCATAATAACACCATACATGTTGTTATTTTATCCATACCATGCTTTTTCATCAGGACCACAAGTCATAATTCAAGTTACAATCCCATGGATAACACATCTTTTTAACAAAAACCAAAGTTGCCATGTCCAACACTTCCAAGCATAACCAACATGATATACATAATATCTCATGCTTATAATATGTTAAAGTACAATAATAATCACTTACCCAAGCTTGTAAGATGATGATCTTTCTCCAAAATTTGACTTTGAGCTCTTAGGGTATGAAGTTGAAAGAAAAGGCTTTTTGGGAAATTTCTAGATTGACATGAGATTTTTATGTGATAAAATCTGATTTTTGGACCCTTTATATAAGCCTTGGGGGTCATCCTTATCCACTCTTGGCATTTAATGCTAAGTGTGGCTTAGTCAATGGAAGAATGGGTCATTTGACCCATTCTTAGTCCATGTTTTCTTCTCATTTTGGGCCCTATTTTGAGCCCAATTCACTTAACCCACTAAAATCCATAATTCCTCATGTGTAATTTATTTCATACGTATTACGACAATATTCCCACTCATGTAATTCATATTCGTAGCCTTAATTCCAAAAACAAGCAATTCTAGCCACGTATGGCTTCTTTTGGCTATAAGGGTAAAATCGTCATTTTGATGCCAAAATCGTTCACGAGAAATTTTATTGTACCAATATAATACTTCAATAATTTCATGTATAGTCTCATGTTTGTAGAAGAAACATGGCAAAAATGGCTCAATACGTCCTCGGGCACCCTTGGGCGCGC
Organism: Capsicum rhomboideum; assembly: GCA_031232105.1. Taxonomy (NCBI): domain Eukaryota; kingdom Viridiplantae; phylum Streptophyta; class Magnoliopsida; order Solanales; family Solanaceae; genus Capsicum; species Capsicum rhomboideum. The sequence goes on from CP124714.1 coordinate 72,344,829, forward strand.
CATCTTGCTGCCTCTGGACTAAAAATTTTAGCCCAGAGCGGCATGGCACACCCCCTACCGCGCCCCAGACTTAGTTTTTTTGAAAATTTCATTTTTTGACTTTTCTTCGCGGGTTTGGTTAGATACTTCAAATCCTATTCTTTAACTTACTTCTTACCCTTAATATCCTTTGTTTAAAGGTCCTCTTAGCATCGTTTTGAACCCCACAAATGCTCCATGAGAATCGCAAAACACCTCCTAAGCAAGTTCAATCACATGTACAAGGCTAAATTTTAATTTTTTCATCACTAACATTACAAATTACATACTCATGGCATCTCGACACCTAAGTAACCATTGTTCATCGTCATCACATTGGGTTGGGAAGGTACGGGGTGTTACATTCTCCCCCCCCCCCCTTAGAAACATTCGTCCTCGAATGTTAATGATGTTGCGTCAATTACAACAAATGCATCTCTCTATTAGTATACATATACATAAACACATAAGACTCATGGATAGTTACTTGTTATTGACCTACTTCCACACTTTGAACTTTTTCTTCCATTTGAAACAAATAAGGGTCGTCAATTTCATCATTTTTGTTTTCTCAACTTCTTATGAGATTTCTTTGACTTATTGGTCTCTCACAGAAACTTTTACAGAATTTACGTCTTTACTTATTAGCCTCTTTCACTTGTCAGTCTAAAATACCAATAGGTATCTCTTCTTAGTGAAATCCTTCATAATTTGTATATTTTCAATGGGTGTAATACGAAATGGAACCCTTATGCACTTCTGGCAACTTCACATGGCATGTTGTATAGGACAATTTCCCCTTTCTTTCTGAATTACATTATACCTTTCATGAGTAACGCTTTTAAGAGTACTTAATCATTTATGAGTGCAAATATCTACTATACCATTTCGATATATACTAAATTTTCTGATGGATAGAAATATTCCATTGACTTAACTAATAACTCCGGTGTCCCATTAGGTTTATAGTAACTGATGGAGTAACATACAATAGTGTAGTTATATATACATCATGTAAAATATAGTAATATCCCTAACTACCGGTACCGTCATCAGGAGTTGCCTCTTCATTCTGCCGGTCCACTAGAGCATAGGTATGATTTTGGGCCCCACTGGAACTAGCTGCTCCTCTCATATCTCTACCACGACCTATAGACTGAATGCCTCTGCCTGGGGAAGGAACCAATTTTGATGATACAACGGTTGATCCCGCAGGTCGTACTATACCACTCGCACCCCTTTGTGGGCATTCCCTCATTATGTGCCCCTCTGTGCCACACCAAAAACAAGCATTAGTCCCCAACCGACATTCACCTAAATGGTACCTTCCGCAATACTGACACGGAGGACGAGAAATCCTGCTGCCTGTGAGCCCTGCACTCCACTACTCTGTCCAAATGGACCACCTCTATACCCTCGAAACTGGGAGTGGGCACCCGTTGTGGAATAAGAGAATGAGGGTCTAGGCGGTAACATTCGAGATCCAGATACTCCTGGGGACACCATAGACTGCCCCATAGGTCTCGCTCTTTTTGCTGGCCCTTCCTCAGATTTCTGTATCCTCTTTCTTTGCCTTTGGTCTTCCATCTTTTGTGCGAAGGCCTGTATTCTAGCAATATCCATATCTCGATTTAAGGCAACAATAGTGCAGTCTTGTACTAAATATGGCTCCAATCTTTCCACATATCGATGGACTCTATCTTCTATTGTGGCCACCACATTTGGAGCATACCGTGCCAAGGAATTAAACTGAAGACTATATTCTCGAACACTCATATTTCCTTGACGTAAATTTAAAAACTGATCCGCACGAGCCTCATAGGGAAGATAATGATCAAGGAATGTTGTTTTAAATTCTTCCCAATTTGGTGGCATTGCACCAATACCACGAGACTTCTTCCAATCTTCATACCACAATATCGCCTCGCCCTTCAGTCTATAAGCTGCCAACTCAACCCTTTCCACCCCGGACACATGCATAACCGCCAAAGCTCTCTGAATTTGATCCACTAAGTCCTGTGGATCTGCTTTCAAGTCTGATCCAGTGAATATAGGAGGGTTCAATTTTAGAAAGTCCTGTGTACGCCGACTAGTTGCTCTAGCTGCGTCATCTTTATTTACCATTGGACCAGCTAGTCCTTGTGCGTGTGCAGCTACTAACTGAGTCAACATATGTACTGCATTTCATAAATCCTGATCAGTAGTATTCATAGGTGCTTTCGTAGGTACTTCTCTACCTCTTGGCTCTTCTGGAGCTGGAAAAGTAGAGGAAGACTGCGATGCAATCTCGGCGTCATCTCCACCTTGACTAGCTTGGTCAGGTGGTAATCTAATCATTCCTTCTTCAGCAGGCACATCCACCTGCTTCCCTTAACCTCTACCTCCTCTCGTGATTGCCATTTTAACTATACCAAAGAAAAACAATCACCATGATCAGGTCCAATTCAACTTACAACTCCGGCTCTATTGCACGATCTAGCATGAAGAAAGAAACAACATCCTAAATGTCCCGCAGCCTCCTAATTATAAATGTTGTGCACAACACATCGATAAGTAAGACTCTACTCAGACACGGCTTTGTAGACACCCCTTAGACCGACCTGCTCTGATACCACTTTTGTCACGACCCGAAATCCCATTCGGGCGGGACTGGCACCAAAAGCCGATATGGCCCGAGAGAACCAATCTTTGCTCATGAATATTCGTATGCATATCCTCGTATGAACCTTATTAAACCTTATGCAACTATGCGAAAAACATGAACATGGAAACATATGCTGTATACATATTTAGGAAACTTGGCCGTTGGAGCCATAAAGTCAAAACGGACATTTATCTTTCACATTCATAACCCACACATGTCTACAAAAGCCTCTAACAGATGCATTTACAATATCAACTAATAGTCGGGACAAGTCCCCGCTTTATACAACATTTACAACATCAAAAAAATTATATACCCATGACTCGAAAAGTCCCGAAGCAACTGGGGCTCACCAAAGATCCGCAATGTCAACTTGCAATGGAGGTCTACTAGTGGTTGCACCTGCAACATGTAAGGTAATTGCCCCGAAGGGGTCAGTACGAAGAATGTACTGAGTATGTAAGGCTCATAGGAAATTCATCAAACATAATAACAACAATAATGGAATCAATGTAAGGACATAGAAATATGAATAAACTCTCTTTCTGTATGTGGGAAACCATGTATATTACGTTATTTACTCCTCTTGTCTTCATCTTTTATTCATCTTTATTGTTCTACCCATGCTAGGCTATTCTGTCGCCCCTGGGATGAGATTAACCCATGCTAGGTACTTTGACCCCTGGGATGTTATGTGAACCCATGCTAGGCTTTCGTGTCGCCCCTGGGATGTTACTAACCCATGCTAGGTACTTTGACCCCTGGGATGTTATATTAACCCATGCTAGGCTTTCGTGTAGCCCCTGGGATATTACTAACCCATGCTAGGTACTTTGACCCCTAGGATGTTATACTAACCCATGTTAGGCTTTTCTGTAGCCCCTGGGATGTACTTATGATTACTCATTAATTACACATCTCTTATTTCTCTTATTATTCTTACTTCCATTCTTAAGAGTGATTGAAGCATTGAGGATCATGACATAATTGGAATCACACATATATATATTACTTCACTCTTGTACTTCATGAGATTGACATCTTCACTTATGAGAAAATAGATATATTAACTTGCACATCACCTCTCTTATTACTCTTATGGGATCTTATGAGATTGGTACTTTTGTACTTGTGAAAGATTGGTACAAAGATAATCGTCACATTATTGGACTTTGGAACATGACATGATTGGAAAATACCATCTAAGATTAAAGAGATTCTCTTATGTTATTACTCTCTTGAAATAGTTCTTCTCGAAATTTCAACGTTATGACATCTTCGGAACTCCAATCAATGAACAAGAGATAAGTTTATCATAAGTCATCTAAGAATCGGACACATATGAATAATAATATACCTCATCCTGATTTGCTACACTTCAAGCCTCTCGGAATTGAAACAAGTCCAATGTAAATAGGAACAATATGTTGTAGAAGGATACGGAAAGAGTAACCTTACATACCTTGTATTCTCAATACGATTCTACAATCGTAAGTGTTCATACAATATTCTCGCTCCGTCCTTGTGTTTCTCTCTACAACACAAGTTCATAACGAAACCAACATTAACCACCAATTACCTTACAATGGCATACAATAACAATAAGTCACATGTTTAGCTTTAACATGTCATTTCCCCCTTGACAATACCATTTATGAAATCATCATACCAATAATCCCACAATATTCCATACATTTACCAACACATGATAACCAATAGCATGTAACACCAAGTTCATATTTTACACCTCTCCATCACCACCACATCACAATTATTCCATAAATTTACTTTAATACACCTCACAACAACAAATCGGCCAAACTCCCATAATTTACACTTATAGAAAAATAACAAGTTTAGAACCATAATAACACCATACATGTTGTTATTTTATCCATACCATGCTTTTTCATCAAGACCACAAGTCATAATTCAAGTTACAATCCCATGGATAACACATCTTTTTAACAAAAACCAAAAGTGCCATGTCCAACACTTCCAAGCATAACCAACATGATATACATAATATCTCATGCTTATAATATGTTAAAGTAAAATAATAATCACTTACCCAAGCTTGGAACATGATGATCTTGCTCCAAAATTTGACTTTGAGCTCTTAGGGTTTGAAGTTGAAAGAAAAGGCTTTTTGGGAAATTTCTAGATTGACATGAGATTTTTATGTGATAAAATCTGATTTTTGGCCCCTCTATATAATCCTTGGGGGTCATCCTTATCCACTCTTGGCATTTAATGCTAAGTGTGGCTTAGTCAATGGAAGAATGGGTCAAATGACCCATTCTTGGTCCATGTTTTCTTCTCATTTTAGGCCCTATTTTGAGCCCAATTTACTTAACCCACTAAAATCCATAATTCCTCATGTGTAATTTATTTCATACGTGTTACGAAAATATTCCCACTCATGTAATTCATATTCGTAGCCTTAATTCCAAAAACAAGCAATTCTAGCCACGTATGACTTATTTTGGCCACAAGGGTAAAATCGTCATTTTGACACCAAATTCGTTCACGAGAAATTTTATCCTACCAATATAATACTTCAATCATTTCATGTATATTCTCATGGCTGTAGAAGAAACGTGGCAAAAATCGGCTCAATACGTCCCTGGGCACCCTTGGGACTTAAGAAAAATTCCAACTTTGAAAAAGTGGAAAAACCAGTGTGGAACGCCCTTGGGCGCGCCATCTTGCTGCCTCTGGACTAAAAATTTTAGCCCAGAGCAGCGTGGTATGCGCCCCAGACTTACTTTTTTTGAAAATTTCATTTTTCGACTTTTCTTCGCGGGTTTGGTTAGATACTTCAAATCCTATTCTTTAACTTACTTCTTACCCTTAATATCCTTTGTTTAGAGGTCCTCTTAGCCTCATTTTGAAGCCCACAAATTCTCCATGAGAATCGTAAAACACCTCCTACGCAAGTTCAATCACATGTACAAGGCCAAATTTCAATTTTTTCATCACTAACATTACAAATTACATACTCATGGCATCTCGACACCTAAGTAACCATTGTTCATCGTCATCACATTGGGTTGGGAAGGTACGGGGTGTTACAAAATGTACATGGTTCCACATATAAAACGATGTTTTATCTATATTGACTATTCTCTTATATTTGAATTCATTGTTGTTATTATGTGTGATGCAGTTTCATATGAGCCTTACATACTCAGTACATTCTTCGTACTGACCCCCTCGGGGGACTTACCTTACTTGCTGCAGGCACAGGTGCTAGTAGACCTCCACTGTAGTCTACGAGTCATCCGCGGATCATTGGTGAGCTTCAGTTGGTTCGGGGCTTTCCGAGTCATATGTGTTCATGGTTTTGGTGGTGTAAATATTGTATAAAGTGGGGACTTGTCCCGACTGTAGGTTGGTATGTACATGCATTGGTTAGTGGCTTTGTAGACATATGTGGGAAAATTAATGTAAGAAATATATGTCTATTTCGACTTAATGGCCCTAACGGTCAAGTTTCATATATTTAGCATATATTTCCATGACTTCCGCCATTTGTATTTTATAAGTTGAATGTGAAAGAATGCTATTCACATAGAGACATGTGTATGAGAGTACATGAGTGAAGATTGGTTCTCTCGGGCCTTAACGGCTTCGGGTGCCAGTCCGTCCCGAATGGGATTCAGGGTGTGATACATATGTACCCCTTGGGAATCATTTTCCTTGCTTTCAGATAGGAAATAAATTTTCCTCTTGGTGCCCCCACATTACCCTGCCATTCAAGACCATTTTCTGGTGGAAAATGAAAATGTACCTTCTTGGCCCGGCAATCTACCATGGCATAACAAGAAGCCAACCAATCCATTCCCATTATCACATCAAAATCCACCATGTCTAGTTCAATGAGATCGGCCAGTGTATCATGACCACACACAGTTACCACACAATTACGACATACTCTTTTTGCAACAATATATTCACCAACTGGTGTAGCTACTTCAATTGACTTAGTTAATAGTTCCGGTGTTCTTGCAAATTTCGCAGCAATCAATGGAGTAACATATCACAATGTAGAACCCAGATCAATCAATGCATATACATTATACGAAAATATGGATAATGTACCTATGACTATATCAGGAGAGAACTCTGAATTTTGTCGGTCTACTAGAACATAAGTACGATTTTGGGTCCCACTGGAACTAGATGCTCCTCTGGCACCTCTACCACGACCCACAAGCTGCACACCTCGGCCTAGGAAAGGAACTGATGATGATGATGCAACAGTTGTTCCCATAGGTCTTGCTATACCCCTTATGCTCATCTGTGGGCATTCTCTCATTATTTGCCCCGTCGTACCACACCAAAAGCAAACATTTGTTCCCAATCGGTATTAACCTAAATAATACCTCCCGCAATGCTGACACGGAGGACGAGAAAATCCTGCTGCCTGTGATCCGTGAATTCCACTACTCTGCCCAGATTGACTACCTCTAAACCCTCGGAATTGAGCTTGAGTGCCTGCTGTGGAATAATAGAATGATGGTATAGGCGGTCTAGGAAACATCCGAGGCCTAGATTCTCCTTGGGAGGCCATAGACTGTCCCATAGGTCTAGCCCTTTTGGACTATTCTCTTTCAGATTCATGTACCCTTCTTCTCTGTATTTGATCCTCCATTTTCTGTGCGAAGGTCTGTATTCTGGCTATGTCCATATATTTGTTCAAGGCGGCAATGGTGCAGTCCTTTACCAAATATGGAACATATCGATGGACTCTGTCTGTCATTGTGGCCACTACATTCGGAGCATATCGAGCCAAGGAATTAAGCTGAAGACTATATTCTCTAACGCTCATATTCCCTTGATGTAGATTTAGAAACTGATCTGCAAGTCCCTTCCAGATATCATATGGGAGGTAATGATCAAGGAATGTCATTTTAAATTCTTCCCAACTAGCTAGAAGTGCATCAATACACCTCAATCTTTTCCAGTCTTCATACCACAATATATCTTCACCTTTCAATCTATAGGCGGCAAGTTCAACTGTTTCAACACCATTCACGTGCATAACATCTAGAGCCCTCTGGATTTGATCCACGAAGTCCTGTGGATCTGCTTTCGGATCTGACCCAGTGAATATAGGAGGGTCTAATTTCAGAAAATCTTGTGTCCACCGACTAGCTACTCTAGCCACGTCATCCTCACTTGTCATTGGACTAGCTCATCCCTGAGTTTTTGCCTCAACTAGTTGCGTCAACATATGCACTGCATTTCGTAAATCCTGATCAGTAGCATTTATAAGCAGTTCTGCGGGTACTTCTCTATATATTGGCTCTTTCGGAGCTGGAAAAGTAGAAGAAGACCGCGATGCAATTTCAGTGTTTGCTCCACCTTGACTAGCTTGGTCAGGTGGTGATTTACTCATTCCTTCACCGAAAAGCATAGCTACCTGCTTACCTTTGCCTCTACCTCATCTTGTCATTGGCATTTTACTATAACAAAGAAAATCAATTCCAATGGTTAGATACGATTCCACTTACCACATTGGCTCTATTGCACGATCTAGAAGTGAAGAAAAGAAACAAGTCCTAAATGCCCCGTAGCCTCCTACTTATAAATGTGGTGCATAACACATCCATAAGCAAGACTCTACACAGAAACGGCTTTGTAGACACCCTTAGGACGACCTACTCTGATACCACTTTTGTCACGCCTCAAATCCCATTGAGGCGGACTGGCACCCAAAGCCGATAAGGCCTGAGAGAACCAATCTTTACTCATGTCCATTCATATGCATGTCATTCAAGAAATATCATCATCATGTATACATACTAGATGCTAATAGCGGAAGTTTTGGAAACGTGTGATATATACATATAAGAAACTTGGTCATTAGGGCCATCAAGTCAAAATGGACATACATCCCCTTACATTCATATTCCCACATACGTCTACAAAGCCTATAATGGATGCATACACATAACAATATTAAAGTCGGGATAAGTCCCCGCTTTATACAACATTTACAATACCAAAATAAGTGTACGACTGTGACTCAGAAAGCACCGAACCAACTGGAGATCACCAAAGATATGCAAATGACCGGCAACCTACTGTGGAGGTCTACTAGCACCTGTACCTGTAGCAAGTAAGGTAAGTCCCCCAATGGACGTCAGTACGGAGAATATACTGAGTATCTAAGGCTCATATGATACTGTATGATATACAAGTACTTCCGTGAAATCCAATACAAGAGAATAGTCAGTGCAAATAAACCACCGGTATACATATGTGGAACCATGTACATTACGTCCTTTACTTTTTTTGCCTTTACGTTTATTCATCTTTATCGTCCTACCCATGCTAGGCTTTTCTATCGCCCCTGGGATGAGATTAACCCATGCTAGGTATTTTAACCCCTGGGATGTTATTAACCCATGATAGGCTTTCACATCCCCCCTGGGATGTTATCGTGATAACCCAGGCTAGGATTTTAGATCTCCCCTGGGATGTGTAACACCTCGTACCTTCTCAACCCTAGTTGACTACATTAAGTAATGTTTACTTAGGTGTTGAGAGCCATACGTATGTATTTGGTAATGTTATGAACGAGAAAGTTGAAATTTGACCTCATATATGTGATAATCCCTTCGTAGGAGGTGTTTTGTGATTTTCATGGAGCAGTTGTGGGGTTAAAAACGAGTCTAAGAAGACCTCTAAACAAAGTATATTAAGGTTAAGAAGTAAGTTAAAGAATGGGACTTGAAGTATCTAACCAAACCCGCGAAGAAAAGTCGAAAAATGAAATTTTTGAAAAATCTAAGGTTGGGGCACGCCAGGGGGAGTGCCACGTCACTCTGGGTTAAAATTTTTAGTCCATAGGCATCAAGTTGGCGCGCCCAAGGGCGTGCCACGCTGGTTTTTCCATTTTTTCGAAAGTTGGAAATTTTCTAAGTCCCAAGGGTACCCGGGGACGTACCGAGCCGATTTTTGTCATGTTTATTCTACAAAAATGAGTATATACATGAAATGCATCAAGTATTATATTGGTATGATAAAATTACTCGAGAACGAATTTGACATCAAAATGACGATTTTACCCTTTTGGTCAAAATAGGCCATACGTGGCTAGAATCACTTGTTTTTGGGGTTGAGGCTACGGATATGAATAGAGAGAGTGCTAATATTGTTTTAACACATATGAGATGATTTAAACATGAGAAATTATTGATTTTACTGGGTTAAGTGAATTGGGCCCAAAAAGGACCCAAAAATGAAAAGAAGACATGGCCCAAAAATGGGTCAAAAGACCCATTCTTGCCTTGACCTTCTAGAACACTATATTAAATGATAAAGAGTGGCTAAGGATGTACTTGAGGTCCTATATAAAGGTCAATAAAATCTGATTTGTATTCTACACAAGTCTCACGCCTTTTTAGACCAAAAGAAGATATTTGCTCTCAAACCCTAAAGAACTCAAGGTCAATTTTGGAGCAAGATCATCACTTTTTAAGCTTGGTTAAGTGATTATTGTTATGGATTAATATATTATATGCATGGGAGATTATGTAAATCATGTTGGTTATGCTTGAAAATGTTGGATATGGTACTTTGTATTTTTATATAAGATTTGTGATCCATGAGGTTCAAGATTGAATTGTGACTTGTGCCTTTGATGAAAGAGAATGGTATGGATAAAATATGGACATGTATGGTGTGATTTTGTTATTTAACTTTTTATTTTTCTATAAGTATAAATTGTGGGATTTTGGCCGATATGTGCTATGAAGTGTATTAAGGTTAATTGATGGATTATTTGTGATGTGGTGTGGATAAGAAAGTGTAAAGGAGAAGTGTTGTGGTGAAATGTATTGATTATCATGTATTGGTCAATGTTGGTAAGATTGTGGGATTTTTGGAATAATAATTTCATCAATGGTTTTGTCAAGGGGAAATGACATGTTTAAAGGCAAACATGTAACCCATTGATGTTATATGCATTTGTAAAGTAGTTGATGGTTAATGTAAATCCCGTTATGTATTTGTGTTGTAGAGTGACACATAAAGAAGGAGTGGGACTATTGTATACACATCTAGGATTGTATATCCGTATTGAGAGTACAAGGTATGTAAGGTTAATCTGTCCGTATCTTTCTGCGGCAAATAGTATTCACATTGACATTACGCTTGTACCATCCCGAAATGTGCTAAGGTATCCCATATCCGATTATCCATGGTCATTGTCATATATTACCTACTCATTGATCATTTGTGAATCTCATGTCTCATATTCATGGTTAATGTTCCAAAAGCTCAAATAAGGTTATGTTCCAATGTTCCAATAGTGATTATACTTATGTCTCTTGTTCATGGATTCTTGTCTAATGGTTCCCATGGTGTTATGGTTTTAATAATGTTATGTTGCGAAGTTATTCACATGTCTCTCACTCATTGGTTAATGATCCAAAGTTTCAAGTAAAGTTATGACTTTCATGGTATCAATCTCAAAGTAATGAATGAAGTAATGCATATGTGGTTAATGATCAAGTACCGGTGGCAGCTTTGGGGGCAAAATGCCTAGCTCAAGCCAATCCCAAATCGGGGGCAGTCCTAGGGGCATAAGCCTAGCTCGGATTGACCCTGACAGGGGCATCTCTAGAGGTAATAACCTAGCTCGAGCCGAACCTAAAATGTTTTATGAGTGGCAGCTCTTGAGGTACTAACCTAGCTCGAGCCGATCCCGATATATACATTGATTCATAGGTTGGCAGCTCTAGGGGCATAAGCCTAGCTCGAGCCGATCCCAACATAATGCTATGTTATGTTTGAAACCCACTGTTCAGTCGGGGCCCGGGTATCATAGGTCACAAGCAAAGATGAATAATCATTGAATTAAAGATACAAAGAATGTACCGAAAGCAATATACATGGTTTCCAAAGTACAGAATAGTGACTTATCTATGTTGGTCATTCATTTGAATTTGATTTCATTGACATCTTTACATATCATACAAATTTCATATAGCCTTACATACTCAGTACATTCTTCGTACTAACCCCTCTTGGGGAATTTACCTTACTTGCTGCAGGCGCAGGTACTAGTTGGCCTCCACAGTAGGTTGCCAGTTGTTGCAGATCATTGGTGAGCTCCAGTTAGTTTGGGGCTTCTCCGAGTCACAGTTGTACATATGTTTTGGTGTTGTACATGTTGTATAAAGCGGGGACTTGTCCCGACTTTTAGTTCATTTTGGTTAATGCAATTGTTAGAGGCTTTTGTAGACAGTTGTGGGTGTATAAATGTAAAAGGTATATGTCGTTTTTGACTTGGTGGCCTCAACGGCCAAGTTTCGATTGTGTATACATATATCATGTTCCATGAATTCCATTGTTGGTATCCAAAGTTATTATGTGATTATGGGTTTCTTATGGCATGTATATGATTGAATAGAGGCAAAGCTTGGTTCTCTCGGGCCTTGTAGGCTACGAGTGTCAATCCGTCCCGATGGGATTCGAGGCGTGACAGGATATTATTGAACCAAACAATTATACATTACTTCATTCTTTCATTATAAGAGTAATACATTACTTCATTTCTTTACTTCCATGAGATTGAGACATTGATGATTGTACATTGTTGGAACTTTGGAACATTAGTCAATACACATGAGACACGTGAATCATAATTGATCAATGAGCAGGGAACATGTGATAATAACAATTGATAACCAAAAATATGATACCTTCGAACATTTAGGAGTGGAACTAATACAATGTCAATGTGAATACGATGTGCTGCAGAAGGATACGGATAGAATAACTTTACATACCTTCACTTCTAAGTATGAATACACAAGCCTATATATGAACGCAATAGTCCATATCCTTCCTTACATTTCGCTCTACAAAACAAGTACATAACGGAACTCTCGTTAACAACTACTTTTTGTACAAGTGTACAAGATGACAATGAGCTATATGACTACCATATAACATCATTTCACCCTTTATAATACAATCCACTGTGTTACCAAACCAACAACACCATAACATTCCACACATTTACCAAGAAATCATAAACCAATAGCATTTCATACCAAGTTTACACATTACGCTTCCTCATTATCATTACGTCACAATTACTCCATCAATTCTCCTCATAACAACATATTAACAACAATACATAATGGATATAATCCAACATTCCTCCATACGACCCTTTAAAATCATTAAAAAGGTATCATAAGTTGATAATTACATCCAAAAAGGGTATAGGGGTCTTCGGGGATCAAAGAGAGACAAAAACACACAAAATGAGTTTCTGGCCTGACTTGCGAAGCCACCTGTGCCCGCAGGTGGATAAAATATGGCCGCAGGTGACCCTTGGCCCTGTCCAGGGGCACCTGCATTGGCATCTGCGCCCGCAGGTGCCTTCTTCTGCTGGGGCGGATTCCCAAATCGGCCAAAAAGGGTCTCTTTTGGGTCCTTTTGGGTAATAAATGGTCCAAGGACATAAGTAAGCTTTTGTTTACATATTTTTTTTCACTTGGATTGCAAAAATAGACCATGGTTTCACAACACACATGAACATCACCAAAACCACATTTTTCCTTCACTATACCACCAAGTCCATGCACAATTTTGCACTAACAATTCCAAACATTATGTACAAGGATAAAACAAGTAAAGCTATAATAACATCTCATATGTAAACATTGAATCCATCAAGTTCACTTCCTTCAAGACCACAAGTCCATTTTCAAGTTTATAAGGCAAAACCCTTTTTTCGATTGTAAAAATAGACAGTTTTACACATAGTGAACTGTCCAACACTTTGTCAACATAACCAACATGATTTATTCACCATATTAAGCATATAATATATTAAACCATGAAAGTAAACACTTACCAAAGCTTGAAAAAGAGTGATCTTTGTCCAAAGCGGTGATGCCTTAGGGTTTGTGAGTAAAGAGAAATGGCTTGAATATTCTAGACAATGGCATGTGTGTTTTGATAAATAAAAATCTGATTTTCCTTGCCTTATATGGTCCCTCAATTCATCCTTAGCCAAATCCTTGGGCATTCAATGCATGTTTGATTGGTCAACACAAGAATGGCTCACTTGCCCCATTTGGGCCATGTCTTTTATTTTATTTTGGGCCTCAATTGAGCCCAATAGCACAAGATTTATTTAAGACCAACAATTTAATGCATAATTCACCAATTCTCTCATATTTAAATGATTCTATAAATTTTAAGGTAGTCTCATAGGTTCGGGTATGTACAGGGTGTTACAAATACCAGTCCGCGCACAAGCATCTCAATAATAATAACCTTGCAAGTAAATGCAATAGACAACTAATGTCACACCCCAAATCCCATTGAGGCGGACTGGCACCCGAAGCAGACGAGGCCCGAGAGAAACAATCTTTGCTCATGTCTATTCATATGCATGTCACTCAATAAGCAGTACCATCACATAGAGATATAAGATGTTAATAGCGGAAGTCAAGGAAACATGTGATATATATATATATAAATGAAACGCGGCCGGTAAGGCCATCAAGTGAAACTAGACATACATCTCTTAAATTCCTCATCCCACATATGTCTACAAAGCCTCTACAGATACATAACCATAACCAACCTATAGTTGGGACAACACCCCGCTCTATACACAACATTGACAATGCCAAAACAAATGTACATATGAACTCGGAAAAGCCCCGAACCAACTGGAGCTCACCAATAATCTGTGGATATCTCGTAGCCTACTAAGGAGGTCTACTAACACCTGTGACTGCAGAAAGTAAGGTAAGTCCCCCAAAAGGGGTCAGTATGAAGAAAGTACTGAGTATGTAAGTCTATAAGAAACTGCAAGATATATAAGCACTTTACTGGAATCATAACAAGTGAGTAATCATTATTGATAATTCTCAGTTCTGAATATGTGGAGCCATGTACATTTCTTCTATTATTTTCATTACTTGATCATTCACTCGCATCCTCATCATTCTTATAATAACCTTCATATTTATATATATTTACGCAAGGGATATAGTCTCATCTTTTTTACACCTATCTTCATTACTGTTCACTCAACTAGTTAGTGGTTCATAATACCTTATGGATCATCCTCTTATAAGTAAGTATATAATACTGGGCCTCTTCTATTGGTGGGCTATCATAAATAAATATATAATACCGGGCCTCCACCTTTGGTGGGCTATAATAAATAAATATATAGTAACTGGCCTCCACCTTTGGTGGGCTATAATATATATATCTATAATACCGGACCTCCACCTTTGGTGGGCTATAATATATACATCTATAATACCGGACCTCCACCTTTGGTGGGCTATAATATATATATGTATAATACTATAGCTCCACCTTTGGTGGGCTATAGTCGTATATATAATAATAATAACATAGCATACTATTGGGATTGTTCCATCTGAACTTATACCCTTTAGATTGTGATCCATACTCAATGAAACATAAAGTAACCATGTGTGCATTACTTCTTTACAATCTTATTTCCTTTACATAGCTTTGAGAGTGATACATTAGTGATCATGACATTAATTGAAGAACACACTTATATATATATTACTTCACTCCTTTATTTCATGAGATTAACACTTTCACTTGTGAGGAAAAGATATATTAACTCGCACATCACCTCCTTTATTACTCTTATGAGATTGGTACTTTTACTTGTGAGAGATTGGTTCAAAGATAATCATAATATTCTTGGAATGTTCCATAATTGGAAAATGCTATTCAAGACTAAATAGATTCTCTTTACATCTTACTCTCTTTGAGATAGTTCTTTTTGGAATTACAATGTTATGGCAGCTTTGGAACTTCAGTCAATGAATAAGAGATAAGTGAATCATAATTCATCTAAGAATAGGACACATGTGAATAACAATATATGTCAACCTGAATGAGATACCTTAGCATATTTCGGAATAGGACAAGTGTAATGTCGATTTGAATGCTATGTGCTGCAGAAGGATACGGACAGAGTAACCTTACATACCTTATCTTCCCAATATAAATACACAATCCAATATATGAGCACAATAATTCTGCTCCTTCCTTACATTTCACTCTATATCACAAGTACATAACGGAACCAACATTAACCACCAACTACCTTACAAATGCATATGACAACAATGAGTTACATGTTTGCCTTTAAAATGTCATTTCCTTCTCTACAATACCATTTACGGCATTTTCATACCAACAATACCCCAATCATGCCATACATTGACCACAACATTATATACCAATAGTATTTCATAACAAGTTTCTCCTTTACACTTTCTCATTAACACTATATCAAAATTAATCCACCAAGTCACCTTAATACACCTCATAACAACATATCTGCCAAAATCTCATAATTTATAATCATAGAAAAATAACAAGTTAAGGATCATAATCACACCATACATGTTGATATTTCATCTATACCATGCACTTTCATCAAAACCACAAGTCACCTTTCAAGTTTAATTCATAAAGATGACACATCTTTTAACAAAACCCAAAAGTGCCATGTCCAACACTTCCAAGCATAACCAACATGATATACATAATCTCTCATACTTATAATATGTTAAAGTACAATAATAATCACTTACCCAAGCTTGGAAGATAATGATCTTGTCCAAAGAGTTGATTGTCTTAGGGTTTGGAAATAGAGAGAAAAATCTAGAAATGTCATGAGAGGTTTCGTGAATAAAAATCTGATTTTGGTCTTATATAGCCTCCATTCAACGGTTATATTTATCCACTTGGGTCAATAATTGAGTTACTAAAGGAAGAATGGGTCATTTGACCCATTGGGCCAAGTCTTATATTTTAATTTCCACTTAGGGATTTAAATTGAGCCCAATAACACATGTCATCTTAACCCCCAAATTTAATGTGTAATCCATCATATATCTCATGTTCAAAATATTCTATAATTATCTCGATAATATTCACTTACGAGATTCCCGTTCGTAGCTCAATCGCAAAAATAGAAATTCTAGTTGCTCATAGCTTGTGTGAACAAAATTTGTTAAAATACTTGTGACGACGAATTAACCCCAACTCGAATGCTAAACGCTCTTAAGAATAGTCCTACTATGATGGAGTAATGATACCATGACTCAAGGGTCTTATATATATCATAATAGTCAAAGAAAAATTTTGGCGAAAACCACCCCGGCACGCCGCTTGGCATGCCCCAATGCTGCCTCTGGGCTGAAAATTTCAGCCCAGAGCGGCCTGGCATACCCCTGGGCGCGCCCCACTGTTATTTTTTAAAAAAAATTCGTTTCTTCGACTTTTCTTTGCCGATTTGGTTAGATACTTCAAGTTCTAATCTTTAGCTTGCCTCTTGTCTTTAAGAACCTTTATTTGGGAGTCATTCAAGCGTCATTTATCTCTCCTAAAATGTTTCAAAAAGTTTCAACTTCTCCTACTAGAGTCTAGTCATATCGACTAGTATGATATCAATTGTTTCATCCCAAAACTAATGCAACACACGTACTTAGTGCTTGCGAAGCTAAGGTTTATAAATAAACCTTAGGTCACCAATCAATCAAGTTAGGGTTGGGAATGTACAGGGTGTTACATCCTTCCCCTTTTAGGAACATTCGTCCTCGAGTGTTAGTAACATTATCTCATCGTAATAACTTAATCTGAAGTGAATTCTTCACATTATCATATAAACACATAATACTGCACAGACTTACTCATTATGACTCCAATTCCATAGCTTAAACTTTTTCTTTCGTGTACAACAATTACGAGTACTTTAGATTTTATTATTTCCTTGGTCTCCTTTGTGATCTCTTCTACGTGCTACTTTCTCCAATAGTGCCATTACGGAAGCTACTTCTTTATTTCCTCTTGCTTCCGCTTATTGATCTAGAATAGTAAGTAGTACCTCTTTTACACACAACTTTGCATAATATTCAGCTGTATCGGTAGTTCTAACTGGTAGGAAATACGGTGACATGGTAAGCCTGTTACCTATTCATTATATGGAATCAACCTTCATAGTGTACGAGGAAACTCTTTGGTTAAATACATGTTATTCATGTTCCACTTCTAAACTTAAAGGATAACACATTGCATAAAACATACAGATTTCTGGTGCTATACTGTTAATCGGTGACTGCTTAGACACTGAGCTATAAGTTTTATAATGCGCTTCTCATGTAAACTTACCAAGACATCTCTGCTAAATCATGGTACATTTTGGTTACTCCCGAGTGAATAAAATACCGTGAACAATGTTCTTCTTGTCAAAATTCATTTCCTTAACTTGTCTAGACTCGGTATACACAATCTACATTGGCGTTAAAGTACTTCCCCTTGTGTTAGCTCAAATACCTATGTCGAACTTCGTTGTACATTATTTTTTTCAATTGAACTAAAACTATGATGTACATATTGCTTTGCCCTTATCTCAAATACCAATGAAAATTCTGCCACATCTGTCACTATAATTCTTTCACCTGAAGTTTTATACAAGTAGTGGTGCCATCTATTACAAGCAATTGTCTCAACTGTTAACTCAATATCATATGTGGGATAATGTCTCTTATGTGGACGTAATTGTCTAAAGGTATACGCTATCATATTGTCATGCTACATGTATACACATCCCACACCAACTTTTAAAACATCACAATAAACTTCACTCTTCTTTGCCTTTGGAAGGTACTAGTACAGGTGTAGGAGTCAATTTCTCTTTCATCTCTTGCAAACTTTTATCACATACATCAACCCGCTGAAACTTAGTTACATGTGTGTTAGCTTTGTTAAGGGTGTTGGACTGGAATAAAAACTTTCCAACAAACTTTCTGTAATAGCCTGCCAACCAAAGAAAAATACGAATCTCTGTAGGCATCGTAAGTTTTAGCCAATTCTTCATGGCTTCTATCTTTGGTACATCAACCCTTATTCATTTATCTGATACCATGTGACCCAAGAATGTTAAATTCACACTTAGAGAACTTTGTATATCATTTACGATCACGAAGGATCTGTAACATTTGTCGTAACTAGTTAGTAGGGTTCCCTTAGGATCTTGAGTAAATCAAAATAACATCTATAAACTTTGTCACGAACATGTCTCAGAATGGTTTGAACATTCTATTCATCAAATCATAAAAACTAATAGTGCATTCATTAGCCCAAATGACACACGAAGATTTCATAATAACCATACCGTGATTGTAATGTTGTCTTGGGACTCTCATCATCATTCCTTTGTCATTTCATCATCATTCATTATTTTTTTTTTCACAATCCATGGAGTAGCATATGATAATAGAGAATACGGGTCAATTAATGCATATACCTTATTTAAAATATGAATGTTGTACCTGTGTCTACATCAGGAGAAGCCTCTGAATTTTGTTGATCCCGTAGGTCGTGTCATACTACCTGTGGCCTTTTGTGGTCACTCTCTCTTCACGTGTCCTGGCTTTTTACACCAAAAGAAAACATCTGTGTCAAACCAGCATTCATCTGAATGAAACTTCCCGCAGTGCTGGTACAGTTGATGAAAAGATCCCACTGTCTGCGAACCTCGTATTCCACTACTCTGCCCTCCCTGACTGCTTCTAGATCCTCAAAATGGAGGTGGAGTACCCGTTGTAGGGTAGAGAAATGATGGTCTAGGTGGTCTAGGGAAAACCCGAGGTCTAAATCCTCCTTGGGATGCCAAGAACTGTCCCATGGGTCTAGCCCGCTTTGACGGTCCTGCCTTAGATTCTTGTATCCTTCCCCTTTGTCTTTGATCCTCCATCTTTTACACGAAGGCTTGTATTCTGGCTATATCCATATCTTTATTTAACGCAGTAATAGTACAGTCCCTTACCAAGTATGGCTCCAATCTGTCTACATAGTGATGAACTCTATTGGCCATAGTCGCTACCATATTAGGAGTGTATCTAGCTAACGAATTAAACCAAAGACTGTACTCCCTAACACTCATATTTCCTTAACGAAGATTTTAAAACTGATCCACACAAGCCTCGCGGATCTCATAGGGAAGATAATGATCAAGGAATGCCACCTTAAATTCCTCCCAACTAGCTGGATTTGCACTGATACCTCTGGATCATTTCAAATCTTCGTACCATAATATAGCTTCTTCTTTCAGTCTATATGCTGCAAGCTCCATTGTTTCTACACCAGTCACATGCATAACATCTAGAGCCCTTTGAATTTGATCTATGAAATCTTGCGGGTCCTCATTAAGTTCTGATCCGGTAAATGTAGGAGGATCCAATTTCAGAAAATCCTGTGTCCGCCGGCTAGCTACCCTAGCCGCACCATCATCACTTGTCATTTGACCAGCTCATCCCTGAGTTTGTACAGCCACTATTTGAGTCAACATATGCACTGCAGTTTTTAAATCCTGTAACTCCTGATTCATAATATTAACAGGTGATTCTAGGGACTCAGTTTGAATACCGTATTGACTAACTAGGTCAGGTGGTGATTTACTACTTCCTTCGTCGGCAAGCATGTCTACCTTATTATCTTTATCCATACCTCATCTTGTGATCGACATTTTACTATATCAAAGAAAACCAATTACAACGGTCAGATATAATTCCACCTACCTCATTGGCTCTATTGCACTATCTAGAATGAAGAAAAGAAACAACTCCTAAATGTCCCGTAGCCTCCTACTTATAAATGTGGCGCGCAACACATCCATAATCAAGTTAAACTGGACATATATCTCTTACATTCCTCATCCCACATATGTCTACAATGCCTCTACAGATACATAACCATAACCAACCTAGAGTCGGGACAACACCCCGCTCTATACACAACATTGACAATGCCAAAACAAATGTACATATGAACTCGAAAAAGCCTTGAACCAAATGGAGCTCACCAACAATCTGCGGATATCTCGTAGCCTACTGAAGAGGTCTACTAACACCTGTGCCTGCAGCATGTAAGGTAAGCCCCCCAAAAGGGGTCAGTACGAAGAAAGTACTGAGTATGTAAGGCTATAAGAAACTGCAGGATATATAAGCACTTTACTGGAATCATAACAAGTGAGTAATAATTATTGATAATTCTCAGTTCTGTATATGTGGAGCCATGTACATTTCTTCTATTATTTTCATTACTTGATCATTCACCCGCATCTTTATCATTCTTATAATAACCTTCATATTTATATATATTCACGCAAGGGATATAGTCTCATATCTTTTACACCTATTGTAATACCCCGTATACTCCCAACCCAATTATGTTGAACAATGGTTACTTAAGTGTTGAGATGCCATGAGTATGTAATTTGTAATGTTAGTGATGGGAAAATTGAAATTTGGCCTTGTACATGTGATTAAACTTGCGTAGGAGGTGTTTTGCGATTTTCATGGATCATTTTGGGGGTTCAAAATGAGTCTAAGAGGACCTCCAAACAAAGGATATTAAGGGTAAGAAGTAAGTGAAAGAATAGGACTTGAAGTATCTAACCAAACCCGCAAAAAAAAGTCGAAAAACAAAATTTTTGAAAAAAATTAAGGGGGGGCGTGACAGAGGGCATTCCATGCCGCTCTGGGCTAAAATTTTTAGTCCATAGTCAGCAAGGTGTCGCGCCCAAGGGCGTGCCAGGCTGGTTTCGGCCACTTTTCAAAGTTGGAAATTTTCTTAAGTCCAAAGGGTGGGGGACGTACCGAGCAGATTTTTGCCCCGTTTCTTCTACAACCATGAGAATATACATGAAATGAGTAAATTATTATATTGGTATGATGAAATTACTCGAGAACAAATTTGGCATCAAAATGACGATTTTACCCTTGTGGTCAAAATAAGCCATACGTGGCTAGAATTGCTCGTTTTTGGAATTGAGGCTACGAGTATGAATTTCATGAGTGGGAATATTGTTGTAACGTGTATGAAATGAATTAAACATGAGAAATTATAGATTTTATTGGGCTAAGTGAATTGGGGTCAAAAAGGGCCCAAAATGTGAAAGAAAGCATGGGCCAAGAATGGGTCAAATGACCCATTCTTCCATTGACTAAGCCAATACATTGCATTAAATGCCAAGAGTGGATAAATATGACTTAAAAGGTATATAAAAGGGGCCAAAAATCAGATTTTTAATCCACAAACACACATGCTTTTCTATCTTTTGTTTCTAGAACTCTCAAGAACACCCTTTTGGGCTCTCAAACCCTAAGTAATCTTTGGAGCAAGATCATCATTTTTTAAGATTGGGTAAGTGATTATTATTATGGATTAATATATTATATACATGGGAGAGTATTTAAATCATGTTGGTTATGCTTAGAAGTGTTGGATATGGCACTTTGTATTTTTGTAAAAGTTGTGTTATCCATGGAATTGTAACTTGAAATATGACTTGTGGGTTTGATGAAAAAGAAAGGTATGGATGAAATAACAACATGTATGGTGTGATTATGGTCCTAAACTTGTTATTTTTCTCTAAGTGTAAATTATGGGATTTTGGCCAATTTGTTGTTGTGAGGTGTATTGAAGTAATTTGATGGAATAATTGTGATGTGGTGGTGATGGAGAAGTGTAAAGTATGAACTTGGTGTGACATCCTATTGGTTATCATGTATTGGTCAATGTATGAAATATTGTGGGATTATTGGTACAATAATTTCATAAATGGTATTGTCAAGGGGGAAATGACATGTTAAAGCCAAACATGTGACTTATTGTTATTGTATGTCGTTGTAAGGTAATTGGTGGTTAATGTTGGTTACTTTATGTACTTGTGTTGTAGAGTGAAACATAAGAACGGAGTGGGACTATTGTAAGCACACTTAAGATTGTAGAATCGTATTGAGAATACAAGGTATGTAAGGTTTCTCTTTTCGTATCCTTCTGTAACATATTGTTCACATTGACGTTCGACTTATTCTATTCCGAGAGGTTTTGAAGTATATCAATTCAGGTTGACATATATTGTTATTCATATGTGTCCTATTCTTAGATGACTTATGATTCACTTATCTCTTGTTCATTGAGTGAAATTCCAAAGATGTTGTAACGTGGTAATTCCTAAAAGAACTATCTCAAGAGAGTAATAACATAAGAGAATCTATTTAATCGTGAATAAGCATTTTCCAATCATGTCATGGACTTTTAATGTGATGATTATCTTTATACCAATCCTTCACAAATAAAAGTACCAATCTCATAAGAGTAATAAGAGAGGTGATGTGCAAGTTCATATATGTATTTCTCATAAGTGAAGATGTCAATCTCATGAAGTAAAGGAGTGAAGTGAAATGTGTTTATGAGTGTGCTTCAAATAAGGTTATGATCCTCAATGTATCACTCTTAAGAATGGAAGTAAGAATAACAAGAGAAAGAATTAATTTATAATTAATAAGTAATCATGGGTGGTATCCCAGGGGTTAAAATACCTAGCATGGGTCGATCCTAATAACACGGGTGGTATCCCAGGGGCGACATAAAAAGCCTAGCATGGGTCGATCCCGATACATCCCAGGGGCAATAGAAAATCCTAGCATGGGTTAAGACGGTACATCCCAGGGGCGACACGAAAGCCTAGCATGGGTTACGATAACATCCCAGGGGTCACAACACCTAGCATGGGTTAATGACATCCCAGGGGTGACACGAAAGCCTAGCATGGGTTCACATAATATCCCAGGGGTCAAAGTACCTAGCATGGGTTAATCTCATCCCAGGGGCGACAGAACAGCCTAACATGGGTAGAACAAATAAGATGAAAACATGTAAAGACAAGAGGAGTAAAGAACGTAATATACATGGTTCCCCACATATAGAAAGAGAGTTTATTCACGTTCATTAATGCTTTTATATTTGATTCCATTATGATGTATGATGATTTCTTATGAGCCTTGCATACTCAGTACATTCTTCGTACTGACCCCCTCGGGGGACTTACCTTACATGTTGCAGGTGCAGGCATTAGTAGACTTCCTCTGTAGACTGGGGATCATTTACAGATATTTGGTGAGCTCCAGTTGGTTTGGAGCCCCCTGAGTCATAGATGTATATTTGCTTTGATGTTATATATATTGTATAAAGTGGGGACTTGTCCCTACTGTAAGTTGGTCTTGTTGATGCATCTGTTAGAGGATTTTGTATACATATGTGGGTATATGGATGTAAGAGACGAATATGTAACATACGAATGTCCGTTTGACTTGATAGCCCTAAAGGCCAAGTTTCCTAAATGTATATTTATATAGCATATGTTTCCATGATTCATGTCTTCCGCATAGTCGCATGAGGTATAATAAGATTCATACGAGGTTACGCATACAAATGTTCATGAGCAAAGATTGGTTCTCTCGGGCCATATAGGCTTCGGGTGCTAGTCCGGTCCGAATGGGATTTCTGGTCGTGACACCTATCTTCATTAGTGTTCACTCAACTATTTAGTGGTTCAAAATACCTTATGGATAATCATCTTATAAGTAAGTATATAATACCGAGCCTCCACCATTGGTGGGCTATCATAAATAAATATATAATACCGTGCCTCCACCTTTGGTGTGCTATAATAAATAAATATATAGTATCGGGCCTCCACCTTTGGTGGGCTATAATATATATATCTATAATACCGGACCTCCAACTTTGGTGGGCTATAATATATATATCTATAATACCGTACCTCCACCTTTGGCTGGCTATAATACATATATGTATAATACCGGACCTCCACCTTTGGTGGGCTATAGTCGTATATATAATAATAATAATAGCATAGCATAATATTGGGATTGTTCCATCTGAACTTATACCCTTTAGAATGTGATCCATACTCAATGAAACATAAAGTAACCATGTGTGCATTACTTCTTTACAATCTTATTTCCTTTACATAGCTATGAGAGTGATACATTAGTGATCATGACATTAATTGAATCACACACTTATATATATATATATATATATATATATATTACTTCACTCCTTTACTTCATGAGATTGACAACTTCACTTGTGAGGAAAAGATATATTAACTCCCACATCACCTCCTTTATTACTCTTATGAGATTGGTACTTTTACTTGTGAGAGATTGGTTTAAAGATAATAATAATATTCTTGGACTATTCCATAACTGGAAAATGCTATTCAAGACTAAATAGATTCTCTTTACAACTTACTCTCTTTGAGATAGTTCTTTTTGGAATTACAATGTTACGGTAGCTTTGGAACTTCAGTCAATGAATAAGAGATAATTGAATCATAATTCATCTAAGAATAGGACACATGTGAATAACAATATATGTCAACCTGAATGAGATACCTTAGCATATTTCGGAATAGAACAAGTGTAATGTCAATATGAATACTATGGGCTGCAGAAGGATACGTACAGAGTAACCTTACATACCTTATCTTCCCAATATAAATACACAATCCAATATGTGAGCACAACAATTCCTCTACTTCCTTACGATTCACTCTACATCACAAGTACATAACGAAACCAACATTAACCACCAACTACCTTACAAATGCATATGACAACAATGAGTTACATGTTTAACTTTAAAATGTCATTTCCTTCTCTACAATACTGTCACGCCCCGAATCCCATCGAGACATGATTGTCACCCATAGCCGATAAGGCCCGAGAGAACCAACCTTTGCCTATGTTCATTCGTATGCATATCTTCGTATGCACCTTATTAAACCTTATGCAACTATGCAGAAAACTTGAACATGGAAACATATGCTATACATAGATATATATTTAGGAAACTTGGCCGTTAAGGCCATTAAGTCAGAATAGACATTCGTTTCTACATACTCGTCTCTTACATCCATATACCCACGTATGTCTACAAAAGCCTCTAACAGATGCATCAATAAGACCAACTTACAATCGGGACAAGTCCTCGCTTTATACAATTTATATAACATCACAACAAATATACACCTATGACTCAGGGGGCTACGAACCAACTGGAGCTCACCAAATAGCTGCAAATGATCCCCAGTCTATAGAGGAAGTCTACTAATGCCTGCACCTACAACATGTAAGGTAATTCCCCCGAGGGGGTCAGTACGAAGAATGTACTGAATATGTAAGGCTCATAATAAATTCATCATACATAATAGCAACAATAATGGAATCAATATAAGGAAACAGAAATGTGCATAAACTCTCTTTCCATATGTGGGAAACCATGTATATTACGTTCTTTACTCCTCTTGTCTTCATCTTTTATTCATCTTTATTGTTCTACCCATGCTAGGCTATTCTGTCGCCCCTAGGATGAGATTAACCCATGCTAGGTGCTTTGACCCCTGGGATGTTATGTGAACCCATGCTAGGCTTTCGTGTCGCCCCTGGGATATCATTAACCCATGCTAGGCTTATCGCCCCTAGGATTTTATATTAACCCATGCTAGGCTTTCGTGTCGCCCCTGGGATGTACCATCATAACCCATGCTAGGCTTTTATATCGCCCCTGGGATGTATCGGGATCGACCCGTGCTAGGCTTTTCTGTCGCCCCTAGGATTCCACCCGTGTTATTGGGATCGACCCATGCTAGGTATTTTAACCCCTGGGATACCACCCATGATTACTTCTTAATTATACACCTCTTACTTCTCTTGTTATTCTTACTTCCATTCTTAAGAGTGATTGAGATATTGAAGATCATGACATAATAGGAATCACACATATATATATTACTTCTTCAATCTTGCTTCATGAGATTGACATCTTCACTTATGAGGAATAGATATATTAGCTTGCACATCACCTCTCTTATTACTCTTATGAAATCTTATGAGATTGGTACTTCTACTTGTGAAAGATTGATACAAAGATAATCATCATAA
Source organism: Capsicum rhomboideum (assembly GCA_031232105.1). NCBI lineage: Eukaryota > Viridiplantae > Streptophyta > Magnoliopsida > Solanales > Solanaceae > Capsicum > Capsicum rhomboideum. The sequence continues at coordinate 72,371,358 of CP124714.1, forward strand.
TTGAGGACTTGAAACATGACATGATTGGAAAATGCTTCTCAGGGATAAATAGATTCTTTTATGTTATTACTCGCTTAAGATCGTTCATTTAGGAATGATAACGTTATGACATTTTTGGAACTTCACTCAATGAACAAGAGGCAAACGAATCATCATGCATTTAGGAATAGTACACATATGAATAACAATATACGTCAACCTGAATTTGAGATACTTCAAACCCCTCGGAATTGAAACAAGTCCAATGTCAATGTGAATAACATGTTGCAGAAGGATATGGAAAAAGGAACCTTACATACCTTGTATTCTTAATACGAATACACAATCTTAGATGTGCATACAATATTCCTGCTCCTTCCTTATGTTTCGCTCTACAACACAAGTTTATAACGAAACCAACATTAACCACCAATTACCTTATAATGGCATACAACAACAATAAGTCACATGTTTAGCTTTAACATGTCATTTCCCCCTTAACAAAACCATTGATAAAATCATTATTCCAAAAATCCTCCAATATTCCCAACATTGACCAATACATGATAATCCATACATTCCACCACAACTCTTCCCCTTTACACTTTCTTATCCACGCCACATCACAAACAATCCATCAATTCACCTTAATACACTTCATAGCACAAATCGGCCAACATCCCACAATTTGCACTTATAAAAAAATAACAAATTAAATAACAAAATAACACCATACATGTTCATATTTTATCCACATCATGATCTTTCATCAAAGGCACAAGTCCAAATTCAAGCTCAAATCCCATGGATCACAAATCTTATACAAAAGCACAAAGTGCCATGTCCAACATTTCCAACCATAACCAACATGATATACATATTCTCTCATGCTTATAATATGTTAAAGTACAATAATATTCACTTACCCAAGCTTGGAAGATGATGATCTTGCTCCAAGAAGTGCCTTAGGGTTTTGAAAGCCAAAGAGATGTTCCTGGGAAATTTCTAGAAAAAGATAGAAAAAGCATGTGTGTTTCTCTTCAATAAAAATCAGCATTTTGCCCCTTTATATAGGCCTTGAGTCCATACTTAAGTCATTAATGTGGCATTCTAGAAGGTCTTGGCAAGAATGGGTCATTTGACCCATTTTGGGCCATGCTTTCATTTCATTTTTAGGCCCTTTTTGGGCCCAATTCACTTGACCCGATAAAATCAATAATTTCTCGTGTTTAAGTCGTCTCATAGCTATGACAATAATATTTCCACTCATTCTATTCATATCCGTAGCCTCAATCCAAAAACCAAGTGATTCTAGCCACGTTTGGCTTATTTTCACTATAGGGGTAAAATCGTCATTTTGGCCCCAAATTCGTTCTCGACTAATTTTATCATACCAATGTAATATGTCATTCATTTCATGTATATACTCTTGGTCGTAGAAGAAACGTAGCAAAAATCGGCTCGGTACGACCCCGGATACCCTTGGGACTTAGAAATTTCCAACTTTCGAAAAAGTGGCAAACCCAAGGTGGCACGCTCCTGGGCGCGCCAACCTACTGACTCTGGGCTAAAAATTTTAGCCCAGAGCATCATGGCACGGTCCCAAATGCACCCCTCCTTAAAATTTTCGAAAATTCCATTTTTTGACTTCTCTTCGCGGGTTTGGTTAGATACTTCAAGTCCTATTCTTTAACTCACTTCTTACCCTTATTATAATTTGTTTAGAGGTCTTCTTAGACTTATTTTGAACCCCACAAATGCGCAATGGAAATTTCAAAACACCTTCTATGCAAGTTTAACCACATAACAAGAGCAAAATTCACTTAGCTCACCAATAGCATTACCAAATGCATACTTATAGCTCTCGATACCTAAGTACATATCATTTAATGTCGTCAAGTAGGGTTGGGAATGTACGGGGTGTTACAAATACCATTTACGGCATTGTCATACCAACAATACCCAAATCATGCCATACATTGACCACAACATTATATACCAATAGTATTTCGCAACAAGTTTCTCCTTTACACTTTCTCATTAACACTATATCACAATTAATCCACCAAGTCACCTTAATACACCTCATAAACACATATCGGCCAAAATATAATAATTTATACTCATAGAAAAATAACAAGTTAAGGATTGTAATCACACCATACATGTTGATATTTCATCCATACCATGCACTTTTATCAAAACCACAAGTCACCTTTCAAGTTTAATTCATAAAGATGACACATCTTTTAACAATAACCAAAAGTGTCATGTCCAACACTTCCAAGAATAACCAACATGATCTACGTAATATCTCATGCTTATAATATGTTAAAGTACAATAATAATCACTTACCCAAGCTTGGAAGATGATGATCTTGTCCAAAGAGTTGATTGTCTTAGGGTTTGGAAATAGAGAGAAAAATCTAGAAATGTCATGAGAGGTTTCGTGAATAAAAATCTGATTTTGGTCTTATATAGCCTCCATTCAATGGTTATATTTATCCACTTGGGTCAATAATTGAGTTATTAAAGGAAGAATGGGTCATTTGACCCAATGGGCCAAGTCTTAAATTTTAATTTCCACTTTGGGCTTTAAATTGAGCCCAATAACACATGTCATCTTAACCCCCAAATTTAATGTGTAATCCATCATATATCTCATGTTCAAATGATTCTATAATTATCTCGATAATATTCACTTACGAGATTCCCATTCGTAGCCTCAATCGCAAAAATAGAAATTCTAGTTGCTCATAGCTTATGTGAACAAAATTTGTTAAAATACTTGTGACGACGAATTAACCCCAACTCGGATGCTAAATGCGCTTAAGAATAGTCCTACTATGATGGATTAATGATACCATGACTCAAGGGTCTTATATACATCATAATAGTCGAAGAAAAATTTTGGCGAAAACCACCCCGGCACGCCTCTTGGCGGGCCCCAATGCTGCCTCTGGGCTGAAAACTTCAGCCCAGAGCGGCCTGGCATGCCCCTGGGCGCGCCCCACTGTTATTTTTTTAAAATTTTTTGTTTCTTCGACTTTTCTTTGCGGATTCGGTTAGATACTTCAAGTTCTAATCTTTAGCTTGCCTCTTGTCTTTAAGAACCTTTATTTAGAAGTCATTCAAGCGTCATTTATCGCTCCTAAAATGTTTCAAAGAGTTTCAACTTCTCCTACAAGAGTCTAGTCATATCGACTAGTATGATATCAATTGTTTCATCCCAAACCCAATGCAACACACGTACTTAGTGCTTGCGAAGCTAAGGTTTATAACTACACCTTAGGTCACCAATCAATCAAGTTAGGGTTGGGAATGTACGGGGTGTTACAACTAAAGCTCCACTTGGGCATTACAATAAAGATAAGCAATCCAAAAGAACGTAAACATAGAGAACTTACCCAAAACCTAGCTTGTTTTATACAATAAGTTCCATCATTCTGAATCATAACACTATTAGATTTAATTAACAAAAGGACAACTATACAAGTTCACAACATGCCCTAAGGTTCACCTTCATTCACTTACCTAATAACTAAGCCAAAATTATTTTCTTAACTACTTAACTATTCTACAATCGGTTATATCCTAAGAGATTACTACACCGCAATAATTACATCCAGTACTATAAATTTATTTATACTCTAAGTTATTACAAAGTCCCAATCTTCCCATAAATATCTACTAAACATGATTCAAGCTCTTAAATAGTACTCACTATCAACATACTCAAGATCAATAAGTCCCCTATCTAAAATTTACCCTAACCATGTTCACAAGTAAAGAGAACAATCAAGATATCCATTTTATCAATTCAACCCATCAATAGACTTTGGTACCCAAGGAGATGTTCTCCATCTCATTTAAGCGGGACACCAAAACCCTTAATAATACACAAAAAATAAGAAAATAAGTGCATAACACATAAACACCTCACAAAAGAGTCAAGATACATCTCAACTTGCCTTAAAAAAGATACATGAAGCCAAAACACAGTACAAAGTAACAATTAGAAACTATACTCTCTATAATCATCACTATACACATCTAATCTAGTCAAATATGAGATCTACACATAAATACAGGTCTAACAGTACCCATAAAATGTACTTTGGTTCTAGGTACAAAATCACTTTAAAAATTGACTTCAAAAATAAAAGGGTAAAACCAGAAATTTAATGAAGAATTATGTTTCACATACGCTAAGGGTTCTAAACATGAAAACTCATCAAAAAAGAAGTTGAAATCAGGCATGAATTGGAAGAAAAACACATTTTTCTCTTATCAAATAAAACCCAAAATTTCACGTTTAAAATCAATGTTTTGAAGGTGATTTAGTGAAATAATCAATTAATGAAGATGGAAATCATGTTTAGAAGCTCACCCAAGTCCAATTTGATTAAAACCCCTCAAAAATTGCCCAAAGTCGAGACCTCAAAGCTTAAAATGGAAGAAGAAAGAGGAAATTTATACCAGCAACGTCGCATCGACGGTCAATTGATCGCTGAAGCAACATTTCCTAAGTGGCCAAACTACCGCTAAGGTGGTAGTCACTAGCCGCATAGGATTGTCGCCTATGTGGACCTTTAGCTGCTAAGGTAGAAGCACCCATCGCTTAGGCGATGGTTCTTTGACCGGTCAATCCATCCCTGAGGTGATCTCTGGTCTACCTAGGCGGTTCCTCTAAGGCAATCAGAGTACTACTTTGGCGGCTGCACCAGAAAACCAAAATTTAGCTTAAAACATCAACTAAAAATGACTCTGAATGGACCCTTAGGATTCATTTAGGACACCATAGAAACAAAAAAATAATGCTACTTAGCTAATTTAGATGTTCCAGACTTAAAGGAACCATAAAATTTACCAAACGAGGTCGTTGACAACAAGTTATATATAAAACCAACTTTAGGCTAATAAAACTAGTACTTCAACCAAACACTAAAAATTCACAAAAGGGCCTCAGGACCAAAATCAAATATATTACTAACCCAAAATGGATGTTTCGAATCTAATAAAACTGACAGAATCACCATTCGATGCTCAGATCATAGAATGTTGACTAAAATCAACTATATCACTTTAAATGCTACTTAAAACCACAAACTCATATAAATAACTCCTGAACAGTTTGAGAACCATGCAAACTATTCCCACAACTCATAAATTATGTAAAGCAGCAGCAGGGAAGGGAAAAATGGTCAAAACACAAAAACTCTTAAAATCACAACAAGGGTTGGTCATGCCTTGAGCCTACAACCTAGGCATAGCCAGCACCTGATGCCATTTTTTACCGAGGGAAACCCATAACATGGCATGATGCTAGAGCATACTAATAACATAAAAACAAAACATAAAGAATATTTAAAAGAGTGAATATTTATTCATAAAACATACATTTTTAAAAAATAACATATGAGTTCATACATTAACTGAAAACAAGCCTTGACTTAATTGATTGTTATCTATATATGAAGCCTCTAACTAAATTTGAATACTATCTACTAGCAATAGGCCTTCGATCTAACCTTATGTAAACAACATACACTACTGAACTACTCTGGAAATTGAGTTCTCTAGAAATAAAGAGGGTTTACCTATTGTTGAAACGATGGAACTTACTGAAGTGTCTCAACACATGCTTGAGTGAATGTGTTTGTATTATAAAATAATGCTGCACCAAATGGTGTAAGTACATGGAACGTTATGCATGTAAAATAGCTTAAACAAAATTATAACTATTATTTAACATGGCTGAACTACTGAGACATAAATAAGATACATGATAAGATCATGAGATAACAAAATAATAAGATATAAAACATACTGATTATCTGAATCATAATATAACTAAATACTAAATCATGGGTTAACTAAGTATCTAAACAAAAGATTGTTGAATGTCTAAATCATAAAGAAATTGTATAGCTATATGACTAAGTGATCTAAATCATGAGAGGGTTTGAATAATTAAAACATAAAATAGACTGACTATATGTATTTGTAAGTTTTTTTATATAAAGGTTGACCTTGTTCAAAAATTATATTTCATAAGGCATAATTCATAATAGCTATTTCATTTCATAAAATATCATGCTTTTTAGGTTAACCCGACATAACCATTATGGGAGCATACTGAGTTTGATCTTGGTCCAATCAGCTAAATGACCCCATATCTTATCGGGTAAAAGACATACATGACATGAATTTTCAATCAAAGTATCCATAGTAAGCCTTTGCTATCGGCACATTCTAACAACCTTCTTTGTAAATTTTGACTTTGAAATGTCATTTATAGGTTAGAAGGACCTTTGGTTTAGGTCTAGAGGTATTTAGATAAATTTCAAATGGTTGGTTGGAATTCAGATGTTTATGGCATATAATTGCCTTCAGTCAACATCCATGATAACAACCTCAGTTTAATGTTTTGATGATTTCATTAAGTTTGAAAAAATAATTTTAGTCTAGTGTCATAGTTGATTTGTATTTGTTGGGTCCCGAGTGAGTTTTGATGGTCGATTTAGAGTTGGGATGTTTCTTATTGCAGTTGTTAAATATTGTCAGTTAGTAATGCCGTACCCATAATGCTTCATGGTACATACAAACGGTGAGGGACTAGGGGCCTTTGCTTCTGCAGGACTTCTCTATGGCCGCGAGGTCACACCTATTGGATCTGACCTTGCATATGACACCACTGCTACAAGAGTCATCTACAAAGGTAAGGGTCTCCTACTTAATTACAGTTTGCAATTTTGGATTTATTGATCTCACCTTTGAGTCACACCTGTAGCCAGATCTACACAGGCGCACGAGCACTATTACTTAAGTAGTAGGCATTCCCTTTTTTATACTATTCTCTATATCTCGATTTCTAGAGCTAGGGGACTCAATTTTGGGAGATTTCAAAGGTGTTTTCAATGATACGTCCTTGGGTATTATTCATTTACTATTTTTACACTTTCCCCAGTAATTTAATTGTGATGTCATCTTAAATCTTTTTTAAAAAAAAATGGATATTTGGGAATATTGGAGTAATTTAAGATATGATAAATTGATAATATCAAGGTCGATTCTAACTCCATTTTCGATAAAATTTTAGATTTTGAACTCTTTAAGCTATGGGTAATGTTATTTCTAAATAAAATTCTAAATTTCTCTTGTGGGCTTGGGGTTGACTTCTGGGTTAACTTTTTAGACTTAAAAATTAAGTATAGAAATATGGGTGTCTTTTGTTTCATTTCCTATGTAAAATTTGTATTGATCAGATTGGGCTTATTTGGAGGCTATTCGGTAGTGGAAATCTTTATTTTGACTAGTTGAGCAACTTTTGAGGTAAGTTGTGACTTACTTAGATTCTTTTTAAAGGTGTTTATATGGTAACTCTGTGGAAGGGGGTAATGGGGATATATGGGTCCTATATAGGTGAGATGAAAAACATTTGTATCAGTACTAGTATATTATGAAGGAGATAAAAGCAAATAATTAATTATTTAGATTTATTTTCTAATATTATAGACTGATGTACTGTTATGTGTCAATATTTAATTTCATGGTACCTTGATTTACTTATTAGCATGCTGGGAGCATGGGATTTTTATTAAATATTGTTGTGGTCAAATTTTGAGCTGAAAGGCTCTTTCTATTAATTATGGGGTTAGATATATATTGTTATTCTATTGTGTCCCATCTACCCCTACACATGCATATTATCATGGTATGATTAGTTATACTCTATGGTCATTGGGTTGATCCAGAGGTTGTGATTTATTTGAGGCACCAAGACTATTGGAATTCTCTCTCTAGCCCTATGGGCACACCAAAATTGAGCTTTTATATGATTATTTACTCTATGGCCTTAAAGGCATATCCAGAAGGTGTATATAGACCTCACGAGTCTCCATGAATCCCAACTAGCTATACAGAGTAGTGAGTGTATATAGGTAGGACATACATGCATCATACTCATCATCATCAATTCTCCATTTGATTTGATGGCATACATCATACTCATAGTATCTATTTGGTTGATTTTCATTGGTTTGGTGACTGATTGATTGACTGTAAAGGTGATATTTCTCTATTTTATTAATTTATTTGAGATCGACTAATGTGCATGTAGTTATTATTGACTATTAGACTAGGTGAGGCATTTTTGAGTGTAGCTTATTTTGTTTGTGTTAGATAGTGACGGTTTAGGTGTTTCTCGCCATCTCTTTGAATTAAAGTCTATCGATGATACTTTTTAGTACACATGATTTCATGCACATTGTTGTTTATTTCTAAATGTTATATGTAGGTACCAAGCTAGTTCCCCTGATTGTTGACTTTTGAATCTTGATTAGGGTTCTATCATCTAGATTTATAGGTTGAGGTTGCATGCTCCCAGAGACTACTGAATATATCATATATCCTTCATTTCTATTGTTTTTCCTTGTATTTGAGGAGTTTCACACATTTTGGTTTTATTGATATTACTCTTAGAGGCTAGTACTTAGTGAAATCTAGATTTTGAGATGGTTTTGATTCAGTTGATGCTTGTTGTTGTTATTATTATTATTATTATTATTATTATTATTATTATTATTATTATTATTATTATTATCATTATTATTATTATTATTATTATTATCATTATTATTATTATTATTATTATTATTATTATTATTATTATCTCTCACGTTTTTACTTTATTTATTAATTGTTGATTTGGTGGGCTTACCTATAATAGGGTTATGATAGGTTTCATCCTGACTTGAGTTATAGGTCACGCCAAGTTAGTATCAGAGCGTTGTATTCATTGATTTCACAAGTACATGCCAAATCTAGTAGAATCTTGCAAATTGAAGCGGAGATGTATGTTATCTATCTTCGAGGGCTACGAGACTTTAGGAAAATGCCATTATACTTTTTTATCATGCGAAGATTAGATTTACTCTGTACTAATTTTCTTGTTTAATTTTTCAAAAATAGTGAGGAATCGTACTACTATAGGTAGAATCAGGTGGCCATTCCAGCACCCATGCCTACTACTCATGTCAGGACTCACGGATATAGAATGGAGTGTGGAATAGGTCGTTCTAGAGGTAGAGCTCAACTAGCTTCTCAGGTCCCAGCTAGAGCAGAGTCTCCTAAGGGTGAGTATGAGGTTGAGGATGACCAGATTTTGGTTAACGGGGTTGACCCAGATTATGCTTGATGCGCCATGGTTACATGGCACTTTCGATGCTTAAAACAAGGAAAAATGCAATAAATTGGGTGTGTTTGGTTGGTATGACGTGTTTTCTGTTCTATATTGTAGGAGAATAGGTCTTGGAGGCAAAACGGACAAAAAGGAAGAATCATGCTCGAGAATGAAGTATCTAAAGACGAAAGAGTCAAGTTCTGCACCAGAGAGGTGACTCACGACAGGACTCACGTGATGTGAGTGGCTACCGTGAGTCAACTTCTGAGGATGTCCCATGTGCCTAATTTCCACAACAGGATCTACGAGGCATGACTTGGCTCCACGACACCAAGTCACGGTACCGTGGATAGTTGTTGACTCTGTTTTTCTGTTTTGATTAGGATAGGATTTGTTTTTTATCTATAAATACCCTTTTATTGTCCTATGTTTGAGAGTTATCCATTACGTTGTTTTGAGTTATATTTCCATTATTTCTGAGTTCATAAAGATATTATTGATTTTGTAATCTTGGAACATCGATTTTAGGGTTTTATTCATAATTGAGATTTCAGAGTTTCTTCTTTATTGTGAGTTTTCAATTATGTTTTCATCCTCGAATTCTTATTATTCTCTTGCAAACATGAGTAGCTAAACTCATCAACTAGGGTTGTGTGAACCATGAGGAATTAACAAAATGGGTTAAGTGCGAAGCAAATCCTGAATCGATGTGAATGCATGTATTGTTATTTCCTTCGTTGTGATTGAATTTCTAATGATTACAAATGTTAGAAACCTGCTTGTATTCTAGACATGCTCGAGAGAGAGGTAGAGATTGGGAAAAGTAAATAACAACAGAGATTTGAAGCTATCAACCTTCATCTAATAACTTGAGCAGTAGCATGAATAGATATTTGAGATCCAGGACAAGGGTTAGCAGTACGACACTCGGAGACCGAGAGGAGTAGAGTGAAATTTGTCTAACCAAGGTCGAGAGACATTTAGATGAACCTATCTTGTTAGATTTTGCATGCAATGCAGCGGGACTGTTTTGCCAGCACAAGTAACCGGTGGAGTTAAGAAATCATTGGGGATCACAGTCCTAGTGTATTTCTCATATTGTTAACAACTCCTATAATCAACAATCGTTACTGTTACCATTTATTCATAAAGAAAACCCCCCAGTTTTACTTACTTGCCAATTACTCAGACTAGCATTCTACATAATTTTGTCCTGTTCCCTGTGGGATCGACCCCAACCTAGTTGGGTTCTACATTTGATACAGCGACTGCATTATACTTTTTTGAAGGTATATTTTGGGCGACATCAAATTTTGGCGCTGTTTTTGGGGAACTACGGTTACGGAGTTGAGTATTTTGCTTCTTGGAATTGATTGGTTTTATTTCCTTATATTTTTAAGGGCACACGCCGGTGTATACCCACTACTAGGAGTCAAGGAAATCCCCTGATTCCACTTGATCTTGAAATAGAAAGGACTCTTAGAGCAAATAGAAGAATTGTGAATACAGATAGAGTTCAGGATCCCACAGTCGCGAGAGATATTCATAACCAGCCAATTCATCCAATTGGTCATAAAATAGCGGAACAAACTACCGCTCGATTGACACGAGAAGAGAAATCTAGGTAAGCTGCTTTTAGGCAAGCAGATAGAGATAATCGAGCAATGCAAGAGGCAGCATAATGTCTAGCTAATGCTGAAGAAAGGCAAAGAAGACTGAGGGTACAACAACCACCCCAAAGACCACATTTCCTGATTTATGATGATCCCGAAGAAGAGGATATGGCTTATTTTGAGCCAGTTGAGATGGGCGGCCTTATTCCACCAGAGTTACCTCAGGAAACTAAGTTTGACATTACAAGTGCCATTATTCACCTACTAAACTTGAAGGTTGTGTTCGCCGATCTTCCTACTGATGATCCAAACATGCACGCGATGAATTTTGTGGGGCTCTGCACTTCATATAATTTGCCTGGAGTTAACCAAGAGGCTATTCAATTGAGATTGTTTCCATTCTTTCTAACAGGAGAAACGACTTTGTGGTTGGCAGAGTTACCATGAGGTTCCATCACTACTTGGTAAGAGTTAAGAAATCAATTTCTAGGAAGATTTTTTCCATCCTCCAAGATGCTACAGTTGAAGGATGAGATTTACAAATTTAGACAACTACATTCTGAAGCACTTTAGGACACATGGTTAAGGTTCAAGAAAAAGCTGCAGAATGTGCCAAATCATAGGATGAGTGGTAGAAACTTACTTGAAATATTCTACAGGGATTTAAACATCAATACTAAAGTTGTAGCAGATACTATCACTGGCGGAGAATTTATGAGTCTGAGGTGGGAACAAGCTTCAGAGATATTAGATCGTATCACTAAGACCAACCGAGGATGGCATACTCAGGAGGCAGATATGTCTTCTGGCACGTTAGCAACATAATGGGCTTTGGACGAATCTGTAGCAAAAGAGGTCGCATAGCTGAGGATAGAAATTGTTTTATTAGTTAAACAGATTGCGGCCAGAGATGCTGCAAAGGTGCATGCCGTAGGTGCACAAGGCAAAACACCTAGGCATAATGATAGTGATTTTGATGAGGAGGCTAAGTACCTAGATCGAGGGGTGGTGGGTTTTCGAGCAAGGTACAAGGGTCTAATCAAGACTCTTGGAACTCAAGGTAAGGGAATCAAGGTCGAAACTATTATGGAGACAATTACAACAAGTCGAGATATAGAGATAGAGAATGAGATCGTGATAGTGATTGGAGGTGGAAGGATGATTATAAAGAGAAGAGTGGCATACATGTACCACCAGGGAACCGTAATGATGAGTCTGGAAATTCAAGAATGGTAGCCCTTCTCAATAAACTGGTTAAAAGGTTAGAGAGTCAAGAAGATTGCTTAAAGGAGATTAGGTCAGACATTTTGGGAATAAGTCAAAAAGTAGATTCCTATTAGACTTCCATTATCTAGTTAGAGCAACAGTTTGGGCAGATATCGGTGGTATTGAACCAACGACAGCCAGGTACCCTTCCAAGCAACACCGTCCAAAATCCAAAAAATGATAGTCATTGTCTAGCCATTACTACTATAAGCGGAAAATGCACGACTGATCCATCTATACCTATGGATAGTGGTAATACCAATGAGCCAATGATAGTTGATGTAGAAACTGAGATAGAGCTGGATAATTCAAAGGTCGAAACAGTTCCAAATCCTCATGATACTTGCAAAAAGGCAAAATCTAAAAAGAGTCAGGAAAATGAGGTCCCACAAATATTTAAAACTATTCCACGACCTCCTCTTCCCTTTCCTCAAAGGTTGAAAAAGAAGGCTGAGGAAGGCAAATATCAGAAGTTTATTACAATATTGAAAGAGCTATCGGTAAAAATCCCACTTGTTGAAGCATTTGAGCAGATGCCAGGTTATGTAAAGTTCATGAAAGAATTAGAGACGAAGAAGAGAACTGTCACTGTTGAGCCAGTAGATAACTTACATCATTGTAGTACAGTTGCTTCGCGTTCCTTAGTTGAAAAGAAGGAGGATCCAGGGGCTTTCATAATTCTTCGTACTATCGGGTCTTACAACTTTGCTAAAGCACTTTGTGATTTGGGTTCTAGCATTTACTTAATGCCGCTAGCCGTTTTCAAGTAGTAGGGGTAGGGGGAACCAAAACCAACCTCTATGAGACTTCTCATAGTGGATAGGACTGTGAAAAAGTTGGTGGGCATTTTGTATGATGTTTTGGTAAAAGTTGCATCTTTCATCTTTTCGACTGACTTTGTAATTCTAGATTATGAAGTTGATTTCAAGGTTACAATCATATTGGGAAGAGCGTTCCTTGCTACTGGTTGTGCATTGGTCGACATGGAAACAGGGCAGATGAAATTCAGGTTAAATGATGAACATGTCACTTTTAATGTTTGTCGTTCCATGAAGCAACTGAAAGATATGTGGTTGATTTTGGTAATAGATGCGGTTGAGGAGAGTGATGTTGTTGTGCCTCTTGAAGAAATATTAGGGGTAGAAGATCTTACGGCCATGATTATAAATTTCGATAGCGATGGTATTGAGGAATACGATAACATGGTTGGTGCACTTACTGGTAGGGGATCATACACTTATGCTCCAAAGAAACTTGATCTTGATTTGAAGTATAGGGTGACCCCACCGGCTCATCCTTCTATTGAGGAGCCTCCAATTTTTGAGCTTAAGGCTCTTCCGACTCACCTTCGCTATATATTTTTGGGAGCCCACAACACCTTGCCTGTGATTATTTCTAATAAGTTTGTGGAGTGGAAAGTAGAGGCTCTGGTTTCAGTATTGAGAATACTTAAGAGGGCCATTGGTTGGTCCATTGCTGATATTATAGGGATTCCACCCAGTATTTGCACTCACAAAATTCAACTTGATCTTGAGTACATACTGAACATTGAGCACCAACATCATCTAAACCCACCTATGCAAGAGGTTGTAAAGAAAGAGATCATCAATTGGTTAGATACAGGTGTGGTTTACCCCATTGCTGATAGCAAGTGGGTGAGCCCAGTTCAGTGTTTACCAAAGAAAGGAGGAATCACTGTGGTTCCAAACGATAAGAATGAGTTAATCCCATTGAGGCCGGTTACTGGATGGAGAGTTTACATGGATTATTGAAAGCTAAATTTTTAGACAAAAAAATATCATTTTCCTATGTCTTTCATGGATCAGTTGTTAGACCGTCTTGCTGGTAGAGGATGGTATTGTTTTCTTGATGGTTATTCGGGGTATAATCAGACTTTCATTACTCCGAAAGACCAAGAGAAGACCACTTTCACTTGTCTATATGGGGCGTTTGCGTTCAAAAAAATGCCCTTCAGTTTATGTAATGCACCAGCCACTTTCCAGCGTTGCATGATATCTATTTTCTCCGACATGGTGGATGACACTATTGACATTTTTATGGATGATTTTTCTATTGTGGGAGACTCATTTGATGATTTCTTGGCACACCTTGCTAATGTGTTGCAAAGATACGAGGAGTGCAACTTAGTGCTAAATTGGGAAAAATACCACTTTATGGTTAACGAGGTATCGTATTGGGGCATCAGATCTCGAAGAAAGGTATTGAAGTTGATAAGGCAAAGATTGAGGTGATTGAAAAGTCACCTCCACCTATCTCCTTGAAAGGAATTCAAAGTTTCTTGGGACATGTAGGATTTTATAGAAAATTCATCAAAGACTTCTCGAAAATTGCAAATCCGTTATGCAAGCTTTTAGAGAAGGAGGTAAAATTAGTGTTTGATGAGGTGTGTCTAAAATCATTTGAGTGTCTAAAAGAGAAGTTGATTTCAACCCCTATAATTGTTTCACCAGATTGGATAATGCCTTTTGAGGTTATGTGTGATGCTAGCGGAGTGGCTTTGGGTGCAGTCCTTAGCCAAAGAAGTGAGAAGATTTTACATCTGATTTACTATGCTAGCAAAGTAATTAATCCAACTCAGAAAAATTACACTATGAATGAACAGGAATTATTGGCAGTTGTCTTTGCTTTTGAGAAATTTCAGATCTTACTTGATTGGTACGAAGGTGATTGTGCATACATACCATACAGCACTTTGGTATCTTATGTCAAAGAAGGATGCTAAGCCAAAATTGATTTGGTGAGTGCTTCTACTACAAGAATTTGATTTTGAAGTCAAGGATCGAAAAGGAATCAAAAATCAGGTTATTGACCATCTATCACATCTTGAGGTTGAGCCCATGCTTAAATTAAGGGATAATCTTGATATTGATAATACTTTTCCATATGACCAAGTGCTGGCACTATCACAAGACTTAATCCCATAGTTTGCAGATTTTGCCAACTTTCTAGCAAGTGATCCAATCCCGGAAGATATATCATATCAGCAGAGAAAAAAATTCATGCATGAGCTGAGAAAATTCTTCTGGGATGAGCCATATCTGTTTAGAGTATGTGAAGATGATATGATTCAAAGGTGTATCCCAGAGGCTGAAATGATGAGTATCTTGGAAGTATGTCATTCATCTCTAGTTGGGGGTCATCATGGTGGCACGCGGACTAGGCACAAGATCTTACAATGCGGTTATTATTGGACTACCATCTATAAAGATACTCATGACTATGCTTGGGCCTGTGACCAATGCCAAAGAAAAGGGAATATCTCACACAGACATGAACTCCCTATGACAACTATCCTTGAGCTCGAATTGTTTGATGTATGGGGAATTGACTTTATAGGCCCCTTTGTGAGCTCACATGGATGAAATACATTTTGGTAGCTATTGACTATGTTTCTAAATGGGTGGAGGAAATTTTGCTTCCCAATAATGAAGGAAGAAGTTTCACAGCATTCTTGAAAAAGAACATATTTTCACGATTTGGGACACCACAAGTAATCATTAGTGATGGAGGATCCCACTTCTGTAATCGGTTGTTCAAAGCCCTACTTGAAAAATATGGTGTCAAACATAAGGTGGCAACACCTTACCATCCTCAGACAAGCGGGCAAGTTGAGGTGTCAAATCGTGAGATAAAGTCTATTTTGGGAAGACGGTGAATGCCAATAGGACTGATTGGGCTCGAAGATTGGATGATGCATTATGGGCATATAGAACTGATTTCAAAACACCAATTGGTGCATCTCTATATCATCTGGTTTTTGGTAAATCGTGCCATTTGCCTATTGAACGTGAACACAAGGCAGTATGGCAATTGAAAAGGTTGAATCTAGAAAGGAGTGAAGCGGCTAAATTAAGGCTAGACCAGATAAATGAGATGGATTAATTTCGTCTTCGGGCTTATGAAATCTCAACACTATATAAGAAAAGAAGAAACTGTATCATAATAGAAAAATCGAACGACGAGAGTTTCATTCGGGAGATGTGGTGCTACTTTATAACTCCAGGCTTCACTTTTTTCCTAGAAAACTATGATCTAAATGGTCTGGACCATTCACCGTTGTTAGGGTATTCCTGCATGGAGCAATTGAGCTCAAAGGTGAAGATAATGTCCTATTCAAGGTCAACGGGCAGCGTTTAAAACATTATGTGGGAATCACATAAGAGATAAGCACTTGTGAGGAGCTTAGTCTTGATGAAGTCTAAGTATTCAAGCTATCCATATCGTGCCGCGACGTTAAATCAGGCGCTTCATGGGAGGTAACCCATGGGCTGGTTGGTGAAGTCTTAATAGCTAACATAACTATGTCGTGCCGCGACGGTAAATCAGGTACTGTTTGGGAGGCAACCCAAGGTCTTAGTTGGTTGTGATCTGATCATTGGAGGATAAGTTAGCGGGAACTTACAATATTGAAACTGAGTATGTTAACTACAACCCACGACACTGTTTCACGCAACGTAAGTTCATCCACATAAAGTGGGTTGGTATCGTAGAAGTCAGAGGAAATCACATTCTTGCTGAACTTGACCTACGCCAGTGACCCACTTGACGTAGGTCAACCCACGTTACATGGGTAGTTCCGTGAGAATCAAGAAATATTTTCACTTTCAGAACTTGACCCATGCCAGTAACCCACGCGACATAGGCTAACCCACGTCACGTGGGTAGTGCCATGATAATCAGGAAATATTTTCACTTTCAAAACCCAATCCATGTCAGGGGACCCACGTGACGTAGGTGAACCCACGTCACGTGGGTGGTGCCGTGAAATCCAAAAACTAAAAATTACACAAGACTTGACCCAACTCGACCCTACCTATATAGATATATATCGGCATACCAAATCTGACCCAATTTCAAATCAAAACCCTTCCTTCTCCAATCTAAATCCTAACATAAACCCTCTTTTCCAATAATCACCAAATTCCCATATACCAAATCCCAAATTCTCCAATTCTCCCATACCAAAATCCAAAATTCTTAAATCCTAAACTACAAAATCCAAACCACCAACCCTAAAATCCCTAAATATCCAGCCCACCCAGTCCAAAATCTGACAAACCCGACCCAAACCCGACCTACCCGACCCAAAATTGATCCCACTCGACCCAAACCCGACCTACCCAACCCCAAACCTAACTTTATGCTAGCCAAATCAAACCCCAAACATGGAGACATGGGTTCTTCCTCTCGAATTCGTACCAAAAATCTTGAATTTACAACTAGATTACGTGATGAACCTTTGTTGTCCGATAAAAGTGGGTCTGAAGAGGCATACGAGCTTTCTACAGATGATACTGCACTGGTTCCTCATACAACGAGGCTATAAATATGGGAACAAAATGTTGCTCGGGCTACCCAACAACCTACTTCACAGCCTCCACAACCGGCTGCCCCTGCTCAGTCTTCTGATTTCGCCCCCCAGTCTGATGAGGGGACGAAAGATGCTGCAACCGGTGAAGAATGAGAGGTTGATGTATCTGGGTTTGAGGAGAATGCTGAGGATACGGATGATACTGAGATTTATGTATATGGGTCTGCAGAAAATATTGAAGGTATGGATGATTCCGCGGTTGATGCGACAATATCTATTGCTGGCACAGGTGGTCAAAACTCCATGACGTCCTCAAAGCGATAGATGGCTGCACAACAAGCTGCAATTTCAGTTCAAAGGGAAAATAAGTGGTGGTGTGTTTGAGGGATGAAGGACATTTATGACAGAAATGTAAAAGGAGTATCACTGAGGAGCCCCGGTATCGGCTAGATGAATTAAAGGCACTGCCTGAGATTAAGGTTATATTTGACCATTATGGATTTGGATGGATGACGGAGCCTCCTGGGAACTATAGCTCAGAGTTGGTCCGTGAGTTTTATGCTTCTTATGCTACTTCTGTTGAATTGATCACACCCAATGAGCAGTGGTATAGGGACCAACCACCATTGACTCACACTTTGGTTCGAAAGACCAGAGTTGACATCTCTGAGCAGACTATCCACAAGATTTTATTTGGTGTTGAGCATCCATTTCCAACTAGCAGTGCAGAATTTGATAACCATATGGAGACTGTGAGAAATAGGGCTAAAATGAGGGATATTGATTAGCGTTTAGAGTTACTGCAGTGGATTGCAGGTTATATAGCATAGGATGGTGATAATGCTTGTTGGGTTGCTGGGAAGTTTGATATTAAGAAATTCTTACTTCACTATGTTGGACGGTTTGGTGGTCGATTGTTAGGCACTGGTTGAGTTTGACTAATGCTGATAATTCACTCACAGTTGATAGGGCAGTGTTGGTAGCGAGTATTCTGGCAGGTTATGATATTAACTTGCTCTCTAAATCATTGGGGAGATGCATGAGCATGCTTTCCATGACTTCACCAGCATCCCTTTCCCCTATCTAATTCATGGCTTATGTGTTAGTATTGGTGTGTACACGACGCCTGTGGTAGACCATCAAATTGAGGTGACCCACATTGCTGATATAGGGTTGATACAGTAGCTCACCCAGTCTTTTCGAGAAGATCTCAACCTTTGGGTCATCAGGAGCAGCCTTTTTTTAAGGGCCTGGAGATAGAGAGGAGTCGATTAGTGATCCACCACCAGTGACTGTACCTGATACTGTTCGTATACCTATTGAGAGAATAGGCTCGGTGATTAATGATGAGGTAGCAAGCCCTACCGCACCGCATCCCACCTCTGGTATGGTTTCAGTTTCCAGGGACTTTTTACAGCAGTTGCTTGATAGACAAACGTAGATGTTCGAGAGGTAAGCCCACACTAAGACCTAGATGTCTAAGTTGGAGGCTACAGAGGCTAGAGTGGAGGCCCGTATGACTGCGGCTATGGATCAGTTTATGAAAGAACTGCATGGGAAGATTGCTAGCTTCGATACACGAATGGCCACCCGATTGAGTTCAGCACAGCTCCCTAATATGGCCGGCTTGACATAGGAGGTAGCTACTTTGAGAGAGGAGGTTCGAGCTTTGGTACCGAGAAACACTCTAGTCATTCCACCTATGCCCATTCCGGCCTCGATGAGGCTGACTTTTAAGGTAGATTTGTTTGCTGACGAGGAGCCTCCTATTGATAAAGGCAAGAGACCATGTAGTCTGGCAGATCAGGGTGATAGTGGTGATGAGTTCGAGAATAAATTCTAGAGAGCGGTTAAGTCCTCTAGGGTAGAGTACCAGGCCCGACAGATTGCTCAGGAGGAGAGGGCATGGGGTGCATCCTTTAGTCAGATACCTCCTCCACCGGACTCACCTAGCAGCGATCCCAGAGAGCATGCTAATGATCACACATTGGGCGGGCCCACATTCAGTGCTTAGGGCGGCTCAGGTATGTCTTCACTCCCTTCTACTTACCATATTGATAGTTGTTCCCTAAGGGCAGTGCACCATTATTTGGTTGGGGGTGGAGGTGTACCACCACTTGAGGGTTTTTGTTGCCGTGTTTCTTTTCTCCTGAGTGTGCTATCATAGTAGAACCAGCATGTTTAGGTTTTTATTGTGTTTTCATGATTTAATTAGGAGAAAAATAGAGGAAGCTTAGTGCAGTCCAATTTTTAACGTATTTTGAATGATAAGGATGCTTTTTGATTATCTAAAGGATATCCCTCTTGAAAATTTTTGTTTTCCTAAAAAATTTGTTTTTAAAGTGTATGTAAAGTATGTTAGCTTGTGGCAGTTGTTGGATCTTGTTATGGCATTAGCATTATAGCAACATAACTGTAGCTAGCATTGCATAAACTGGATAGATAGTAGTTGATAGTGTAACCCTATGCTATGTGTGTGTGAGGTCATTACATAGTTCACTTTGTGTGTGTGATTCAGATCTTGCCCCAGTTAGTCTTGCCTACGTTATAGGATAGTGATAAGGAAAGGATCATAGGCCATTTTTTAATAAGTCCACCTTTAGCCTAAATGCCTGACCAAATGAATATCCCTTGAACCTAATTTTGAGCCTTAATTTACCTATTTCTTTTAATAGACTATTCACCTTCCCATTTTGATTTATAATGAACTTGTCTTGGCTCTGGTCCCTCCTTGGACATTGTGTACCTCAACTCAGGCAAATCGTCTAAGTTGAGGGTGGCTATTTTAGGGGTGCGTAGATTGATTTGGGTTTGAAAAAAGGGTTAGTAAAAAAAGAAAAAAAAGAATAGATTTGGGTGTGAAGAAAAAAAAAGAAGAAAAGAAAGAAAAATAAATAAATATATATATATAAAGAAGTTGTGTTTTGAAAGTATGAAGGAAATCACACCTAAAATCTTAAAATAAATAAAGGAGAATAAGGGAAAGTAAAAATGAGAATGGCTGGAAAATGGAGCCAAAAATAAGTGTAGTGTCAAGGAGGGTTGAGTCCCCATATCCATAGGTTCCATACTCTTCCGAAACCTACATTACAAGCCGATGAAAGTCCTAGAGTGATCCCAGTCCAACTGTCCTAAAAACTAAGGCATAGAAAAAAAGGGCAAGCCTATGGTATTCCATGCACACTGTTTGAACTTTTTTGTGAGAGAGAGTGTTTTGACCGAGTCCCTACTTTGATATTCATTAGTATATTGTGAGTGTATGGGACTTCTTTGTTGTGAGAGTACATGGGTTGCATTGTTAGCTGCTTTTTGTTCGGATAATGTCATTTGCATATATGTTGAGTTGTTTGTTCATAATCCCATGCCATCACTTGATCCCTTCTATGTCATGATAATATGTTGCATCTATGCACACTATGGTTTTGATTTGCAAGTAGGAGGGGTCAGATAAGTTTTAAGGTTAAAAGTAATGAGTCGACTGCAGTAGGTCCCTTAGGTTTCTTTTAGTTAAGCATCAGTGTGTTTATTTTGTTTTATTAGCCTAAGGACATGCAAACGTTCTAAGTTGAGGGTGTTGATGTTCTATGGTTACATGGCACTTTTGAAACGTAAAACAAGGAAAATATGCAATAACTTGGGTGTGTTTGGTTGGTATGATGTGTTTTCTATTATATATTGCAGGAGAATAGGTTTTGGAGGCAAAATGGACAAAAATGAAGAATCATGCTCGAGAACGAAGTATCTGAAGACGAAAAAGTCAAGTTCTACACTAGAGAGGTGACTCACTACAGGAATCTCGTGACGTGAGTGGCTGTCGTGAGTCAACTTCTGAGGATGTCCCATGTGCCTGATTTCTATGACAGGATCTACGTGGTGTGACTTGGTTCCACAACACCAAGTCACGGTACTGTGGATAGTTGTTGACTCTGTTTTTCTATTTTGATTAGGATAGGGTTCGTTTTGTATATATAAATACCCCTTTGTTGTCCTATGTTCGAGAGTTATCCATTACATTGTTTTGAGTTATATTTCCATTATTTCTGAGTTCATAAAGATATTATTGGTTTTGTAATCTTGGAACATCAATTTTAGGGTTTTATTCATAATTGAGATTTCAGAGTTTCTTCTTTATTCTGATTTTACAATTATATTTTCATCCTCAAATTATTATTGTGCTCTTGCAAACATGAGTAGCTAAACTCATCAACTAGGGTTTTGTGAACTATGAGGAATTAATGAAATGGGTTAAGTGCGAAGCAAATTCTGAATCGATGTGAATGCATGTATTGTTATTTCCTTCGTTATGATTGATCTTAGATCCAAGACAAGGGTTAGTAGTGCGACACTCGGAGAACAAGAGGAGAAGAGTGAAATTCGTCTAACCATGGTTGAGAAATGTTTAGATGAACTTATCTTGTTAGATTTTTCATACAACGCAGCGGGACAGTTTTGCCAGCACAAGTAACCGATGGAGTTAAGGAATCATTGGGGATCACAGTCCTAGTGTATTTCTCATATTGTTAACAACTTCTATAATTAGCAATCATTACTGTTACCATTTATTCACAAAGAAAACCCCCCAGTTTTACTTACTTGCCAATTACTCAGACTAGCATTCTACATAATTTCGTCCTATTCCCTGTGGGATCGACCCCAACCAAGTTGGGTTCTATATTTGATACAGCGATTGCATTATACTTTCTAAAGGTATATTTTGGGAGACATCAACACTCCTTCAATGTTTGTGGCTACTCCTATACTTTAGGATACCTTGGTGTATGTACTTGGTTATTTGGAGGGTATTGCCTAGAGAGGTGGTTTATCAAATACTCCATAGGATTCATAGACTAGAGTTGGGGCCCAAACTCTAAAACAATAACCTATCCTAGTATTTTAGGTCTTAATAGGTTTGCTAGCGGTTGCAGAAGCTAGGTATGATCGTATGCCTTTAGGTGGTGCAAGATCCATAGGTGTGGCTAAGCCGGTGATGTCTAATGAAGAGCATATGAGAATTGAGAAGTTCAGGATGATAGATCTATCTTAGGTTCAGGGTGGACTGGGTAATGATGGTTATGAGATTCTAGTGAGTTGTCATGGGCAGATTCAGAGTGTGGGATTTGTAGAATCCCATAAGATTAATTACACGGATCTTTAGATTTATGACCCCACAAAGCAGTGGGGGCATTTTAATTTTGACTCAAAACCTATAGGATTTTTACCTATGACTTTGGAGTTATTTGCCAAGGGTTTACTTGATTAATTTATCCCTCGTAGTTTGAAGAAGGAACATAGGCTTCAGTTTGAGCACTTTACTTAGGATGGGATTTTGGTGACTTAGTATGAGACTCATTTCAATGCATTATCACACCATTCCATAATGATCTTACGAATGATATTGAGAGGATTCACAAGTTTGTGAGGGGTCTGACCTTCAGGATTCAAGAAGTAGTATTTACTATAGCTAAGTTTGGGGATACCTTTCACAGAGTGGTCAAGTTAGCCAAAGAATTTGAGCTCATGCATCGTGAGGAGTTTTAGGACTTGAGGGACAAGAGGTCTCGTACTTCTAGCTAGTTTAGTGCTACATTATCTAGATGTATGGGTTAACTCAAGATAGGTTTTCATCCTTAATTAGTATAGACTAATTCAAGCATTTGATGGTGGATATTTTGGGTGAGAGTCTCTCAATTAAATATAGGTTTCTTAAGGTTCTTCTTAAAGTTTTTTAGGTCGTGATGGACATTCTAGTTATGGGTATTTTGGTAATTTATGATTGCATAGGTAGGTTCCTATTTATGTTGGTAATTTTACATGTGGGGATCCTTGTCACTATAAGAAGGATTGCACATAGTTCAGATAGAGAGGTCCATAATAGGGTATTTTGGCTCTAACTAGGATTCCTATATCACTAGTTAGGAGTCATGATGGGCCTCATGCAGGTAGAGGTGGTGGTAGAGAAGCAACTCAGACATAAAGAGGTACAGATTCCAGGATTAGTGTTATATTTTTCTTTGTAGAACTGAGGCAGATCCTTCCAGTGTTGTTATCAGAGCTATCATCCTAGTATGACATCGGCGTGCTTTGTTATTATTTGATCTTGGTTATACTTTCTACTATGTATCTTCATATTTAGTATTAGGTCTTTACATGATCTTTGAGTCTCTTTTTTATCTATTTGTGTTACTACCCCAATAGGTGATTTTTTAGTGATTTATTGGGTATACCAAACTTATGTTATAACTCTTTTGGGGTATGATACAAGGGTAGATTTGATTATTATGGGTATGGTCAATTATAATATGATTTTTAGCATGGATTAGCTTTCATCGTATCATGGTATCTTGGATTATGATGCCAGGATAGTTTCTTAGGTTATGCCATGTATGCCGAGGTTAGAGTGGAAGGGTACCCATGGTTTGAATCCTAAGAAGGTGATTTTATTTCTAAGGCTCAGCAGTTAGTTAAGAAGGGGTGTCTTTCTTACTTGGCTTATGTTTGTGATACCAGCACTGACACGCCACCCTTAGAGTATGTGAGGGTAGTTAGAGAGTTTGAAGATATGTTTCTTATGGATCTTCTAGGTGTTCCAGCTGATAGGTATATTGATTTTGGCATTGATTTAGATTCGGGGACTAAGCCCATTTCCATACCTCTTTATAGGATTCATTAGACCCAGTGTTTTTTCTTGGGGTGCTCAGTGTTGATTGTAAAGAAGAAGGTGGGTCAATGCAGATGTGTATTGATTATCAAAAGTTGAACAAGGTGACCATCAAGAACAAGTATCCTTTTCTGTATATTGATGATGATTTTTTTCTCAACTCTAGCGTTATATGGTGTTTTCAAAGATTGACTTGAGATCAGGGTACTATTAGTTGGGAGTAAGGGATTTGTATAACCTAAAGATATGTTTTAAGGATTTAGTACGACCATTATGAGTTTTTTGGAAATGTAATTTCTTTTGACTAATGTTCTAGCGACATTTATGGAGTTATCTTGATTCATTTATTATATCTTGGTTTATTCCAAGAGTAAGTAGGAGTATGTTAAGTATTTGAGGATTAATGCTTCAGAAATTGATGGATGAGAAGTTGTATACTAAGTTCTCAAAGAGTGAGTTTTGTCTTAGTTCTGTGGCATTCTTGGGACATATAGTGTCAAAGGAGGGTATTATGGTCCATCCACCCAAGGTTGAGGGAGTTTAGGATTGGCCTAGGCCTACTTCACCTATTGAGATTTGGAGTTTTATTAGTTTGGTTGGCTACTACAAATGGTTTGAGCATGGGTTTTATACTAATGAAACTCTTTTGACCAGATTGACTCAGAAGAATGTTGCTTTCCAATGGTCCAATGACTATGCGATGATCTTTTAAAATCTCAAGACTATGTTGACTTCAACACCTGTATTGACCTTACTTGTGAAAAGTGAGGGATTTATCTTGTATTATGATGCTTTGAGAGTTTTTATTGGTGGTGTTTTGATGCAGAGGGGGAAATGGTAGCATATTCTTTGAGGCATTTGAAGACTCATAAGAAGAACTATCCCACTCAAGACTTGGTGCTGGCAGAGGTAGTTTTTATTTTGAAGTTGTGGCGTCATTACTTTAATAGGGTTTATTGTGAGGTGTTCACCAATCATCATAGCCAATAATATATATTCAACTAGAAGGATTCAATTTAAGATAGCATATGTGGTTGGAGTTGTCGAAGGACTATGACATGACTATTCTTTATCACCTGAACAAGGCTAATATAGTGGCAAATGATTTGAGTAAAAAAGTGGTAATGTGGGTAGTCTTGCCTTGTTAACGACGGTGAAGCAACCTTTGAGTATGGATTTTTAGAGTTTGGCCAATAGCTTTGTGAGACTTGATATTTCTTAACCTGGTAGAGTTCTAACAAATGTTGAGGCACAATCTTTATTGATGTAGCAGATTAAGGATATACAATTTGAGAATAGGAAGTTGTGCATCATTAGAGGACATGGTGTTGAAAGGTAAATTAATGGAACCGATTCTCGACTAAGAGGGTGTTTTTAGTGTAAGGTTTGGATTTATATTCCTAAAGTTGTTGATTTAACTAGATTGATCATGGAAGAGGCTTATAGTTTAAGTTATTCAATTCATTCGTCTGTTTCCAAGATGTATCATGGCTTGAAGCAATATTATTGGTGGTGTTGTATGAACAGAAAGATCATAGAGTTTGTGGCTACGTGTTTGAATTATCCGCAAGTAAAGTATGAGTACTAATGAACAGTTTGGTTTGCCTCGAACTTTAGGGAACTTTGATTCTATCTAGTTGATTGTAGATAGATTGACCAAATCATCTCATTTTGTCCGAGTGAAGCCTAACTACAATCCAAAGGCTGGCTAAGATCAATAATTCGGAGATAGTTTAGTTGCATGGTGTGCCCTTTTCTTTATTTCAGATACTAAGTTTACATCACACTTCTAGAGGTCAATACAGTGAGAGTTGTGCACTTAGTTGGAGATGAGTATCACTTTTCACCTACAAATAGATAGTAAGTCAAAGCAGACTATTCAGGTGGTAAAGAACATGCTTCAAGCCTATGTTATTGATTTTGGTTGTCATTATTCCAACATTCAGATGACACCATATGAGGCTTTATATGGGAGAAAGTGTCGATCTCAATTTGGTTGGTTTGAATCCTTTGAAGTTAAACCTCGAGGTATGAATTTGTTGAAGAATTCTATGGATAGGGTGAAGTTGATACATGATTGTCTTTTGGTAGCCCAGAGTAGGTATAAATTTTTACAGATAGGAGAGTTTGTGACCTAAATTTCATAGTTGTTGAGCATGTATATTGAAGGAGTTACCCATGAAGGGTGTGATGAGGTTTGGGAGGAAAGAAAAGCTTAGTTCGAGGTTGATTGGCCTTTTTGAGATTCTTTGGTGTTTTAGGGAAGTAGCCTATGTGTTGGCTTTAGCTTTGAGTCTTTCAGTTGTGCACCTAGTTTTCCATGTATTGATGTTAAAGAAGTAGCATTCTGATGTTTATCATATGATTTTGTGGGATTCAGTGGATTTGGATAAGATTCAGTGGATTTGGATAAGGACCTGGCATATGAGGAAGAGCCTGTGGCCATTTTGGATAGGCAACTAGAAAGTTGAGATCATACTAAATAGATTCAGTGAAAGTTTAGTAGAAACATCAACCATTTGAGGAGGCCACTTAGGAGATAGAGTTGAACATACGAAGTAGATATCCTAGCTTTTTGATAGTTCAGGTATCTTTCTTATCCCTACGTTCAAAAGTGAATGTGTGTTTTAGTGGTGGGTGATGTAACAAACCTTTGTGTGATTTTTAACTTTTGGTAGACTATTTTACCCCTCCTCATAGTTACATTATGGTATTTTGTTGTCTGCTTGTGTGGGTGGCATGGCTCCTAAGGTTGTTCATGAATATTATGTGAGTTTTTTTTTTGAAGGTTTTGAAGTTGGTATGGTTGACTGTGGTCAATATTTAAATATTTTAAGGTTGTATGAGAATTCATTAGTTCCGTTAGCTACTAAATGTCATTTTTGGGTTAGTGCAACCTTTGGTTTGGGTCCTGAGACATTCAGATGGATTTCAAGTAGTTAGTTCAATAGTTGGAGGTATATAACATAGTGTTTTCTTTGGTCAACATCTGTTATAATGACCTTGGTTAGGTGTTTGATGATTCTATTAAGTCTAAAATATTGATTTTAGTCTAGTAGCGTACTTGGTTTATATTTGCGTGGTTCCGAGTGAGCTTTGGTGGTCCATTTTGAGTTCAAATATTTCGTTTTGCAGCTATTATTTGTTGTCATTTGGTGCAACTGCAGCTGCAGTTGCACACTTGCAGGAGTGAGTAGAACCTACTGAGGGTGATTGGTTGGACCCCTTCGCTTATGTAGGACTTCTCCATATACAGGAGGTAGCACCTGGGAGATCTAACTGCACCTGCAACACCGCTAGTGCTTGAGCCATCCACATTGGCGAGGGTTTACCACTTGAGTGGAGTCCGCAGTGGATGACTTGTTGATTACACCATCGAGCTACACTTACAACCAGATCTATGCAGGTGTCGGACCACAGTTACTTAAATAGTGGGATTTCCCTTTTTCATTTTATTCTCTATATCTCAGGTTTTGGGGCTTAGGACTCAATTTTGGGAGATTCAAAAGGTGTTTTAAAACTATTCTTATACAATTTAAAAGTTTGCCAAATAATTTAATTATGATTTCATCTTCAAATCTAGGTTTTCCAAATTAGAAATTTGTAGATTTTTGGGTAGATTTAAGAAATGATAAATTGATAATTTCAAGGTCTATATTAACTCCATTTTTATGAAATTTCAGAGTTGTACTCCTTTAGTTATGAGTAACATTATTTTCAAATAATTCTAGTTTCAACCTTTTGGGCTCAAGTTGACTTTTGGGTTGACTCTTTAGACCCAAAAATTAAGTATAGAAATATGGGTGTCATTGTTTTTGTTTCCTTATGTAGAATCTGTATTTGATCAGATTGGGCTCTTTTGGAGGCTATCCAAAAGGGGAAAGCTTTCGTTTGACTTGTTGATATTTTTTGAGGAAAGTTGAAACATACTTAGACTCTTTTTTTGATGTGTTTATGTGCTAGTTGTGTATAAATGGAGTAATGGGGATATGATCTCCCATATAGGTGAGATGATGAACATCTATGTAGGTATCGATATATTGTGAAAGGATAAAAGCAACTAATTGATTGTTTGGATTGAGTTTCTAAGATTCTTCATTGATGTGTTGCTATTGGTTGATAGTTGAGTTCATGGTTCCCTGATTTATTTATTAGCATGATGGGAGCATGGGATTTTGATCAGATATTGTTATGGATAAATTATGAGGTGAAAACCTCTTTCTAATATTTATAGGGTTGGACTGATATTTTTTTTCCTAGTGTGTCCCCCCCCCCTCATATTCATACTATCATGGTACTATTGGTTCTTCTCCTTGGCCATCGGGCAGATCAAGAGGTTGTAATTTATTTGAGGCACCGAGACTATTGGAATTCTCTCTATGGCCATATAGGCAGATCCAAATTGAACTGATATATGATTATTTACTCTGTGGCCTTATAGGTAGATCTAGAGGGTGTATATGGACCTCGCGAGTTCCCAATGGGTCCAAGTTTGATATACAAAGCAACGAGGGTATAAAAGTAAGATATACATGTATCGTACTCATTATCATCATTTCCCCCATTTGATTTCATGGTATGCATCATGCACATCATATCCATTTGGTTGATTTTCCTTGGTGTGGTGAGTGAGTGATTGACTATAAAGGCGATATTTTCTCTCCTGGATTGAATTATTGTGCTTTGTTGATTTATTTGAGATGGACTGATGTACCTACGGTTATTATTGGATATTATACTAGGTGTGGCCTTTTCGAGTGTAGGTTATTTGGTTTGTGTTAGATATTGATGGTTTAGGTGGTTCTCTCATTTGCTTTGAATTCGAGTCAATAATTGATTTTGAAAACTTGATCGGGGTTTTATCATTGAGATTCAAAGGCTGAGGTTGCTTGCTCCCAAAGCCTACTAAATCTCTTCTATCTTTCATTCTTGTTGTTTTTCCTATACTTGAGGAGTTTTAGAAATTTTGGTTGTATCGATATTACTCATAGAGGCTTGTACTTGGTGACTTCCAGTTCTTGGGATGGGTTTGATTCAGTTGAGACGTTATTATTGTTATTATCACCTTCGTATTTTTAGTTTATTTATTCATTGTTGAGTTTTTGGTGGGATTACATATCACGAGGGTATGATAGGTGCTATAACAACTCAACTTATGGGTTGTGACATACATGAAGGAGTTTCCCAAATGAACGACACGATCCATAACCTATGTTAGCTTACATAGTTTTTGGGAATGTATTATATGAATGCATACCATTCATGGTGTTAACAATTACTCCAAAAGCTTTCATGAAATATCTCTAAGCTCATATATCATAGTTTGTCCCTTTGGCCCATGTTCATAGTTTTGCCATTTTAGGACCATGTACATAGATTAGCCACTTTAGGATCATATTCATATATTAGCCATTTTAGGTTTATATTCATAAGTTATATTGTCGATTCTTGAGCTCAAAATCATGTGAAAATCATGGGTCTTGGTTTTTAAGACAAAAGATTCTTTTCAAAATCATGTCGAAATTCATAAAGTAAGCTTGTAAGCATTCATGGAATAGTTTCATAAAACATGAAATAAGTTCAAACAATGGGATGGATTTATAAACATGAATATTCATATATATAAGGATTCATAGACATGAGGATTCATAAACTTGAGGATTCATAAACATGAGAATTCATAGACATGAGGATTCATAAGAATTATAAGATTCATAAGTTTCATTATTCTCTTGAAAATCATCAAGACTCAGTATTTAGCATAAGGTTTTTATATTATTCATTGACATTCATAAGCTCATGTATGAGATTCTATAAAAATTTCATAGACTATGTTTATCATGAAGTATAAGATACACAAATAGAGATTTCATGAAGTGTGCATGAAGAATTGCAGTTATGAGGGTTTTTTTCTCTAACCCAAACCTTTTCATGAGAAACATACAAAATAATGAAATCATAGGAACAACAAGGGTTGGATAGCCTTACATACCTTGAGATATGGAAGAACTTGGAGAAGAAATTTGGGAGATTTCCTTGCTTGAGTCTTAAAGCGTTGTTTCTTCAAACCCTAGTGGTTTTTAGTTAGGAAGGGAGGACAATAATAATACAGATGATTTCTAATTATTTGTCATAGGAATAGAGTGTATAATAGATGACACAACCCGTCATTGAACGAAGTGCTACACTTTGGACCAAAGTTGCCTTTCGGAGCCACCCTACAGGGCTATAGGTAAGGCATTGTGATGGTCATAACCCCTTCATATTGAAATAAACCTTTATGATGTTTAGGTACTAGGTTGGCGGAATGTCCAACGCCCCATCCTACATGCCTTCTTAGAATTATTCCTATGCTATGGAATGTGTTTCGATTGATTTCCAATCAATCTTTGGGTCAAATAACTTCATCCTAAGGCTCCAATATCGTATAGGATGACTTCAAAAAATATTCGAGATGCGAGATGTTATAGATATCACCAAATTTTGACTTAGGCCAACCATACTAACTTTCAAACATTCTATAATGAAAAGCTTGGAAATTCTCATCTTACCACCTCGGGGACCATGCCACCCACACCAGCAGACCATATATATTATAAGACAACTATGAAGAGGGGCAAAATGGTTAAAATTCATAGAACTCTCAAAGTCACTATGAGGGTTGTTACAATACCGAGTTCTAAAGGGTGTTTATGAAATGTCACTCTCTCTAATTTCAAATGATGGCAACCGTATCAAAGGTTAATCATACAGAAACACTTAGCACCCTGAATTTGATCAAACAAGTCATAGATTCTGGGGAGTGGGTACTTATTCTTTATGATGACCTTATTCAACTAATTATAGTGAATACACATCCATAGGAAACTATCCTCTTTAAACATTAATAGAACTAGAGAACACTATAGAGACACACTTGGTTTAATGAATCCCTTATAAAGAAGATCATTCAAATGTTTCTTTAACACTTTCAATTTAACTGGCGCCATTCTATAGAGCAGAACAAATATTGTTGGAGTGTCGGGAAGAACATTAATTCAAAAGTCTATATCCTTGTCAGGATGTACTCTAGGAAGATCATTAGAAAAAACATTGGGAAACGTATTGACAACTAGCGGTGACCAAAAGGTAGGGACTTCTGCACTAGAATTGTGAGCCCAAACTTAGTGATAGATGTACCCCTTAGAAATCATTATTTGGCCTAAATGTATGAAATAAACCTACCCTTGGGTATTACTACATCCCCTTCCCACACTAAAATTAGTTCATTAGGAAACTTGAAATTCATAAATCTGGTTCTACAATTAACTAAAGCATAACATGAGTGTAACCAATCCATGCCCATAATGATATCAAAGTCAAACATATCTAACTCAACTAGGTCAGCCATGGTGTCTCTTTGATGAATGCTTGTCATATAGTTTCTATATACTCGTTCAGCTATGTCAGATTCACTAATAGAAGTAGAAACAACAAATGGTTCAAAGAGTTATTCGGCACTTATTCCAAACTTCATTGAAATATAAAGGGTTACATAAGATATTGTGGCTCCAGGGTCAAGTAAAACTTAGATTTCATGAGAAAATAATTTTAATATACATGTGATAATATCTGGAGATATTTTTAGTTCCTGACGGCTGGCTAAAGCACACAAACGGTTTTGACGCTCATTTCCCCCTGAAGTAGCACCATCCTATACACCATGCCCTATTGGAGCAGCAATATGGGGAACTTTTGAGATGGAGCACTATCTAAAAATGGAGCTACTTCATGCCATGGTGTAAAGAAAGGTAGGCCTTTGAAATGGTGCAATAGCTAAATATGGAGCAAGTCTTGATGACCTCTTATAGAAAAAATTCATGTTACTATTCTTCTAACTACTATCCGCATTTCCAGCTAATCAAGCCTTTTTATTCTTGTTCTCTTGCATCTTCTTTTGGTTTTTCTTTTTAATCTACTGTGTGTAGACCATCAACCTTGATATCTCCATGTTATTATGTAGGAAGGCTACAACACACTCCTTAGTCAAGTGTCTTCCAACACAAAACGCAAACTTTCTCATCCTTAACCTTATAGTGGACACCATTTCTTGATCATACAGAGACAACTGTATGAATTTGATACTATATTCCTTCACACTATAATTCCCTACTTGAGGTTCATAAAATTATCAGCCTAGCTTCCCTCAATTTTAAAGGTAGAAAGTGATCAATGAAAGCTCCCATAAAGTCATCCTAAATTGTGGAAGTTGCATCATCTCCTCAGGTCAGCTGCATGTGTTCCTACCAAGTACTGGCAACATATTTCAGCTGGTAAAAATCAAGCTCAACTCCATTGATCTCACTAACACTCATTATCCTAAGTATTTTTTATAACTCATCAATTGAGTTTTAGGGATGCTCCTCATCCTTAAACCCTGTGAAGACTAGTAGATTCACTCAGAGGAAGTCTTGAATTCAAGAAGTGTCAGAAGAGTCATAAGGGCTAGAATTAGCTAGGACTATATTCTAACAGCGTGATTGAGCTATAACAAGTTTAGTGAAATTCTGGATACTTCCTCTAAACTCATCATCTAAAGCATTTTAAGGTTGAGGTAAAAGTGAAATAGGAACTAACATTTGTTCTAATGTTAAAAGTGAAGAAGTATCTCTATAAGGTTGGCCATAAAGAAGGCCTTAATTTTTGGTATACATTCCATGAATTCGAGGCAACTCTGTGGTGTTTGCCTCATTAGTAGCTTCAGTACTGGTGGTAGCCCTTTGTTTTACTGTCATTTTTTTCTTAGGAAGAATATTCTTTAATGCATAACATGCACTAGTTAGAATAAGTTTTCATATAGATCAACTCTGTAGCATAAACTAGATTATGAAACAAAGGTATTATTTCCTAATATCTTGATGCTTTCCCATTATATGTGTGGTGCACATCACACCCATAAGAAGGACTCTACTATAACAATCCTCATAGTGATTTTTTGACCCTCCTCATAGTTACCTTATTATGTGTGTGGTTTACGATTGTCGATGACATGATTCTCCAGGTGTTCGAATGAAAAGTATTCAACTTTTAATTTTGAAAGGTTTGGAAGTTAGTATTGTTGACCAAAGTCAACATTTGGCGATATCGAGGTCAAAATGGAATTTTGATAGTTTTGTTATCACCAAAATATGATTGTTGAGTTTGTAGGACACCTTTGGTTTTGGGTCCGAAGGAATTTGATAGATTTTGAGCAGTTAGTTGGAAAGTTGGAAGATTAAGGCCTAAAGTTGACTTTGGTCAATATTATTTTAAGACGACATATGTATGGTGTTTTGATGATTTCATTGAGTCTGGAATGACACTTTAAGTATAGAAGCATATTTTGTATGTGGTAACGAGTGTTCAGATAAATTTTGAAGGTCTATTTGGGGTTGGAGAAATTACTATGATTTTGTTGTTAGTTGTTAATGATAGTGTTGTCGTACCCACAGGACTTGTCTACATCAGTAGGATTGTGCCTGCGAGCAGATGGTAATGCCTCCAAAGGTTTAGCAGCAAGAAAGGTTCTGCTTCAGTGAAACCAGACAACCATAGGGCTTATCGCTATAGCAGAACTCAGTCGCACCAGCGGAGTTGCAGGAATAACTTCCTTTGTATTCTGCAGACTCGCTCCTGTGATAAGAGGCCCACTTCAGCAAAGTCCACTAGTTAAGTGTCTTTTTTCCGTTGCATATTTTTTTTTTCTGATTTGGCAATCTTACAGTAGCAGTAAGACTCCCGCTCCTGCCGAGATCGCTGATGATCTCATGGAACTTTCTTTTTTAATGAATTTTATTTTTCAAACCTCAATTTTTTGAGTTTGGGAACTCTTTTTTAGGAGATCTCAAAGGTGATTTTCAAGAATTCTTCTTTGGTTAGTATTCTTAACATATATCTATTTATACATTCCCCAATAATTTATTCGGGATTTCATCTACAAAATCTTGATTTTAAATTGGGAAATATAAGGACTCTGGGCTTAAGTTAAGAAATGAAAATTTGATGAATCAAAGGTCAATTTTAACTCCATTTTAATAAAATTTCATATTAAGTTATGGGTAATATGATTTTCAAATAAAATTCTATTTTGCCCTTGTGGGCTTAGGGTAGACTTTTGGGTTGATGTCTTGGATCCAAAATTTAAGTATAGCAATATCGGTGTCTATGGTTTCTATTTCTTATGTAGAATACATATTTGATAAGATTAGGCTTATTAGGAGGTTCTACAAAAAGGTAAATCTTTAGTTTGATTTTTTTTAGTTCCTTTAAGACAAATTGAGACTATTTTTGACTCATTTTTAAAGTGTTTATGTGCAAGATTCTTGTGTAAGTGAGTAATGGGGACTGAAAGGGCACAGAGATGTTCAATTATTATTTTACAATGATTAAGAGTGATTTTTAATGGATAAATCATAGGGGTAGAGTCGGTTGTGGTAGTGGAGGGAGTTATGCATTTCAAACATGAGAAGAGGAGTGGATTTGGGTGTCCATTAAGGGTTTAGACCCTTCAAATGGGGTTTGTTAGGTCAGGACTAGGGGTGTACATAGGTCATATTGGTTTGGTTTTTCATTAAAATATAAACAAGCCAATCATCTCAGTTTTTAAAATATATAAACCAAATCAAAACAACATACAATAGGTTATTTCGATTTTGGTTTTAGTCGGTCTTTTCGGTTCTTGATTTTTTCAATTTTTCTCGGTTTTTATTTTTACAATTATATTGTGATTGAAGAAAAAATTAAATATGTTTTCATTAAAAATATCAAAAATACTTTTACTAAATGTATTCTCAAAGAGCATGAAAAACACCTAATAAAATTAATATACATCAATACTGAGTATACTTCCAAAAATGTCTAGTTACAAATAAAATATTACGTTGACAACACTCAACTAAAACAAAAAGTTTATTCATCCTCCTGAACATATCCAATACTGGGCATCAATATATACATCTAATGGACAAATATTACAACTATAAAGCTCAAATCTGAATATATATCTTCTTTCTAAATATTGAAAATTAATAAAAGTAATTTAAAAAGTATTTAGAAAGTAGATTATAATAATATTTTTATGTAACAAAAATTAAAATTATAGATGTATTATGTCGTTTTGGTTTGGGTTCGATTTCTGTTTATTTTTGTTAATACCATACCAAATCAAGAATGGTCGGGCTTTTTTTCTAATGCCAAACCATTCAAACCAAACCATAAATTGATTTTTTTCTCAGTTTGGTCAAACTTTGTGGTTGTTGATTGCTTTTGACCCAGTGACTACGGCTGACTCGACGACTCATCACCAAAACCCATTGCGTGGGGGGTTAGAAAACTTACCTAGTTTTTGGCTTATACCCCTCTCCAGTTCTCACGACTCAATGCGATGAGTCTTCATGAGACCCTACTGATCACTTTTTCTCATTCTGAGAGTCGTGAGGTAGAGTTCCTAAAATCATGCAATTTTAATTTTTCACTTCCAGTGGTGACGGATTACCCCAAGAGTCATAGCTATTGGGTATGATTTGTCATGTGACTCATGAGGTCTGGGACACAATATTTTTCATATGGTTTTCAGCTTCAGTCCACAACAACCTGCACACTTCAACACCTAATTAGTTCTACCCTAAAAACTAAAAATAATGAAAACAAAACAAAAATCCTTGGGTTGCCTCCCAAAAAGCACTTGATTTAACGTCGTGACACAATGTGGCTAGTTTGGCTACTCATACTTCACTAAACTAACCCATGGGTTGCCTCCCATGCAACGCTTGATTTAATGTCACGCCACAACTTGGGTATCTTGATTACTCAGACTTTATCAAGATACATGTCACAAACCCACTTGACCTCTTCAATAGTTCTGAGGTATTATTTCACTCTTTGGCCGTTCATTTTAAACCTCTTGCCATCATTGTTTTTAAGTTCAATAGAACCATAAGTAAAAACCTGAAACCTAGTATCAAACAATAGAACCATGTGGCCAGCAATGAACTCTCTCTTCTTGATCTTTCGATCATAATATCGCTTCATCTTTTCTTTGTACAAAGCTGAAATCTCATATTCTTTAAGAGAATTCATCCATCTTATTCAATTTCTCAAGTCTTAGCTTCATAGCCTCACTCCATGCCAGATTCAACCTCTTGAGTGTCCACATTGTCTTATGCTCAAGTTTGACAGGCTAGTGTCATGCTTTGCCAAACACGAGTTGATATGGAGAAGCTCTAATATGAGTATTAAATGTTGTCTGGTAACCTTATAATGCATCATCTAACTTTCTAGACCAGTCCACTCTATTGGCATTCACAGTCTTTGCAAATATAGACTTAAACTCCTAATTACAGAACTCTACTTACACTTTTGATTGAGGATGGTACGGAGTTGCCACCTCATGCTTCACACCATATATTTAAAGTAGGGCCCTAAACAGATGATTACAGAAGTGAGAACCCCCATCACTGATGATGGCCCTCGGCGTACCAAATCTAGAAAATATACTCCTCCTAAGGAATGTTGTAACACTCTTTCCCTCATTATTTAGAAGTGCAATTGCCTCCACCCACTTTGATACATAGTCAACAACAACCAAAATGTACTTCATACCATATGAGCTCACAAATAGGCCCATGAAATCAATACCCCACATATTAAACAACTCAATCTCTAGAATTATGATCAATGGTAGCTCATGCATTTATAAGATGTTTCTTTGTATTTGGCATTGATCATAAAACCTTGCATAGTCATGAGCATCTCGATGAATGGTGGGATAATAGTACCCATATTGCAAAATCTTATGAGCCATATGCACACACTATAATGACCCCCAACTAGGGATGAGTGACCTGCCTCTAGAATACTCATCATCTTAACCTCCAGGACACATCTACGAATCATTCAATCTACACAAATTTAAAACAAGTATGGTTCATCCCAAAATAACCTATGCACATCAAACATAAACTTCTTCCACTGCTGAAAGGATAAGTCCTCAGGCACCACATTACTTACAAAATAATTGGCAAAATCTGTGAACCATGGAATCAAGTCTTGTGATACAGCTAATACCTGATCGTATAGAAAAGTATCATCAATGTCAAGCTCATCTTTAAACTTCAGCATTCCCTCTTCTTTAATCAGTGATAAATGGTCAGCCACTTGAATTTTGGTCCTCTTTCAATCCTTCACCTCAAAGTCAAATTTTTGCAGTATAAGAACCTAATGAATCAATTTAGGATTTGCACCCTTTTTCACCATAAGATACCTAAGAGCTTTGTGATTGGTGTGCACAATCACTTTCATTCCAGGAAATAAGATAAAAATTTCCCAAAAGTAAAAACCACAACAAGAAACTCTTTTTCTGTCACAGTATAATTCTTCTGTGCTGGGTTAAGTGCCTTGATAGCATAGTAGATAGGATGGAGTATCTTTTTACTACTTTGGCCTAAGACTACTCCTAGCACCACTCCACTAGCATTTCACATCACCTCATAAGGCATGGCCAATCAGTTCAAATAATAATATGGGTCAATGTTAGTTTCTCCTTAATGCACTCAAACGCCTTTAGACATGCATTATAAAAAACAAACTTCACCTCCTTCTCCAACAACTTACATAAGGGATATACAATCTTAGAGAAATCCTTGATGAACCTACGATAAAATACAACATGCCCTGAAAAGCTTCAAATACCCATCACAGAAATCGATGGAGGCAATTTTTTAATCACCTCAACTTTTACCTTATCAACTTCAATCCCTTTCTTTGAAATTTTATGGCCAAGCACTATCCCTTCTTTGATCATGGAGTGGAACTTTTCCCAATAAAGCACCAAATTTCAGTCTACACACCTCCTCAGAATACTAGTCGAATGGGCTAAGCAATCTTCAAAAGTGTCACCAACCACTAAAATTTTATCCATGAATACCTCGATAATGTCCTCCACCATATCTGAGAAGATAGACATCATGCATCACTAAAAGGTTGTGGGTACATTACATAATCCGAAAGGCGTCCTTTTGAAAGTAAAGGTCCCATAAGGATATGTGAAATTGGTCTTCTCTTAGTCTTTGGAGTAATCAAAATCTGATTGTATCCCGAGTGATCATAAAGAAAAAAATATCATCCTCTATTAGCAAGACGGTCTTACATTTGGTCCATAAATGGCATCAAAAAATGATCTTTTTCTGTCCACGCATTCGGCTTTCTATAATCCATGCACATTCGCCAACCTGTGATCGGTCTCGTAGGAATAAGTTCATTTTTTTCATTTGGAACCACAGTTATTTCACCCTTATTTGGCATGCATTGAACAGGGCTCACCTATTTGCTATCTGTAATAGGGTAAACCACACTTGTATCCAACTAGTTGATGATCTCCTTTTTAACTAGCTCTTGCATAGGCGAATTAAGCCTACATTGATGCTAAATACTAGGAATACAATCTAGCTCGAGTTAGATTTTATGAGTGCATATTCCAGGCGGAATACCAATAATATAAGTAATGGACCATCCAATGGCCCTCTTGAACTTTTATGAAACCGATACTAAAGCCTCAACTTGCCATTCCACCAAATCTGTTGCTATAATGACTGACAAAGTGTTGTTGGCTCTCAAGAAAGCATAGCGAAGGTATAATGAGAGATATTTGAGCTCCAAGATAGGAGTTTTCTCAATAGAAGGCTTGGCAGGTGGAGTTTCCCTATTCTTCAAGTCCAAATCTAACTTTTTAGGTGCATAAGAGTAGGAACCCATACCAGCAAGTGTGCTCACCATCTCATCTAACTTTAAATTTTGGACTATTTTTCTTGGTAATGTACCTTTTTGATGTTAGGTCAACGCTATAAAAATTTGGCGGAATTGATGTTCAAGTTGCTTAATAGTGGTAGAATGTGACTCCACTTTTTCACTTATCCCTAAAATATCTGCTCGAATCTTCTTAAGTCTATCATCACTTTTCTCTACCCCTTTTAACACTTTAACAAACATCTCTTTCACCATAGAATTACTCAATTAAGCATTGCAATTACTAGGTGGAATGTACAAACCAATTTTGTCATTCTTGTACCCATCTTTCTTCTTCCAGTCACCATCTATGTCTCTACATCTACTCCTATCTCTATACCCAGACTAGTTATAGTTGTTATCCTTGTAATATTCCAACCTTGATTCCCTTGACCAGAGAAACAAGTGTCTTTATTAGACCCTTGACCTTGTACCTAAAAACCCGCCACTTGATCATCTAAATAATTTGCCTACTCATCAGAATTAGAGTCATTGTGTCTCGATGCTTTACCTTGGGAATCGACTGTATTGACCATTTTTGTCCCTGCTCCTGTGAACTATTTTGAAAATATTCTCAATTAGGTCCTCAAGTATGCTACATCTAGAGTGATCCCGTCATCTATCCTTCACTGCTCTATTGATGCTCCGATCACATAAGTTCCTATGGGATGTCAGAATCTCTTTTATGCCAACCTTTGTTGGTTTTTGTGATTTGATCAAGTATCCCTGATGCCTCCCCCAAGTTAGACTCATTAATGTACTTTCCATTACACTTTCCTCTACAACCTTGTTATTAGCATTCAAATATCTATAAAAGAATTCAAGCAAACTATGTTTTGGTATTTTGTGCTTTAGGACCTGCGGTTGTTTCTTCTTGAATCTTAACTATGTCTCATATAGTGCCTCATAATATAGTTTCCTGAAGTTGTAAATCTCATCTTTCAACTGCAACATTATATATAGTGGGAAAAACTGCTCCAAGAATTGCATCTTTAACTCTCTCATAGTAGTTATTGATCGGCTTTGCAACTCTATCAACCATAGAGTAGCTTCACCAGCTAATAAGAAAGGAAACAACTACAGTCTGATAACATCTAGGTTCAGACCAGGTATTATGTAGGATTTGCAAATCCCTACAAAGATCATTATATTCAAGTTTGCATCAGTAGTAGCGAGGCCAGTGAATACTCATTTCAAGTTCAACAGTTGAGCTAGTGATGTCAAACTTTGTTCCAACTGGTAGTGGGGGTGGAACAATAGCACTTATTTCACCAGCATTATCCAAGTCATCATCATCATCTTCATCATTAAACTGGGGGACATCCCGTCTAGTTGCTTCTTGAGCGGTAACTTAATGGGATAGTTCTTTCTATCTCAGTTTTTCCTATCTATCCTCTTCCTTATCTAACAACTGGGTTGTGGCTTGCTCCAGGGTCTTGTGAAATCCTTGATCGTGAACTCCTTTATTGTGAACTCCTTGAACATTCATTCTCCTCAAATTTCTCTGTGTTTTTTCAATTTCAAGATCAAGTGGAATCAAGGGATTGCCTTGACTCCTAGTGTTGACCATGCACCGACGTGCACCTTAAAAAAAATAGAAAAAGTAAAAAATAGGAAATAAATACTAACAGTTAAATAACACAATTGATCTAATCTTAAACCATATTCCCTGGCAATGGTGCCAAAATTTGATGTCACTCAAATTACACCTCCAAAAGAAGTGCAACGCGGTTACTGTCAAATATAGAATCCAACCAAGAATGTGGTCGATCACACAGGGAATATGGATAGGCGCTCGGTTGAAGCAGTTATTTAATCTATCAATCAGTTATGTTCGAAAAGGGTTTTTTTGATGTAATCTTTGAGGGCAGTTTGCAGACAAGTAACAATTGTTGAATTTCTTTGAGTTGTGATAAATAATGGTGAGACACAAGGACTATGTTACTAATGATTACTCCATAGATTCCCATACTGGTTATCTATCATGGTGCTTAGTATGCAAAATTAATAAGTTAAGTTCACCTAAATGACTAGTAAGCCGATATTACATGACTATCCTTAATCACCCTTTCAAGTCTCATGGGTTTTACAATCTAATCCTTATCCTTAATTCTAGATTATCTTTCTCGTGTCAGCAACACAAGATATTAAGTGAAGGTTGGTAGCTCCAATTCTTTGTTGTTAATTTCCTTTTTCTGATCTCTACCTCTCTAGATTCAAACAAGTAAAGAATACAGGCGAGTTCTAATATTAGTCATCCGTTAAAAAGAAATCAAAGCAAAGAGAATAACAATACATGCATAAACACTATTTAAGAATAACCATGTACTTAACCCTATTTCATTATTCCATCATGGTTCCCACAACCCTAGTTGTGGGGTTTTGCTACTTATAATTGCAAGAACACAAAAGTAATTCATGGAAGAAAACATAATCATGAACTTACAATTGAATAGAATAAAACCAAGAATCTTCACTATGATTAATCTCTCAAAATAAGTTTAACAACTCTCAAGAACAAGTATACGCACTCAAAAGAGGTAAAAGAATGTAATGTTAAACATAAAACCTAATAGGAGTATTTATAGACACAAAAGAAATCACATCCTAAACAACGTAAAAGAATAAAATCGGCAGTGGAAATGAGTCGATGGGTCAGGCTGCAACTCATTACATGGGTACGTGGCTCATTGGTTGGCTTT
Source organism: Capsicum rhomboideum (assembly GCA_031232105.1). NCBI lineage: Eukaryota > Viridiplantae > Streptophyta > Magnoliopsida > Solanales > Solanaceae > Capsicum > Capsicum rhomboideum. Next base: position 72,412,891 of record CP124714.1, read on the forward strand.
CTACTGGCTGGTGATGCCTCCTCGTGACAGATCATAGGGACTCCTAATGAGTCATTGTGTCAATCATTGCCACTGAAGCTCACTTTATCAATTTCCAGGACTTTGTACATATCTTCTTAGGATGAGTCAAACAACGACTTGTCCCCTCTCCTAATGACTCATAGGAAGGAGACATTATCACTGGCATTGAGTTGCACCTTTGTGGGTCTTTTGGAATGTTTCCTATAGACGAGTCAGGTGACGACTCATCACCTCTCCTGATGACTCGTAGTGTAAAATCATTGCCAATGCTTGATTTACACACCTTCAAGACTTCATCTTTTGCACTCAGAAAGGGTCATGCCATGACTCGTAACGTGACCCAAATGAGTTGTGGCCAGGTACCATGTAACACCTCGTACCTTCCCAACCCTACTTGATGACATTTAATAATGTTTACTTAGGTGTCGAGAGTTATAAGTATGTATTTGGAAATGTTAAAGATGAGAAAAATTAAAATTTGGCCTTTATAGCAAGTGTTTTGTGATTTCGTGGAGCATTTGGTCAATACCCCGTACACATTTTAACCTCATTTGGTGACTTGGAGTCATGTTTACTTGATTATTAAGGTCACTAAGTAAGTATTTTATAGTGTTTTTATAAGGTATTGGACGATACGCAAGTGTTGGAAAAATTGCCAAAAAATTCAGCAAGACATGGAAACTTGTGCCACTGCCCTATTTCAGGGGGTGTGGTGCTAGCCCCTGAGATCAGATAGGGTGCATTTCTTGCGCCACTGGCTTGTTTTGCAGCAGTGGCGCAAGGAACAAACATTTTGCCTTCCCGAGCTCGTTTCGTAACGCAATTCCACGACGCTTCTTGGATGGTTTGTTTTGGTTCTTTGGAGTTCTTTGAGCATTGTTAAAACTTCAAACACTTCAATACACTCCTACATACTCCTACATGATCAAATCATGGAACACAAGTAGGTATCATAAATGTTCAATGAAGCCATGGACGACTAGAATTTCTATTTTTGCGATCGAGACGACGAATGAGAATTTCGTAAGAGACTATTGCCGTTACATTAAGGAATTATTTAAACATGATATATATGGTTAATTATACATTGATTTTAGTGGATCAAGATGATATGGGTTATTGGGCCTAATTAGAGACCAAGAATGAACAAAGCATGAAAGGCCCAATGGGTCAAAATGACCCATTCTTGCTTTGACTTGTCAATGATGGAAATTAATAGCTAAGGATGACTTTAAGGGGTTATACAAGGTGGCAAAAAATCAGATTTAATTCATTAGCCACACACATCACTTTCTCTCATTTTCTAGAATTTTCAAGAGAGCTCTTTTAGCTCTTCAAACCCTAAGGCACTCTTTGGAGAAAGATCATCATCATCCAAGCTTAGGTAAGTGATTCTTGTTATGGATTAACATATGATATGCATGGGAGATTATGTATATCATGATATTTATGTTGTCAAAGAGGTGAATAGTGTATTTGTGCTTTTGGTGAAAGATGTACGATCTTGGTAATTTGAACTTGAATTAGGCCTTGTGCCTTTGATGAAAAAGCATGGTATCGACAAAATATGAACATGTATGTTGTTATTTTTGTATTAAATTTGTTCTTGTTTATAAGTGAAAATTGTGGAATTTTGGCCGATATGTGTTATGAGTTGAATTAAGGTCATTTGATGGGTTATTTTTGATGTGTTATGGATAAGAAAGTGTAAAGGAGAAGTGTTGCGGTGAAATGTATCAATTGTCATGTGTTGGTCAATGTTGGGAATATTATGGCATTTTTGGACTATTAGTATGATCAATGGATTTGACAAGGGGAAATGCAAACATGTAACTCATTGATATTATATGCGTTTGTAAAGTAATTGATGGTATAATTATGATGTTGTGATGGTGAGGGTGGAAGGTATGAACTTGGGGTGACATATGGTCAATGTTGGGCATGTTGGGGTATTATTGATATGACCATGCCGTAAATGGTATTGTAGAGAAAGAAATAACATGTTCAAGCCAAACATGTGACTTATTGATATTGTATGCATTTGTAAGGTAGTTGGTGGTTAATGTTGGTTCCATTATGTACTTGTGATGTAGAGTGAAACGTAAAGAAGGAGCGGACTTGTTGCGCTCACATATTTGATTGTGTACTTACATTGGGAATATAAGGTATGTAAGGTTACCTTTCTATATCTTTCTGCAACATATGTTGTCCACATTGTCGTAGTACTTATTTGATTCCGAAATGCTCTAAGGTATTCCGTATTCGGTAGTTGGCTAATGTTACTCACATGTTACCTATTCATTGGTCAATGGTGAATCATATAACTCATGTTTATTGATTGACTCATGTCCATTGGTTGACTCACGTTCATTGGCTAATATGTCAAAAGTTCCAAATGGTCTAAGGTATTGCATCGCAGGGTGGTGAATAGTTAGTATCCACATGTATCGTATTTAGTGATCATTATGTTAAGGTTCCAAAAGTGTACTATACCAAGGGGGTTCTATAGTATTCCAAATAGGGTTGATATATTGATAGTCATATGTTTTTTACTCCTATACGAATCATGAATCACTTAGTTCTTATTTATGGGCGGAAGTTCTTAAGTTGTCATATGTTGTAGATCCTAAGAGAATTATCCCAATAAGAGCAATGAGGTAAAGAGAGCTTGTTTAGTTGCATATCATTGTTCCAATCATGTTATGAGTCCTATGGTATGATGATTATCCTTGTGCCAATTGTAAGAGTATCAATCTCATAAGAGTAATAAGAGAGATGATGTGCAAGTTAGTATAATTATACTTCATAAGTGAAATTGTCAATCTCATGAGATAAAAGGGTGAAGTGAGATGTGCATGTAAGTACGTGTTTGGCTAAGGTGTTAATCTCATAAAGTACAAGAGTAAGGTAAAGTATATGGGTGTGTCCCAATTAGTGTCATGATCCAAAGTTCCAATAGAGTTCTACACATGTCTCATATCCATTAGTAATGTTCCAAAAGTCAAATGAGGTTATGTTCCAAGGGTTCAATAGTGATTATACTCATGTATCTTGTTCATTGGTCATTATTTCCAAGAATGTTTATATACATGTCTCTAGCTCATTGGTTATTGTTCCAACGCTTCCAACAATATTATGACTATCAAAGTATCAATCTCTCACAAGTTGAAGTATCAATCTCAAGGTAATGAAATAAAGTAAGAGCAAAGCAATGTATAATGATGATGTTATTTTATCCATGGGGTGAAAACACCTGCATGATGACATGATCTTATCCATGGGGTAAAAAGAATACCTGCATGATGATGGCCATTTATCCATGGGGTGCAAGAACACCTGCAGGATGATATGATCTTATCCATGGGGTAAAAAGAATACCTGCATGATGTATCCATGGGGTGAAAGAACACACCTGCATGATTTATCCATGGGGTGAAATGAACACCTGCATGATGAGGGCCCTAACAGTATATGAGCAATGTAAAAGTAAAGTAAAGGCAAGGGAAAGAAAGAACGTAATGTACATGGTATCCCACATACAGAAAGAGAGTTTATTCACATTTGCTATTTCTCTTATGTTGACTTCATGGTTATTTTTATTATGTATGTATCATTGGAGATGATAATAATGAAGGAAAGGTACATGATTCCACACATTGAGTTTCTCTTATAATTATTTTCATTGAAGTTCTTATGCACTGACTCAGTTTTTCTTATGGCCTTACATACTCAGTACATTCTTCGTACTGACCCCATTTGGGGACTTACCTTACATGTTGCAGGTGCAGGCATTAGTAGACCTCCACAGTAGAGTGACAGTATTTGGAGATCTTTGGTGAGCCCCAGTTGGTTCGGGACTTTCCGAGTCATAGTTGTACATTGGATTTGATGTTGTAGATGTTATGCATTGGTCGTGTATGTATTTAGAGGCTTTTGTAGACATTTGTGGGTATAGATGTAAGATATGTACGTACAGTATGACGTGATGGCCCAAACAGCCAAGTTTTATATATGTATATGTATGGCATTTTACATTTCATCAGTTACAGGAGATAGTATGTTATTCATTCGAGGTTATGCATACGAAGGTATAGAAGCATAGCTTGGTTCTCTCGGGCCTTATCGTCTACGGGTGCCAATCATGCCTCATTGGGATTGGGGGTGTGACATACCAGATGCCAATACTTATCCAATTTTTTATCTCTTTTTCTTTCATCCACTACCAAGACCTATTTTCCTATAGAACACTTAAACAAACACATCATATCCATAAATACACCTAAGTTCTTGTATATTTTTTTCATTTTAAGCATCGAAAGTGTCGTGAAACCATAACAATCACCCATATAGATAAGATGACAAGCGTATATTAAATCATTTAATTAATTATTGGGACTGAATTTCTAGAATATTAGCTTATATGTTATGTTTTGTTGATGACTAAATTCAAGGTGCCTTTATTTCTAATGTTAAGCATGTTAGGAGAACGGGAATGTGAATGTCAGTGTGGTTAAATATAAAGTGAAAATCCCATTTTTATGATTATTGATGTTCTGACTTATGTTGATACATAACGTTGCATATCATATCACTTCACATGTATATTATCATGGTAACAAAGGTTGTTCTCAGTGGCCTACAGGCAAATCAGGAGGTCGTGATTCATTTGAGGCACCAAGAATTTTGGAATACTCTCTATGGACTACGGTTGGATCTGAATTGAGCACTTATATGATTATTTACTTTGTAGCCTATGCCATATTCGGAGGGTGTATATGGACCTTGTGAGTCCCCTATTTTTCTAAGCTAGCTATAAAGTACAATGTGTGTATATAATTATATTCACATGTATCATTTGCACTCATCTCATCATCCTTCAATTTATTTACTTGCATTGATACTAGATATTGATGTGTGATTAAGTAGTTTACTACATTATTCTTATTTAGGTTTTATTAAAGACGAAATGTAATATGATAGATCCTTGTGGTTGCTTTTGATTTTCAGACTAGGTGTGGCTTTCCTAATTTTGTAGGTTTATATGAAAAGTTTGAGAAGTGGTAATTAGGTGGTTCTCTCTATCACTTTTAATTAAGTTCAATCAACAATGCTGCTAAGTACATATAGAACAGTACTCACTTTTTTTTTTATTTCTTGAATCTTACGTCAAGGTACTAAGTCGATTATTCCCAGGCACTTATCCGGAATCTATTCATGAGGTTGTCTCACCAAGATTCAGAGGTAGTTGTTGATTGATCTGAATGCCTACCATATCTCTTCTACATTTTTTATGTTGTTTACCTGATGTCGAGATAATTTAGACTCTCAGTTGTAATTAATTATTCTTTGAGGCTTGTACTTCATGACTTCTAGATTTTGGGTGGTGTATGTTATTTTCATACATTTTATTGAGTTAATTTATTCAATTTAGTTTTGAGACTTGATATTATTTTCTCTTCTTCATATTCACCTTGTTCATGGTTAGGTTGGCTTACTTATCACAGGGGTGAGATAGGTTCCATCACTTCCCTCGATTTTGGGTTGTGACATCTACTAGACACGACTTCATAGACATCCTAGGACACATGAATCTAATGCTCTGATACCAAGTTTGTCATGCCCCCAATTCTATACCCTGGGTGTGGCAAGTATTTGAAGCCATTACTACTTGAGCATACCCTTTGTTTGGAATAACACTAGAACCTATACTAACACAATAGAAGAATATTGAAAGAAATTTAAAAGCTGAATATTTTAATCAAAAGTAAGACTTTATAATATAACTAAAGAGTCAAACTTAAAACAAGAACTAACTGCATGTCTATTGTCTATCTATGAAGCCTCTAACATGTCTGAATACTGTCTCCTAGGAAAAATCCCCCAGCATACCTTTATTAAAACAAAATTGAAACTACTAAACTAAACGACAGACTAAGCCCTCTGGAAGTAAAAAGGGCTCACCAATAATTGAGCAGAGAGAGAAGAGTCTAGTATGGTGTTTGATCACGAGTCTGCATTATAAAAACATGCAGCACCAAATGAAATAAGTACACGGAACGTACTATAATTAAAATATCTAAATGAAAACATAAAATAAAGGCATCAATACTTTTTGATATAACTGAATAGCTAAGATAAAAAACAAAATATGTAATTAGACCATGAGATAGACAATATAGTTAAATATAAGATAGTTTGAACATCCGAATCATAGTGTAAACTATACAACTGAATTGTAAAATAATATAAATATCTTAAGCATAAACTAAATTATATATCTTAATAATAAGGTAAATTGAGTATCTGAATCATGAGAAAGCTAAATATAATCTTTATAAGGATATTTTAAAATAGTGGCCTTGTGCCAATAATCATCTTTAAAAATAATTTTTTTGGTGGGCATTTTCTCAAAAAAGACATAATTCCATCTGAGCTCACGATGTCCAATAATTACCCGATGGGAAGTCATCTTATACCTTTCCAAGGAAAAGGGTGTAATGTAATTGAGGATCCGTGTTAAGCTATTACTAGGTGCTTAAAGAGGAGTCACCTGAATTAATAGTACGATTCTATCCTACGCTAGCTCACGTAGTTTCAGGTATTCATTATCTATACTAATGCCTTCTCGGTTACAAAAAGTCCTCCAAAAATATACTATATGCTCATATCTATACCCTTTCAAAATTATTTGAGAACCATTTTCTTGTAACATGATATGGAGCCTTACACTTGTAATCACAATTTTGAATTTCTACTAGTGAGCCTTTCGCTCAAAGTCATAAGGAATTCACTGAGTTTAGGTTATCAAGATAAAATATACTTATTATGAAGTAGGGCATATTCTAGAAATCAATCACTTTCGTGAGAGGTTCTTGGAATTTCATCAAGAATCAAAGGAAACAACTTGAGAATTGAAACTAGCCCTAACCCATTTAAATAAGATATTAAAATCATAAGTGTCACTCCCCAAATCCCCTCGAGATATGATTGGCACCCATAGCCGATAAGGCCCGAGAGAACCAAGCTTTGCCTATGTTCATTCATATGCATGCCATCCGAGACACCCTTATCACGGAGAAGTTTATAATGCTAACAATGAAATTCATGGAACATGTGACATATATACATATATGAAACCTTGCCGTTGAGGCCATCAAGTCATGAACGACATGTACCTTTTACATTTATACACCCACATCCGTCTACAAAAGCCTCTAACAAGTGCATTAACCAAAATGAACTAAAAGTCGGGACAAGTCCTCGAACTATACAATATGTAAAACACCAAAACATAATTGCAACTGTGACTCGGAGAAGCCCCGAACTAACTGGAGCTCACCAATGATCCGCAACAACTGGCAACCTACTGTGGAGGCCTACTAGAACCTGCGCCTGCAGCAAATAAGGTAAATCCCCCAAGAGGGGTCAGTACGAAGAATGTACTGAGTATGTAAGGCCATATGAAACTTGTATGATGTGTAGACATGGCAATGAACTCAAATACAATAAATGATCAATATGGATAAGTCACAGTATTGTACTTTGGAAAACATGTAAATTGCTTTCTTTACTTTCTTTGTATCTTTGCTTCGATGATTATTCATCTTTACCTGTGAACTGTGATACCCGGGACCCGACTGAATAGTGGGTTTTAACATAACATATCGTTATGTTGGGATCGGATCGAGCTAGGCTTATGCCCCCAGAGCTGCCACCCTAAGAATCAAAGCATTGGGTTCGGCTCGAGCTAGGTTATTACCTCTAGAGCTGCCACCCATAAACCAACATATCAGGTTCGGCTCGAGATAGGATTATACCTCTAGAGCTGTCCCCTGTCAGGCTCGGTTCGAGCTAGGCTTATGCCTCTAGGACTTCCTCTTGATCCAACAATCTTGGGATCGACTTGAGCTAGGCATTTCGCCCCCAAAGCTGCCACCCATACTTGATCATTAACCACATATGCATTACTTTATTCATTACTTAGAGATTGATACAATGATAGTCATGCTTTACTTTGAATCTTTGGATCATTAACCAATGAGTAAGAGACAAGAGAAATAACATTATTTGGAAATATAGCCTTTTGGGAAACATAACACTATTGGAACCATTGGACAATGATCAATGAACGAGATGCATGAGCATAACCAATATTGGAACATAACTTTAATGGGATTTTGGAACATTATCAATGAATAGGAGACATGTGATTCATAATTGACCAATGAATAGGAAACTTGTGATAATAACCATTGGTAACCGAAAATAGTATACCTTAACACATTTCGGAATAGGACAAGTGTAACATCAATGTGAATTCTATATGATGCAGAAAGATACGGACAGAGTAACCTTACATACCTTCACTTCCAAGTATGAATACACAAGTCTATGTATGAACACAATAGCCCAGCTCCTTCTTTATGTCTTACTCTACAATACAAGTTCATACCAGAACTTACATTAGCAACTAGTCACCATACAAGCGTACAAGACGACAATGAACTGTATGAATATCGTATAACATCATGTCACCCCCTTAAAATACACTCCAAGGCATTATCATATCAACAACACCATAACATTACGCACATTGACCAAGAGATCATACATCGATAGCATTTCACACCACACTTACCCTTTACGCTTTTCCCTTTATCATTCCGTCGTAATTAATCCTTCATAAAAACATATGAACAACCATCCATACTTAATACAGTCCAAAATCCCTCCATACGATACTTTAAAGTCATTAAAACGACATCACAAGTTGATAATTACATCCAAAAAGGGTATAGGGGCCTTCGGGGGTCAACTAGAAACGAAACCACTCAAAACGGAAAACTGGGCTGACCTGCATTGACACCTGCACCCGCAGGTGGATAAGGTGTGCGCGTAGATGGCCTCTGGAAAATTCCAGGGGCATCTGCATTGGCATCTGCGCCCGTAGATTCCCTCGTCTGCGGGACGGATGCCCATTTTGGTCCGAAATGGCCTCTTTTGGGTCTTTTAATGCCATGAATGGTCCATGATCATAACCAAACTTATTTTGACATATTTTTGATCATATAAAACACCAAAATTCATCCATGGTCTCACAACACACATAACAACACCCAAAACTACATTTCACGGCCAATACGGCACCAAAACCATAACCAATTTCACAATAACAATCTCAAATGTTATACACAAGGATTAAACAAAGTAAGTATCTAATCACATATCACATGTCAATATTTACTCCACCAAGTTCATTTCCTTCAAGACCACAAGTGCATATTCAAGTTTACAAGACAAACCATTCTCCGATTTAGCAAATATGTAACATTTCACACATTGTGCACTTCTCAATACTCCACCAACATAACCAACATATTATACACCATATAACATGCATAAAATATATTAAACCATCATAATAAACACTTACCAAGCTTGTACAAAGATGATCTTAGCCCAAAGGATAACTTAGGGTTCTTGAGAGGCAAAAAAATTATTTGGTAAAGTTTAGAAAAGCATGAGAGTCCAATGCAATAAAAATCTGATTTTTCTCTTTATATAGTCCCTCATGTATCTCTTATATCTTCCTTAGCATTTAATGCAAGGGTTGATTTGGTCAAATGGGGAAAATTGGAAGAATGGGTCAAAAATCCTTTTTGGGCCATGTCTTTCTCTTATAATTGTTTTGGGCTTCATTTAAGGCCCAATGGTGTAAGACTTTTTAATGCCGGAAAATTTGTCACATAATCCATCCATTCTCTCATGTTCCATATTTCCTTAAATGTTACGGTTGCCAGCTAAACTTGGAAACGTACAGGGTGTTACAATAAGAAACATATTGTTGGGGAAGAACTATGTTTTCCCACACATAAAGGATACGTTCACATATCTTATTCACTCCTAGTTAATGGGAGATATGAGAACTTGAAGAAGAATCCTGAGGAATTGCTCCTTCTTGAGTCTTGAAAGTAGTTTTTTTGAAACTCTTGTAGTCTAGGTTGGGGAAGGAGGATAGGAATGATAGCATACTGTTTCTAAGTGTTTTATTTAGCTAAAAATGGATTTTAAACATTTCTATAAGTTACCCAAACATAGAAGGGACAAAGCTACCCTAAATAAACAAAGTACACTGATTGCACAACTAAGGCACCACTATTCATGGGCAGTTGGCACCCACTCTAAAGTTTGGTGGCTAAGGCGGCACCCTATACGTAGCCTTGTCCTGCAAGGCCATGGTCTGGGCGATGCCCTCTCCCCTAATTCCTTTTTGAAATTTTTTCTATGTCTGGAAAGAGCCCAGTACTAAATTCTAACTGATCTTTGTGTCAAATACCATGATCCTTGTATCACTCGGGTATTTACTGTTACCCTTCATCCCATATCAAAGGCTTACGAGCTTAATTTGAGATTTTTACTAATACTACATGTTATTCAAGAATATTTGACTTAAATTATAATTTTTTTAAAAATATACATTTTTACTATCTCCCTAAAATGTCAAATATTTATGAATAATTATGTATTTGTAATATATATGTGTATGTATTTATAATATATATGTGTATGTATTTGTAATATATATGTGTATGTATTTTTTCACAAACTGACGTAATATCCAATGCATACATAAAGGGATGAAAATGATTTTGGGATAACACCTTCACCTCGACGTGGAGGTAGAGGGAATGGGTAGCAATTCTTAAAACATGGGCATGGGCTGCCACATGTCTCTTAGCATGCATTAAACTGGTTTTTGGTTGGATGAATAATATGTTTTATATATATATATCTTGAAATTTCATCTCTTTTTAAGTAATTTTTTCAAAGAAATCATAACCAACATCCTCTATGTATATATATCCATCTTCTCATACCTATAGTTTCCATTTTTGGTTGTAGTTCCATAAATTTACTTATATCATATATATAAACATCTATAATTTCTTATACACATAAGAGAAAGTTGATAAGAAACCATTTAACAATTTATTCGATCATAGAAAGAAAATCGATTATCGATAAGAAGTTATTCAATATCAAATTCAAGGTATTGAAAGGCTATTTCTTTTTCTTTTTTTTGGCATGATTCCCTAAAATTTGTGATTATCGGGTCTAGCATGCTATCAAAGAGTTGGTTGTTAGATGGTTCTAAATTGTTGTTGGTGTTATTCTTTTTAAAAGTTGTATTCAGTGGTACCAGTACTATGTCAAGTTGTAAGTATGAGGTGGTGTATTTATGGTCGTAGATTATTGGATTGTGGTGATTGTCGGGTTAGTCATGGTATTATGGTGGTAGGGAGTACGTACGATGGCATATGTGTTACTTATGGTTTTTCTATTTTATATACAAATGTGTGAACTATATACTTGTATACATTTAGATTTAATGGTGGCCTTGTCGTCCTGTATAGCAATTTTCATGAATATAGATATATTGGTGATCTTGTCGACCCTTATAGGGATTTATATATTTGAACTATTTGGTTAGTTGATATTGATTTTGTTTTGATATTGGGTTATGTTTAAGATTATGCTTAGTTGTGTAGCTCGGGGTTGGATATGGATATACGTTGTTTGTTGGTAGTATGCCAAAGGTTGTAGTGCTAAGGTGAAGGCCTTATTATGATTGTTGTGGACTATTTTTTATGTTTGTGTATAGTCATAAGTTTTTGGGTTGTACTTCCTTCAGGGCAATACGAGAACGTGTAATAATGTGACTATTTTTGATAGGGTTGCACTTGTGTTTTTACTAGCATGTAAGTCCGTGACTATTTCTAGCAAGGTTGAGCTTGTGTTTTTCTTTAGCCTATAAGGCCATGAGTATTATCTATAGGGTTAAGCTTGTGTTTTTGTGAGCATGTGAGGTTGTGACTTATTGTGACATGATTGGACTTGTTTATTTCTTTGCATTACATCATATTCATACCATACGTATTTGTCAGCTAGCAGTATGCTGAGTTTCTGAGGTGATGTCGGCCAGCGTTGAGCGTATCTTGTTTCTGTGTAGGTTGCTATTAGGATATTGGCATTGTTTCTATTTCAACTTCTGTAATATCATGGTTTCAATTTTTCTTATGTTGTTTCTAATATTTTGTCACCTTACATACTGGATACATTATTTTGTACTGATGTTCCCATTGTCTGGGGTGTGCTGCATTCATGCCTACAAGTTTTAGGGTAGATAGTATATTGTTGCTTGTGGTTGAGTTCAACTAAATGTTTTTACACTCTGCGCTTTCTAGAGTTGCTGAGTCTAGAGTCTTTTTTGGTTTTGTATAGGTAATGGGTATATCGAGGCCCTGCCTGTTTTTTTTAAAAAAAAAATAAATAAAGGAGGCCGAAGCCTTTCTATTTCAAAACAAAATATGTACAAAATAAGGCTTGAGCCAAAAAGTAGCCCAAGCATAAAAACAAATTAGGAAACAAACAAAAACTAATAAATCAAATAACAGAAAAATGGTAAAAACAAAGGCTAAGGAAAAATCTAGAAGAAAGAAACTCGATTAGTTCCTCTGCATCTCTGTGAATCTGCTTATCATGAATGGAGACATCAAAAAGGAAATAAAGAAGACTCTTACTCCAACTCTAAGGCTCTAGATTTGTATAACATAGGACTCGAGTGAATTTCACTCAGACGCTTAAAGCTTCTCACAAGCACCATGAAATTGAGCTCAACAAAGACATCTTCAGCTCCATGTCGACATCTCCAGTCCTTTATTATGAAGAAAGAGCACTACCCTCTCCCTCTTTACAATTCCATTAACTCATTGATAGATTTACTGTTGTCTCATTTTCCTTGGGAGAATGATCTCACAAGGAACTAATACCACTACAAGAGAATCGACTAGCGGTTATAATTAGTTTTTCTTCTTAGAGGCTTGTAGATATCTTTTATAGGTCTGGTATTCAGTTGTGGCCTTGTTGGCCATGAGTTTAGTTAAGGTTTCCAAATAGTGGCCTAGTTGACCTTATATTATATTTTTGTTATATTCGAGTTTGCTTCCATTGCATTTATTTGGTTTGGCTTGGCCTTGACGACTTCTATGTATTATTTGGTTTGGTTTCAGTTGATTCACTCAATCAAATGATATATGGGGTGCCATTTGTGTCTCCCCATGTTGGGGCGTGACAATATTGAAGCTCCAACACAAGTACGAGATGTTCCTAAACATGTTTTGAGTGGTGAGGTGTTACATAAATAACATAATACAAAGAGTAAATTTACAAAATCTAAGTCATTTGAAATAGAATTAGTCATAATAATAATCTTTCAACAAAGGTCATGAAAGAAAGGCGAAAATGAAAATGAAACTACCTGAAATCTGATGTAACAAGTACAAGCCTCTAAGGAAATCAATAACACATCAATAATGTCAAAGATTTCAAAGAAGGAAAAACAATACAGGAAGTAAGGGATAGACAGGATCTTTCAATCCATAAATTAGTCAAACAGCTACCCCAGATCTTAGGAATGATAGCCTCCATCAATGTTACTTATAATCGCCTAGGGCAATAGGCTTGGTCCTACACACAAGGTGTAGAAAATCAACATACATGAGTACAAATACACATGTACTCATCAGCAGCATCGGCTAACGATAATTTAAAGCGATGGCGAGGGTTTGTTCAGTACTACCTAAACCTACACTTTAACTCAGACCTAACACCCAACCCAGCTATACTCTCCTTCGCGGTTGCATCCCTATCGTTGCAATTGTGGTGACCAACAAAGTTCTTCTTCATGATTCTGTGAGTTGCTTCACGAACTTTGAGAAGGAAAAGGACCTACACTAGCAACCAAAAACTAGCAATTCAACTCAAGCCTCAAAGCTCAAAATGGACCCTTGGGATTCATTTGAAACCCTGTGACCACTAACTTTATATGCTACCCAACAAGAAATGATATTCCAAACATAATGGAATCATCAAAAACCGAAAATAGGTCATCTTCACAAAATATTGACCAAAGTCAACTCTTATCCTTTAAACTTTCAAATTTCCAGCCAACTACTCAAAAATCCATCTAAACACTTTGGAACCCGAAACAAAGGTTTAACTATTCCAATAATCATATTTTGAAGCTAAACAAACTGTTAGAATTCTATTTCGACCTCGTTATCCTCAAATGTTGACATCGGTCAACCATACCAACTTCCAAACCTTCCAAAGTAAAAACTTGCATAACACTCATCCAACTGCCTTGAGAATCTTACCAGCTAGATACACAGACCACAAATATCATTTAGCAATCACAAGAATAGGTAAATCAATAAAATACAAGGAAAATGATAAACGTCCATAAGGGTTGTTACATAGGTCATCACAACTCAAAACTAGAGACATGATGGCACCTACCACACCCTCTCGGTAGGTAAGACAACTCAACGCACAAGAAACAAAAATCAATTAAATACATTGAAGAAGTAAATTAAGGATAAGTCTCAACCTTAATCTCATAAACAAGTGAGTATAGAAGTATGAAAGACAACAACCATCCCAAAATATGGTAGTCACAAAATACAAACCTCTAAGTTTGAAAAGAAAAGTACAACTAAAATTTTAAAATATGTCAAAAACAATGAAAGAATGATGAAAGTAAGAAGGATAAAGGAGATTTAGTAGGCACTGGATCAATCAATTGCTGCCTAGCAAGATAGAAATGATTCGACAGGCACTGGATCAATCAACCACTACTTTTGAATATCGATTGAGTAGTCCCAAGCATAATATGCAAATCAATGCCCGAGAACGGGTGGCTTAACGCCTGCACAGAAAGTGCAAAAGTAAACAAGTGAGAGTAATAAACCATACATACTAAGCAACATCATTGATCGACCCTAATTAAAAGTGATGGTGAGAACCACCCAACTCACCTTCATCCAATACAACCCAATAAACCTACAAACGGTAATTCCATACATAATCTGGAAAGTATACATGAACAATATGAACGAAAACACAGTACAAGTCCACAACTCCTGAAATTAGAAGGAAAGTAACAACTCTTCAATCACAAGTCACAACAATATCAATATAACTAGATGTAAGTGATGCGATTAGTGCAAATAAGGTAATGTAATTCTACAATATACACCCACAACTTTGTATAGCTAGCTGGAACCCACGAGAGACTCACAAGGTCCATATACCAATCTAAAACTATTTCTATCGGCACTATCACAACCTAAAGTCCCATGGATTTTGATGGTACCTACACCCGTGGTATGTAAGATTGATTTGACCACTCGAATAAATCAAATAAAGGTAAAGGTAAGAGAATCCATACACAAAAGAAATATCAACGATAATGATTTTACATCAGCATTAGATAAAAGAAGACACACAGAAATCTAAAACCCCAAGACTCAGTTGTCATGAGTATACATGAGTGACTCTAAATTTGACTAACGTAAGTAAAGCAATATTGCCTGCATATGGTAAAATGGATAGAATGTAAAGGATAGATGAAGCTGGGATGATCAAAAAGTAGAATCTACCACAACTTTGAAAATTCTACCTATCACAATCTCTAAATATGGGGGTAACTCAAACAATGATCTAATTCAAAAGGATGTAGAAAAGTAGGAGTGAGTGTGATCCACTTGTACTTAGTAGGCATCGTAGGTCGATTAAGCTTAAGCAGAAAACTATATCAAAAAAGAATACTAATATAACCCTACAAGTAAATAAATCCCAACATTTTGATATCAAATAATATCACAGTGTATCTCAATCACAACCATAATTCAAAGGTAATGCAATGGAATGTAATGAAATTGTATGATATGCAACGGCCAATGACTACCGATATACACTATCTCATTATATTTTGCTGCAAGATGGAAGCTTGGGGGATATGCGAGGTCCATATATCCAATTAACTTCCATCAATAGATCAATGACCCAGAATCAAACATGGAATAAAATACAAATCATTTTTTTCAAATATCGTTTCCTCGAAATCATTTATTTCCATGAACCGTGTGATGAATGAATATGCATGAACATGAAGGAAAAATAAAACCAAATGCAACAGATATATCCAAAATCTCATAATCATAATCAATCAATGAACACATACTATGAGCCTCAGTACCAAGCCAGGACTCCAAGTTCCATATCACAATAGCAGTATGTGCCCCACATCGGGCCTCACAATGATAATTCGACATATTAAGAATTCAAACCTTAAATCTTCCCAACCCATAGATGCATTACACGATAAGCCCCACCCCAAGCAAAGTCTAAAATATGTTAAGCCATAACCTACCTCGAAGCCACATCGCTAGTCTCTAATAGTCAAACTAGAATTTTATTAGAAAATTAATTTACCAATAACTTAAAGAGTTCAAATACAAAATTTCATCAATAACATAATTAAAATCGAGCTTCAAATCATCAAAATATCATCCTTTAACTTTATCGGGAAAACTCTAAAGTTGTAAGTTGAAAAACCAAGATTTGAGAATGAAATCATGAAATAATCATTAGGAGATGTTAAAAATGGCATAGGAAACTTACCCAATGAAGAAATCTCATGATTACCCTTTTAATTCTACCTAAAATGAGATTTACAACTTCAAAATAGAGTTATAGGGTTTTGGACCAAAAATGGCATTTAAATCTATCCAAATGTAAAACCTTCATCGTGATTGAGGTGGGTCTATCGTGATCACAATGGTGACCCAACATGGTCTATTGCTCTCGCGATACCCATATCATAAAGGTAAAGAAAATCCATTCACCACGATCACGACAAAAGCATCGCAAATGCAAAAAAGTTTGCAAGGCTGCATCAGCATCTTTTGCACCAACAACAGTCAAGTGTAGAAAATCTCCTAAATGGACCCTCAAATGTCATTCTGAACCTCATAAAGCAAACCAAATATGTTACTAGGCTAAATTCACCCTTTCGAACTTAATAGAACCATAAGAATTAACAATGGAGGTTTCTACCATCAACTATTGATTGAAGTGAACTCGAGGCCATAATTCACCAATTTATCAACATAACACTCAAAAAACACTAGAATGCCTCAAGATCCAAACCAATAGTACTACTGGCCCAAATTTGACATTTCAGACCTAATAGAAATGATAAAATTCTAATAAGATGCCTAAAACACCAAATGTTGAACAAAATCAACTTTGTCAACTTTAAAACCTTTCAAAACAAAAAACATGCATAAAACCCAACCAAACACCTTGAGAATCAAGCTGCCCACTCCCGCAACTCACAAATACCATAATATAGCTATTGGGAGGGATAAAATGGTCAAAACACATAAGAATCCAAAAAATACTATATGAGTTGTTACATCATCCACTACTAAAACACACATTCATCCTTGAATGTAAGAGTAAGAAAGGTACTTGAACCATAAAAAATATGGGGATATCTAATTGGATGTCTGACTCTATCACTTAACTACAAACACTAAGTCATGAACCCCCTGGTCTGTATAACTCTTCTACCTACTTAGGGCTGCCAATAGTCGATTCTGAATCAACCTCACTCTATCCATCTAATCCCTCACTAGATTTGTACCCCAAGGTCTAACATCGAAGAAGTTAAACCATCCAATAAGTGATTTGCACCTCCTCCCATATAAAGCCTCAAAAAGTGCCATATGTAAGCTAAAATGATAGTTGTTGTAAGAAACTCCACCAAAGGAAAAACCTGGTCCCAATAACCACCAAAGTCAATCACATAAGCCTGAAGAATATCCTCTAAAACCTGAATTATCATCTCTAACTGGCCATCTATCTGCAGGTGAAAAGTGGTGCTCATCTCTAAGTACCCAACTCACATTGTATTGAACTCCAAAGTATGAACTGAATTAAGTACCTCTATTTGAAATGATGGAAATAGGCGTACCATGCAACCAAACTATATTTTGAATTAGATCTTTACTAACTTCTCCACATTGTAGTTTACCTTCACTAGAAAGAAATGAGTTGATTTAGTCAACTATCCACAATCATCCAAATGGAGTCAAACTTCCCCAAAGTCTGAGACAAGCAAACCACGAAGTCCATAGAGATGCACTCGCACTTCCACTCTAGTATAGGTATACTCTGAGTCATGCCACCCGATCTACTATGCCCATACTTCACTTGCTGACAATTCAAACACTTAGCCACGAACTCTATAATATCCATCTACATTCTACACCACCAATAGTGCTACCTTAAGTCATGATACATCTTCATTACAGCTATATAAATAGAATACATCAAACTGTGAGCCTCCTCCATGATCAATCTAGTTACGTTACCCACTCTAGGAAAACAAATCCAACCCATGATCCTTAAAACACCCTCTAAATCAAGAATCACTTCCTTAGATTCACCATTTAACACTTTATCCCGAATAATGCCCAACTTTACATCCTCAAACTGTCTATCTTTAATTTGCTCCATTAATAAGGGCCACACCTCAACGCAAGTAAGAACTCTATGTAGCTTGAAATATCAAATTGCATGATGTTATTGGCCAACCGCTGAACATCCATAGCCAAGGTCGCTCCTCATACACCAATAAAGCAAGACTACCCATGCTCACCTCCTTCCTACTTAAGGAATCCACCACTAAATTGGCCTTCCTTGGATGATAGAATAAGGCCAAGATAGGCGTTGAAGTCAACAATGTATTGATATTTTTAAAGTTATCCTCACACTGATGGGACCACTAAAAAGTAACTTTCTTCTGAGTAAATCTAGTCAAATGAGCTACAATCAAAGAGAAGCCCTGCACGAACCATCTATAATAGCCAACCAATCCATTAAAACTATGGATCTCGATAGGAGATGTAAGCCTAGACCAATCACAACTGCTTTAATATTGGCCAGATCAACCATACCATAATACTATCCTTGGTCACCAGATGCCCCAAGAATGTCATAGAACTCATCCAAAATTCACACTTTAAGAACTTGGCAAATGTTTCACATACTTTACAACCTCTCATACCTCAACCTCTGAAGTACAATCCTCAAATGCTTTATATGATCCACCTCACTCTTAGAATAAACTAAAATGTCAATGAAAACAATCATAAAGAAATCAAGATAAGGCCAAACTCTATTCATTAACTCCATAAATGTTGTTGGGGCATTAGTCAACCCAAATGGCATTACCAAGAACTCATAATGACCATAACATGTTTTAAAGGCTATCTTACAGATATTTGAGGCCCTCATCTTTAGTTGATGATACCTCAATATCAAATAAACCTTTAAAACACTAAAAACACCCTAAAGCTAATCAAATAATTCATCATTGTGCGGTAGCGGATACTTATTCTTAATGGTTACCTTATTTAATTATCGATAGTCAATACATATGAGCATAGATCTATCCTTCTTTTATGAACACCACTAGAACACCCTAAGGGGAAACACTAGGCCTAATAAACCCCTTACTCAAAAAATCTTAACATTGGTTCTTCAATAGATTCAACTCCACCAGAGCCATCATATAAAGGGGGAATAGAGATGGGCTTAGTTCTAGACTCTTAAGTAAATACGAAAATTGGTGTCTCTATTTGGAGGAACTCCCAATAAATTCAGAAGGAAACACATCCATAAACTCCCTAACCATATGTACTAACTCTAAAGAAGGTGTATCAATACTAGTATCATGCATATACGCCAAGTATGAAAGACACCCTTTCTCCACCATCTATTGCACCCGAAGAAAGGATACAACCCTCTTGCATTACGAACCCAGAGTACCATTACACTCTAACCTCGGAACACTCGCCATAACTAAGGTAACTAACTTGTCATGGAAATCCAAGAAAATATGATAAGGAGAGAGTCAATCCATACCCAAAATCACATCAAAATCTACCATGTCTCAACTAATCAAGTTTGCCCAAGTATCATATCCCAACAGAGTCATAATATAGGATTGGTACACCTAATCCACCACTAAAGAATTATCTACAAAGGTAGAAACATGAATAGGAACAATAAGCAACTCACACATCATATCAATACTTAAAGCAAAATATATGTACATATAAGAAAATAGATTCAAGATCAAATAATGTTGAAGTAGACTAATGGAAAGTAGGTACAGTAACTGTAATGACTACATCAGAGGCCTCTGTCTTGTGTCTACCTTAGAATGCATAACACTAACCACGTCTATCCTTAAACTGGGCAACTATAAGACCACCACCATGAGCCTTTTGCGCTTCACCCCTAGCACTTTGTGAACTACCTCTACCACCATGTGCACCTCCTCTAGCTGATAGTGCTAATGCTTGGTAAGTTTGTATTTGATAACCCCACTATGGATGACCCTTCCCAAGCTTGGGGTAATCTCTAGTGAGAAGACCAAACTTTTCACAATCTAAACATCCACCACCCAAAATACACTAATAGGGTGGCTCAAAATGACATAGAATGCCTACTATGTATTGATAACCCAGAATAAAATCCCTGGAAATCTATTATAAACTATAACCATCCAAAGTACTAGAACCTAAATAACCACTATCATAACCAAGTACTACTGTCTGAATGGGCCTACTATGCTAGAAATTATGAACTCTACTTGCAGAGCCCCTGCCTCAGAATAATGAACCATTGAAACCACCATATTTATGAACCCTCTTACCGCTACCCCCATGGGTCTCATAACATATACCCTCGATCGTCTTACCATGGTCCACTATCTGCTAAATGATACCCATGGTACTCACTAATTATTATGTAGCAAACTAAAGAGGAGTAATCAACCCCTTCATAAACATCCTCACCCGTTCCTCCTCTATTGAAATACTAATAAGCTATGCCTAGATAAGGCAAAAATTTAGTCTCATAGTTTGTAAGCGACATGGTACCCTACTATGAATCATCAAACTCATCTCTCAACCGCTCTCTCAACCATTGAGGCACATTCTTCTTAAAAAAAGCCTTAAAAAATTATGTCTATGTCATAGGAGAGGAACCCAGTGGACTATAACCTAAATAAGACCTCTATTATTGTTTCGATGCCTCATTCATCTAAAAAGTGGTATAGTTCACACCATGTGACTCATAGATACTGAGGTAATATAACCTCTCCTAACAACTAACTAAAAACTCAGACGCATCCTTCTAAGGTGCACTAGTAAACTTAGGAGGACTTAATCTCACAAACCTATCAAACATCTTCTACTTATCAACTATCATTACTGGTCTAGGCACACCTAGTGGAGCAATAAGTTTTACTAGCAAGGCATTAATGTGTGGAGCTATAGTAGTAGTTGGTTGTGTCTAGTAAGATAGAAAACTATGAAAGAGTACCTATTTTCACAGCTCAATGATGTGCCATGATTTCATGGCACTTTCGATGCTTAAAAAAAGGAAAATATGGAATAACTTGGGTATGTTTGGTTGGTATGATGTGTTTTCTATCCTATCTTATAGGGAAATAGGTTATGGAAGCTAAATGGAGAAGGAGCGAAGAAGCATACACTAGAATGAAGCATTTGAGATGAAAAAAAGCCAAGTCAAAATTGGGGGAGTGACCCATGGCAGGGACTTACGTCCCGTGAGTCGACCTACGTCCCTTGATTTGACTTATGTCACGTAGGTTGGTACCGTGGGTCAACTCCTGAAGGTTGTAAAGTGGCCTGATTTCCACGAGATGGAACCATATGACGTGGGTTGGTTCCACGATACCAAGTCACGGAATCGGGGAAAGTTGTTGACTTTTTTCTCCTACTTTGTTTAGGATAGGATTCACCTTGTATCTATAAATAACCCTATGTTGTACTATGTTTAGAGTTAGTCAATACATTATTTTTAGTTGGTTATTTCATTAATTGGGATCATAAACACATTATTAATTTTGTAATCTTGGAACATCAATTCTAGGGTTTTCATTCATATTGAGATTTCAGAGTGTTCTTATTATTGTGCGTTTACAATTATGTTTCATCATTGAATTCTTCTTGTGTTCTTGCAATCATGAGTAAATAAACCCATCATCTAGGGTTGTGTAAACCATGAGGAATTAATGAAAAGGGTTAAGTGCAAAGTAATTCTGAACCAGTGTGAATGCATGTATTGTTATTTATTTTATTGTGATTGATCTTCTAACGATTACAAATGTTAGAAACTCGCTTGTATTCAAGACTTGCTCGAGAGAGGGGTAGATATTGGGAAAAGGAAATAACAATAGAGATTTGAAGCTATCAACCTTCATCTAATAACTTGAGCCATAACATGGATAGTTATTTAAGATCCAAAATAAGGGTTAGTAGTGTGACACTCGAAGATCGAGAGGAGAAGAGTGATATTTGTCTAACCAAGGTCGAGAGACTTTAAGATGAACCTAACTTGTTAGATTATGCATGCAACGCAACAGGAAAGTTTGCCAGCACAAGTAACCAGTAGAGTTAAGGAATCATTGGGGATCACAGTCCTAGTGTGTTTCTCATATTGATCACAAATCCAAAAATCAACAATCATTACTGTTACTATTTACTTACAAAAAACCCTCTTTTTTTACTTACTTACCGATTACTCGGACAAGCACTCGACATAATTTTATCCTATTCCCTATGAGATCAACCCCAACGTAGTTGGATTCTATATTTGATTCAGCGACCACTTTATACTTTTTCTGGAGGTATAATTTGGGCGACATCAAATTTGGTACCATTACCGGGGAATATGGTTACGGAGTTCATTAGTTTGCGTGTTGGAGTTGATTAGTTTTATTTTTCTATACTTTTAAGGGCATATGTCGATGTATGCCTAATATTAAGAGTTAAGGCAATCCCCTGATTCCACTTGATATTCAGATAGAAAGAACATTGAGAGCAAATCAAAGAATAGTGAACACCGACGGAGTTCAAGATCCTATGGTTGCCGAAGGTATTCATAACTTGCCACCAATTCATCCGACTGGTCATGAAACTGTGAAGTAAATATCTACTCAATTAAGTGTTGAGAAGAATGTGAGGCAAGTAGCTCTTAGCCAAGTAGATAGAGATCATCAAGAAATGCAAGAAGCAGTACAGCGTCTTGCTGCACTTGAAGAGAGACAAAGAAGACTGAGGGTGCAACAACCACCTCAAAGACCATATATGCCGGCTTATGATGATCCTGAAGAAGAGGATGTGGCTTATTTTGAGTCGGTTAAGACTGGTGTCATTATTCCACCAAAGTTACCTCAGGGTACTAAGTTCGACATTACAAGTTCCATAATCCACTTGCTAAACTTGAAAGGCGTATTTGCCGGTCTTTCTACAGATGATTTGAACATACATATGATGAACTTTGTGGGGGTATGCACTTCATATAATTTGCCTGGAGTTGACCAAAAGGCTATTTGGTTGAGATTGTTTCCATTCTTTCTAACAGGAGAAGCGACTTTATGGTTGGCCGAATTACCACTAGGTTCCATCACTACGTGGCAAGAATTGAGAAATCAGTTTCTGGATAAATTTTTCCCACCCTCTAAGATGCTACAATTGAAGGATAAGATTTATAATTTCAGAAGGCTACATTCTGAAGTACTTTATGAGACTTGGCTTTGGTTCAAGAAGAAGTTGCAAAATGTTCCAAACTATAGGATGGATGGTCGAAATTTACTTGAGATCTTCTACAAAGCTTTAAACGCCAATACCAAGGCTGTAGCAGATACTATCACTGACAGAGCATTTATGAGTCTGAGGTGGGAACAAGCTTCAGAGATTTTAGATTATATCACTTAGACCAACCAAGGATGGCATACTCGGGAGGTAGATACACCTACAGGGACATATGATATTGTAGCCTCGACAGCACAACGGGCTTTGGATAAATTTGTAGCTCAAGAAGTTACACAGTTGAGGACAAAAATTGGCTTGCTAGCCAAACAGATTGCGGCTGGAAATGCTAAAATGGTTCATCCCGTAGGTGCATAAGGAAAAACACCTAGGCTTGATGATTATGAATCTGATAAGAAGGCTAAGTAACTGAATTGAGAGGTGGTGGGTTTTTTAGCCAAGGGACAAGGGTATAATCAAGACTCTTGGAACTCAAGGCAAGGGAATCAAGGTTGGAACTACTATAGAGATAATTACAACAAGTCAGGATATAGAGATAGAGAATGAGATTGTGATGATGATTGGAGGCAAAAGGATGATTACAAAGAGAAGAGTGGTACATATGTCCCATCAGGAAATTGTGACACTGATTTAAAAAATTCAAGAATAGAGGCCCTTCTTAATAAATTGGTTAAGAGGTCAGAGAGCAAGGAAAGTTGCTTGAATGAGATTAGGTTGAATATTTCGAGAATATGTCAGAAAGTAGAATCTCATTCAACTGCCATAAAATAGTTGGAGAAATAGTTCAGGAAGATATCGGTGGCATTGAACCAGCGTTAACCAGGCACCCTTCCGAGCAACACTGTCTAGAATTCAAAGAATGATAGTCATTGTTTGGCCATTACTACTAGAAAAGGGAAGTATACGACTGACCCATCTATGCCTGTGGATAGTAGTAGGAAATATGAGTCGGTGGTAGTTGAAAAAAAGGTCGAAATAGAGTCAGAGAATTCAAAGGTTGATGCCAATACAGATCACAAGCCATAAAATATTAATAAGGAAACTAAGTCTGAAAAGAGGAAGGAGAAGGAGGCTACTCAAATTCTAAAATCCCTTCCACGACCTCTTCATCCCTTTTCTCAAAGGTTGAAAAAAAAGGTTGAAGAGCATAAATACCAAAAATTTATTTCAATAGTTAAGAAGTTATCGATAAATATTCTTCTTTTTGAGGCTTTAGAACGGATGTCAGGTTACACAAAATTCATAAAAGATTTGGTAACGAATAAGAGAACTGTCATTTTTGAGCTGGCAGATAATTTACACCATTATAGTGCAATTACTTCTCATTCACTTGTCAAGAAAAAGAAAGATCCGAGACCCTTCATAATTTTTTGTATTATCGAGTCCTACAAATTCGTAAAGGCACTGTGTGATTTGGGTGCTAGCATTAACTTGATGCCACTAGCCGAGTTTAAGCAGTTAGGATTGGGAGCACCAAAACTGACTTCGATGAGACTTCTTATGACGGATAGAGCTGTGAAAAAGTCGGTTGGCATCTTATATGATGTTTTGGTAAAGGTGGTATCTTTTGTATTTTCGACTATAAATTCTAGACTGTGAGGTTGATTTTGAGGTTCCCATAATTTTGGGAAGACCATTCCTTGCCACCGACCGTGTATTAGTTGACATGGAAACTAGGCAGATAAAGTTCAGGTTGAATGACGAGCAGGTTACCTTCAATATTTATCGTTCCATGAAGCAACTAAGAGACATGCATGTAATTTTGGTGATTGATACAACTGAAGAAGCAGATTTGGCAGTTTCTATCGAAGAAAGGCTGGGAGTTGAAGCCCTTAGTATCATGATTATGAACTTTAATAGCGATGGTATTGATGAGTATGATGAGATGGTTGGTGCACTTACTGGTAGGGGATCATACACTTATGCTCCAAAGAAACTTGATCTTGATTTGAAGAATAGGGTGACCCTACTAGCTCACCCTTCTATTGAGGAGCATCCAGTTTTGGAGCTTAAGGCTCTTCCGGCTCACCTTTGCTATGCATTCTTGGGAGCCAAAAACACCTTGCCCATTATTATTTCTAGTGACTTGGTAGAGTGGCAAGTAGAGGCTCTTATTTCAGCTCTAAAAGGTTTAAAAGGGCCCCATTAGTTGGTCCATTGCTAACATTATCGAGATTCCACCTGGCATTTTCACTCATAAAATTTAGCTAGATCCTTAGTGCATACCAAACATTGAGCATCAACATCATATAAACCCACCTATACAAGAAGTTGTGAAGAAAGAAATCATCAAGTGGTTAAATGCGGGTGTGGTTTACCCCATTGCTGATAGCAAGTGGGTGAGCCCAATTCAGTTTGTGCTAAAGAAGGGAGGAATCGTTGTGGTTCCAAAGGACAAGAATGAGTTAATCCCAATGAGGCCGGTTACTGGATGGAGAGTTTGCATGGATTATCGAAAGCTGAATTCTTGGACCAAAAAGGATCGATTTCCTATGCCCTTCAAGGATCAGATATTAGACCATCTTGCTCGTAGAGGATGGTATTGTTTTCTTGATGGTTATTCGGGGTATAATCAGATTTTCATTGTTCCCTAGGACTAAGAGAAGACCACTTTCACTTGTCCATATAGTATATTCGCGTTCAAAAAGGATGTTTTTCGGTTTATGTATTGTACTGGCCACTTTTCATCATTGCATAATGTCCATTTTCTCTGACTTGGTAAAAGACACTATTGAGGTTTTTACGGATGATTTCTCTGTTGTGGGAGACGCATTTGATGAGTGCTTGGCCCACCTTGCTAATGTGTTACAAAGATGCGAGGAGTGTAACTTAGTGCTAAATTGGGAATAATGTCACTTTATGGTTAATGAGGGTGTCGTATTGGGGCATCAAATCTCAAATAAGGGTATTAAAGTTGAGAAAGCCAAGATTGAGGTGATTGAAAAGTTACCTCCACCTATTTTGGTGAAAGGAATTCAAAATTTCTTGGGACATGCAGGGTTCTATAAAAGATTCATCAAGGATTTCTCTAAGATTGCACATCCGTTATGCAAGCTTTTAGAGAAGGAGGTGAAGTTTGTGTTTGAAGAGGCTTGCCTAAAAGCGTTTGAGAGTCTAAAAGAGAAGTTAATTTTATCCCCGATCATTGTTTTGGCAGATTAGACGATGTCATTTGAGGTTATCTATGATGCTAGTGGTGTGGCCTTGGGTGCAGTCCTTGGCCAAAGGCGTGAAAAGACTCTACATTCGATTTATTACTTTAGAAAAGCACTTAATCAAGCTCAGAAAAATTATACTGTAACTGAGAAAGAATTGTTGGCAGTGGTCTTTTCTTTTGAGAAATTTTGATCTTATTTGATTGGTACGAAGGTGATTGTGCATACAGACCACGTAGCACTTAGATATCTTATGTAAAAGAAGGACGCCAAGACAAGACTGATACTGTGGGTGCTTCTATTGCAAGAATTTGATTTTGAGGTCAAGGAGCAAAAGGGGACTGAGAACAGGTCGTAGACCATCTATCATGCCTTGAGAAGAAGTCCATGCTTAAATTAAGGGATGATATTAATATTGATAATACTTTTCCAAACGACCAACCCCTTGGTTTACAGATTTTGCCAACTTTTTGGCAAATGAACTAGTCTCGAAAGATATGTCGTATCAGATGAGGAAGAGATTCATACATGAGGTGAGAAAATTCTTCTAGGATGATCCTTATTTATTTATGGTGTGTAAAGATGGTATAATTTGAAGGTGTATTCTAGAGGTCGAGATAATGAGTATTTTGGAAGAATTTCATTCATCTCTAGTTGGGGGTTATCATGGAGGTGCATGGACTGCTCATAAGATCTTATAATATGGGTGCTATTGGCGCTCCATTTAGAAAGATGTGCATAACTATGCTTGAGCTTGTGACCAATGTCAAAGGCAAGGGAACATCTCGCGTTGACACGAACTTTAAATTATTGGATGTACGAGGTATTGACTCTATAGGCCCATTTGTAAGTTCGCAAGGGATAAAGAGCATCTTGGTAGCTGTTGACTATGTTTGTAAGTGGGTGGAGGCAATTGCGCTTCCCAATAATGAAGGAAGGAGTGTCACGACATTTCTAAAAAAGAACCTATTCTCACGATTAGGAACACCTCGAGTTATCATTAGTGATGGAGGATCCCACTTTTGTAATCGGCTGTTCAAAGCCCTGCTTGAAAAATATGATGTCAAATACAAGGTGGAAAGACCTTATCATCCTCAGACAAGTGGGAAGGTTGAGGTGTCTAATCGTGAGATTAAATTTATCTTGGCAAAGATGGTAAATGCCAACAGGACTGATTGGGACAGAAAGTTGGATTATGCATTATAGGCATATTGAACTGCAATTAAAACACCAATTAGTGCATCTCCATATCAGCTAGTGTTAGGGAAATCGTGTCATTTGCCTGTCTAGCTTGAACATAAGTCATTATGGGCATCGAAGAAGTTAAATTTGGAATAGATCGAAGCGTCTAAATTAAGATTAGAGCAAATAAATAAGATGGATGAATTTCGTCTCCTGGCTTATGAAAGTTCAGCACTGTATAAAGAAAAGATGATTTTGTATCATGATCGAAAACTTGAACGAAGAGAATTTCACCCTGGAGACTTGGTATTGCTCTATAACTCCCGACTTTGCTTATTTCTTGGAAAATTGAGGTCCAAATGGTTTGGACCACTCACTGTGGTTAAGGTGCTGTCGCATGGGGCAATTGAGCTAAAAGGTGATATTGATGTCCTTTTCAAGGTCAATGGTCAGCGTGTAAAGCACTATGTGGGAACCACGAAAGACATCAGGACGTGTGAGGAGTTTAGTCTTGATGAAGTCTGAGTAGTCAAGGGACATAGGTCGTGCCGCGAAGTTAAATCAGGCACTTCATGGGAGGCAACCCATGGGCTGGTTAGTGAAGTATGATTGACTAACCTAGCTACGTAATGTCGTGATGTTAAATCAAGCGTTGTTTGGAGGCAACCCAAGGATTGATACCAGTTGTGTTTTATTCCTTGTCGAGTGCAGATGATATTGCAGAACAGATGAGTTAAAAATAAAGATGTGAACTAAAAAGTGTGTAACTTAAACCACGGTGGTGACCCACATCTCATAGATTAAACCACGTAACCTGGGTCGATTTCGTAGAAATCAGTCTAAATTTTTAAGTTGCGAAATTTAACCCACACCAGTGACTCATGTGATATAGGTCAACCCACGTGACATGGGTTGGTATTCTGGAAATCAAACGGTAATTTTTTTGGGTTGTGGAATCCAACCCATGCCATTAACCCACGTGACGTGGGGTGGTACCGTGGAAATCAGTAATTTCCTAAAACCTAAAGATCTAACCAGACGCAACCTAAAGTTTTGGCCTATTTCTTATAAAATCCAACACCACCCGGTCTAAAACCCTAAACCAAATTTTCCAATCCTCCAAATCCTCGATCCCTTGAACACCAATTGCTACAAATTAACACTTCCAATCCTAAATTTGCTAAAATTCCTAAGTACCAAACACTGAAACTCATAAATTCCAACTACCCAAATTGTCAAAAATCCTAAATTTCCAAAACCCAAAAGTTTGAACCCACCCCCTAACCAAAATTCCATACCCGACCAAACCAAAATTCATAAAAAACCCAAGCCATTCGAACAATGCTGCCAAAAGGAAATCCCAAATGCCTAGATATGGGTTCATCCTTTAAAATTTGAACTAAAAAACCCAAAAGTTAGGACAAAGTTGCGAGATGAGCCTTCGAAGATGGAGAAAAGTGGGTCTGAAGAGGTTTATGAGATCGTTAGGGATGATTTTGCTACTATGCCTCACACCACAAGGAAACAAACTAGGGTATAGGCTGTAACCCAGGTCACACCTCAGCCTACTTCACAGCCCCTGCCACCTTCCATACCGATAACTCCTATTCAAGCATATGATTCTTCCCCCCAGTCTGATGAGGAGGTGGCTGCATCTGCGATCGGTGATACTGGAAACAGGGATGATGCACCTAGGACCGATGAGAATGACGAGGGTACAGATAAGTTTGAGTTAGGTTATAGTAGTAAGGCTGTTAAGATAGTGTCCAGGATTCGACTATTTCCTCACAGAGATAGTTGGGTGCCTAGTGGGCCACAGCTGTAGCACAAAGGGAAAATAAGAGGTGTGAGTTCAGGGTATGAAGGCCATTTGTGATAGGGATGCAGAGCCGACTGATCGGGGTGCGTGTAAAAGAAATATCACTGAGGAGCCCCTATATTGGCTAAATGAGTTAAAGGCACTACCTGAGATTAAGTCATTATTTGATCGTTATGGGTTCGGGTGGATGATAGAGCCTTCTGGTAGCTATAGCCCAGAGTTGGTCCGCGAGTTTTATGTTTCATATGTCACTTCTATTGAATTGATCACACCAAATGAGCAGAAATATAGGGACCAACCACCATTGACTCACACTTTGGTTCGTGGTACCAGAGTAGACATATCCAAGCAGACTATCCACAGGTTTTTGTTTGGTGCCAAATGTAAGCTTCCAGCTAGTACTGCTGAGTTTGATCACCGTATGGAGATGGTGAAAAATAGAAACAAAATATAGGATGTCGATCAGCGCTTAGAGCTACTTTGCAGGTATCGCTGAGGAGGGTGAAAAACAAAAACAAAATGTATATCGCTGAGGATGGTGTAGATGTGAGATGGGTAGCTGAGAAGTTTGATATTAAGAAGTTCTCACTTCACTTTGTAGGTAAGTTTTGGTGGTCAGTTGTATGGAATCGTCTCGAAACCATAGGTGTGGATAATTCTTTTACACTTGACCTAGCTATTCTAATAGCGAGCATCATGGCAGGATATGACATTAACGTCACCCGCTACATTATTGAGAAGATTCATGAGCGCGCCTTTAGAGACTTTACCAGCATCCCTTTCACCTGTCTGATTTTGGGCCGATGTAATATTATTGGGGTGGTCACGATGCCTGTAGTAGATCATGACATTAAGTTAACTCGCGTAGATGATATAAGGTTGATGCAGTAGCGGGGTACTAAACCAGTTTCTCAGAGAAGGTCTCAACCCTCTACTTCATCAGGCGCCACTTTTTTTGAAAGGCAGGAGGATCGAGAGAAACCGGTTAGCACTTCAGCACCAGTTAGTGGGCCCGAGGCTGGAAGTTTTCCTACTGAGGGTACAGGCCCCATAATTGATGAAGGGGAAGGGAGCACTACCATACCACCACCTATGTCTATCATGGTGGTAGTCTCACGAGAGTTTTTACAGCAGTTAGTGGATAGATAGACCCAGGCTATTGAGTGGCAGGCTCACACAGAGGCCCAGATGTCTAAGTTGGTATCTTAACCTAAGCCATGGGTTCACACTGCGATAGATGCTCTAATGGAGAGAGTTAAGGTTTGCATGACTACTGCTATAAAGAGGTTTATGCGTGAGCTGCATGGAAGGATTGACATTTTTGAGCATCGAATTGGTAGCCGATTGAGAGAGGCCCATATCCTGGATTTAATGGGGTTAACAAAAGAGGTAGCTGCATTAAGGGAAGAGTTTCAAGATTCAACAGTTATCCATGCTCCTATCATTCCACCCATACCGACACCGGTACCGATAGTGATGATATTTGAGGTTGACTTATTTGTTGATGAGGAGCCTCCTATTTCTAGAGGCAAGAGGCCATGGAGTCTCGAGGGCCAGACTGATAGTGGAGAAGAGTTTGAGAGTTATCTGCGAAGGACAACTAAGGCCTCTCGGGCAGAGTACCGTGCCAGTCAGATTGCCCATGAGCAGAGAGCACTGGGTGCATCCTCTAGTCAGGCACCCCCTCTACTGTCCACACCTAGCGTGGAGCCTAGAGAGGTGGATCCCAAATAGCGTACAGATGATACTGATATGGGAGGGCCCACATCTAAAACATAGGGGGCCACAGGTATGTCTTCACTCCCTTACACTTATCATATTTATAGTTGTGCACTAAGGTTAGTGCATCTTTATTTAGTTGGGGGTGGGGGTATACCACCACTTGGAGGTTTTTGTTGCCATGTTTCTTTTCCCCCGAGTATGCTATCATAGTAGAACTGGCATGTTTAGGTTGTTATTTATATTATTATGTGTTTTCATGTTTAATTAGGAGAAAAATAATGGAACCTTAGTGCAGTCTAATTTTGAACGAACTTTGAATGATAATGATGCTTTTTGATTGTTTAAAGGACACCCCTCATGAAAATTTTGTTTTGAACTGTGTGTATAGTATGTTAGTTTGTGACAGCTGTTGGATCTTTTTATGGTATTAGTATTATAGGCAGAATGATTGTAGCTTAGCAATGCATGAACTGGATAGGTAGTAGTCGATAGTGTAACCCTATGCTATGTGTGTGTGAGGTCATTACCGAGTTCACTTTGTATGTGCGATCCAGAACTTGCTCGGTTAGTCTTGCCTAGGTTATAGGATAGTGGTTAGGAAAGGATCATAGGCCATTCTTGAATAAGTCCACTTTTAGCCAAAATACCCGACAAATGAAATAAATATCCTTTGATCCTAATTTTGAGCCTTAATTGACCTATTTCTTTCATTAGCCTATTCACCTTCCCATTTTGATTTACAATGAACCTGTTTTGGCCCTGGTCCCTCCTTGGGCATTGTGTACCTCAACTCAAGCAAATCGCCTAAGTTGAGGGTGGCTATTATAGGGGTGCGTAGTTTGACTTGGGTATGAGGAAGGGGTTAGTAAAAGAAAAAGAGAACAGATTTGGGTGTGAAGAAAATAAATGAGTGAAATAAATAGAAATTGCAAAAAAAAAAAAAGAGAAAAAGAAAAAAGAAAAAAAATATATTGTGTTTTGAAATAATGAAGAAAACAACACCCAAAAATCTGAAAATAAATGAAGGAGAATAAGGGAGAATAAAATGAGAATGGTTGGAAAGTGGAGCCAAAAATAGTGTAGTGTCAAGAATGGTTGAGTCACCATATCCATATGTACCACACCCATCCCCAAGCCTACATGACAAGCCGATGAAAGTTCTATAGTGATCCTAGTCCAAATATTCAAAAAACTAAGGCATAGAAAATAAGGGCAAGCATATGGTATTTTTGTGTTATGATAATATGTTGCATATATACACACCGTGGTTTTGATATTCAAATAGGAGGATTCGGAAAAGTTTTGGTACCAAAAGCAATGATTCGACTGTCGTAGGTCTCTTAGGTTTCTATTAATTAAGCATAGAATGTGTTTATTTTGAGTTGTTCGCCTGAGGATATGCAAATGTTCTAAGTTGAGGGTGTTGATGTGCCATGATTTCATGGAACTTTCAATGCTTAAAACAAGGAAAATATACAATGACTTGGGAATGTTTGGTTGGTATGATGTGTTTTCTGTCCTATCTTGCAGGGAAATAGGTTATGGAAGCAAAATGGAGAAGGAGGGAAGAAGCATGCACTAGAATGGAGCATTTGAAGATGAAAAAAATCCAAGTCAAAATAGAAGGAGTAACCCACGATAAGGACTCACGTCACTTGAGTCGACCTACGTCATATAGGTTGGTACCATAGGTAAACTCCTAAAGGTTGTAAAGTGGACTGATTTCCACAATATGGACCCATATGACGTGGGTTGGTTCCACGATACCAAGTCATGAAATCGTGGAAAGTTGCTGACTTTTTTCTCCTACTTTTTTTAGGATAGGATTCACCTTGTATCTATAAATACCCCTATGTTGTCCTATGTTTAGAGTTAGCCACTACATTATTTTTAGTTGGTTATTTCATTATTTGGGATAATAAACACATTATTGATTTTGTAATCTTAGAACATCGATTCTAGGGTTTTCATTCATATTGAGATTTCAAAGTTTTCTTCTTATTGTGTGTTTACAATTATGTTATCATCATTGAATTCTTCTTGTGTTCTTGCAATCATGAGTAACTAAACCCATCAACTAGGGTTGTGCAAACCATGAGGAATTAACGAAATGGGTTAAGTGCAAAGCAATTTTGAACCTATGTGAATGCATGTATTGTTATTTATTTCATTGTGATTGATCTTCTAAAGGTTGCAAACATTAGAAACTCGCTTGTATTCTAGACTTTCGAGAGAGAGAGAGGTAGATATTGGGAAAAGGAAACAACAACAGAGATTTGAAGCTATCAACCTTCATCGAATAACTTGAGTTGTAATTGGGATAGTTATCTGAGATCCAGAATAAAGGTTAGAAGTGCAACACTCGGAGACCGAAAGGAGAAGAGCGAAATTCATCTAACCAAGGTCGAGAGACATTTAGATGAACCTAACTTGTTATATTTTGCATGCAATATAGTAGGACAGTTTGCCAGCATAATCAATCGGTGGAGTTAAGGAATCATTAGGGATCACAGTCTTAGTGTGTTTCTAATATTGATCACAAATTCGAAAATCAACAATCATTACTGTTACTATTTGCTTACAAAACCCCCCTTTTTTTAACTTACTTACTAATTACTCGGACAAGAACTCGACATAATTTCGTCTTATTCCTTGTGGGATCGACCCCAACCTAGTTGGGTTCTTTATTTGATTCAGCAACCGCTATATACTTTTTCTGGAGGTATAGTTTGGGTGACATCACTCAACACCATCTTTATTCTGAGATCTATCGGGAGTGCTAGGTAAAGCTCCTATCTGAGCCTTACCCTCCAAATAACTCAAGAGTCTAACCATAGTATCCTGCAATTCCATGGTTGCTATGAAACCCTATGGTAACTGGGTTGGCCTCACTTCCTATGTCTGATAAACAAAAACCTTAAACTTAAAAACTGGCTTAGGAGATGCCTCATTATCATGTCACTTATCTAGTGATAAATCTCATGCTTTAACTCTACCTTAGCCTTGACCACTGCCTCAATCCCTAGTTGAGGCCCCAGCAGTAGGTATAGGTGTACTATCCTCAATAGCAAGTAATCTTATTCTCTCCATATATTAAGAGAATAAAAGGCAAAGTTTAGAATTCCAGGAATGAATAAACAAACATGATAAGGAATAAAAGACTATAATTTTCCTATAGATGTCCATAGCCTCCCAAAGATAGGTACGGACGTCATCGTACCGATCTGCAAGACTCCACTATACACTTGCTCTTGTACTCATGAGACTCGTGAATCTAGCACTCTAATACTAGCTTGTCCAGACCCAAAATAACATAAGTTGTGATTGAACATACCCCACATAATAGCACTAGGTAAGCCTGATGTAACAACTCGAATAGTCGAATAAAGGTAAAGGTAAGAGAATCCATACACAAAAGAAATATCAATGATAATAACTTAACATAATATTACATCAACAATAGACAAAAGAAGATGAAAAGACATCTAAAACACCTCATGACTCTACAATCATGAGTATACAAGAGAAACTCTAAATCTGACTGACATAAGAAAGTAAAGCAATATTTTCTACAAGGGGTAAATAGATAGAATGTAAATGATAGATGAAGCTGGGGTGATCTTTGATGGTAGAAGTTCATGAAAACTTTAAAAATTCTACCTAGCCAAGATCTGCAAGAGAAGGATGTAGAAAATTAGGAGTGAATACAGTCCACTTATACTTAGTAGGCGTCATAGGCCGACTGAGCTTAAGTTGAGAACTATATTGAATAAAAAGTACTAATATAACCCCACTAGAAGAAAAGTCACAAAAGTTTAATATCAAGTTATATCATAGTTTATCCCAATCATAATAACAATTCAAAGGTAATGCAATGCAATGTAATAAAATGGGATGATATGCTTTGGCCAATTCCTACCAATATATACCCTACAGGATTTTTTTATAAGATAGGACCCATGGGATATTCACAAGATCCATATATCCAATCAACTTCTATCAATATATCAATGAACTGACTTGAATCGCGACTAAAATCATTTTTCACTTTAATTCATTTCATTCAAATAGCATTTCCTTCAAATAATTTTTTTCTGTGAACCATGTGTTAAATGAATACACATGGACACAAAGTTAAAAATGAAAAAAGATGTAACAGATATACCCAAAATCTCAAAATCATAATCAATCCATGAACACAATCTATGAGCCTTACTACCAAACCAGGAATCTAAGTTTCATATAAGAAAACCAATACAAGCCCCATATTGGGCTCACAATGACGATTCACCTTATTAGAATTCAACCTCAAATATTCCCATCCCATAGCATGCTTTACATAGTAAGTCCCCATCCAATCTAAGTCTAAAATAAGTTTATCCATAACCAACCTTGAAGCTAAACCATAAGTTTCTAACAATCTCAAATTGGCCTTTCCCTTTCCAACAGCCTCAAAATTCTCCTAATCTATCAAAAAATAGGTTCTATATGTAAACACGAGTCCAATGTTACCCATATTACTAGGTTTTAATTTAGGTCCAAAAGTCAACCCCAAGACTCCAAAGGTAAAATTGGATATTTATTAGAAAATCAATTTACTATAACTTAAGGAGTTTAAGTTCAAAATTTCATCCAAAATGGAGATAAAAATTGAGCTTGAAAGCAACAAAATACCATCCTTTAACTTTATTGCGAAATCCTAAAATTTCAAGTTGAAAAACTAAGAATTTGAGGATGAATTCATGAAATAACCACTAGAAAATGGGTAAAAATGGTATAGGAAACTTACCCAATGAATAAATCTTAAGATTCCCTTTTTGATTCTCCCAAAAAAGAGTTTTAAAGCTTCAAATATCGAGTTATGAGTTTTTGGACCAAAATTGGCATTTAAATTTGTCCAGGTGTAAAACCTTTATCATGATCATAATGGTTCTATCTTGATCATGATGCTGGACCAACCCGGTCCATCTCAATCATGATACCCACATTGCAAATGTGATGAACAAATACCATTGACCAGAATATGGTTTTCCTTCGTGAACATGGGCCCTCCGTCGAGATTGCAAGGTTAAGAAAATTCCTTATCTGCAATCAGAACAAGAGAATCATAAATGCGAAGAAGGTTGCAAGGTTGCATCAGCAGCTATTGCACCATCAATAGTCAAGTGTGGAAAATCTCCCAAATGAACCCTCAAAAATTTGAATTGTGCTATGCTACTAGGATAAATTCAGTGTTTTTGAATCAATAGAACTGTCAAAATTATCAATGGAGGTTGTTATAATCAGGTATTGACTGATGTCAAATCTAGGCCATAATTCACCAACTTGCTCAAAATAGATTGAAACGCCTCGGGACCCAAACCAATAATTCTATTAACCCAAATTTGTCATTCTAGAGCTAACGGAACTGATGGAATTCTCACACAATGCCTAAAATACAAAATGTTGATCAAAGTAAACTCTTAAACTTCAAAATCTTCCAATAATAAAAACATACATAAAACCCAACCAAATACCTCGAGAACCAAGTCACCTTTTGGCAACTCATAAATATGATAATACAGATATGGGGAAAAATGGTCAAAGTGCATAAAAATTCAAAAATAACCATAAGGATTATTAAATGAACACAAGCAATAATCTTCCTGGAACCTTTTCCGATCGGATCACAAATTAAATCAAGAATCCACCCGAAAACTTTCCTTTCAAGCATACAAATAAAAATCAGTAAAAATCCACCCAAAATACTTTCTCATCAGCATGCAAATCATTTTAAAATGACTTTTCTTAGAATATATTTTAATCAATGCTATGTTATGAATATGAGTGAGTATGCATGATTCAAAATAATAGTTGAACCTGAAATATCTTAATTCAGGCACACAAGGCCAAACTCAACTCAAAAATACCGGCTATAATCCTAAATATCATCAATATCTCCCAATCTAATCCAATTACACTCAACAAAGAGAGGAATAATCAATATCAACCACTATCAAAACTGATTGAATCACTATTCCACTTTTCACATAACAAGTCATATGTTAATAAGAGGAAGAAATAGCCCAATCAAATCAATTATTCATTGTAAACCTTTATAAAAACACTAGTACTCATAGAGATGCTCATCATCTTGCCTATATGAGACCCTCATCTCCCCATTTCTCTTTAAAAGATAATTATCTCATAAACACTTCAAAAACAATCAAGAAAAGTTTTAACTTGCCTTAAAGAAATCCTGAAAGGTCAAACCAATACTTTACCCTTCTAAAGAACCTTAAACAAACCCAATCTGGTCTTATATGGATTCTACAAAAGAAAAAAAACCATAGACACCTACATTACTATACTTAAGTTCTTAAGGTAGTTGACCATACATGAACCACAGAGGGCATACATCACGAGGCCTAACGAGACTATGATAATAGACCCCACTATCCGGGTAGTTTTAGTGGTTTACAATTTTAAGGCAGGGTTTTACAAGAAAAGGTCAGCAACAATAGTATATTCAGCCTAGTAGGCCAATACATACAACACTTTAGATTACAAGTGGGTGTTAGACAGGTTATAGTAGTCAAAGCTTTGGTCAAACTTCACGGGGTTCTTATTTTAGGTCTTCAGTCCATGGTGAACATTCTGTATTAGTAGGTTATTCGCACTAGGTTAGGCTAGGAATTCCATAAGTTGCCATGATTGTGGAGCATTTGGGAATTATGCTAGTTAGTGCCCCAGGCATGGGTTTCTAGGGTAGCTGGATCAGCCAGTTTATCCCCATAGAGCTCTAGTTTCACCAACTAAAGGTGGTTCTTAGAGTAGTTAGGATAGTCCCCAGGGTTCTCGTGGTAGTGCTCAACAAGGTAGGGTAGGTAGATATATGGGTGCTCTATTTTGAGGTAGATCATCCAATTTCTATTTTATTTTATTTGGGTTCTATATTTTCTTATATGTCTACCTACTTTGCTACTTGTTTGGGTTTGACGAGTGAGTCTTTGCATATGGCTATGCATGTAGCTACTCCCATAGGTGATTCTTTAGTAGCAGATTAAGTATATAAGTCTTGGAGTGTGAAACTTAGGTGGATATTATTTTTCTTAATGTGGTTGCTTTTGACATAATTATGGGCATGTATTGGTTGTCTCCATATTGTATGACCTTGGATTACTTTGCCAAGACTTTTACATTAGTCATGCTTGATATTCCTCCAATTGTTTAGTAGGGTTCTGATAGTCATGTGGCGAAGGTGATCATCTCTTATATCCAGGCCAGGATATTGGTATCAAAGAGGTATTTAGCTTATCTTGCATAGGTCGGTGATACTTGTACCGACCCTCCTCTACTAGAGTTTGTACTTATGGTTTGTGAGTTTACTAATATGCTTCCTACTTATCTGTCTGGTCTTCCACCCAAGCATGATATTGACTTTGGTATTGATGTTGAGCTTGGCAGCCAACCCATTTATTTTCTACTGTATCATATGGCTCCAGCATAGCTAAAGAAGCTTAATGAATAACTCTAGGATCTTTTGAGTAAAGATTTTATCAGGCTGAGTATTTCTCTCTGGGTGCTCCTATCCTATTTGTGAAGAAGAAAAAAGATAATTTTGTGTATGTGTATTGACTACAGAAAGCTAAACAAGGTAACTATTAAGAACAAGTATTTGATGTCGAATATTGATAATCTGTTAGACCAGTTTCATGGTGGGGTCGTGTTTTCAAAGATTGATTTGATATTTTGTTACCATCAGTTAAGGATTAGGGCAACAGACATACCTAAAATCTCCTTTAGGACTCATTATGGATACGAGTTCTTGGTTATGTCTTTTGGTTTAACCAATTCCCCCACTGCATTCATCGACTTGATGAACAGAGTGTTCAGGATGTATTTAAACTCTTTTATGATATTTTTTGTTGATGATATCCTAGTCTATTTTAGGAGTAGGGTGAGCATAAGAAATATTTGAGAATTATATTCCCGCTATTGAGAGACCAATGGCTTTATGCCAAATTCTCAAAGTATGAGCTCTGGCTTAAGTCTATAGAATTCTTAATACAAGTGGTGTCCAATGATCGGATTATAGTGGACCCAACAAAGGTTGAGGTAATTCACGATTGGTCTAGGCCTACTTCTCTTACTAGGGTTTATAGTTTCATCAGGTTGAAAGGTTATTATAGATGGCACATGAAGGGTGTTTCTTCCATTCCAAAACCATATACTAGATTGATTAGAAAAGATGTCCCATTTCAGCAGTTTGATGAGTGTGAGGAAAGCTTTCGAAAGCCCAAGGCCTT
Organism: Capsicum rhomboideum; assembly: GCA_031232105.1. Classification (NCBI taxonomy): domain Eukaryota; kingdom Viridiplantae; phylum Streptophyta; class Magnoliopsida; order Solanales; family Solanaceae; genus Capsicum; species Capsicum rhomboideum. Next base: position 72,452,636 of record CP124714.1, read on the forward strand.
ACTCACTTGAACTCTAATTCTAACTGTTCCTGTTGAAGGCCAAGGTCTTAATGTCTATTGTTATGCTTCTAGAATTAGTTCTGGTTACATATTGATGTAGAAGGCTGAGTTATAGCATATGCTTCCAGTCAACTGAAGGTGAATGAGTGAAACTACCCTATCCATGACTTGGAACTAGCAGCAATAGTCTTTGCACTTAAGTTTTTAAGGCACTATCTTTGTTGTGTGAATTGTGAGATATTCACCACTATTGCAGCCTTCAGTACATTCCTAGCTAGAAGGATCTTAATTTGAGACAGCGCAGGTGGCTGGAGTTACTTAAAGACTATGATATTTCTATTCAGTAAGCAAGGAAAATATGGTAGCATATGTCTTAAGCTGAAAGGTGATAAGTATGAGGATTTTGCTTTCCTTTCAGTTTTAGAGCGATTGTTGGCCTTGGCCATCTAGTTCGTTGCCAATAGGTTAGTTCGGCTTGAGTTTTCTTACCCCATGTGGATTTTTGCTTGTGTTAAAGCCTAGTTTATATTGTTGGAGAAGATTTAGAGAAAATTGGTTGAGGATAATTTATGATAGGGTGTTGCGAGGTGAGGTCAATAAGGTGACCTAGATACAAAGTTCATTTTAAGGATCGAGGGTCGTATTTATGTTCCAAGAGTTGAAGAACTAATTAGGTTGATATTGGAGGAGGCCCATTATTTAATATATTCATTTATCAAGGGGAAGCTAAGATGTTTAGGGACTTAAGGAAACATTACTGGTGGTGTAGAATTAAGAGGGATATAGTGGACTTTGTATATTGGTGCTTGAATTGTCATCAGGTGAAGTTTGAGCTCTTGAGACCTGGTGGTTTGACTTAGAGGCTACCCATGCCTGAGTAGAAATGGGAATCGATAACCATAGAGTTGGTGATTGTTTTGACGCACACATTTTGGTGTTTTGATTCTATTTGGGTCATGGTTGATTGGTTGACCAAGTCTGGTCACTTCCTACCAGTTCAGTCTTCCTACAGTTTGGATAGGTTTGCATAGATTTATGTTTAGGAGATAGTCTATTTGCATGGGGTACTATTTTCTATCATTCCAATTGTGGTACTCAGTTCATATCATTTTAGAGGTTATATCAAAGGGAGTTAGGCACCCGAGTTGAGCTTAGCATAACTATTTACCCACATATCGATGGCCAATCAAAGTGGACTATTCAGGTTCTGGAGGATTTATTGTATCCTGTGTTATTGATTTTAGGGGGTTAGTAGGACCAGTTTCTAACCTTGGCAGAGTTTCTATATAATAAAAGCTGTCATTCGAGTATCTAAATGGGTCTATTTAAGGCGTTATATGGTAGGTGGGGCATATCTCTAGTAGGGTGGTTTGTTTCTTTTAAGATTAGGTCGTAGGTATAAACCTTTTATGTTATTCATAAGATAGGGTTTGAGTGATTCAGGATAGGTTGCAGGAAGCCAAGAGTAGACAGAAGAGTTATGTTGACTGTAGACTTTGAGCATTAGAGTTTAGAGTTGGTGATTGGGTGTTTCTATGAGTGTCGTCCATAAAGGGCATGATGAGGTTTGCGAAGAGGGTAAAGCTCATACCTAGGTTTATCGGTCTATATCGGTCCATTCAAGATCCTACAACTAGTTGGTCATGCGGCATATGAGTTAGCCTTGCCTCCAACTTTTTTGGTGTTCATCCTATTTTTTAGGTGTCTATGCTACGATGATATATCCTAGATGAGTATCACATGCTCTAGTGGGATTTGGTTCAGTTAGACGATAGTTTGACCTTCAAGGAGGTGCCAGTTGCTATTTTAGCTAAAGATGTCAAGAGATTGAGTTCTAGGAAGATTTTGTAGTTTAGGTCTTATGGAGACACCATCCAGTCAAAGAGGCTACCTAGGAGACCGAGCAATACATACGGGCCTAACATCAACTTATTTGAGCCTTCGGGTACTTCCTTTTTCTTGACTTTCAAGGATGGAAGTCTTTTCATTAGCGGATATTGTAATCACCCCCTAGATCATTTTCTTTCTTTTTGTACATTTTTCCCATTTCAATACTGGTGGTTTAGGGTATTTATGGCTTGTTGGGACTGGTGGTTCGATTCCCGAAGAGTTTGGTTGGGCTTTAAGCCAATTTCCCTATTTTGGAGCTCTTAAATTTAAGAAGTTTGTCTCTAGTTAAAACTTATAGTAAACAGCCTCAAATGAAAATTCTAATAGTTTTATTAGCTTTGGAACGTGGATTCTGGGCTATGGGAACCTTTGGTTTGGGTCCTGAGGCTTCCAAACTTATTTTTGGTTGTTGGGTGGATTTTTGTGAAAAATGGAAAAGAGTTGACTTTGATTAACACTTCATTGAAACAACCTCCATTGGTTATTTTGTCAATTTTGTTGAGTCCATAATACCATTTTTGATAGGGTATCATTCTTGGTTTGTGTTCACGGTACTCTAAATGAATCTTGGAGGTCTGTTCGGTACTTGGAACACTTGGACAAGTGCAGTCGCTCAAACGAACTTGGCTCGCACCAACGAAGCCGCTTAGAAAGTAGGCTGGACACTTCTGTGTAGTCTGCTACTGTCAATTCCTTCCACTTAGATGGAGCATGGTAAAGTGAGTCCACATTTGCGGAGAATCCTCTATCTTTACGGAGACCCGAGTTATAATAACTTTTGCTTAAGCAAAAGATTCACCTTCCAAGTTTTGGAGGCTGGGGTTTCAGGGGGATTTGGTCAATTCTCAGAGATTTCAACACCTAGTAAGTTCAACTCCTTTTTTTTACGTTTCTTCGCCTTATCTAGCTTCGATCCCATCTTTAACCCTTAAATTATGCTTGGAATTCTTGGCTTCCACCATTAAAGTAAGCTTTCAGGCTCAATTAAAGTCCAAACTCATTCTCGTCTTCACCTAACTTTTGGCATGGGTTTCGTACCCTTAGAAGAGGAAAATTGCGGGTTCAACTTTTTAATTTTAATAACGGGCCTTGAGGGTTGATTTTTTGGTCTAAAATATAAAATTGTAATGTGAATATCAATTTTTTCGTCTTAACAAGTATATCGTATTTTTGATAGCATGGCAACAATCAAAAGCTCTACTAAAAGGAAAGTCCTCGATATGATTGACCGTGAGGTAGTTTATGACTTTTCCCTCTTTCAAACATAGCTTGGTTGGGATATATATGACATAAATTACTTACTGGTGACAGGACATTTGGATTAAGGTTATGATATTGAGGAATTTCAGATATTCTTTGTTTATTTCACAGTCTTAGAGTAGGATTCGCATTCATACCTTAGTTTAGATAGTTGCTTAGTGGTTGAGCCTTAGGCTAGGTTGCTTGATTAGTATTAGGATTACTATTGGAAAGCCTTAGCTTAGGAACGGGTAGATTTCTTTGGATTTTTCCTAGATACATTACTTAGTGTCATTACTTTATTTAGTTTTCCCTTTGATTGTGGCATTTTGAGGGCCTTTGGGTCTGTAATATTAACGGGTGAGATCCCAATATGGTTATAATATCCCTTGTGGTGGGTTTTTCTCTAGATTATCATGGTATTTAATGCCCTATCTATTAACTGGTTAATTCATTTGTTACCTATATCTATTTATGCATATATTCAGACTTACACATTTGAGGTATATGTTTGGATTTGATGGAAAAAATAGTATTCAGCTTTACAAGAGTGCGGTGACATTTTCTTTAGACTTTGGTTTTAATAAGGGAATTTTTTGGAAGGAAATGGATTATTTTAATCTATGTTTGAGTCCGGGTGATATTATGAGTAATATTGAAATGAAAGTCTAGGGTTCGAGTCCAGGCAATGTATGCGGATATTGTAAGTTCCCCATGGGTCTTGCCGTTACGAGCCATATACACCGGAGAAGGATTACACAATAGGCATTGGTAGCATTTATTTCATACTGCATTGTACTTGTTCATTTGAACCTATTTATTTGTATATACTGCATGTATGTTACTTGCTTACGTATTTACTCGTATATTTAATTATATATTTAATTATGTATTGTTAGCTCTATTTCTAGTCTTACCATACATAGCAGTATATATTATTTGCACTATATCTTATGTATTATTCTTCTGAGCTCAGTCAGCCTATGATGTCTACTGAGTTACGTATTTTGGTACTCATACTACACTTATGCATCTTTTTCCCTGATGCAGATCCTAGTACCAATCATCGCCATTGACTTTTCTACTCCTTTGGGACTCTTTTGATAGGAGATATGGGGTGAGCTCTTGGCATCCAGAGTTGTTTCTTCTCCTTTTTTTGCACATGTCTTTATTTTGTATATTTGGAGATAGTTCTATATATTTATACTTATTTAGACTACTTTTGTGTTAGTAGCTCTTATACCCTCTTATACCAGGTCTTGGGGGTTGTTTTTTTGTATATTTTATTTTTTCACTCGTTAAATATATATATATATATATATATATATATATATATATATATATATTTTCTGAGTCTATTACATATTTGGCCCTTTTACTTTATGGACTTGTTGTTTCTTTCACTAGCCTGTTACTTGTCATTTCGGGCGATGGGGTTCGTCTTACCTACTGGAGGATCATAGTAAGTGCTGTCATGGCTCGAATTTCAGGTCGTGACAATAGATTTGGTACTATGAGGAAAATATAGTTTTTGAAAGAAAATGTTTTTTTAAATATGTCCAAAGGGAAATTGTTCCAGATAGTAATTGTGATGTGAATCTCAAACAAAAATGATTTCGGGTGGATATATGGACCTTGTGGGTTCCCCAAGTCCTACCTCATAGCATGCCACTATAGAGGAGGTGTATATCAGTAGACATTGGCCATTGCATTTGTAACACCCCATACCTTCCCAACCCTACTTGACAACATTTAATAATGTTTACGTAGGTGTCGAGACCTATAAGTATGTATTTGGTACTGTTAATGATGAGAAAATTGAAATTTGGCCTCGTACATGTGATTAGCCTTGCATAGGAGGTGTTTTGTGATTTTCGTGGAGCATTTGTGGGGTTCAAAATGAGGCTAAGGGGACCTCTAAACAAAGAATATTACGGTTAAGAAGTAAGTTAAAGAATGGGACTTGAAGATCTAACCAAACCCGCGAAGAAAAGTCGAAAAACAGAATTTTTGAAAAAATCTAAGTGTGAGGCGCATTGGGGAGCGTTCCACGCCGCTTTGGTCCAAATTTTTGTGCCCAGAGGCAGCAAGCTAGAGTGCCCTTGGGTGGGCCACACTGGTTTTTCCACTTTTTCGAAAGTTGGAAATTTCTAAGTCCCAAGGGTATCCGGGGTCGTACCGAGCCAATTTTTTCCCCGTTTGTTCTACAACCATGAGCATATACATGAAATTAGTAAAGTATTATATTGGTGTGATAAAATTACTCGAGACGAATTTGGCGTCAAAATGACGGTTTTACCCTTTTGGTCCAAATAGGCCATATGTGGCTAGAATCGCTTGTTTTTGGAAGTGAGGCTACGATTATGAATGGCACGAGTGGGAATATTTTCGTAATGCGTATGGAATGAATTAAACACGAGAAATTATTGATTTTATTGGTTTAGGAGAATTGGGCCCAAAAAGGACCCAAAAATGAAAAGAAGACATGGCCCAAAAGTGGGTCAAAAGACCCATTCTTTCAAAGACCTTCTAGAACACCACATGTAATGCTATCTAGTGGATAAGGATGGATTAAAGGGCCTATATAAAGGACCCAAAATCTGATTTTTGGTCATTTGGAAAGTCTCATGCCTTTTAGATATTTTTTTAATCATTTTTCTCTCAAACCCTAAAAGCTCAAAGGCAACTTTTGGAGCAAGATCATCCTATTCCAAGCCTTGGTAAGTATTTATTATCATGTATTAACATATTATATGCATGGAAGAGTATGTAAATCATGTTGGTTGTTCTTGGAAATGTTGGACATGGTACTTTAGGTTTTTGTATAAGATTTGTGATCCATGAGATTCAAGCTTGAATTAGGACTTGTGCATTTGATGAAAGAGCATGGTATGGATATAATATGAACATGTATGGTGTTATTTTTTTATGAAACTTGTTATTTTTCTAAAAGTGTAATTTGTGGGATTTTGGCCGATATGTGCTATGAGGTGTATTAAGGTGAATTGATGGACTATTTGTGATGTGGTGAGTATAAGAGAGTGTAAAGGAGAAGTGTTGTGGTGAAAGGTATTGATTATCATGTATTGGTCAATGTTGGGAATATTGTGGAATTTTTGGAATAATAATTTCTTCAATGGTGTTGTCAAAGGGAAATGGCATGTTTAAAGGCAAGCATGTGACTCATTGACGTTATATGCATTTGTATAGTAGTCGATGGTTAATGTAAATCCCGTTATGTATTTGTGTTGTAGAGGGACACATAAAGAAGTAGCGGGATTATTATGCATACGCATCTAAGATTTGTGTATTGGTATTGAGAATACCAGGTATGTAAGGTTACTTTGTCCATATCTTTCTGCACCAAATAGTATTCACATTGACATTGCGTTTGTACCATTCCAAAATGTGTAAAGGTATCTTATTTCTGATTTCCCATGGTTGTTATCACATATTCTTCATTCATTATTCATGGTTGTGCATGAGTTGCATAATTATGGACATGCTCCAAAGGTCCCAATAATGTTGTGTTCTTAAGCTTCCAATAATAATGTGGCTATGTATATATACGTTAATCTCTCATAACTGATTGTATCAATCTCTCATAAGTGGATGACTCAATCTCGTAAAAGTAATAAATAAATTAATTCATATTTGTTGGTGGTTAATGATCAAGTATGGGTGGTAGCTTTGGGGGCAAGAAGCCTAGCTCAAGCCGATCCCGAAATTGTTAGATCAGGGGGCAGTCCTAGAGGCATAAGCCTAGCTCGTACCGATCCTGACAGGGGGTACCTCTAGAGGTAATAACCTAGGTCGAGCCGAACCTGATATGTTGGTATGGGTGGCAGCTCTAGAGGCATAAGCCTAGCTCGAACCGATCCCAATATATATTGATTTATGGGTGGCAGCTCTAGAGGCAAAGTCCTAGCTCGAGCCGATCCCAACATAACGTGATGTTATTTTAAGACCCACTGATCAGTTGGGGCCCGGGTACGTTTTGATATGAGCGATAAGGAATAAACCATAAAGAGAAGAACTTAATTTATGTAAGCTACATGGTTCCACATATGCAAATCGATGGACTATTCATATTGATTATCCCATTATATTTTGATTCTATTGATGTATTTATGATAGTTTCATATGAATTTACATACACAGTACATTATCCGTACTGACCCCTTCTGGGGCTTACGTTACTTGCTGCAGGCGCAGGTACTAGTAGACCTCCACTGTAGGTTGCAGATCTTTTGCAGACTTTTGGTGAGCTCCAGTTGGTTCGGGGCTTTCTGAGTTGCTATGTACATGTATTTTGGTATTGTATATAAGTATAGAGCGGGGTGTTGTCCCGACTCTAGATTTGTCATAGCTATGTATCTGTAGAGGCTTTTGTAGACTTATGTGGGAACAAAATGTAAGATATGTATACTCATTTTGGTTTTATGGCCCTAACGGCCAAGTCGCTTATATATATAATGTTCCATGATTTCCGCACTTCGCATCTTATGTCCTTGCGAGTTGGTGATGATTCTTACGATATGCATACGATTGGGCATAAGCAAAGATTGGTTCTCTAGGGCCATATCGGCTTCGGGTGCCAGTCCGGCCCGAATGGGATTTCGGGTCGTGACAGCATTGCATCGTTAATTTATTAATATTATGCTTTAAAGTGTTCCTTAGTTATTGTTTATATTAAACTTCTGGGACTTTTCTGCATGCATGGTTATTTTATTTTTCTTTATTTGATATAGTAATCACTTGAGCTAGGTCGTCCTATGATTCCTAATGAGTACGAATGGTGTGTACTCACCCTACTCTCCCACATCTTTCTGGTGCAAATCCTATATGAGTTATCTGTGCGACCGTTGATCATGCGGAGTTGCTGATTTTTAAGTTGTGACGAGCGTCTATTTTTGGAGACTGCCCAGTTTCCTCTATCTTTTGGTTTTGTCCTTTTGTTACTTCAGACAGCGATATACTAGATTGAGTATCATTTTCCTTATTTATCGAACATGCTTATTATTTCAAATAAAGTTTGAAGTTTGAAAAACATGTTTTAAAAGTTTTTCAAAAATTCACTTATGGTACTTCAACTAACATCTTTATGTCTAGACACAACTTTGATCTTTTTTTAAGTTAACTTCAAATATTACTTCTTTTTTTAATTTTTTTATTCATAAACTATTAACTATGCTTTTTATGTACGTACACATATCCAACTTTTCAAATTCCTTTTTATAATTAAATTTCTAATACTACTTTTTTTTTTCAAAATCTTACTCACAAAACTTCGACTATGTTTTTTAAGTCTGTACATAATTTCAATCTTCAAATACCTTTTCTCAATTTAACTTCAAATACCTTTTCTCAATTTAACTTCAAATACTACTTTCTTTTTAAAATATCAATTAATTCATGTCAAAATACCTACATCATATTCTTATTAAAATTTTGTGATATAAATATAAAGAATATATTTAATAATTTACATTTCACTTTGACACATAAATCCTAGTTGAGATTTGAGAAAATCTTCTCAAGAATTACCACCTTAATATTTTTCTCTCTCCCATTATAAATTCATCACCTATTCTTCACGTTTTTTATCGCTTCTTTGCTTTTTTCAATTTTAATACTTTTTCTACTTAGAGGTATTCACAATTTTTTTTCTTTTACATCTTTTCTTACTTTTGTTGTTTTCATGTATAAATTTTCTAAAGATTTTTTCTGGTTTCTCAAAAGTTTTAGATGTTCTTTTTCTTAATTGTTTCTCAAAGGCCTTGTATGTTCTTTTTCTTTATTTTAAGGAATGATTGATATGAATTGATTGGTTTTATAGGTTTAATGATTTTGAATTAGTGATCTTATAGTTATTGTTGTAACATTTTCCTGATTCTTTAATTTGTAACACTTTTTTCTTAGATTTGACGGTTTTAAAACTTTAATAAATTTCTATGATACTTTTTTTTATTAATGTTGTGTCAAATAAAAAGGGAAAAGATGATTTTGTTTGTTGTTGTTGTTGTGTTTTTTTCATTATTGATTGATTTTTAGGCTCAATGATTTAAATTTATTAATGTTGTTTTTATTGCTTCTTTTTGTCAGATCTTCAATTTCTAACGTGCTCTTCCAAGATTTGATTTTTTTTAAAAAAAAATAATCTTCTATGATATTTTCTTTTGTTGTTGTATCAAATCAAATAATTAAAATAAAAAAAATATTTTTTAGTTGTTGTTGATAATGTGGTTTCCCATTTAGATAAAACCTTTTAAGGTGTTTTAAGTATATAAAAAAAATTATTTATTTTTAAGCATACCTTTTTTAGGCTTTGAATTCATAACTTCTGAAGGGTATTTATTTATTAAATTGATATTTATCAAAATAAATCATTTCTTGGTTAGTATTTATACATAGATTTAGAAAGAAAAAAATCTTATGGGTATGGTGACGTAATATTTTTTAACATTTACTTGTTTATTCTTTATAGTGAACACATTATTAGCCTTTTGGATCGTTTAGTATTTCTAAGTTTTACATGCTATAAGGACAAGCATCTTACAAAAGAAATGGAGGTATAACTAGTGTAGTCTGCCACATTTGAAACTTGATCTTACACTTTGAAAATAACAAAGGACTTAATATCTCGTACAATTAGATTTACAAACATTTTCTCTTAACTTTTGACCCTTTCTATAGGATCAATTACCAATTTTATCCTCGGCATTTCTATTCTGAAAATATACTTTATTATTGACAATTTGATACATTTCTACTCTAGTAATGACATTTACAATGGTTTTCTTAAACTTTCAATATGGAACCAGTACAATCTGCTATTTTTATTTTTTTAAAGTTTGTTGAAGCATTTGACTCTCAAAATATGTCTAATGCATCCTCCACCAATATTGAAGGGATTTGATAGGTTAAGGAGTCTAAAACTAAATCATGTCACAAGATAGGACATTAAATTTTCATGAAATTCGGAAGAAATTGTGTCATTGCTTAGTTATAGGCTAATTATCTTATCAAAACCCTTAAATATTGGTGGAGGATGAATTATAAATCTTTTGAGAGTCAAATGCTTCACACATAAATTGTGAAAAATGAAGAAAGCGGTTTGTATTGGTTCCATATCAAAAGCTTAAGAACAACATTCGGAATGCCATTTCTTGTTTCTAGAGAGAAAATGTATCAAGTTATCAATATTAGGATATGTTTTTAGAATAGAAATAGAGTAAACTTGATAATTGGTCATGTATGAAGGGTCAAGAAGTGATAGAAAATGTTAGTAAATCTTATTGTCGGGGATATTAAGCTTTTGTTGTTTTCTAAAGTGTTTATTCAAGTTTCAAATGTGGAAGACTGCACCATTTATATCTCCATTTCTTTGATAAGATACTTATGCTCACATCATGTACAACATAAAAATATTATCAGATTCAAAAGGCTAACGAAGTATCCACCGTAAACTTTAAGCTAGTAGAAGTAAAAAATTATATCACTATACACATAATATTGTATCTTCTTCTAAATTTATGTATAAACACTAACCAAGAGAAGATAGATTTTGAGATATATCAACTGAATAGAAAATAGTCTTAAAAAGTTATGAATTCAAAGACAAAAAGGGGTATCTTTAAAAGATGAAGGAAAAAATTCGTTTATTCTTAAAACCCCTTAAAAGGTTATCCAAAGGAGTACATATGTCTCTGTACCCACCTTTTTGTTTACTTCAACCTTATCACTTAGGCTATTTCTTGTTATAAGTTATATCTTCTTTTAATTGGTCATAGATTTAGTTGATTTTCTTTTCTTACTTTGTAAGGGGAGAATCTCCCTTGTTTATGCATTTCTTAGATATATTTTGTAATTGAGAGGAGTCCTCTCTTCCTAGGTTCTAGGTGTTCCTTTTCTAGTATCGGGGATGAGTTGGTCGTCCTTAGTAGGATAGCCAACTTATGAACCATAATAGAATCAGAGATAAGGTTTATGTCCCCCTCCTTATATTTTCTTTATATTTTTTATTTATGATAAGACTTAGGGGTGTGTGGCTTAACCCTTGACTTCCACAAAGGGTGATAACCTTGGGTTAGGTCTGTTTACTTTTTAAAAAATAGGGGGAAATCTAAACAACAAAAATAAATAAGAAAAAGAAATATTTATTATTGTAATGACCTCCAGGTTTTTTTCTACTGCTCCATATCATCTCAATAGTTAGATATTTCCCATATATTCCCCAAAATGACTTGCTAGAACTGACAATTCGGTTATCGGGCAGTTCATTTGGTTTTTAAAGCCATTTTCCTGTTTTGAAATCGGCGATTTTTAAATTTGGCTACCGAGACTAAACATCTGGTAGACGGCCTTATATACCAAGTCTAACAGTTCTTTTAGCTCTGAAACATCAATTTTAGGTTGGGGGGCCTTTGGTTCAGGTCTCGAGGCTTTCGGAATCATTTTGGGCTATTAAGAAGAAATTAATTAAAACGGACATTTGGGTGTGGGACCCATATCAAAATGACCCCAGATGGAAATTTAGATTGCGCCGTTGAGTCCATAATGTCGAATATGACAGGGTAGCATAGTTCATTTGCATTCACAGGATTTTGAACAAAACCCGAGGGTCCGATCGATAAATTAGCAATTGCCAAGTTTAGATGATGCAGCATCAGCTGGTGTAGGACAAGAATAGCCTTCGTTTTCGTGACTTCCTTGGATACATTTACGAAGGCCAAGCCTTTAGTCCATCATATTCGCCAAGGGTCCTTCTGGTCCAGGGTCGCGTTCGTGGCGAGGTCCCCGCGTTCGCGATGAAGGGACCTCTGGCAGTAGAAATACATGCTAAACCCAATTTTCTTTATTTTCCATAAGTCCCAAACCCCATTTAATGCCCAAGAGAGCTAAGAGAGTGAGAGTGTAGATACGTAGGTGTTTTGAGTGAGTTGGACAGTGCGTGGGAACGTTTTCTCATCAAATATTATCGTAAGTTTTCATTAATTTATCGGTAAATTCCCCGTTTTAAAGTTATAACCCTAGTTCATTGATGGGTTGATTTTGAATGATATTTTGCTCGGAATTTATCCATTGTTGAGGGTAAATGATCTTTGAGCCTTGAGGGACGTTTTGATGGTTTTAAACTTGTGATTCCCTAAGCGAGCCCCACATGGGATTTTCGACTCGATTTTGGACCAGACGTATTTATATGCAATGTGGGTATTTTTATTCTCATATTGATGAGTATATTGTTAGTTTTGATAGCATGGCATCGTGCGAAGGCTTCTCGAAAGGGAAAGGTCCCACTTTAGCGGACTTTATCGAGCTTTCTTCGCCGTCCAGGTAGGCTAGGCTTACCCTACTTATATATTGAGTTTAATTATGGTATTAGTATGATATTATGATAGTTTTGGGTTGGAATTTATGGTTGGTTGCTAAGTTAGTAAAAGTTGGGTTATTTAGCCAATTTGAGGGCCGTTTCGGAGGTAGAATCGACCCATTTACCCTTTCCTTAGGTAAATCGATGCTTTGGGGTTGTGTTATCGCACTTAGATCCTTGTTGACTTAGACGGCCTTCTTTCATGACATTATCCTTAATCTTGAGTCCTAGACTACATAGCATATACCTAGTCTGGGGCTAGGTTAATGATATTGATTTATGGCATTTAAAGACCGGTTTGAGGCCGGCATATTTTATCGATTTACAGCGTTAAAAAACCGGTTTGAGTTTGGTATATTCTATCAATTTATGGCATTTAAAGACCAGTTTGAGTCCAGCATATTCTATTGATTTATAGCATTTAAAGACCGATTCGAGTCCGGCATACTCTATCTATTTATGGCACTAAATTACTGGTTCGAGTCCGGCACTTGTGGTGAGTTATGAGAAGGGAAATCTAGTTCAAATCCGGTGTTTATGGGTTATTTCATGGTATTACGGTACCGGTTTGAGTCTGGTGAGTTGTGGTATGGAAGGGTTCATAAGTATAGTAGTGGTATTTTCCATGATTCAATCCATCAGGCTTATGGGGGTTCATTTGGATTAGTCTTCTCTTGTTTGTACCCTTGGTTTATCGGGGCCTAGTTGGGTTGTTGTGGCTACTTTAATTTTGGTATCGCGTGTTTCTTTATTTATTTACTTATGTCAGAGCATGTTCTTAGGTTTGTCCCTCTCCCTTGACTTATTTTACATCCTTGCATTTTATTATACTTTTATTATGATTTAGCTCAGTCGGCTGATGATGTCTATTGAGTACTCATTATTTTGGTACTCATACTACACTTCTGCATCTTTTTTGGTACAGATCTGATTACTGGTCGATGTTGTTTACTTTCCAGCCAACTTTCTTACAGGATCCAAAGATCGGGTGAGCTTTTAGAGCCTGAGTTGATCCCCTCTCCTTCCTTTATTTTGGATAGCCTTTATATTCGAGACAATTTGTATATCAATACTACTAGTATTATTTTTCTTTTTGTTAGTGGCTCTTGTACCGGCCTTACTAGGTCGTGGGATTCCTTTTGTTTTTCTCTCTCTTTTATTTAGTCTTATATTTGTGGGAATGATTTGTGTTCTTTTGTATTCTTCTGTTATTGCGCCTATTACTTGTCGTTTTGGGCTAAGGCTTGGCTTACCTACTGGTGGGACATAGTAGCTGCCATCATGACTCAGAAATTAGATCATGAAAAATTGATATCAGAGAACCTAGGTTCACTGGTATTGTTGGTACAAGAGCAAGTGTAGAGTAGAGTCCCGCGGATCGGAATGATGATGTCCATATCTTATCTTCGGGAGGCTACAGGACATTCTTAGGATGACTTCACTTTCTTTATTTATTTCATACATTGAGTCTGTGTTAGTTTCTAAGATTCTCATTGTTTCACTCTTTTGCAGATGGCTTGGATGCGAGCTACGATGTAGGGTGATGGTGACTCCGAGCCCACTTCTAGGGCACCTGCTAGAGGTCGTGGCTGGCCTAGAGTTCACGGCTAGGCTAGAGCTACAGCCTTAGCCAGGGACCTAGATGGAGAGCCTTCGCCAGATCCAAATATTTCTCTCGAGGCAGAGATTGCTCCACAAGTTCAACCACCCCAGCCGTTGTTGGAATAGAGGGCAGCCCAGGCTCCACCGGGGTTTATTTCTTAGTCATTACTTAGAGATGCCTTCATGTGGTAGTTACCCAGCCTGCTATGTCTGTTGAGGAGCAAAATTTGTTGGGTAGATTTCTGAGATTGACTCCTCCGAGGTTTATAGGGGCTCTAAGCGAGGATGCATTTGAGTTCCTGGTTGCTTGCGAGGTTAGGCTCAGTAATTTGGGCCTAGTTGAGGCTCGTGGGGTCGATTACACTACTTTTCAATTGGACTTGGCTGCTAGATATTGGTGGAGAGGTTTTCTTGATTCCAGACCAGTTGGATCTCCCCCTTTGGCATGGACTTAGTTCTTCGAGGTCTTCTTGGAGAAGTATATGCCCTGCAGTCTTCATAAGCGCTTGACAGATCAGTTCACATGGTTACAGGAGGGTTCTATGATAGTTCTTGAGTATGAGGCATGATGTTACTAGTTGGCCATACATGCTACTCTAATCCTGCCTACCAAGTATGAGAGGATTCAGTATTATGTTAGGGGACTGAGACTTCCTCTTTGCATGGGTACTCAGAGTTTGGGTTGTTACTACTGGTAGGTCTTTCACTGAGATTTCTGATTATGCCCAGACTATGGAGGAGATGCATCACGAGGCCCAAGGGGGCAGCGATAAGAGACCACGTCATTAGGGCAGTTTCAGTGGGAGCCATAGAGGCTCACAGTTCAGAGGCAGAGGTTCTCAGGGTAGGTACGTTCTACGTCAGTCATATCGGCACCAAGGTCAGTCCAGTAGGCCTGTTCAGGGAAGCATTTTAGATTTTTAATGGAGATCAGTCCAGTTTCAGTGATTCTTACTGCCAGAGTAGTGGCCAGTCTCCAAGTGGTGCACATTTTGGGTCTTCTAGCCTTGGTGGCTATTCCGGGTCAGCCGAATCTTCTGTACTGAGGGGTGTTTCGAGGCCTTACTATACTTGTGGAGTATTTGGCCATTTCTCCAGAGAGTGTCCCTAGTGTGGGATAATTCATCCCACAGCGCAAAGTGTTCATTCGATCAGATCAGTGATGCCTCCAGCTAGACGTGCTGTTCAGGGTCACAGGGGTGGTCCCCATGGTTCTTGAGGAGGTTCTCTGGCAGGTAAGAGGGGTGGTAGGTCAAATGCTCAGCCAGGCAGCGGGCGAGGTCATTTATATATTATACCTGGTAGACCGAAGACAGAGTCTTCGGATGCTATTATTATAGGTACGATTTTAGTGTGCCGCCAGTCGACTATTATTTTATTTGATCCGGGATCCACTTATTCGTATATTTATTCTTATTATGCACCATGTTTAGGGTTGTCTTGGGAGCCTTTATCTGTTACATTGTGTGTATCTACTCCCGTGGATGATTCTTTAGTAGTGGATCAGATTTATAGATCATGTGTGGTGACCGTTCGAGAGTTTGATACTCTGGACGATCTTATTATGTTAGATATGATGGTCTTTGATGTGATTCTGGGCATGGACTAGTTATCCCCTTATCATGCAGTCTTGGAATGCTTTGCCAAGACCATTACCTTAGCCATGCCTGGCATATCCTGGTTGTGTGGCAGGGTTCTTTCACCCGCAGATCGATGGGGATTATTTCTTATGTTCGATCTAAAAGATTAGTGTCGAGGGGTTGTGAGTCTTACCTCACTTATGTTTGTGATATTAGTACTGAGAGTCCCTCAATTGATTCTGTTCCTATTGTCTGTGAGTTTGCTGATGTTTTCCCAACCAACCTGCTTGGCCTTCCTCCTGAGTGTGATATTGAGTTTGCTATTGATCTTAAGTCAGGCACCTGACCTATTTCTATGGAACCTTACCGCATGGCTCCTGCAGAGCTTAAGGAGGCGAATTCTCAGCTTCAGGATCTTTTGGGTAAGGGTTTCATTCGGCCTAATGTATCACCTTGTGGTGCTCTAGTCTTGTTCTTGAAGAAAGAGAATGGTTCTATGTGTATGTGTATTGACTATAGGCAGCTGAATAAGGTGACATTGAAGAATAAATATCCTATACCTTGCATTGATGGTTTATTTGACATGTTTCAGGGTGCGGCAATGTTCTATAAGATTGACTTGAGATCAGGCTACCATCAGTTGAGGATTCGGACTGAGGACATCCCTAAGACAGCCTTTTGGACTCGGTACGACCATTATGAGTTCTTGGTGATTTCTTTTGGGTTGACCAATGCCCTAACAATATTTATGGATTTGATGAATCAAGTTTTTTGGCCCTATTTGGACTTATTTGTGATTGTTTTCATTGATGATATTCTTGTATATTCGAGGAGTGGGGAGGAGCACGAGCAACATTTAAGGATTGTGCTCCAGACTTTGAGAGATCATAGGCTTTATGCAAAATTCTCAAAGTGAGAGTTTTGGCTAGATTTTGTTACATTCCTAGGGTACGTGGTGTTTAAGGATGAGATTATGGTGAATCCAGCAAAAATTGAGGCTATTCGTGATTGGGCCAGGCCTACATCTTTGACTGAGGTTATAGCTTTGTTGGTTGGCAGGTTACTACCGATGATTTGTTAAGGGTTTTGCTTCTATTGTATCGCCTATGACCCAACTGACTAGGAAAGATGTTTTGTTTCAGTGGTCCAAGGATTGTGAGTTAAGCTTTCTGAAGCTTAAGAGCTTGCTCACTCAGCTCCGATATTGACTCTTCCAAATGAGGGCGAGGGGATTACAGTTTATTGTGATGCTTCTGGTGTTGGTTTAGGTTATGTTCTGATACAGCAAGGCCGAGTTATTACTTATGCATCGAGGAAGCTTAAGGTTCAAAAGCACAACTATCCCACCCATGACTTAGAGTTGGTGATGGTAGTTTTTGCGTTTATGATTTGGAGACACTACTTGTATGGTGTTCATTGTGAGATCTATACTGATCATCATAGTCTTCAGCACCTTATGACTCAGAGAGAGCTAAATTCTAGACAGCGTAAATGGGTTGAGTTCATGAATGACTATGATATCTCTATCTTATACCATCCGTGCAAGGCAATCATGGTGGTGGATACCTTGAGCCGAAAGGTAGTGAGTATAGGTAGTCTAGCTTCTATTTTAGGTTTAGAGCAGCCATTTTCTTTGGACATTCAGTTCCTAGCCAACTTGTTGGTTCGGCTTGATATTTTGGACTCCAGGAGGATCCTTGCGAGTATTGAGGCTAGGTCTACCTAATTTGACCAGATTCAGAGTCGCCAGTTCGAGGATAATAGACTTTGTGAATCCGTGATCAGGTTATGAGGGTTGAGTCCAGTCAAGCTGCCCTAGATTCAGAGGGCATTCTAAGTTTGATGGTCACATTTGTGTTCCAAGGGTTGGAGATTTATTCAATTGATATTACGGGAGGCTCATAGCTCCAGATATGCTATTCACCCCCGGACAACCAAGATGTATAGAGATTTGAGACAGTTTTACTGGTGGAGTGGCATGAAGAGAGATATTACATACTTTATGGCTCATTGCCTTTGTTGTTAGCAGTTAAAGGCTGAGCATCAGTGACCAGGTGGAGAGGCTACCCATTCCCTAGTGGAAGCGGGAATTACTATGGACTTTGTGACTGGTCTACCTCATTCTTCATGTGGTTCTGACAGTATTTGGGTCATCGTATATCGATTGACCAAGTTGGCTCATTTCATCTCGATTCAGATTTCCTTCAGTGTCGAGAGGTTAGCTCGTATCTACACTCGAGAGATAGTTTGCCTTCATGGAGTATCCGTGTCCATTATATGTGATAGAGGCTCAGTGTTTACTTCTAGCTTCTGGAGGATTTGGGTGCTCAGGTTGATCTTAGCACCGCATTCCATTCTCAGATCGACGGTCAGTCGGAGTATACCATTCAAGTTCTTGATGATATGCTCCGCATGTGTGTGATGGACTTTGGAGGTCAGTGGGAGTAGCACTTAGCCTTAGTAGAGTTCGCTTATAATAATAGCTACCATTCGAGCATTGAGATGACACCATTTGAGGCATTATATGGTAGGCATTGTCGGTCTCCAATTGGATAGTTTGAGACTTTAGAGATTAGCCCCCATGGCACTGACTTGCTTCGAGAGTCCTTGGATAGGGTGCAGGCAATTCAGGATAGGTTGAGGGAAACTCAGAGTATCCAGAAGAGTTATGCTGATTGTAGACTTCGTGCCTTGAGATTTGGGGTTGGTGATCGAGTTTTCCTCAGAGTATCGCCCATGAAGGGCGTGATGAGGTTCGAGAGGAAGGGTAAGCTTAGCTCCTTATATGTTCGTCCATTCGAGATACATCAGGCAGTTGGAGAGGTAGCTTATGAGTTGGCCTTACCCAGATTTCTTAGCTGTTCATCCAATTTTCCATGTCTCTATGTTGCGGCGTTACATCTCAGATGAGTCTCACGTGCTTCAGTGGGACTCGGTTCAGTTGGATCAGAGACTAACATTCGTAGAGGAACCAATCCTCATTTTAGCTAAAGATGTCAGGCAATTGTGCTCTATAGAGATTCCAGTAGTTAAGGTCTAGTATAGGCACCGTCCAGTTGAGAAGGCTACCTAGGATGTCGAGAGTGAGATGTAGACCCAGTATCCCCACTTGTTAGAGCTTTTTGGTACTTCTTGATCTTTTACTTTCGCGGACGAAAGTCTTTTAGCAGTGGATGTTGTAATGACCCTCCAGGTCATTTTCTACTTTTCCATATTATTTGTGCATTTTGAGCTTTCCTATAGCTGCCCCAAGTCATTTATGACTTCCTAAAACTGACAGTTTGGCTACCGGTCAGTTCGTTTGGTTTTTAGAGCCATTTCCCTATTTTAAAATTATCATTTTTCAAATTTGGCTACCGGGCCTAAACATCTGGTAGACAGTCTCGTATGTTAATTCTGATAGTTCCATTAGCTCTGAAACGTTGATTTTAGGCTAGGGTGACCTTTGGTTTGGGTTCCGAGGCTTTCGAACTCATTTTGGGCTATAGAGTAGAAATTAATTTAAACGGCCATTTAGGTGTGGGACCTATATTTCATCAAAATGACCCCGGATGAAAATTTTGATTACGCCGTTGAGTTCGGAATGTCAAATTTAATAGGGTAGCATAGTTTATTTGTGTTCATGGGATTCTGAAGGAATCCCAAGGGTCCGATCGAAAACTTGGCAATTGCATTAGCAGGTGCAGGCCTAAAATAGCCTTCACATTCGCGAGGCCTTGGTCGCGTTCACGAAGGTCAGGCCTTTAGTCCATGGCATTCACGAAGGGTCCTTCTGGTCCAGGGTCTTGGTGTTCGCGATGAAGGGACCCCAGTCAGTATAAATACATGCCAAACCCGATTTTCTTTATTTTCCATAAGTCCCAAACCCCATTAAATTCCCTAGAGAACAAAGATAGTGAAAGGGTCGATACGTGGGTGCTCGGAGTGAGTTGGAGAGTGCATGGGAACGTTTCTTCATCAAATATTATGGTAAATTTTCATTAATTTATCGGTAAATTCCCCATTTTAAAGTTATAACCCTAGTTCATTTATGGGTTGATTTTGAATGTTATTGTCCTTGGAATTTATCCATTGTTGAGTGTAAATGATCCTTGAGCCTTGAGGGACGTTTTGTCAGTTTCAAACTTGTGATTCCGTAAGTGGGCACCACATGGGATTTTCGACTCGATTTTGGACCAGACATATTTATATGCAATATGTGTATTATTATTCTCATATTTATGAGTAAATTGTTATTTTTGATAGTGTAGCATCGTGTGGAGTCTTTTTGGAAGGGAAAAGACCCACTTTAGCGGACTTAATCGAGCTTTCTTTGGAGTCCAGGTAGGCTAGGCTTACCCTACTTATTGATTGAGCTTAATTATGGTATTAGTATGATATTATGCTAGTTTTGGGTTGGAATTTATGGTTGGTTGCTTAGTTAGTAAAAGTTGGATTATTTGGCTGATTTGAGGGCCGTTTTGGAGGTAGAATCGACCCATTTACCCTTCCCTTAGGTAAATTGATGATTTGGGGTTGTGATATCGCACTTCGCTCCTTGTATACTTAAGAGGCCTTCTTTCACGACATTATCCTTAATCTTGAGCCTTATACTACATAGCATATACCTAGTCAGGGGCTAGGTTAATGATATTGATTTATGGCATTTAAAGACCGGTTTGAGTCCAGCATATTTTATAGATTTATAGCGTTAAAAACCGGTTTGAGTTCGGCATATTTTATTGATTTATGGCATTTAAAATTGGTTTGAGTCCAGCATATTCTATTGATTTATAGCATTTAAAGACCGGTTCGAGTCTGGCATACTCTAGCTATTTATGGCACTAAATTACCGGTTTGAGACCGACACTTGTGGTGAGTTATGAGGAGTGAAATCTGGTTCAAATCCGGTGTTTATGGGTTATTTCATGGTATTACGGTACTGATTTGAGTCCGGTCAGTTGTGGTACTGAAGGATTCATAAGTATGGCAGTGGTATTTTCCTTAATTGCATCCATCAGTCTTATTGGGGTTCGTTTGGATTAGTCTTCTCTTGTTTGTACCCTCTAGTCTTATGGGGCCTAGTTGGGTTGTGGTGGCTACTTTAATTTTGGTATCGCATTTTTCTTTATTTATTTACCCTTGTCAGAGTATGTTCTCAGGTTTACACCTCTCCCCTGGCTTATTTTACATCCTCACATTTTATTATACTTTTATTATGATTTAGCTCAGTCGGCCGATGATGTCTACTGAGTACCTGTTGTTTTGGTACTCATACTACACTTTTGCATCTTTTCTGGTGCAGATACGAGTACTGGCCGACATCGTTAGCATTCCAGCCAGCTTGCTTATAGTATCCGGAGATATGGTGAGCTTTCAGAACCGGAGTCGATCCCCTCTCCTTCCTTTACTTTGGACAGGCTTTACATTCTAGACTATTTGTATATCTAAACTACTAGTACTCTTATTCTTTTGGTTAGTGGCTCTCGTACCAGCTTTATCAGGTCGTGGGATTCCTTTCGTTCTTCTCCCTCTTTTATTTAGTCTTATATTTATGGGCATGATTTGTGTTCTTTTGTATTCTTCTGCCATTGTGCTCATTACTTGCCATTCCGGGATAAGGCTTGACTTACCTACTAGTGGGACATAGTCATAGTATGTGCCATCATGACTCAGAAATTGGGTCGTGACAATTTTTCTTTGCTTTTTATTTGATATATCATTAAAAGAAAACATCATAGACGTTTAAATTCTGAAGAAATTGTTACATGAATTAGCTCTAGGCTAATTATCTTTTCAAATCCCTTAAAGACTAGCGGAGGATGTATTTGACATCTTTCTAGAGTCAAAAACTTTAAAAACAAACTTGTGAAAAAAAAAGTTCAGTTTGTATCGGTTTCATGGAAAGTTTAAGAACAACATTTTGAATGTCATTTCGAGAGAGAAAATGTATCATGTTATATCGAAAGTTTAAGAACAACATTTTGAATGTCATTTTGAGAGATAAAATGTATCATGTTATCAATATTATTAACATATTTCCGAATTGGAATGTCGAGGGTAATCATGGTATCTGTTCATACATGAAGGGTCAAACGGTGATAAACAATTTCAATAAATATAATTATAGGGGATGTTAAGTCCTCTATTTTTTCTCAATGTGTTTGATCAAGTTTCAAATATGGAAGATTGTACTATTTGTATATCCATTTCTTTGATAAGATTATTTTCCTCACTACATGTACAATATAAAACCACTTTAAGATCCAAACGACTTACACTATAATTTTAAATCATGTTATGAAATTGAAGTTAAAATGTTATTCATGTTTCATAAATAAATATTAATTTCAGATCAAAACTTTAAATTTGAATCTCAAATCCTATAACAATACAGTTGATATATGGTTCGACTGTATCACCGCACCACATACATTTCATCCTCCAAGCTTGTGGTAAAGAAAACATAACTTTATCTATTTTCATTAATTCTATCATAGCAAATTAAGTTACAATCAAGCTTATACTATACTAGTTTTTTTTTTCCTTTTTCAATTGTTAAGTCCTACCTTATTGTGTACACTTGAAAATCTTTCGTGCCCAAGAATTTGTCGACCAAAAAAATGTACACCTTAAATATAAATTAGACACAATGTCACGATCCAAATCCCAAAGATCGTGATGGCACCTACCTAGCCATTGTAGGTAAGCTTGACACATTTAATAAACCAAATTCAAAACAACAACGATAATCTAAAATTGATAATAATAATTAAGAAAAGATAAAGCCTTCACAATAAATCCAAAGTAAACACGAAATACAAACATTCATCCCAAGACTTAGTGTCACAAGTATATAGTGACTCTAAAACTGAAAGAAATAACTAGTGTCTACAACACTGTCTCTGATAATAAATGAAGACATAATGAAAATAGATGAAGCCTGGAGACATCTTCAGTTTGGGAAGCTCACCACAACTTTGAAGTACCCCAGGTATGCACAATAAACCGCGTGGAGCACTCGTACCAGGATCTGCATCGAAAGAATGCAAAAAAGTAGGAGTGAGTACAATCCACTTGTACTCAATAAGAATCATAGGCCGACTAATCTCAAGTAGAAAATTATATTGAATAAAGAATATTAAAGTAACCCTGCAAGCATCAAAAAAAGTCCCAACAATTCAATTTCAAATTATATCATGAATATCTCAATCGCCACTACAAAACATAAGGAATGCAATGCAATGTAATGATATGGAATGGTATGCAATGGCCAAAGCCTACCAGTATACGCCCTCTAAGCTCATTTGTTCTAGGGCGGGACCCATAGGGGACTCGTGAGGTCCACAAACAAATCAACTCTCATTAATATATCAAAGATCTGGATTCAAACCTAAGCTAAATCAATCATGTATCGATGACCCAGACTCAAACCGGGACCAAAATCATTTATTCTATTCAAAACAAGTCTTTCATACTATTTCTTTCAAATCAATTTAAGGAATTCATTGTTTCCATAAACCATGAGATGTATGAATGAACCAAAAATAAAGTGAAATCAGAAGCAACAATCATAATCATAATATCAAGGTCGTATTCATTTCACGAATACTGACTACGATCCTGATTATCAAATCAGGGATCCAAGTCCCATTTCACCAAAATAATATAAGTCTCATACCTAGCATCACAATAATCAACACAAGCTACCACACGGGCATTACAATAATGAATTCAATCCCCCACACAGGCATCGAAATAATAACCCCATTTGTTTTGTATATAGATTCATAAATTCACCCAACCCATAGAATATTTTACATGATAAGCCCCCACCCAAGTAAGGTCTAAAGAAATTTAAGCCATAACCTGCCTCGAAGCTGAACCACAAGCCTCAGAAAAGCAAAAACTAGCCTTCCCTTTTTGACAGGATTTAGAATGCTTCTAATCTATCTAAAACAAGTTTTATGCATAAACAAGAGTCCAACAATATGCATATTTCTAAGGTTCTAAATTGGGTCCAGAAACTCAACCCAAAAATAAACCTTGAGAACCTAAGGATAAAACTGAAATTTTATTAGAAAATTAATTTACCCATAGCTTTAGGCATTCAAATGTTAAATTTCATTGAAAATGGGTTGAAATCGAGTTTGAAATCGTCAAAATATCATACTTTAACTTTACACAAAAAAACCTCATTTCAAGTTCAAAAACAAATATTTGAGGATAAAATCATAAATAAGCTTTGGGAAATGTTAAATTTATGATATAGAAGTTGACCCAATGAAAAAACCTCAAAATCCCCCTTAAGAATCTCCTAAATCATGTTTCAAAGCTCAAAATTGGATTTATGGGGTTTTGGACCATGAACGGACCCTCGAGATTCATTAAATACCCCACAAAAGTAAACCAACTATCCTACTAGACCAATTTTGACATTTCAAACACAAAGGAACCATCAGAATTTCCAATGGAGGATGTTTTTACTGAATGTAGACTGAAATCAACCATCAGCCAAACTTTTCGATATCTCGTCTAAATACTCAAAATCACACCAAAAGACCCAAGACCCCAACCAACTGTGATACTAACCCAAAAATTACATTCTGAAGCTAAGGAACTGATAGAATTCTCATACAATAGCTAAAACACCAAATGTTGACCAAATTCAACCCAACTAACCTAAGAACCTACCAAAATAAAAATTACCATAAAATCCAATCAAACACCTCAGGAACTACACCACCCACTCTCATAAAAGCCACTAAGGGGAGAGGAAAAATGGTCAAAACACATAAAATTCCAAAAATTACTATAATTGTCCACCACTAGAACATATATTTGTCCTCGAACGTAAAGGCAGAAAAGGTATTTGAACTGTCAAAAAGTTAGGGATATCTAATCTTCATATCAGACTCTATCTCCCATGTAGCCTCCTCAATTGGATGGTTCTTCCACTAAACCTTTAAAAAATTGATGCTCGTGGATCTCAACTCCCTAGTTCGCCTATCTAGAAAAGCTATAGGCTCCTTCTCAAAACTCAAATTCTGATCCAAGTCAATAGAATCTCATCGGATCACATGAGAACCATCTGAATAATACCGCTTCAATATTAAAACATGAAAAATGCGATGTATAGTTGAAAGGCTTGAAGGTAACGCCAACTCATAGGCCACCTCTCCAACACAATGAAGAATCTCAAAAGGGCCAATGAACCTCGAACAGAGCTTGTCCGTCTTCCCAAACCTCATCACATATTTTCAAGAGTTCACTAATCATCCAACCACTTTTTAGTTCATAATGAATAAACCCCTGGATGAAGAAAAATTAACCCCTCCCTTTTACTAAACCATGGGGAGCCCCGAGTAGTTTACCAGATAAATTAAGTTATCATGATGATACCTTTCAACATAAGAAACCTATGATAGTGTATGATTATTAACATTTGTGACCGATGGTTGCTTGCAAGAGGTGGCGATCGTCAGTGTTCCAAAGTGCCATAACGACGTGCGTTAGAGTGTTATGGTTTCCAATCAAGATATCTTACTTACAATTAAGCCAAAAAAAAAGGGTTCTAAATAAGAATCCATAGAATGAGCAAGGCTTTCCCAATAGTAAGATTTACTTGCAATAGAGATCCCAATTTCGTGTATCCGATTAAGAAAGCCTTGCCCGCCAGCTTCTACCCAGATAAAAAAGGGGAGCCTTTATGGGTGATACCTTCAACACAACTCGCTCACCTTCTATGAACTCTATATCACAAACTTTATGGTCAACATAGCTCTTTTGCCTACTCTAGGCTGCCAAGAGCCTATCCTGAATCAATCTCATCCAATCTATCAAATCTCTTACTAAGTTCGTGCCCCAAGGCCTCACCATAAAAGAATAAAACCAGCCCATTGGAAATCTATACCATTTCCCATACTAACCCTTGAACGATGGTATCTAAATGCTAGAATAATAGTTATTATTGTAGGCAAACTCCACCAAGGGTAAAAAATGGTCTCAATGACCACCCAAATCTATAACGCAAACACTAAGCATAACCTATTACACCTAAATATTAATTTCTGACTGACATTGATCTAAGGGTGAAATACAATGCTCATCACAAACTGAGTACCCAACCCACTGCATACAACTCCAAAAGTGCAAAGTAAACTGAGTACCCATGTCTGAAGCGATTGAAATATGCACATCATGCAACTGAACTATCTCTCAGATGTAGATCTTAGATAGTTTCTCTGCATTGTAATTCATTTTTACCAGTATAAAGTGCACTAGATTAAATAGTCTATCCGCAGTCACCCAAACTGAGTCAAACTTTCCCAAAGTCTGGGGTAACCTGTAATGACCCTCCAGTTTATTTTCCCTATTTTCATGCTTTTAATACATTTAGAGATTTCACATATCTTCCTGTAACACCCCGTACTTTACTAAACCTACTTGACGATGTTGAGAAATTCTTACTTAGGCTTCGAGAGCCATACATACGTACTTTGTAATGTTATGGATGAGATAATTGACGTTTGGCCTCGTATATGTGATTAAACCTTCATAGGAGGTGTTTTATGATTTTCGTGAAACATTTTTGGGGATCAAAACGAGTCTAAGAGGACCTCTAAACAAATTATATTAAGGTTAAGAAGTAAGTTAAAGAATAGGACATGAAGTATCTAACCAAACCCGCGAAGAAAAGTCAAAAAATGGAATTTTCGAAAAATCTAAGTATGGGGCGCGCCAGAGGGCATGCCACGCCACTCTGGGCTAAAATTTTTAGTCCATAGGCAGCAAGTTGGTGCGCCCAAGGGAGTGACACGCTGGTTTTTCCACTTTTTTGAAAGTTGGAAATTTCTAAGTCCCAAGGGTATCCGGGGACGTACCGAGCCGATTTTTGCCACGTTTGTTATACAACCATGAGTATATACATGAAAGGAATGAAATATTATATTGGTATGACAAAATGACTCGAGGACGAATTTGGCGTCAAAACGACGATTTTACCCTTTTGGTCCAAATAGGCCATACGTGGCTAGAATCACTTGTTTTTGGGATTGAGGCTATGGATATGAATAACGTGAGTGGTAATATTGTTGTAGCACGTATAATATGACTTAAACATGAGAAATTATTGATTTTATTGGGTTAAGTAATTTGGGCTCAATAAAAGCCCAAAATGGGGCAAAAGACATGGGTCACATGATCCAATCTTCTATTGACTAAGTCAAATATTGCATTAAATGCCAAGAATGGATAAGGATGACCCCAAGGGATATAAATAGACCCAAAAATCAGATTTTCTTCATTTGGGAATCTCATGCCTTTCAAGATATTTTCTCAACATTTCTCTAGTTCCAAAACCCTAAAGTAAATATTTCCTTTGGACACTTTGGTAAAGATCATCCTATTCCAAGACTTGGTAAGTATTTATTCTCATGGATTAACATATTATATGCATGGGAGATTATGTATATTATGATAGTTATGTTGGCAAGGTGGTGAATAGTGTATTTTTGCTTTTGGTGAAAGATGTGCTATCTTGGTGATTTGAACTTGAATTATGGCTTGTGCCTTTGATGAAAGATCATGGTATGTATAAAATATGAAAGTTTATGGTGTTATTTTGTTATTAAACTTGTTATTTTTCTATAAGTGCAAATTGTGGAATTTTGGCCGATATGTGCTATGAAGTGTATTAAGGTGAATTGATGGATTATTTGTGATGTGGTGTGGATAAGAAAGTTTAAAGGAGAAGTGTTGTAGTGAAATGTATTGATTATCATGTATGGTTCAATGTTGGGAATATTGGGGGATTTTTGGAATAATAATTTTATCAATGGTTTTGTCAAGGGGAAATGGCATGTTTAAAGGCAAACATGTAACTCATTGACATTGTATGCATTTGTAAAGTAGTTGACGGTTGATATGAACTCCGTTATGTATTTGTGTTGTAGAGTGAAACATAAAGGAGGAGAGGGACTATTGTATACACATCTAAGGTGGTATATTGTATTGAGGATACAAGGTATGTAAGGTTACCTTGTCCCATAGTACTCATATTTATGTTACAGTTGTGCTATCCCGAAATGTACTAAGGTGTTCCATATGCGGTTATCAATGGTCATTGTCATATATTTCCTTCTCATTGATCATTTGTGAATCTCATGTTTCTTAGTCATGGTTAATGTCCTAAAAGCTCAATAAGGTTATGTTCCAATGTTCCACTAGTGATTATACTCATATCGATTGTTCATCGATTATGGCTCAATGTTTCCAATAGTAGTATGTTTCCAATGAGGTTATGTTTCCAACAATGTTTATTCTCATGTCTCACTCATTGGTTAATGATCCAAAGATTAAAGTAAATTGTGACTATCATGGTTGAAATCTCAAAGTAAAGATTAAAGTAATGCATATGTGGTTAATGATCAAGTATGGGTGGTAGCTTTGGGGGCGAAAATGCCTAGCTCAAGTCGATCCCAAAACAGGGGGCAGTCCTAGAGGCATAAGCCTATCTCGTACCGATCCTGACAGGGGGCAGCTCTAGAGGTAATAAACTAGCTCGAGCCAAACTTGAAATGTGATATGGGTGGCAGCTCTAGAGGTACTAACCTAGCTCGAGCCGATCCCGATATATACATTGATTCATAGGGGCATAAGCCTAGCTCGAGCCGATCCCAACATAACATGATGTTATGTTAAAACCCACTATTCAGTCGAGGCCCGGGTATCACAAGTCACAGACAAAGATGAATAATCATGGAAGCAAAGACGCAAAGAAACTAATGAAATATACATGGTCTCCAAAGTACAAAATAGTGACTCATCTACATTGTGACTTCTCTATATTGGTTATGCATTTGAACTTGAGTTTTTTGACATACTTACATATCTTACAAGTTTCATACGGCCTTACATACTTAGTACATTCTTCGTACTGACCCCTCTTGGGGAATTTATTTTACTTGCTGCAGGCGCAGGTTCTACTAGGCCTCCTCAGTAGTTTGCCAGTTGCTGCAGATCTTTGGTGAGCTCCAGTTAGTTTGGGGATTCTCTGAGTCACTGTTGTATATAGGTTTTGGTGTTGGACATGTTGTATAAAGCGGGGACTTGTCCCCATTTTTAGTTCATTTTGGTCAATGCATTGTTAAAGGCTTTTGTAGACGGTTGTGGGTGTATAAATGTAAAAGGTATATGTCATTTTTGACTTGTTGGCCTCAACGGCCAAGTTTCGCATATGTATATATCTATCACATGTTTCATGAAATCCGTTGTTGGTATTTAAAGCTCTTATATGATCATGGGTTTCTCATGGCATGCATATGATTGAATAGAGGCACAACTTGGTTCTCTCGGGCCTTGTCGGCTACGAGTGCTAATCCGTTTCGATGGGATTCGGGGCGTGACACTACCCCAGGTCATTTATGAATTGCTGGGACTGACAGTTCGATCACTGGGTAGTTTGTTTAGTTTTTAGGACTATTTCCCTGTTTTGGAGATTTAAATATTAAGAAATGGGTCTCGGGCTAAACCTCGAGTAAACAGCCTCAAATACCATTTCTGGAAATTCTAACAACTTTAGAATGTCAATTTTAGTCTAGGGGAACCCTTGGTTTAGGACCCAAAGCTTTCAAACTCATCTTGGGCTATTGGGTGGAATTACTTAAAACGACCCTTAGGGGTGTGGGATCCATTTTTTTATCAAAATGACCCCAGTTGGAAATTTTAATGGTACTGTTAAGTCTAAAATATTTAATTTGGTATGGTAGCATAGTTTTTTGGCATTCACATAATTCTGAATGAATCCCGAGGGTCCGATCAAAATATTTACAATTTGGTGGAATTACTGGTGCATCAGCACCTGGTGCAGGCCTAGTCCTTGATCGTGACCGTCATGAGGATCCCCGCAATCATGAGGGGCCATGATCTTAGTAATCATAATTATGAGGCTTGAGGTCACGTGATCACGATGAACGAGGTCGTGGGGCTGAGCTAGCTCGTTCATCATGATCGTGTGGCTAGCCACAGCGATTGTGATGGTATCGTTAGTGGGATGTTGTGATCGGGGACCTCGCGAAAGTAATGAGGAAACCCCTAGCAGTATATATATCACCCCCTTCATTTTTCTCTCTTATTTTCTCTAAGGACAACTCTATTAGAGGACTGGTTGAGCTTGTAAATCATAGGGGGAGCACATAATTGATTTGGGTTTAGCTTGGGGACGTGTTTGTGGACCCTATATCATCATTAAACCATAAGTTTCTTATCAATTATTCCATGTAATTCCCAATTTATTCCTTATATTTTGCTTTATTGTTGGGCTAATTTTTGGATTAATTGAGCTCGAATTTAGCTAAATTCTATATGGCAAATGATCCTTGAGATGGATGGGATGCTTTGATGATTTCAATTTTGTGATTCTGCAAGTGGGCCCTATATGGAATTTTTAGTCCAATTTCTGACATGGGTATCATTTTTCTTATCTAGATGCATGGATCCATATTTTGATAGTGTGGCAGCTCATAGAGGTCTCTCAAAAGGGGAAAGCTCTGGTATAGAGGATTCAACGAGTGTTTGCCGGCGTCTAGGTAGGATAGGATTACCCTACTTTTAGATTGAGCTTAGTTATGGTATTGGTATACTATTGTGCTAGTTTTGGGCAGGTAGTTGTAGCTTGGTGTCGTCTTAGTTCCTTTTTTGGTTTACTTAGCTGGTTAGGGAACCGTTTTGGTAGATTTTAGGCCCGTTCTCCCCTAGTATAGTATGCTATCAACCTTAGGACTAGAATTAGTGCTTGTAGTACCTTAGTATGGGATGGTAAACCTTAGACTAGACTCAGGTAGGTTCTGGTTTAGGATTAGTTATCAGGACCCTGTAGCAGGCCCCACTGCCCTTTTTAGATAATGTATTTAGACATGGATATTTTTTAGGTTTAGTTAGATAGACTCTTCACTACTATTTTAGGCTATTACCTTGCGTTGGGTTTGACTTAGATTTTGTTTCTGGCCTATGTTAGCCCCTCTTTCCCAGGTAGAGTGGTAACGGGCCTAGACCGCACTTCCTTGACCTAGTTGTTAGGACTTGCCTTGTCGTAGTAAACGTATCCACCCGACGTTGGTATTTATGACCTTATGGTCTGGATATAGGCTTGGAAACCTTACTTTTCTTCCTATTAGCTAGATATACTTATTTCTATATACCGATTCAAGTCCGGTATATGCTTTATTGATACTACTATCGTGAGTCCTGGTACGATCCTGGCATCAGTTACGATTATGGTTATGGTTCTTCTATGCAAGCTCCGGTATAGTTTTGGCATCAATTTTACTATTAAGATTAGCTACTTATGGGATCACTTGTTTCTGGATACAGTATGGTTACTATAAGTTTCAGTTCAAGTCTTGCATCGGTTTATGATATAGTGTGGATGTTTAGGAATTGTTTGTCATTGTTACTGGGAGTATTGGTAGTGGTACTGAGTTCTGTTGTATATGATTTATGTGGCCTCTCATTATTACCCACTATTTTCGATTCGAACCTGGTGTCTAGCCTCTCATTACTAGCCCATTGATGCCAGTTCAAGCTCGGTACATATCTATATTTTTCCATCATAGATTTGGGGATAAAAGGTTGCTTGAGATTGGTTCAACTACTGGATATTTATGTCTCTATCTTAGTTTTCTCTTGTTTGCACCCGCCGGCTTATGGGGGCTCGGTAGGGTTAATTGTTTTCTTTTGTGTTTCTTATAGGCTTATAGGGGGCCTGTTAGGTTGTGGTTAGCTTGTTTCTCTTACTTCTGGGTTATTTATTTTTGTTACTATACTTGCTAGTATAGTAGATATTTACATTTTACCCATATCACTGTTGACTTAGCTTACACACTCACATTATATTTATGCTTTTACTATATTTGAGCTCAGTAGGATGATGATGTCTACTTAGTGCCCATTTCTTTTGTACACATACTGTACTTTTTCATCTTTTCCTTGATGTAGATCCGAGACGGGGTGAGCTTTCTAGAGTCTAAGGCTAATCCTCCTCCATCCAGTTAAAGTTTTTTATATTTCGAGACTACTGTGTATATATGTATATTTTGAATACCGTCTAGCACTCTTATTTTTGGTCGTAGTGGCTCTAGTACAGAGCTTACCAGGTCTTGGGAAGGATTTTTTTTATTCAGTTTGTCATATCCCTCTCTTGTACAACATGTTATTTATATATTTATATATATATATATTTGCTTCCACTTATATTAT
The DNA here is from genome assembly GCA_031232105.1 of Capsicum rhomboideum. NCBI lineage: Eukaryota > Viridiplantae > Streptophyta > Magnoliopsida > Solanales > Solanaceae > Capsicum > Capsicum rhomboideum. The sequence goes on from CP124714.1 coordinate 72,484,556, forward strand.
TGTTGTATGTTAGTTTCACCCTTATGTTCTTTTATTTTCTGCCCATTATCCCATTACTTAACGTTTCGAGCTATGGCTTGGCTTACCTACTGGTGGGTTAATGTAACACCCCGTATGTTTCCAAACCTAGTTAATTCCCGCAACATTCATGGAATTATTTGAACATGAGAGTGTTGGTGAATTATGCATTAATTGTTGGGCTTAAATGACTCTTGTGCTATTGGGCTCAAAGGAGGCCCAAAATTAGACAAAAAGACATGGCCCAAAAATGGAATTTGACCCATTCTTCATTTGACCAAGTAAGCCTAACATTTATGACTATTATGTGGCTAAGAATGAGACTACATGGGACTATAAAAGGGACCAAAAATCAGATTTTTATTCATATCCATACACATGCCATTTCTAGATTTTTCTCAAACATTTCTCTCTACACACAAACCCTATGCAACTATTCTCTTTCGCCAAGATCATCATCTTGCAAGCTTTGGTAATTATTTATTCTCATGGTTTAATATATTATATGCTTAAGGTGGTGCATAAATCATGTTGGTTATGTTGACACAGTGTTGGACAATTCACTATATGTAAAACTGTCTATTTTTTCAATTGGAAAAGGGTTTTGGCCTTATAAACTTAAAAATGGACTTGTGGTCTTGAAGGAAGTGAACTTTATGGATTCAATATTGACATGTGGGATGTGATTATAGTCTTAACTTGTTTTATAATTGTACATAATATTTGGAATTGTTATTGCAAAATTGTGCATGGACTTGGTGGTGTATTGAAGGAAAAGTGTGGTTTTGGTGATGTTCATGTGTGTTGTGAAACCATGGGTGTTTCTTGGCATCCAAGTGACCAAAAATATGTAAATAAAATCTTACTTATGGCCTTGGACCATTTATTACACAAAAGGACCCAAAAGAGACCTTTTTTGGCCGATTTGGGCATTCGCCCCCGCAGATGAAGGCACCTGCGGGCGCAGATGCCAATGCAGGTGCCCCTGGACACTGCCAAGGGTTACTTTCGGATGCATGTCAGCCACTTTCGGGCACAGGTTGCTTCGCAGGTCACCCCAGAATGTCATTTTGTATGGTTTTGTCTCTCTTTGATCCCCGAAGGCCCCTATACCCTTTTTGGATGTAAATATCAACTTATGATATCTTTTTAATGACTTTAAGGGGTCGTATGGAGGCATGTTGGATTATTTCCATTATGGATTGTTTTTAATATGTCTTTATGAGGAGAATTGATGGAGTAATTGTGACGTAATGATAATGGGGAAGCGTAAAGGTAAAATGTGGTGTGACATGCTATTGGTTTATGATGTCTTGGTCAATGTGTGGAATGTAATGGTGTTGTTGGTATGATAATGTAGTGGATTGTATTATAAAGGGTAAAATGACGTTATATGGCAGTCATATAGCTCATTGTCGTCTTGAACACTTGTACGGTAACTAGTTGTTAATGTAAGCTCCGTTATGTACTTGTATTGTAGAGTGAAACGTAAGGAAGGAGCTGGAATATTGTATTCAACTATAGGCTTGTGTATTCATACTTGGAAGTGAAGGTATGTAAGGTTACTCTTTCTGTATCCTTCTGCAGCACATAGTATTCACATTGACATTGTATTTGTTCCATTCTGAATGGTTCTAAGGTATCCTATTTCCGATTACCAGTTGTTATTATCACATGTTCCCTACTCATTGATCAATTGTGATTCACATGTCTCATGTTCATTGACTTATGTTCCAAAGGTCCAAAAGATTTTATGTTCCAAAGTTCAAATAATGTTATGACTATCAATGTATCAATCTCAAAAGTAAAGAACGAAGTATTGCATATATGGTTGATGATTGAGTATGGGTGGTAGCTTTGGGGGCGAAAGCCTAGATCAAGCCAATCCCGAGATTTTTGGATCAGGGGGTAGTCCTAGAGGCATAAGTCTATCTCAGACTGAACCTGACAGGGGGTAGCTCTAGAGGTAAAAACCTAGCTCGAGCCGAACCTGATATATTGGTTTATGGGTGGCATCTCTAGAGGTAATAACCTAGCTCGAGTCGAGCCCGATGTATTGATTTATGGGTGGTATCTCTAGAGGCATAAGCCTAGCTCGAGATGATCCTAACATAACGTTATGCTATGTTAAAAGCCACTGATCAGTCGAGGCCCGGGTACATAGTGACATAAGTGATGATGAACAAACATAGAAGTAAAGAAGCAAAAAAAGTAATGAAAGCAATACACTTGGTTCCCAACATATAAAATGGTGACTTATCCATATTGATTATTCATTTGTATTTGAGTTCATTGAAGTATTTACGTATCATACAGTTTCATTTGAGCCTTACATACTTAGTACATTCATCGTACTGACGTCCCTTGGGGGACTTACCTTACATGATTTAGGTGCAGGTACTAGTATACATCCACAGTAAGTTGCGGGTCATCTACTGATCTTTGGTGAGCTCCAGTTGGTTTGGGGCTTTTCGAGTAACAATTGTACATTGGTTTTGGTTTTGTAAATGTTGTATAAAATGGGGACTTGTCCCGACTTTAGGTTGGTTATGTATGTGCATATGTTAGAGGCTTTTGTAGACGTATGTGGGTATACGAATGTAAGAGATATATGCCTATGTTGACTTGATGTCCCTAACAGCCAAGTTTCTTATATGTATATAACACATGTTTCCATAACTTCCGCTATGAGCATCTAGTATGTATAAGCGATGATGAGGTTTCTTGAATGACACGCATATGAATGGACATGAGCAAAGATTAGTTCTCTCGGGCCTTATCGGCTTTGGGTGCCAGTCCGCCTCAATGGGATTTGGGCCGTGACCAAAGTGGTATCAGAGCAGTTCGTTCTAAGGGTATCTACAAAGCCGTGTCTGAGTAGAGTCTTGCTTATGGATGTGTTGTGCACCACATTTATAAGTAGAAGGCTACGGTACATTTAGGAGTTGTTTCTTTTCTTCATTTCTAGATTGTGCAATAGAGCCAATGTTGTAAGTGGAATCATATCTGACCATTGTACATTGTTTTCTTGTTTATAGTAAAATGTCGATGACAAGAAGAGGTAGAGGCAAAGGTAAGCAGGCAGATGTGCTTGCCGGAGAAGGCACAAGTAAATCACCACCTGACCAAGCTAGTAAAGGTGGAGCTAACACTGAAATTGCATCGCGGTCTTCTTCTACTTTTCTAACTCCTGAAGAGCCAATAGGTAGAGAAGTACTCGCAGAACCACCAATGAATGTCACTGACCAGGATCTAAGAAATGCAGTGCATATGTTGACTTAGTTAGTTATGGCACAAAGTAAAGGACGAGTTGGTCCAATGACAAATGAGGATGATGCGGCTAGAGTGGTGAGTCGCAGGACACAGGATTTTCTGAAATCAGACCCTCCTATATTCACTGGGTCAGATCTGAAGGCAAATCCACAGGATTTTGTGGACCAAATTCAAAGGGCTTTAGAGGTTATGCATGTGACTAGTATTGAAATAGTTGAACTTGCGGCATAAATATTGAAAGGAGAGGCAATATTGTGGTATGAAGATTGGAAGAAGTCTCGTGGTATCGGTGCAATTCCACCTAATTGGGAAGAATTTAAAGTGGTATTCCTTGATCACTATCTTCCCTATGAGATGCGGGAGGCATGTGTAGACTAGTTTCTAAATCTACGTCAAGGGAACATGAGTGTTAGAGAATATAGTCTTCAGTTTAATTCCTTGGCTCGATATGCTCCGAAGGTAGTAGCCACAATGACAGACAGATTCCATTGATATGTGGACAGATTAGAGCCATATTTGGTAAGGTACTACACCATTGCTTCCTTGAATAAAGATATGGATATAACCAAAATACAGGCCTTCGCACAGAAAATGGAAGATCAAAGACAGAGAATGAGGGTACATACATCTGACAGCGGACAGTCCAAAAGAGCTAGACCTATGGGACAGTCTATGGTGTCCCAAGGAGAATCTAGGCCTCGGATGTTTCCTAGACCACCTAGACCTTCATTCTCTTATTCCACAGCAGGCACTCACTCTCAATTCCGAGGGTTTAGAGGCAGTCCATTTGGGCAGAGTAGTGGAATTCACGAATCACAGGCAGCAGGATTTTCTTGTCAGCAGTGTCAGCACTGCGGGCGTATTCATTCAGGTACATGCCGGTTAGGGACAAATGCTTGCTTTTGGTGCGGTATGATGGGGCACCTGATGAAAGAGTGTCCCCAGAGGAGCATGGGTGGTATAGCACGACCGACGGGGTCAGCCGTTGCGTCATCATCATCGGTTCCATTTTTAGGCCAAGGTGTGCAGTCTGTTGGTTTTGGTAGAGGTGCCAGAGGCGCAGCCAGTACTAGTGGGGTTTAGAACCGCACTTATACTCTAGTGGACCGGCAGAATTCAGAGGCATCTCCTAACGTAGTCACAGGTACATTATCAATATTTTTGCATAGTGTATATGCATTGATTGATCTGGGTTCTACATTATCATATGTCACTCCATTAATTGCTGCTAAATTTGAAAGAACATCGAAAATACTAACTAAGTCAATTGAAGTGTCTACACCAGTTGGTGAATATATTGTTGCAAAAAGAGTATATCAAAATTGTGTGATAACTGTGTGTGGTCATGATACATTGGCCGATCTCATTGAACTAGACATGGTGGATTTTGATGTGATAATGGGAATGGATTGGTTGGCTTCTTGTTATGCCATGGTAGATTACCGGGACAAGAAGGTACATTTTTATTTTCCACAAGAAAATGATCTTGAATGGCAGGGTAATGTGGGGGCACAAAGAGGAAAATTTATTTCCTATCTTAAAGCAAGGAAAATGATTGCCAAGGGGTACATATGTCACTTAGTACGAGTGAAAGATACTAATGTGGAACTACAAACTCCTCAGTTGGTTCCAGTGGTCAATGAATTTCTTGAGTATTTCCAGAGGGTCTTACAGGTTTGCCCCCAGAACGGGAAGTAGAATTTGGCACTGATGTAAATCCAGGCAGTTAGCCTATTTCTATTCCCCCATATAGAATGGCTCCAGCAGAATTGCGAGAACTGAGGGAGCAATTGAAAGACTTGATGGACAAGCGCTTTATCAGGCCTAGTATCTCCCCGTGGGGTGCACCGGTATTATTTGTACGGAAGAAAGATGGCACATTGAGAATTGGTGCTCAAGCAGCAGGCTCAGGCTCAGGCCTAGTATCAAATATGGTAGCGGATGCATTGAACAGCAAGGTAATAGGAGGCACTAATGGACAATTGATGAAAAAGCAAGATTTAGTCAAAGATCTACATCAATTAGCCATCTTGGGGGTTCGTCTTCTTGAATCCTCATATGAAGGGGTTATTGTACAGAATGCGGCAGAATCCTTATTACTAGCTGAAGTGAAAGAGAAGCAGTTTGCGGATCCTATGTTAGTGCAACTTAAAAAGAATGTACAATAGAATTTGACAAAGGCCTTCAATCCTACACAAGAAGGGGTAGTTCAATGCCAAGGTAGATTATATGTATCGGATGTAGACGAGCTGAGGAAATGAATTTTGATAGAGGCACATCATTCGCGATATTCCATTCATCCGGGAGCTACCAAATGTACCATAACTTAAAAGAAATGTATTGGTGGGGACATATGAAGAAGAACATTGCAGCATTTGTAGCTCAATGCCCAAACTGTCAACAAGTTAAAGTGGAGCATCAAAAACCTGGAGGTTACATGCAATGTATCAATCTTCCAGTATGGAAATGGGATATGATTAATATGGACTTCATCATAATTTTGCCTCATACACTGTGGAAATTTGATTCCATATGGGTCATAGTTGACAGGCTTACCAAGTCAGCGCATTTCTTACCAATCAAGACCACCTATACAGCTGAAGATTATGCAAGGTTGTATGTTAAAGAAATAGTGCAATTACATTGGATTTCGATCTCCATTATCTCAGACAGGGGAGCTCATTTTACTGCACATTTCTGGAGATCTTTTCAGCAGAGTTTGGGTACACGGCTGAATTTGAGTACGGCTTTCCATCCTCAGACAGATGGACAAGCAGAACGTACTATCCAAATACTTGAAGATATTCTATGAGCTTGTACGTTAGATTTTCAAGGAAGTTGGGATGACCATTTGCCTCTTATTAAATTTACCTACAACAAGAGCTATCATTCAAGTATCAAAATGGCACATTATGAAGCTTTGTATGGAAGGAAATATAGATCACCAATCGGATGGTTTGAAGCGGGTGAAACTACTTTACTTGGGCTAGATCTTGTTCATCAAGCTATAGAGAAAGTTAAAGTGATCCAACGGCGGCTACAAATGGCCCAAAGTCGACATAAGTTCTATGCTGATGTTAGAAGAAGAGGTCTCTAATTCGCTATAGGTGATTGGGTATTTTTGAAGGTGTCACCGATGAAAGGGGTAATGAGATTTAGAAAGAAAGGAAAGTTGAGTCCCTGGTATATAGGGCCATATGAAATTGTCCGAAGATTTGGGCAAGTGGAAGATGAATTGAAATTACCCCAAGAACTCTCCACAGTTCATCAAGTATTTCATGTTTCGATGCTTCAAAAGTGTATAGGGGAGCCATCTCATTTTACTCCCATTGAAGATGTACAAGTTATGGAGGATCTTACCTATGAGGAGATACATATTGCCATTATGGATAGACAAGTGAAAAGGTTAAGGAATAAATACATAGCTTTCGTAAAGGTACTTTGGAGAAATCAGCAAATAGAAGAGATCACATGGGAAGCTGAAGAAATTATGAAGTCCAAGTACCCTCATTTGTTTCAAAGGGAAGAACAAGTTTACGAGTCGAGATCGGTACAATGACAAGTAAATATTTATAAGCATTGCATATATATTTATGATGATATGAAGAATGATCCGAGACTTTCCATTGTTTAAATTGAATAATGTCACTAACATTCGAGGACGAATGTTTCTAAGGGGGGAAGAATGTAACACCCCGTATGTTTCCAAACCTAGTTAATTCCCGTAACATTCATGTAATTATTTGAACATTAGATTGTTGGTAAATTATGCATTAATTGTTGGGCTTAAATGACTCTTGTGCTATTGGGCTCAAAGGAGGCCCAAAATTAGACAAAAAGACATGGCCCAAAAATGGAATTTGACCCATTCTTCAATTGACCAAGTAAGCCTAACATTTATGACTAATATGTGGCTAAGAATGAGACTACATGGGACTATAAAAGGGACCAAAAATCAGATTTTTATTCATATCCATACACATGCCATTTCTAGATTTTTCTCAAACATTTCTCTCTACACACAAACCCTATGCAACTATTCTGTTTGGCCAAGATCATCATCTTGCAAGCTTTGTTAAGTATTTATTCTCATGGTTTAATATATTATATGCTTAAGGTAGTGCATAATTCATGTTGGTTATGTTGACACAGTGTTGGACAATTCACTATATGTAAAACTGTCTATTTTTGCAATTAGAAAAGGGTTTTGGCCTTATAAACTTAAAAATGGACTTGTGGTCTTGAAGGAAGTGAAATTTATGGATTAAATATTGAAATGTGGGATGTTATTATAGTCTTAACTTGTTTTATCCTTGTACATAATATTTGGAATTGTTATTGCAAAATTGTGCATGGACTTGGTGGTGTATTGAAGGAAAAGTGTGGTTTTGGTGATGTTCATGTGTGTTGTGAAACCATGGGTGTTTCTTGGAATCCAAGTGACCAAAAATATGTAAATAAAAGCTTACTTATGGCCTTGGACCATTTATTACACAAAAGGACCCAAAAGAGACCCTTTTTGGCCGATTTGGGCATTCGCCCCCGCAGACGAAGGCACCTGCGGGCGCAGATGCCAATGCAGGTGCCCCTGGACACTGCCAAGGGTCACTTTCAGATGCATGTCAGCCACTTGCATGCACAGGTGGCTTCGCAGGTCACCCCAGAATGTCATTTTGTATGGTTTTGTCTCTCTTTGATCCCCAAAGGCCCCTATACCCTTTTTGGATGTAATTATCAACTTATGATATCTTTTTAATGACTTTAAGGGGTCGTATGGAGGCATGTTGTATTATATCCATTATGTATTGTTTTTAATATTTTGGTATGAGGAGAATTGATGGAGTAATTGTGACGTAATGATAATGGGGAAGCGTAAAGGTTAAATGTGGTGTGACATGCTATTGGTTTATAATGTCTTGGTCAATGTGTGAAATGTTATGGTGTTGTTGGTATGATAATGAAGTGGATTGTATTATAAATGGTAAAATGACGTTATATGGCAGCCATATAGCTCATTGTAGTCTTGAACACTTGTATGGTAACTAGTTGTTAATGTAAGCTCCGCTATGTACTTGTATTGTAGAGTGAAACGTAAGGAAGGAGATGGACTATTGTATTCATATATAGGCTTGTGTATTCATACTTGGAAGTGAAGGTATGTAAGGTTACTCTTTCTGTATCCTTCTGCAGCACATAGTATTCACATTGACATTGTATTTGTTCCATTCTGAATGGTTCTAAGGTATCCTATTTTCGGTTACCAGTTGTTATTATCACATGTTCCCTACTCATTGATCAATTGTGATTCACATGTCTCATGTTCATTGACTTATGTTCCAAAGGTCCAAAAAATGTTATGTTCCAAAGTTCAAATAATGTTATGACTATCAATGTATCAATCTCAAAAGTAAAGAACGAAGTATTGCATATATGGTTGATGATTGAGTATAGGTGGTAGATTTGGGGGCGAAATCCTAGCTGAAGTCGATCCCGAGATTATTGGATCAGGGGGTAATCCTAGAGGCATATGCCTAGCTCGGACCAAACTTGACAGAGGGTAGCTCTTGAGGTAAGAACCTAGCTCGAGCTGAACCTGATATATTGGTTTATGGGTGGAAGCTCTAGAGGTAATAACCTAGCTCGAGCCTAGCCCAATGTATTGATTTAGGGGTGGTAGATCTAGAGGTATAAGCCTAGCTCGAGCCGATCCCAACATAACGTTATGTTATGTTAAGACCCACTGATCAGTTGGGCCCTGGGTACATAGTGACATAAGTGATGATGAACAAACATAGAAGTAAAGAAGCAAAGAAAGTAATGAAAGCAATACACATGGTTCCCAACATATAGAATGGTGACTTATCCATATTGATTATTCATTTGTATTTGAGTTCATTGAAGTATTTACGTATCATACAGTTTCATTTGAGCCTTACATACTCAGTACATTCATTGTACTAATTTCCCTTGGGGGACTTACCTTACATGCTGCAGGTGTAGGTGCTTGTAGACCTCCATAGTAAGCTGCGGGTCATCTACCCATCTTTGGTGAGCTCCAGTTGGTTAAGGGCTTTCCGAGTCACAGTTGTACATTGGTTTTGGTTTTATAAATGTTGTATAAAGTAGGGACTTGTCCTGACTTTAGGTTGGTTATGTATGTGCATATGTTAGAGGCTTTTGTAGACTTATGAGGGTATATGAATGTAAGAGATGTATGTCCATTTTGACTTGATGGCCCTAACGGCCAAGTTTCTTATATGTATATAACACATATTTCCATAACTTCCGCTATGAGCATCTAGTATGTAGATGCGATAATGAGGTTTCTTGAATGACATGTATATGAATGGACATGAGCAAAGATTGGTTCTCTTGGGCCTTATTGGCTTCGGGTGCTAGTCCGCCTCAATGGGATTTAGGGCGTGACAGTTAAAGTAGGTGTCATCATGACCTGAGAAATTGGGTCGTGACAGCTTGGTATCAGAGCCTAGGTTAACTCATATTGTTGTTACAAGTGTCAATGTTTAGTAGAGTCCCACGAATCGGTAAGGAGACATCTGTATCCTATCTTTGGGAGGCCATAGGCTATTTTTAGGAAAATCTCATTCTTTCAGTTCACTTTTATGCATTGTGTCAGTGTTAGCTTCCAAATTCTTATTTTGGTTCACTCTTTTACAGATGGTTAGGACACAAGGCACTGCAGCTGGGGATCAGGAGCCTGAGCCTGCTGCTTGAGCACCAATTTGGGGAAAAGGTTCACCTAGAGGTCGAGATCAGGCTAGAGAGCCATCGCAAGATCATATTATTGCTCCTGAGCCATAAGTGGCACCAAATTTACAACCGCACAGCAGCAGGTGGGCCAGAGGACATCCTAGACCCCACCTAGGTTTATATCTTATGTAGTTCTATGGGATGCATTTGTTGAATTATTGAGGTTAGTTGGTGGTCTGATGACAGACGGGGTTCAAACAGCACCCCAGGGTACTATTAATTTAGGGGCACAACCTGACACTGTGGCTCCTAGAGTAGAGGTTCCACCAGTACTAATAGTTCTGCAGCCTGTAGTAGCCCAGCCAATTATGACTGCGGAGGAGCAGAAGATGTTGGGCCAATTTCTGAGATTTACTCTACCCAGGTTTGTCGGGGCCCTAGAAGAGGATGCTTTTGAGTTTCTGACCAGTTGTGAAGAGTGGCTACATAATTTGGAGTTGGTCGAGTCTCACAGTTTGGATTATACTACTTACTAGCTTGATAGGGTAGTGAGACAGTGGTGGAGAGGTTATCTTAATTCTAGGCCAGCTGGGTCTCCACCTGTTACTTAGAACAAGTTCTCTGAGGCTTTTTTGGGGAAGTTCATGCCTCGCAACATGCTTGAGCGCCTTAAGGATGAGTTTTTTACATTAAGATAGGGTTCTATGATTGTGGCCAAGTATGAGGTAAGGTTTCATGAGCTAGCCTAGCATGCTACTATGATTTTTCCTACAGAGTACGAAAGGATTTAGTGTTTTGTTAAAGGGTTAGGACTGCTAAGGTCTTATTATGAGTGTGGTGTTAGTGGCCAATGCGCCAGATAGTGTCCCTATCGTGGGGTGATTGAGCCTGTAGTTCAGAGTGCTCAGTTGATTATATCAATACCGCCTCTGTTAAAGGTTGTGCTTAGGGTTATAGGGGTGGTCCCCAGGGTTTCAGAGGTAATCCCCAGGCAGGTAGGATAGGTGGTCAGGTAGGCACCCTGTCCGATAGCAGACAGAGCCATTTGTATGTTGTACCTGGTAGGCCAGAGGCTGAGGCTTTGGATGCTGTGATTATAGGTATAATTTTAGTATGCCATCAACCAACTTCTGCTTTATTTGATCTCGATTCCATATTTTGTATGTTTTTGATTATTATGCACCACGGTTGGGTTTTTGTTTGGAGTCTTTATCTATTCCATTAAGTGTAGCTGCCCCTGTGAGTGTTTTTTTAGTAGTGGATCGGGTATATAAATCATGTTTGGTGACTGTTCGAGAGTTTGATACTCGGGTTGATCTTATTATGTTAGATATGGTGGATTTTGATATGATTCTAGGCAGACTGGTTATCCCCTTATCATGCAGCTTTGGATTATTTCACCAAGACCGTTACCTTAGCCTTGCCTAGCATACCCTCGGTTGTGTGGAAGGGTTTTTTTACCCGTGCACCGATGGGGATTATTTTGTATATTCGGGCTAGGAGACTGGTTTCCAGGAGTTATGAGTCATTCCTTGCTTATGTTTGGGATGTTAGTGTTAACAGTCCTTTGCTTGACTCTATTCTAGTTGTTCATGATTTTCCTAATGTTTTTCCTACCGACCTGCCCGGTCTTCCTCCTGAGCGAGATATAGAGTTTTCTATTGACCTCAAGTCAGGCACCTAACCTATTTCTATGGCTCCTTATTGTATGGCTTCTGTCGAGCTAAAGGAGCTAAATATTCAACTTCAGGATCTTCTGGATAAAGGTATCATTGGACTGAGTGTATCACCTGGGGTTGCTCTAGTTTGATATATGAAGAATAAATATACGTCTATGCATATGTGTATCGACTACAGGTAGCTGAATAAGGTGACAGTGATGAATAAGTATCTTATGCCTTGTATCGATGCTTTATTTGACCATCTTCAGGGTGGAGCAGTGTTTTCTAAGATTGATTTGCGGTTTGGTTACCATCAGTTGAGTATCAAGGCTAAGAACATCCCTAAGACAGCCTTGAAGACTCGTTATGGCCATTATGAGTTCCTGGTAATGTCTTTTAGGTTGACCTATGCCCCAGCAGGATTTATGGATTTGATGAACCACATTTTTAGGCATTATTTGTACTCCTTCATGATTATTTTCATTGATGACATCTTGGTATATTGATGAGTAGGGAGAAGCACGAGTAGCATTTGAGGATGTGCTCCAAATTCTTAGAGATCATAGGCTTTATGCTAAATTTTCAAAATACAAGTTTTGGCTTGAGTCTATAGCTTTCTTGGGGCACGTGGTATCCAAGAATGGTATTATGGTGGACCCAGTAAAGATTGAGGCTATTCGTGACTAGGCTAGACTTACATCTCCTACTGAGGTTCGCAGTTTTGTTGGGTTAGCAGGCTACTACAGGCGGTTCATCAAGAAATTTGCTACTATTACAGCCCCTATGACCAGGTTGACTAGGAAAGAGGTTCCATTTTCGTGGTCTGCGAGTTGTGAGGTGGGCTTTCTTAAGCTCAAGGACTTGATTACTTCAGCTTCTATTCTGACTCTTCAAGTTGAGGGCAAGGGTTTCACCTTCTACTGTGATGCTTCTAGTATTGGTTTGGGTGTGTTCTGATACAGTGGGGCTGTGTTATTTCTTATGTGTTAAGGCAGCTGAAGGTGCACAAGTGTACTACCCCACTCATATTTGGAGTTGGCAGGGGTAATTTTTGTGCTTAAGATTTGGAGGCAATACTTATATGGTGTTCGTTGCAAGATCTTCACTGACCAGTATAGTCTTTAGTATATTATGACACAGAAGGAGCTTAATTCGAGGAAGCGTAGATGGATTGAGTTACTAAAGGGCTATGATATATCTATTCTATACCATCCGAGCAAGGCGAATGTGGTAGCGGATGCCTTGAGCTGGAAGGCAATGAGAATGGTAGCTTGGCCTTTATTTCAGTTTTGCAGTGGTTGTTGTCTTGGGATATCCATTCCTTAGCCAACATGATGGTTTGACTTGATATTTTTAACCCCATTAGGATTCTTGCTAGTGTTAAGGCTAGATCTACCTTGTTGGAGCAGATTTGGGGTCATCAGTTTGAGGATAAATGGCTTCGTAGCATTCGAGGGCAGGTGTTGAAGGTTGAGTCTAGGAGGGCTACCTTAGATTTTGATGGTGTTTTGAGATTTGACTTTCGAATATGTGTTTCAAGCGTCAAATATTTGGTTCAGTTGATACTTCATGAAGCTCATAGCTTTAAGTACTTTATTCACACTAGGATAGCTAAGATGTATAGGGATTTGAGGTAACATTACTGGTGGAGTGGTATGCAAAGAGATATAGTGGAGTTTATAGATCGGTGCCTATGTTGTCAGCAGGTAAAGGCCGAGCATCAGAGACCTGGTGGATTACTTCAGAGGCTACCCATTCCCAAGTGGAAATGGGAGATGGCTACAATGGATTTTGTAGGTGGTTTCCCTTGTACTTTGCGTAGTTCCAATAGCATTTGGGTCATTGTGGATCGATTGACCAAGTCTTCCTATTTCATCCCTATTCAGACTTCCTTAAGTGTCTAAAGGTTAGCCTATATCTATATTCGAGAGGTGGTTCGCCTTCATGGGGTACCCGTGTCTATTCTATCAGATAGAGGCTCTCCGTTCACTTTTAGCTTCTGGAGGACATTTCAGGAGAAGTTGGGTACCCATGTTGATCTTAGCACCACTTTTTATCCCCAGATTGATGGGTAATCAGAGCAGAATATTCAGATTTTGAAGGATATGCTCTACGCTTGTGTGTTAGATTCTGGAGGTCAGTGGGATCAGTTTTTAGTTTTGGCAGAGTTTTAGTATAGTAACAGCTACATATTCGAGTATTTAGATAGCACTAATCGAGGTATTGTATGATTGGTGTTGTCGATCTCCAATGGGTTGGTTTGAGACTTTTGAGGTTAGGCCCCGTGGTACTAATTTACTTTGTGAGTCTTTGGACCGGGTTTGGGTGATTTAGGATAAGCTGCAGGCAGGTCAGAGCAGGTAAAAGATTTATGTTGATCATAGACTTCATACCTTGAGATTCAGAGTTGGTGACTGGGTCTTCCTACGAGTATCCCTCGGGAAGGGTGCAATGAAGTTCGGGAGGAAGGGCAAGCTCAACCCTAGGTATATTGGACCATTTAAGATCCTATTGACAATTGGGGAGGTAGCATATAAGTTAGCTTTTCCTCCAGCCTTTTTATCCATCCACCTAATTTTCAATGTATCTCTATTGTGGAGCTACATTTAGGATGAGTTTCATGTACTTCAGTGGGACTCGTTTCAGTTGGATGAGAGATTGACTTTTACAGAAGTGTCTGTGTCTATTTTTGCAAGAGATGTTCGGTGGTTGTGCTCTAGAGACATTTTTGTGGTTAAGGTTCAATGTCGTCACTGTCCAGTCAAAGAGGATACCTGGGAGATCGAGCGTCATATGTAGGCCCAGTATCCCCACCTGTTTGAGCCTTCAGGTACATATAAATCCTTTACTTTTGCAGGTGAAAGTCCTTTTAGTAGTGGATGTTGTAATGACCCTCCAGGTTATTTACCCTATTTTCATGCTTTTACTATGTTTAGAGCTTTTCCACAGCTGCCTCGTGTCATTTATGACTTGTTGGGATTGACAATTTGGCCACCAGGCAGTTTATTTGGTTTTAATGACCATTTCCCTATTTTAAAGCTTTTGAAGTTAAGAAATGGGTCTAGGGACTAAACCTCAGGTAAACAGCCTCGGATGTTATTTATGGTAGTTCCATCAGCTTCAGAATGTCGATTTTAGGCTAGGAGGACCCTTGGTCCAGTCTAGGCCCCGCGTCTTCCGGACTCAATTTGGGCTATTATGTGGAATTTGGTTAAAACGGTCCTTAGGTGTGTGGGACCTTTTTTTTATAAAAATGACCCTGATTGGAAATTTTGATGGTGCCGTTGAATCCAAAATGTTAAATTTGGTAAGGTAGCATAGTTAGTTTACATTCACGGGATTCCAAATAAATCTCGAGGGTCTGATCAAAATATTTGCAACTTGGTGGAATTATTGGTGTGTCAGCACCTGGTGCAAGCCCAGTTCCTTCATCGCTGCCGCGATGAGGACCCCTGCATTCATAAGGGACCATGATCTTAGTTATTATGATTGCTAGGCATGAGGTCTTGTGATCGAGATAAAGGAGGTGCTAGGCGTGAGGTCTTATGATCAAGATAAAGGAGGTCGTGGGGCCGAGCTAGCTCGTTCATCATGACCGCGTGGCTAGCCACAGCGGTCGTGATGGTATCGTTAGTGGGATGTTGTGACCGCGACCAAGGGACCTCACGAAAGTAATGAGGAAACCCCTAGCAGTATATATATCATCCCCTTCAGTTTTCTCTCTCACTTTCTTTAAGTACAACTCCATTAGAGGGCTGGTTGAGCTTGTAAATCATGGGGGGAGTACATAATTGAGCTGGATTTAGCTTGGGGACATGTTTGTCGACCCTATATCATCATTAATCCGTAAGTTTCCCGTTAATTTTTCCATGTAATTCCCTGGTTTATTCCTTATATTTTGAATTATTATTGGGACTGATTTTTGGATTACTTGAGCTCGAATTTAGCTAAATTTTATGTGGCAAATGATCCTTGAGTTGCATGAGATGCTTTGACGGTCTCACATTTGTGATTTTACAAGCAGGCCCCATGTGGAATTTTTAGTCCAATTTCTAACCCGGAGCGCTAATACGCAATAGGGGTATCATTTTTCTCGTCTTGATGCTTGGATCATTGTTTTAATAGAGTGGTAGCTCTCGGAGACCCCTCAGGTATAGAGGATTCGGAGAGCGTTTGGCGGTGTCTAGGTAGGCTAGGCTTACCCTACTTTTAGATTGAGCTTACGTATGGTATTGGTATGCTGTTGTGCTAGTTTTGGGTTGGTAGTTGTATCCCGGTGTCGTCTTAGTACCTTTTTTTCTTTATTTAGTCGGGTAGCGACTCGTTTTGGTAGATTTTGGGCCTGTTCTCTCCTAGTATAGTGTGCTATCAACCTTAGGACTAGAATTAGTACTTGTACTACCTTGGGATGGGATGGGGAAGCCTTATAATAGACTCGGGTAGGTTCTAATTTAGGTTTAGTTATCGAGACCCTGTAGCGGGCCCCAATGCCCTTTTTAGATAGTGTATTTAGACATAAAGATTCTTTAGGTTTAGCTAGACGTTTCACTACTATTTTAGGCTATTACCTTGGGATGGGTTTTATTTAGACTTGGTTTATGTTTAGCCCTTCTTTCCCGGGTAGAGTAGTAACCGGACTGGACCTCTCTTCCTTGACCTAGTAGTTGGGACTCGCCTTGTCGTAGTAAACTTATTCGCCCGAGGTTTGTATTTATGACCTTATCGTCCGAAGATAGGCTTGGAAACCTTGATTTTCTTCCTGTTAGCTAGTTATGCTTATTTATATATAAATGCATTTCAGTTTCGATTCTAGTCCGACATATGCTTTATTCTACTACTATCGTGAACCTTGGTACGATACTGGCATCGGTTACAGTTATGGTTATGGTTCCTATGTTATAGATTCGGTATGGTTTTGGCATCAGTTTTACAATTGAGATTGGCTACTTATCGGATCACTTATTTCGATTTACGATTTGGTTACTATGAGTTTCAGTTCAAGTCCAGCATCGATTTATGATACGGTGTGGATGTTCAGGAGTTGTTTACGGTTGTTACTAGAAGTATTGTCAATGGTACTGAGTTCTGTTGTATATGATTCATGTGGCCTCTCATGTTTACCCACTATTTCTAGTTCAAACCCGATGTCTGGCCTTTCCTTACTACCCATTGGTGCCGATTCAATCCCGGTACGTATATGGATTTTTCCATCATGGATTTGGGGATAAAAGGTTTCTTGAGATCGGTTCGGCTATTGGATATTTATGTCTCTATCTTAGTTTTCTCTTGTTTGCACCCTCCAGCTTATAGGGGCTTGGTAGGGTTAATTGCCTTCTTATGTGTGCCTTCTAGGCTTATGGAGGCCCAGTTAGGTCGTTTCTCTTACTTCTAGGTTATTTATTTTCTCTACTATACTTGCTAGTATAGTAGATATTGATATTTTTCCTATATTACTGTTGACTTAGCTTACACACTCGCATTATATTTATGCTTTTAATATATTTGAGCTCAGTCAGCCGATGATGTCTACTGAGTACCCATTGCTTTGGTAATCATACACTTCTGCATCTTTTTCCTGATGTAGATCCGAGTATGAGCGATCGGTGTTGACATTATCCTCAGGCCCTGCTACAGAACAGGAGACGGGGTGAGCTTTTTAGAGTCTGAGGCTAATCCTCCTCCATCTATTTCAGTTACAATCTTTTGTATTCCGAGACTACTGTGTATATATGTATATTTTGGAAACTTTCTAGTACTCTTGTTTTTGGTCATAGTGGCTCTAGTACCGACCTTACCAGGTTTTGAGAGGGATTCATTTTGTCCTCTCCCTCTCTTGTGCAGCATGTTTAATATATATATATATATATATATATATCTTTGTTTCCCCTTATATTATTGTTGTATGTTAGTATTACCCTTGTGTTCCTTTATTCCCTCCCCCCCCCCTTTAGCCCATTACTTGACGTTTTGAGTTATGGCTTGGCTTACATACTGGTGGGTTAAAGTAGGTGTCATCATGACCTGAGAAATTGGGTCGTGACATAACCCAACCACATAATCCATAATGATAAACTACAATTTCCTCTCGGGACCCGGTTTATAGTGCTTATACTTCACGTGCTGACAATTCCACCACTTGACCACAAGCACCACGATGTCCCTTTTCATCCCACACCACCAATAATGTTGCTTTAGGTCATTATACATCTTGGATACTCCCGGATAAATAGAATACCTTGAATTATTAGACTTCTCCATGATATGTCTAGTCAAATCACCCACTCTAGGGACAAAAACTCTTCCCTTGATCCTCAAAACATCCTCCAGATCATGAATTGCTTCCTTAGCCTTACCACTCAACACCTTATACTGAATCACCCTCAAGTTTTCATCACTAAACTATTGTGCTCAAATCTGCTCCAACAACATGTATCTAGCCTCTACACAAGCAAGAACCGGTTCGGTTTCAGAAATATAAAGTCGGACAAACTGAATGGCTAACAACTTGATCTCTAAAGCCATAGGTCACTTCTTAGCCGCAAGAAAAGTCAAGATCCCTATACTTTAAGTCTTCCGGCTCAAGGTATCAGCTACCACACTTGCATGGATGACAATGAATCAAAATGTCATAGTCCTTAAGCAACTCCATCCACCTGCGCTTTCTCGGATTAAGATCCCTCTGGCTGAAGATATACTATAGGCTACGTTGATTGATTAAAATCTCACATTGGACTCTATTAAATAATGCAACCACAACTTCAAATCAAACACTACCATCACTAACTCCAAGTCATGGGTAGGGAAGTTCGTTGCATAGGTCTTTAACTGCTTCAAAGTATAAGCAATCACCTTTTGTTTCTACATCAGCACACCACCTACGCCAGCCCCCCAAAGCATCACAATACACAGTGAAACATTCACCCTCTGCAGGGAAAGTCAAGATAGGTGTCAAAGTCAGGATAGGTGTCGAAGTCAACAATTCCTTAAGCTTTTGTAAGATCTCCTCACACTCATCAAACCACTGAAAAGTAACATTCTTCGAAGTCGTCCTATTAAAGGGAGTTGCGATAGTATAGAAAACCTGCACAAATTGTCTGTAGTTGCCAACCAAACCAAAAACACTCTAAATCTTGGTAGGGGAAATAGGCCTAGACCAATCAGAAAACCTCTCAACCTCCGTATCGACCATGATATCATCCTTGGTCATCATATGCCCTAAGTAGGATACCAAACTCAACAAGAACTCACACTGTAAGAACTTGCCATATAAATTTTCATCCCTTAGACTCTAAAGCACAATCCTTAAATACTTCACGTGATCCACCTCATTCTTGGAATACGCCAAAATATCATCAATGAACATAATCACAAAGGATTCTAGATAAGGGAAAAACACACTCTTGATCTACTCCATTAATTCCATCAGGGCATTAGTAAACCCAAAGGACATCACCAAGAACTCATAGTGCCTATATCAAGTTCTAAAAGTTGTCGTCAGAACATCTAGAGGTCTAATCTTTAACTAATGATAACCCAATCTCAAATCAATCTTAGAAAACACTGAAGCACCTTAGAGATGATCAAACAAGTCATCAATATGTGGTAGAGGATACTTCTTCTTGACAATCACCTTATTCAAATATGGTTAATCGATATACATACACATGGACCCATCCTTCATCTTAACAAACAACATAAGATCACCCCAACGTGATTCACTAGGCCGAATGAAACCTAACTTAAAAAATCCTGAAGAAAATCCCTTAATTCCTTTAGCTCCATCAGAGCCATCAATATGTCAAAAATCTGAACTCAAACTGAAACTAAATCAATCATGTATTGATGACCTGGACTCGAATTGGGACCAAAATTCCTTATTCATTTCAAAACAAGCCTTTCATATCATTTCTTTAAAAATAATTCAAAGCATTCACTATTTTCATGAACCCTGAGATGTATGAATATACATGAACACAAAAATAAAGTGAAATATGCTACAGCCATATCCCTAATCTCATAGTCCTAATCATTTCACGAATATCAACTATGAGCCTCATTATCGAATCGGGGATCTAGGTCCCATTTAACTAAAACAATATAAATCTTATACTAGGCATCACAATAATCAACACAAGCCCCCACACAGGTAATACAATAATCAGCTCAAACCCCCATACCGGTATCACAATAATAACCCAATTTTTATGTATATAGATTTACAAGTTCACCCAACTCATGACATACTTTACACAATAAGCCTCCACCCAAGCATGGTCTAAAGAGAGCTAAGATATAATCAACCTCAAAGTCAAATCTCAAGTCTCTAGAAAATCACAAGATAGCCTTTCCTTTTTGAGTAGCCTTAGAATGCTACCAATCTATCTTAAAAAACTCTATTTTTAAGCACATGTCCAATGATACCCATATTGCTAAGGTTTTAAATCGGGTCCAAAGAGTCAACCTAAAAATTAACCCCGTGAACCCAAGGGTAAAATTGGAATTTTAATAGAAAATCAATCTGCCCACATCTTTAGGCATTCAAATCATCAATTTCATCAAAAATGGGATTGAAATATAGTTTGAAATCGTCAAATATCATACTTTAACTTTACAGGGAAAACGCAAAGATTTCAAGTTCAAAAACCAATATTTGAAATGAAATCATAAAATAATCATTGGGGAATGTTACATTTACAACATAGAAGCTTACCCAATAAACAAACCTATAAATCCCATTTGGACCTACCAAAATCGTGTTTCAAAGTTCAAAAATTGAGTAATAGAGTTTTGGACTAAAAATGGAATTTTATATCACTGCTAGTGAAATCCTTCTTTGCAAACACAGGACCCCCATATTGTTCATGAATGTGCTTGTCCTACACATATCTATTCGCGGTGGTCTGGTAGCATTTGCAAAGGCCAAAACAGACCCAGTCCAGACTCACCCTTCATCATAAATATGGTCCCCACTTCACATTCGTGATGGCAAAGAATTTTCCTCCTTCACAAATGTGGAAATCGCACCGCGAATGTGATAGAGTATTTTACCACACTAGCAGCTGATGCACCAGCAGTAGCCAAGGCTAAGAAAGTTGCCTGAATAGACCCTTAGGATTCATTTGGGACCCTACAGAAATAAACCAACTATGCTACTAAACTAATTTTGATGTTTAGGACTCAATGGAAAAATCAAAATTTCCAATCCAGGTCGTCTTCACAAATGTTGGCCTAAGTCAACCATAGGCCAAACATTCTAACATCTCATCTAAATGCTCAAAATCACACCGAAAGTTTGGAGACTCGAACGAACTGTGCTACTGACCCAAAATAATGCTCTAGAGCTGATGGAACTGGTAGAATTCTCATACTACAGCTAAAACATCAAATGTTAACCAAAGGCAACCCTACTAACTTAAAAACCTTCCAAAATAAAAAATTTGCATAAAATTCAACTAAACACCTTAGGAATCACACCACCCACTCCCACAATACAGAATTACCATAAAGCCATTATGGGAAGGGTCAAAATGATCAAAACATATAAAATTCC
Source organism: Capsicum rhomboideum (assembly GCA_031232105.1). Taxonomy (NCBI): domain Eukaryota; kingdom Viridiplantae; phylum Streptophyta; class Magnoliopsida; order Solanales; family Solanaceae; genus Capsicum; species Capsicum rhomboideum. Next base: position 72,505,769 of record CP124714.1, read on the forward strand.
AAAAATCTCTATCAGATTGTTACATCATCCACCACTAAAACACACGTTCATCCTCAATGTAAAGGCAGAGAAAGTATCTGAACTGTCAAAAAGCTGAGGATATCTACTTTGCTGTCAAACTCTACCTCCCACTTAGCCTCCTCAATCAGATTATTCTTCCAATAAACCTTCACTGAATCAATGCTCATGGATCTCAACTTCTTAGTTCGCCTATCCAAAATAGCTATAGGCTCTTCCTCAAAAATCAAATTCTCATCCAAGTAAATAGAATCCCAACGAATCAGATTAGAACCATCTAAATGATACCACTTAAATATCAAAATATGAAAAATGGGATGAACAGTTGAAAGGCCTGAGAGGTAAGGCCAACTCATAGGCCACCTCTCCAACAAGATGAGGAATCTCAAAAAGGTAAATGAACCTCGTACAATGCTTGCCATTTTTCCCAAACCTCATCATATCCTTCATGGGTGATATCTTAAAAAAACTCGCTCACCTTTCATGAACTCCAAATCACAAACCTTACGGTTTGTATAGCTCTTTTGCCTACTCTGGGATACCAAGAGCCTATCCTTAATAAATCTTACCTAATCTATATAATCTCTCACTAAGTACGTGGCTCAAGTTCTAACATTAAGGGAATCAAACCACCACCCCACTGGAGATCTACATCTTCTCCTATATAAGGCCTTGAACAATGCCATTTATACACAGGAATGATAGTTGTTGTTATAGGTAAACTCCACCAAGGCAAAAAAGTGGTCCTAATGACCACCAAAATCTATTATGCTAGCACTTAGGATAACCTCTAACACCTGAATATTATGCTTTGATTGACCATCACTCTGAGGGTGAAATACAGTACTTATCTCAAACAGAGTACCTAACTCCCGCTACATAGAACTCCAAAATGTGAAGTAAACTGAGTACGCATGTCTAAAATGATAGAATAGGCACATTATGCAATTGAACTATTTGTCAAATGTAGATCTTGGCTAGTTTCTCCGCATTGTAGCTCATTTTTACTAGTACGAAGTGCGCTAATTTGGTCAATCCATCCATAATCACCCAAACTGAGTCAAACTTCGGCAAAGTCTGGGGTAACCCAACAATAAAATCCATAATGATACTCTATAATTTCCACTCTAGTATAGGCATTCTCTAAGTCAAACCACCCAATTATGGTTCTCATACTTCTCTTGTTGACAATACAAACACTTGTCCACAACTCCATGATGTCTCTTTTCATCCCACACCACCAATAATGTTGCTTTATGTTGTGATATATCTTAGTTTCTCCTAGATGAATAGATTAACTCAAACTGTTAGCCACCTCAATGATAAGTTTACCAAATCTCCCACTCTAAGAACACAAACCCGACAATTGATCCTTAAAACTCCCTTCGAATAAAAAATAGTTTTCTTAGCCTCGCCACTCAATAGCTTAAGCTGAATCACCCTCAACTTCTCATCATCAAACTGATGTGTTCAAATCTTCTCCAATAATATGAATCTATCCACCACACAAGCAAGAACTCGCCTGAGTTCAGAAATATCAAGTCAGAAAAACTAATTGGCTAAAGACTAGATGTCCAAAGCCATAGTTTGCTCCTTAGTCGAATGAAAATCCAAATTCCTCATACTTAAAGTCTTCTGTCTCAAGGCATCAGCTATGATATTCTCCTTGTTCGGATGATGAAGAATCAAAATGTCATAGTCCTTAAACAACTCCATCCACCTGTGCTATCTCAGATTAAGATCTCTCTGGCTGAAGATATACTGTAGGCTACAATGATCGGTGAAAATATCACAATGGACTCCATTCAAATTATGCCTCCACAACTTTAAAATAAACACTACCGCTGCCAAATCGATGTCATGAGTAGGGTAGTTCATCTCATTGGTCTTTAACTGCTTCAAAGCATAAGGTATCACCTTTCTTTTCTGCATCAACACACCACCTAGGCCAACCGTTGAAGCATTGTAATACAAAGTGAAACCTTCACCCTCTACAGGTAAAGTCATGTTAAGAGTCGAAGTCAACAATGCCTAAATCTTTTGAAAGCTATATTCATACTCATCTGACCACTGATAATTAACATTCTTCTAAGTCGGCTTAATAAAAAGAGTTGCAATAGTAAAAAAAAACACTGCACAAACTGTTTGTAGTAGCCAGCCAAACAACAAAATTCCTAATTTCAGCAGGGGAAGTAGGCCAAGACCAATCACGAACCACCTCAACCTTTGTTGGATCTACCATGATACTATTCTTTATCACTATATGCCCCAAAAAGGACACCAAACTTAACCAAAACTCACACTTTGAGAACTCGACATACAACATTTCATCCCTCAGCCAATAAATCATAATTCTCAAATGCTACATATGATCTACCTCATTCTTGGAATACACCAAGATATCGTTAATGAAAACAATAATAAAGGATTCTAGATAAGGGTGAAACACACCATTCATCAACTTCATGAATGCATTCAGGGAGTTAGTTAACCCAAAGGACATTACTAAGAACTCATAGTGCCTAGATCGAGTCCTAAGATCCATCTTCAGAACATATAAAGCTCTAATCTTCAACTTATGATAACCTGATCTAAGGCGTATATATATGCCTTAGTAGCGACTTTAACCCATGATTACCTTAGTTTTGAGAACAATGCTTGTGTATTATATAAGTTTTTGATGGAATATGGGATATTGTGCTAACCAATATAATTAGACCCTTGTAGGTGGAATTTGCGACTTTTTGGAGCATTTTTGGCGTGGAAAGTCAGGCTTGGAGGAGCTACAAGTGAAGAATATTGAAGATAAGAGGCAAGCCAAAGAGTTGAACTTGAAGAATCCAACAAAATCCGCGAAGAGAAGTCGACAAAAGCAAAAAAAATCACAAATTAAGGGCCTAGCACGCTAGAGGGCTTGCCAGGCCGCTTTTGGCTAAATTTTCACTTGCCCAGGCAGACTTTAGGCGCACCCAGGGGCGTGCCACACCGCCTGGGAGCACCCTTTTCCTGAGGAAAAATCTGCCTAAGTGCCAGGCGTGCCCAATGGCATGTCGGACCGCTTTTTGGCCGATTTTGCCTCTACTTTGGGTCTATAAATAGGGATTTTTGGTTATTGTATAGGCAATCCATCATCCTTAGGATATTTTGGGTGTTTTTGGGCATCTCAATTATGTTCCATTCCTCTTCTTTTCAGTTTTTAAGTATTTTTAGGGTATTTATTGACTTTTGGATGTTGATTGACATTATGAGTGGCTAAAATCCCTCATTCTTGGGGTTAAGGCCAAGACCATGAATCTCTTGGGTTAATTTTATTGGTTTTTGCTGGAGTTTATCATAAATTGGTTATTCATATATTCTAAATTTCATTATTTTGATGCTTGATCACCATTGGAATATATTTCTTGTCTTGAAGTGAGCTCGAGAGAGAAACTAAGAGATAAAACGTAAATATATGAAGTGTGGTCTTTCTCGGGGAAGGAATTCTAAGGGATGGACATGTGTTTAGGACCGAGAGGTACCTACACCACCACACTTGGTCAGTTACGAGAAGAAAATTTAAATGCTCTAGAATTGGTTAAGCTTATCACCACTCACGGATGTAGTTAGGTTTCCAATTTCTAGTAGAACATTATATTTTGGAGACGAGTATAATCATAAAATTAACCTCGGGATCAATAACCATGATAAACAACTCAAAGTGCTTAAACCAATAACAATTATGCTCAAGAGATGACGTTCGGGGTGCCTTAGCCCTGGGAATTCACTTTTTATTGATTTTTCAAGCGTATTTGTGGAAACCAAAGTTACGGTAGCGAAGATAGGAGTTCATAGTCCGCAATTATTTAATTTTCAGCACCAAATCTCTTGTCATTTTTGCAACACTAGTTTTTAATTATAGTTTGACGTCCAGAGTTGATTTCTGTTGACGAAAGTCCCTTGGGTTCGATATCCGGCTTTTTAAAAGAAGCCACTTTATTACTTGAACGATCACGTACACTTGCGTGTATAGCTGGGTCGCAATAAGTTTTTGGCGCCGTTACCGGGGACTTTCAAATAAATAGATTTCAATTATTGACGTTTGTACTTTAATTTTCAGCTACGTGTTGACAACTTGATCTTAGTTGTTCTATTTTGCAGGCTTACTTCATCGGAACACTGGCAAGGAACAAAGATTTGGTAACCCCGCAGTCTGAACTTGAAAGATATTTCAATAGATTGAGGAGACAGGCTGCAGAATACCCAATCCCACAAGTCGAACTGGCTGGTGAAGGAATACGGGGTAATCCCGTAAGAATTGAAGAACCAGGTGCAGAGAGACGTGAGCCGGAAGTAATGGCAGCTAGAATAGTTCGTGATGTGGTAATCCCACTCGCCACTAATGTGACCTCCAGTATTCTCAAACCGGCGGCTGGAGGAAGATTTGAGCTTAAACAGAATATGGTACAACTCTTGCACTCAAGTGGAAAGTTTACAGGTCTTGCTCATAAGTACCCGCAGAGGCATATCCGTAATTTTTGGGAGATCAGTGACACATATATTCCTGCGGGTGTGTCTTTAGATTATATGAGACTTACTTTGTTTCCCTTTTCTCTGTTGGGGGAAGCAAGGAGGTGGTTAGATGCAGAGCCGGCTAATTCTATCACTACTTGGGATGATCTTGCTCGAAAATTCTTGATAAGGTTCTTTCCATCTGGAAAGACAGCTAAGATGAGGAGTGAGATACTAAGTTTCAGACAAAGAAATGATGAGAATTTGTACCAACCTTGGAACCGATTCAAATCCATGCTGCGAGATTGTCCTCATCACCACCAAGCTAATGAAGTGTTGGTGCATACTTTCATTGAGGCTCTAGACCCCAATACAAAATTTTACTTGATTCAGCTGCAGGTGGACAAGCTTTGGAGAAGACTTATGATGAATTATATGCTTTGTTGAATCATATTTCACAGGGAAATCCAGACTGGCATAGTGATAATTCGAGGAATTCTACAAAGAAGGTTGCTGGGAAACTAGATGTGGATGCAGTCACAACATTATCTGCCCAAATTTTAGCTATGCAAAACATAATGAACAATCACTTTAGTAGTTTAAATTTGGGGCAGCAACCAGCTCCCGTGAATGCAGTACAGCAACAGGTTTCTGTGATGTGTAGTGTATGTGGAAATGGGGATCATACTAGTGATTTATGCAGTGTTAATCCGGATTCTGTAAATTTTGTTGGTAATGCTCAAAGGGGAGGTGGATCCCAGAACTACAGAAATACTTATAATGCTGGGTGGAAAAACCACCCGAACTTATCTTGGGGAGGAAATCAAAATCAATATAGGCCTCAAGGATATGCACCACAGTACAACCAACAGCAAGGTCAAGGAAATCAAGTGGGTGCTAAACCTGGAGATAAAAGCGTGGAGGATATGTTAAAATAGATTATGGCTGAGCAAGCAAAGCTGGCAGCAGATGTGAGGAACAATCAGTTGGCTACTCAGAATTTGGAGAAGCAGATTGGCCAGTTAGCTACTGCACAGAATACAAGGCCCCAAGAAGGTCTTCTAGGTTATACTGAGACAAATCCCAAGCAGGTGAATGCTATAGTTACCCGTAGTGGTAAGCAGTTAGAGGATACGGTTACACCAGCGAAAGAATTGGAGCCGAAAGTAGTGGTTATTGAAGACGACCAAGTGGAGTCTACCAAAAGCTCCAAAGATGATAAAGTGATACATAGTGTGAAGTTGCCTCCCCCTTCCCCGCAGAAGTTTAAGAAGAAGAAGGAGGATGAATGCTTTGGTAAGTTCATTGAACTACTTAAACAAGTGCACATTAATTTGCCTCTTGTGGATATCTTGCAGGTTATTCCAAAGTATGCCAAGTTCGTGAAAGATATTGTAGTAAACAAGAGTAGATTGACAGAGTATGCCACAGTTGCATTGACTAAGGAGTGTAGTTCTCGCATTCAGAACCGGTTACCTACTAAGCTGAAGGATCCTGGAAGCTTCACTGTGAAGATTACTCTGGGAGATCGTGTCTGCGCTCGTGGATTGTGTGATTTGGGGGCTAGTATAAATCTGATGCCCACTTCGATTTTCAAGGAGTTGGGTTTGGGTCATCCTAAGCCTACGACTATTATTCTGCAACTTGTAGACCGATCCGTGACTAGACCTGATGGCATTGTTGAGGATTTTCTGGTTCAAGTGGGTTCATTGATCTTTTCGGTTGATTTTGTAGTGCTGAATTTTGTGCCTAACCTGAAAGTCCCATTTATTTTAGGGCGTCCATTTCTGGCCACTAGAGGGGCGATCATTGATGTAGCAGCTGGGAAACTTACTATGCAAGCTCATGATAAGGTTGAAGTCTTTGATTTATATAGGGCTTTGAAGCTTCTAGAAATTTATGAGAACTTATCGGCTATTACAGCTATAGATTTGGCGGTTGAAAGCATCCACACTTTGTCTACAGATTCGTTGGAAAAAGTTTTGATTGGGCAAGATGTTTTTGGGGATGCAGAAGCTAGTAAAATGGTGCAAGTTCTTGATCTTATGGGTATCTATGCTAAAGAGGGTAGATGGGAACCGTTAAATCATCCACTCGGTCCTCTAACTAAGCCCTCAATTGAGGAGGAACCGAAGCTTGAATTGAAGGAACTTCTATCTCACCTTCAAGATGCTTTCCTAGGTGACAATGAGACTCTTCCTATTATTCTGGCAGCAAATTTGTCACAGGAACAAGTTGATACTAAAACGAAGAAAGAAGGCTATTGGTTGGAAGATGTCTGACATCCATGGTATTAATCTGGGTTTATGCATGCATAAAATTTACATGGAAGAAGGGCACAAGCCGAGTGTGCAACCCCAACGATGCTTGAATCCTGTGATGAAAGAAGTAGTAAGGAAGGAGGTAATTAAGTGGCTAGATTCTTGCATTGTTTACCCTATCTCTGATAGTACATGGGTGAGCCCAGTACAATGTGTTCCAAAAAAGGGTGGTATGACGGTGATCACAAATGATAATAATGAATTGATTCCTACAATAACTGTAACTGGATGGCGTATTTGCATGGATTACCGAAAACTTAATGATACTACGAGGAAACACCATTATCCAATCCCTTTTATTGATCAGATGTTGGATCGTTTAGCCGGGCAGGAGTATTATTGCTTTCTTGATGGGTATTCCGGATACAATCAAATTGATATAGATCCTCAAGATCAGGAGAAGACTACATTCACATGTCCTTACGGCACATACGCTTTCAAGCGTATGCCATTTGGATTGTGTAATGCACCGGCTACCTTTCAGCGTTTCATGATGGCTATTTTCTACGACATGGTGGAGGAGTTCGTAGAGATTTTTATGGATGATTTTTCAGTCTTTGGTAACTCTTTCGAGGTATGTTTGCAAAACCTTGATAAAGTCCTTGCTCGGTGTGAAGAAACTAATCTTGTTCTCAATTGGGAGAAGTGCCATTTCCTTGTGACAGAAGGTATAGTTCTTGGGCATAAAGTGTCAAAGCAGGGGTTGGAAGTTGATAGGGCAAAGATTGAAGTTATTGAAAAACTCCCTCCACCTGTATCGGTAAAAAGGGTGCAAAGTTGTTTGGGTCATGCTGGATTTTACAGAAGGTTTATTCAAGATTTTTCCAAAATTGCACGCCTCATGTGTGCACTCTTGGAAAAAGATGTGAAATTTGTATTTTGTGAATCATGTGTGAAGGCATTCGAGGTTTTGAAAAAGAAGTTGGTAGAGGCACCTATCCTTATTGCTCCTGACTGGGCTTTGCCATTTGAGCTCATATGTGACGCAAGTGATATTGAAATGGGTGCGATTCTCGGTCAATAAAAGAATAAGGTATTTCACTCTATTTATTATGCAAGCAAGACCCTTGATACAGCCCAAGTGAATTACACGGTGACTGAAAAAGAGATGTTAGCTTTGGTGTATGCATTTGATAAATTTAGATCGTACTTGGTGGGCACGAGCGCCATTGTATACACGGATCATGCGGCAATACGGTCTTTGTTCAATAAAAAAGATGCTAAGCCGCGTTTGATTAGATGGATCTTATTGCTACAGGAGTTTGACTTAGAGATTAAAGATAGAAAGGGGACAGAAAATCAAATTGCTAACCATCTTTCTAGACTTGAGAGCTCGACACATGTAGTGGATGATGGGCGTATTTGTGAGGAATTTCCAGACAAGCAGTTATTGGTGTTGGATGTCGATGAGTTGCCATGGTATGCAGACATTGTGAATCTATTGGTAAGTGGGTTATTTCCTCTTGATTCGAGTCCTCAACAGAAGAAGAAACTGGCATATGAGGCACACTCTTATATATGGGATGAGCCTTATTTATTCAAGCAAGGGCCTGATCAAATAGTACGAAGATGTATTTCGAATGCGGAAGTGAAGCAAGTGTTAGAGAGATGCCACGCATCACCTTATGGTGGACATCATGGTGGTGAACGCACAGCCCGAAAAATATTACAATCAGGTTTCTTCTGGCCTTCTATATTTAAAGATGCTCATGCCTTTGTGAAGAATTGTGATCAATGTCAACATACGGGGACGATTGCCAAGCGACATGAGATGCCTCTTAACAACATCCTAGAAGTTGAAATCTTTGATGTATGGGGGATTGATTTTATGGGCCCTTTCCCAAAGTCGAATGGCAATCTATACATACTCGTAGCAGTGGATTATGTATCTAAATGGGTAGAGGCTGCAGCTCTTCCTACGAATGACTCCAAAGTTGTGGTAAAGTTTCTTCAAAAGCACATTTTCACTAGGTTCGGAACTCCAAGAGCTATTATTAGCGATGGAGGGTCACACTTCATTAATTATTGGGTGAAGAGTGTATTGGCAAAGTATGGCGTGAAACACAAGGTCTCAACAGCGTATCATCCCCAAACAAGTGGCCAAGTGGAAGTGTCTAATCGTGAGATAAAGCAAATTTTGCAAAAGACTGTGAATACTTAGAGGAAAGACTGGTCACTTAAGCAGGATGATGCTCTTTGGGCTTATCGAACGGCGTATAAGACTCCTATAGGGACTTCTCCCTATCATTTGGTCTTTGGGAAAGCTTGTCACCTACAAGTTGAGCTTGATCACCGAGCATATTGGGCGGTAAAGAAGTTGAATCTAGATCCAGGATTGGCTGGTAACAGGAGGTTGTTACAACTCCATGAGTTGGAAGAATTTCATGCCCATGCGTATGAAAATGCTAAGATCTACAAGGAGAAAACGAAGCGATGGCATGACAAACATATTCTCCCCCGCACTTTTGAGCCAGGCCAGTTGGTACTTTTGTTTAACTCAAGACTTAGGTTGTTTCCGGGCAAGCTAAGATCTAAGTGGAGTGGGCCTTTTGAGGTAAGTCGCACGACACCTCATGGTGCGGCGGAAATTTTGAACAAAGCGGATGGTACAAGGTTTATGGTAAATGGCCAGAGATTGAAGCATTATTTTGGTGAAGAAGAGAAGCAAAAGGAGGATGTGCTTTACCTTGATGATAACTGAGCTCTTATATATGGTCGATCCGACATTAAACCAGGCGCTACATGGGAGGCAACCCACGAATGTGTTGTAATATTTAGGATTCATAAAGTAAAAATACAAAAAGAAGAATCGTGTCCCGACCAAAACTAAGGCACTTGATGGGAGGCAACCCATCTCTTTTAAAATTTTTGTTGTCTACCTGAGTGCTAAGATCTTGTGTTATGCAGAGGCACGAAGCATGTTGACATGGGAATCCACAAGCAAAAGGTAAAATTGGCAGATGGATGATTATTTGAATGTGTCGGGCAGGTAGGACATGTTTTGGAGTGAATCTTTGAGTCTTAGGACTTGTAAAAGCCCCAAGATTATGTGAAAAATGTGAAAAATTGCTCAGGTATGAGGTTAAGTGTTGGGCGCACTACCTTGCGTGCCAGGATGAGATTGCTCAGAAAAAATATTTTTTAGGCAGTAGGAAGGAGCGCTGGCCAGCGTACCACGCTGCCTTCCCCAAAAATTTTGCACGCATTGGCAGTGCACAAGCGCGCTGGCCAGCGTGCCACACCGCCTGTGCCCAAATTTTTGTTTATGTGGGCAGTGGGGTAGCGCGCTAGGCAGCATGCCACGCCGCTACCCCCTTAAGTGTTCAGCACCAAAAAATTTTAAAAGCCAAGGGGCTCCATATCCGACCCACCCCACCCCTTCTCCTTTAAATCCCTAATTTTCACATGTTCTCCAAACTCAAACACCAAGGACTCGATTTTACTCCGACAAACTTCAACAAATTTTCTCTTCTATTTCTCTACTCTTGCCCACACATAGCTCAAATTTTTGCCTTCTACTCTTGGGATTGTGTCCAAATCTCCATTCAAAGCTCTCAAGGTATGTTTCCTTAGCTTTCTCTCTCTAGTTTTCTATGAGGATGATACGATTTTGGGGTCTTCTTGGATTTTGAGTGTAATGCCCAAATATGTTCTTGGTTTGTTGTTTATGGGGTGTCATTACAATGAACGTGGAAGGCATGTGAACTTGTGCTTAATAATCTTATTTTAGTTGGAAAAATTGGAAGTGGGTTTATATGTATTGGTGATAATTGAGCAAATTGGTGGTTGAAATCACTTGATACAACTCATATGTGTTGAATATGTATGACTATTGTTTGAATTCTTGAGTAAAACAAGCATGTCATTCTAATGCTATTTATGAGATTGATGACCTTGTGTGGGAATGTGCATTTATCTATAGTTGGGACTTGGTATTTGGGCATTTAGTGATGAGGGGAAGTCTGAGTCTCCTCCACCCATATATATTTTGACTTGGTGCTAAACAACTAAGTGTGGGGTGGCCCTAAACGTCACCGCGCATTAAGTTGGTTAGATATTTTTACATGGGTAATTGATTTGTTTGTGGAACTTTTCTATAGGTACAATGTCGGATTCTAATGTAGCTGCCTCCAGCTCCCACAAGAGACGTCGGTCAGTTAATAAGGTCCCCGCAGGTCCCCCAGTCCTAAAAGGGCAAAAATGGAAGTATGGGATATACGCGGTCTCCAGTGCAGGGAAGAGTTGGTACAAAAGCCACCCGGAAGCTAAATATTTTTCCGATGAGTGTATTGATAGGGCAAGTCTAGCTCGGGCTTACCCAAGAATATTGGCTCGGCTTGAGAAAGTCGGGATGGGCTTTATTTTCGACAGACCTACAGATTGCAACCTCCATCTGGTGAGGGAATTGTACGCAAATTGGAACTCAGACGCACCTACCTGCTCGGTAGTGGTACGAGGTTCGGATGTGATACTTAATTCCTTGAGTTTGACTGGATTATTGGGAGTTTCCACTCGGGATAGTCCCCAAGACCTACTCAGGCTAAATGTTAGGCCTCCATATGCTGAAATTCGACACACTCTGTACGGCCCACGTTCAACAGTGAGGTGGCTGCGCCATCACAAAAGAGAGCATCACAAGAGTCTACCTTTTGCCCACTTAAACAAGGAGGCAAGGATTTGGCTAAAGATTGTGTGTTGACGTTTAATTTTGGGGAGCCACATGACTGAGGTTACAAGGAATCGTGTCTGTTTGGTGTATGCTCTCATGACTGATGCAGAGATTGATGTAGGTTTTGTGTTGTTGTCGGCTATCCACCGAGCTCGCCTCCAAGGAGTTCTTCGATATGCTTTCGGTGGAATATTGACTAAATTAATGAGAGCATTCGAAGTGACCAAAGAAAATTTTAACTATCATCCTCCTTTGGTGACGACGCATGTGGATGTCACCCAAACTAAGGTGCCGGACTCACTCTGCCCCACTTTGACATTAACAGAGCGTCATGCTCGAGATGATGGGATTTTAGCCCGTATGTATGGGTTGGATATGCTGCGACACAGGACTGGGGGTAGGCCTTCCACGGCGGATGAGCTGAGCCAGGTAGAGAGGGATTATCCTCTTAACGAGCATGCCATGGCCTTATTGAGAATTAGTCCTGATTTTGTTGAGCCTGTGGATGATGATGTCCCCACAGATGAAAATGACCTCCAGAGCGATTCTGAGGATTAGGAGGCTGAGGCGGATGATCCACCGCTAGAGGTTCGTGGGCCGGAGGATGACGACTACCTCGATTGACCAGGGAGCTCCTTACACCCTACTCTTGCTTTGTTTATTTTTATAGTATTGGGGACAGTGCTAATCTTTTAAGTGTGGGGTGGGGTGTGATGGGATTCCCTTGTATGTATGTATATGTGTGCTGTTGTATGCTTTTATTTTGGATTCCTTAGCCTTTGTTTTTGGTTCTTTTACTAAGGAGAGTCCCTTTGAACCGTACAAAAAAAAAATACCTAAATTTTGGATTTTTGATGTTGTTTTATGTTGTTTTTGGTGTTTATTACTTTTGAGTCACCTTAGTCATAGGACTAAGGGATTTTCTCTATGATGGATGGATGACGACCGTCTTAAGAGCAGATTAGTCATGTAGTGTAGTGTCGTGTCGGGTGTTCTTTCTTGCTACACAATTGTGCATACACGTGTGAAACATGCTAGGATATATAATAGCAAGTGTTGAGACGCCTATTTCTCACTTAGTTGACTAGTTAAGTTGCTTAATGTTGAATTTATGCATGATTTCGGAGGTTTTATGGTGAACCCGCTGAGCTGAACATGTGCCATGTGTGAGTAAGGTTTTTTATGATATTCCATGTGCATAATGATGTCTAGACCTTGCCCGGTGTGTTTGCAAAGAAAAATAAGAGGTGTTAAGTTTAGGAGATGATATAGGCATTTCTTTGATAGCCATGTTTTAGACCTACTTTATCTACCCTCTTAGCATGATCATAGTTAGCCCCGTTGAGCCTTTAGCCTTTTCCTTGGTAGCTTTACATGTAGCTTAATCCTCTTCTTTCAATGAACCAGAATTTGATCCAAAACTCCTAAGCGCTTTAATTAGGAAATCAAGAGGTGAAGGAGTGCAAAAGTTTGGAAGAAGGAAAGAGTTAAGTTAAAGCCCCAAGCATATTTCCTATGGGTGTGTGAAAAAGTTTGTGTATGTTGGTAGGGAATATGTTAAAGAAAATAAATAAATAAATAAATAATATAGGAGTTCATGAATTCCCAGGATAATGTAATCAATGGGTGATAGCAGTATTCCTTATCCAATATGCTTAAGCTAGCTTAAAGTTATGGGGCAAAACAAAGGAAAGTTGGGAAGATAAAAGTGGTGAAAAATAGGTCGGTTGAAGGTGGTATGAATGTAATTTATAGTGTAATAAAGCGCTCAGGAAAGATAGTCACTATTCTTGACCAAATAGTTCCTACCCGTCCCTGTTCCTACATTACAACCCCTAAAAAGTCCTAGTTGATCTTGAGCTTTAACATTTTAACATTAGTGGAGTATTACACTAAGGGCAAGCCTATGGTTCATCTTTGTGTTGCATGCGAATTCTTTTTGAGAGTGAGTGACTTTCATTCATGCACCCAGTTAGTAATTACTTTGTACAAGTGTGGGGTGATTCTCTTGTGGTGAGGGCGCATATTTAGTGAAGTGTGGTGATCTACTAATAACGTGTCACGCATGAATTTGCAACTAGTTAAGTTGTTTTGTGAGGATAGGTTGTTTCAATTTGTTATTTATTTGTTTGATATCCTAGTATGTTGGTGCATAAGTTGATAAATGTGGTTGTGTAAGCTGTGCAAAAATGCCTATTTTGTGTCAATCGTCTAAAGTCGCCCGGATTTGAGTGTGGTTATTGTTCGAGGAAAAACAAAGGTTTAAGTGTGGGGTGGTGACCTAAGGCGTATTTATATGCCTTAGTAGCGACTTTAACCCATGATTACCTTAGTTTTGAGAACAATACTTGTGTATTATATAAGTTTTTGATGGAATATGGGATACTATGCTAACCAATATAATTAGACCCTTTTAGGTGGAACTTGCGACATTTTGGAGCATTTTTGGCGTGGAAAGTGAGGCTTGGAGGAGCTACAAGTGAAGAATATTGAAGATAAGAGGCAAGCCAAAGAGTTGAACTTGAAGAATCCAACCAAATCTGCGAAGAGAAGTCGACGAAAGCAAAAAAATCACAAATTAAGGGCCTGGCACGCCCCGCTTTTGGCTAAATTTTCACTTGCCCAAGCAGACTTGGGGCGCGCCCAGGGGCATGCCACGCCGCCTGGGAGCACTCTTTTGCTGAGGAAAAATCTTCCTAAGTGCCAGGAGCGCCCAAGGGCGTGCCGGGCCGCTTTTTGGCCGATTTTACCTCGACTTTGGGTCTATAAATAGGGCTTTTTGGTTATTGTATAGGCAATCCATCATCCTTAGAATATTTTGGGCATTTTGGGGCATCTCAATTAGGTTCCATTCCTCTTCTTTTCAGTTTTTAAGTATTTTTAGGGTATTTATTGACTTTTGGATGTTGATTGACATTATGAGTGGCTAAAATCCCTCATTCTTGGGGTTAAGGCCAAGAACATGAATCTCTTGGGTTAATTTTATTGGTTTTTGCTGGAGTTTATCATAAATTGGTTATTCATATATTCTAAATTTCATTATTTTGATGCTTGATCACCATTGGAATATATTCCTTGTCTTGAAGTGAGCTCGAGAGAGAAACTAAGAGATAGAACGTGACTATATGAAGTGTGGTCTTTCTTGAGGAAGGAATTCTAAGGGATGGACATGTGGTTAGGACCGAGAGGTACCTACACCACCACACTTGGTCAGTTACGAGAAGAAAACTTAAATGCTCTAGAATTGGTTAAGCTTATCACCACTCACGGATGTAGTTAGGTTTCCAATTTCTAGTAGAACATTATATTTTGGAGATGAGTATAATCATAAAATTAACCTCGGGATCAATAACCACGATAAAAAACTCAAAGTTCTTAAACCAATAACAATTATGCTCAAGAGATGACGTTCGGGGTGCCTTAGCCCTGGGAATTCACGTTTTATTGATTTTTCAAGCGTATTTGCGGAAACCAAAGTTACGGTAGCGAAGATAGGAGTTCATATTCCGCAATCATTTAATTTTTAGCACCAAATCTCTTGTCATTTTTGCAACACTAGTTTTTAATTATAGTTTGACGTCCAGAGTTGATTTGTGTTGACGAAAGTCCCTTGGGTTTGATATCCGGCTCTTTAAAAGGAGCCACTTTATTACTTGAACGATCACGTACACTTGAGTGTATAGCTGGGTCGTAACATAACCCAATCTCAAATCAATCTTCGAAAACACTGAAGGCACTTGGAGCTGATCAAATAAGTTATGAATACATGGTAGAGGATACTTATTCTTGATATTAACTTTATTAAACTGTTGACAGTCAATACACAGGTGTACGGACCCATCCTTCTTCGTAACGAACAATACAGGACCACCTCAAGGTGACATACTAGGCCAAATAAAACCCTTACTTAAGAAATTCTGAAGTTGATCCTTCAATTCCTTTAACTTCACTAGAGCCATCTTATAATTAGGAATAGATATGGGCTTTGTGCCCAACTCCAAGTCAATAGAAAAATCAATGTATCAATCTGGATAAACTCCTGGTAAGTCAGAAAAAAGCACATCAATAAACTCCCTCCACCAGTACTGACTCTAAAGGAGGCATATCAACACTAATATCACCCACATACCCCAAGTAAGAAAGACACCCCTTCTCCAACATTCGTTGAGGAGAATTGATATCAGCTCCTTAGGATATGAACCTAAAGTACCCTTCTACTCTAACCTCGGTGTACCTGGTATAACTAAGGTTACAATCTTTGAATAAATATCCAAGACACCATGATATGAAAAAAGCTAATTTGTACCTAGAATCACATCAAAGTCTACCATATCAAGAATAATCAAGTCTACCCAGGTATCGTACCCTAAAAGAGTCACAACACATAATTAGTAAATCCAATCCACTACTAAGGAATCACCTATTAGGGTAGAAACACAAATAAGCATGGTAAGAGAATCAAACATCACATCAATACCCAAAGGAAAATATGTAGAAACATACGAGAAAGTAGACCTAGGATCAAATACTACTGAAGTAGGTCCATGGAAAACTGGGATGATACTTGTGATAACTGCATCAGAGGCCTCTACCTCGGGTCAACTCGAGAATGCATTACACTGACCACACCTGCCCTAGGACTGAGCAACTCTACAATGATTATGATTAGCCTTTTGGGCTCCATCTTTAGTACCCTATAAACCACATCTACAACTCTGTACACCCCCTCTAATCGATTGTATCGGTACCTAGTAAGTTTGTATCTGAGAACTCTACTATGGTTGACCCTATCCATGCCTGGGAACTCTCAAGAATAGCACCCAAACTCTTCATAATCACAACACTCACTGACTACAGCAGATTCTTGGGATGGTTAAAATGAACTAGAATGACCATTGCAGCCTAAGAACCTAAAATGATACCCTGTGACCATCTGACCCAAACTCAAACCACTCAAAAACTCAAAACCCAAATATCCTCCCTTATAACCCTAAAATGCTACCTGAATATGCCTACTATGCTGGGAATGAGAACCTCTACCTTAGAAATCCCTACCTTAGGATGAAGATCCATCAAAAGCATCATGTTTGTGAAATCTCTTGGAGCTACCCACCTAGGCATCACGACAAATACCCTCTATCCTTGATAGCGTGCAAAATACGGAAATGTAAAATGACATGGAAATCAAGAATAAACACGAAAACACGATGGAAACTAAAATGCCGAAAAAGTAAGATAGATAGATAGATTGACACAAACAAAGGAATTCAACGAAACTAAAGGATATATTAAATCCTATAACCTCGAAGGATTGTTCCAATGAAGGCACCTAATCTCCTACGAAGACCTTGAGGGAATCATAACTCCCTCGCGACCACCGTTTCTAGACAATAATCAACATTGGCTTTTCCAAGCCTCCTCACTCACACTCTCTAAGTGTTTTACATATTCAATATCATCTAAAAGTCCCTAAAAATAATAAGGAAACTAGTATTTATAGTTGTTGGCTTTTATTACATTTTATGGGCCAAACAATGACCCATTTAACACAAAAACAAGAAGCTGGCCGTTTAGGCCCAAAGCCCATGCAGGAGACCACCTGCGCACGCAGGTGGTTGGCGCAGGAGGCACCTGCGTCCACATGTCACTCACCTGCGCACGCAGGTGAGGTCGCAGGCCACTCCAGTGCATCGTTGAGGTCCTTCCGACTCTCGAATGCCCCTTTCAATGATTCCCTTGACTCCAAAATGGACCCTCCAACCGTATCCATGTGGTCTTGAGCTCTTTGTAGATTGGGTCCCTTGTTGTCACCCTGGAAACACAAGTCCAAAAAGGTTGACACCGATTTGGATTGTATCATCCTCCCCTTCTTGAAAAAGGATTCGACCTCGAATCCGATCCTTGCAAAATCATAGGGAAAAAAAAACAAACAATTTCCTCATGACATGAGGGTTAGTGTTAGTAAAATCAATCTTATCATCATGCCCAGGTGGTTCACATTTAACATACAACCAAGGGTCCTTTGGGTTTAACACCAAAAGCTTATTGAAAAGGATACAAAAGAACCGGCTATGAAAAATAGTAAGAGATAAAGAAACTACAAAGGTCATAACGGCATCAATAAACCAAGGAGGTAAGATCTCATTCGTTTTGGGAGTCGTACGACACAATTGTTTCAATACCTCTCCAAAATACCACACCAAAGGGTGGGCCACCAATGGTTCAAAAATCCACATGAGTTTTCCGGGGTCAAAGATACGAAAGACCCACATTGCATCATTACCCAAACAAGTGGACCAACCAAAGGGCTTACTACCTCCAAATAAAATAATTCCACAACTCGCATGGATATCTTCATAAGCAAAGAGGTAGTATAGAAAGGAATCAAGCATAAGAATCTCATCCGAGGTATTACTATCTACAAGAGTGCCACATGGCTCAAGAGATTTAGCAATTACTACACTTAAGGATGGACTCAAATCATTTAGGCACACAACACATTTCCTTTCTATGTAGTTGAAGTCTACATAAGATGTTGGTTCAACATGGTAATGAATAACATCATATGCAAAGAGGTAATAGAGAAAGGTGCTAAAGGCGCTAATCTCATCCGAAGTGTGCTCATGAGTAGGAACACACAAGGAGAGAAAGAGGCATTTCAAGCACATAGAACCTCTCTTTTCTAAACAACTTCCCAAGGGGAAGGAGTTCAACAATGGAATCATGCTACTAGAGACAATGGAGAACCTTTTATGCAACGAATGAATCCAAGGCAAGTGGTTCTCCCAAGAAATTTGATTCCTTCTTTTGATGATAAGCATGCTTCCAAGAGTCCCACTTGACACTTCAAATGGCCCAACCTTATGAAGGTGGCAAGAAGTCTTTAACAACCATGGACTCTCCCAAAAACAAGCAACCAACTTAGCATCCACAAGTTGTGGTCTACACAACTTAAGCACAAGTGTGTCAAAGAAGGATGCAAGTATATAAGCAACACCCAAACGAGGCAATGACACGTTTTCCTTAGGGTTCTCAAGAATGATACCACCTTTGAGAAAGGGGGTCATCAAAGGCAATCAAGTAGTAAAGAAGGTTATCACACGAGTTGAATTCACCCAAAGCGTTTTCAAGGGAAGACTCACCCTTTGACCTACAAGCGATAAAGCCTTGGTCATGAATGGAAATACACCATGGATAATTCTTTTGGATTATTTCATTGTTCCCCTCCTTTAAAGAACGCCCATATTTGTTGGACATGTCTCCCATACACAACTTGGGTCTACCAAGTGGATTGTTAATCCCCAAGAAGGACTTTTCATCGTAGGAAAGGCTACCAACAACCTCATTCAATCTTTGCTTGTCATCTTGACCAAGCACCAAGTTGGGTGTATAACAAATACCACATTCCAAGAGGTCTCTGGGGTCAAATGGGAGAAGTATCCAAGTACATGGGTCAAGACGATACCCATTTTCCCCTGAGGTGTCGACCTCACAAATAGACATACCCTCTATACTATAGTTGAAAGTATTATAAGCAAAGGGAGGGTAGGAAAAGGTGTCTCTCAAGTCAACTTCAACTAAGGTTTTTCCATGCATGTACTCATTATTAGATTCAAGATCATTAACATGAGTATCTTCAACAATGGGACCACTCAAAGAAGAAGAAGAGGTAAATTCTAAGCAAATAACACCTTCTTTTTCAAGGGGAGGATCTTCAAGTAGACACCAACCATCGACAACATCAAGGAGGTCATGACTCAAGTCCTTACAAGAATCATACAAGTCATCCTCACATTTATCACACAATAGTGGGGTGTCACACGAAGGATCACAACCAAAATCAACTTCACAAGAATAATCACTAGTTGGGTTCCTCAAATATTCAAGCAAATCAAGATTATCTTCACCCAATGGATTGTTCTTTTTCACTGCGTCTTCCATTTCTTTACATTCCATCTCCATAAGAGTACTCTCATCTTCCAAGAAGAGATTTCCATCTTTAGGTGGAATGTTGTCACACCATAGTGGGTTGTTAAATAAAATATAGTCCTCAAGAGGATCTACATCACTAACATGATCTTCACCACTAGGTAATCCACAAGGAGTGATTTCAACATCTTCAAATAAGAAATTATGCTTAAAGAGAGAAGGATCAATCCAAGAAGAAGGATTGGAACATGTAGAATTACTCTCAAAAGACAATTATCCAATTTCGAAGAAGCTTCATTCGCATGATCATCCCTATGAGCGAAGCAAGTAAGACAATTTTCATTTAAAGAAATGCTCAAGGTGTCACTCCTATTCACATGA
The DNA here is from genome assembly GCA_031232105.1 of Capsicum rhomboideum. Taxonomy (NCBI): domain Eukaryota; kingdom Viridiplantae; phylum Streptophyta; class Magnoliopsida; order Solanales; family Solanaceae; genus Capsicum; species Capsicum rhomboideum. The sequence goes on from CP124714.1 coordinate 72,525,575, forward strand.
TCAACATTATCAACATCTTCACTAACTTGAGGCTCACTAATCACATCACAAATGTCCTCAAGTAGCAGATTTGATTCAAGAGCAAGTTAGTCAATACACACACCTTCACTAGTTGTAGGCAATTCACATACCAACATAGACTCACCTTGATTTTCACAAGGGTCAACTAGTGTGTGAATACTCTTTTTACATGGCAATGGAACCTTATTCGAGTTATAAGCGCTAGCAATAGGTGGACAAAAATTGATCTTGCTAGAAGAGTCAATTCGGTCATCTATAGGATCAACTAGTGTTTGAAAACTCACAACAAGAACTTGATCATCATGCAACTTAGCACTACCAAGAGTATCACAAAGGGAAGACTCGTAAGACTCTACATTAGACAAGCCACCAATCACACTCACTTGGCCACTAGTCACATCAAGCATTTTGAAGTTAGCGAAGTGTAAGGGTTAGCATTGTTACCTTGTAGCTCGCACAATGTATGGTCTTCACCTTGGTGTTCAATGTGGGAGCTCATTTGATCCTTTGGGAAGTCCTCATCGCTCTTCACGAAGTTAGAATCCTTAGCAAAGAATTATGTTAGGTCTTCAAGCATATGATCGCAAGGAACTCTCATTGGATCCTCCTTTGGAAGTTCATGGACCTGCACAAGAGTAGGGGAGATACTAGGTAAAATGCTAGCATTATGGTTATTAGGTAGCAAGGAACATGTGTTGACAAATCCCACTATCAAGTCTTCCTTGCCCACGTCTTTCAAGCAGCTACTTGGCTCATCATCCCCTTCCAAGATCACCAAATTACATTTTTGAGTTGGGGAAATTTGGACTTGTTCACTTGGTGATACTTGTGAGTTGGTTTGGGAAGTGGGATCCTTGGAATCAAATGACTCCTCAATGTTTGCCATTTCACAAACCATGCTTGACATGATACCATCCAGGGAGTCTAAACGACCTTCCATCGCTCCTATGGTATGGTTCATGTGCTCAATCTTATCCCATATAGATTTCAACATGTCTCTGCTCATGGGAAGTTGAGTTTCTTTCTCCGAAGCCATTGTACCTAGAAATTAAGACACTCAACAAAGACAATAAACAATGTTAGCGTTAGCAAAATGAAGCTCACAATCACTCGTGTTTACACACCCTTGATTGCCTCACAATTGGAGCGGCTAGTGTTGAAGATTGCCTATACTTCGGTAGTACACAAGGTGTCGATTGCTACTCTTGGCCGGAATAGATTCTTGTTTAAGGAAAGATGGACGACTCGATTATAAACAAAAAGGACTTGAAACAAGAAGTTAACTACGAATCTAAACTAGAAAAGGACAAAGAAAACGGACTAAGAAATAATGGACTCAAGAACTAATCGACCAACTAAGTAAGGACAATTACCTGTTGATAATTAGTTTAGGAATCAAGAAATGAATTAAGGAATTAAGAAATGAAACTAAGATAATGGAACTTGAGTAAAATTGGATTTTGGATTGTTTAGGTGTGCTTGAATGACCTGCGGACGCAGGCCATGACATGCCCACGCAGATGGGCAAACGCAGGTGAAGGCAACAACCTGCTGGAGTGACCTACACTGCCACATGCGGGCACAGGTGCCATCTGCGGGCGCAGATGCCCCTGCCAGCTCGTTGGCAACTCTGATTTTTGCTTCTCTGTGGGCCCTTTTTCACTCTCTCTCTTGGATTATTGCTCTTACAAAGATCAAATAACACCTTTTTGTATCTCCTTCACTTGAATATATGAAGATACCAAGAACATCAAGAACAACAACAATACCAAAATTTTGAGCCTCACTCAAACGATCTCGGAATGCGACGACCTTTCAGATCTGGGTTCCCTTCAATGTGAGGAACACTTTTCAACAATTCTTTATCCTTCAAATCCACACCACGATCACAAGATCTAGAAACCCATTTTTCTATTTTTCTTCACTTCAAGAACAACAATTGGGTTTTTCTTCAAATCTCCTCAAATCACATCCAAACTCAAGATTCTGACTCAAATAACACTAGAGAAACAAACCTAGTGTTGGATCAAAAATAAAACTCAAACACAAATATATATTTTGGGAATTTTTCGGAAAACAAAAATTCCAGGATTTTTTTTTTTTTGATTTTCGATTTTCTCTTTGGACAACACACCCAAGATTGAATTCGTGGGAACGAATTCAAGCTCGGCTCTGATACCAAATGATAGCATACAAAATACGGAAATGTAAAATGACACGGAAATTGAGAATAAACACGAAAACACGATGGAAACTAAAATGCCAAAAAAGTAAGATAGATAGATAGATTGACACAAACAAAGGAATTCAATGAAACTAAAGGATATATTAAATCCTATAACCTCGAAGGATTGTTCCAATAAAGGCACCTAATCTCCTACGAAGACCTTGAGGGAATCATAACTCCCTCGCGACCACCGTTTCTAGACAATAATCAACATTGGCTTTTCCAAGCCTCCTCACTCGCACTCTCCAAGTGTTTTACATATTCAATATCATCTAAAAGTCCCTAAAAATAATAAGGAAACTAGTATTTATAGTTGTCGGCTTTTATTACATTTTATGGGCCAAACAATGACCCATTTAACATAAAAACAAGAAGCTGGCCGTTTAGGCCCAAAGACCACGCAGGAGACCACCTGCGCGCGCAGGTGGTTGGTGCAGGAGGCACCTGCATTCGCAGGTCACTCACCTGCGCACGCAGGTGAGGTCGCAGGCCACTCCAGTGCGTCGTTGAGGTCCTTCCGACTCTCGAATGCCCCTTCCAATGATTCCCTTGACTCCAAAATGGACCCTCCAATCGTATCCTTGTGGTCTTGAGCTCTTTGTAGATTGGTTCCCTTGTTGTCACCCTAGAAACACAAGTCCAAAAAGGTTGACGCCGATTTGGATTGTATAAATCCTTCTGGCATGCTCAATAATATGCTGAAAGGTAACCCCTATAGTCACCAACTGCATTGTAGTTAATTGAAGGGTACTAGTCAACCCATTCACAAACTTTTTAACCCACTCTCTTACTTTATCAAAATACTCAGCAAGGCATTCCTAGATAGGGCATAGAAGTGAGGTATATACTTCTCAAGAAACACCCTTAGAAAATAGTGTCCAAGTTATGTAAGGTGAACCTATTGGCCTACAACGAAGATAGACCTCCACCACGGCTTCACTGTCCCCACCAAGTAAAAGTAGGTATAATATATGCCATACGACTCAACTAAACTGAGATTTTACAACCTCTCCTGACATCTAACCAAAAACTCATATGTATCCTTCTCAAATGACACCTAAACTTGGAATGACCTAATCTTATGAACCTATCAAACATTTTTATCATATCAACTGTCATTGTTGGTTAAGGTACAACTGGTGAAGCAATTAGTCTTACTCATAAAGTATCAATGCCCCCCATAGCAGTAGCTGGCTATGCCCTAGGAGTCTAGAAACCCTGAACTTATACATGTCCTGATGGTTGATCACCCTCTCTTATCTAAGACACATCAAAAGTGATAGATATTCCTCATGTCTGAGATGCTCTTTCCAAGTGACTAAAGAGATAAATCAATAAATCCTATAACACCAGTGTGGCTATAAAACCTTATGGATCCTAGGATGGTCACATCACTTTAGCTAATATGATGCATTATCAAACTCAACCTTTGACTTAGGAGATGTCACCCTATCATGCCTCTTTGCTGGAGCTGTACCACAAGATATACCTCTCCATCTACAATGGTTACAAACCCTACCTTGAGCCCTAGTGGGGGCACCAACAGCGAGCTAACTCATCACTCTTGGTAGCACCTGATCATGTCCTCACCATCTATGAAAAGAGTAAAATATAAGGTTTAGAATACTAAAAGTGAATAAATCTACATGATAAGGAATACAAAAGTAGAATCTTTCCTAAGAATGCCCCACAACCTCTTAAAGATAAGTACAAACGTCAAAATACTGATCCTCGAGACTACTAGACATTTTACTCATGAGACTAGTAAACCTAACGCTCTGATACAAACTTGTCATAACCCAATCCTAAAGTTTGAAATGGCACCTACACCATCCCATCCATGGTAGGTAATCCTGATACAATCACTTAATTAAATTCAAAACAATAATGATAATTTAAAATTGTAAGCCTTCACAATAAATCTAGAGTAAATGCGAAATACAAACATCCATCCCAAGACTTAGTGTCAACTGTACAAAGTGACTCTAAAATTATAAGATATAAGTGGTGCCTATCACACTCCCTCTGATAGTAAACAAAGACATAATAAAGATAGATGAAGCCTGGAGATGGATCCAGTTTAGGAAGCTCACCATGACTCTAAAGTACCCTAAGTATGCATGATTAGAAATAGCATGGACCACTCATACCAAGATCTACACTTAAAGGATGCAGAAAAGTAAGCATGAGTACAGTTGACATGTATTTAGTAGGCATCATAGGTCGACAAAGCTCAAGCAGAAAATTATATCGAGTAAAGAATTCTAAAGCATCCCTTCAAGAAAAAAAGTCCTAGTAGTTCAATATCAAATAATATCGTGGATATCTCAATCACCACCATAATTCATAAGGAATACAATGCAATGTAATTATATGTAATGATATGTAATGGCCAATGCCGACAGGTATAAACCCTTCGAGCTCATTCACTCTAGGACTTGATCCATGGGGAAATCACGAGGTCCATATACAATCAACTCTTATCAATATATCAAAGATCCAAACTTAAACTAGAACTAAATGAATCATGTATCGATTACTCAAACTCAAATCGGGACCAAACTCATTTAATCTTTTCAAACAAGTCTTTCATATTATTTCTTTTAAATCAATTCAAAGTATTCACTATTTCCATGAACCATGAGATGCATGAATATGTATAAACATGGAAATAAAGTGAAATCAGATGCAACAGTCCTATCTATAATCTTAAGGTCATAATCATTCTTCGGATATCAGCTATGAGCCTCATTATCAAATATAGGATCCAATTCCTATTTCACCAAAATAATATGTCTCATACTAGGCATCATAATCATCAACACAACCCCTTACATAGGTATTGTAATAATCAACTCAAGTCCCCACACAAACATCACAATAGTAACCCATTTTTTGTACACGAATTCATAAATTCACCCAACCCATAGCATGTTTTACATGATAAGCCACCACCCAAGTAAAGTTTGAAGAAATTCAAGCCTTAACCTACCTCGAAGCTGAACTGCAAGTCTTATAAAATCACAAACAATTCTTTCCTTTTTGAACGACCTTACAATGCTTCCACTCTATTAAAAACAAGTTCTACACATAAATATGAGTCCAATGATACCCATATTGTTAAGGTTCTTAAATAGGTCCTTAAAGTAAATCCAAAACTCAACACTGAGATGCCAATGGTACAACTGGAATTTTATTTGAAAATCAATTTATCCTTAGCTTAAGGAGTTCAAATTTGAAATTTCATTGAAAATGGGGTTGAAATCAAGTTTAAAATCGTCAAAATATCATACTTTAACTTTATTGGGAAAACCCAAAAATTTCATGCTGAAAAATCAAGATATAAAGATGAAATCATGAAATAATCATTTAGGTATGTTAAATTTATGATATAGAATTTTACCCAATGAAGAAACCTTGAAATCCCCCTTTTTAATCTCCAAAAATTTAGTTATGAGGTTTTAGATCAAAAATGAAATTTTATATCACTGCCAGTAAAATCCTTCTACGTGAACTCAGGACCCCTTTCGCATTCATGAAGCTTCTTATTCACGAAGGCTAAAGTTGAATTGGCCCAGACTCGCCCTCATACTAATGCGGTCCCTATCATGTGTTTACAATAGCCAAGAATTTTCCTCCTTTGTGAATGTGAAAAAGGCACGAATAATGCAATAGAGGATTTCAGCTGCACCAGCAGTAGCCAAGGCTAAGAAAATTCCCAAATGGACCCTCGGGATTCATTCCAGGCCCCATAGAAATAAACCAACTATGCTACTAGATTTGATATTTGGGACTCTATGGAACCATCAAAATTTCTAATGGAGGTCGTATTCATCGAATGTTGACCGAAGTTAACCATAGGACAAACTTTTCAACATCTTGTCTAAACACTCAAAATCATAATGAAAGTCCTGGGACCCTAACCAAATGTGCTACTAAACCAAAAAGAATATTCTGGAGCTGATGGAACTGATTGAATTCCATTTTGATAGCTAAAACACCAAAATTAACCAAAATAAACCCTACAAACTTAAGAACCTTGCAAAATAAAAAAAAAACTTACATAAAATCCAACCAAACACCTTAGGAACCGTGCCATCCACTCTTGTAACTCACAAGTACCATAAAGCCATTATGGGAAGGGGAAAATGATCAAAAAGCGTAAAAATTTAAAAATTACTATAAAGGTTGTTACACACAAGTTATAAATTGGTCATCTAGAGTATCTATTAATCAATGCTTTTTCATCGAATTTGGATAATTATTAATTATTATGGTTCAAATTTCACTTACTAATATATTATCATCTTTTGCCACACCTTCTTTTTTATTTTTTCTAAATATTTGTGCCTTTAAAATACTACGTAACCATGAAAAGTCCAATTCTGAAACTAATTTCTTAAAATCATGAAGGGAGAACAAAACATTTAACCAAAACATAAACGTGGTGATACATTCTCTAATTGTTTGAGTGAAGAAATAAATTCTAGACAATAAACTTAAAACATATGTAACAACCCTCATGGTGATTTTTAGTTTTTTCTATATTTTGACCATTTTGACGTTTCTCGTAGCTGATTTATATAATGTATTAGTTGTGGGTATTGTTGGAACATTTTTCAAAGCATTCGAGAATGATTTATGTGAGTTTGAAATTTAGAGCAGCCTTTAAAATGATATATTTGACTTCGATTAAAATTTTGTGATTCGAGCGTCGGATGGTGATTCTGTCAGTTCTATTAGATGTGAGATGTTGATTTTAGGTTAGTAACATTATTGGTTCTATTTTTAAGACTATATTTTGAGTTTTGAGCATTTAAACAAGAAACTAGTTATTTTGTCCTAAAGGGATTCTCAGGGTGAATCTTGTTGAAAATAACCTCTTTTGGTAAATTTTGATGGTTCCATTGAGTCCGAAACGTCAAAATAAACCCAAGAGAATTATTGGTTTATTTCTATGGGGTTCTAAATAAATCCCGAGGGTCCATTTGGAATGATTCTAAGCCTTAAACCATTGATGGTACAAGGCTTCTGGTGTTGCCGCTTAAGCGGGCCTTGGGTTGCTTAAGGGCCTAGGAAGGTGCTGATTAAGTGGTGCCTTTGCCACTTTAGCGATGCACTAGGTGGAAAGTGACTAATGCTTAAGTAGTAGTCTGGCTGCTTAAGCAATCAGATGACCACTTAAGCAGTGATCATTGAGTATAAGTCCCCTTTTTCTTTCTATTTTTCCTCAACTCCACCTTTTGCTTTGGGACCTCGATTTTGGGTGATTTGAAGAGACTTTTTCTTTAAACTTATTTGGGTTCTACCCGATAAAGTGAAAAAGAGTATTTCATGATTTTTTTACCCAATTTCAATTCAGTTTTTGATGGGTTAAAATTTAGAGCCCCTATAGTATGAGTAATATGATTCTTTATTCAAATTCCAGTTTTATGCTTTTTCTCTTGGGGTCGATTTTTGAAGCAATTTTGGACCCAGAACCAAAATATATCAATATGAACATCAATAGACTCCTAATCATGTATAAAATCTATTTTTGAAAGATTGGGAGCATTATGAAGCTGCTCGTAAAGGGAAGGCTTCTTGTTGAAGGGTTCAGGCTCATGTTTTCAAGTTTTGAGGTAGGTTATGGCTTAACTTTATTTTGACTGGCTGGGTAGATAATCATTCATGCAAAGGATATAGGTAAGGGATTTTGACATTGTATCCATCTTCTGAGATCATTAGTTTATTATGTTGCCCGTGTGAGAGCTTGTTTGAATTTTATTATTAACTTGAGGTTTATTATTATGGAGATGCCCGTACGAGGGCTGGTATTGGTCTTGTTTAAGCATTATTCATTTTTTATCATTATTGTGATGCTCGTGCAAGGGCTTGGATTGATATTATTAATGTATTACATGATTCTTTACTTTTGTGTTGCTATGAGAGGGCTTGTATCATGATCTATTGAAATTTGAGGTAACTTGAGCTTATTTATACCATTGTCAAGTTGATTAACTATATATTACTAATCAGGTTATGATTATGCATACTTATTCATTTATCCATATTCATAAAAATGGTACCACTGAGAAATACTAATTTTGAAAGAAAATAAGATACTTTATAAAATGCCATAGCCGAAGGATGTGTCAGTAAGGTTGATTGATGAGATTGTGATAGTAAATGGGTTGTGAACCTTCCATGGGTCCTCTCCTGGAAGCTTAGGCTCGGAAGGTGTATACGAGGTGAGCATTTGAGCATTGCATGTATATCATTTCATTGTGTTGCATCACTTGCATCTATCTTATGTGATTGATATCATGTATTATAGTCTTATTTATATTTATATCTGTGATGTTGATATTTCTTATACTATTATTGAAATTGTTTTATTTTAAACTATTAAGAGTTGTATCGCTTGAGCTATCATTTTGAACATTTTCGTATGCAGGTGGAAGTGTTGCTCATAGTTCCCTTTATATGTTTAGTTGTCTACTTAGCTTGGTAGGCTTATGATGCCTACTGAGTACAAGTAGACCATACTCACTCCTGCTTCTATACCTTTTTGATGCAGATACCAGTTTGAGTGTGATTTGTGGATAGCAATCATTGTGCAACTTTGGGATGTTTAAAGTTAGGGTGATCTCTCCCTCCAGAGCCGTGCCCGAATTCAGCTAGTTTCTTATGTCCTTATTTTATTCTAAGAGATAGATATCATGTATTCGTATTCTATGTCAGATTTAGAGTGTTCTTTACTCATGGAACTAGATCTTTAGGATTGGAGTAGTATTCATTTCAGATATTGAGTTGTTTCATCATATTGGCTAACTTTATCCTAAAGTCTCGTATTTGATTATTTTTTATTGTCTTTTGTCTTTTTATGGAGCAAGGATTACCTATGAAGGTTGAGTCGAGGTACATTCCATCATAACCTCGATTTCTCGATCATGAAAATTGGTATCAGAGCACTAGGTTCACCCAGTCTCATGAGTAAAAGAGCAAAATGTTTAATAGAGTCCCGTTGATTGATAAGTTGATGTCCTTACCTATCTTCAGGAGGCTAGGGGATGTTTTTAGAAAAAATCTTTAATTGAATTCCTTATCATATGTGTGGTTCATACTCGGTATTCTAAACTTGTATCTCACTCTTTTTGCACAGATGGTGAGAAATTGATCAGGATGTGTTGAGAATATTGATCCAACATCCATTGTATAAGCCCCAGTCAGGGGATGAGGTAGGGGTCTCAGCCAATACTGAAGTAGATATGGGGCACAAGGATCGGCTTTGGCTAGAGGGTAAGCTAGAGCGGCCTCTCCCAAGCCAGTGATTAATCATGTTGAGGTGGTTGATCAGCCAGAGGGTACGAGACCAACCTAGGCCCTTCAGAATTTTATTGCTACTTTATTGTTACAGGATGTGCTGATTTGGCTTTTGAGTCATTGGATGGCACCTATCAGGTAGGTACTCTATTGGGTACACCAGATAGTTCTCAGATGAGAAAGGGTATTCATCCACCAGGGCAGGTTTGTAATACCCTAAAAGTTCCTAAGGTTACACTTCAGACTTAGTACATAAAATCTGGTAAAACCAGAAAAAATCCTATAGGCCGACCCTGACCACGAGTTGTCACCAGCACTTGTTTTGATCGTATACCCCAAAGTCTAAATTGATTAAAATTCATCCTAATGGCAACAACTCCTGATGACCAGTCATTGTCAAATATGAAGAGTCATTGTATGACCTATTTTGAGGATCAAACCAAGACTCTCGTAAAGTGACATTTTCATCCAAGTGGTCACGATTCCTAACGATGAGTCGTTGTCACCTAGGACAACTCGTCCTATCAATTGTCCTGAGCATCAAGCCAAAAGATCTGAAGCATTACATTTCAATCTAATGATGATGACTTAGTAATAATGAGTCATTGACAGGCACAACAAGTCATTGTGTACTAGTCGTTCCCAAAGCTTGAAATCCTGCCCAGTCACCACAAGTTCAATAACGAGTCATGGTGAAACATAATAACTCATTGTGTTGACCCGTGATGACTAGGAATAGAAGATCGATTATGATTTAATGAGGGTGTTTTTATCTTTTCCACCTTCTAAATTGTATAAACTATGTTGGTTAAGGTTCTTTTAGGAAATATTAAAGGGGTCTTAGCATACAATTCCTCATTTATTTCTCCTAAATCTCTTAGAGAGAAATCAAAAGGTGATTAAGGTTCTCTCAATGCAGAAAGTAGGGTTCTTCTTTTCAAGTCAATATTTAAGCTTCTTAACAAGAATACTTCACTCTAGGTATATGGGATTTCATCAATGGGTATCATTTCATCCGTTGAGTCCTAAATAACTCAGAATTTCTCAGCTTCTTTATAGATCAAAGTTTAGGGTTTTCATTTAGTTCATGATTTCCTTATTGTTTCAGTTCCCTCATGATTTCTACAGCACAATTATGTATTTTTCATGATGTGGGTATCTTGCAATGCTTAATGATTTATGATTTAATATTTTGTCCGGTATTTTAGTGGTTTTGCATGAATTAGCTTTATTTTTAGAAAGCTTGGTGTGTTATTAACTCATGATCCCAATATCATTAAATTTAGCATGAACAACACAATTAGTTTTAGCTTACAGACTTACAGCATATTTTCAGTTACTCAGTCCTTCAGGATACTTTCAAATAAATATTCTTATTTAATTTTTAGTATGTCAGTTTTATGAGCTATTAGTATAAACTAGTATGGGAATAAGACTTTACACCAAGTTGGACTGGGGTTTAGTGCACCCAAGTCCCAGAACTACGTGCCACCTTAGGTTATTTAGACCTCCAAGTTGGGCATCAATTTAGTGATCACGATAGTCATGCCTTTATACCATGGGAAGGTATATTGGGCCTTTTTGATAGGGTGTATACATTGGACACTATGTTTAGCTCACGTGATTTATGTCGATTAACAAGCTCTCCGAAAGATTCAGATTGAGTATTTGTACATGACCCTCAGTTTAGATTTTGTTTACTTTAAAACTATGATTTTTTAGTGTCATCTTTCATACTAATTTATATGCATTTATAGCATGGTCATTGTACTATAATTCAGCTCTGCATTCAGTATTGCATTTCATTTCAATGTATCAGCAGTTTCCATCATTTCAGTTTTTTTATAGTTGCATATCTCACATACTCAGTGTATTCAAAGTACTAATCGCATACCTTTTCTTTGCATTGTATCATCTTATGATATTGGTTCAGATACTCAGCATCAGCCCTACAGTTAGTACGCTCCAGTGCCACCTCAGTAGCTATCAGTGGTTAGTCTTCATCATCTAAGGATGAGATTTATGATTTGTTTCCTTTCAATATTATTTATCCTTATATACATTTAGAGTTAGCTGGGGGTTTGTCCCAGTAACTCATTAGTTAGTAGAGGCTTTTAGACATAGAGTCAGATATTCAGTTGTTCAATTTCAGTAATTCTTTATAGACTTGGATTTCCATTATCAGTATTTGTGTTTTATCCAGACTTGACATTATTATAGACTTATTCATATCTACAATAACATAGCTTTAACATTAGTTATGTAGTTACCTCCAGTGCTATTAGTATTATGCCAAGCCATGGGTTAGCTTGGGGTCACTTGTGACTCTAAGCATTGTGTTATATCCAGGGTGTAGGCTCGAGTCATGAAAAGGTTTATATTCAGGGTCTTTAGACTTTTAGGACACAGTCAGCTGTTATTATAGCCCCACATATTAAGGTGTTACCATCCAGACTTGTTGTTCCACCTATAGCTCCTGTTCTAGTGATGTACGCTGATGAGCAAAAGAGGTTTCAGAGATTTATGATTGGCCCATCCCAAGTATAGTGGTTCTATTGGTGAGGATGCTTATGAGTCCTTGGTCAATTGTAAGTAGAGGTTTCATAACCTTAGTTCGCTTGAGTCTTATAGTGTTGATTGCACTACTTTTTGGTTGACTGATTTGGCTAAGCAGTGGTGGAGATATTTTGTTAGTTATAGACCAGTGCGTTCCCCTTCTTTGACTTGGTCCCTATTTTTAGAGATTTTCCTTAAGAGGTTTGTGCCCTTTAGCTTGAGGAATAAGATATAGGACAAGTTTGATGATTCAGACCAAGGCTTTATGATTGTTTCTTAGTATGAGGTTTGTTTCCATTCCTTGTCTAGGTAGGCACAAGTAGTATCTCCTTAGAGTCTGAGAGGATCAAAAAGTTTGTTAAGGGTTTGATTACTTCTTTTCAGTTGGTGAAGGCTCAGTTAGTGACTTCAGGTGGCTAATTTAAGAGTATTATAGATCATGCCAAGAGAATTAAGACTATTTACCAGGGTGCTCAGGCTGGTAGTGGTAAGAGGGGACACTGGCAGGGCAGTTTCAGAGGTCATTTATCCTGAGGTAGGGATTTTTATGGTAGAGACTCTCATGGTTACCACAGTAGACCAAATTAGGTAGCTTTGCAGAGTTTAGATAATGGGTTGGGTTCTGAGGCATTGAGTGGTCAGAAATCAAGTCATACAGGATGAGGGTTTTATTTTGGTTCATCAATTTATGGAGGGTATTTTGGTTCTTCAAGGACCTCACTACATGATTTATCTATTAAGGGATGTTACGTGCGTTATGAGTTATGACACTTAGCGAGGTATTATCCTCGGTATGCGTAGTTGCTTCAGATTTATTAGGTGCTAGTGTCATTAATCAGAATAGGTGCACAAGGCAGTAGAGGTAGATCTAGGGGTACTAGAGGTGTAGCTTATGGAGCTCGTGGTAGTGGACGAGGAGTTGCTCATTACAATGGTAGATGTAGGCAGTGTTATTCTTTTTCTGGGATACCTAAGACAGAGGCTTCTGATGATGTGATTACAGGCATCGTCCTAGTTTTTCATCATTCTACTTCAGTGTTGTTTGACTTTGAGTCTACATTCTCTTATGCATCTATATATTTTATTTCTGGTATTGATGCTACATATAAGTCCCTTACCGTACCCATTCGTGTTTCTACCCTCGTAGGTAATTCTTTAGTTGTGGATTGGGTGTACCGATCATGTGTAGTGACTATTTTAGGGGGTGAGACTTGGGTAGACTTGATCATTATTAATATGGTTGACTTTGATATCATATTGGGTATGGATTAGCTGTCTCTTTATCATACAATGCTAGATTGTTATGCCAAGACCGTGACCTTAGTTATTCGAGGTATGGTGGAAGGGTAATCCTAGTTCATGTCCAAAAGGGGTTATACCTTTTCTATGTGTTTTTTGCATAGTAGAAAAGGGGTGTCTTTCTTATTTGGCCTATATGCGAGATACCAGTGTTAATTCACCACCTCCCTTGGATTCCGTAAGAGTTCTTAGAGAGTTCATGGAAGTGTTTCCTATGGAGTTTCCTGGTGTTCCTCCAGTTAGGGATATTAATTTTCTTATTGACGTGGAGCAGGGCATTAAGCCCATTTCTATCCTTTTTTATAGGATGGCCCCGCCAGAGTTGAAGGAATTAAAGAAGCAATTGAATAATTTGATGAGTAATTAGTTTATTAGACTGAGTGTTCCTCTTTGAGGTTCTCTTATCTTGTTTGTGAAGAAGAAGGATGGGACCATATGTATGTGTATTAATTATTGACAGTTGAACAAATTGACTATCAAGAACAAGCAACCTCTTTCGTGTATTGATGACTTATGTGATCAGCTTCAGGGTACCACAGTGGTTTCTAAGATCAACTTGAGGTTTAGTTACCATCATGTAAAGATTAGAGCTTTAAATATTTTGAAGATGGCTTTCAGGATGCAGTATGGCCAATATGAGTCCTTAGTTATGTCTTTTAGGCGGACTAATGCTCCAACGGTATTTATGGAGTCGATGAATAGAGTATTTTGACCTTACCTTGATTCGTTTGTGATTGTGTTCATTGACAATATCTTGGATTATTCCAAGAATGAGGCTGAGCATATGAGGCATTTATGGGTCGTACTTCAGATATTTAGAGATGAGCAGTTGTATGCCAAGCTCTCTAAGTGTGAGCTTTGGTTGGATTCTATTTCTTTATTGGGTCATGTGGTGACCAAGAATGGTATCATGGTTGATTTGGCCAAGGTTACGGTGGTATGTGATTGGGCTAGGCCTACTTCTCCTACTGAGATCTAGAGTTTTTCCATGACGCGGGCTATTATCTAGGGGTTTTGTAGAGTTTTCCTTCCATTATGGCTCCTTTGACTAAGTTGACTCAGAAAAAGGTTGTTTTTCAGTTGTCAGACGATTGTGAGAGGAGCTTTCAAAATCTCAAAGAGTTGTTGACTTTGGCTCCTATCTTGACTTTGCTCGAGAAGGGCATGGGTTTCATTATGTTTTGGTAATGCTTTTAGAGTTGGCTTGGGTGGTGTATAAATGTAGAAGGGTAAGGTGATAGCCTATGCTTCAAGATAGTTGAAGATGCATGAGAAGAACTACCCTACTCATGATTTGGAGTTAATGATAGTTGTGTTCAAGTTGAAGTTGGGGCATCACTATTTATATAGGGTTCATCGTGAGATTTTCTCCAATCATCATACCCTTCAGTACTTCTTCAGTCAGCAAGATCTTAATATGAGAAAGTGTAAGTGGTTGGAGTTGTGTAAGGATTATGATCTCAATATTCTCTATCATCCGGGCAAGACTAATATGGTACCGGATGCCTTAAGTCAAAAGGTGGCAAGTATGGGGAATTTGGATTATCTTTTGGCGGAGGAGCTACCATTAACCTTGGACTTTCATTCTTTATCCAACCAGTTGATTTGACTTGATATTTAAATGCCTGGGAGTGTTTTGGCGTATTTAGAGACCAGATCCTTATTGATGGAGTAGATTCGAGCTCATCCGTTTGATCACGAGAAGTTGTGAGTGATTTATAATAAAGTGTTAAGTGGCAAGGCAAAGGCAGCATCTCTTGATCCCGAGGGTGTATTGAGGATTAGTGGTTGTGTTTGTACGTCGTGTGTTGGTAATTGGATTAGATTGATCTTGGAGGAGGCTCATTGTTTAAGCTATTCTATTCATCCAGGAGCATCTAAAATGTACCCTGACTTGAAGCAACATTATTAGTGGTGTGGGATGAAGAAAGACATTGTAGAGTTTGTGGCCAAGTGTTTGAATTGTCAACAAGTAAAGTATGAGCATCAGCAATCGGGTGGTACAATGCAGTGAATGTATGTCCTAAAGTGGAAATAGGAGCGGATTACTATAGACTTTGTGATTGGACTACTACCGACTTTGTGGAAGTTTGATTCCATTTGAGAGATTGTGGATAGATTGACTAAATCAGTGCACTTTGTACCTGTGAAAGCAAATTACAATGCATAGAAGTTGGACAGGATATACTTTTGAGAGATTATTTGATTGTATAGTGTACCTATCTCCATTATTTTTGATAGAGGTACGCAATTTACCTCAAATTTTTGGATTTTTATGTAGAGTGAGTTGGATACTCAACTTGAAATGAGCACAGTTCTTGGGACCAGTCATAGCAGACTATTCAGGTGTGTTGTAGGAAATGCTTTGACCATGTTCTATGGATTTTGGTGGTCATTGGGACCAGTTCTTGCCTTTAGCGGAGTTTACCTACAACAACAATTACCATTCTAGCATTCAGATGGCACCTTTTTAGCCTTTGTTTAGGAGGAGGTGTAGATCCCCCATTGGATAGTTTGATTCTTTTGAGGTTAGGCCTTGGGGCATTGACTTGTTGAGGGGCTCGATGAATCGAGTGAGATTTATTCAGCAGAGGCTTGTGGCTACCCAGAGTAGGTAGAAGAGTTAACATCGATTAACGAGTATGTGATGTGGCATTCATGCTTGGTGAGCAAGTTTAGTTTAAGGTATCACCCATGAAAGGTATGATGAGATTTAAAAAGAAAGGCAAGCTTAGTCGGAGGTTTATTGGACCTTTTGAGATTCTTGAGAAGGTTGGAGATATGGCCTATAGGTTTTCTCTATCTCCAAACCTATCATTCATCTGATATTCCATGTTTTGATGTTGAAATGATACAATCCCAATGATTCTCATATGATGCGGTGGGATTCAGTTGCATTAGACCATGATTTGTTCTTTGAAGAGGAGCCTATTGCTATTTTGGATAGGAAGATAGAAAGTTGAGATCCAACAATATTGATTTTGTAAAAGTTTAGTGGAGACATCACCTGATTGAGAAGGATACGTGGGAGGTTGAGTCTAATATGTAGAGTATATACCCTAAGCATTTTACCAATTCAAGTACTTTCTTTTCTTTTCGTTCAAGGATGAATGCGTGTTTTAGTGGTAGATAATATGACAACCCTCATGGTGATTTTTAGCTTTTTTGTATTTTGACCATTTTCCCGTTTCTCATAGTTGCTTTATAGCATTTATGATTTGTAGGGATGGTTGGATTGGTCCCTAAAGCATTCGAGAATGAATTATGTGAGTTTGTGGTTTTGAGTAGCATTTAAAGTGATAATTTGACTTCGGTCAACATTTTGGGATCCGAGTGTCGGAACATGATTCTGTCAGTTCCATTAGATCCGAAATGTTGACTTTGGGTTAGAATCATGGTTAGCTAGGGTGCCAAAACTATATTTTGAGTTTTGAGACTTTAGATGAGAAACTAGTAATTTTGGCCTAAAGGGTTCATGGGGTGAAACTTGTTCAAAACGACCTCCTTTGGTAAATCTGATGGTTCCATTGAGTCAGGAATGTAAAAATTAGCCTAGTAACATTATTAGTTATTTTTGTAGAGTTTTGAACGAATCTCGAGGGTCCGTTCAGAACGATTCTAATCCTTAAACCATTGTTGGTGCAAGGCTTCGAATGTTGCCGCTTAGGCGGGCCTGGGGCCGCTTAAGCGCCTAGGCAAGTGCCTCTTTTGCAATGCAGCAGGTGGCATGTGGCTAAGCAGTAGTCTTGCCGCTTAAGTAGTGCCTTTGCCATTTTAGTGATGCACCATGTGGCAAGTGACTACTGCTTAAGCGATCGTCTGGGCACTTAAGCAATCAGATGACCACTTAAGCGATGATCGTGGAGTATATAAGTCCCCCTTTTCATTCTATTTTTCCTAAACTCCATTTTTGATTTTGGGACCTCAGTTTTGGGTGATTTCAAGAGACTTTTTCTTCAAACTTGTTTGTGTAATCTTCCAAACCTAATTTCTATCATTATCCATTGATTTTATTGCAAAAACAACTTCAAAACTTGAAATTTTGACTTGAAATTTTGGGTTCTACCCGGTACAGTGAAAAATAATTATTTCGATCATTTCTAACCCAATTTCAACTCAGTTTTTAGTCAAATTTCAAATTTAGAACCCCTAAAGTATGGGTAGTAAGATTATTTTTTAAAATTTCAGTTTTACCCTATTTTTTTAGGGTCGATTTTTGAAGTAATTTTGGACCCGGAACTAAATTATGCCAATATGGGTATCAATGAACTCCTAATCACATATAGAATCCATTTTTGATAGATTGAGAGCATTTTGAAGCCGCTTGAAAGGGGAAGGCTTCTTTTTTAGTGGTCCAGGCTTGTGTTTTTGGCTTTCGAGGTAGGTTATTGCTTAACTATCTTTAGTCCAGGCAGGGTAGATAATCATTCATGTAAAGTATGCTATGTGTTGGGGATTTTAATGTTGTATCCATCTTTTGAGATCATTATTTGTATCGTGTTGCCTGTGTGAGGGCTTGTGTGAATCTTATGATTGACTTGAAAGATTTATTATCATCAAGATGCCCGTGCGTGGGTTGGTGTTGGTCTTATTTGAACATTATTCATTCTTTATCATTATTGCGATGCTTGTACTAGGGCTTGGATTGATAATATTGATGTCTAACATGATTCTTTACTACTGTATTGCCATGAGAGAGCTTGTAACTTGATCTATTGAGATTTGAGGTGGCTTGAGCTCATTTATACCATTATCGAGTTGATTTATCTTATATTGTTGAGCTGGTAATGAGCACGCACACTCATTCATTCATCCATATTCATAGAACTAGCACCACTAAGAAATATTGATACTGAAAGAAAATGAGACACTTTATAAAATGCCTTAGTTGAAGAATGTGTTGGTAAGGTTGATTGACAAGATTGTTATAGTATATGGGTTATGAACCTTCCATGGGTCCTCTCCTAGAAGCTTAGGCTCGGAAGGTGTATACGAGGTGAACATTTGAGCTTTGCATCCATATCATTTCATTATGTTGCATCACTTGCATCTCTCTTATATGATTGATATCGTGTATTTTTGTCTTCCTTATATTTATATGTGAGATGTTGATATTATATGTTTAGTTGTTTACTTAGCTTGGTCGGCCTATGATGCCTATTGAGTACAAGTGGACCGTACTCAGTCCTACATCTGTACCCTTTTGGTGCAGATCCCAGTTCAAGTGTGATCCGGGGATAGTAATCGTCGTACAGCTTCGGATCTTCAAAGTCAGGGTGAGATCTCATTCCGGAGTCGTTCCCAGCCTCATCTAGTTTCTTGTGTATTTAATTTGTTCTCAAAGACAAATATCTTGTATTCATATTCTATGTCGAATTTAGAGTGCTCTTTACTCATGAATTGGATCTTTAGGATTGGAGTTGTATTCATTTCAGATATGGAGCTGTTTCATTATGACTTTATCTTAAAGTCATCGTATTTGATTATTATTTATCGTCTTTCATCTTTTATTTCTCTCGTGGAATTAGGCTTACCTACCAGGATTGGATCATGGTAGGTGCCATTGATAAGTGGCGATTTTACCACTTATTTGTATCTCTGTTCTTGTGATTTTGTGTCGTTTATTCATAATATGAGACTAACTATCCTTTGAAATGTGTTTATTTCAGGTATTTTAGGTTTACAAGGAGTTTTGATGGAAAGAAGTGGAAATGAGAAGAAAAAGAGCTGAAAAGGGAGAGTTGGAAAGACCAAAGAAAAATGGCCTTAGGTACCTCTAAAGCGGCCTGAGGAGTGCTTTAGCGGTCCAGTCAACTTAATCAAATGCTGCTTTAGCAGCCTCTTCGACCGCTTTAGCGGACCGGTAAACAAGTCAACAGCTGCTTTAGCGGCCATACTTACTGCTTTAGCGATCGGGTCAAGCCAGCCAACAGCTGCTTTAGCGGCCATTTTGACCGCTTTAGCAGTCGATCAAGGTCACCAATGCTGCTTAAGTGGCCATTTGGACTGCTTTAGTAGTCATCGGGTACTTTTCAGGGGCAAGTCTGAAAATCTACTATTTACGATCCCAAATCACGTAAAATCGATCCCCAACCATTCAAAGCACATCTTTGACTTATTTCTCAACATTTGAGGCTAGGATTCTTGACTCAACACTCATGGATTTAAGATTTGGATGCTTTGTATTGTTAAATTCTTAATCCCTTTTTTATTTTCTTGCTTCGTAGTGACTTAATTTGAGTGTAGTTAAACTCATACTTAGATATTGTAGTTATACATAATGCAATGTTTATGTATTGAATTTGGGTTTTAATTCTATCTTATGCTTTTGTAACAATTGATTACTCTTTGATTTATAAATGGGTTTGCTTGCCTAAATTAATCTCATTCTTCACTTGTTTTTCGAAGGCAGTAACTAACCCGAGGACTCACCCATTCACTCTAATTAGGCTTGAAAGAGTTAATGAAGGTTGGAAAATATTAATTTAACGCGATTTGGGACATATGACCCATCTTATGGATTTGTTGCTAGATATAGTCAAATCCTAGCATAGCCGAAAATTGGTTTTGCGATTATCACCTCGATTTCAGGGTCGTGACAACATAACACTTGCATTTCATAAATTAATAAAACCAGAAAAGTAATGAATCTTGTAGTATCATCGTACTTTAATATATGGATGTTAAATAGGTCTTCTTTATAATTTTATAGAATGTTTAAATCCATTTTCAATTTTAGATGCATTATTACTTTATATTCGAATGTTTTAAATGAAAATTTACCCGACTTGTAAACTGATTTGTTAGATTTTTGAAGTGTAAGAAGTCAATTTTTGAAACCATACTAACAACAATATTTTCAATTACAAATATAACAATAACATCAATAATAAAGGCACAAGTAAATATATGAGTATCTAGTAAACATTAAAAAATATGATCGTAGTCTCAATAAGTGAATGAAACAAAATTCTTTAAGAAAAAAAAATGAAACATGACATAGCAACACCTCATATAAGGACAAAGGGAACGTGATGTGGAGAGTCCTACTTAACAAAATAGACATGATGTCACAATCCAACAAACCGGATCGTGTGGGTACCTACTCTAACCCACCTAGATAGGAGAACCCTTGCCACCCATTCAAACTCGTGCGGAAGTTATAAACAATATTATTAAGGATTTCAGAATGTGATAAATAATACAATCCCTTTCAAATATACATAAAAGAAATACACTTTTTCCCAAAGACCTAGTCTAGACATGTACAAGAGTTTCTCAAAGGACAGGGATGAAGATACATGACCCAGCTTCCACCATAGGAATGAGAAGATGGAAGTTGTTGAAGATCTCTAACCGCACCAAGCAAGAAACCTCAACTGATCCTACAACTATACACCAAAAAGGGTATAGCAAGAGTAGTATCAGTACAACCATACATACTAGTAGGCTTCATCGGCTGACCAAGGTTAAATCACATAAATATAATATAGAAAACCAGAATCAAACATGAACATATAATTTATCAATTTCATTTCTTTGGGTCTATAACTCAAATTACCACACTTTTACAACAGTCTCATCCTTCTCAAAATATCAATATGTGCCAGGCAACTCACCTCATTAAAATGACTGCCAATAATTCCCTTAGTTCTCATTTATACCTCACTGTCAACCTCATAGTTGAGGTTACATCAACAACTAATGCAAATAATTATCTTATTCCACACATGTGCCACAATTTCTATGTCTCCAACCTAAATAAAAAAATATGGGTGCACACTTTCTCAACTACAAGATTAAGACTATTTAATCACTAACCAAGGATTAGCTACTCTTTACCCTTCACAACTTTCCTCATCCAGTAATAATTTAAGATACACCATCAAATACCGAATTAGCCAAATCATAAATCCTTATCCTCAATTAATCACTAACCGCAAACTTTCTCACCTCCACCTATCATAACTTAGCTAGTTTCAAGGACAATTATTTAATCATATTGCCTAACACTAGAATGGCTAGTTCATAAATCATTACCCTCGAATAAGCATAACCAGTTCAATTAACTTATAGCAGACAAGGGTATATATTTAACTATTTCAGCATGCCATTTAGGACATCAAGTTCAACACCATAAACTTACATCAAAAAATTAAAAGCCAATCAATTCACCTACGTACCACAATCCCAATTAGGTAAATCCTACTCACATTACAAATAACAAGCAAGAAAATTATTTCAAACTCAACTTTACCATTTTGTTCATTAAGATGTCATCACCTTTTCAACATCCCACAAAGAATCATATAATGTCAATAACTGGACCACACAAGGATCCTAACATACTAGTGTAATGGCAAATAATCAGACCACACAATGAGTCAAAGATAATGTCAAATAGCCAAATCACACATGGATCCAAATATAATATAATCAATTAATCGAATCACTCAAGGATTTAAATGATATGTTAAATAATCGGACTCCAAATGATATGTCAATAACTGGACCACACAAGGATCCAATGATATATCAATAATTGGATTACACAAGGATCCAAATGATATGTTAAATAACTGGACCATACAAGGATCCAAATGATATGTCAAATATACAATGTCGATCCACTCAAGGAACTATGAAACTCTCCAAATCACAATATACACATGCTATGGGTCTTATAAATGCCCACTAGCCATGACCTACATGGGACGAGCTCAGTCCATGTACCAATATCCCAGACAACTAGTGGCTACCACCCTTATCCCAAATCAAGTGTTACACCACCCTTATTATAATGTCCCCACCCTTATCCTCCCTAAAATCCACCAATTCAATCATGATCAACCTTTATCAGTTCATCTTACAACAACAAACAATACCATAAAGAAGTACAATCACATAGTGAATTAAATTAACATCTCACAACAACAAACAATACCATAAAGAAGTACAAGCACATAGTGAATTAAATCAACCACCCTTGTATATCAACCAAGGTCCTTTTACAAAACTCATTATAGATTATCAACTTCCAAACTTTTATTCAAAAATTAACACGTTCTACATTTATTAGCATGCATTATAACTAAATAAACAAATAATCAATTTGATACAAGGACATACACACCACAAAATTGAGTCTAAGATCTACTTTTATATATACGTACATACATGAAAACTTTCACACTTTTATAATTCATCCCTAGCTACAACACAATTAACTCTTCAACTTCCATCTTAATGCTACACCATAATTAATTCGTTGCTTCGAAACTTTCGACCTATCACTGTTACCATAATTGATCAGTTTTGAACACACATATTTCCATAATTCACTTGCCCAGAATACTAACACCTAATTTTGCACAATTAACACGAATGGCATATAAAAACATAACAATCAATAGCAAGTTCACAACCCATTTATAATTCACAGAATTAAATTATAGTTATCTAAATTTCCATGTTTTATCCAACCAAACACCATGTTTGTAGGCTTAAACATGAAATCTACCATCAATCTATATCACATTCATGTTTTTCAATCATAGTCTACTACTACATTTAAACTTAGCCTACCTGGGTGCCAAGCTGCTACTATGGAGTGCATGATACGGTGGTTGCTTTGCCTTTTCTTACTGCTTTGCTTGATCTCAATCTAAAAATAACAAAAGAAGATCCATTTAACTATTAATCTATAAATTTAGGCATTGCAACCTGAAGCCATAACTTTAAGGCTAAGTTCATGAACAATTCCTTCATTCTAGGGTTTTCGACACTTCACCCAACTCAATTTCCCATAAATCAAGATTAAAAGAGTGAATTCTAGTCTAGTAATCATAAATCAATCGTTCTAGACTATAATCAAGTGAAATTAACCCCTCCATAACCAAATCATAAAAATTTCTTAACCTAGGTTAAACTAACCATCCCCACCATAAAAAATCCTACGAATTTTAAGGATTTAGGGATTGAATTATGTTAAGAGGAAGAAAACTCACTTACCTTAAGATCGAAAGCAGATGAAATACCCTATAAATTGCCCCCAAATTGCCATCCCTCGACTTCTGCAACTTTGGAATGAAAAATAATGTTTTAACCTAGAAACTGCTATTTTACTACATCAAGCCCACTATAGCAGCCCGATTCCCGCTATAACAGTATCATTATAGCAGGATCTGCCTACTATAGTGGAGTTGACCAAAGTTGACTTTTACTATAGCAAAAAAAATCCCGCTATAGTGGAACCGCGATAGCGGCCTGCCTCCTACTACAGCGGGGTAGGCGAGGAAGAAAGTTGACACCAGTTCCAGCTTTTCTATTTTTACAACACACTTCTAGATTTCAACCTTACAAAATGACCCATGTACATTAAATGATATATCTGGAGTTCTACTAACCCAAATTTTGTTTCGAAAGTTTCTATGAGCTCCTTAACCTCGTAGATAACATATCATTATCTTAAATCCATGAATTACTATACTATCAACCAAACGATTCACCTAGGCCATGCAACACCTAAAATCCTTTAAAACTATCCTAGCCTAAAATTTTCAAAATTTAATCTGGGGAGAAACTTAACCTAAATTTTTGCATACTAAGCTATATTGTAATGACGAATAGGGTCATTACAATAGATACCAATTCACTCATATTTTGTCCCCAAATGACATAGGGTAAGGAGGAGCACAAGGTTGAAGATAAAAGAGATGCTACTCTCAAGGTCACTGATATTGCACCTTATTTGACCCACTTACTTGCTGCATAATGTAAGGATGAGTCCCTCAATAAATTCATTACTACCAATCATCACACTATGACCCATAATTCAACACTAACCCTTATTATCCTGAGCTTTTTCATCCTCTAACTAGGAAATAAATCTAGCATGGTACCTACACCTTAATAATGCTAGAACTCTCAATAACCATTTGTCAAAATCATTCCCCATTAGCACGATAAAATTATGAACTTACAATGATTCCATTAACTATACTGGTATTGTAATGACCCTTTTCATTGTTACAGTATAGCTTAGCATGCAAAATTTAAGATTCTCCCCGAATGAAGAATTAAAAATTTTAGGCTAGGCTAGGCTAGTCTAAGACAAATTTTAGGTGTGGTGTGGTCTAGATAAATCTAGTAATGTATAGGTTGATGATTCTATGAATTAAAATAATAATTTGTTATCTAAGAGGTTAGGGAGTTCGTAGAAACTTTTGGAATTAAATTTAGGTTTGTAAAACTCTAGATATAGCGATTGACGTAAAGGGTTAGTTTGGGAGGTTGAAATCTGGGAGTGTGTTATAAAATTAGCAAACACTAGAACCTACCCAAACTCACTGCCTATTCTACCCCGCTATAGCGGGTGGCAGGTGTCACGCCTCAAATTCCAACTGGGTGGACTGGCACCCGAAGTTGTTAAGGCCCGAGAGAACCAATCTTCATTCAGGTGCACTAATATGCATGTCACTGTGTACACAACATTCTATCTCATGTAATTGTATGATACTAATGGCGGAAGTCATGGAAAACATATGATATATATGAAACTTGGCCATTGGGGCCATCATGTCAAAAGCATACATTCTTTCATTCATCTTCCCGCGTACGTCTACAAAGCTTCTAATAGATGCATACACATAACCAGCCTAAAATCGGGACAAGTCCCCGCTTTATACAATATTTACAATACCAAAACAAATGTATAATTGTGACTCAAAAAGCCCCGAACCAACTGGATCTCACCAAAGATCTGCAAATGACCTGCAACCTACTGTGGAGGTCTACTAGCACCTGTGCCTGCAGCAAGTAAGGTAAGTCCCCCAAGGGATGTCAGTACGAAGAATGTACTGAGTATGTAAGGCTATAAGGAACTGTATCATACATAAGAACATCAATGGAATCAAATATAAGAGAATAGTTAATAGATAAACCATCGTTCTGTATGTGAGGAAATATGTACATTACATTCGTTACTTTCTTTGTCTTTACGTTCATTCATCTACCCATGCTAGGCTTTTCTGTCGCCCCTGGGATGAGATTTATCTACCCATGCTAGGCTTTTCTGTCACCCCTGGGATGAGATTTATCTACCCATGCTAGGCTTTTCTGTCGCCCCTGGGATAAGATTTATCGTTCTACCCATGTTAGGCTTTTTTGTCGCCCCTGGGATGAGATTAACCCATGCTAGGTATTTTAACCCCTGGGATGTAATTAACCCATGCTAGGCATTTTTGTCTTCCCTGGGATGTTACTGTGATATTGGGATCGACCCATGCTAGGTATTTTAACCCCTGGGATGCCACCCAAGAATACTCAAACAATTATACATTAATTTATTTCTTTACTTCTATGAGACTGATACGTTGGTAGTCATAACATTATTGGAACTTTGGAACATTAGTCAATGAACATGAGACATGTGAATCACAATTGGTTCTGTGAGTAATACTATATGACAATACCTTTGGACATTTCGGAATGGAACAAGTACAATGTCAATGTGAACACTATGTGCTGCAGAAGAATACGGAAAGAGTAACCTTACATACCTTATCTTCCCAATATGAACACACAGTCCTATGTGTGAATACAATAACCAAGCTTCTTCCTTACGCTTTACTCTATAATACAATTACATACGGAGCTCACGTTATCATCTAGCTATCTGACACGTGCATAACACGACAATAAGCTACATGACTGCCATATAACGTCATTTCACCTCTTCACAATACATCTCACTGCATTACCATACCAACAACACCATAACATGCCACACATCAACCAAGACATCATAATCCAATGGCATTTCACACCAAGTTTATACTTTACGCTTCCTTATTAACACTACATCACAATTATCCCATAAAGTCACCTCAATACCTTTCATAATAACATATTAACAACAATCTATAATTGATATAATCTAAAATGCCTCGAAACTACCCCTTAAAGTCATTCAATAGGCATCATAAGTTGATCATTACATCCAAAAAGGGTATAGGGGCCTTCGGGGATCAAAGAGAGACAAAATCATACAAAACAAAATTTTGGACTGGGCTGTGGAGCCACATGCACCCGCAGGTGGATGAAATGCAGCCATATGTTCCCCTATGGCCTTTTCCAGAGCCACCTGCGTTGGCATTTGTGCCCGCAGGTGCTCCAGACGCGAGGGCGGATGCCCGTTTCGGCCAAAAAGGGTTTCTTTTAGGTCCTTTTTTGTAATACATGGTCCATGGCCATGAATAAGATTTTTTATTTACATATTTTAGGTCAAATTGTATGGAGAAAAACAACCATGGTTTCACAACACACATGAACATCACCAAAATGACATTTTTCGGTCAATACGTCACCAATTCCATGATCAATTTCATACCAACAATCCCACAAGTTAGAAACATAGAGAAAGCAAGTTAAGAACATAAACACATCTTACATGTTGATATTTAATCCATCAATTTCACTTCCTTCAAGACCACAAGTCCATTTTCAAGTTTATAAGGCAAAACCCTTTCCCGATTGCAAAAGTAGACAGTTTTACACATAGTGAACTGTCCCACACTTTACCAACATAACCAACATGATTTATGCACCATATTACGCATATAATATATTATACCATAAGAATAAACACTTACCAAAGCTTTGCAAGAGAGTGATTTTGTCCAAAGGAGAATAGTTGCCTTAGCGTTAGAAGATGAGAAATATCTTTGAAATGTCTAGACTTGGCATGTGTATTGATATGAATAAAAATCTGATTTTTCTAGCCTTATATAGTCCCTCAAGTCATCCTTAGCCACATTAAATGTGTGTTTACTTGGTCAATGCCAAGAATGGGTCATTTTCCATTTGGGCCATGTCTTTCTTGTTAATTTTGGGCATCTTTTGAGCCCATTAGCACAAAATAAATTCAGCCCAACAAATTCATGCCTAATGTACCAACCCTCTCAGGTTTAAATAATTCCATGAACTTTACAGTAATCAACTAGGTTTAGAAACATACGGGGTGTTACAGCAGGTCGCTACAGTGGTCCTGTTATAGTGGAAAAATTCTCGCTATAGTGGGAATCAGATTTAGTCAACGTCGTTATAATAGGTAGATCCCGCTATAGTGATGTCAGTATACTGGGAATTGGGCTGCTATAGCGAGCTAAGCATAGTAAATAAATATGTTTGGACTTAAATGTTATTTCATTCCAAAAATGTTCAGTGGTCAGAATTGGGTTATTTTAGGTGATTTCCACCCAATTCCATTGTTGAGGTAAGTTAATTCACCTATCTAACTAGATTTTCATTCTTTAATCCTTAGAATCTCTAGGTTATAATCATGGTGAAAGTATTAACTTGATCTAAGTGGATTTTCTAGTGCAAAGTAGTGAAAAGAGGTATGAAGCCTTGGATTTTGGTTAAAGGTTGCTAGGTTTTGATTATTATGCTAGAATTTGGTTTTGTAAATGTGAAATAGAAAGAATTGAAGTGGAATGAAAGATAGAAAACCCTAGTATAAGGGAATAATTCATGAATTTGGACTTAGGATTATGGAATTAGGTTATAATACCTAGAATTGTTAGAACATAGGTTGATTGATATTCTATGTTTTGTTTTTAGACCAAAATTCAACCTAAGCTACAACAAAGGGCAATACTCACATCCGTTAGAGCATTGCAAGGCTTAGATTAAGGTAGGTGATGGTTGAATTAGACTTAAGACTCAAATTGATTTTATGTATGCATATTAACTGGTTATTTATCTACTTCATGCAATGCATACTAATGTATGTTGAACTTATTAATTATAAATGCAATTTGGAAATTGATACTCTATGATAGATTTGTAAAAAAAACCTTGTTTGTTAAAAAGGGTGGTTGATTCACTTGTTGTATGATTGTACTTGGTATTGGTACTAATTATTATTGTGAGATAAACCATTAAAGGTTGATCATGATTGAATTGGTGGAATTTAGGGAGGATAAGGATGGAGACATCGGAATAAGGGTGATATAACACTTGGCTTGGGATAAGGGTGGCAGGAACTAGTTTTCTGGGTTATTTAGTACATGGACTGAGCTCGTCCTCTACAGGTCATGGCTAGTGGGTACATATAAGACCCATAGCATATGTGTACATAGTTATTAGAGAGTTTGATGATTCCTAGAGTGAACCGAGTTATATTATTATTGTTATACTTGGATCCTTGTAAGATCCAGTTTAATTGACATTATGATTGGATCCTTGTGTGATCTGGGTTATTGATATTTTACTTGAAGTTAGTTATATTTTTCTTTGCACCATAATAAAGAGCTTATGAGAAAGTCATGAATTTAGTTTTTTTTGGATGCATTGTAGTTGAATTGAATTGACACCATTTGTTTAAAAGTGATCTATTATTACTTGACTTGATTGGTTAAAGTGGAAATTATGGTTGAAGGACTTATTTAAATGCTTACTTGCTAGATGAATTGGTTGATACTTGTTTACAATATGTTAGATAAATGTTCACATTGGTTAAGTTGAGTTTGCCTATGACCCTGCTAGTACATAGTGGTTTTGTACTGATACTACCATGTGCTCTTCTTTTAGTTGAGTGCACAGCATATTACAGCGGCTTTGACTAGACCTCATTTGTAGACTACGGCACAATTTTTGATCCAAGGGTGAGCATCATCTTTCGAGCGGCCATGGATCTCTCTTGCATTTTCGATCTTGTCCTTTGTTTTTGGACACAGATAGCTTAGTTTATTTGTTAGTTTTCTAAGTTGTACCCATAGATTTGTTAGTAAGATATTCTGGCATGATGACCTTCAATTTCTAAAGTCATTTTAGAGTTAATGTTATTTTCACATTTGTTTGAACTATTTAAGATATTGCTTTAATAATAGAGTTGGATTGTTCATCTTTTAAATTTGTTAAGTACTGGTGTTGGTTAATTGGGTTAGATGGTTCTCCCACTGGAGGATTATTGTGGGTGCTACTCACGAGAGGTTTGGGTCATGAAAAAGTTGGTATTAGAGCCTTAGGTTCGCTTATCTCTCATACTAGAATGAGTCTAGTAGAGTCTTGCGGAACTGTACGGAGACATCTGTACTTTTCTTTGGGAGGCTATAGAACTTTAGAAAAACTTCACTTTCTTCTTTCTTTCATACTATGACTTGATTCCAACTGGTATCTGGTGATCCAAATTTGTATTTGACCTCTTTAGTCTATTATTTTCTCAAATGGTGAACACAAGAAGAAAATAGAGTTAGAGTAGGGGTTCTTATACCATCTTCTCCAATAGTTGAGCCTTTATTTAGGGGTCGAGGATGGGTGAGAGGTAGAAAAAGGTTAAGTGGTAAGGAAGCACCCACCAGGTATGGAGCCCAGGCTGTAACTAATCTAGCCAGGCAGAGATCTAAGTCACCTTTCTCGCACAAGGATTATCATGATGCGGTAATGGATGAAGAGATTCCAAAACAGGAGGATGCCGCACCCATTCAAGGACATGCAACCCCTCTATAGATGTCTTCTGAGGTAATTCAGTAGGCTCTTAGTTTTTTGAGTGGGCTGGCTAATGTGGTTATCAAGCTTGATATGGCTAAAGCATATGTTAGGGTCTTTTAGTTTTCCTTAATGAAGGTTCTAAAGAAGATGGGGTTCTCAAACAAGGTTGTTGATATGATATAGAAGTTGGTTTCCAATAATTATTATCCAGTGTTGATTAATAGAAAGTCACATAGTTTCTTTCACTCTACCAGGGGAGTAAAGCAAAGAGACCCCCTATCCCCTGCATTATTTATCCTATCAATTGAAGTTCTCACTAGGGCTCTAAATTCTTTATTTATGGATGATCAATTTGTTGGCTATGGGATGCCTAAATGGAGCCCTAATTTGAACCATCTTGCATATGCTGATGAAATAAATTATTTTCTCTTCTGCTAATGAAGTTTCTTTGATGAAGATTATGGGTATTTTAAAAGAGTATGAGAGGAAATTAGGGCAGAAGGTGAACACTGAAAAAATCTTTTCTATATACACATAAATGCAGCAAAGAATACTTCAGGGATGGTTGAGCAATGCTTTGGTATAAATAGGGGTTCCTTTCCAATGAAGTATCTGGGATGTCCTGTTATACATGCAAGGAAAAGGAAAGAACACTATGCAGAATTGATTGAAAGGGTGAAGGAAAATTATAGTCCTGGAAAGATAAGATGTTGTCGTATGGAGGTAAAAAGGTTATTATCTCTAGTGTTTTACAAAGTACTCCTATTTATGTTTTATCAGCCATTGTTCCACCTATATGTGTCACTAAAGATCTTCATAGAATTTTTGCTAAGTTTTTCTGGAGTAGTAAGGAATCAGGAAGGAGCAAGCATTAGTCTGCATGGAGTAAAGTGTGTCTTCGAAAGAAAGAAGAAGGTCTTGGTATTAGATCTATGTTTAAATTTTCTCATTCTCTATATGCCAAACTTTGGAGGAGATTCAAAACTCAAAACAATGTGGTCCAATTTCTCTTGGAACAAATATTATAAGAAGCAAATACCAGCTCTTGTGGAATGGAAAGAAGAATCTCAGGTGTGGAAACATATGCTGGAAAATAGAGATAAGCTTGAGCAGGCTCTATGGTGGGAAACAAAAGGTGGCACTTCTAGTATTTGGTTTGAAAACGGGACCAATTTAGGTCCTCTTTTCAAATATCAATCAGAAGCACATATTTGTCATGCAATGAGAACTGTTGAAGAATTTCTTACTGGAGATGGGTGGAATTTTGAAGAAATAGAGAATCATGTTCCTGACTATTTAGTAGCACATATCAGGAACAACATGAGTCAAATTAAACTTATTAATTAAGGGGATAAACCTTGGTGGACTGTTATAAGCATAAATAATTTCAGTGTGAAAAGTGCTTGGGAGCTTTTGAGATATAAAGAAGTTATTTGTGATGACCTGAAGATGTTATGGTGTAAATACCTAGCTTTCAAATTCTCTTTCTTGTCATGGAGAATTTGGAAAGGTAAAGTACTAGTGTCACAGTTAATGCATACATGGAATCCTAATTTTTTCACAATTTTATGTGTTGTGAAGATGAAGAAGTTGAAACTATAGAACATCTTTTTTTAAAGGGAGATAATTCTCAAGTTATTAGGAAATACTTCTCTAGAGCAGTAAGTTTTAATCCTTTACTAAATATAAAGCAGAATATAAGGAAATGATGGAGCTTTGATGATAACAATAGAATTAAAGGGGTCTATTAGGTGGTGCCTATATTGATACTGTGGTTCCTATGGAAAAGAAGGAAGACAGTAATTCATGGTAGAAATTACACAACTCGAAAAATTATTTGGAAAGTAACAGAAACATTGAGGAAATTCATGAAAATTAGATTCAGGATCCAGTGTAAAGTCAAAAATCGACCTCAGATAGTTGAAGTAATCTAGGCCAGATTTTAGCTTCAAAATTGTTAAGTGGTTGCCCCCCTCCCCCCTCCTCCCATGCACTGGTTCAAACAAATCGGGCATCTAGGGGCAATTTTGGCCCTAGTTTAGTAGTATTTTGTATTAGAAACTCAGAGAGTGATTTTGTGATTGCTAAAGGTGTAAATATACAAAATACCACTAACCTAGTGGCAAGAGCAAAGGCTATAAGAGATGGATGGGTCTACTGTAGGGATAACAATATTAACAATATTATTGTAGAGTCAGATTCAATGGCCTTAGTTCATATTCTACAAGGAGAATGGAAGATCCCATGTAGCATATTAGTGGAAGTGAATTGTATCATCAATATTAGGGGTTCATTATCAGTAAAATTACAATATGCCTTTCAAGAGGGAAATAATCTTGCTGATTTTTTGCTAATCTTATTTTCTTTTTGTAGGTGATTTCCAAACAAACCAATTTCAAGATATTCCTAGCATTGGAAAAAAGATACTGATTCTAGACAAACAAGGAACACTTAATATAATAAGATGCACTGTAAATCAAACATGATTATGCAGCAAGTTAGATATTATCTCTAAGCAGGTTTGGCTAATTTATCTGGTGATGAGTTAAAGTAGTGTAAGTTAAATAGATAGCTACTCGTCTGAAATAATTTCATGAGGTTTGATTATCCACACCTGTGAGAATTTTGGGTGTCACATGATAGCAAACCAAGACTAGTATGCATCTAATTCAGTTTAATGTTGATAACTGGATCTGGAAGCCTTGTTTAACCTGCAAAGGGATGAACAAACCCATGAATCCCTAATTGGATTTTTATTTTCCTTTTTAACTTCAGATCTGATAGCGGTATTAACTTTAATTGAGATTCATCCCATCGATCTGAAGGCATAAAGGGAAATGACTATGTTGATAAGAGACTTGTAAAAGTTGTTACTTATTTGAGATGAAAAATATTTAGCTCAACACAAGATTTCTTTTTATGGATCTGGAGTATAACTACAGTTATACTGGTGAAGCATCTTCGACTCCATGCCTATGTTGAATGTATGTGAAGGTGATAAGAGCATCGGCTGGAAGAGAAGTTCTAATACGCATTAGCTAGAAACTATAACTTTTCTAGCTCAGAGTTAGTTAAACACCATCACCATAGCTTTACTGAGATGAGTTGATAAGATTAATCACTTGTGAGACTAGATCAGAGAAGTGGAAATGGAAATAAAGATGGATACATCAAAGTTAAGCCATAGATCAATTTTTTGATGGAGTCAAGAAGAGAGAGGGTTCAAGAAGATGCTAATAAGATCTATACAGATATTTCCCAATCGATACTTTTTATTTTCCTTTGCCTTTTAGAATTTTTTGCTTTGGTGTATGTTTAATATTTGGGTTAGTTCACTTTTGGACCTGGCCCATGCTTGTAATTATTGATCTGCTTTTCTTTTTATAACTGGGCTCTATGCTTGGTTTTGATTTAAAAAAATATTTTTGGTAGTTAGTGATTCTTTGATTTTAGAACTTAAGGTTGATTGATTAAGGCGGCAAGAAGAAGTGTATTTTGAGGGTGATAGCTCCTAGTGGATATAGAATATAGATTCCCATAGTTAAGACCATATGGTCATTTTAGTGATAATGCTTTGTATCTCAGTGTTAGGCTTAAATTGAGTAAGAGAATACAGCTAGACTTAACCTTTAACAACCATATGTAGTGTACCCCTAAGAGAGTTAGAAATTTCAGCTAGTTAAGTGCGGTATATTCGTAAGAAAGAGCATGGTTGAAAAATGTTGCTAAGTTTGAAAGTTATCAGTCGCATTGCTTAAGGCATTGTAGTCCTATTCTTACTTCCTACCCTAGATGCCCATGTTCCATGATAGACAATTTCAGACCAAAGGTGTCTCATACTCAACTCTAAGTCGTTCCTATTTGATGAACTCAGATCAATAGACTGGGATGCTTAGACCATGTTAGAATCCCATAGTCAGATGTCTCGCTTAGATCATGCCCGCGAGTCATTCCCCCAAATGGTATTAGAACTTTTGACAAGGAGCATCAGAGGAAGAAGATATTCCTTTCTCAGGGACCCTTAGAAATTTCACTCTGTTATCTATCACTTTGCAGTTCTATGTGAACGTTCATGTCAAAATACTCAGTATGAATCAGTCCTTATAGCCAAAAAGTCAGTTCAGAGCTTAGACAAAAAGTTCCAGTAGTTTTCCCTCATTTCTTCTAGTCCTACTCTCCTAAGTTTCATATCTATGCTTATTCCATGTGATCCCTTATGTGCATTTGTGCAATGTGTAAATTTAGTTGAGTCCTTACTCCCAATCAGTCCCGGCCATGATAGATATCCAAATTCAAAATTCAGTTTCATTTTAGTGGTTCCTATCTTTTTAGACCAGCTATATCCTTCTTCAGAGGATGAATGATCCCAAGTGGGAGGTATTGTAACACCCTAGAAATTTCTAGGTTCCATGAGAGGGTCTATGACCCGTAGAACCATGAACTGACTCATGAAAATTAGTTTTAGCCAGAAATCCAGTTCAAGGTGACCACAAGCAGGTTCACGACCCATGGTTTCAAACCATGAGACATATTGTTCACCCATAGAATAGATCCAGCAACCTTACAAATAGGTATAGAAATCAAGAGCAGGACCACGAGTTGTGGAACCGTCTGTGGAAAACATGTCCAAGAAATTCTACTATTCGATATAAATTGGGATTTGTTGACCATTCTAGTTTTATTTCTGTCATGACCCGAGACTACCCCCTAGTAATAACACTGTACTCAGAGTCACAATTGACCCCAAGCTAACCCATGTCCTGGTATGACACTAAGAATACTATATAAAATTGAATAACAATGTGCGGAAGCTAAAGTTGGGATGATATATGAATAATCAAAACCAAATGTAAATGTTAAAATCAAAATGGAAATCACTTAACATAACATAAAATTGAACATCTATTGTCTGTCTGAAAGCTTCTACTAAGTTGAGCTGCAGGGACAAGCTCCCAGCTAACTCTAACTATTTGAAACTAAAATAGAAATAAAATAAAACACCGATACAAGTCCTTGAAAGATGAGGACTCACCAAACACTATTGTCGAAGTGATGTTGGATCAAGCTAACCACAATCGGGATGTTGAACATTCGAACCTATATTATAAGATAGCATAGCTCAAAAGAAAGTATGCGGTCAGTACTTTGAATGTACTTAGCATGTGAGATATGCACTACACTATATAAGATGAGCATGTTGAAAGAGACACAATAAACTGAACATGGAACTGGAGTTTATAAACTAATGCAATACTCGAGTAATAAACATATAACACTGTAAGATGCTGAAGGAATTAAATACAAGGTCAAACGATGTCTGAGACTAAATTATGGGAGGTTTATATGACCAACATAGACCATGTGAGCAACATGGAATCCAACCTGTAACCCAAGTTGGGAAGGTGTTCTATACCTTGCAAACGGTACGAACCATGATTGGCGTGAACTCACTCATGATCCCATTAAGGGAAAGGGAGACACTCTCAACTGGAGAGGACCCCTTTAACCTATGGTGGAGGTTATCTGAACCCATGTCCTCTCATTGCTAAGTACTACTCCCAACTGAAAGTAAATTGATATACTGAAATGCTCAATAATAATGATGTTCTGAAACTGAAAGATATGTGTTTTATCTGAAAGCATTCTAAATAATGGAAATTGAATGACTGACTATTTAAATGACAATGCATGATATCCTAGGTTGGGTGTTCATAACCTGCCATCTCAAAAAAATGCAACTACTAGTGGCAATTCTATAAACTGAACTTAATAAGGAATTTCATAACTCAAGCCCAACATCAAGAATTTATCAATATAGTGAGAATTCATAGTCATGAGTATATAAAGATGCTCAAATATATGGGAAAACAAATATTCATGGTTAATTCAAGGCAAGAAACAGAAAGCTAATAGAATTCACACTTTTCATGGAAACCCTAAGCTTGAAGGGTGTATTAAACTGAGATTTTGGAATAACTTTGGGACTCAATGGGTGAAAGGGAATCCATTGATGAAATCTCACATAGGTAGGTGAAAACTTTAGAGAAATCCTTAAATTTGGAGATTGAAGAAGATGAACCCTAGTTATGCCTTGGAGAAGAGAAATCGCCTTTTTTTTCTCTGTTGATGATAAGTGTCGACTGAATTTAAGTAATGAGGGACTTAGGGTAATATTAAACTTAATAACCAGTCTTGGAATAGCTTAAATAATGAAGTTTAGGGGTTTAAATAGAGGGAAAAGACTAGAATACCCTTTATAAAATGTAATTGAAAACGCTACAGAACACGACGTACGAACCATCCCATGATCGTGGACCCACCTATGATCATGGGTGGTGCTCGTGGTTGGGGTGCTGGATTGAGGCTTCTCTGGAATTCATCAGACAATCCATGGTATGACTCGTGGGACCCACCCATGGTCGTATCGTGATTCTTAGGTTGAAAATCGGTTGAAAGTCCAAGCCGAATCAACTTTAGGACTCACGATCGTACCTAAGATCGTGGTTTCAAACCAAGATCGTGGAATCCTCTTGTTGTTGGGAGGTAGATTATTCAAATTTCAGGTTTTTGGGGTTGTTTCATGCAGATAAATGCATTGTACGATCGTACAATCTCACCAAGATCGTACCTAGGTTCGTAGGTTCTCACTGTTGGGCAGTGCTTCACTAAAATAGCCATAACTCTTACCTCTAAAACTGGATTGACGAGAAATTGGATGAGTTGAAAAGAAGACTCAAAGACCTTTCATTTTATTCTCGTTTGAAGTTGACTATAGGAAGATTCGCCACAAGAAAACAACCGGGAAGGAAGGTTTCAACTTGGCTATGAGCTAGGAGTTACTTGTGGCCTTAATACATGTCTAAATCATGTCCCACACTACCAAAACATGATGTTTGATTTTACATGCACTTGAAGCATGGTTCTAATCTTAGCCTGGATTTTTGGGGTGTTACAATTTCCCAATCCCATGACATTTCAACTACCAAAACCATAAATATAAGTATGATAAGAGTATTGGATGTAATTTAAGGTCATAAGAAGTACGTAATTGAAGGTCATAATAAGTCCCTAACACAAATTTGAGTTGAAAACTCCTCTACCAACTAAGTTCTAGCGTAAGATTCTACTTTGGTCAACTTCAAACGATCATTTCTCCTAGATTATGAAGATTTAGGTGGCCCAATACCTAAGAAATAAAAGATTTTTTAGTCTTCTTTCCAATGCCACTGACCATTTGTCTGTCACGGCCTAAAATCTCATGTCATGATGGCACCTACTAAACCCACCATTAGGTAAGCTGAACCCCATAGCCCAAAACAACAAGTAACGGACCAATAGAATGAGAGAACAAATCATGAAATCAATAGGCTAACTATAAATATAAACACCAAAATAGGTCCCATAAACTAGATAATAAGGAGAGTAAAGAAGAAAACTATACAAAATACAACCCAAGACCTGGTATTAGTCGGTACAGGAGCTACTAAACATAAGAAGAGTACTAAGCAAATATAATTTATACAGAGTTGTCTCCAAAATACAAAATAAAGACCAATCCAGTAAAATAGAGGGAGAATGAACAACTCTGAGAGTCAGGAGCTCACCCAAATCTCCGATCCAAGATAGCTCTGCACAAAGAACACATCAGCAGCAAAAACGCATACTAGGATCTGCATTAAGGAAAAGATACAGAAGTGTAGTATGAGTACCAAAACACGCAGTACTTAATAGGCTTAGGCTAACTAAGCTCTAAAGATAATGCAAGTATAAATACCATGAAAGGAGATAATGAATAATGTGCGTAACATGAAAGGAAACAATATACAAACTAGATAGCTAGAATGAAAGTACTTACCTATAGAAACTAGCCTAACAGTCTAACACTGTAAGAATCATCTTAAAGAAGAATATCAATAGTAGTATACTCAGAATGTCTACCCAAAGTCAGAGAAATAACTAGATAATCTAACACTAGAGCTGGAAACATTAAAAAGAGGTTTCAAAAGACATACCTAAGATGCGAGTACACGCTAGAGACAACCTGTCACAAATTAAGAAGTAATAATCAAACAATAACCTAACCAAGCCCCCATAAGCCCAGAAGGTACACAATAATAGACAAAACCAAATCGTCCCCTACAAGTACAGCAGGTACAAACAGCAAAGATAACCCAACCACCCCCATAAGCACGGCAGGAACCAAACAACAATCATATTGGCAATGATAGTGTATATGAATAGATGAGTACGATGGAAAATCAAGTAATACAATATGAGATGAGTGCCACATCTAACCATAGTGTATACACCTCCTCCAACCCTATGGCTTGCAAAGACAGGACCCATGGAGAACACCCCTCCTCCAGCACTGTGGCTCACAGACGGAGGGACCCATAAGGGACTTAGGATATTCGTATACACTGCCCGATCCCAAACCAATACTTTCAAGTAATAATATAAATAATCATGAATATTCAGGTGCCCAAACTCATACTGGGTCTAAAATGATCCACTTTTCCCTTTTGAAAACCCATGCATCGATAAAATCTCACCAAAATCCATGTCAAAGTCGGAAATAATGGGCAGAAATTAAGCCAAATCGCCCTCAGAAATAATTATTGAAAATCCATAATAAGGAGTAAATATAGCTAGTGTCCAGACTTGAACCGGAGCATAGATAGTGTATCTTAGTCTTAAAAATCATCATCCAATAGTAAGGGTGGTATGATTTCCAATTTCAAAATAGTTTATGAGTGAAAAATGAGAAATAATCCTTTTTTAAAAATAGTAGTGAATATCAATATTTTTCCTTGAAATCGTAACACAATGCATGCTAGCGCGTGTGTGAAGGTATGCATGCCATCAATAGTATACACACAATAAGAGCATAATCACCCAAGTATCCATAAATAGAAATTACCGCTACTCAAGAGCAAATAACGCTAATCTGATGTCTGGTGGGTTCGTATCCAAGGCCTCGGTCCCACCAATGTATAGAACAACATATGTATATGTCAACAGAGAAATAAAGTAATCAGGGGTATTCATGATAGTAAATAGAAACCAACCAAGGCATACTAGTACCATTTTGAAGTACTATCCCTAATCTACACTGAAGGTCGCTAATCTGATCCCAACATCAGAGAAACACATAAATATCCCTAGCTTAATCCTATCACTACAGTAGATATACAAAACTAAGGTACAAACTAATGGTCTACTCTAAGATTTCCCCAAAGAAGGTCAGAAATAGTAAAAAGGCTATGATAATCTTAAGTTTATCCCAAAATTCCAGACCTATATGCAATTTATACTATACACAATTTGGTAGAACAAATTCTACAAGAAGGTAGACCCTAGCCTACCTCGAATCCAAATAGCAGTGTCGGACTTTCCCCATCCACTCAACCTCAGAAAACCACCACGTCAAGAACCTCCTACTCTCCAACTTGACACGAAATTGATATCTTCAAATAGGATTTTTAACAAGATAAATACGAATAACAATTTATAGACATCTAACAACTGACTTTATAATAGCACGATAGACTCAAAAATCATAATTCTAATGAAATAATGCCAAAGAGAAAAGAAGGCCTTGACATACCTAGAATCCGAGCTTAGAAAATTTGATCTAGATACTAAATTTTTCTATCAATGATCAAGTGTGATCGTAAAAATAGCTTCTCTAAATATTTCATCAATGTGTAGAAAAATAGGAGTAACATTCTTTTTTTTTTGTCCAGCGAAAGGTTGAATTGATGTTGAATTTGTTTAAACACATACATACTATAATAGCTATAGAAAATGATTGCAGAAACTCTTAAGTTAAAATAATATATGTAAGCATCTTGTTTGTACATAGTAATTAATGATAACTAAAAAAGGTGTCAATATAAGGCAATTGCTAAGTGGCAACTATATAGATTTGCTGCCAACATTCCCCACTTCCACGTGGGAGTGGGTTTGAATATCATGATATTTTTATTTCATTACATATATACTCGGATATTGCATAGGCTTGTGGTAAATTAAATACAACATTTTGAATGTACAATGATTTATAAAAAATTATTTAGAACAAAGCCTACCTCGTAAGATAATAATTTTTCAACGTACCTAAACTCACTATCTCCATTTGAAATATTAATAAGTTATAAAATTATTATAAAATAATATAAATATATTTTAACTAATGAATTATAAATATATAAAATATTTTATAAAGTTTCTTTTACCAAATTCTAATTTAGATCAAATATTTTAGAGCACGTTCGATATTAATAAAATTTTCAAACGAACTGCTCAGCACCGAACCACCTGTCTCGGTAGGTCATAAATGACGAGTGGCAACTATTGGGAATCTTGAAATGTAGGAAATGCTTGAAAAATTGTAAAATAAGTTGCAGGGTCATTACAACATCCACTACTAAAAGGACTTTTGTCCTTGATAGTCAAGGAATAGAAAAGGCCTAAACGCTCAAAGAGATGAGGGTACTGGGTCCGTATGCCCTGCTAGGTTCCCCAGACACCCTCCCTGACTGGATGTGAGAGTCATCTGACATGTACCATCGGTTCATAGATACGAGCAACACATAGCGAATGTCTGACAAAGCTATATGCAAGCTAACTCGTAAACCGGATCACCAATCTTAAGCTCTAAGTCTTATATACTCAAGTCATCATAAATCTGCTGCATGCTCTAAACTATCAAGAATCTCTCCAACGTCACCCGAATCTTGTCTGTATAATGACACAACTTCTACGTGCCTCACGGACCAACCTCGAAGGGATAAAACCAACCTATCGGATGTTTGCACAGCCTAATATATGTACAAAGCCTCAAAAAGATCCACCTGGACACCCAAACCATCCCTTGAATATAAATTTGAGTCAACCTCGTTGGTCTAAAGGAAAACTGAACCAGTAGGTAGTAAGTAAACCCAATCCAGCAATCAACAATGCCCCAAACGGAATCAAACCCCAAAATGCATGTCGTAAGTGAGTCAAAAAATCCATAGCTATCCACTTAGCATCTGAGCTACACCACCAGGACCCGAGTGTACAAACTATACCTACTGACAAACCAGCATCTGAATAAAAGATCTAACACACACCTCAGGCTCTCATCCAGTAGAGTTAAAATTAGAACTGGAGTTGATAAGGTCTTGAGCCCCAGAAGGCTCACCTCATACTCGTCGGACTGCTGGAGATGGATGTCTCTAAATCAATCAAGTCAACCATACTGCCAAGGAAGCAATCTCTCAACTAGGTCATCTGATTTAACCCACTAACCTAACACACTACCATCCTTGGTAGGAGAAATAGGCCTAGCCTCAACCACGAACTACCTCAGTCCTAGCCAAGTGTATCATGAACCCACCCTCAGACACCCCATACCCCAATAATGTCATAACCGCAAGCCAATTTTATACTCAAAAACTTAGCGCATAACTGTTGATCCCCTATAGGATGGAGAGAAGGCACTATTGATGATGCCGTCAGAAATGAGCCTAATCAAAGCCTAATCCCATAATTCAACAAACCCATACCTTCTGTTGGGCACTGGCAAAACCAAGAACATAATCATGAACTAGTGGTGTCCATAAAGAGTCCTAATAGTAGTCTTGGGTCTGACCGCTGCCTCGATCCTCACCAATGGTAGCCAGTCCTCAAGCAAGCTCAAAAAAGATAAGGATGCACCCTGAAGATAGCCAAACAGGTCCTTAATACATGGCATTAGATAATAGATAATCGATAGGCAAAACACAAGTACATAGAACCTAGTCTCTTTGGGACCCAATGGAAATGTCTCACGGAGACACACCAGGCTAAGTAACACCACTTAGAAGATCCTGAAACTACCTTTTAACCTCCATCAACTCAGCAGAAGTCATCTAGTAGGATACAACAAAAACAGAATAAGTACCCAACTCAACATCAACACCACAACCAAGATCACGATCGGGCGAAACACATAGGTACACCAGTAGAACAAATATCAGTAACTCACCAACTCAAGAACTAAATGAAGTAGAGGGAAATTAACACTAGCACCAGGAAACATAATCAAGAAAGACTAAAAACTCCTTCACTACCAACCCATTTTTCCTTGGATAAATGATATAACCCCCCTCGATAACCGACCATTAATATCCCATCTCTCAATATAAGGGATGCCCATCACAACTAAAGCAACAATCAAAGCAAGGTAACCAAGGACCACATGGTAGAAAAATAAAATGTCTAACTCGAAAATCATGTTGAAAACCACCAAGTCAAAGATAGTGAGATCTACCCAAGGGCTATACCCTAAAGTGATCACAACAAAGGATTAAACCACTCAATCTACTACTAAAAAGAAACAACAAAACACAGGATCAATCCACTCGATCCACTACTAAAATGATACGCCTACGGGGTATCTACGCACGTAAGCACTGAAAAATAGTCCACAAAAACAACACAAACAAATGGCAAAGTAAGTAAACACTCATCTATCCAAATACCCTGGATCAAAAAAGATATAAAATAAAGAGTACCAAATTAAAATGATACATGTTATAGATGTACCTAAATTTTTGGCCCTTGGCCTACTCGGTGTATCGGGCACTACCCCTGCCTGTGACATACCCTTAAGAAGGCTTGGAATCTCAACCATGACATGCTGAAAAATTGGCACGATCACCAATATGGCTAGATCCTGGGCTAACCTTGAGCCCTCTGGATAATGTTGTAGATCCTCAATCTCAAGCTCTATCTCTAGTGATAGCTCCCCAGCCTGAAATTTTATAACCCTTATTGTCATTTTTAGCTTTGGGGATGGTTGTGGTGTCCCCAAAGCATTTGAGAGTAATTTGAGTGAGTTTGAGGTTTTGAGTGGCCTTATAAGTGATTAGTTTGAGTTTGGTCAATATTTCATGATCTGAGCATTAGAAGGTGATTATGTCAATTCCA
This sequence comes from Capsicum rhomboideum, assembly GCA_031232105.1. Lineage (NCBI taxonomy): Eukaryota > Viridiplantae > Streptophyta > Magnoliopsida > Solanales > Solanaceae > Capsicum > Capsicum rhomboideum. The sequence continues at coordinate 72,568,434 of CP124714.1, forward strand.
TTAGATTTGGAATGTTGATTTTGGGTTAGTAGCATAGTTAGTTTAGGTTTTGAGCCTTTATATTAGTTTTGACCAATTAGACGAGAAACTAGTTAAATTTAGCTTAAGGGGGTCCCGAGGGTTAACTTATTGAAAATGACCTCTTTTGATAAATCCAATGATTCCATTGAGTTTGGAACTTTAAAATTAGCCTAGCATTATTATTAGATTATTTTTGTTGGGTCCCAAATGAATTTTGAGGGTCCGTTTAAAGGATTTTAGAATATTTTCCTTAGTTGAGTTATTGTATCTGGTGCAGCATCAAGACCTTCATTGGAATCACATGGACATGTGTCATGATTGCAGGCCATGATAATTTCCTTCATAGCAATTGTGTGGTGGGTTACAGCGATTAAGAAGGGTTATGTGATGGATAGGGTCGGGTTAAACATCGCGGCCGAGAGGCCCACCTCCTGCAATCGCGATGACCAATTTAAATCTAATAAACATTAACCCTCATGATTGCAAGGTAGGGACTGCAATTACAAGATACTATGTGCCTAGACAATGTAAAACCTTTTTTTCATGATTTTTCACTATTTTTGGACTTGGAACCCTCGGGAAAGGCAATTTCAAAGAGGGATTTTCATCAAAAGTGATTGGGTAAGCTTATAAACTTGATTTCAATCATTATTCATCAATTTTATCTCAAAAATACCTTCAAAACCTTGATTTTAAACTTGGATCTTTGGGGTTTCATCCGGTAAAGTGTAGAAGTGGTTTTTCTTCAATTTGAAGCTCGATTTCAACTTATCTTTTATGGGTTTTCATATTTAAACTCCTAAAAGTATGGAAAACATAATTCTTAAATGAAATTTCCAATTTTACCCTTTTGCTTTCAGGGTCAATTTTTGGACTATTTTTGGACCCAATTTGACATTGGCATATATAGGTCTCGCTAAACTCTTCTTGACTTTTAGACTGTGTTTTTGATAGAGTAAGTTTGGTCTGAGGCTGCATGGAAGGGAAAATCTCCTTGTTGACAGATCCAGGATAGAGTTTTGGCTTTTCGAGGTAAGTTATGGATTAACTTTCTTCAGACTGGGCTAGATAGTTAACCTATAAAGTTTGCTATGGGTTAGGGAGTTATCATGAGATTCATATTTTGCGATAGTATTTTATTCATATCGATCGTGTGGGGGATTAGGTGATTATTATTTATTTTTGTGTTGCTCGTGTGGGGGCTTATGTGAATATCATATTTGACTTAAGAGGTATATATTGTGATGATACTCGAGAGGGGGTGGTTTTGGTCTTGTTTGAGCACTCATTTCCTTATTTAAATATTATGATGCCCGAATGGAGGCTTAAAATGATATTATTGATGTCTTACATGACTATTCATTACTGTGGTGCTATGCTATAATTTATATCATGATTTATTGAGATATTGAGGATATTTAAGCTCATTTAATACCATCATTGATTTATATACATCATATGATATTGCCTTTGTTATGAGTGTGAATCCTCATTGCATTCATCCTTATATATATGGATTTAGTATCATAGAGAAATACTGATTTTGAAAGAAAATGAGACATTTTGTAAAACCCCTTGGCCAAAGGACATACTAACAATGTTGGAATGAGATATAAGATTGAGATTGTGATAGTATACGGGTTGCAAACCCCCCCCCCTCCATAGTGACCTATCCTTGAAGCTTTAGCTCGGAAGGTGTATACAAAGTGATATTAAGATGATACCACATGGCCATTGCATTGCATCACTTACATATCCTTTTATGTGTCCATTTCCATGTAATTAGTTTTCTTTTATGTATATTTATTCATGTGTAGTTCTATACTAATGTTATACTTGTAGAATTGTTAGGAAATACAGTTTGAGCCACCATTGGGAACTTTTCTGTATGCAGGTGGAAGCATGCTTATAGTATTCTTTACTTGTTTAGTTTATTTCTTTGCTCAGCCGACCTATGATACCTGCTGAGTAAAAGTGGACCATACTCACTCTTACTTCTATGCCCTTTTGGTATAGATCCTAGTACGAGTGCGACCCTTGGAGCTTGAGTTAGAGCAGAGTTGAGACAGTCTCAGAATACTGGTGAGCTCCAGCATTCGGGGCATATTTTGCTCCATCCTATCTTTATTCTGTCTTTATTTACTTATCATAGACAGATTATGTAGTTTTTGCATTCTTTATGGTATTAGAGCTCTTTACTCATGACATCAGATTTTGGGACTTGAGTCGTATTTTGTTTAGTTGTCGAATATTATTACTATTTATATATATATGGCCTGACTTTCTTTTGAAGTCTCATATTGGGTTATTGAATTCCTTTGTGTATTTTTTTATCTTGTTTGGTGTTGGGCTTACCAACCGCGGTTGGGCTGGGATAGGTGTCATCATGACCTTAACTTTTGGATCATGAAAGATTAGTATCAGAGCGCTAAGTTCACCGGTCTTATGAGTAAAAGAGAAATATATTTAATAGAGTCCCATGGATTGGTATGTTAACATCCATATCTATCTTCGAGAGGCAATGTGAATTCTTAGGAAAACTTCTCTAATTTGATTCTTTATCATGCGTATTATTCATGTCTAGTATTCTATACTTGTATTCTATTTTTTTTTTTTTTTGCACAGATGGTAAGGACTAGATCCTGTGTTGTTGAGGATGTTGAGCCAGCACCCACTGTTGGAGCCCCATTTAGAGGGCGAGGCAGGGGACACGGCCGAGACAGGGGTAGAAGTCAGGCCTGAGAAGCAGCTCCAGCTAGAGGATAGGCTAGAGTGGTCTCTCCTAAGCCTGAGATTGAGCATAAGGAGGTAGATTATCAGCCAAAATATATGGGACCAGCTCAAGTTCCTCAGGGTTTCATGTTTCCCTAGTATTATAGAATTTATAGATTCGTCTCTTAAGTCATTTGGATGGTATTTCCTAGACAGATATTTTATTGGGTACACCAAATAGATCTCAGACTACAGAAAGTATACAACCGTTGGGACAGGTTACTACTCATGGTTTTCAGACTCTAGGGGCATAGCCATCTGTTGTGGTGGCACCTTGCATATGGAGACTTTACCTACTAGTTTGGGTATTCCACCGATAGCTCTAGGTTTTATTTTGTCTACTGAGGAGCAGAAGAGATTTGAGAGATTCATCAGATTGTCTCCTGCCAAGTTTAGTGGTGCCATTAGCGAGGATACTTATGAGTTTTTGATTAATTGTTAGGAGAGGTTGCATAACCTCAGTTTGCTTGAGTCTCATGGTGTTGCTTACACTACCTACCAGTTAACTGATGTGGCCAGGCAGTGATGGAGGTGTTTTGTTAGTTGTAGACTAGTGGATTCCCCTTAGTTGACATGGACCCAGTTTTTTTAGGCTTTTGGGAGGGATTTATGCCCTTTATCTTGATGGATCAGAAGATGGATAAGTTTGATCATTTGGAGCAGGGCTTCATGACTATTACTGAATATGAGGTTCGCTTTTATGCCTTATCCAGATATGACATTGCTAGCATCTTAGCCTGAAAGGATTAGGAAGTTTGTTAAGGTGGTTTGACCAGTTATTATAAGTTAGTGACTTCTCAGTTAGTAGTATCAGGTGGTTTTTTTTCAAAGTATAGTGGACCATGCAAAGTTGATTGAGTCTATTTGTTAGGGTATGTAGGGTGGTGGTGCTAAAAGGGTACGTTGACATAGATATTTCAATGGTCATCCATCTCAAGGTAGGGATTTCTCTGGTAGAGGTTCTCATGGTTACTATGGCAGACTAGTTCAGGTAGCTTTGTGGGGTTCAGATGGTAGGTCTGTGATTTTTGAGGCTTAAGGCAGTCAGAGATTAGGTCATACAGGCAGATGGTCTTATTCTGGTTCATCAGGTCATGTAGGGTGTTCTGGTTCTTCTAGTCCCTCTCAACATGATTCATCTAGTAGAGGATGTTATGTGTGTAATGAGTTTGTCCACTTGGCGAGGGATAGTCTCTGATGTGTGTTTGGTTCCTCCTAGTAGGGATCTCAGCTTCAGCTTTATCCGACTCCGATTATAATAGTTAGAGGTGGTCCTTAAGGCGATAAAGATGGTTTTAAATGTACCAGATGTGGAGCTCAGGGAGCTCGTAGTGGTGGATGAAGAGTCACTTAGTCTGGTGGAAGACATGGTCAGTGTTATTCTTTTCCTGGAAAACCCAAGGCAAAGTTCTCTAATACAGAGATTACTGGTATCATCCCAATTTACCATTATTCTGATACAGTAATATTTGATCCTGGGTCTACATTTTCTTATGTGTCTACATATTTTGCCACTGGTATTGATGCTATGTGTGAGTCTTTTTCTAAGCCTATTCGTGTATCTACCCCCTAGGTGATTCATTAGTGGTAGATTGAGTCCCCTTAGCTCGTGTTCGAAAGGTGTTATATCTTTTCTATGTGCTCGATGCATGGTAGGAAAGGGTACCCCTAGCTCATGTCCGAAAGGTGTTATATCTTTTCTACGTTCTCGATGCATGGTAGGAAAGGGATGTCTTTACTATTTGGCTTATATTCGCGATACAAGTGTTGGTTCACCACCTCTCTTGGATTTTGTGTGAGTTGTTATAAATTTCATAGATGTATTTTCTATAGACTTGCTTGGTATGCCTATAGACAGGGATATTGATTTTTCCATTGTGTCGAGCAGGGCACCAATCACATGTCCATTCCTTCTTATAGGATGTCCCCTGTCAGAGTTGAAGAAATTGAAGGAGAAACTATAGGACTTGTTGGATAAGGGATTCAATAGACCGAATGTATCTTCTTGGGGTGCTCTTATCTTATTTGTGAAAAAGAAAGATGGATCCATGTGCATGTGTATTGATTATTGGAAATTGAATAAAATGACTACTAAGAACAAGTATCCTCATTCTCGTATTGATGATTTGTTTGATCAGCTTCAGGGTGCAACAGTGTTTCCTAAGTTCTATTTGAGATCTGTTTACCATTAGTTGATGATTAGAGCTTCAGATATCTGACGACTCCTTTTTCAGACACGGTATGGCCATTATTAGTTCTTGGTTATGGCTTTTGGGTTGGCTAATACCCCAGTAGTGTTTATGGAGTTGATGAACAGAGTATTTCAGCCTTATCTTGATTCTTTTATGATTGTGTTCATCGATGATATCTTGGTTTATTGCAAGAATGAGGCTGACCATGTGAGATATTTGAGGACCATACTTTAGAGATTAAAAGAGAGGAGAAGTTGTATGCCAAGTTCTCCAAGTGCGAGTTTTGGTTGGATTCTATTTATTCTTGGGTCATGTAGTGATCAAGGATGGTATTATAATCGATCCAGCCAAGATACTGATAGTTCATGATTGAGCTAGACCCACTTCTCCTATCAAGATCTAGAGTTTTGTTGGGTTAGCAAGTTATTACCGGTGCTTTGTGCAGGGTTTCTCTTTTATTGCAGCTCCTTTGACCAAGTTGACTCAGAAGAAGATTGTCTTTTAGTGGTCAGATGCTTGTGAGGAGAGCTTTCAAAAGCTAAAGGAGTTGTTGAGTTCAACTCGTATTTTCCTGAGGAGGGTATGGGTTTCATCGTGTTTTGTGATGCTTTTGGAGTTAGCTTGGGTGATGTGTTGATGCAGAAGGGTAAAGTGATTGCCTATGCTTCTTGACAGTTGAAGCCTCATGAGAAGAATTACCCTACTCATGATTTAGAGTTAACCGCGGTTGTGTTTATGTTGAAGTTATGGCGACACTACTTGTATGGAGTTCATTGTGAGATTTTCTCAGATCATCGTAGCCTTTAGTGCATCTTCACACAACGAGATCTTAATATGAGATAGCGTAGATGGTTAGAGTTGCTTAAGAATTATGATCCTACTATCCTTTATCATCTAGGTAAGGCTAACGTGGTAGCGGATGCCTTGAGTCGGAAGGCAGAGTATGGGTAGTTTGGCTCATCTTTTGGTGGGGGAGCAACCTCTAACCTTATATGTTCAGTCCTTAGCTAACCAGTTGATTCAACTTAATATTTTGACACCCGGGCGTGTTTTGGCCTATGTTTAGGATAGGCCTTTATTGATGGATCAGATTCGAGCTCGCCAGTGTGATAAAGAAAAGTTGAGGATGATTCATGATAAAGTGTTGAGCAGTGAGCCAAACACTGCATCCCTTGATCTCGAGGGTGTTTTGAGGATTGGTGTTCGTGTTTGTGTATCGAGAACTGGTGGATAGATTAGACGAATCTTGGAGAAGGCTCATTGTTTGAGGTACTCTATCCACCCAGGAGCTATAGAGATGTATCATTATTTGAACCAACACTGTTGGTAGTGTGGTACGAAGAAGGACATTATTGAGTTTGTGGCAAAGTGTTTGAATTGTCAACAAGCAAAGCATAAGCATTAGCAATCGGGTGGTACTATGCAGAGAATGCCAGTTCCCGAGTGAAAGTGAGAGTGGATCACTATGGATTTTGTTGTTGGCCTATCCCCGACTTTGGGGAAGTTTGATTCTATTTGGTTGATTATGGATAGGTTGACTAAATTAGCGCATTTTGTACCTGTGAAGGTGAACTACAATGCAGAGAAGTTAGCTAAGATCTACATTCGTGAGATTATTTGATTGCATGGAGTGCCTATCTCCATTATTTTTGATAGAGGTACGCAATTTACCTAAAAATTTTAGAGTTCTATGCAGAGAAAGTTGGGTACTCAGCTTAATATAAGCACCATTTTTCACCCTAAGACAGATAGCAAGTAAGAGCAGACCATTCAGGTTCTTGAGGACATGCTTCGAGTACGTGTTATGGATTTGGGTGGTCATTGGGATGAGTTCTTGCCCCTGGCAGAGTTTGCCTACACTAACAGTTACCATTCCAGTATTCAAATGGCACCTTTTGAGGCTTAATATAGGTGAAGGTGTAGATCCCGTGTGGGATGGTTTGATTCATTCGAGGTTAGGCCTTGGGGCACTGATTTATTGAGGGATTTGATGGATCAAGTTAGATTGATGCAGCAGAGACTAGTAGCTTTCCAAAGTAGGTAGAAGATTTATGCCGACCATCGAGTTCATGATGTAGAATTCATGCTTGGTGAATGGGTTTTGTTGAAGGTATCACCCATGAAGGGTGTGATGAGATTTGGAAAGAAAAGGAATCTCAGTTCGAGATTTATAGGACCTTTTGAGATTCTTAAGAAGTTTGGAGATGTGGCGTATAGGCTAGCTTTACCTCCACATCTATCAGTTGTTCATCTAGTATTTCATGTTTCTTGTGTTGGAGAAATACCATCCAAATGATTCTCATATAATTCGGTGGGATTTTGTAGCATTAGATCATGAATTGTCCTTTGAGGAGGAGCCCATTATTATCCTAGACAAACAGACTAGGAAATTAAGGTCCAAGCATATTTATTCTGTGAAATTTTAGTGGAGACACCGTCCTATTGAAGAGGCTATGTAGGAGGTTGATTCTAATATGAGGAGTAGATACCCCTAGCTTTTTACCAATTCAGGTACTTTATTTGCTTTTCATTCGAGGACGAATGCATGTTTTAGTGGTGGATAATGTAACAACCCTTATCGTAATTTTTAGTTTCTATCTAGTTTGACCCTTTTGCCCTTCCCCGTAGTTGCTATATGTCATTTATAAGTTGTAGGGATGGTTGGCATATTCCCTGAAGCATTCGGGAGTGATTTGAGTGAGTTTGAGTTTTTGAGTGGCCTTACAAGTGATTAGTTTGACTTTGGTCAACATATCATGATCCGAGCATCAGATGGTGATTTTGTCAGTTCCATTAGATTCGAAACATCAATTTTAGGTTAGTAGTGAAGTTACTTTGGGTTTCGAGCCTTTATATTTAGTTTTGACCTATTAGACGAGAAACTAGTTAAATTTAGCTTAAAGGGGTCCTAGGGGTTAACTTGATGAAAACTACCTCTTTTGATGAATTTGATGGTTCCATTGAGTCAGGAATGTCAAAATTAGCCTTGTAGCATTATTAGATTATTTTTGTAAGGTCTCAAACAAATCTCGAGGGTCTATTTGAAGGATTTTAGACCATTTGCTGAGTTGTTGTATCTGATGCAGCATCAAGGCCTTCATTGCGATCACATGAACTTATGTTATGATCACGGACCATGATAATTTCTTTATTGCGATCCCATGGTAGGGTACCGTGATTGCGAAGGGTTAATGATAGATCGGGTAGGGTTGCTCATCGCAGTCGCGAGGCCCACCTACCGCGATCGCAATATCTAATTTAACTCTGGTCAATGTTGACCCTCACAATTGTGAGGTAGGGACTGCGATTGCAAGGTACTATGTACCTGGACAGTGTAAAACTCTTTTCATGATTTTTCACCATTTCTGGACTTGAAAACCTCGAGAAAGGCGATTACGAAGAGGGTTTTTCATTAAAAGTGATTGGGTAAGCTTCTAAACTTGATTTCAATCATTATTCATTGATTTTATCTCAAAAATAACTTCAAAACCTTTATTGTAAACATGGATTTTTGGGGTTTCACCCAGTAAAGTGTAAAAGTGGTTTTTCTTTGATTTCAATTTGTTTTTCAATGGGTTTTCATAGTTAGACTCCTCAAAGTATGGGAAACATGATTCTTAAATAAAATTTCTAATTCTACCTTTTTGCATCCAAGGTCAATTTTTGAACTATTTTTGGATTCAATTTGAAAGTGGCCAATATCGGTATCGTTTAACTTCTTTTGGCTTCTAGATCGTGTTTTTGATAGAGTGGATTCGATCTGAGGCTGCATGAAAGGGAAAACCTCATTGTTCATGGGTCCATGATAGAGTTTTGATTTTTTGAGGTAGGCTATAGCTTAACTTTCTTCAGACTGGGTTGGGTAGTTAACTATTCATGTAAAATATGTTATAGGTTGGGGAGTTATCATGAGATTCATATTTAGAGATAATATTTTATTCGTGTTGCCCGTATGGGTCTTAGGTTATTATTATGTATTGTTGTGTTGCCCGTATGGGGGCTTATATGAATATTTTATTTGACTTGAGAGGTGTATATTGTGATGATACCCGAGCGGGGGTGGTTTTGGTCTTGTTTGATCATTCATTGCCTTATTTAAATATTATGATGCCCTAATGGAGGCTTAATATGATATTATTGATGTCTTACATGACTATTCATTATTTTGGTGCTATGCTATGATTTATATCATGATTTATTGAGATATTGAGGAGATTTGAGCTCATTTAATACCATCATTGAATTGAATACATCACATGATATTGTCTTGATTATGAGCGTGAATCCTCATTGTATTCATCTTTATATATATGGATTTGGTACCATAGAGAAATACTGATTTTGAAAGAAAATGAGATATTTTGTAAAATCCCTTGGCCGAAGGACATACTGGCAAGGTTGGAATGATATATGAGATTGAGATTGAGATTGTGATAGTATATGGGTTACGAACCCCCCATGGTGTCCTATCCTTGAAGGTTTAGCTCGGAAGGTGTATACAAAGTGATATAGAGATGATACCACATGGCCATTGCATCACTTGCATTTCCTTTTATATGTCTGTTTCCGTGTAATTAGTTTTATTTTATGTATATTTATTCATGTATAGTTATATATTGATGTTATACTTGTAGCATTGTTAGGAGATATAGTTTGAGCCACCGTTGGGAACTTTTTTTTATGTAGGTAGAAGTGTGCTCATTGTATTCTTTACTTGTTTAGTTTTTGCTTTACTTAGTCGACCTATGATACCTGCTGAGTACAAGTAGACCATACTCACTCCTAGTTCTGTGCCCTTTTGGTACAGATCCCAGTACGAGTGCGACACATAGAGCTTGAGTTCATGCAAAGTGAGACAATCTCGGAGTACTGGTGAGCTCCAGCGTTTGGGGTATATTCCAAACTCTATCCTATCTTTATTTTGTCTTTATTTACTTATCAGAGACAGACTATATATTTTTTGCATTCTTTATGGTATTAGAGTTCTTACTCGTGAAATCATATTTTGGGACTTCAGTCGTAGTTTGTTCAGTTGTGGATATATTTTGCTATTTATGTATATATGGTATGACTTCCTTTTGAAGTCTCGTATTGGTCTATTTACTTTCTTTGTGCATTTCTTTATCTTGTTTGGTGTCGGGCTTACCTACCATGATTGGACTGAGATAGGTGTCATCATGACCTTAACTTTTGGGTTGTGACAGACCGTAGGCTAAGGCCCTGGAAACAGGTACAGGAGTCCCGTCCTTGCCATCCAACGATCTTGTGCCATCCATCCAAGGAAGAGCGGAACCAAAAGAAAATTTTTAGTAGTTGACAGAGATAAAGATGCACGATGGAGAATCAAGAAATAGGATTTTCCTAAGAATGCCCTAAAGCCTCCCGAAGATGGGATACGGACGTCATCATACCGATCCGCAGGACTCTATTAGGCACTTGCTCTTGTACCAATGATATCGGGGAACCTAGGCTCCAATACCAAACTGTCACGACCTAAAATCTCAGGTCATAATGGCACCTACTAAACCCACCAGTAGGTAAGTTGAACCCCATAACCCGGAACAACAAGTAACAGGCCAATAGAATGAGAGAACAAATCATGAAACCGATGGGCCAATTATAAATATAAACACCAAAAATAGGGCCAATAAACTAGATAGATAAATAAAGTGAAGAAGCAAACTATACAAAATACACCCCAAGACCTGATATAAGTCGATACAGGAGCTACTAAACATAACAAGAGTACTAAGCAAATACAATATATACAGAGCCGTCTCTGAAATACAAAATGAAGACCAGTCCAGTTTAATAGAGGGAGAAAGAACAACTCCGAACATCAAGAGCTCACCCAAATCTCTGATACAAGATAGCTTTGCATGAATAACACATCAGCAGCCAGAACTCATACTAGGATTTACATTAGGGAAAAAGATGCCCAAGTGTAGTATGAGTACCAAAACACGCAGTACCTAGTAGGCTTAGGCTGACTGAGCTCTAAAGATTATGAAAGTATAAATAACATCAAAGGACATAATGAATAATGTACGTACCATGAAAGGAAACAATATAAAAACTAGATAACTAGAATGAAAGTACTTACCTATAGAAACTAGCCTAACAGTCTAACACTGCAAGAATCATCTTAAGGAAGAATATCAATAGTACTATACTCTGAATGTCTATCCAAAGTAAGAGAAACAATAAGATAATCTAACACTAGAGCTGGAAACACTAAAAAGAGGGTTCACGAGACATACCTAAGCCGCGAGTACACGCCAGAGAAAACATATCGCAAACTAAGCAGTAATAATCAAATAATAACTTAACAAGGCCCCCATAAGCCCAGAAGGTACACAAAAACAGACAAAACCCAACCTCCTCACATAAGCATAGCTGATATCAAACTACAATCATACTGGCGACGACAGTGCATATGAATAGATGAGTGCGATGGAAAACCAAGTGATGCAATATGAGATGAGTGCCATATCTAACCATAGTGTATACACTTCCTCTAGCCCTGTGGCTCATAAAGGTAGGACCCATGGGGAACACCCCTTCTCCAGCAATGTGGCTCACAGACGAAGGGACCCATAGGGTACTCGAGATATCCGTATACACTGACCGATCCCAAATTGGGACTTTCAAGTAATAATTCAAATAATCATGAATATGACATGTGCCCAGACTTGAACTGGGTCTAAAATGATCCACTTTTCCCTTTTGAAAACCCATGCATTGATAAAACCTCTCCAAAATCCATGTCAAAGTCAGAAATAGTGGGAAGAAATCAGGCCAAATGACCCTCAGAAATGATAGAGAAAATTCGTAATAAGGTGTAAATATATCCAGTACCCAAACTCGAATCAGAGCTAGATTTTGTATCTTAGTCATAAAATTCGTCATCCAATAGTAAGGGTGGTGCTATTTCCATTTTAAAAATAGTTTATGAGTGAAAAATGAGAAATAATCCCTTTTTGAAAATAGTAGTGAAAATCAATATTTTTCCTTAAAATCTTACCACAATGCGTGCGAGTGCACGTGTGAAGGTATGCATGCCATCACCAGTATACACACAATAAGAGCATAATTACCCAAGTATCCATAAACAGAAATCACCTCTCCCCAAGAGCAAAAAACACTAATCTGATGTCTGGTAGGTTCGTATCCAAGGCCTCGGGCGCACCAATAAACAGAACAACATATGTATATGTTAACAAGAAAAGAGAGTAATAGGGGGTATTCATGATAGTAAATACCAACCAACCGAGGCATACTAGTCCTATTCCAAAGTACTATCCCTCATCTTTGTTAAAGATCTAGCCTAATCCAACATCGCAAAAATATACAAATATCCCTAGCTTAATCCTATTGCTACAACGGACATACAGAACTAAGGTACAAGCTAATGGTCTACTCTAAGATTTCCCCAAAGAAGGTCAGAAACAGAGAAAAGGCTATGAGAATTTTAAGTTTATCCCAAAATCCTAGCCCTGCATGCAATTTGTACTATATACAATCTTGTATAACAAAGTCTATAATAAGGTAGACTGTAGCCTACCTCGAAGACAAATAGCAGTCTTGGACCGACAACGATCTGCTTGCCCCCTCCACTCAACCTCAGAAAATCGCTGCGTCAAGAACTTCCTACTTCACAACTTGACACAAAACTGATATCACCGAATAGGAGTTTTTAACAAGATTCATGCCAATAGCATTTTAGAGATATCTAACAACTGACTTTTTAATAGCATGATAGACTCAAAAATCATAAATCTTGTGAAATCATGTCAAAGAGAAAGGATGGCCTTGACATACCTAGAATTATAGCTTAGAAAACTTGATCTAGATACTAAATTTTTCTATCAATTATCAAGTGTGATCGCAAAAATAACTTCTCCAAATATTTCTTCAACGTGTACAAAAATAGGAGTAACATTCTTTTTTTTTGTCCAGCGAAAAGTTGAACTGATGTTGAAATTGTTTAAACACATACATACTATAATACCATGTTTGGTTGATAGTATAAATTAGACCCGGGATAAATTTATACTATCAACTAAACATGATATAAATTTTATCCATGGGATATCACACCTTATACCTCCTACCAAACGACCATTAATAGTTATAGAAAATGATTCCAGAGACACTTAAGTTAAGATAATAGATGTAAGCATTTTGTTTGTACATAGTAATTAATGATAACTAAAAAAGATGTCAATATAAGGCAATTGATTAGTGGAAACTATATACATTTGCTGCCAACATTCCCCACTTCCACATGGGAGTAGGTTTGAATTCATGATAATTTTATTTCATAATATTTATACTCGGGTATTGCATCGGTTCGTGGTAAATTAAATACAACATTTTGAATGTACCATAATTTATAGAAAATTATTTAGAACAAAGCCTACCTCATATGATAATAATTTTTCACCATAACTAGACTCACTATCTTCATTTAAAATATTAATAAGTTATAAAATTATTACAAAATAATATAAATATATCGTAACTAAAGAATTTTTATAAATATCTAAAACACATTACAAAGATAATAAAATATTTCTTTTACCAAATTTTAATTTAAATCAAATATTTCAAAGCACGTTTAGTATTAATAAAATTCTCAAACAAACTGTTCAGCACCGAACCACCTGTCCCAGTAGGTTATAAATGACGGGTGCCTACTATCGAGAAGCTCAAAATGTAGGAAACGCACGAAAAGTAAGAAATGACCTGGAGGCTCATTACATTGTCAATCCAATTCCGGAGTAATAAGTTATGGGCATTTAAGTGGAGCACTGTCCAGGGACTACAACTCAATCCACGAGCCTTGCACCATAAAAATCAACAACTTTTTAGAATGGCTCCTTGGGGGTATTTTAGTCCTTTCCTACTCTCCTAACCCCTAAACTATGTACTTTTAGCTTCCTTAGACGGGGTTTAAAGGTAAAACCATCGACCCTTTTCCTCATTCTCACAGATTTTCACTTAGAGGAAAATAAAATAGTGATTCATGTCCTTTCAAGCCTAAGCCTAGGGTTCTTCTCAAAGTCAAATTCTTAAGCCTTCAGTCCAAGATTTCTTCAGTCCAGGTATGTGGGATTTCAATTAAGGTTTCCTTTCACCCTCATGCCCAAGGTTTTCAGAATTTCAGTTATAATTTCCCTGATTCCATGATTTAGGGTTCAAACCCAATTCGATATAATTATGAGATTTTCAGTCTTTTCAAGTTATTATATTGCTATGGCTTTTGTTTTTGGTATCTATGCATATTTTAGAAATCCCAAAGCAGTTATTATATTTGAAGAATCATTATGAATGATTTGACAGATTTTTGTCTATTTCAGAAAGACTTGGCATGTTATAAACACATGATTCCAGAACTCAGTAAATTTAGCATGATTAGTTTAGTTTTTCAGAATATCAGTGCAAATGGTAATCAAACTAGTTCATACTTTATTTTCATATATTAGTTATTACTTATGAGCAGCTAGTATATATATGTTTTGGGAGAACTATTTAGCACCGAGCGGACACGGGTTCCAGGTTTATAACTCAAGTCCCAAAACAACATTACCACTGCAGGTTGAGGGTCCTCGCCAGTAGAGAGTGTCACCTCAAGATCGAATGGGCTTAGTTAGTGGATCCACACTAGCTAGGTTCTATACCTTTGGCCGGGTATAGTGCACCCTACCAATTGGGGTTGTTCGTTGGACTCCATGTTGCTTACATGGTTTATGTCGGTTATAAGAACCTCCCACAGAAATAGTTTTAAGCATGACTTTTGTAATTGAACCACACTTCCAGTTTAGTTAAGCTATTCTAGGACTTACAACCTTACTTCATGTTTGCAAGTTCATTATTTTACTTTTGGGTCATTGTACTGTAGTATGATATTTTCTCCAGTTTTACTTATTGTATCTTCAACTAGTTTTACAAGCATGCTTCAGTTATATTAACTACTAACGATTTCACAGATTTTAAACTCAGAAAAGTTTTATCTTAATTTACAGAAAAGGACATATGACTTACAGTTTAGAATATTGTATTATAAAATGATTTGTGTTCACAGTTTTGAGCTGTTTTACTCCAAATTTTGACATGATCCCTACCGCCTGCTTAATGCATTGTACTTTAGCTTTAAAGCATAATTTAAATGTTTCCACATGATTTTTAGCATATCTCACATGCACAGTACATTCAAAGTACTGACCTCATATTTTTCTTGTACTGCATCCTTTCATAATGTAGGTTTCAGTGCTAGCTCACAGGATCATGGTCAGACAGGTCGCAACTTCCAGTCAGCAGGTGATGAGTTCTCCTTATTCAAAAAGTCCAATCAGTTAGTAGTCATAATTGTTTATTTCAATTCTTATACAGTGACTAGAGATATTGGGGGTCATGTCCCGGCTAACTAAAATAAGTGTTAGTACTTCACAGACAGTTAGTCGAAATTGTTGTATTTACTTCCAGTTTCTTTCTTTTTTGTAATACAGTTGTTGTAAATATTTTAACAGTGATGTATTAAACAAGTTAGTCTATAATTTTGCATCCACATAGTGTTGTCAGTATCTATTTTAGTAGTGTACAGTATCAAGGGTTATCTTGGGACCACTTGTGGTTCTAAGCACCGTGTTACGTTCAGGATGTAGACTCAGATCGTGACATGTATTGAGCTAAGAAAGAAGAGAAGGTTATGTTTTTCACTTTCGAGGAGTCTACATGTGTCTTCTTCATGGAGGTCTATACATGATTAAGTTTACAGAACAATTAGAAGGGAGATTTTGTTTCACAAAGCCTGAGATAAGCACTTGGTGAAAAGTTGCCTTTTGTTGTCAAAGTTGTTCAACTATGATGAACCATGAACCACCTCTTAAGCTAATGTGGGAAACAAATGTTCCAACTCAGAAGTATGATAGAGAGACCATTGTTGAGTTAACTAGTTCTTGCTTTTTATTATCATTTTAAGGATCTTGTTCTCACCATGGCAAGAAATAACACTACAAGGAACACTTTCTTGCACGTTAAAGCTCTTTATTTCCTCCATCACCAATTGTTATGTGAATCGCACTACAAAGATCAAGTTTATCATTATGGGGTTGGGATTTATACACGATCAATATATATCATATACATGCGGCCATTTTTGATTGTACGATATCGATACATACATTATATGTCATATATACACGTTTATACATTATTTATACAATATCGAGACATTACGTAACTATATATACAATATTGATACATTACATAACTATTTATATAATATTAATTCACTACATATACATTACATTTACAACAACCATTTTTGTTGAAAAGTTTTTTTGTCACCTGTATGGAAGAGGTAGAAATTTGTTCCATTACATTATTTTTATTTTTTAATGCAATAAATACGTTGAGAAGTTGTGTATATAGTATTGATATTCACTAATAAAAAATGCAGCTATTAGCCACGATTTCTCTAACATTTATTCACGGTTTACACGTGGCTAAAACCCGCATTTATTAAGAAAAATATGGCTATATTCTTTACAAGCTACATACTTTAATGTATATATACACATACTAATTTAGGGTACGTGAGTTGCACGTGTTTCAAGCGTTAATTAAGAATAAACTTTTATAAAAAATAAATTATTGTGTGAACGTTATTTTATCAAGTGCAAAAAAATTTAAAATATAACATAAAATTTTGAAGATAAAAAAATGTAGTTAATTAAAGAGAAATTTAGTCATTATACTTATTTTCTAATTCTAAAAGCACTTCATTTTTTACGAAGAGTTATTTTTATTCTTGGAATTCTATATTTTTATTAAAATTGAGGGTATTTTAGATGATTATACATCTTTAGCATGTTAGGGTATACGGTTGCTGATAAAATTAGAGCTATTCATGTATTTAACCTATGTATAACTTATACAACGTTTGATAGGTGCATAGGAAATAAGTTATTGATGTATTGATGGTTAATCAAAGATAGACGTGTTATATATTTATAGTCTATATAAAATCTAATTTTCTTTGAAACAATCTGCACACATGTACGTGCTTTGCACGTGTATATGGCGCTAATTAATATTAAATGTATATAAAAAATAAATTTATTACGTGTACGTTATACAACACTTTTAAAAAAGTAACTTAAAAGAGATAATCTTTTAATTTGTCTAGCTACATCGCATTAATTAATACTAAATATATAAAAAGAACAAATTTATTGTGTGTACGCTATATTATTAAGTATAAAACTTTAAAAAAAAGTAACTTAAAAGAGATTGTCTTTTGATTTTTCTGGCTACTTCATTCGGCGGCAACAATACTTGTTTCATCCAATTTTTTTCAGAACTTATCAATTATTGATTATGTATAACTCATGTATAATCTTTAGATTTATTAACTGAAACGAATAAAGAAAAACAGAAAGGTTAATGATAATGAATACAAGAAGATAATTTGAATCAAAATCAAAATAATAAGAAAATGTAGAATTAGAAGGAGTGTGTCACGCCCCGAATCCCATCGAGACATGATTGGCACCCGTAGCCGATAAGGCCCGAGAGAACCAACCTTTGCCTATGTTCATTCGTATGCATGTCCTCGTGTGAACCTTATTAAACCCTATGCAACTATGCGGAAAACATGAATCATGGAAACGTGTGCTAGATACATATTTAGAAACTTGGTCGTTGGAGCCATCAAGTCAAAACGGACATTTAACGTTCACATTCATAACCCACACATGTCTACAAAAGCCTCTAACAGATGCATTAACAAGACCAACTTGCAGTCGGGACAAGTCCCCGCTTTATACAAGTTATATAACATCACAAAAATATACACCTATGACTCAGGGGGCTCCGAACCAACTGGAGATCACCAAATGGCTGCAAATGATCCCCAGTCTACAGAGGAAGTCTACTAATGCCTGCACCTGCAACATGTAAGGTAATTCCCCCGAGGGGGTCAGTACGAAGAATGTACTGAATATGTAAGGCTCATAAGAAATTCCTCATACATAATAACAACAATAATGGAATCAATATAAGGAAACAGAAATGTGCATAAACTCTCTTTCCGTATGTGGGAAACCATGTATATTACGTTCTTTACTCCTCTTGTCTTCATCTTTTATTCATCTTTATTGTTCTACCCATGCTAGGCTATTCTGTCGCCCCTGGGATGAGATCAACCCATGCTAGGTGCTTTGACCCCTGGGATGTTATGTGAACCCATGCTAGGCTTTCGTGTCGCCCCTGGGATATCGTTAACCCATGCTAGGCTTATCGCCCCTGGGATGTTATATTAACCCATGCTAGGCTTTCGTGTCGCCCCTGGGATGTACCATCATAACCCATGCTAGGCTTTTATATCGCCCCTGGGATGTATCGGGATCGACCCATGCTAGGCTTTTCTGTCGCCCCTGGGATTCCACCCGTGTTATTGGGATCGACCCATGCTAGGTATTTTAACCCCTGGGATACCACCCATGATTACTTCTTAATTATACACCTCTTACTTCTCTTGTTATTCTTACTTCCATTCTTAAGAGTGATTGAGATATTGAAGATCATGACATAATAGGAATCACACATATGTATTTTACTTCTTCACTCTTGCTTCATGAGATTGACATCGTCACTTATGGGGAATAGATATATTAACTTGCACATCACCTCTCTTGTTACTCTTATGAGATCTTATGAGATTGGTACTTTTACTTATAAAAGATTGATACAAAGATAATCATCATAATTGAGGACTTGGAACATGACATGATTGGAAAATGCTATTCAAGAATAAATAGGTTCTCTTATGTTATTACTCTCTTGAGATCGTTCATTTAGGAATGATAACGTTATGACATTTTTGGAACTTCACTCAATGAACAAGAGACAAAAGAATCATCATGCATTTGAGAATAGGACACATATGAATAACAATATACGTCAACCTGAATTTGAGATACTTCAAACCTCTCGGAATTGAAACAAGTCCAATGTCAATGTGAACAACATGTTGCAGAAGGATATGGAAAAAGGAACCTTACATACCTTGTATTCGTACTTACGATTACACAATCTTAGACGTGCATACGATAGTCCCGCTCTGTCCTTATGTTTTGTTCTACAACATAAATACATGACGGAACCAACATTAACCACCAATCACCTTACAATAGCATACAATAACAACAAGTCACATGTTTAGCTTTAACATGTCATTTCCCCCTTGACAATACCACCTACGAAATCATTATACCAATACTCCCACAATATTCCATACATTTACCAACACATGATAACCAATAGCATGCCACACCAAGGTCATAGTTTATACTTCTCCATCATCACAACATCACAAATATATCATCACTTTACTTCAATACACCTCACAACAACAAATCGGCCAAAATCCCATAATTTACACTTATGTGAAAATAACAAGTTTAGAACCATAATAACACCATACATGTTGTTATTTCATCCATACCATACTTTTTCATCAATACTACAAGTCATAATTCAAGATACCATCCCATGGATTTCACATCTTTTCCACAAAGGCAAAAGTGCCATAGCCAACATTTCCAACCATAACCAACATGATATACATAATCTACCATGCTTATAATATATTAAAGTACAAGTATAATCACTTACCTTGGCTTGAAAGATGATGATCTTGCTCCACAAAGTGCCTTAGGGTTTGGAGTTGAGAGAAAAAGTTTTGGGAAATTTCTAGAATTGGCATGGGACTTTTGTGTGACTTTTTATGTGGTAAAAATCTGATTGTTGGCCCCTTATATAAGCCTCCAAAACATGCTTAGTCATCCCTTATCATTAAATGCAAGAATGGGTCATTTGACCCATTCTTGGCCCAAGCTTTTCTTCTCATTTTGGGCCCTATTTTGGGCCCAATTCACTTGACCCACTAAAATCAATAATTTCTCGTGTTTAAGTCATCTTATACGTGTTACAACAATACTCCCACTCATTCTATTCATATCCATAGGCTCAATTCCAAAAACAAGTGATTCTAGCCACGTATGGCCTATTTTGACCAAAAGGGCAAAATCGTCATTTTGACCCCAAAGTCGTTCTTGAATAATTTTATCATACCAATATCATATTTGACTCATTTCATGTATATCCTCATGATTGTAGAAGAAACGTAGCAAAAATCGGCTCAATACGTCCCCGGATACCCTTGGGACTTAAGAAAAATTCCAACTTTTGAAAGGTGCGCACAAGAAGCCCGGCACGCCCTTGGGCGCGCTACTCCACTGCCTCTGGACTAAATATTTTAGTCCAAAGCGGCGTGGCACGCTTCCAAACGCGCCCCTCACTGTGATTTTTCAAAAATTTCATTTTTCGACTTTTCTTCGCGGGTTTGGTTAGATACTTCAAATCCTATCCTTTAACTTACTTCTTACCCTTAATATACTTTATTTAGAGGTTTTCTTAGCCTCATTTTAAACCCCACAACTGCGCCACAAAAATCACAAAACACTCCTATGAAAGTTTACTCACATATATGAGGCCAAATTTTAATTTTCTCATCATTCACATTACCAAATACATACGTATGGCATCTCGACACCTAAGTAACCATTGTTCAATGTCATCGCATGGGGTTGGGAGTATACGGGGTGTTACAGAGTGTTTTGGGTAGAGTTTGATCAAAATATTACTTAAAGAGAATTGTAGTATTTCATTTTTTATATAAGATAAATTCTAATTGTTTTAGATGTGTAGAAGTATTATGATTTCTTACATAAATCAAATAAGGACTTTAATTAACTTCAAAGTCATAAATACTATCTCTAAGAACTTCCATATTTTGCTTGAAGGACTCTTTCTTTTTTCCTATTAAAATGTAAATCACATTTAATTTCTTGTAGACATGAGACTCCTCCTTATTTATTTTTTTCCTCTATTTACCTACGGACGTGTTCCTCAAATGTCACGACCCAATTTCTGAGTCATAATGGCATCTACTATGTCCCACCAGTAGGTAAGCTAAGCCTTAGCTCGAAATGACAAGTAATGGGCGCAATGGCAGAAGAATAAAAAAAAAAAGCACAAATCCTGCCCATAATTATAAGTACGAAAATATAAGACTAGATAAAAGAGGGAGAAGAACCAAAGGAGTCCCACGACCTGGTAAGGCTGGTACAAAAGCCACTAGCAAAAGAATAAGAGTACTAATAGTATCAGTACACATGTAGTCTCGAAATGAAAAATTGACCAAAAATAGGGGAAGGAGAGGGGATCAGCTCCGGCTCTGAAAGCTCACCCTATCTCCGAGACCTATAGATAGTTGGCTAGAATATCAATGGCGGCAGCTAGTACTCGGATCTGTACCAAAAAAGATGCAGAAGTGTAGTATGAGTACCAAACAATGGGTGCTCAGTAGCCATCATCGGCCGACTGAGCTAAATCATAATAAAAGTATAATAAAATGCGAGGATGTAAAATAAGTCAAGGGAGAGGGGCAAACCTGAGAACATGCTCTAAGGTAGGTAAATAAATAAAGAAACACGCGATGCCGAAATTAAAGTAGCTATTACAACCCAATTAGGCCCCCATAAACCTAGAGGGTACAAACAAGAGAAGACTAATCCAAACGGAATCCCATAAGCCCTATGAATGCAATCAAGGAATGTACCATTACCATACTTATGAATCCCTTCCGAACCACAACTCACTGGACTCGAACCGGTACCATAATACCATGAAATAACCCATAGACACCGGACTTGAACCCCGATTTCCCTCCTCATAACTCACCATAAGTGCCGAACTCAAACCAGTAATTTAGTGCCATAAATAGATAGAGTATGCCAGACTCGAACCGGTCCTTAAAGGCCATAAATCAATAGAATGTACCGGACTCGAACCGGTCTTTAAGTATCATAAATCAATAGAATGTGCCAGACTTGAATCGGTCTTTAAATACCATAAATCAATAAAATGTGCCAGACTCGAACCGGTCTTTAAATACCATAAGTCAATAGAATGTGCCGGACTCGAACTGGTCTTTAAAGGCCATAAATCAATAGAATGTTCGAACTCGAAACGGTCTTTAAATGCCATAAATTAATAGAATGTGCCGAACTCGAACCGGTCTTTAAATATCATAAGTCAATAGAATGTGCCAGACTCGAACTAGTCTTTAAATAAGACCAAGATCATTAACCTAGCCCCGTACTAGGTATATACTAGGTAGTCTAAGGCTCAAGATTAAGGATAATGTTGTGAAAGAAGGCCTCCTAAGTCTACAAGGAGCTAAGAGCAATATCCCAACCCTAAAGCATCAATTTACCTAAGGGAAAGGTAAATGGTCGATTCTACCTCCGAAACGGCCTTCAAATCGGCCAAATAACCCAACTTTTAATAACTAAATGACCAACCATAAATTCCAACCCTAAACTAGCATAATAACATACTAATACCATAATTAAGCTCAATCTATAAGTAGGGTAAGCCTAGCCTACCTGGACGCCGAAGAAAGCTCGATAAAGTCCACTAAAGTGGAGTTTGTCCCTTCTGAGAAGCCTCCGCACGATGCCACGCTATCAAAATAACAATCTACTCATCAATACGATAACAATAATACCCATAGTGCATATAAATGCATCGGGTCCAAAATCAAGTTGAAAATCTTATGTAGGACTCGCTTATGAAATCACAAGTTTGAAACTGTCAAAACGGCCCTCAGAGCTCAAGGATCATTTACCCTCAATAATGGGTGAATTTCGAGCATCACAACACCTAAAATCAATCCACAAAGCTAGCTAGGGTTTTTGGCTTAAACGGAGAATTTACCAAGAAATTTGATGAAACTTACAAAGATTTAGACGAGGAAAATGATGTTAACGAACTCTCCAAGCTCCCTTGAACACCCAAGAATTGCCCCTTCTCTCCTACTATCTCTCTAGAGCTTTTATGCTCTAACACTTAGAAAATATGAGAGAAAAATGGGTGAAAGGGGATTAAATGTTCTACAGGTACCTCTTAAGCGGCCACTTGACCTCTTAAGTGGCCACTTGACCGCTTAAGCAGCCACTTGACCTCTTAAGCAGCCACTTGACCTCTTAAGCAGTCACAGCTAAAGCGGAAGAGCCTCTGCTTAAGCGGACAGGTGGTTCCAAGACTCCAGCCGCTAAAGTAGTGACAAAGCCACTAAAGTGGCTTCCGCTTAAGCGGCCAAAGACCCGCTTAAGTGGTTGCACCAGCTGAAGCAGCATCAGCACTTAGCAATATTTTGCCAAGCTTCCAACGGGTCCTCGGGATTCGTTCGGAACCCCGTGAATGCAAACGAACTATGCTACCCTATCAAATTTGATATTTTGAACTCAACGGCAAAATCAAAATTTTCATCCAGGGTCGTTTCGATGAAATGTGGGTACCACACCCACATGGTCGTTTTCATCACTTTCCACCCAATAGCCCAAAACCAGTTCGGAAGCCTCGGGACCCGGACCAAGGGTCCCCCTAGCCTAAAATTAATGTTTCTAAGCTGATGGAATTGTCAGAATTGACATACGAGGTCGTTTATCTGGAGTTTAGGCCCAATAGCCAAATTTGAAAAGTGTCGACTTCAAAATAGAAAATTGGCTCTAAAAACCAAAAGAACTGCCCTGTAATCGAAGTACCAGCACTAACGAGTCATAAATGACTTGGGGACGCTATGAGAAATCTCTAAATATCAAAATAATGTGAAAATGTCGAAAATGACTTGGAGGGTCATTACAATATCCACTACTAAAAGGACTTTCGTCTGCGGAAGTAAAGGGTAAAAATGTACCTAAAGGCTTAAACAGGTGGGGATACTGGGTCTGCATCTTGCTCTCGATCTCCCAATTAACCTCCTCAACTGGGCGGTGCCTCCACTAGACCTTAACCACTGGAATACAACCGCCTAACATCCCTGGCTAAAATGAAGACTGGCTCATTTACGAACGCCAATCTCTCGTCCAACTAAACTGAGTCCCACCAAAGCACGTGAGACTCATCTAGGATGTAACACCGAAACATAGAAACATGGAAAACTGGATAAACAACTGAGAAATCTGGGGGCAAAGTCAATTCATAAGCTATCTCTCCAACTGCCCGAAGTATCTCGAATGGGCCAATATACCTGGGGCTAAGCTTACCCTTCCTCCCGAACCTCATCACGCCCTTCATGAGGGATACTCGAAGGAAAACTCGATCACTAACCCCAAATCTCAAGGCACGAAGTCTACGATCAGCATAACTCCTCTGCCTACTCTGATCTGCCCTCAACCTATCCAGAATCACCCGCACCCTATCCAAGGACTCATGAAGCAAGTCAGTGCCACGGGGGTTAATCTCTGAAGTCTCAAACCAACCTATCGGAGATCGGCAACGCCTACCATATAATGCATCAAATAGTTCCATCTCAATGCTCGAATGGTAGCTATTATTATAAGCGAACTCTGCCAAAGTTAAGTGCTACTCCCACTGACCTCCAAAGTCCATCACACACACGCGGAGTATATCTTCAACAACTTGAATGGTCTGCTCTAATTGACCGTCGGTCTGAGGATGGAATGCGGTGCTAAGATCGACCTGAGTAACTAACTCCTCCTGATAGGTCCTCTAGAAGCTAAAAGTAAACACTGAGCCTCTATAAAAAATAATGGATACACGTACTCCATGAAGGTGAACTATCTCACGGATGTAGATATGGGCTAACCTCTTGGCACTGAAGGAGATCCGAATCGGGATAAAATGAGCCGACTTGGTCAACCGATCCATAATGACCCAAATACTGTCAGAACCACATGTAGAATGAGGTAAACCGGTCATGAAGTCCATAGTAATCAGCTCCCACTTCCACTCAGGAATGGGTAGCCTCTGAAGCAATCCACCTGGTCGATGATTCTTGGCCTTTACCTGCTAACAACAAAGACAATGAGCTACAAAGTCCATAATATCTCTCTTCATGATACTCCACCAGTAATGTTGCCTCAAATCTCTATGCATCTTTGATGTCCCAGAGTGAATAGAATATCTAGAGCTATGAGCCTCTTGCAGTATCAACTTAATCAAGTCTCCAACCTTCGAAACACAGACGCGACCATCAAACCTCAAAATACCCTTTGGATCAAGGGTAGCCCGACTGGACTTACCCCTCGCAACCTGATCACGAATGTCACAAAGTCTATTATTCTCAGACTGGCGACTCTGAATCTGCTCAAATAAGGTAGACCTAGCCTCGAAACTCGTAAAGATCCTCCTGGAGTCCGAAATATCGAGTCGAACCAACAAGTTGCTAAGAATTGTATGTCCAAAGCCAACGGCCGCTCTAAAGCTGAAATAAAAGCCAAACTACCCATGCTCACCGCCTTCTGGATCAAGGCGTTCGCTACCATGTTCGCCTTGCCCGGATGGTATAGGATAGAGATATCATAGTCCTTCAGCAACTCAACCCACCTACGCCGACTAGATTTAAGCTGTCTCTGAGTCATAAGGTGCTGAAAACTACGATGGTTGGTGTAGATCTCACATTGAACACCATACAAGTAGTGCCTCTAAATATTAAGCGCAAAAACCACCGCCGTCAACTCCAAATTATGAGTGGGGTAGTTGCGCTAGTGAATCTTAAGCTACCTCAATGCATAAGCAATAAATCGGCCTGCTGTCTCAGAAAACAACCCAAACCAACACAAGAAGCATCACAACAAAATGTAAACCCTTCTCCCTCAACAGGAAGGGTCAATATCGGAGCTGAAGTGAGTAAGCTCTTGAGCCTCAGAAATCTCAACTCACAATCCTCGGACTACTGAAATGGAACTTCCTTCCTAGTCAGTCTGGTCATAGGCGATGCGATAGAAGCAAAACCCTCAACAAATCGTCGGTAGTAACCCACCAAACCAATAAAGCTACGAACCTCAGTCGGAGATGTAGGTCTGGCCCAACCACGAATAGCCTCAATCTTTATTGGATCCACCATAATCTCATCCTTAGACACCACTTTCCCTAGAAATGTAACAGAATCGAGCCAAAACTCACACTTTGTGAATTTGGCATAAAGTCTATGATCTCTCAAAGTCTGGAGCACAATTCTCAAATATTGTTCGTGCTCCCTCCCGGTCCTCGAATATACAAGAATGTTATCAATGAAAACAATAACGAAGGAATCCAAATAGAGCCTAAAAACTCGATTCATCAAATCCATAAACGCCGCTGGGACATTGGTTAACCCAAAAGACATCACCAGGAACTTATAATGGTCATATCGAGTCCTAAAGGCAGTCTTAGAGATGTCCTCAGCCCAAATCCTCAACTGATGGTAACCCGATCTCAAGTCAATCTTAGAGAACACTGCCGCACCCTGAAGCTGGTCAAATAAATCATCAATGCGAGGCATAAGATACTTATTCTTCACTGTAACTTTATTCAGCTGCCTATAGTCAATACACATACGCATAGAGCCATCCTTTTTCTTTATGAACAAGACAGGAGCACCCTAAGGCGATACACTAGGCCTAATAAAACCCTTACTCAAAAGATCCTAAAGCTGAGAATTTAGCTCCTTAAGCTCTGCAGGAGCCATGCAGTAAGGTGCCATAGAAATAGGTCAGGTGCCCGGCTCGAGATCAATAGCAAACTATTATCATGCTCAGGAGGAAGGCCAGGAGGGTCAGTAGGGAAAACATCGACGAACTCACGGACAATAGGAACAGAATCAAGTGAGGGACTCTTAGTACTAACATCACGAACATAAGCTAGATAAGACTCGCAACCCCTCGACACTAATCTCCTAGCCAGAACATAAGAAATAATCCCTATCGATGCACAGCTAACAGAACCCTGCCACACAACTGGGGGTATACCAGGCATGGCTAAGGTAACGGTATTGATGAAGCAATCTAAGACCGCATGATAAGGGGATAACCAGTCCATGCCCAGAATCACATCAAAGTCCACCATATCTAATACGATAAGATTGGCCCGAGTATCAAACTCTCGAACGGTCACCATACATAATCTATATATTTGATCCACTACTAAAGAATCACACACAGGAGTAGATACACACAATGGCATAGATAAAGGCTCCCAAGACAACTCTAACCGTGGTGCATAATAAGTAGAAATATACGAATAAGTGGATCCCTAATCAATTAATGCAATAGCCGGCCAACGGCATACTAAAATCATACTTGTAATAACAGCATCCGAAGACACTACCTCCGATCTACTAGGTACAGTATATAAATGACCTCGCTCGCCGCCTGGCAAGGCGTCTAACCTACCACCCATCCTACCTGCCCGAGAACCTCCTCGAGAACCATAAGGACCACCCCTGCAATCCTAAACACCACTTCTAGCTGGAGGCAGCACTGATCTGATCGGCTGAACACTCTGCGCAGTAGGATGAATCGTCCCACGCTGGGGACACTCTCTGGAGAAATGGCCAAACACTCCATAAGTATAACAAGGCCCTGGAATACCACTCAATCCAAAAGATTCGGCTGATCCAAAATAGCCACCACAGCTAGAAGACCCAGAATGTGCACCACTTGGAGACTGGCAACTGCTCTGGCCGTAAAAATCATTGAAACTGGACTGATCTCCGTCAAAAATATGAAGTGTTGCTTGAACAGTCCTATTGGACTGACCCTGGTGCCGATATGACTGACTTAGAGTGTACCTACCCTGAGAACCCCTGCCTCTAAACTGTGAGCCTCTATGGCTCCCACTAAAACTACCCTGATGACGTGGTCTCTTATCGCTGCCCCATTGGGCCTCGCAATGTATCACCTTCATAGTCTGGGTATAATAAAAAATCTCAATGAAAGACCTAATAATGGTAACCAAACTCTAAGTAGCAATGCAAAGAAGAAGTCTCAGTCCTCTAACATAACACTGAATCCTCTCATATTCAGTAGACAAGTCTGGCCAACTCATAAAATCGTACCTCATACTCGAGAACAGTCATCGAACCCTGTTGTAACCCTATAAACTAATCTCTCAGGTGTTCACAAAGACTGCGGGGTATATACTTCTCCAAGAAGACCTCGAAGAACTGAGTAAATGTCAAAAGGGAGATCCAGCTGGTCTGGAATCAAGAAAACCTCTCCAACAATGTCTAGCAGCTAAGTCCAACTAAAAAAATATGTAATCGACCCCACGAGCCTTAACTAGGCCCAAATTATGGAGCCTAACCTCGCAAGCAGCCAGAAACTCAAATGCATCCTCTTCTGGATCCCTCGTAAACCTCGGAGGAGTCAATCTCAGAAATCTTGCTTCTCAACAGACGTAGCAGGTTGGGTGACCATCAGCTGATCAACTACCGGTACCGGTGTTGGGGGAACCTGAACTTTGGGTTTCGCAGCTACAGGTTGTGCTCCTATATATGTACCACTCTAAACCGCAAACTATGCACCATCAGACGGTGCACCACCAACTAATCCCAATAACTGGACCAAGGCATCTCTGAGCAACGACAAAGAAATAAACCCTGGTAGAGCCTGGGCTGCCCCCTGGCCTACTAAAGGTTGGGGTGGCTGAACCTGTGGAGCAACCTCTGCCTCTAGAGCAATAACCGGATCTGGTGAAGGCGTTCTATCCGATCCCCCAACTGGGGCTGCAGCTCTACCCTAGTCGCGACTTCTGGGTCATCCACAACCTCTAGCAGGTGCCCTAGCAGCGGGCTAGGGGTCACCGTCACCCGTCATCGTAGCTCGAGTCCTAGCCATCTATGAAAAAGTGAAATAATGAGAACCTTAAAAACCAACACAGACTCGGCGCACGAAATGAATAACGAAAGTGAAGTCATCCTAAGAATATCATGTAGCCTCCCGAAGATAAGATACAGACGTCATCGTTCTGATCTGCGAGACTCTACTAGACACTTGCTCTTGTACTAACAATACTAGTGAAGCTAGGCGCTCTGATACCAATTTATCGCAACCCAATTTCTGAGTCATAATGGCACCTACTATGTCCCACCAGTAGGTAAGCCAAGCCTTAGCTCGAAATGACAAGTAATGGGCGCAATGGCGGAAGAATAAAAAAAAAAAGCACAAATCCTGCCCATAATTATAAGTACGAAAATATAAGACTAAATAAAAGAGGGAGAAGAACCAATGGAGTCCCACGACCTGGTAAGGATGGTACAAAAGCCACTAGCAAAAGAATAAGAGTACTAATAGTATCAGTACACATGTAGTCTCGAAATGAAAAATTGACCAAAAATAGGGAAAGGAGAGGGGATCAGCTCCGGCTCTGAAAGCTCACCCTATCTCCGAGACCTATAGATAGTTGGCTAGAATATCAATGACGGCGGCTAGTACTCGGATCTATACCAAAAATGATGCAGAAGTATAGTATGAGTACCAAACAATGGGTGCTCAGTAGCCATCATCGGCCGACTGAGCTAAATCATAATAAAAGTATAATAAAATGCGAGGATGTAAAATAAGTCAAGGGAGAGGGGCAAACCTGAGAACATGCTCTAAGGTAGGTAAATAAATAAAGAAACACACGATGCCAAAATTAAAGTAGTTATTACAACCCAATTAGGCCCCCATAAACCTAGAGGGTACAAACAAGAGAAGACTAATCTAAACGGAATCCCATAAGCCCTATGGATGCAATCAAGGAATATACCATTACCATACTTATGAATCCCTTTTGAACCACAACTCACTGGACTCGAACTGATACCATAATACCATGAAATAACCCATAGACACCGGACTTGAATCGGATTTCTCTCCTCATAACTCACCACAAGTGTCGGACTCGAACCGGTAATTTAGTTCCATAAATAGATAGAGAATGTCGGACTCAAACCGGTCTTCAAAGGCCATAAATCAATAGAATGTACCGGACTTGAACCAGTCTTTAAGTTTCATAATTCAATAGAATGTGACGAGCTTGACCCGGTCTTTAAATATAATAAGTTATTAAAATATGTCGAACTCGAATCGGTTTTTAAATACAATAAGTCAATAGAATGTGCCGGACTAGAATCAATCTTTAAAGGCCATAAACCAATAGAATGTGTTGGACTCGAACCGGTCTTTAAATACCATAAGTCAATAGAATGTACCGGACTCGAACCGGTCTTTAAATAAGCTCAATCATTAACCTAGCCCCGTACTAGGTATATATTATGTAGTCTAAGGCTCAAGATTAAGGATGATGTTGCAAAAGAAGACCTCCTAAGTCTATAAGGAGCTAAGAGCGATATCCCAGCCCCAAAGCATCAATTTACCTAAGGGAAGGGTAAATGGGTCGATTCTACCTTCGAAACGCCCTTCAAATCGGCCAAAATAACCCAAATTTTAATAACTGAGCAACCAACCATAAATTCCAACCCTAAACTAGCATAATAACATACTAATACCATAATTAAGCTCAATCTATAAGTATGTAAGCCTAGCTTACCAGGCCGCCGAAGAAAGCTCGATAAAGTCCGCTAAAGTGGAGCCTTTCCTTTTTGAGAAACCTCACGATACCACGCTATCAAAATAACAATCTAATCATCAATATGAAAACAATAATACAAGAACAACAATACCCATATTGCATATAAATGCGTCGGGTCCAAAATCGAGTCGAAAATCTTATGTGGGGCTCGCTTACAGAATCACAAGTTTGAAACAGTCAAAATGTCCCTCAGAGCTCAAGGATCATTTACCCTAAATAATGGGTGAATTTCGAGCATCACAACACCCAAAATCAATCCACAAATCTAGCTAGGGTTTTAGGCTTAAACGGAGAATTTACCAAGAAATTAGACGAAACTTACAAAGATTTAGACGAGGAAAATGATGTTAACGAACTCTCCAAGCTCCATTAAACCCCCAAGAATCTCCCCTTCTCACCCACTATCTCTCTAGAGCTTTTATGCTCTAACACTTAGAAAATATGGGAGAGAAATGGGTGCAAGGGGATTATATGCTCTGCAAGTGCCGCTTAAGCGGCCACTTGACTGCTTAAGTGGTCATCGCTAAAGCAGACAGGCCAGTCCAAGGCTACAGCCGCTAAAGCGGTTCCCAAGCAACTAAAGCGGCTTTCTTTTAAGCGGTTTCACCTGCTGAAGCAGTATCAGTACTTGGTAATATATTGTCAAGTTTCCAACGGGTCCTCGGGATTCGTTCGAAACCCCGTGAATGCAAACTGGCTTTGCTACCCTATCAAATTTAACATTTTGGACTCAAAGGTGAAATCAAAATTTCCATCCAGGGTCGTTTCGATGAAATGTGGGTCCCACACCCATATGACCATTTTCATCACTGTCCACCCAATAGCCCAAAATGAGTTCGAAAGCCTCGGGACCAGGACCAAGGGTCCCCCTAGCCTATAATCAACATTTCAAAGCTGATGAAATTGTCAGAATTGGCATATAAGGTCGTTTACCTGGAGTTTAGGCCCGGTAGCCAAATTTGAAAAACATCGACTTCAAAAAAGGGAATCGGCTCTATAAACCAAATGAACTGCCCGATAACCGAACTGTCAGCACCAGCGAGTCATAAATGACTTAGGGCAACTATGGAAAAGCTCTAAATATTGAAATAATGTGGAAATGCAGAAAATGACCTGGAGGGTCATTACATCAAATTTGTCACTTTTAGTTCTTTTCTAATTGGACTCTTCCTTATTTACTTTTATCCTCCATTTGCCTACGAATTTTCCTTCAAATTTGCCACTTTTAATTCCTTTTTAAATTAGAATCTATCTTATTTATTTTTTTCCTCCATTTGATAATAGATTTTTTCCTCAAATTTTTCACTTTTAGTTAAGTTCAGCCTCGACGAAGATTTGGAATCAACGATCTGAATTGTGAGGCAGACAACGGATTTAAATAAAGTACGCACTTAAATTAATAGAACTATAAAAAAGGATCACATGTGATGTGTTTGGAAGTAAAAAATTTATCTATATTGGGTCGGTTGTCTATATCAAGGCTAATGAATGTAAATATATACTTTTGCATATATATTTTTTAATATTTAATCATAGTAAAAGTGTTAATGTATTGTATTGTCCTTTTTGTCCTTTTACATTTTTAAGATCAATTATTAAGACTTGGTACCACTATGTATTGAGCATGATTTACATGACTTTTTTGTTCAAATTTGCATTAGGAAATATATATTTTTAGTTTTCCACCTGAGTAATTGGAATTCATATCCAGAAGTCAGGTTTAGAATAAAGCCATTTTATCTAAGGTTACTTTATTGTCATAGTTTGAACTCGAGAATGTAATTGAGAAATTAGAATGAGCACTCAAAGATATGACTAGTGGTTATTTCGTTGAGAACCATGAGGTCTCAAGTTTAATTTTTAGTGTATGCAAAAAAAAAAAATTACTGATCCACGGTGAGAGGTTTAGGACTACCAAATCAATTGATTATAAATATCTCTTCGGTCTCTAATTGGAAGATCTGAAAGTTGCGACCCATGAGCCAACTTGCCATTTTTCAAAATAGAGACACATGAGGGATGTTGTTAACAAACAAGCATAGGAAGACGGTAGTACTTCAAAATGGCAGCTCAAGACAATTACCTTTTATCCTAGGGTGTTTTGTAAATAAAGAAGTTTGAGCAAAGCCAGTATCCTTTGGATCTCCATTAACCACCTTCTACTAAAATAACATAAATACAAAGTATGATAATGTTAGCAAGAATGTGGACGATATTTTTAAACTTTTCATTTTCTTGACTTCCAGGCCATAAGTTGGCATATCAACAGCTTTTTCATATGCTTACCAAGTGAATTATTCCAAATCATACTCGCTTCAATTGGCACAACGTAGAGAGAAAGCAACCATAGTGAAAACATATTTTCTAATTATGCATATTATGACATTTTCAAGCATTGATTAGCCATTAGATCAAATAATATGTTTCTTAGTTTCATCTTATCTCTAGACATTGATGCCAACCAACTAATAAAATTTAGAGCACAAATGATTATTAAGGATCACCAATTAGTGGAACCCTCAGATTTGCAGTATGATTAAAAATGTACAACAATGTGCAAGTATGATTCCTAAATTCTTGGAGCAAGTATGATATTGAGATTTCAAAAAAAATTTAATTAAATAAAAATATCAAATGCATGGTAAAAATCGCCACCATGTATTCAATCTAATACAAAATTCACAAAAGAGAATTATCATGCCCTACCATCCTCAAAGGCACAAACTATTTTTTTTCCTGCTAAAAAGATATAAACAACTAAATATAGAACTATGGAACACTGAGGAGATGATGCTAAACTTTGGAGTGAAAAAATGGCGTGAAAGAGTGGCGTAGAAAATATCTGCAAGCCGCAAAGAACTCTTATTTAACAGACAACTCATAAAAGGACAAGATTTGTTAGTGCAACCACCTTTCACCTTTCCTACAAAGGCAATTATTGTGCAAGATGGATTCTTAAGATCTATGTTGCCACAAGTTCCAATGGCGTACTCTCTGATTGTAAATGATGATCTCTGATCTTTTAATGCATTTCTAGCAGTGGGATCAAGTGTTGCTAAGTAGAAGTACGGTATGCCACGGCCTTTGTCTGGTAATCCATCACTAAATGAGGCAACATTCCTGCACAATAGAATGTACTTCAAGAGATTCAAAACTGAAAAACAAGTTATGACTGGTGCAAAAATAAGATTGAATAGATAATAAAATGGGATTTTCATCGTTACCTAATGATTGTACTTAACGATATGATATAATATAATATTTAAACTAACAATATACTTCTCTCGAATATGTAATCCCAACTCCAACCTCATCCTTATCATATGACCTAATCCTATTTGCAAACTGAAACACCCCTTTGTTTTTATCAATATATATTTGATAAGAGAGCATCATGCAACAAGAATAAAACAAATCTATGTACATCAACATAGCAGCAACAAGAAGATAGTCTTAGCTATAGTTGTTCTGTTTTGAAATTCATATACACACACACAAAAAAAAAAAAAGGTACAGAAAGGGAAGAAAGAAATAGATATAAAAGTATGTAATCTTACTTCATGCTCAATGTTATCCCTCCTTTTTATGGTTGTATGGTGCAAAGCATCATAATCCTTCTTGTGTTTCATCAAAAATTGCTCTAGAGTCCCAACTCTCTCCAGCTGATAAATGAAAACTTATGAGGAATTTTGATTTGCAATTATTTATGAGCAAAAGGATATAAAATTCAAAGGACAAGCAACATAACAAAAGAATATAATCATTAGGTGTAAAAATATATCGTTTAAAGCGCATCTCTGGTGAATCCTGACCATTTTCGAGGTTTATGCATGATAAAAGATGCCAATAAGGCATTTGTTTTAGATTGTCAGCAAAGATCTAAATAATGTAAAAACTAACTTTCGTAGAACAGTACGATTAAACCTAAACTTTTCAAAAAAAATCCTCAAAGACCAACCAACATTCATCTACCACATCTATTAAGCAGAAAAAATAATGCATAGTAACAGAACAGAAACTAAAATAAAACAGTATGATAATCCAGATACAAAAATAATGGTAGAATCAAATCTTTCTGGTATGATGATTATTGCCAAAATTTTTGAGAATTTCTTTTTGGACGTGTTTCTTGCCATTAAACTTTTGGTCGCATGAAAACCTATTTTAAATGGAAAGGGATTCCTTTTGGACGTATGAAACATATTTTAAATGGAAAATATTCCTTGCCATTAAATTTTTGAGCACATGAAAAAGGTTTCCTACCATTTGTTGCCAAATTTTTTAGTATTTTTGTGGGGCAAAATATTTTTTGGACATTGGACCTATTTAAAAATTTTAATAAATTTATTATAGTCAATATTCAATGGAAAAAATTAAAAATATAATTTTGTCTAAAATGGAGTTTTTTAATGAAGGGAAAAAAGTTCAAATAATATTTTTAAAGTCCTTAACACTTTTAATATAGTATACATATAGATATAAATATAGATAAACTATCCAAAAAAAAAACTCTATTAGACTCCCACAACTATACAATATCACAACTGCCCAATATATTAGTAACTAGACACACTGAGCCCATGCTAGTACGAGTCCAATGTATGTTTCTTCTTCTATTTTAATTTATGTGACTCAAATAAAATTTTGAGAGTCAATCAAAAAAATTATTTTAATTTTTAATTTTGTTTGAGTACTTTACGTTGTTAATTAATGTAATTTATAATATTTTCAACGTAATTTGAAAATATATAAATTATTGAAATGCTTTTACTCCGACTGTCCTAATTTATATAGTACTGATGAAATTGCCAAAGTCAATCAAATTTTCTTTGAGCGTAATTTTTTAAATATTTTAAGTTGATAGTTATTGTGATTTATAATACTTTTTATGTAATTTCTAAATATATAAATTATCATATATTTCTTTTTAATATTTTAACACTTAAATGACAAAAGTACCCTTTAACACAATCTTAATTCCAAGAAGCAGACATGTCGATGAAAACATGTGTACTTCTCACCTCTTAGTAAAATACTCTTTATATAATCGATATATATAAGTTAAACTCGTTAAAATATCGTATATATTCTTAGCCTTTCAATCAACAATATGATGCATTTTTTTCGTCTCACCTCTCTAGTGCAATCATGGGCTGATGAGGTAGAAAATTTATCAGACAAATCAATGAATGGATCTGGGAAGAAAATGGTTGCGCCTAAAGCCTCTGTATGGGATAATTTTGACATAAACAAAGTGACTAATGAAGGGTTTAAACTTGATTATGTTCAACCAATTAAGGGAGGTGAGGTGGTGATGGTTGAAATTGAGGAGGATGACATAAGTTCAGAGATAGAGTATTGGAAACACTCAATTATTTGCTATGTACTTGGTGTTTACCGCCCATTCAGTGTGCTAAATGGTTTTGTGCAGAGGAAATAAGGAAAAATTGGTATCAACAAGGTAGATATGATGAAGAATGGGATTTTATTAGTGAGATTTAACTCGAAAGAAGGGAAAGCTAAGGTGTTACAAGGTGGGATCTGCCAATTTAACAACAAGCCACTGATTGTGAAATCATGGGTGCCTGAGATGGCTTTCTCCAAAGAGGAGCTGTTTTCTGTGCCTATATGGGTTAAACTGCCAGGATTGGAGTTCAAGTACTGGAGTACTAAGAGCTTGAGTAAGATATGTAGCTTAATTGGAAAGCTTCTTATGGTGGATAAGAACACTAAACAAAAGGTGGGCCTAAGTTTTGCTAAATTGCTAGTTAAAGTTCAAATTGGGAAAGCTTTGCCTGAAGTGGTTCAATTCAGAAATGAGAAAGGTCAAATAATTGATTAACAAGTTACTTATGAATGGAAACCAAGCCTATGTAATGTGTGTCACAAGTATGGGCATGGTGCTGATGATTGCAGGAAAAATAAACCTAAAGATCCTAAAGTGGCAGTAGTTGCTAAAGATGAGCAAGTGAGGGATGTTGTTTCTAATCCTATTAATCAAAGGGCCAAGCAGATTACAGTTAACAGAAAGAATGAGGGCAATGCAGTCACAGGCAAACCTCAGACAGCATAGAAGCAGTAGCATATTTGATGCAAGCCGAGCTTCATCAATACCATGGAATGAAAAATTGAAGCTCAAGAATATTCTTAAGTGGAAGTACAAGAAAGAAAGGCGAAATGGGGAGAAAGAGGCTATAGACGTAAAGTGGCTATTCTTGATATTCAAGCCTTATACAAAAGAAGACCCTTATTTCATTAAGGGTATTTTTGTAATTATTATTATAAGCTATAAATAAGGGGGAATAACTCATTTTAGGGTTAGATTATTTGGATTAATATTGAATATTAAATACTCTTTTGAGAGTTTGAGAGCTTGCTGAAGCTTTTGATTGTTTCAAGTTTAGAAAGGAGGGTTGCTTGGGAATCTAATTCCCTTGAGGTCTTTCTCATAGGTTTAGGTGCTTATTTGGATATTTGAAGGAGGTCTTTTCTTTTTATAGAATTGGTTGCCTTTGATTCCACTTTTATGTCTACCTTTCTATCTCTTTTATCTTTGTTTATCTTGTTTCTTTGTTTTCTTATTTCTTTAAAGTCTTCCGCATCTTCTTTCTTGCATCATTTGGTATCAAAGCTTGGATCGAGTTTGTTTCTACAAACCTAAGTCTTGGGTTTTGGTATTGTCAAAAAAAAAATGAATTTTCTTTGTTGTGATTTGTTGTTTTTGATACTAGATCTTGATTCTCTAGTGTCTTGTGAGTCTAAATCTCAAATTTCATTCAATTTGGAGTTATAGAAGTGAAGTTGCCATTGAAGAATTTGATACAAGACGGAATACGCAGAAAATGATAAGAAACCCTAAAATCTAAGAACACGAAATTAAAGATAAAAGGATAGAAAGGTAGAGACACAAATTGATATCAAGGCAACCAATACTATATTAAAGTAAAGACCTCCTTAATATTTAAGATAAACATCTAAACCTATGAAAGCAAGACACAAGCATGAGATCTAATAGGCAACCATGATTATACGAAAACCAAGACCTCCTATTAAGAATCCAAACAAGCACTTATACTATCGAGACACCCTCAAGAGGAATGATATCCTCAAGCAAGCAATCCCATCAACATTGTTTAGCAACCAAGGCCTTAGCCTAAACTCTCACAAGAGTTTTCACACATCAAAATATCATATCAAAATAATCTATCTAAAGTGAGCTCTTCTCTCTTATTTATAGCTTATACTAGTAATTAGAAAAATACCCTTAATGAAATAAGGGCCTTCTTTAGCATGAGGCTTTAATGTTAAGAATAGCCACTTTTGCATCCATAGCCTCTTTCTTTTTCTTTTTTTACCTTTCTTCCTTGTACTACTACTTAAGCATATTCTTGAGCTTCAATTCTTCATTCCATGGTATTGATGAAGCTCGGCTTGCATCAATATTCTTATCTCTAACAATTTTTAACAGTTGGTTGAGAACACTCTGTAGCAAGATACACACACCACTGAAGCTGGTCAGGGGGGAAAGATATTCCCCCAAAAGGTAATGGTTAAAATCCTTTATTGGAACACTAGAGGCCTGAATGGCCTCTATAAGCAGAAGGAGGTTAAACTCCTCTGCAGTACTTTAGGAGTAGGGTTGATATGTTTTCTGGAAACAAGAATAAAATCTAATAAGCTGAGGGATATAGCTGATAGAATGTTTAGTGGTTGGTCATATTACAGTAATCATGAAGCCCATTATAATGGTAGAGTTTGAATTATCTGGAGGCAAGATTGGTATGAGGTTGTTGTGAAGTCAGAGAATGCTCAAGCCATAACATGTGCAGTTTATTCCTCTTTTGTTGGGATTTGACATTACCTTTGTATATGTATTCAAACTAAAAGAGGAAAGAGTAGAGATATGGGACTACTTGAGAAATGTGCATCAAGCATCTTCAAAGGCTTGGATGATACTAGGGTATTTTAATGAAATTCTTCATAAGGAGGAAAAATTAGAAGGTAATGCAGTGTCACTTGCTGAAGTGACTGATTTTCAATGTTGTGTAGATGACTGTCAGCTTGAGAAAATGCCTAATAATGGGGGTAAGTATACTTGGAGTGACAGACAAACTGATAGAATTTTCTCTAAAATTGATTGGGTGTTTGTGAATGGAGAATGGCTAGATAGTATACCTGAGATTAAAAGTTACACACTCCCTGAGGGAGTAAGTGATCATTGTCCCATTTTGATTAGTATGGTACAAGTGGAGATAAGAACCAATCCAGCCTTCAAGTACTGCAATATTTGGAGTTCTCACTCCTTTTTTGGGGGTTTGTCACGGAAGTATGGGATGTGCCTGTCACTGGTTATAACATGTTTAAGGTTGTGTCAAAACTTAAACTATTAAAGAGAATATTAAGTTAACTTCACAAACTACATTTCTCCAATCTAGTGGGACAAGTTAATACAACTAGTGAAGCCCTCAAAAGAGTTCAGTTATAACTCCAAATGCTTCCAATGGATAAACAGTTGCAGCAGGAAGAGTGAAGATTGAGACAGCAATTTCAGAAGTCTTTATTCTTAGCTGAATCAGTTCTGTTGCAGAGGAGTAAAGCTACCTGGTTAAGGTTGGGTGATGCCAATACTAGTTATTTCTTCTCAGTATTAAAGAGAAGGAAGTTGCAACAATCCATCACACAGTTTAGGGATGACTCTAATCAACTACACCATGATCAGGCTCATATTTTAGATATTTTGGTCAAGTTTTATCAAAACCTATTAGGTGACTCAGGGTGTTTATGCTCAGGGACATGTGTTGAATGAGGAGCAGCAACTACTGCTTTTGGAACCTGTCACTAATGTTGAAATTAAGATGATTATATGGAGTATGAATGTTAATAAAAGCCCAGGGCCTGATGTTTATGGAGGTGGCTTTTTTTAGAGATGCTTGGGACAATGTTGGCCCTTAGATTTATGCAGCTATCAAGGAGTTCTTCCAGAATGGTAAGTTGCTAAAGCAACTGAATGCTACTATGATCTCTCTTATCCCTAAGACTGAAAACCCTGAATATGCTAGCCAGTTTAGACCAATTTCTTGTTTAACACTCTATATAAGTGTATATCTAAGCTACTGTGTAATAGACTAAAGAAGGTCTTGACTAGTTTAATCAATCCCACCCAAGCTGTATTTGTTCAGAGTAGATCATTGATTCAGAATGTGATGGTTTGTCATGACATTATGAGACATTACAACAGGAAGACAACCCCAAGATACTTAATGAAATTGATCTTAGGAAGGCCTATGATATGGTGCAATGGGAGTTTGTGGGAGAGATGATGCAGGGGCATGGTTTTCCACCCAAAATTATTCAGTTGGTTATGGTGTGTGTGACTACAACTAGTTATACCATTAGGGTGAATAGTGAGGGGTGTGGATTCTTTGCAGGAAGAAGAGGTTTGAGACAAGGGGATCCCATCTCCCCCTTGTTGTTTATTCTGGTTATGGAGTATCTTTCTAGAATCTTTAGCAGAAT
This sequence comes from Capsicum rhomboideum, assembly GCA_031232105.1. NCBI lineage: Eukaryota > Viridiplantae > Streptophyta > Magnoliopsida > Solanales > Solanaceae > Capsicum > Capsicum rhomboideum. Next base: position 72,608,429 of record CP124714.1, read on the forward strand.
GTGTAAACTTCCTAATTTCAGGTACCATCCTATGTGCAAAGATCAAAAACTATCATCTCACCTTTGTTGATGATCTTATGATCTTCTGCAAAGGTAATGAACCCTCAGTTAGTAGAATCATGGAGGCTTTAAAGCACTCTTCAGAAACTACTGGCTTAGCAGCAAATAATGAGAAGTCTAACATCTACCTATTTGGAGTAACTAGTGAGGTTCATCATAGACTTCTAACTATTATATGGTTTTAAATTGGAACTCTACCTATAAGATACCTTGGGTTACCACTTTCTTATAAAAAATAGGACCAAGCTTGACTGTCATCAACTAAGTAACAAGATTGTAGATAAACTAAAAGCTACTTCAAATAGGCATTTATCTTATGCTAGCAGGATACAAATTGTGAACTCAGTGTTATTTTCTTTGCAAAACTTTTGGGGTTCAGTGTTGATTCTGCCTCAGAGTGTGATCAAGCAAGTGGAGGCCAAGTGTAGAATTTTTCTTTGGGGGGGAACTGATGATAAAAAGAGAGTTGCCCTAGTTAAGTAAAATACATATGTTGCTCTAAGTCTCAGGTGGGCTAAACATCAAGTGTTGTAAATTTTGGAACATTGTTGTTATGGGTAAACTAATCTGGTGGCTACAACAAAACAAGGAGCCATTATGGGTTAAATGGGTCAGTAGCATTTATATGAAAGAGAAAGAAATAATCTGGACACATGTACCCCCTCAGGATAGCAACTGGTACTGGAAACAATTGAACAAGATTAAACTTGGTATGCAGGCCTGGTATAATCAGGATAGGTACATCCTTACAGAATCTGGTAAGTACTCCATTTCAGAAAGTTATTCTGAGCTAATAGGAGTAATTAAGAAATGCTTGGAGAGGTTCAGAACTGGTATGGAGCAAATTGTTGTTGTCTAAGCATAGGTTTATTTTGTGGCTAGCAATGCAAGGTAGGTTGCTTAATAAAGAGAGAATGCAGAGGCTTGGTATCAATAATGACTACTTGTGTCCTTTGTGAACAACAGCAGGTTGAGGATGTCACACTTTTGATCTGTGCATGTGAAGTGGCATGTGCAGTATGGTACAGACTAACAAGCTGGCTGGGAATAACTTTTCATAATCAGGGTGTAAAGAACTCTATACTACTGATTAGAAAGAAGAGGTGGAAAAAGTTTAAAAAAGAAGCAGTTGCAGTAACTTTTTGAACAATGATCCATGGTATTTGGCTAGCCAGAAATGGGAAAATTTTCAAGAACCACAATGTTAATATAGAGTTTTTGATACAGCAGATACAATTAGTTGCGAGGGAGAGAGTTTTGATGTACAAAGAGTCCAAGTCTGCTAGAAAATGTATAGGTTTTGTGTCCACGATTTGCAATTAGCAGTTCTGAGGCTTGATTAGCATGATCCTTTCTAAGGGTTTGTCTAATTAAGTGCTCTTTAGGTGTACTCAATTTGCTTGGTATGGTAATATTTACATTTTATTGCCAAAAAAAACCTATTCAAGAGAAGACTCGGCAAAGTTTGGCCATCTTTGACAATCAAAATGTTTCACAACCACACACGTTTTTTATTTTTTGTTGTTGATAATTTTATAAAATATGATTATACATATCTTTAAGTATCAAGAAGTTTGAATTCGAATACAATTATCTAATTATTGAAAAGTTATCTATAAACTTGTATACTAAAAATTATGGGTACAAAATTGTTCGTTCTCACGGTATCTAAACGTGCATAATTTATCTTTATTTAAAAAGTACTCCATAAATATTAAATTCAAACAACATAAAAACTAAATATCATAAAGTATTTAGAAAAAAAATATCAATTTATATGTTTGGTGAAAATTATTTATCTGATGAAACATATTTATAAGTTAGCATCAGTACGTAGCAATTGACAATAGTGATTGGCAATGATTATTGCGATGTGATGGCCAATGGTAATCGCGGTTGGTGAGGGTGGATAGTAATGATAATTATGTCACCACAAAAATTTAGATAGGAAGTATTTTACCTCTTTAATAAACTTATTCAGCACAAATAGGAATAGAATTACTCAAGCCAGTGAACTTCAGCTACATAACGATGATTAAATATTTTTTTTAAAAAAAACAAATACAACCAGGATGTGTTATATCGCCGGGATCCAAATATATTAGAGAGATATTCAAGGACCATGACAAAGACTAGCCAGTAATCTAGTTTTTTGAATTGCATGCATTGCTATAAAGGATTATTTATTCATGTCTATGATTCTCAAAGCAAAGAGCAAGTGAGAAGGAGAAGCAAAATGTGAGAAAGAGGTGGGAGAGAGAATTTAGGAGAATGGAGGATAAAAGGGTCATTAAATGGATACTTTGTATTTTTCGGAATTTTGTTTTCAAATGAAAATTCCACATAAGCATATTTTAGTTAAAAAATAATTAAATAGGTTGAGTGATTTTGTGAGTAAAACATGTATAGTTAAGTGACTTTTGGAGTAAAGTTCAAAGTTGAGTGACTTTATGGGATAAATATCCATAGTTGAGTGACCATTTAAGTTACTAAGTAACCTTTTCTAAAATACCTATCGGTCGGCTCCTACTCTGCTATTGCACCCAACTTATTGCTATTTTCTCTCTTTCTGCACATCAAATTCACTTTCACAGGTCCTTCTTCTTTCTCCCCTTTATTAGTTGTCTCCATTATAGTTTCATCAACCTCCCCATAGAACACTTCAGTGAATCTCGGATCTAGATTGATGTATGATGACAACACCGAAGGTTAATTTGGTTGACAGTCAAAAAAATCATTAAGCTACAGCAAAATCCTTTTATTAAGCCAATCATATTTTTCCTTCTTACATGAAATGACCAGACTGCCCTTAGATGCCAAAGCATAAAAAAATGGAAAAGTTACAAAACAATGCAACTTGTAATGTTACATTACATAATATAGCCCACTCTATGTTACATTACCAAATTTGGCCCAATTGTATAGAAAAAGAAAGTTATTTTACATCCTTAGCCAAATTATTACTCTCTCTCACACATTTCCCATCTTCATCTTACAAAATAGGAAATTTTTTGTCTCCTTTGATTTAGTAATGTTCTTAAGTACCACATTATTTTGTTATTTTTTTCTTAACAGTGTAATTTTTCGTCAGATGAACAAGAGAGTCTTACATCCAAACATTGAGGGTCTCAATGGCCATTCAACCCTGTAACGACCCAGAATATATTCATCGTTTTTCAAATAACTAGGCAAGGCATGATACTCTATCAACTGATACTTCACTTTCTTCCATAATCTCTTCCCTTTACCTTCCTTGGAAGGAGACGATAATTGATTATCCTTCCCCGATTCATTACCACTCATTAATTTCTCTCCAACTTTCTCTTTGCGCTTCTTACCCATCATTCACATTCAACTTGTTAGCTGTTAAGAATCACAACACACAAAAAAATGCTAATTAAACCAATAGATCTGAGTCCTAAATAAAACAAACCCTTAATTTAATAGCAAAACTTGGTTCACTCAAAATTATGTATCATTGAGTTGGCATGAAAGTTTAAATGTGAAATTCAGTCTCTTCTTTTTCAATTTTTCACTTGTTATGTCGAAGAAGCATATCCAAGTTTTTAAAGTTTGGGTGCAGTGTATACTGCATTCATTAATGTGTGTGTATATATATATATATATATATAGAGAGAGAGAGAGAGAGAGAGGTGAGTGGATGGTTGTGGTTGGTATGGATGCTTCTAGTACCATGTACTTCTGTCTTCCCTTTTTAGGATGTTGTATATTAGGTGTATATATACAATTATACAATAATATACATAATTATACAAATATATACATATTACTATTATAAATAAGAGACAAACCAAGGACTTTGGTAGTCCTCACAAAAGTTTCCAACTTAATTCGAATCTTTTCAATTAATTACTTTTATGTCATGATCTTATCTTTTAAAGTCAAATTTACTTTTTGTCCTTATAATTTGCTTTTCCAAAGTTCTTTTACCTTGTCACTTTGAAGGCCTTCTTTATTTGTTAATCCTTTATTTTCTAACTTTGATAGACATTCATTGACATGAGTTAATTTTTAGGTATCATGTGTTAATTTCTTATGCATAAAAGTTTAGTATTTTCTTGAATATGTATTTATATGGTGCTATATCATATATAGTTTAATCATAGTATTTGTATATTGTATTTTGTATATAATGAAATTAAGTATCGGATTTGTTGTAATTTGTGTTGATACAAATACAGTTGATAATAATTGATACAAATACAATAGATACACAAGGCTACGAATTGTAATTTTTAAAAATGTAGCTATGCAAATCTTCTACGAATTGTAATTTTTAAAAATGTAGCTATACAGATCTAGCTTTCACATATACGTTTGCTATTTCTGAATGTTTTCTTTTTTTTTTAAAAGAATTTCTATATGGGCTTTAATTTTATGATTGATTTATACAATAACTTTTTATGAATCTCCTTTTACTTTATGTTAAATTATGTCACGACCCAATTTCTGAGTCATGACGGCGCCTACCGTAACCCACCAATAGGCAAGCCAAACCCTAGCTCGAAGCGACAAGGGACAGGATAATGGGCGGAATATCAGAAGAACAGAGATGAAGTGGAAGTAACCATACTTATAACCATGCTATAAATATAAAAATAGAATCAGAATATATATATATATACATGCCAAGACGGAGAAGGAAGAGGACAATATATAAAGTCAGGAACCCCTCCCAAGACCTGGTGAGGTCGGTACAAAAGCCACTACTAAACATACCCAAAGTACTAGATAGAAATCAAATATATACAATAAGTACCACAGTCTCGAGTGCAAAAGACTATACAGTAGAGACGGAGTAGGATCTGCCTCGGACGTCAGTAAGCCCACCCTACTCCGGAACCAGTGCTGAAAGGAGAGTCACGTCAAAACTGTCGGCTAGTGCCCAGATCTGCATCAGGGAAAAAGATGCAGAAGTGCAGTATGAGTACCAGGGCAACGGGTACTCAGTAGGCATCATCGGCCGACTGATCTCAATGTACTAGAAGCAAGCTAAAATGCGAGGGTGCATGCTAAGTCCGGGGTATAAATAATAAATACATAAGTAATTACCGAGGCATATAGATATGCTCAGGAGAAAAATAAGTGTGATATTGAATAACGAGTAAATAAATGCGTAAGTAAACACACAAGTCAAACATAACCTATCTGGGCCCCCATAAACCTGATAGGCACACAGAAGAAAATAATAACCCAGCCTGGCCCCCATAAATCGATGGGACACACAAGAATAGTAAATGCATAGTCACCAGTATCTCGAAGCTGTACCAGTATCCAGTAATCACAGTAACCAACAAGGGTGCACCGGGCTTGAACCGACACCAATGGGTAATAACAAGAGGTCAGATGTCGGAATCGAATCGGACACAGTGGGTAATAACAATAGGCCACATATATATAATATCTGCCTGACTCGAACCAAAACTCAGGGAACAACAGTATCATAATCACTGTACCCAGTACCAGAACTCATAGTGTGCCACAATCCGGGGCCGGACTAGAACCGAAACACCCAATAGTCAATAATCAAACCATCATACTTAAATCAGTAGCTGGAATAGAACCAGAACTCATCATAGCCAGTTTCCAGAATAGAATCAAATGTCATATCATAACCAATAAACGGAGAACATGCTAGTCACAGGCCGATGCCGATGTATAGGTAAAGGAGCTAACCCATCATCTGCTACAAGGTAAGTCCCCGGGTCCTCCTAGGTCCATAATCTACTATCATGCAATATCTAAGTCAGTAGCTCATGGCAAGGTGGGTCCTGATTCTAAGCCAAGGCCAATAAACCCGATCAAGTACGGTGCTATCAGGGACTAAAAGTCTAAATAGGCCAATCGGGTATAATCGGGGTGACTAAATACTGTCACAAGCCTAATAGGTCATACTAGGGCTTAACTAAGCTCAAAGGTGTCAAAGTTCTGACAAGTCGACTAAAAGGGTAACAGGGCCCACTATCGAGTCCCGAAAATGAGGTCTGGTTATACTTGTCTAAGTTTGGACTAAGTCTGTCTAAGCCTGTACTAAGGTTCAACAATAACATTCCCCAATTAGCAACAATAACAACAATACTATCCGACCCCAAATAGGTCATCTGTGGTGTACCACGAGGATAACGGGCCTGGAATGTATCCGAATAGCCCTATCCGACCTAGAAGGCCTAAATCACAGCAAACCACCACCACCAAGTCTATAATACCTGCCCACAACAACAGCACAATAGCATACATACATCACACACAAGCTCAATCTAAGTGTAAAGGAAGGTAAACCTAGCCTACCTGGACGCCACCGCAAGCCTGCCAAAAGAATCAGCTATACAGGAGCCTTCCCCTTCTGAGAGGCCTCTGACTGCTGCCAAGCTACCAAATCAATAAACTACATGTCAAATTATGACTATTAATACCCATACTGCATTAGTTCGAAAAATGTCCAAAAATCCCACGTAGGGTCCGCTTGCAGAATCGCAAAACCGGAACCGTCACAGCGTCCCAAATCACCCCGTGATCAATACTCACCACTAGAACCGCTCAATTTGAGCTCAAAATGTGGCTTAAACAGCAACAACAATACCAACGTATAGGAAAACTACAGTAAATACGATAAAACTTACCGAAATAACGACGATTACACGTCCACAAACACTTTTCCACTAGAAATCGAGCTTGAATAACTTGATGTAGATAATCAACTCCCCTTAGGGTATCAAATAAATTATCAAAATTACTCACTCAACGAAAACCCTCTTAGCGTGAATAAGGAGTAACATATACAGAGGATAAGAAATACCTCCACATTAAAATATTTTTGCTGAAATTCATCACTATGGGTGTGCACATTAGTAAATTAGCCCGAGATATAACCTTATGATGGTATCTATATTTCTCTAACCTTACATGATAGTACTTAAACATAGTGGGAGACTTTAAGATTTTAACTACTTCATAATAGAGAAAGATACACTTTGCAGCCACTATACACCAAGGCATGTTGTTGTTCACATCCCTCCATTCCACGTGGAAATGGAGTGGAATCCCAAATTCATTTTTATCCCATTATATATATATTCGGGTATTGCATAGGTTCGTGGTAAAGTAAATATCATATTTTAAATATACCATAATTAATGGAAAATTATTTCTAACAAAACCTCTATAAAATAAAAATATTATTTTAACATATTTAAATTTACTCTCTCCGCTTAAAAAAATAATAGGTTATAAAACTATTATAAAGTAGTATAGATATATCATAACTAAAGAATTTTATAAATTTCAAAGACATTTTCGAAAGGTAATTAACTATGTCATTTTTCCAAGTTCTAATTTAATTTAATATTTTACAACGTGCTCGGTCTAAATAATATTCTCAAATGAACTGCCCAAAAACCGAACTGTCAGTCCCAGCAAGTCATAAATAACTTGGGGCAGTTAGAGAAAAGCTCTAAACTCTGAGAACACACGAAAACGAAGGAAATGACGGGGAAGGTCATTACAACATCCACTACTAAAAGGACTTTCGTCCGCAAAAGTCAAGAATAAGCACATATTGGGATCGCATATCACGTTCAAGCTCCCAAGTGGCTTCCTCAACCGGACGGTCACGCCACTGTACCTTAACCACTGGAATATCCCGGGAGCGTAACCGTCTGACATCTCTGGCTAAAATGGACACAAGCTTCTCCACAAATTCTAACTTGTTGTCTAACTGAACTGAGTCCCACTGAAGCACATGCGACTCATTCGGAATGTACTGTCGCAACATAGAAACATGAAATACTGGGTGGATAACTGAAAATACCGGAGGTAAAGCTAGCACATAAGCCACTTCTCCAACTGTCCGCAAAATCTCAAAGGGTCCAATATATCTGGGGATAAGCTTAACCTTCCTACCAAACCGCATCACACCCTTCATGGGCGTTACTCGTAAGAAGACCCTATCACCCACTCTGAATTTCAACGGACGACGTCTACGGTTAGCATAACTCTTCTGTTTACTCTGAGCTGTCCACAACCTGTCTTGAATCACTCGAACTCGGTCCAAAGATTCTCGGAGCAAATCTGTGCCACGAGGACTGACTTCTGAAGTTTCGAACCAGCCAACTGGAGATCGACACTGACTGCCATATAAATCCTCAAACGGAGCCATTTGAATGCTGGAGTGGAAGCTATTATTATACGTGAACTCGGCTAAAGGCAAGAACTGATCCCATTGACCCCCAAAGTCTAACACACAAGCGCGGAGCATATCTTCAAATACCTGAATAGTCCTCTCTGACTGACCGTCGGTTTGAGGATGAAATGTAGTACTGAGGTCCACCTGAGTACCCAACTCTTCTTGGAAAGTCTGCCAAAAATTAGAGGTAAACTGAGACCCTCGGTCCCAAATAATAGATACTGGCACTCCGTGTAAGCGAACCACCTCCTGAATATATACGCGAGCTAACCTCTCAGCACTGTAGGAAACTCGAACAGGGATAAAGTGTGCAGACTTAGTCAATTGATCTACAAGAACCTAAATACTATCAAAGCCATTAGAGGTGCGAGGTAACCCACTAACGAAATCCATAGAGACTCATTCCCACTTCCACTCGGGAAAGGGTAACTGTTGAAGTAAACCACCGGGTCTCTGATGCTCGGCCTTTACCTGCTAACAACAAAGGCATCGAGATACAAACCCTGCTATATCTCTCCGCATACTGCTCCACCAATAGTGCTGCCTCAGATCCCGATATATTTTAGTTGTCCCTGGGTGAATAGAATACCTGGAGCTATGCGCCTCATGCAAAATCAACCGAATCAAATCTCCAACCCTCGAAACACAAATACGGCTGTCAAACCTTAGAACACCATCAGAACCCAAGGTAGCTCTTTCAGACTCACCCCTCAATACCTTATCTCGAATGCTATGGAGACCACTATCCTCAAACTGACGACTCTGAATCTGCTCCAGCAAGGTAGATCTCGCACCAACACAAGCGATAACCCTCCCGAGGTCAGAAATATCCAAACGCACCATCGAGTTAGCTAAGGACTGAATGTCCAAAGCCAACGGCCGCTGGGAGACTGGAATGAAGGCTAAGATACCTATACTCACTGCCTTCCAGCTCAAGGCGTCCGCTACCACATTCGCCTTGCCTGGATGATAGAGAATAGAGATATCATAGTCCTTCAGCAACTCAATCCACCTGCGCTGCCTTGAATTAAGATCCTTCTGAGTCATAATATGCTGAAGACTACGGTGGTCTGTAAATATCTCACAATGAACACCGTATAGATAATGCCTCCAAATTTGTAGTGCAAACACAACCGCTGCTAACTCCAAATCATGAGTGGGGTAATTACGTTCGTGTACCTTCAGCTGCCTCGATGCGTAAGCAATGACACGACCCCGCTGCATCAGAACACATCCCAAACCAATACCATACGCATCACAATACATGGTGAAACTCTCGCCCTCAACTGGAAGAGTCAACACAGGGGCAAAAGTAAGTTGATCCTTGAGCTTCAGAAAACTTGCCTCACAATCCTCAGACCACTGAAATGGAACCTCCTTCCTGGTTAGTCTGGTCATAGGAGATGCAATAGACGAGAAGCCTTCAACAAACCGTCTGTAATATCCTGCCAACCCAACAAAACTGCGAACCTCGGTAGGCGACGTGGGTCTAGACCAACCTCGAATAGCCTCAATCTTCGCTGGATCTACCATGATACCATGTCTGGACACAACATGCCCCAAGAAAGCTATAGACTCAAGCCAGAACTCATATTTTGAGAACTTGGCATAAAGCCGATGATCTCTCAAAGTGTGGAGCACAATCCTCAAATATTGTTCTTGCTTACTCCTTGAATAAACCAAGATGTCGTCAATAAACACAATCACAAAGGAGTCCAAGTATGGCCTGAATACACTATTCATCAAATCCATGAAAGCTGTTGGGGCATTAGTCAACCCAAAAGACATCACCAGGAACTTATAATGGCTATACCGAGTCCTGAAGGCTATCTTTGGGACGTCCTCAGCCTAACTCTCAACTGATGATATCCAGATCTCAAGTCTATCTTCAAGAATACCGCTGCACCCTGAAATTGATCAAACAAATCATCGATACGAGGCATAGGATACTTATTCTTCACCGTCACCCTATTTAGCTGCCTGTAATCGATACACATTCGCATAGACCCATCCTTCTTCTTTACGAACAGAACTGGAGCACCCCTTGGAGACACACTCGGCCTGATAAAACCCTTTCCCAAAAGATCCACAAGCTGACTACTCAACTCTCTTAACTCAGCAGGAGCCATACGATAAGGAGCCATAGAAATAGGTCGAGTACCTGGCTCGAGGTCAATAATGAACTCTATATCACTCTAAGGAGGAAGGCCAGGTAGGTCAGTCGGGAACACATCAGGAAACTCACGAACAATCGGGACGGAGTCAAGTGACGGACTCTCAATGCTAGCATCCCAAATATAAGCAAGTAATGAATCACATCCCCTCGCCATCAATCTACGAGCCCGAACATATGAAAGAATCCCCGTCAGTGTGCGGCTAACAGAACCCTGCCACACTACCGAGGGTACACCGGGCATGGCTAAGGTAACAGTCTTGGAAAAGCAATCCAAGACTGCATGATGAAAAGACAACCATTCCATGCCCAAAATCACATCAAAGTCTACCATGGCTAATACAATAAAATCAACCTGAGTCTCAAACTCCTGAATAATCACCAGACATGATCTATATACCCTATCCACTACTAAAGAATCACTAACAGGGGTAGATACACATAAGGGTACAGATAATAACTCATAACATAAACCCAACCGAGGTGCATAATAAGTAGATACATAAGAAAACGTGGATCCGGGATCAAATAATGCAGAAGCTGGCTGATGGCATATGAAAATCGTACCTGTAATTACCGCATCCGAAGCCTCAGCCTATGGCCTAGCCGGCACGCCATTCAACTGACGCTAGCTGCCACTAGTCTGAGCACCGACCTGACTACCAGTCCGACCTCCCTGTGCTCCACCTCGGGAACCCTGGGGACCACCCTGACTACCCTGTGCATCACCTCTACCTGCTGGCGGTATAGATTTGATGTGCTGTGTTGTCTAAATTGAAGGATCAATCTCTCTGCGTTGAGGACACTCACGCGTGAAATGATCGACAACCCCACAAGTATAACATGCTTCTAGCTCCCTACTCGGCCTAGAAAATCCGACTGATCCGGTATGACCACCTCTAGTTGATAATCTGGACTGACCACGTCCCTGAGGCTGACTACCAGAACCACTATAGGCGGGCTGACCCCTATCAGAGATCTGCAAGGATGACTGTACGGGCCTACTAGACTGACCTTGTCGCTGAAAAGATTGTTGTTGCTGTTGAGGGTACCTACCCTGTAACTCATGACATCTGAATTGCGAACTGCTATGACTGCCACTATAACTACCCTGGAATCGGGGTCTCTTATCGCTGCCCTCTTGGGCCTCGCGATCCATCTCCTCGATCACATACACATGCTCAGCTATCTCAGCAAATAATTTCCCCGAAGTTACTAAACTTTGTGTGGCCTGCGGAGTGTTAATCGCAACCCTCTGACAGAGCATCTAATCCTATCGTACTCATCAAGCAAGATCATAGTAGCATGTTTGGCCAAATCATGGAATCTCGCCTCATACTCAGCTACTGTCATAGACCCCTGTCTCAACCTGGAAAACTCATCTCGAAGACGCTCATGCATACTGTGGGGCATATACTTCCCCAAGAATACCTCGAAGAACTGTACCCAAGTAATGGGTGGAGATCCAGCTGGCCTGGAATCAAGATAACCTCTCCACCATCTCCTCGCGACTATATCAAACCGATAAGCAACAAAATCTACCCCACGCGACTCCACTAATCCCAAATTTCTCAGTTTCTACTCGCAGTTGGATAAGAACTCAAAAACGTCCTCTCCTGGAGTACCCGCAAATCTAGGCGGAGCTAATATCAAAAAATGAGTCAACATCTTCTACTCCTCGATAGACATAAGTGGCTGGATTGCTACCGGTCGTGGAACCATCGGTATAGGCGGAACCTCTACTCTAGGTGCCGCAGCTGTAGGTTGCGCCCCAACACCAACTCCCTGTACTGCTGGCTGGGTTCTCTCAGCTAATGGACCTCCAACTAATCCCAGTAACTACACCAAAGTGTCACGGAGCACTGAAGCATCAATAAATCCAGGTAAAGCCTAGGCTGCTCCCTGGCCCACTGGCTACTGTGACGGCTGAACATCCGGATCTATAACGGGATCGGGTGACTGATCCCTAGCATGATCTCTACCTGGGGCTGCTACTCTTCCCTGCCCCCGACCTCTGGGTCGACCTCGGCCCCTAACAGGAGCCCTCGCTGCAGGCTCGGGGTCCCAACCCTCGGCTCTCGTACCACGCGTCCTTGCCATCTGCGTAAAGAGTGAACCAAACGAAGATCAGAAACCAACATAGATTTAACGCACGGACATGAGTCAAGAAAATGAGAAACTCTCCTAAGAATGCTCTGTAGCCTCCCTATGATAGGATACAGGCGTCCCCGCACCGATCTGCAGGACTCTACCACACATTAGCTCATGTACCGACCCAATTTCTGAGTCATGATGGAACCTACCATAACCCACCAATAGGCAAGCCAAACCCTAGCCGGGAGAGACAAGCTACAGGCTAATGGGCGGAATATCAGAAGAACAGAGATGAAGTGGAAGTAACCATATTTATAACCATGCTATAAATATAAAAATAGAATCAGAATATATATATATATATATATACATGCTAAGACGGAGAAGGAAGAGGACAGTATATAAAGTCAAGAACCCCTCCCAAGACCTGGTGAGGTCGATACAAAAGCTACTACTAAACATACCCAAAATACAAGATAGAAACCAAATATATACAACAAGTACTACAGTCTCGAGAGCAAAAGACTATACAGTAGAGATGAAGTAGGATCTGCCTCGGACGTCAGTAAGCTCACCCTGCTCCGGAGTCAGTGTTGAGAAGAGAGTCACGTCAAAACCGTCTGCTAGTGGCTGGATTTGCATCAGGGAAAAAGATGCAGAAGTGCAGTATGAGTACCAGAGCAACGGGTACTCAGTAGGCATCATCGGCCGACCGATCTCAATATAATATAAGTAAGCTAAAATGTGAGGGTGCATGCTAGGCCCGGGGTATAAATAATAAGTACATAAGTAACTGCTGAGGCGTATAGATATGCTCAGGAGAGAATAAGTGTGATATTGAATAACGAGTAAATATTTTCAGAGTGATAATTATGAAAAGTATCTTATTGTGTAATATTTTCTTTAAAAAGTATCTAATTATGTGGCTACTTTTATTGATAATTATGAAGATTTGTGAACAAAACATGCCTAACTGCTACTAGATTGATTATATTAATTATAAATTTAAAAATTGTGATACAAATTATATAGTATTTCTTTAATTGAGTTTGGGTCCGGACTTAGCACGAACCTCGTGAAACTAGTGTATATATAATGTTTAAACAATGCATCTACATTGTATAAGTTTGTATAAAATGGAGAGGAAGAAGAAAATCACTGAAACGAAAAGACTGTATTGTATATACAACAATATACAATACAATATACAAATATATACAACAATATACAAATATATACATTGTTGTACCAAAAAACAGACTTTGTCTTCTTCCTCAAATTGAAGCATCAAATTCATTTAAAAATACCTCAAAACTACATCAAATCATCCAAATTTTCAGATTTAGGCTCCTCAATACATAACCGATCTTTTATAACTATATCCACTTGAAACAGAGCTTATTTACGAAAGTATTGGAACCTTAAATTGTAGAAAAAAACTCGAAATAATGTTGAATTTTTTATTAATTTGTTTGAAATTTTTGGGAGAGAATTGAGAAAGAATTGAAGTGAAAATCGTAAAAAAGAAGCTGAAAATTTGGTATTAGAAGTGTTATTCCGTATATAACTAGCAAGAAAAGTTAGTTTACAGTGAATGATCAAATTATATTTTAGATTATAAGGTGTAAAGTATATTTTTGACTACTTAAATATAAAGTATATTTACTAGTTGTACTTTTGTGTAATTATCCCTAAAAAAAAAAAATAAAAAAAATTTTATTTTATCTCACACAGTGATTAAACCTACTTGAGATCCCTAATTGTATTTTTGTGTAATTATTCCTAAAAATAAAATAAAATAAATAAATAAATTTTATTTCATCTCACACAGTGATTAAACCTACTTGAGATCCCCCGCCTTACACTTTGTTTGAATGGTGGTTTTTCATGGTTTCATAATGTACGGTACTGTATGGTATGGTATTGTACTGTACAGTATAATACAATACAATGTTTGGATTGACGGTATTGTTTGCTGCTGTTTAATAACAGTTTTGTTGTTTGGTTTAACGGTATGGTACTGTATCATAACTGGTAAGTTTACTAAAATGCCCTTAATTATTATAAATGTTAAATTTGTTAATAATTGTTATTAAAATAATTTAAGATAATTTTCTTCCTGTTAATTTGTCACAAATTATGTCGTGTAAATATATGAAGTTGTTAAATTCATGTAAATTCTAACAAAATAAATAAAAGAGTAGATCAAAATAAAAGTAATCGGATTCAATTTTTTTAATTGTAACAAATTTCATTTCTTTTTGGCGTTTTGAGATGTGACCACCAACAAGTACAAGTTTGAATACATTTTTTGTGTATGCTACAAGTGTGTTTGGTATGGAGGAAAATGTTTCCTAGGAAAACAAATTGTCTTTTACTTATTTTCTTGTGTTCGTTAAGCAAATATGAAAATATTTTCTAAAATCATTCGTATATATTCAATACAAAATAATGAGAATGAATAGGATAAGTGGAGTGGGGGTAAGAAAAAAAAATTTGAATTTAGGGGTAGGGGCAAAGGGTGGGTAAGAAAAAAGTTTTAATTTTTTTATAAAAAAATAAATTAAAAAAAAATAAATCCTTTTTTTTTGTGTTTGGGGGGAGGGGGGAGGGGGGCTGGTAGGGGTGAGGGTGGTGTAAGAATTTTTTTTTTAAACTTTTAAAAAATAAATTTTTTAAAAAAAATGGTTGGAGGGGGGAGGAGGGGTGGTGGTGGTGTAGGTGGTGGAGTTGGGGTAGGGATAAGAAAAAAAAGGTTTGAAATTTTTTAAAAAATAAATTTAAATTTTTTTTGGAGGTGGGGTTTCGTAGGGGATGGGATAAGATTTTTTTTTTTAAAAAATAAATTTAAATTTAAAATAAAATAAAAGAAAATTTTTTTTAGGGGAGGAGGTGCGTGGGTAGGTGGTAGGGTCTGATAGGAATGTAGTTAAATAATATAAGATAAATAGTAAAATAAAATTATATAATATTAAATAAGAGCATGATTAAAAAAAAAATAACGAAATCATAAAATACCACCAAATTAATAGTTCCATAAAATAAAATTTCCATAATTAACAAATCATGAAATTAAACCATACCACGCCATAAATTTTTAAGAAACAATCAAAATACTTAGGGCCCGTTTGGGATTGCTGGTAGAAAACTGCTTATTTGAGAAGTACTTTTTTGAAATAGCTTTTCAGAAAAGTGCTTTTGAAAAAAAGCAATTTGTGTTTGGTAAATTCATTTGAAAAATGCTTTTCATAAATAGATTGTGTTTGGATAATCTTTTTCAAGAAGTGCTTTTGAGAGACAAATGACCAAAAAGGACATTTATAAATACACTTTTGCAATTAAAATTATTTTATAGAGAATTTTTTTTTAAATATCTATTATAATATTTTTAAAGAAAAATTTTATTTTTATTTAATTAAAAAGTACATACCATAAAATTTTCAATCAATATATATACGTAGATACATTAAAAAATATTAAATAATAATATAATATTATTAAAATAATTTAAATATTACTAAAAAGCATCAAACAAAAATGAATTTAAAATTATTCCATAAATTAAATCACTACATATGAAAAAATTCACTACAAAAATAAGAAGTCCTTCATACATCACAAAAATTCTCAATGATTTCATCCCTAATTTTATCGCGCAATGTCTCCATACTAGTAGAATAAATAATCATATATATACACTACATGATAACAAATATGTCAGTTTTCATGAATTATTTATTTAAAATTAAATATTCGAGAAAAAATATTTATAAGTACTGTCAAAATATCATTTGATCTTGCAACATGATTCGTCTATCATTTATTATCATTAATAATAAAAAATAAAGAGTTATATATTCTTCGACCGTCATCATCAATGATATTTTCGATTTTATTTTTAAAAAAATGAATGAAAAATAAAATAATAATATATAAATCATAAAATAAAATAAAGAATTATGATGTAAATATGAAGTATAAAATTTTAAAATCAAACTTTAATCAAACTTATAAGATATGCTAATTAATTAATAAGGGATATTTTGTTATATGTGTGTGTGTATGTGTGTATAAGTGATAGAGATATTTTTGTCATGAAAAAAATAATTTTCTGCTTCTGCTTTTTTTGAAAAGCAGAAATTTTCTGCTTCTTCCCAACAGCAGAAAAACTGCTTCTGCTTTTTTTTAAAAGCACTTTTACAAGTTTACCAAACACCCTTCTTTTCAAAAAAAATACTTTTTTCTCAAAAAAAACATTTTTTTTGAAAAAAAACACAATCCCAATCATACTCTTAGTAACTGTATCATACCGTACCATAGAAAACCACCATCCAAACAAAGGGTTAAATCCTTAGTCTTTGTCTTGCTCTCAATCAACAATGGCGTTCTCATCTCCTATTTCTCCATCTTATTCATGTCATCTCTCCTCAAAAGATAAGGAATTACTATATTTCAAGGCCAAATGGACGAAGCTTTCCACCATTAACAAGATCTGCCCGTTTTCTCTTCTCCAACGCTCTCCTTTTCTCAAGTAACGAAGCTTTATCTATCTTTGGCTGCGTTTGATTTTTTTTTTTCCTTTTTGGTTTCTCTGTGCATCTTGCCTTTATGCTAATTGAGATGTCAAGAATCTTGTGTTTTTCTTAAAATTTTAATCTTTTTTTTTTTATATGGGTTCCCCTGTGGGGGTAAAGTTTGAAGTTTTGGGATGGGATGAGTGAGTTTACATGGGAAAGCTTGTGTTTTTCTTAAAATTTTAATCTCTCTTTTTTTTTAAAAAAATATGGGTTACCCTGTGGGGGTAAAGTTAGAAGTTTTGGGATAGGATGAGTGAGTTTACATGGGAAAGCTCAAGCGAAAGATAATGGGTTGAAGCACAGTTGCATGGGATTGAAATGCATTTACATCCTTGTGGTGTTAAATGGGGCTATGTGCAAATGCTTCAGATTAGTTACATCAGCAACCACTTGGGGTGATTAGTTGTTGAAATGAGCTTACCAGTTTCAAAAAAAAAAGTTGTTGAAATGAACAAGTCCAAAATGAATTCAACTGGTATAGTTTCAATGTTTTGTCCACTAAAGTTTTTATCCGCTCTCCTTGTAATAAGAACAGCGATTGATGTGCACATTTAAATCTGTAAATAAAACTACCAGCACAACCTATTGTACTGATGATTCATAGAATGTTACGTTTCTAAAAAAAAATTAAGTTTTTATCCATTCAGATACAGCAGTTTGATTGTAGAAAAGTTGCCACATTTGTGGTTTCACTGGGACAACGTCATCACCTGAAAAAAATAACATAAACATAAAGCAGCTAACTGATGTCCCCACGATATTTTGATTAGCTAAGAAGTGAGGATATTCTGCGACGGTCAAGAGAATAGTTAAAGTCCATTTAAGGAGAGTGTCCTAGCAAACGTAAGCCTGATGTTTGATCCTGTAAGAGATGGAAACTTCTTAAATAAGCCCGATGTTTGATACCCAAAGACATGTTTCTCCGGCATGTCTTTGTTGGAATTTAAGGCTACAAACTTTGATAAGAGAACAAAGAGAGAGAGAGAAAAATATCCAACCCATGGGAATAAGGTTGGACTAACCATCTGTGAATGAACATGTACTTTATACACATGCAGATGATGTGCAGAGCTAATTGCCAAAGCCAGTTTATAATGCACACTGTGTCCGTTCATCAACTTGGATACCCATATATAATGCAGTTTTACTACTCAGATTCTTGTTTTTTGGTGAGCACAAGTTAGCAAATGGCTAGGGTACGATCGAGGTGTGAACCCCGTAGATCATTATAACAAAGAGCTAGTACCATGTTTATTAAATGATACACTTCTCAGACATACACAAACCTGCATCTCATACCTGTATAAATGCTCTTTAATTAAACTGTTTAGGTCATTTATATATCATGAGATGTGAATAAGAAAAAATTGTTTAGTTGCACTTATCATGTCAATTTTCTCTTTATATATATATATATTTGGCTTTTTTCCCTTGTTCTCCTCTAAAGAAATGCTGTGTCTGCATGTATTTGTTAGCCATGTTGATGTTACAGTAGCAACGATCCATTAGAAAAGATTTCTGATCCATTAGAATTGAATTTACATCATTCTACTTCCCTTCTGTTGACTGTTGTAGGCTAAGTTACTCGGACTCTTCACTTTCGGTGCAGCACCCTTGTCGACACGTCATGGGTGTGGGTGTGGGATCCGTAACCGATCTGGTCAACCGATTATGGGTACTTTGACCAAAATCGACAGGGAAAGTCAGGACAGATTTTAACGATTTCTGTAATCAAACAAACGCTAAGGTGAAATTGAAGAAAATGGAATACCTTCTATACAAAAATTTCTATGTTATTGCCTTTTCTGTTTTCTCCTTTCAGGATTCTCCTCTTGATCAATATTTTCTCCTAAAGTTTTCCACATAGCATCTCATAATTTAGGTTTTATAACTCTATTTTTAGATTTTTGAATTATCTTTAGCTGTATCCCCCGGTATCCCCTGCATCCCTATCCATACGTGGATCCATATCCTCGAACCTTAAAATTGAGATCATGAAGGATCCGACCTCTAGATCGCACCCGTATTGGACACCCGCACCCGAGTCCGAGCAACTAAGGTTGTAGGACTCTTTAATATTTAGTTTGTTTTGCTAATGCGTGACATAGCATTGAAGAGGTCCTCATAGATAAATAATCTTTGGGCTAACAACCATACAGGCGTAAGAAATAATGGTTTATTTTTGTCATGTCTAAACTTCTAGTTCAACTTTAAGATGCCCCCTCCTGAAAGGTGAAAAGAGCAAAGGGAAAGAAGGAATATAAGGACCGCAATTGTATACTTACCATTCTTAGAAAAGAAAAGTATGACCGTACTTGTAAGGACACTCCACCTCGAAGCATAAGATTGAGCTTTCAAGTCATTGAAGGAGCAGAGTAATGACATTTCTGGGCTCATGGGTAGGGGGTTTGGAGGCCTGGGCTTTTTAATATGCCGCCATTCACCCCACTTAAAAAAAGAATATAAAAAACAAAAAAGAATATTTTGTGGCCGCCTGTGACATATACTTAAGCTAAAAGGTCCTTATAATTTTGTAATTTTGTGAAAACTTCTAATGAGCATCCTGGACACTTAGTATGTCTGTTCCTTTCCTTTCAAAATCTTCTTTTCATCTCATTGTTTCTGTTCTGGTAAAATCTTTCTTTGCTTTTGTTTTATATTTCATTTCAGAGTGGATTTTAGTTCACAATGGGAAAGAGGAGAATCATCAAAGTTCAGCAAAAGTGCTGCTGTGACGAGCAAAGGTCTATTTTACACTTAAAGCTCTTTTCATCCATGTGTGATTTTCCATGGTTGCTAATTTCCTCTTCCTTTATCCAATATTATGACAGAATACTCGCTGGATGGAGCGCTAGAAAATACTCAGCTTCCTAAGGGTGATTGCTGGTCTGTTCATAAATTTGGTGGTACCTGTGTGGGAACATCTGAAAGAATTGGGAATGTAGCTGAGATAATTACTGCTGATCAATCAGAGAGGAAGTTGGTAGTGGTATCTGCAATGTCAAAAGTAACAGACATGATGTATGATCTAATTTACAAGGCGCAGTCTCGAGATGACTCATATCTAACAGCACTTGATGCTGTTAGAGAGAAGCATAAATTAGCAGCTGTTGATCTACTTGATGGAGACAACCTAGCTAGTTTCTTATCTAAACTGCAAGATGACATTAGCAACCTTAAAGCTATGCTCCGTGCAATATATATTGGTATGCTTGCTTTTCTCGTTTGTTTGCCTGATGTCTGGAAGGAAAAGCTTCCTGATCTTCTTTTCTCAAACCGAGAAAACTCCATTTCAAATTCCTAGTTCTACAAAGGATGACGTAAAAGAAAAATATTTCTTGAGTACTCCAATCCCCCTTCCCTCACACATTTGCACGTGGTTAATTAAAAGCATATTGCGATGCAACAATTATGGTTTTACTTCACTCTGTGGTTAGCATACTGGTTGTTGCTTCAGTCTCTTGTTTTTGCTAGAACTGAATTGGTTCCTTATTGGAGTTCCTTTGATTGACCTACCCCCCTTCTTTGGCATTAACTTTACAGCTTACTTGTTTTGCAGCTGGTCATGCAACAGAGTCTTTTTCCGATTTTGTAGTAGGGCATGGAGAGTTGTGGTCTGCACAATTGTTGTCATCTGCTGTCAGAAAGGTGGGTTTCTTGCAGATTTTGTCCAATCTTACAAAGCTATTATGTCTCCTAGTTATGAAATTAAAATCATCCCACATCTTGGCTTTACCTTTTAAATTTATATTTGCAGAATGGTGTAGAGTGTAAGTGGATGGACACAAGGGAAGTGCTTGTTGTGAACCCAACAAGTTCTAACCAAGTTGATCCAGATTATTTGAAGTCAGAGAAGAGACTTGAGAAATGGTACTCTAACAATCCAACTAAAACAATCATTTCAACGGGCTTTATAGCTACCACCCCACAGAATATCCCCACTACTTTGAAGAGAGATGGTAGTGACTTCTCCGCTGCTATAATGGGGGCTCTTTTAAAAGCACGTCAAGTTACAATTTGGACAGATGTTGATGGCGTATATAGTGCAGATCCTAGAAAAGGTTCGTCTTTGCTCATTGAATGCCTTTTCCAACCTGATGCCTTTCTGGACTTTAATGAGCCAAAATTTTATCAAGTATTTATCATTGATGTTAGGATGTTTTCCAACTAAAAGATGCCTCATTTGCAGTTAGTGAGGCAGTCATACTGAAGACATTGTCTTATCAAGAGGCGTGGGAAATGGTGAAATCATGACATTCTATGCAGTTGCTGAATTTAGTATGGCCTCTTATGGCCCTTTATAACAGAAAATTTCTCATGTTTTGTGCAGTCCTATTTCGGCGCCAATGTCTTACATCCTCGAACAATTGTTCCCTTGATGCAATACGACATTCCAATAGTTATAAAAAATATCTTCAACCTTTCTGCACCTGGAACAATGGTCTGCCGATCCTCTGGAAATGAATATGAAGATGGACAAAAGTTGGAATCCCTTGTCAAAGGATTTGCAACAATTGACAATGTAGCCCTTGTGAATGTTGAGGGGTAAGGCTGCACTTGATTCAGGAGTAGTGAAATTACGAACTCTTTATTTTACATGATGCTTATTACCCTTTTCAGAACTGGAATGGCTGGTGTTCCTGGTACAGCTAGCGCCATTTTTAGTGCAGTAAAAGACGTTGGTGCTAATGTAGTCATGATATCCCAGGTACATTTATCCACTGATTCCTGTTGTACTTGTTACTGTTATGACTTCATGATATTTAATTGGCGGCTGTATTACAGGCTAGCAGTGAGCATTCAGTGTGCTTTGCTGTGCCTGAGAAAGAAGTGAAAGCCGTTGCTGATGTTCTGGAGTCTAGGTTCGGTCAGGCTTTGAGTGCAGGGCGACTTTCTCAGGTATTGTGCTTTCCTGATTGCGTTTGAGAAGTTAACAGTGTTGTTGATCCAATAGTACAGAAAGTGAAAAACGGGGAGTTCAGTTCTTGGCACTATCTTTAGTAAATGCCTTTTGCATCAACTGCACCTTCCATTTCCTGGTTAAGGTTTTGATTTGAGCGCTGTTACGTGATAAAGGTCCCCTTCTCCTTTTATCTTTTAACTTGTTCATTTCGATTTTGTACAAGACCAGTTAGATGAAAGAAAGAAAATTCACAGGAAAGACGCTGTGTGACAGCTTCAGTTGGTCTTCTCTTGGAGAATATAATCCTGTTCTCACACGGTGGTGGTTGCATATTTAACACTGAGAGCTCCAAGGATCATTAATTCTTGCTTAAGAAAAAAGCCAAGAGAAGTTCAGATGCTGTTGATTTGATCAGAAAGAGGAAGAGTATAGTCATCGTTGGATTGAGCATTGTCCGGCAATATTGGGCAAGTTATGATGATAGGCAGATTGGATATTTGTGGCATTAGATTCTGGGTTTTACTAACTTGAAAATTTAAAGATCGGCTCAAGAGAGCTTTAGAATTGGTAAGGCTGTCAAAATCTAGGTCTAGTAGATGCAAACAGAAAAGAAGAAAACCTGAACCAACAGCTTTTGGATGCCTGATCAACAGTGATATAAGCACTAATTCGGTCTTGCTTGAGGCTTCTTTCTTCGCTAGGGAAGATAATACAGATGGCCAGAAACAAGCTGAGAAATTATGGATTCTGGAGGGTTAAGACTGCAGAAATAGGAGGAGAGAAGGAGGATAAGCCTAGAACATCTATATTTTGTCTGGGCTGATTAAACTGATTACGGACATCACATTTCACAAGTATAGTCACACTGCAGGCTGCACTGATTTAAAAAAACATTTTACAAACCAGCCATTAAAGAAACTAATTTTACCTATAATGCTGCTGCTAAACAAATTCCCTCTATTCAAAGCATTGATTATATCAAAAATGACTTGAACCACTCTTTTCCCAACTTTCCAGATTTTGCAATTTATGGTTTCAATGTGTAGGTTTTCTTTGACCTTTGGATTCATCTTTGAAACAGTGTGATTTGCTTGCTTCTTTCTACTGTAGCAAAGTGGGTTGGAGTTTATGGGGATTCTTTTTCTAACTTCATTTTCTATCAAGTTATCATTTCCACTTCATTTAGTCGCTTCACTATAGCTACCTGATTAAAGGTACTTCTTAAGCAACCTGACAATACTTTCAATTCTTCTCAGATTGCAGTAATTCCGAATTGTAGCATTTTGGCGGCTGTTGGTCAGAGAATGGCTAGCACTCCCGGAGTTAGTGCTACACTTTTCACTGCACTTGCAAAGGTTTGACAATTTCTACCCTAATATATCTGAAAAATTTATCTATATGACTATGTATGTGGCTGTATCTCGTGAATACAAAGTAGCACAAACAAATGTCAAGCGAAGTTATATCCGATCCTTTTAATTTTTCTGGATGTCATAGTCTTCAAAAGGTAGCATCTTAGTGCAGGCTAATATCAACATCCGTGCTATAGCTCAAGGTTGCACGGAGTACAACATTACAGTAGTTGTTAAGCGAGAAGATTGTGTAAGAGCTTTACGTGCTGTGCACTCAAAATTTTATTTGTCAAGAACAATAATTGCTGTGGGCATTGTTGGACCTGGATTGATTGGAGGTACATTGCTTGACCAATTAAAGGATCAGGTTTGTCAATTCTACTTTTTGTTAATTTGATCTTTCCTGTTTTGCTCTGACTTCTCCAATTGAAATTAAGTAGCTGCTTTTACTCTTTGGTTATTATTTCTTTTATAATATCAATATCCATGACTGTTTCTAGAATATATTTTGATTTTCCCTCCATGCCTCCTCAGTAATATATTTTGGGTCTTTTCAGAATTTCGAAGGCTGATCTTAGGAACATAGCCCATCCATAATCATCTTCTGAGGAAGGCCAAGTCCAATATCATACAACAACAACAACAACATACCCAGTGTATTCCCACAAAGTGGGGTCTGGGGAGGGTAAGTGTACGCAGTCCATACCACTACCTCGGATGAGGTAGAGAGGCTGTTTCCGATAGATCTTTGGCTCAGGACACCAAACAGTAAAAGGACATAGTAAAAAAAAAAACAAAAACAAAAATGGAATAACACACCAATAGATAATAACAGAAACAAGACACCCACAGAGTAGTTACAAGACACTACGAACAAGAAACTACCAGACACACGCATAGAACTTACGACCACTTGCCCGGCTACAAACAAAGCACTCCTACTTACTAGCAAGGATTCACTCCCACCTACTAACCCTCTGCCCTAATACGCGTCCTCCACACTTTCCTATCTAGGGTCATGTCCTCCGTAAGCTGTAACTGCTCCATGTCACATCTAATCACCTCCCTCCAATATTTCTTCGGCCTACCTCTACCCCGCCTGAAACGATCCATAGCCAAGTCTAATTTCATATTTCTATCTATTCATTACAAAAAACCCAGAACAATAGGTGTTTCTTTCAGATTTTATTATCACTTAAAACGATACAATAGAATGATTTCTAACCTACTTAATGTCTTCCCAATTGAAATTTTACCTGCCTTTTGCAACTTTGCTTTTGAATTTCAATTTTGACATGATTTCCTTGCTACTTCTTCTGAGGTAGTGGTATGGACTGCGTACACTTTACCCCTCCCAGACCCCGCATTGTGGGAATACACTGGGTATGTTGTTGACATGATTTCCTTTGCTTCATGTTGGCTATTATTTTCTTGTACTTTGATCACTCTTTTCCTCTCCTCCCTTTTTGTGCCATGTAGTTTCTTTTTGTTGCTAGTGGTTTACAAACATTTAGTATGCTGATTTTTATTCATAATTTTAGAGACTTAAGAGGTGTTTGCTATATTTATTGCTTTATTAACTTCCTTTATACATAAAGTTGTTCCCTTTCCCTATCCATTAAATTTCTAAAGATCTAATCTAGTTGAGCTGAGCCTTTCAGCATTTCCAAGCTGCAGGTCATTTTGCTTTTCTTAAACTTTCTTGTTAGAGTATTTTACTTTTCCTCATTCCTACATGTGCTCCAAGATGTGGTTAACTTTTTCAACTTTTTAGCATAAACAACATAAGCTAACGAGTCAGACTTGAAGAGTCGAGACTTAATTTTAAACTTTTATGTCTATGTTAGCTCCTGTCTGGTAAGGTCTTTTGCTTACAAGGAGGTTTCAAATGTAATTCTTTTGTTTGAGGAACGATATTTTTCACAGGTTATGGCACGTCGGCCCTCATTTTTTAATTAATAATATCTTTTCATAAACCATCTTGCTAGACATAAGCGTGGTCAACAAATTGACATTGTTTGTTTCATCCCCCCCCCCCCCCCCCCCCCCCCGTTTACTCCTGGAAAAGAAAGAAGTAGGAAACAAGAGAAGCGAGTAAAACACAGAAGTAAGTAGAAAGAAACACATATCAAGATATGAAGGTCCATTTTGCATGCCTATTATACATATTTTCCTTCTTATAGCTTACTTTTCTTCTTCTTTTTCTGAAGGGTCTCTATCTGTGATGCTACAGTTACAGTAAGGAATATTCTGGTGATCTGGTCCACTCGTTGTGGTTGTTAGTTTGTCTGGAAGTGGACCTGAACCAGAGTATTTTTGTGTTTGATGTCACTTGGACCTTTTGTTTCCAAGCACAGTTTGCCAGAGTGCTATTTAACCGCTTAATTTCTTCTGTAATTTGTGGCAATTTTCAAGGAAAATTTGGTTAAAAGCGCTGCAACAATTTTCTTTCTTTGGCAGACAGCTGTCTTAAAGGAGAAATTCAACATTGACTTACGTGTGATGGGTATAACTGGAACAAGGACAATGCTACTGAGCGAGTCGTAAGTCTTAAAAGTCGTGTGTTCTTTTAGGTGCTCACTAATATATGTTATGCTTCTAATATGGCCTTAGGCCCAGCTTCAACGTTGGGAAACAACACTTAATGAATAGAAGATGAAAGAGCAGCACATTTAAGCATGCTTCAAGTAGCAACCTGATTGATGAACTAAATAGAATTAAGTTGTTCTGTTGTTTGAATTTGACTACATAATGGTTAATAAAAAATATCTACATTTACTTATCTGCATATTCCTCCAAGGGAAATTTTATGATGATTTGGTTTGGCATGACAGTTTGTCAACTTTGCTTGCTGAGGCACAGAATAATGGAAGTCAGATTTCGAAATTTGTATTGCTTCAGTAAAATAATGTTGAGATTTGTAGTCAATCAAAGGGGAGACATATAGTCTTCTAAATCTCCTTCCGTCTTATCCTTTCACTAGGAAAAAGGAGTAAGAAAAAAAGTTCGAATGGCTTATTAAAAAGAACAAGAAAAAAGTTTGAATGGTTAATTTGGTTAGAAATACTTTCAAAATAATTGATTTGGTGTTAAATGTGAGGGACTTTGTTGAAGAGTTAACAAAGAAACTACAAACTTAGCTTCTACTCAGAAGGATGGCACTTCAAATGCTTCTTCGCTGGCTGGTTATGACTTCTGTACATATCGATAATGCTCTGTAGGAGTATGATGCTAAGGCATTCTTGTCAATGTTGACAGGGGTATTGACTTGTCAAGATGGAGAGATCTGCTAAGTGCAAAAGGAGAAATGGCCGACATGAATAAGTTTGTTCACCATGTACGTGGCAATCATTTTATCCCAAACACTGTAATGGTGGACTGCACTGCAGACTCTGATATAGCAAGCCATTACTATGGCTGGTTGCATAGAGGAATACATGTTGTCACCCCGAACAAAAAGGCTAATTCAGGACCGCTAGACCAGGTAACTAAGTACTTTCGTATTGCCCGCTTTCTGGAAATAGCACTTCAACTTTCCATCATTTTCTGGTAATTTTTTGCTTTCACCTCCTTTCCACTCAATCATAGAGGGAAAAGATGACGATTTTTGAAAATGTTCTGTTTCTCTCTTCACTGAAAGTTCTGAACTCATAGCTGTTTTGCATTTTAATTTTCCTAAATTGCTTGCAGTACTTGAAGCTGAGAGCTCTACAGCGACAATCATACACTCATTACTTCTATGAAGCTACTGTTGGAGCTGGTCTACCAATCATTAGCACCTTACGCGGACTTCTTGAAACTGGGGACAAGATATTGCGGATTGAGGGCATTTTTAGGTTGGTATCATTGTGATTTGCATGGCAAATTCATTTATAAATATTGGATTGTTACTGATCAGGTGACTCATGCTTCACTACCTCATGCACTATAGGAAATAAAATGTTTTAGTTTGGTTTCCTCGTATTCAGTTTCATTTTCTCTCGTTTTTGCAGTGGAACTTTGAGTTTCATATTCAATAATTTCACGGGCTCAAGGGCGTTCAGCCAAGTTGTGGAGGAGGCAAAAGAGGCGGGTTATACTGAACCAGATCCAAGGGATGACCTATCTGGAACAGATGTTGCCAGAAAGGTATTTGTTGATGTTTTCAAGTATTTTGTTTCTTTTCGTGTAAGTGATAGCCTATAATGAATTACAACAACAACATGCCTAGTGTAATCCCACAAGTGGGGTTTGGGGAGGGTAGGATGTATTCAGACCTTACCCTTACCTTACGGGGTAGAGAGGCTGTTTCCAATAGACCCTTGGTAGCCTAAAATAAACTGATTCCCCGATTTCCATTTTTCCACAATGTCCATGATTCACATTCTGCGGAAAATGACATCTTGGAAGCACTACATGGCCAGAGTATAATACTGTGATTTTATCTTTAAAAGATGGTCACTGTATAATGAAATTCTAAGTCATGACTTTGTGTTGCAAATAGCCAAATACCTCGCTGATCAATTTGTTTCTGTCCATATAGCATTTCCAGCTGATGTTGTTACTTGTGCAGATTTTCCTTGTCATCCAAAACAAAAAGAATTAAAAGTAAGTCCTGGTTCTACATCTGCTAGTTCTATATTTTCTTATACAATGGCTTTCCTGTTCCAGGTGATTATTCTTGCTAGGGAGAGTGGGTTACAGTTAGAACTTTCGGATATACCCATTCAAAGCCTTGTGCCTGAACCATTAAGGGTGAGTTCTTAGTTTATTTATGTGCAGCATTAGTTAGATAGCTGTTTTTCTCCATGAAGTAATTTTTGGTAGTTTATTTCAGGCTAGTGCATCTCCCGAGGATTTTATGCAGCAGTTGCCACAATTTGATCAACAGTTGGCTATGCAGAGGCAAGAGGCTGAAGACACCGGGGAAGTGAGTACTGTGGACTTAAAACTTTTGCAGAAATGAGCTTGAGTTTTACAGATACTTGGTTCTGTGATGGTCATCTTGTCCGAAAGAAATCTACTCTCGTACTCCTTCCATCAGAAATTGATGTTTGCCTTTCACTTGCAAAATAATTTTCATTTTCATAGAATGGGAAGTTTCCCACACATTACATAACTTGAGAAACTTTACATGGGACTCGTTTAACACTTCACATTCAAACTTTTTCTCAATACTCTTGAAAATGCTGAAAATGATGATGATTTTCTAACTTTGGCAAGTACACCTTTTCCGATGCCATTTTAATAGCTGTACTATGTTGAACGTGGATGTTAAATTTAGGATAGAGGGAGTCAAGCAACTTTTATTTGTTACAAAACAGTAGGAAAGAGAAGCATGAAATGTTTGTGTATTTCACTCATTAAAAATTATTGCATAGCTGATTCATTTAGCGTTTCAGTCAAAGAAGTACCAGATCACTCATAGAATGTAGAGCTGTTCCTCATTATTGACTACTGATTTGATTCAATGTTTGAGGCAGAAACTGAGTGATAAGTTTTCTGGAAGATGCCTGGAGATCTTAGAAATTGGTTATCTCTAATGTAATGGTTGCTTAGGTCACAGGCATCATATTTGTGTGGTTCAATATATTTCAGCAGCAGCAGCACATCTGCACATGCATGACAAAATATTTCCATCCCAAAATTGTTGGTCACTCTGCATGTATTATATGATCTGCCTTCTTGTATTTGTGCTATTTTTATATGAAAAATTGATTTGTGATGAAGGTTTTGAGATATGTTGGAGTCGTGGATGTTGTCAATGGGAAAGGGACTGTTGAGCTGCAAAAATACAGCAAAGAGCATCCATTTGCACAACTCTCTGGATCAGATAACATAATTGCATTCACAACTGAAAGATATGCGAAGCAACCTCTCATAGTGCGCGGTCCTGGTGCTGGAGCTGAAGTGACAGCCGGTGGAGTATTCTGTGACATCTTGCGGCTTGCATCATATCTTGGTGCTCCATCATAATTCATTAACTGCAATAAACTAATTCTGCCTTTCTGAGTACCATCAGATTTTCTTCTGCCTCTGTAATGCTTCGCATGAATGGTCTTGCAGTTTCAGCAAAAATGTGGCTCATTCTGTGACTAGGTTCTTTTCTATAGGAGTTACTGTAACCTGCTCATTTATGAATTGGTTTGATTAAGCTGTATTTTGGTCGAGATGCACATATCTTGTAGGGATACTCCCTTGTTAGTGAAGTGGATTGGTGATGTATTTCGATGCAATTAAGTGTTTTAAGGCATTCTCTTGACCGTTTGGTGTTAATTACTCCATATCCTTTGCTCAACTTTGTTGTATGAGCTCATTTTACACTGGATGGGCACTAAATGGTGCTTTTAGTGTAAAAGGTGATTTGTTTCTATTAATTAGCTCATACATGGCATTCCAAATTGAATGTGAGTTTTATCAACAGCAGATAGAGTTCAATGGTGTTGGGGTATTGGCTCTCCTCCCAACTAGTATTCACTAGACACCCAGGTTTTCTATGTTCCAGTCATTATCAAATGAAGAATGTGAAAGATCACTTCGTAATATACTAGATATAAGAAGTTTTTGCGAGTATAATGGAAGTAATGTGACTAGGACCAGGCAGCAAGGTATATCAATGATCACTGTTCAAATGCAAATGGACAGAACACTGAACAACAATCACAAGACAATCCTCAAGAGCATAACAAGAAGAATACGGTGAATTTTTCTATTAAAGTTACTATGTATTACCTTTTATTTGAAGCAGAAGGTTATATATTTCCTTGTTAGTGTTTTTGTCCATTAATACTTGTCAGTTGTCATATTTCGTATATGAGAATCTAACTAAGAAATTTTCTCATTAAAATTATTTTATGTTTTTTTTCCGCTTCCTAGCGTAAGTCATGTTTCGCATATGAGAATCACCCCATTATCTACTAGTTACGAAATTCACAGTTGCAATTTCATTAAAGGAGAGAAAGTTCAAAGTTTTATGCCTTTGATAATATCCAAATTTTGCACCACTTAAAAAATTAGGAGATTTGCACAAGTAGGATACTTCAACAACGCCACTTAAATATTTTTCTTGTCTAAGGAATTTGTGTAAAAACATCTCGAGCGTAACTTTGGTACACAAGTCTTATTTGATTAATAAAATTTGTCGTGTTCACAAGTTGGCTAGGCATGCCTTTGGTAAAAATTGTTCACAAACTCCTGCCAGATTGGCAAAACTTGCCGTGTTTACAAATTACGACGAGAAGACATTTTACTACATGGTTCACAAGTTTTGTTGTATTGACAAAACTTGTTGGTATTGTTAAGGTGTGCACAAGTTCTGCCGGTCTGGAGAAACTTCATACTATACTCATTCTACCTTCTAGTTAAATTGTTCACACCAGTCTTGCCGGATTGGCTAAGCTAGCGAAGTACAAAATGTATCGCAAACATTCAAAATGATTAAACAAGATTTAATTTCGTTCAAGTAATGAGCTCTAGCCAATTGAAAGAATCTTTTGACCATTTGTGTTTGTTGTTATGTTAATTGCCTGAAATACCAAAGTGAAAGACAAAGATTCATCTTCCTCAAGGAGAATCCACCCGCAAAGAATTAAAAACATCTTCAAGATCTTCGCTTCTAAGAAATTTTTTAAATTAAATTATATAATTTATATCACATACAAGCGTGGAGAAATAGATGAGATAACTAGAGAAAGACGAAGCGGAAGAAATACAAATCTTTTGCTCGTGAAGGAGGAAAAATAAGAAGTTATGAAATAGAGTTTATATTTGCACAACTTTTAAAACAAAGAAAATAAAAGAAAATGACTTGAGGTCACTAGATAAGCACATTCTGAGCTGAAATCTCTTTGAATTAGAGTGTAGTTTTTGTGGATAATTTATAAGACTCCATAAATGACCTTGTAGAAAATTACCAGGATAATAGGTAGTAACATTAATCGATCTTAGAAAAAGGTAGATCTAATTATGCAATATCTTTCATTGGTATCAGAGAATGGTAAATGTGTTTTCTTCCACCATTGTATGGTTAAAAGTTAGAAAAATTAAAAGTTTCATTTGAGCGATTTTGCATGCCAAAAGATTTGTGAAAGATATGATTAATATTCATATTTAGACTTCATTATTTTCCTGTATAAGTTTCTTCATTATGCAAGATGTATTTGGAAAGAAGTTTTTGATAGCTTTCTATCAATATATTATTTGTAAAATATCGATAGTGGATGAGAAAGATATGATTGTTGAAAATCAACTGTCTGAAATACAAAAAAATCAGAAGTTTTAGCATGAATGTCCATATTTGTGATTTATTCTCTCTCTCTCTCTCTCTCTCTCTCTCTTCAAGATTCAACTAGACTTTGTGATGGATTGTACTTGTGATGAGACTATTTTGAAAGGAGTTTTCAGTTTAAAGATTTGAGTAAGGAAGAAAAGACATCTAGATGCCTAAAATTTATGATTTATTACTACTTTCATGATTGGATCTACTTTTATGCAAACCTTATGGTATTTTGAAACACTCCTAGTGTAATTTGAAGGATTTTTAATCTATAATGGTAAATTGATTGAAAATGGAATGTGCCATTCACAAAAATAAGGATAAAAGTATCTACTTCAACTTGACAGATGAAGGGTTTATCTTCATGAAATGAGACTTGAATTCAAAACAAAGTGGTTACTTGAGTCTTCTTCATATTGTGGTGATATTATCAGGTGTTAATCAGATAGGGTGCAGATTATTTGAATATGTTTACAGATGTGAGTCTATGGATAATTTTTGGGCAAGTATTATGATAAGTAACATGTTGGTTCTGATTTTGGTAACCGGTGGGGTTCAAATGTCAGATGAATGATATGATAAGATCGATGGAAAAATGATTTGTGGTGCACTATGACAAGTGGTTTCAAAGCATCCTCAAGTGAATGGGCGAAACTTGATCAGTAAAAAAAGTTGTCTACATGGTTTGGATCAAAATTTGGATTTTCTATAGTAGGACTATATTTATGGCAGTGTACTATGTTAGAGTGTGGATTGGTTAGATAAGCTGGTTGAGAATGTCATTATAGATAACTTGGAAGAACTTATGCATGGAAAAGCGCATTTATTACAGTATTTATTATCTTTGGGATTGCTAGAGTCTTAACTCGATGTTGCACTCAACAATTTATGGTTTAAAGTATGGGGTGATAGGCTTGGACCTTGTGTTGAAGAGCTTAGTGTCTTGAACAAGTTAAGAGAAAGAACAAAAGGATCATATATTGGAGAATTCAAGAAATTCAAAATTATATGGAGTTCTATCAATATTGCGCGATTGGTATGAGTAAAGGAATGCCAAGATATAAGACATCAGAAATAGATCCTTGGTGAAGAGTTAAAGATTTGTATGGATTTCAACGTTTGAGTTTAGGAATGACAACACAAGGTGGAAACTCATTAGTGAAAGATAAATGGATCAACACAGACTTGTGAAGGGTTTAGTAGTAAATTTTTTTGAATATAAGTGTCACGCCTCAAATCCCATTGGGGAGGACATGGCACCCGAAGCCGTTAAGGCCCGAGAGAACCATTCTATACGTTCACATACTTGTCGTCAATGGGCTAGCATTCAATCACTTATGGTCACAACATATCAATAATAGAAATCCAATAAGGACATTTATAGAAACATGAGACATGGCCGTTAGAGCCATATGGTCAAAAAAGTACAACGTTCCTTCCTTTAACTGTACAACGTCTACAAAGCCTCTAACAGATACAAAACCAAAAATATAGTCGGGACAATTTCCCACTTTATATACAATGCTTATGCAGTACCAAAACCACATATACATATGACTCGGAAAGCCCCGAACCGAACTGGAGCTCACCAATATTCTGTAGATGACCTGCAGCCTACTGAGGAGGTCTACTAGTACCTGTGCCTGCAGCAAGTAAGGTAAGTACCCCAAGGGACGTCAGTATGAAAGAATGTACTGAGTATGTAAGGCTATAAGTAACTGTATGAGATATAAGAACTTTAATGGAATTAAGTACAAGTGAACTAACAATATAAATAAACTACCATATGGTATATGTGTGGAATCGTGTACATTGCTTTCTTTACTTTATTGTACTTTACTCTACTTTACTTTACTATACTGTACATCATCAATCATCAATCATATCATGCCCGGGATCAACTGATCAGTGGGAAATAACATAATAATCGGGATCGTCATCCATGCAGATGTTCCTTTTATCCCATGGGATACCACCCATAATAATGGGATCGACATTCATGCGAGTGTTTCTTTCACTCCATGAGATACCACCCATGCTATAATAATCGGGATCGACATTCATGCGGATGTTCCTTTCATCCCATGAGATACCACCCATTCTCAACATTAACTATTACACAATTACTCACATTACTTCATTCTTTAGCTATAGGAGTGATACATTGATAACTGTGCTTTATTGGAACTTTAGAACGTAACATTATTGGAACGTTAGAACCATGTTCAATGAATGAGAGATAAGTGAATAACAAGTACTACTAACTCTGAAATGAGATACTCTAAACCATTTAGATGAAGGAGACACTGTACAACCCCCCTTTGGGGATAGGACAAGTGTTATGATAATATGAACAATAGATGCTGCAGAAGAATGCGGAAAAGAATAACCTTACATACCTTATCTTCCCAACACGTAACTACAATGATTCAGATCCTTCCTTATGTGTTACTCTACAACACAAGTACATAATGGAGCGAACATTAACGGCTAGCTACATTACAAGTTCACAAGACGGTAAGTAGGTGCTTAACGGAAAGTAAAAACCGTCTAACCTCCAAAACACATGGTGCATCACTCCCCCCTTAATTATACTACCAAATAACATTATTCCACCATATTACACTATAACTTACTGATTTTGCAAAACACCACCACCAAATCAGTCCACACATCACCAAAACAGTCCACACATCAACGTAGACATCGCAAATCGATAGAATTTTACACCAAGTTTCTACTTTACATTTCCGCCTAAATACAACTCAACATATTTATTCCATCAAGTCACATAAATACCTTCCTCAAAAATATACCAAAAACAGTCCACAATAGTTCCAAAATTCAGTTTAACATACCAAGAGAGTATTCTCTTTTCACTACAGCAAACGTTCCATTTACAAACATGTATAAACATTCCCATCAAGCCATACATAAAAGGAACGATTTAGGGGCAGAACCACACTTTAATATACTGAAATTTCATCCTCCTAACTTAATTTCTTCAACACCTTAAGCCCCTATACAAGTCCAAACCACAAGGAAGACAAATTCATCAAAACTAACACAAGTGGATTGCTAACTAATTAAGGGACTGCCCTATACATTTTAAACATAACCAACCTACCTTACTCACTTTCTTATACATATATTACATTAATATACAAGGGTAAACACTTACCAAGGCTTGAAAAGTGGAGGATTCACCCAAGAACCCTAGGGAAATTTGGGGCGACTGATTGGGGTTTGAGAGATGAGAGAGTGTTTTAATTTTCTGGACAGTTTTTCAGCAATAAATAAATGGAAAAATGAGCTGAAATGAAACCTATATACTCCCTCTTTAACCGCCTCTTTTTGGTCCATTCTTAGCCAATTTTTGGTCAAAAATAGTCCAAGTAGGTGATGCACCTACTTGGCTATATAAGCTGTCCAAAATAGTCCACTTACTTGGGCTAATTCTAGTTGGATCATGCCATGTTGTGCCTTAGTTATATTTAGGTGTTGGGCTGGTCATCTTCCCCATTTTATGTACTTAATATTGGCCTCAATTAAGTCCATTAATATATGTTCAAATGCAGCCCAATAGCTTAAGTAGGTAATACACCTCTTTGGAACATTTAACTTGGCCCAAATCTAATCCATAATCTTGGGTCCATTAACTTGGTCCATATATCTCAAGTAGGTGAGTCACCTACTAGCTTAATTAAGTCAAGCAAGCACCTCAATAGTTAATTTCATTTTCGGTTCTTAATCCCTTTAATTTAACTTACAGCTTGTGTACAC
Source organism: Capsicum rhomboideum (assembly GCA_031232105.1). Lineage (NCBI taxonomy): Eukaryota > Viridiplantae > Streptophyta > Magnoliopsida > Solanales > Solanaceae > Capsicum > Capsicum rhomboideum. The sequence continues at coordinate 72,643,828 of CP124714.1, forward strand.
TTGGTCACTTTAAACTTTAGATCCAAATACCTACTCACGATCCCAAGTTTAAATAATTGCACCGACGTTAACTTAGTCGTGTCACATTGCCTTATATTAAGTGACACATAAATGGAACTAGTATACGTAGGATACGGGGTGTTACAATAAGGGCCAATTCAGGTGACTATCTGTGATATGTGGGTGATTGTGTATTGCACACTAGGTTGGATTGTTCAAGTTATGTCAGGCAACTTACAGTTATATTACTCGAAAGATTTATAGTTATATATAGGTTATTTGATGAAATTGGGTCAAATTTATACTATCTTATTGATGGAAAATACATGAACGGTTGCATGGGGTTACACAAAAAGTTAATAATGTATTGAGGATATATATGTATAGATATGGGAATACTTTAAGGAAAAATCAGTTGTTTCTATAGATTTCTCTTGAGAACAGAATTACTGAAATAATGGATGAAGCATGCCATTTATGGATTTGTATCAAATTAGATATTGGTTTTGAATCAATTGCTTTGGATTGATGAAACAGAGCTACCAGATTTGGAATTAGCAAAATTGGTCTTAGATAAGGCCAGACCTGCTTAAAATTAGCTCAAAGCAGGCAAGGATCCTTTTATAGCATAAAAAAGTCACGATTCAGGCTTGTGGTGCATGACAATACGTTTTTAAGGGTTATTGGTTCTAATGACAGTTCATAAATTGTGAAAGAAAGATTTGTAGGATCAAGGTAATTTACTGATACACATTTGGGAATGAATTACAATTATAGTTATCGGAGTGTGGTGACTATGATGTGTTTTTGATGGTTTAATTTTTTAAGACTACGATTGTGATCAAATCAAATATTACATACAGAGATAGTTCAAATATATGAAAATTAGTTGCTCGAAGGAGTTTTGGTTTTGAATAGAGAGAAAACAGTCTTAAGACCTTAACTTAAAAAGGGATCGAACGATTAGAGTGAACATATGATTCTACAGATGTAAATTTTACTTAAGAGTACTTGCATTAGTTATACTATGTGTATTTACAGTTATTCAAAAACTTTGGAACTTTTCATTGCCCATTTGAGGACATATAGATGTTTAAGTAGCAGAATATTAATGACCTGCATGGTCCTTTATTTCTTTTAGTTTTAACCTTACCATAAATTTATTATTTTTTATGACTTGTGAGAATGGATGACACGATTCTCAAGGTGATTAGACGCATTAAGAGGAATATTTTCAGTTTGTAAGTTAAAAATTTGAAAAGTTTAACCAAAATCAACATATCTTAGAATGGAATCTTGATAGATCCATCAACTCTGCAAGGTGATTTTTGAGTTATTTGGGCCTTTGGTTTGGTTCTAAGGCTTTCAGATGAGCTATGAGTCATGGATGGAACTTTGGAAGATTCTAAGCTTAGAGTTGACCATGATCAACATTCGGTCAATACAACTTTGGATGAATGATTTGATGATTCAAATAAGTCAAGAATGTGTTTTATGATCAATTTACACTATTGATTTATGTCAAGGACGTCTTAGATTAGTTTTGGGTACTTGTTTAAAGTTTAAAGTTTTACATCATTAAGCTTTAATAGTATTACCTACAACAAATGAGCACTAAATGGTGTTTTTATTGAACCATTAGATCCTTACCAAATTTCAAAATAATTACAAAAAGAATAGTTGCATTCTGAGTTTGTGTGAGGGATATATGAGCGTGTCATAGGGATTTCTAGTGCTGGTGTGACTGTGAAAGTAGAAAAAGGGTGGCAAGTGCATACCCATAGGTGCATAAATAAGTTCTGCAGTCGCAAGGGAGCCGCAGGAGCTAGAGGGCATGTGGAAGCAAAGACCGCTGAAGGTTAGAATTCTTGATTCATTTTATTTCACTATAAATCAATTTTTATGAGTTAGAATCTCTGATTGTGTTGATTTTTGATCCGTTATTCTTGTATAAACATTAGGTATATGTTTTTACCCTCATTTATTCATTTTCCAAGAATATCCATTGCATTTCCATGACTTTCGATTTGAAATCCCAAAGATAAGAAATCAAATATTTTTTATTTGAGGATCAATTTGTGATGAGTTTCATTAATTTTTAGAATTTAAGGTCCTTATATTATGAGAAGAACTATTTTTTCATCAATTTACTAATTTATTAATTTTTTTATTATTTTAAACTGCGTATGAATATGAAATTAGGAATTTTGAGCCTTTAAGAAATCATATTTGATGATTTGAAGGTCGAATTGAGATCCATTTTTGATAAAATTTCATATTGAGTTCCTAACATTATCGGTAATATGAATTTAAAATAAATCTCTAGTGTTGCCCTTATGGGCTCGAGGTTGACGATTTTGTACGCGGGATAGAAGTATAAAAATATGAGTGTCCATAGATTTGTTTTTATTGTAGAATATGAATTTGACCAGATTAGGCTCTTTTTAGACTTTGAGTAAAAGTAAAATCTTCTTTCAACCTTTTGGGCTTTGATTAAGGAAAGTTGATACTTCGTTTGACTTATTTTGAAGTGTTAGTGTTGTAACAACCCTTGTTTGATATTCAAATTTTTCTGTGTTTTGACCATTTTGTCCTTCTCCATAGTTGCTTTATTTCATTTATGAGTTGTGGAAATGGTTGGCTCAGTCACCGAAGCATCCGGGAGTGATTTGAGTGAGTTTGAGGTTTTGAGTAGCCTTGAAAGTAATTAGTTTGACTTTGATCAACATTTTGTGATTCGAGCATCGGATGGTGCTTCTGTTAGTTCAACTAGATTCAAAATGTCAATTTTGAGTTAGTAGTGCGGTTAGTTCAGGTTCTGAGCCTTTATATTGAATTTTGACCTGTTAGATGAGAAACTAGTTAAAATAGCCTAAAAGGGTTTCTGAGGGTTAACTTGTTGATAACAACCTCTTTTGATAAATCTGATGGTTCTATTGAGCTTGAAACTTCAAAATTAGCCTAGTAGCATCATTGGTTTATTTTAGTGGGGTCCCAAACAAATCTCGAGGGTCCATTCGGAGTCATTTTAGTTGCATAATATATTAGCTGTTTTCTGGTGCAACTACTAAAGCGGTACCCTGGTTGCCTTAGTGGTACCGCCTAGGTGGACCAGGTACCGCCTTAGCGATGGGTTGGTCGGTCCATGCACCATCGCCTAAGCGATGGGTGCATCCGCCTTAGCGGCTAATGGGCCGCCTAAGCGACAAGCCTGCGTGGCAAGTGACTACCACTAGCCACTTAGGCGATGTTGCATAAAATTTTCAATTTTACCCTTAGAGTATGGAAAACTTGATTCTTTAATAAAATTTCAGTTTTACCCTTTTTCCTTTGGGGTTGATTTTTGAACTATTTTTGGACCCAGAATAAAAGTAGCTAATATGAGTATCATTGGACTCTTTTTGATGTGTAGATAACGTTTTTGATAGATCTGGTTTATTTTGAGTCTGCACAAAAAGAAAAAGCTCCTTATTGAAGGGTCTAGGCTTGGGTTTTGTACTTTTCGAGGTAGGTTATGACTTAATTTTCTTCAGATCGGGCTGAGTAGTTTAACCATTCATGTAAAGTTTGCAATGGGTTAGGGATTTTATCGTGAGATTCATATTTTGAGTTCATTATTTTATCATACTGCCTGTGTTGGGGCTTATGTGAGTATTAGTATTGACTTGAGGAATTATTGTTATTATTATTATGATGCCCGTGCAGGGGCTGGTATTGGTCTTGTTTGAGCCTTGTTTGACTTTATTATTATCGTGTTGTCCGAGTGGGAGCTTGGATTGATATTATTGATGGTCTAGTGAGGGGGTTGGATTACTATTATTAATGTCTTACATGACTCTTTATTACATTGGTGCCATGCGATGACTTATATCATGATCTATTAACAGTTGAGGAGATTTGAGCTCATTTATACCATTATTGAGTTGATTCATTACATGATATTGATTTGGTTGTGAGAATGTATCCTCATTTCATTCATCCATATTTATGAAAACTGGTACCAATTAGAAACACTGATTTTGAAAGAAAATAAAACACTTTATGAAATTCCTTAACCGAGGAATGTGCCGACAAGGTTGATGAGATATGAGATTGTGTTAGTATACAGGTTGCGAACCCCCCATGGGTCTTGTCTTAGAAGATTTTTCTTGGAAGGTGTATATGAGGTGATATTGAGACATTACATCATGACCATTGCATTGCATCATTTGTATTTATTTTATGTGTTTGATATCGTGTACTTAACCTTCCTTTTATGTGTGTTATTGTGTAGATTACTCTTTAATAGTTTTTATGGTTGTATTATATATACTGTTTAGGAGCTATACGGCTTGAGCCGCCGTTGGAAACTTTTCTATATGCAGGTGAAAGCATGGATCATAGTTGCCTTTACATGTTTTATTTTCTACTTTACTTGTTCGGCCTATGATACCTACTGGATACAAGTGGTACTGGATACAAGTGGACCATACTTACTCCTACTTTCTGTTCCCTTTCAGTGCAGATCCCAGTACGAGTGCGACCCATAGAGCTTGAGATTATGCTGTGTTGAGGCTATTCATAGTATTGGTGAGCTCCTCATCAGGAGCATTATTTCCAGCCTCCCTCATTACCATTATCTTGTCTTTAGTTTACTTTTCAGAGACAAACTTGTGTATTTTTGGATTCTATGTCAGTTGATTAGTGCTCTTTACTCATGACACTAGATTTTGGGTTCAGACTGTATTTATTCAGTTTAGAGTTGATTTATATATGTTTGGCCTGATTTTATCTTAAAGTCTTGCTGAGTTTTATTTATTTCTTTTCCATATCCTTATTTCTATTTGTGTTGGCCTTACCTACTGAGGGTATGGGATGGGGTAGGTGCCATTATAACCTCAGATTCTGGGTCATTACAAGTGTATTATTTGAATGTAAAAATAGAAAATGGATAATGGGTTCCTATATAAATGACATAATCAGTATTTTAGTGGGTACAAATGTTGTTCTATAGGAATTTGAGATTATATCTCTATTTGTTGAACTATATACTTATGTGAGTTGATTCTATGTGTAGCATTGGTGAAAATACTTGTGTTTGCTCACTGGTTTGTGCCCAGATAAATGAAACTTGAGAGTTAGCATATGAATTGATTGTTTGGTCATGTTTTTCCTATTTTCCTTATATTGTTGATTGAATGGGCTGCTTATGATGTGTTGCCAAGGTCTTTACTGGCGATGTGGTGCTGAGGTCTTTATCGATGATGTGTGTCTGAAGTTATTACTGGATATGTTTGAGGTCATTTTGAGACGGTGCCAAAGTCATTTCTAGTGGTGTGTATGAGGTTATTTTTGAACAAATCCAAGGGCATTTTTGGATGATATATTGTCATGACCCAATTTTTCAGGTCATGATGGTACCTACTATAACCCACTAGTAGGTAAGCCAACCCATAATTCGAAACGGCTAGTAACGGACTATCAAGGGAAATAAAGAGAATTGCAGAATAAATATAATTAAAAGACCAATATAATCCCAAAACCTGGTGGAGCCAGTATAAGAGCTTCTAATACATCATGTGTACAAGTGAAATACAGGATAAATATATATACAAAGATGTCTCTGAGTACAACATAGAGATCAGTCTACAATAAGAGAGAGAGTAGGAACAACTCCGAACGTCAGGAGCTCACCCTAAGTTTTCGATCCATAGCTGCTCCGCACGATGTACACATCAACGGCGATAACTCGTACTTTTATCTGCAGGCTGCAGAAGTGTAGTATGAGTACCAAACACGTGGTACTCAGTAGGCATCGACCAACTGAGCTCCAGAAAGAATATAAGCATAAATAACATGAGTAGAGTGAGTATAACTGCAGGCAACTATCCAAGGAACTAGGCATAATAATGTTAACGAAGCCATAAGGATAAAATATCCTGTCCTAATAGTAACCAAGGTCTAAGGCGCAATACCATATATCACTAGCCAATATACAAATGAAGGGTGAAAGAAAGATATATAGCAGTATAAGGGCCAAGGGATACATATACAATATGAATATGTAAGAAAATAAAGGGATATACAGTAATGCCATATATATATATATATGTACATACATAAAGGACTAACTCTATGGTTAATACCTGAGAGAGTCAGCCTAACATCTCGGGGTCCATATCCAAGTAAAGGAGCTAATACTACCATGATCGGGGCCTCCAACCAAAAGGGTGACTAAACATGAGACAACCTACCAATGACACATTCTATCATGATAAAGAAAGGGAAAAAGAAACATACTAACAACCTCGGGTACCAGTCCATAACTATCCGCCACAAACTACCATAATAATCAATAGTAAAGTAATTGGCTTGTCTGGGCAAACATTACCTAATCGAGCCCCCATAAACTCGAAAGGTTCACTGAAGCGCACACCACACAAAAATCACAACCTGTACCTATACGACCCCCCATAATATCGATAGATACAAGTGCAAAACAATCATACTGGTGATAGGAAATTCACATGAATAAATGAATGAAAATAAATCGAGATACCATAACCGATCCAAGTGCTATAAAGTACTAAGTGTATACACCTCCTCCAGCTCAGTAGCTCACAAAGGCAGGACCTTATGGTGACCATCCTTCTCCGGCACTGCAGTTCACGGAAGAAGGGGCCCATAGGAGATTTGGAATATCCATATACACTGCCTGGTACAGAATCAGGACTTCCAATAATCATGATAATCCATATACTCCATCCAGTACCATACATATATATATAATAAGTGTACGGACTCTAACCGTGACTAAAAGAGTGTAAGTTTGTAAATCCATTGCCCGAGATCAAGTTTGGGACTACATCATCATAATAATATAGAAAGGGTCGAAATCTCCATCGATCGAAGTAAATAGTAGTGGTAAAATGAGTGGAATAGTAATGGACCAAAATCAATCTCTATATAATTTCCAAAACATCATATTTAGTTCCAAAAGCTCACATTTCATTAAATAAGGTGGTACGATTCCCATTATAAAAGAATCCATTTTAAAAGTGAAAAGTGGGAATAGTTCCCTTTTTAGAAAAACAGTAGTAAAATAAAGATTTTGGTTAGAATCATACCACTAAGTCAGCATGAATATGACTAAAAGTATGCATGCCATCACCAACATACAAAATATACCACTATAAGTTCCTAATTGTCTATAAACCATAATCATGCTCTTTTTAAGGGTAAAATGCTCACATGGAGTCTAACTTATATCATAACTGCGGCCTCAAGCCCAACAGTACAGAACTAGTGTAATAATATCACTAAAATCTTGGGAACTACTATCCAATTTGCTTGGTAATATGGTGAGTCTGATACTAAAGGATCCTCAATATCAAACTATGATTAACATGCTTATAATTAAGGGTAATTGGATTCTAGGGCCATAACGTGTATCCAATGCTAAGGTTCGGATCACATTTCTATCCCAAAATCCCTAAATAGACTAAGTCATGATATACTAGTTATAAGTCCATCCTATAATCCCTACCTAGCATGCAAACTATAATATACACAATCTCATAGAGAAAAGTAGACCGAAGCCTACCTCGATGCCAAATTGCAAGTCCTGAATCATCCACAATTCGCTTGTTTTCGCTCAACGATCCCAAAATTCCACCACGCTATCAAAACAATCATCTATACATCAATATGAGTAAAACAATACCCATATTACTATATAAAAGCTCAGGTCAAAATACGGGTCAAGAACGAGCCAGTGGAGCCCACAAACAAAATTCAAAATTGAATTCATCACGAGGTCACTCGAAGGACAAGGAATGTGTGCTTAAAAGTTGAGCACAAACGGGACACAAATCGGGGCCCAAATCAGCCCCCAAAGTTAAGGATTTAAAGACCTAATTTATAAGAATTTACAAGGAAATGAAACGGAATTCAATGGGTAAAATGATGAATAAGGACCCAAAAGTGTAGAGCTAACTTACCTTGGCTTCAAAGGAAGATTTTCCCCACTTTCCCATGACCTATGCTCTCAAGGGTGGAGGAAAAAGGTTAAGAAATGGGGGAGAAAATCTGGTGAAAAAAGCGATTTAAGCCGCTAAAGCAGACACTCGGGCGCTTAAGTGGCTACTGCTAAAGCGGTATGGTGCCGCTAAAGTGGCTGAAGCAAAAGGGTAGGAGGCAGCTAAAGCAGAACATGACTGCTAAAGCGAACCTCATACGAGTAGCCAAGGCCACTAAAGCGGCTCAGGGTTGCTAAAGCGATTACCGCTAAAGCGGCTCTTTGACCTCTTTTGTGGTATCACAAGATATCAGACACCAGATTTTAGCTAAGTCTAACATGGACTCCGATTGGGTGTTCGGGATTTGTTCGAAACCCCGTGCGTGCAAACAAACTATGCTACCATACCAAATTTGACATTTTTGACTCAACGGAACCATCAAAACTTTCATCCGAGATCGTTTCAATTAAAAATGAGGCACACACCTATAGTTCTATTTTTTTATCAAATCTACCCAAAAGCCTAAAATGAGTCCAGAAGCCTTGGGACCTGAACCAAGGGTCCCCCTAGCCTATAATCAATGTTCCAGAGCTGATGACACTGTCAAAATTCCCATATGAGATCATTTACAAGCAGTTTTGGTCCTAGACCAATTCCTCAATAACAGAAGCTCCAAAAGAGGAAAATGAGCCGAAAATCCAAATGAACTATCCAATGATTGAATTGATAGTTACAGTAAGTCATAAATGATATGTAGCTGCTATAGGAAGGCTCAAAATGCCAGAATGTATGAAAATCGATAAAATGACCCTGAGGATCATTACAATATCCACTGCTAAAAGTACTTTCGTCTGCAAAAGTCAATGGATAGACAGAGCACGAAAGATCGAAAGGATAAGGCACTGGGCCTGCGTGCTCTGAGAAAGACTCCCTAGATAGCCTCTAAGGCAACCCAACACTTTTAAGGGATTTCACCAAAGGTATCCCTTTTTCAACTAACTTCCTTACTTCAATTTCTAAATAACCAAAATTCAACTTCATCAACCAACTGGCCTTCAACGGAACCAAGAACTACTGATGCACATAAATCTAGACTACTACATGCTGACAATACACCAATACAAGCCTAACCATGCAGTTACTCAACCAATCCAAAGGCAAACCAAGGCATGAATCATGCAACCAACTCCAATTTAAAATCTAACCTTCTTTTGCCTTTCCAAACCTGCTAATAACTCCTAACCACACAAAATGTCATCCGAGTCCTATTCGCGCAATCCTATCACACTGCCCTTGAAAGGCTGAAGCTGATCCACTGAAAATCCATAATGGCAAGCATGGATACACAAACAGTAGTGACCAAAGTTTGCACTCTTAAGCCAAAGCTACAACTGGTCCAAATGATCCTCTAAACCAATAATCACGAGTCCGGAGCACAAGCTCTCGAAACCAAACAATTCGCTCCAGGATTTCCCACGAACTGTGGATGAAGTTATGCTAAGCCCAACTTAAGCATACTCTTTCTGTTGAGCAGACAATCTAAGATTTGACAAAAATTGAGAACTAAGGTCAAAAGTAGTATAACCCAATACCATGTGCCAATGGACTGTCTTCTGAGCATCAATCAAGTATAGTACATATGGACTGAAAAGAACCGAACAAGTAGGCAAGGAGTAGGCTTAGTCAGCCTATAAATGAATCCTCAACTGAAGCAAATCTAGAAATAAGGCTGCAACCAAGTTATGCTAACCTAAGATAAAATCCCAACACTGAAGCTGAACTACTCGATCTCAACCATCCAAATTGATCCTGTTGATGAGTAAGCATACACATATCAAACCCATCACACTCCCAAGCCGCTATTCAAGGAGTCAAAAATCACAACTAGGGTCAATAAATCTTCAAGAAGACCAAATACCCAAATCAAAATCATTTCTAGAAATCAAGCACATATCCCACGGTTTCTGCAAGGGCTGAAACTGACATGTCGATGAAGAACATAATCACGACAGAGGCAAACCGTATGCTAAAGATAAATGCAATCGAATCCACATCTGCTTAGAGCATGACACATCAGGCATAACCAAGAACTCACCAGTGCTACAAACAATACTACTGATAGTTATAACTCGAGCAACTTGGAGAAATACAACCTTAGCCTGAATTTGGTCAATCTAAAACTTGATCCTCGACCATAAATACCCATAGGCACATATCATCAAGTAGGAACACTCCATGAAGTCATATAAGGCCGAACAAATACCGTGATGAGAATTTTCTAAATTCTCCTAATTACATTCACTTTATCTTAGCTGAACTATGAACCATGAACCATATCACAGGGAGAACGGAGTACCCAACTCTATATCAACATCAAAATTAAGGCCACTATCGGACGATGAACTATCCAAATCGGGAGAACAAATCTCAAAATCTCCAAAAATATAAGCGAGCTATCAAAAAGGGTCACCGAAGCTTGAATCACAATAAATCCATGAACGGTAAAACTTACCTTCACTTCCATAATTCGATCAACAATCGACCTTGCTAATAAAAAGAGAAGGCTAACCAATCGAGGTAGCCATCAAAGCTAACGAAATAAGAATTGCAAGAAAGGGGAAATGCTAACTAGATAACGCTAGTCTAGCCGTTTATCAAATAAGAATTAATAAATGTCAGAGCAATGACAATACTAACAATAGCATAAATTGTAGGTGGCACAAAAATGATAATCAACACGAGTACCACTCTAGGGCAATAACAAGGCCAATACGCCAAAAGAAATGGGACTTTAACCCAAATGCTACGCCCCAAGGAAAATACCATACCAATTCACTCAATCCACTGCTAAAATAAATCATCTATGGGGGTAGTTAATTAATCGTAAATCTACACCAAGGCATACATCACCCAATATAGAAATACTGCGGCATATAATCATCGATGGGTATGAAAACCCCAATAAATTCAAAATAGAAACTAAAGGTAGAAAATTATAGGCGCACCTAACACGGTAGAAATCTAAAATCGTAAGACTGACCTGTATGAGCTGAATGACTGATAATCCCAAGTCGGGAACACTCTCTAGATCAGTGACCGATCTCTCTATAGTTGTAACAAATTTTTGAAGCTCTAACTTTATGAGCAATATGAGCTGACCCTAACTGGTCGACCAACTGACACCTGGGGCATTCCCTTGACCAATGGCCAATCTTACAACAATCAAAACATGCCCCTGGGACACTTTGGTGTACTATACCTGCGGACCCCAAACGACCGCTATGACTTGAAAACCCAAACCTAATAACTCTTACCGCCTGACATGAACCCTATCCACTGAGACCACCACAATCTGTCTGAGAGCTACCTATAAGCTGAGGTGCTACCTGTATGGGCCTAATAAGTGTAAAATGGTGCTGACCTCTGCTGGGAGGATCCCGACCTCCAGACGGAATACCACTAACACTGAACTATTGACATGGCCTCTTATTTCTACCTCCGTATGTCACAAACAAAGCCCTCTCTGTAGCCCTCACATGATCAACAACCTCAGGGAAAAAAGACCCAGTTGTTATCAAATGCTCCGATGCCAAATGGAGTGGTAAAGCCAATCTTCTAGTAAAGCTCTGCACCATCTCATACTCAGTAGCATATAACATAGATGTCTGACTAGCCTACTCAAGAAACTTAATCTCATACTCAAAAACCGATAAGGAACCTTGTTGAACACCAACAAACCCCACTCTGGCCTGAGAATCAATCGGTGTATCGGGAAATACCCCTGACTGTGAAGCATCCATGATAAGACTCAGTATCCCTAAGACTGAATCTTGAAAAGCTGAGGTAGTCGTAAACTCTGTCAAAGCCTGGGCTGGCCCTACAACCTCTGTCTAATGCTGATGATCCTTTATATCAATCTCTGACTCCCTAGTCTGTCATCGGACTGAAACTCTAGTCACCCACGTAGAAGTACCAGCCACATCTATTAACAACCTCATATGATCCATCTGGGAGAGAGTGGAGTCAAAAGAAGTACTTAGAGGTTCATAGAAATATGGACACATGATAGGGAGTCGAGCATTGAATTTCCTAAGATTGTCCTATAGCCTCCCGAAGATAGGATACATACGTATCTGTACCAATCCGTAGAACTCTACTAGACACTTAGCTCTTGTACCAACACACCGGTAAACCTATGCTCAAATACCAATTTTTCATGACCCAATTTCTTAGGTCATGATGGCACCTACTATAACCCACCAGAAGGTAAGCCAAACCTTAATCCAGAACGACTAGTAACGGACTATCAAGAGAAATAAAGAGAACTATGGATTAAATATAATAAAAGACCAATATAATCTCAAAACATGGTAGAGCCAGTACAAGAGCTTCTAATATATCAAGAGTACAAGTGAAATACAGGATAAATATATATACAAAGATGTTTCTAAGTACAACATAAAGATCAATCTAACAATAAGAGATAGAGTAGGAAAAACTCCGAACATTAGGAGCTCACCCCAAGACTCCGATCCATAGCTGCTCCGTTCGATGCACACATCAATGGAGATAACTGGTACTATGATTTGCAGGCTGTAGAAGTGTAGTATGAGTACAAAACACGTGGTACTCAGTAGGCCTCGGCCAACTAAGCTCCAAAAATAATGTAAGCATAAATAACATGTAAGGCATGACTATAAATACATGTAACTATCCAAGGAACTAGGCATAATAATGTTAACGGATCCATAAGGATTAACTATCCTTTTCTAATAGTAACCAGGGTCTAAGGCGCAATACCGTATTTCATTAGTCAATATACAAACAAAGGGTGGAAGAAAGATATATAATTGTATAAGGGCCAAGGGATACATATACAATATGAATAGGTAAGGAAAGAAAGGGATATACGGTAATTCCATATATATATATATATATATATATATATATATATATATATATACATACATAAAGGACTAACTCTAAGGTGAATACCTGAGGGAGTCAGCCTAACATATCGGGGTCCATAGCCAAGTAAAGGAGCTAATACTATCATGATCGGGGCCTCCAACCAAAAGATTGACTAAACGTGAGACAACCTACCAATAATATATTCTATCATGATAAATAAAGGGCAAAAGAAACGTACCAACAACCTCGGGTACTAGTCCATAACTATCATGCCACGAACTACCATAATAATCAGCAATAAAGTAACCGACTAGTCCAAGCAAACATTAATTAACCGGGCCCTCATAAACCCGGGAGGTTCACTAAAGCACACAACAAACAATAATCACAACCTATACCTATACGGCCCCCCATATGACCGATAGATACAAGTGCAAAACAATCATACTGGTGATAGGAAATACACATGAATGAATGAATGCAACATAAACTAAGATACCATAATTGATCCAAGTGCTATAAAGTACCAAGTGTATACACCTCCACCAGTTTATTAGCTCGCAAAAGCAGGACCTACAGCGACCATTCTTCTCCGGTAACACGGCTCATGAATTAAGGGACCCATAGGGGATACGGGATATCCGTATACACTGCCTAGTCCCGAACCAGGACTTCCAATAATCATCATAATCCATCTAATCCATCCAGTATCCGAGATATATATATATAATAAGTGCACGGACTCAAACCGTGACTAAAAGAGTGTAAGTCTATAAATCCATTACCCGAGATTAAGTTCGGGACTAAATTATCATAATAATGTAGAAAGGGTCAGAATCTCCGTCGACCGAAGTAAATAGTAGTGGACCAAAATCAATCTCGGTCTAATTTCCAAAACATCATATTTAGTTTCAAAAGCTCAAATTTCATTAAATAAGGTGGTACGATTCCTATTATAAAAAAATCTATTTTAAAAGTGAAAAGTGAGAATAGTTCCCTTTTTAGAAAAACAGTAGTTAAATCAAGGTTTTGGTGGGCATCGTACCACTAAGTGAGCATGAATGCACCTAAAAGTATGCATGCCATCACCAGTATCCAAAACAAAACCACTATAAGCGCCTAAGCATTGATAAACATAATCATGTCCTCTTTAAGGGTAAAATGCTCACCTGGAGTCCAACTGATAGCATAACCGCAACCTCAGGCCAAACAGTACAGAACTAGTGTAATGATATCACTAAAATCTGGGAAACTACTGTCCAATTTGATTGATAATATTGTGAGTCCGAGATCATTTAGATTAAGAGTGGAGCCTACACTTATAGTTCTATTTTTCATCAAATCTACCCAATAGCCCTAAATGAGTCCGGAAGTCTCGGGACCTGAACCAAGGGTCTCCCTAGCCTAAAATCAATATTTCGGAGCTGATGGCACTGTTAGAATTTCTATTTGAGATTGTTTACTAGCAATTTTGGTTTGAGACCAATTCCTTAACAACGAAAGCTCCAAAACAGGTAAATGAGCCTAAAATCCAAATGTACTATCCGATGACTGAATTGATAGTTCCAGCAAGTCATAAATGACATGTAGCCATTGTGGGAAGGCTCGAAATGCTAGAATACACAAAAATTGAGAAAATGACCTAGAGGGTCATTACAATATCCACTACTAAAAGGACTTTTATCCGCAAAAGTCAATGGATAGAAAGAGCATGAAAGCTCAAAAGGATGAGGTACTAGGCCCGCGTGCTCCGACAAGGACTCCCCTGATAACCTCTAAGACAACCCAACCCTTTCAAGGGATTTTACCAAAGGTATCCCTTTTTCAACCAACTTCCTTACTTCACTTTCCAAATAACCAGAACTCAGCTTCAACAACCAACTGGCCTTTAACTGAACCAAGAACAACTGATGCATGCAAATCCAGACCACAACATGCTGACATCACACCAATACAAGCCTAACCAGGCAGTAATTTAACCAATCTAAAGGCAAACCAAGGCATGAATATGCAACTAACTCCAATTTCAAATCTAACCTTCTTTTGCCTTTCCAAACATGCTACCAACTCTGAACCATGCAAAATGTCATCCGAGTCCTATCCGCGCAATCCCATCACACAGCCCTTAAAAGGCTGAAGCTGATCCACCAAAAATCTATAAAGGCAAGCATATGAATAATTCTATAAGGTGCTATCTAGATACACAAACAATAGTGACCAAAGTATGCACTCTTAAGCCAAAGTTACAACTGGACCGAATGACCCTCAAAATTAATAATCACGAGTTTGGAGCACAAGCTCTCAAAAGTGAACAATCTGCTCTAGGATTTCTACCAACTGTTGATGAAATCATGCTAAGCCTAACTTAAGCATACTCTTTCTGTTGAGTAGACAAACCAAGATTTGACAGAAACTGAGAACCAAGGTCGAAAGCAGTATAAACCAATACCATGTGCCAACGTATTTTCCTTCGCGCATCAATCACGCATGGTCCATCTGGACTGAAAAGAACCGAACTGGTCAGAAAGGAGTAGGCTTAGTCAGCCAAATAAATGAATGCTCAACTAAAGTAAATTTGGAAATAAGGATGCAACCAAGTTATGCAAACCCAAGTTAAAATCCCAATACTGAATCTGAACTACTCGATCTCAACTTTCCAAACCAATCTTGTTGACGAGTAATCATA
Organism: Capsicum rhomboideum; assembly: GCA_031232105.1. Taxonomy (NCBI): domain Eukaryota; kingdom Viridiplantae; phylum Streptophyta; class Magnoliopsida; order Solanales; family Solanaceae; genus Capsicum; species Capsicum rhomboideum. The sequence continues at coordinate 72,659,422 of CP124714.1, forward strand.
CACATATTGAACCCATCACACTCACAAGTTACTATTCAAGGAGTCAAAAGTCACAACTGGGGTCAATAAATATTCAAGAAGGCCAAATACCCAAATCAGACTAATTTCCAAAAATCATGCACATATCCTACGATTTTTGTAAGGGCTGAAACTGACATGTTGGTGAAGGACATAATCACAGTTGAGGCAAACCACATGCTAAAGATACAAGCAATTAAATCCACATCCGCTGAGATCATATCACATCAGGCATAACCAAGAACTCACCAGTGCTACAAACAATACTAGTGAGTTAAAATTAGAGAAACTTGGAGAAATACAACCTTAGCCTAAATTTGGTCAATCTAATACTCTATCTTCGACCACAAATACACATAGGCACATATCATCAAGTAGGAGCACTCTACGAAGTCATATAAGGATGAACAAATATCTTGATGAGAATTTTCTAAATTCTCCTAATTACACCTAGTTTATCTTGGCTGAACCATGAACCACATCACAAGGAGAATGGAGTACCCAACTCACTATCAACATTAACATCAAGACTACTACCGGGTGATGAACTATCTGAATCAGGAGAAAAAATCTCAAAATCTCTAATAATAGGAGCGAGCTATCGACAAGGGTTGCTGAAGCTAGAATCACAATAAAGCCATGGAAGGTCAAACTTACCTTCACTTTCATAATTCAATTAACAACCGACCTTGCTAATAGAAAGGAAAGGCAACCCAATCGAAGTAGCCATCAAAGCCAACAAAATAAGAATCACGAGGAAGGGGAAATGCTAACTAGAAAATGCTAGTCTAACCGTGTATCAAATAAGAATTAATAAATGCCAAAACAATGACAATACTAACAATAACATAGGCTGCAGATGGCACAAAATGAAAATCAAATAGAGTACCACTCTAGGTCCATAACAAGGCCAATATGCCAAAGGAAATGGGACTTTAAACCAAATGCTACGCCTTAAGGAAAATACCATAACCAATCCGCTCAATACACTAAAAGAAATCATCTACAGGGTTAGTCAAATAATCATAAATCTACACCATGGCATACATCACCCAATATAGAAATACCACGGCATATAATCATTGATGGTTATAAAAATCCCAATATAATGCAAAATAGAATCCAAAGGTAGAAAATTAAAAGCACACCTATTACAGTGGAAATCTGAGATCATAAATCTGACGTGCCCGAAAGAGTATGAATCTGAGCATGTCCAAACTCAAACTAGCCATCTGAGTGACCAACTGAGGCACTAAGTGCACTATCTTTACCCAAAGGTGCCATAACTCTATGAAACTGACCTGTATAAGCTGAATGACTGATAATACCACGCCAGAGACACTATCTAGATCAGTGACCGCTCTCTGTACAATCGTAACAAATTTTTGAAGCTTTAACCTGACGAGAAATATGAGCTAACCCCCAAAACCCAACTATCTGAAGCCTGGGGAATTCCCTAGACCAATGGCCAATCTTACCACAATTGAAACATGCCCCTGGGACTCTTTGGTGTACTATACCTGTTGACCCCAAATGGCCGCCATGTCCTGACAACCCAGACCAAATAAATCGTATCGCCTGACCAAAACTCTGTCCACTGAGATCACCAGGATCTGCCTGAGAGCTACCCAAAAGCTGAGGTGCTACCTGTACAGGCCTAATAAGTGGAAAGTGGTGCTGACCTCTACTGGGAGGATCCTGACCTCTAGACAAAATACCACTAACACTGAACAGCTGACATGGCCTCTTATTACCACCTTCGTATGTCTCAAAGCAAGCCTTCTCTGTAGCCCTCACATGATCAACAACCTCAGAGAAAGAAGACCTAGCTACTATCAAATGCTCTGATGCCAAACAGAGTGGTAAAGCCAATCATTTAATAAAGCTCTGCACCATCTCATGCTCAGTAGCATATAACATAGATATCTGATAAGCCCACTCAAAAAACCCAGTTTGATACTCGAAAATTGATAAGAAACCTTAATGAACACCAACAAACCCCACTCTGGCCTGATAATTAATTGGTGTACTGGGAAATACCCCTGACTGTGAAGCATCCATAAAAAGACTCAAAATTCCGAATACTAAATCCTAAAAAGATGAGGCGGTCAGGAACTCTGTCGGAGACTGGGTTAGCCCCACAACCTCTATCTAATGTTGACAATCCTCTATACCAATCTCTAACTCCTTAGTCCAGCACTAAACTGAAACATTGGCCACCCATGCAAAAGTACCATCCGTATCTATATATAACCTCGTACGATCCATCTGAGAGAGAGTAGAGTCAAAAGAAATACTTAGAGGTTCATAGAAATATTTACACACGACAGGGAGTCAAGCATAGAATTTTCTAAGAATGTCCTATAGCCTCCCTAAGATAGGATACAAACGTCTCCGTATGAATCTGTAGAACTCTACTAGACACTTAGCTCTTGTACCAATACACTAGTAAACCTTTGCTCTGATACCAATTTGTCACGACCCAATATCTCAGGTCATGATGGTACCTACGATAACCCACCAGTAGGTAAGCCAACCCATAATTCGAAATGGCTTGTAACAGACTATCAAGAGAAATAACGAGTATAGTGGAATAAATATAATAAAAAGACCACTATAATCCCAAAACCTAGTGGAGCTTGTACAAGAGCTTCTAATACATTAAGAGTACAAGTGAAATATAGGATTAATATATATACAAAGATGTCTATGAGTACAACATAGAGATCAGTCTAATAATAAGAGAGAGAGTAGGAACAACTCCGAATGTCAGGAGCTCACCCCAAGTATCTAATTCATAGCTGCTCCACACGATAAACACATCAATGAAAATAACTTGTACTATGATCTGCAGGCTACAGAAGTGCAGTATGAGTACCAAACACATGGTACTTAGTACGCATCGGCCAACTGAGCTCCAGAAATAATGTGATCATAAATAACATGTAAGGCATGAATATAACTATAGGCAACTATCCAAGGATCTAGGCATAATAATGTTAACGAAGCCATAAAGATAAACTATCCTATTCTAACAGTAACCAGGGAGACATATAGTAGTATAAGGGCAAGGGAGACATATTCAATATGAATAGTAAGAAAGGGATATACGGTAATGCCATATATATATATACCTGAGGGAGTCAGCCTAACATCTCGGGGTCCATAGCCAAGTAAAGGAGCTAATACTACCATGATCGAGGCCTCCAACCTAAAGAGTGACTAAACATGAGACAACCTACCAATGACCTATTCTATCATGATAAAGAAAGGGAAAAATAAATGTACCAACCACCTTGGGTACCAGTCCATAACAATCCTGCCATGAACTACCATAATAATCAACAGTAAAGTAACCGTCTAGTGCTGACAAACATTACCTAAGTGGACCCCCCCAAACTCAAAAGGTTTACTGAAGTACACAACAAACAACATTCACAACCTATACCGATATGGCCTCCCATATGACTGATAGATAAAGTTGCCAAACAATCATACTTGTGATAAACAATGCACATAAATGAGTGAATGCAACATAAACCGAGATACCATAAATGATCCAAGTGCCATAAAGTACCAAATTTATACACCTCCTCCATCTCAGTAGCTCATAAAGGTAGGACCTATGATGACCATACTTCTCCAGCACTATGGCTCACGGATGAAGGGGCCATAGGGGATTTGGGATATCTATATACACTGCCTGGTCTTGAACCAGGACTTTCAATAATCATCATAATCTATCTACTCCATCCAGTACTGGAGATATATATATATAATAAGTGTACGGACTCAAACCATGACTAAAAGAGCATAAGTCTATAAATCCGTTACCCGAGATCACTGTCGATCGAAGTAAATAGTAGTGGTAAAATGAGTGGAATTGTAGTGAACCAAAATCAATCTTGATCTAATTTCCAAAACATCATATTTAGTTTAAAGAGCTCACATTTCATTGAATAAGATAGTACAATTCCCATTATAAATGAATCCATTTTAAAAGTGAAAAGTGGGAATAGTTTTCTTTTTAGAAAAATAGTAGTAAAATCAAGGTTTTGGTTGGAATAATACCACTAAGTGAGAATGAATGCGCCTAAAAGTATGAATTCCATCACCAGTATCCAAACAAGACCACTATAAGCGCCTATGCATCTATAAATCAAAATCATGTTGCAATGACCCTTCCGGTCATTTTTTACTTCTCCTTATTATCTAGGTATTTAGAGCTTTCCCATATATACTATCATTTATGACTTTTTGGAACTGATAGTTCAGTTATCGGGCTGTTCGTTTGGTGTTTAGAGCCATTTCTCGAGTTTTATATCCACGCTTTTCAAATTTGGCTATCGGGCATAAACATCAGGTAGACGACCTTATATATAAATTATGAAAGTTCCATCAACTTTGGAACATTGATTTTAGGTTAGGAGGATCTTTCGTTTGGGTCCCGAGGCTTTCAGACTCATTTTGGGCTATTGTGTAGAAATTGACTAAAATAGCCATTTGGGTGTGAGACCCACATTTCATTGAAACGTCCCCGGATGGAAATTTTGATTGCACTATTGAGTTCATAATGTCGAATTTGATAGGTTATCATAGTTCATCTGTGTTCACGGGATTCCAAACGAATCTCGAGGGTCCTATTAGAAACTTGGCCATTGCCAAGTTTAGCTAATGCAGGCCAAGAATGGCCTTCACATTTGTGAGTTGATGTCGCCTAAAATATACCTCCAAAAAAGTATAATGTGGTCATTGTATCAAATATATAACCCAACTAGGTTGGGGTCGATCCCACAGGAAATAGGATGAAATTATATTGAATGCTAGTTTGAGTAATTGGCAAGTAAGTAAAACTGGGGTTTTTTTGTGAGTAAGTATTAACAGTAAGGATTGTTGATTTTTGGATTTATAATTAATAGGAGAAATACACTAGGACTGTGATCCCCAATGATTCCTTAAATCCACCAATTACTTGTGCTGGCAAGGCTGTCCCACTGCGTTGCATGCAAAATCTAACAAGTTAAGTTCATCTAAACGTCTCTCGACCTTGGTTAGACAAATTTCACTTTTCTCCTCTCGATCTCCGAGTGTCGCACTACCAACCCTTGTCCTGGATCTAAGATAACTATCCCTGTTATGACTCAAGTTATTACATGAAGGTTGATAGCTTCAAATCTCTATTGTTATTCCCTTTTCCCAATCTCTACCTCTCTCTCAAGCAGGTCTAGAATACAAGCGAGTTTCTAACGTTTGCAACCGTTAGAAGATCAATTATAATGAAGGTAACAATAATACATAAATTCACAACGGTTCAGAATTGCTTTGCACTTAACCAGTTTTGTTAATTCCTCATGGTTCACATAACCCTAGTTGACGGATTTAGCTACTCATGGTTGTAAGAACACAAGAAGAATTCAATGAAGAAAACATAATTGCACACTCATAATAAGGAGAAAACTCTGAAATCTCATATTAATAAAACCCTAGAATCGATGTTACAAGATTACAAAATCAATAATATGAACTCAAAAATAATGGAAAATATCTCTCGAGATAATGTACTGACCAACCCTTGAACATAGGACAATAAAGGGGTATTTATAGATACAAGGTAAATCCTATCCTAAATAAAGTAGGATAACAAAGTCGGCAATTTTTTAGTGTACCGTGACTTGGTATCGTGGAACCAAGTCACGTCATGTGGATTTCTACCATGGAAAACAGGGTTCCTTTCACTCTTTGAGAGTTGACTCATGGCATTAATCCATGTGGCGTGGGTCGACTCACATGCCGTGAGGCCCTAATAGAAAGCAGGCTTCCTTCCAGTCTGCAGAAGTTGACCTGCGATACCCACCCACGTGGCGTGGGTCCACTCACATGATGTGAGTCCCTGCTGTGGGACACTCCCCAGCTTTGACTTAGCTCTTTTCTTCCTCAAATGCTCCATTCTAATGCATGTTTCTTCCCCTTTTCTCCAGTTTGCCTCCATAACTTATTTCTCTGCAAAGTAAGACAAAAAACACATCATACCAACCAGACATACCCATGTTATTGCATATTTTCCTTGTTTTAAGCATCACATCAACACCCTCAACTTAGAATGTTTGCATGTCCTCAGGCGAACAAAACTAAATAAACACGTACGTTGCTTAACTAAGAAAAGCCTAAGACACTTATGGCAGTCGCCTCATTACTTTGGCATCAAAACTTTTCTGACCCCTCCAACTTGCAAATCAAAACCATGGTATGTATACATGCAACATAGTATCATGTCACAGAAGGGATCATGTAATGACATCAGATTATGAACACACAACTAAGCATATATGCAAATGACATTATTCGAACAACTAGCAACTATCAATGCAAACCATGTACTCTCACAACAAAGAAGTCCCATACACTCACAGTATACTAATGAATATCAAAGTAGGGACTGGGTAAAAACACTCTCTCTCACAAAGAAGTTCAAACAGTGTGCGTGAAATACTTTAGGCTTGCCCTTATTTTCTATGCCTTAGTTTTTCGGACAGATGGACTAGGATCACTACAGGACTTTCATTTGTAATGTAGGCTTGGGGATGGGTATGGTACATATGGATATGGTTACTCAACCCTCCTTGAAACTACACTATTTTTGGCTCCACTTTCCAACTATTCTCATTTCACTCTCCTTTATTCTTCTTCATTTATTTTCAGATTTTGGGTGTGATTTTCTTCATACTTTCAAAACATAATTTTTTTCTCTTTTTTTTTGTTTTGAAATTTCTATTTATTTCACTCATATATTTTTTTTACTAACCCCTTCTTCATACCCAAGTCAAACTACGCATCCCTATGATAGCCACCCTCAATTTCAGCGATTTTCCTGAGTTGAGGTACACAATGTCTAAGGAGGGACCAGGGCCAAGACGGGTTCATTATAAGTCAAAATGGAAAGATGAATAGGCTAATGAAAGAAATAGGTAAATTACAGCTCAAAATATGGATCAAGGGATATTTATTTCATTTGGTCAGACAGTTAGACTAAAAGTGGACTTATTCAAAAACGGCTATGATCCTTTCCTAACCACTATCCTCTAACCTAGGCAAGACTAACTGGGCAAGTTCTGGATTACACACACAAAGTGAACTTGGTAATGACCTCACACACATATAGCACTACCTATCCAGTTCATGTATTGCTAGCTACAGTCATTCTACATATAATACTAATTCCATAACAAGATCCAATAACTATCACAAACTAACATACTACACACACAGTTCAAAACAAAATTTTCAGGAGGGGTGTCCTTTAAACAATCAAAAAGCATCATGTTGAAAAACTTGTTCAAAACTGGACTACACTAAGGTTCCCCTAATTTTCTCCTAATTAAATAAGAAAAAATGTAAATATTATAAGTAACAACCTAAACATGCCGCTTCTACTATGATAGCACACTTGGGGGAAAAAAACACTACATCAAAACCCCCTAAGTGGTGGTATACCCCCACCCTAACTATAATGGTGCACGGTCCCCAGTGCACTACTATCAATATAATAAGTATAAGGGAGTGAAGACATACCTGTGGCATCCTAGGCACCATATATGGGCCCATCCACAACGAGATCATCTATATGCTCTCTAGGGTCCACGCTAGGTGCTGACAGTGGGGGAGGTGGCTGACTAGAAGATGCTCCCAAGTTTCTCTGCTTATCTACAATCTGACTGAGGTGACATTCAACTCGGGAGGCTTTCATAGCCCTTCTTAGGTGCCTGTAAAAATCATCGCCACTCATTTGCTGACCCTTCAGGCTACGTGGCCGTTTGGCCCTCTAAATAGGCGACACTGAGCAGTACTTGGGTTTTTTTTGTGAGTAAGTAGTAACAGTAACGATTGTTGATTTTAGGATTTATAATCAATATGAGAAATACACTAGGACTGTGATCCCCAATGATTTCTTAACTCTACCAGTTACTTGTGCTGGCAAGGCTGTCTCGCTGCGTTACATGCAAAATCTAACAAGTTAAGTTCATCTAAATGTCTCTCTACCTTAGTTAGATAAATTTCACTCTTCTCCTCTCTCAATGCAGCCACCTCCTATGTCAACCCTGCCATATCAAGAATCTATGCCGAACTCATTCGGTTAGCCATTCGTGTCTTAAAACTATCAATCCACCCATGTAGCTCTCTCATAAATCTATCCATGGTGGCCGCAGTAATGCGGGCCTCAACTCTCGCCTCTAAAGCCTTTACCATGGACCTGACCAATGGCTTAAGGTGGGATACTAAATTAGTCATCTGGGCCTCTGTGTGTGCCTGCCTCTCAAACATCTGCGTCTGTCTATCAACCAACTACTGCAGAAAGTCTCTCAAAACTCAGACCATACTAGATGGGGGCAGTGGTGCTGTAGTGCCTGTAACCTCATCAATCACCAGGCCTGTGCCCTCAGCAGGTACACGCATCGGCTCAGGCACACTCACCGATGCTGGAGTACTAATCGGCTCCTTTTTATCTCCAAGCCCTTTAAAAAGGGCAGCGTGAGATGATGTGGAAGGTTGAGGCCTCCTCGAAAAAATTAGGTTAGCCCCCGCTGCTGCATCAACCCTATATCAGCAATCCAGGTCACCTCGACATCATGATCAACTATAGGTATTGAGGCCACACCAACAGTATTACATAAGCCCTGGATCAAACATGGAAAAGGAATACTGGTGAAGTCGCAGAAAGTACTCTCATGGATCTTCTCAATGATGTAGCAAGCGAAATTAATGTCATAACCTGCCAGAATGCTCGCTACCAGAACTGCCCGATTAAGCATGAGTGAATTATCAGTATTACTGGGACCCAAATAGTACCTTACAACAGACCACCAAAATTGTCCTGCAAAGTAAAGCGAGGACTTTTTAATGTCCAGCTTCCAGTAACCCAACTAGCATCTGCACCATCCTCCGCTATGTAACCTGCAATCCACCACAGTAACTCCAACCATTGATCGGCATCCCTTATCTTAGTCCTACTTCTCACCGTCTCCATGCCGTGATCAAACTCAGCAGTCATGGCTGGAATCTCCCTTTCTACTCTAAAGAAGAACCTATGGATCGTCCGCTCAGATATGTCAACTCTGGTTCCACGAACCAAAATGTGAGTCAGTAGTGGCTGGTCCCGATATCTCTGCTTATTAGGTGTAGTCAATGCTACCGATGCAGTATATGAAGCGTAAAGCTTGTGAACCAACTCATGGCTATAGCTGCCCAAAGGCTCCGTGACCCACCCAAATCTATAGCAATCAAATAATGCTTTTATCTCAGGCAGTACATTCACCTCATCTATCCAATACCGAGCCTCTTCATTATATTTCTTCTCCACGTATCCCGCTCGATTGGTTCGGTATCCCTATCATAAATATCTTTCATACCTTCAACACACCACCTCCTGTCATCCCTTTGGACTGTAGCTGCGGCCTGACATGCATTCAAAGCTCTTTGTGAGGAGGTAGTCGAACCCTAGACACCAGTACCAGAGACAGAAGTTGTCCCTGTAGTCGCACTACTCTCACCAGATGTAGACTCATCTGTACCCTCAGTATGTTCCTCAGACCCAAATACATCATCCTCGTGGTCATCACCGATTGCAGAAGTATCCGTCCTCTCATCAGACTGGGGTGCAGAATTAGAAGGCTGATTAGGAGCAGCCAGTTTGGTAGGTCATGGGGGCTGTGGAATAGGCTAAAGTGCAGCCAGGGCAGCAGCTTGTGCCCTAGTTTGTAACCTCGTTGTGTGAGGTACAAGTGCAGAATCATCGTACGAAATCTCCAACACTTCCTCGGACCTACTTTTATTGGACCCCAAAGGTTCATCACTCAACGTGGTCATAAATTTGGGGTTTTTAGTTTTGATTCTCAAAGATGAACCCATATCTCTGCGTTTGGGGTTGAATTTTGGCGGTATTTTTGATCAAATGGGTCGGGTTTGGGGCAGATTTGGGTCGAAGTTGGTTCGGGTTTGGGGTTTTAGGGTTTTGAAAATTTTAGGGTTTTGGGGTTGATGATTTTTGGCTAAATAGTGGTAGGGAATTTATGAATTTTAGAGTTGGTATGTGGGAATTTGAAAGATGAGTGATATAAAGTGGATGAATTTATGAAGTTTTTGAAAATGGGGATGATGTTAGGATTCAAAATTGAGAGGGTTTAAGCAGATTTGTGGTCGGGTTTATGTTGTATCAAAATAAATAGGGATGGGTTGGGTCGGATCTCAAATTTAAAACCTGGTTCAATTTCCACGGCACCAACCCATGCCACGTGGGTTACCTACATCACGTGGGTCAGTGGCGTGAGTCGGGTTCTGTATGTGAATAATTTTCTCTGACTTTCACGGTACAAACCCATATCACAGGGATGAACGTACAACACGTGAATCACTATCGTGGGTTGTACTGAACATTTTCAGTTCAATATTTTAAGTTCCAGCTAACTTATCCTCCGTATCCTCTAATAATCAGATCACAACCAACTTAAACCTTGGGTTGCCTCCCAAGCAGCGCCTGATTTAATGTCGCGGCTCAACATGGCTAAATTAGATACTCAGAATTCACCAACCAGCCCATGGGTTGCCTCCCAAGCAGCGCCTGATTTAACGTCGCGACACGACATGGATAAATTGACTACTCAGACTTCATCAAGACTAAGCTCCTCACATGTCCTTATTTCTTCTGTGATTCCCATATAGTGCTTTACACGCTGCCCATTGACCTTGAATAGAACATTATAATCACCTTTTAGTTCGATTTCTCTATGTAGGAACACCCTAACCACCATGAATGGTCCGGACCTTTTGGTCTTTAGCTTTCCAGAAAACAAGTGAAGCCTAGAGTTATAAAGTAGTACCAACTCTCCCGGGTGAAACTCTCATTGTTCAATCTACTGATCATGATATAATTTCATCTTTTGTTTATACCGTGCTGAACTTTCATAAGCCCGTAGATGAAATTCATCCATCTCATTCATCTGGTCTAACCTCAATTTAGCCGCTTCACTCCAGTTTAGATTTAACCTCTTCAATGCCCATAATGCCTTATATTCAAGTTTGACAGGTAAATGGTAGGATTTTCCAAACACTATCTGATATGGTGAGGCACTAATTGGTGTTTTAAATGCAGTTCGATATGCCCATAATGCATCTTCCAATCGTCTCTCCCAATCGATTCTATTGGCGTTTACCGTCTTCGCCAAAATAGACTTAATCTCATGATTTGACACCTCAACTTGCCCGCTTGTCTGAGGGTGGTAAGGTATGGCCACCTTATGTTTGACACCATATTTTTCAAGCAGGGTTTTGAACAACCGATTGCAGAAGTGGGATCCTCCATCACTAATGATTAATCGGGGTGTACCAAATCGTGAAAATATATTCTTTTTTAAGAATGTCGTGACACTTCTTACTTTATTATTGGGAAGCGTAATCACCTCCACCCACTTAGAAACATAGTCAACAGCTACCAAAATGTATTTCATCCCATGTGAACTCACAAAGGGGCCCATAAAATCAATTCCCAATACATCAAACAATTCGAGCTCAAGGATAGTTGTCATAGGAAGTTCGTGTCTGCATGAGATATTCCCTTGTCTTTGACATTGGTCACAGGACCGAGCATAGTCATGAGCATCTTTATAGATGGTGTGACAATAATACCCGCATTATAAGATCTTGTACACAGTCCGTGTACCGCCATGATGGCCCCCAACTGGAGATGAATGACATGCTTCCAAAATACTCATCATTTTGGCCTATGGGATACACCTTTGAATCATACCATCCGCACATACCCTAAATAGGTAAGTCTAATCCTAGAAGAATTTTCTCATCTAATCCTAGAAGAATTTTCTCACCTCATGCATGAGTCTCCTTCGTTGCTGGTACAACATATCTTCCGGGACTACATCACTTGCCAGAAAGTTCGCAAAATCTGCAAACCATGGGATTAAGTCTTGTGATGCTGTTAACACTTGCTCATCTGGAAAAGTATCATCAATATCAAGATCATCCCTTAATTAGAGCATGGCTTCCTCCTCAAGGCATGATAGGTGGTCTGCAACCTGATTCTCAGTCCCCTTTCGGTCCTTGACCTTAAAATTAAATTCTTGTAGTAGAAGTACCCACCGAATCAGCCTTGGCTTGGCATCCTTCTTTGACATAAGATATCTAAGTGTGGCGTGGTCTGTATGTACAATCACCTTCGTACCAATCAAGTAAGATCGAAATTTTTCTAAGACAAAAACCATAGCCAACAGCTCTTGCTCAGTCACAGTGTAATTCTTCTGGGATGGATTAAGTGCCTTGCTAGAGTAGTAAATAGGATGTAGAATCTTTTCATATCTTTGGCCAAGGACTGCACCCAAAGATACTCCACTAGAATCACACATAACCTCAAATGGCATCGTACAGTCTGGTGTGATAATGATAGGAGCTGAAATCAACTTCTCTTTCAGAAATTCAAACGTAGGAGCTGACATCAACTTCTCTTTAAGAAATTTGAACGCTTTTAGGCACTCTCTATCAAACATAAACTACACCTCTTTCTCCAAAAGTTTGCATAACAGATGTGCAATCTTAGAGAAATCCTTGATGAATCTTCTATAAAAGTCAGCATGACCTAAAAACTTTGAAACCCTTGCACAGAAATTAGTGGGGGTAATTTTTCAATCACCTCAATCTTTGCTTTGTCTACTTCAATAACCTTCTTTGAGATTTGATGTCTCAATGCAATACCTTCTTTAACTATAAAGTTACATTTCTCCCAATGTAGCACTAAGTTACACTCTTCACATCTTTGTAACACATTAGCGAGGTGAGTTAGACAGTCGTCAAATGAATCTCTCACTACAGAAAAATCATCAATGAATACCTCAATAGTGTCTTCCACCATGTCGGAGAAGATAAACATCATGCAACGCTGAAAAATGACTGGTGCATTGCATAACCAGAACGACATCCTTTTGAACGTAAAAGTCCCATATGGGTAGGTGAACGTGGTCTTCTCTTGGTCCGCGGGAGCAATGAAAATCTAATTATATCCCGACTAACCATTAAGAAAGTAATACCACCCCCTTCCAGCAAGACAATCCAAAATCTGGTCCATGAAAGGCATGGGAAAGTGATTCTTTTCGGTCCAAGAATTTAGCTTTCGATAGTCCATGCAAACTCTCCATATGGTGACTGGCTTCATTGGGATTAACTCATTCTTATCATTTGGAACCATAGTGATTCCTCCTTTCTTTGGCACACACTACACTGGGCTTACCCACTTACTATCAGCAATGGGGTAAAATACACATGCATCTAACCACTTAATGATTTCTTTCTTCACAACTTCCTGCATAGGTGGGTTCAGACTACGTTGGTGCTCAATGATTTGTATACACTCAGGAAAAACCTAAATTTTATGAGTGCAAATGCAGGGCGAAATCCCTATAATATCAGCAATGGACCAACCAATGGCCCTCTTAAATTTCTTTAATACCAAAACAAGAGCTTCTACCTGCCATCCTGCTAACTCAGTAGAAATGAATATGGACAAGGTGTTATTGGCTCCCAAAAAATCATAGCGAAAGTGAGAAGGAAGATCCTTAAGCTCTAAGACTGGAGGCTCTTCAACAGAAGGGCGAGCCTGTGGGGTCACCCTATTCTTCATATCGAGATCAAGTTTCTTTGGAGTATAAGTGTAGGATACCCTACCAGCAAGTGCTCTAACCATCTCATCATATTCCTCAATACCATCACTGTCGAAATTCATAATCACAGCCGCAAGAGCTTCTACTCCCAACCTTTCTTCAATTGGAACGACTATGACACTCTCATCAAGAGTATAAATTACAAAAATCACCCACATATCTTCCGGTTGCTTCATGAAATGAAAAACATTGAAAGTAACATGTTCATCATTTAATCTGAATTTCATCTTCCCAATTTTGATGTCAACAAATGCACGACTAGTGGCAAGATATGGTCTCCCTAGGATGATAGGAACCTCAAAATCAAATTAACAATCTAGAATCACAAAGTCAGATGGAAAGATGAAAGATGCAACTTTTACCAAAATATCATACAGAATGCCCATCGACTTTTTCATAGTTCTATCTACCATAAGAAGCCTCATAGAAATCGGTTTTGGTGCTCCCAACCCTAACTGCTTGAAAATGGCTAGCGGTATTAAGTTAATGCTAGCACCCAAATCACACAGTGACTTTCCAAAGTTGTAAGACCCGATAGTACAAGGAATTGTGAAAGCTCCTGGATCCTCCTTCTTTTCTACTAGGGAACGCAAAGCAACTGCACTATAATGATACAAGTTATCTTCCGGCTCAAAACTAACAATTTTCTTCTTCATTACCAAGTCTTTCATGAACTTCGAGTAACTTGGCATCTGCTCCAATGCCTCAACAAAAGGGATATTTACCAATAGCTCTTTCAACATTGTAATAAAATTCTGGTATTTACCTTCCTCAACCTTCCTTTTCAACCTTTGAGAAAAGTGAGGAGGAGGTTGTGGGATAGTTTTTAACATTTGTGGAACCTCCTTCTCCTGCCTCTTTTCAAATTTAACTTTCTTATTAATACTGTGGGGTTTGTGAGTTGCATTGTTGTCTGCTGCTAAATTTTTTGGCTCCATCTCAACCTTTTCATCACCCATCACTGGCTCATCTTTCTTATCATTATCCGCAGGAATAGATGGGTTGGTCATGCTCTTTTTGCTTCTTATAGTAATGGCTAAACAATGACCATCATTTTTTGGATTTTGGATGGTGTTGCTTGGAAGAGTGCCTGGTTGACATTGGTTCAATTCCACCGATATCTGCCTAAACTGTTGCTCCAACTGTTTTATGGCAGTTGAGTGAGATTCAACTTTCTGACTTATTCCCAAAATGTCCGCCCTAATTTCCTTCTAGCAATTTTCTTGGTTTTCTGATCCTTTAAACAATTTGGTAAGAAGGATTTCCATTCGTGAATTTCCGTAGTCAATATCACGGTCCCCCGGTGTAACATAAGCACCGCTCTTCTCCTTGTAATCATCTTTTTGTCTCCTGTCTCCATCATGATCTCATTCTCTGTCTCTATATCTTGACTTGTTGTAATTGTCTCCATAATAGTTTCGACCTTGATTACCTTGCCTCAAGTTCCAAGAGTCTTGATTAGACTCTTGGCCCTTGGCTCAAAAACTCGCCACTTCTCGATCCAAGTACTTATCACTTCATCAGATTCATAATCGTCATGCTTTGGTGTTTTGTCTTGTGGACCTACGGCATGCACCTTCTCAGCACCTCTAGCCGTAATTTTTTTGGCTAGCAAACCAATTTCTTCCCTCAACTGTGCGACCTCTTGAGCTACAGACTCATCCAATGCCCGTTGTACTGCTGATGCTCCAATAGTGTTTGTACCAGCAGGTGTATCTGCCTCCCGAGTATGCCATCCTCAGTTGGTCTTAGTGATACAATCTAAAATCACTGAAGCTTGTTCCCACCTCAGACTCATAAATTCTCCGCCAGTGATAGTATCTTCTACAGCCTTAGTAGTTGCATTTAAAGCCCTGTAGAAGATTTCAAGTAAACTCTTGCCACTCATTCTATGATTTGGAACATTCTGCAGCTTCTTCTTAAACCTTAGACATGTCTCGTAAAGTGCTTCAAAATGTAGTTATCTGAAGTTGTAAATCTCATCCTTCAACTGTAGCATCTTGGAAGGTGGAAAAAATCTCTCCATAAATTAATTTCTCAACTCTTGCCAAGTAGTGATGGAGCCTTGTGGTAATTTGGCCAACTACAAAGTCGCTTCTCCTTTTAAAGAGAACGAAAACAATCTTAATCGAATAGCCTCTTGGTCCACTCCAGGAAAATTATACGAATTACAGACCCCCACAAAGTTCATCACATGCGTGTTTGGATCATCCGAAGGAAGACCGACGAATACGCCTTTCAATTTAAGCAGGTGGATCATGGCACTTGTAATGTCGAATTTAGTCCCTTGAGGTAATTCTGGTGGGATAATGGCACCAGTATCTACCATCTCAAAATAATCCATATACTCCTCTATTAGATCATCAAAAACCAGTATATGTTGTCTTTGAGGTGTTAGGTGTGCCCTCAGTCTTCTTTGTCTCTCTTCAGCATTAGCCAGACACTGTGCTGCTTCTTGCATAACTCAGTTATCTCTATCTGCTTGCCTAAGAGTAGCTTACCTAGCTTGATCTTCCTATTTCAATCGAGTGGTAATTTGGTCCACTATTTCATGACCAACTGACTGAATTGATTGGTTATGAATGTCTCCCGCGGCTGCAGAATCCAGAATTCCATCGGTATTCACCATTCTTCGATTAGCTCTTAGAATTCTTTCTATTTTAGGATCAAGAAGAATCAGGGGATTGCCTTGACTCCTAGTATTTGGCATACACCGGTGTGTGCCCTTAAAAGTATAGAAAAATAAAACCAATCAACTCCAACAAGCAAACTAATCAACTTTTGTAATCGTAATTCCCCGACAACGGCGCCAAAATTTGATGTCGCCCAAAATATACCTCCAGAAAAGTATAATGCGGTTGTTGTATCAAATATAGAACCCAACTAGGATGGGGTCGATCCCACTAGGAATAGGATGAAATTATGTCGAATGCTAGTCTGAGTAATTGGCAAGTAAGTAAAACTGGGGGTTTTTTGTGAGTAAGTATTAACAGTAACGATTGTTGATTTTCGGATTTATAATCAATATGAGAAATACACTAGGACTGTGATCCCCAATGATTCCTTAACTCCACCGGTTACTTGTGCTGGCAAGGCTGTCCTGCTGCGTTACATGCATAATCTAACAAGTTAAGTTCATCTAAACGTCTCTCGACCTTGGTTAGACAAATTTCACTCTTCTCTTCTCGGTCTCCGACTGTCACACTACTAACCCTTGTCCTGGATCTCAGATAACTATCCCTGGTACTGCCCAAGTTATTAGATGAAGGTTGATAGCTTCAAATCTCTATTTTTATTCCCTTTTGCCAATCTCTACCTCTCTCTCGAGCAAGTCTAGAATACAGGTGAGTTTCTAATGTTTGCAACCGTTAGAATATCAATTATAATGAAGGTAATAAAAATACATGCATTCACAATGGTTCAGAATTACTTTGCAGTTAACCAGTTTTGTTTATTCCTCATGGTTCACACCACCCTAGTTGACGGATTTAACTATTCATGGTTGCAAGAACACAAGAAGAATTCAATGAAGAAAACATAATTGCACACTCACAGTAAGGAGAAAACTCTGAAATCTCAATATAAATAAAACCCTAGAATCGATGTTCCAAGATTACAAAATCAATAATATGAACTCAAAAATAATGGAAAATATCTCTCGAAACAATGTACTGACCAACCCTTGAACATAGGACAATAAAGGGGTATTTATAAATACAAGGTGAATCCTATCCTAAACAAAGTAGGAGAACAAAGTAGGTAATTTTCAACGGTACCGTGACTTGGTGTCGTGGAACCAAGTCACTTCATATGGGTTCCTGCCATGGAAAACAGGGTTCCGTTCACTCTTTGAGAGTTGACTCACGGCATCAATCCACGTGGCCTGGGTCGACTCATGTGCCGTGAGTCCCTGACATGGAGAGCAGGCTTCCTTCCAGTCTGTAGGAGTTGACTTGCGGTACCTACCCACGTGTCCTGGTTCCACTCATGTGATGTGAGTCCCTGCCGTGGGACACTCCCCAGCTTTGACTTGGCTCTTTTCATCATCAAATGCTCCATTCTAATGCATGTTTCTTCCCTTTTTCTCCACTTTGCGTCCATAACCTATTTCTCTGCAAAGTAAGACAGAAAACACATCATACCAACTAGACATACCCAAGTTATTGCATATTTTTCTTGTTTTAAGCATCGAAAGTGCCATGAAACCATGACACATCATGAGTCCTTGTCCGCATTTGCGAAAGCCATTCCTTTAGGCCATCACATTCGCGAGCCGGCCTTCGCGTCGAAGGGTAAGCAGGCATGGATGGCTTAGCTTTGTCCTTCGCGTTCGTGGTTGAACGGCCGCGTTTGCAAAGGGTCCTTCTAGTCCAGGTCACGTTTATGGTGAGGTATCCACGTTCACAATGTAGGGACCCCTGGCAGTATAAATACATGCCTAAACCCAATTTTCATTCATTTCCACAAGTCCCAAAACCCAATTTTTATTCATTTCCACAAGTCCCAAACACCATTAAATTCCCTAGAGAGCTAAGAGAGTGTGAGGGTATATACGTGGGTGTTCAGGGTGAGTTAGAGAGTCTGTGGGAAGTTTTTCTCATCAAATATTATCGTAAGTTTTCATTAATTTATCGGTAAATTCCCCATTTTAAAGTTATAGCCCTAGTTCATTGATGGGTTGAATTTGAATTTTATTGTGCTCAGAATTTATCCATTGTTGAGGGTAAATGATCCTTGATCCTTGAGCCTTGAGGGACGTTTTGACGATTTCAAACTTGTGATTCCATAAGCGGGCCCCACATGGGATTTTTGACACAATTTTGGACCCAACACATATATATGCAAAGTGGGTATTATTATTCTCGTATTGATGAGTAGATTGTTATTTTTAGTAGCGTGGCATCGTACAGAGGCTTCTCGAAAGGGAAAGACCCCATTTTAGCGGACTTTATCAAGCTTTCTTTGGCGTCCAGGTAGGCTAGGCTTACCCTACTTATAGATTTAGCTTAATTATGGTTTTAGCATGATATTGTGCTAGTTTTAGGTTGGAATTTATGGTTGGTTGCTTAGTTAGTAAAAGTTGGATTATTTGGCTGATTTGAAATACAAAATCATACTCGAAAATCGATAAGGAACCTTGCTAAACACCAAAAACCCCCACTCTGGCCTGAGAATCAATCAGTGTACTGGGAAATACCTCTGACTGTGAGGCATCCATGATGAGACTCAGTATCCGTAAGACTGAATCCCGAAAAGCTGAGGCGGTCACAAACTTTGTCGGAGCCTGGGCTGGTCCTACAACCTCTGTCTGATACTGATGATCCTCAATATCAATCTCTGACTCCTTAGTGTGTCACTGAACTGAAACTCTGGTCACCCATGCAGAAGTAGCGTCCGCATCTATCAACAACCTCGTATGATCCATCTGGGAGAGAGTGGAGTCAAAAGAAGTACTTAGAGGTTCATAGAACTATGGATACACTATAGGAAGTCAAGCATAGAATTTCCTAAGATTGTCCTACAGCCTCCCGAAGATAGGATACAGACGTCTCTATACCAATCCGCAGAACTCTACTAGACACTTAGCTCTTGTACCAACACACCGATAAACCTATGCTCAGATACCAATTTGTCAAGACCCAATTTCTCAGGTCATGATGGCACCTACTATAACCCACCAGTAGGTAAACCAACCCTTAATCCAGAACAACTAGTAATAGACTATCAAGAGAAATAAAGAGAACTGTGGATTAAATATAATAAAAGACTAATATAATCTCAAAACCTAGTGGAGCCAGTACAAGGGCTTCTAATACATCAAGAGTACAAGTTAAATACAGGATAAATATATATACAAAAATGTCTCTGAGTACAACATTGAGATCAATCTAACAATAAAAGATAGAGTAGGAACAACTCCGAACCTCAGGAGCTCACCCCAAGTCTTCGATCCATAGCTGCTCCACACGATGCACACATCAATGACGATAACTCGTACTATGATCTGCAGCCTACAGAAGTGTAGTATGAGTACCAAACACGTGGTACTCAGTAGGCCTCGACTAACTGAGCTCCAAAAATAATGTAAGCATAAATAACATGTAAGGCATGAATATAACTACAGGCAACTAATCAAGGAACTAGGAATAATAATGTTAATGGAGCCATAAGGATTAACTATCCATTTCTAATAGTAACTAGGGTCTAAGGCGCAATACCGTATATCACTACCCAATATACAAATGAAGGGTGGAAGAAAGATATATAGTAGTATAAGGGCCAAGGGATACATATACAATATGAATAGGTAAGGAAAGAAAGGGATATACGGTAATTCCATATATATATATATATATATATATATATACATACATAAAGGACTAACTCTAAGGTGAATACCTGAGGGAGTCAGCCTAACATCTCAGGGTCCATAGCCAAGTAAAGGAGGTAATAATACTATGATCGGGGCCTCCAACCAAAAGATTGACTAAACGTGAGACAACCTACCAATGACATATTCTATCATGATAAATAAAGGGCAAAAGAAACGTACCAACAACCTCGGGTACCAGTCCATAACCATCTTGTCACGAACTACCATAATAATTAACAATAAAGTAACCAGCTAGTCTGAGAAAACATTACCTCACCGGGCCCTCATAAACCCGGGAGGTTCACTAAAGCACACAACAAA
This sequence comes from Capsicum rhomboideum, assembly GCA_031232105.1. Classification (NCBI taxonomy): domain Eukaryota; kingdom Viridiplantae; phylum Streptophyta; class Magnoliopsida; order Solanales; family Solanaceae; genus Capsicum; species Capsicum rhomboideum. The sequence goes on from CP124714.1 coordinate 72,679,849, forward strand.
CAACAATCACAACCTATACCTATACGGCCCCCCATATGACCGATAGATACAAGTGCCAAACAATCATACTGGTGATAGGAAATACACATGAATGAATGAATGCAACATAAACCGATATACCATAATAGATCCAAGTGCCATAAAGTACCAAGTGTATACATCTCCTCCAGCTTAGTAGCTCGCAAAGGCAGGACCTACGACGACCATCCTTCTCCGGTACTGTGGTTCATGAATTAAGGGGCCCATATGGATACGGGATATCCGTATACACTACCTAGTCCCGAACCAGGACTTCCAATAATCATCATAATCTATCTACTCCATCCAGTATTAGAGATATATATATATAATAAGTGTACGAACTCAAACCATGTCTAAAAGAGTGTAAGTCTATAAATCCATTGCCTGAGATTAAGTTCGGGACTAAATCATCATAATAATGTAGAAAGGGTCAGAATCTGCGTCGATCGAAGTAAATAGTAGTGGACCGAAATCAATCTCAGCCTAATTTCCAAAACATCATATTTAGTTCCAAAAGCTCAGATTTCATTAAATAAGGTGGTACGATTCCCATTATAAAAAAATCCATTTTCAAAGTGAAAAGTGGGAATAGTTCCCTTTTTAGAAAAAAGGTAGTTAAATCAAGGTTTTGGTTGGAATCATACCAATAAGTGAGCATGAATGCGCCTAAAAGTATGCATGCCATCACCAGTATCCAAAACAAAACCACTATAAGCGCCTAAGCATTTATAAACCATAATCATGTCCTCTTTAAGGGTAAAATGCTCACCTGGAGTCCAACTGATAGCATAACCGCGACCTCAGGCCAAATAGTACAGAACTAGTGTAATGATATTACTAAAATCTGGGGAACTACTGTCCAATTTGATCGGTTATTTATGAGTCCGAGATCATTTAGATTAAGAGTAGAGCCTACACATATAGTTCCATTTTTCATCAAATCTACCCAATAGCCCAAAATGAGTCCGAAAGCCTCGGGACCTGAACCAAGGGTCCCTCTAGCCTAAAATCAATGTTTCGAAGCTGATGGCACTGTTAGAATTTCTATTTGAGATTGTTTACTAGCAATTTTGGTTTGAGACCAATTCCTTAACAACGAAAGCTCCAAAATAGGTAAATGAGCCTAAAATCCAAATGTACTATCCGATGACTGAATCGATAGTTCCAGCAAGTCATAAATGACATGTAGCCACTGTGGGAAGGCTCGAAATGCTAGAATACACAAAAATTGAGAAAATGACCTAGAGGGTCATTACAGTATCCACTACTAAAAGGACTTTTATCCGCAAAAGTCAATGGATAGAAAGAGCATGAAAGCTCAAAAGGATGAGGTACTAGGCCCGCGTGCTCCGACAAAGACTCCCCTGATAACCTCTAAGACAACCCAACACTTTCAAGGGATTTTACCAAAGGTATCCCTTTTTCAACCAACTTCCTTACTTCACTTTCCATATAACCAAACCTCAACTTTAACAACCAACTGGCCTGTAACTGAACCAAGAACGACTGATGCATGCAAATCCAGACCACAACATGCTGACATCACACCAATACAAGCCTAACCAGGCAGTAATTTAACCAATCTAAAGGCAAACCAAGGCATGAATATGCAACTAACTCCAATTTCAAATCTAACCTTTTTTTGCCTTTCCAAACATGCTACCAACTCTGAACCATGCAAAATGTCATCCGAGTCCTATCCGCGCAATCCCATCACACAGCCCTTAAAAGGCTGAAGCTGATCCACCAAAAATCTATGAAGACAATCATATGAATAAGTCCATAAAGTGCTATCTAGATACACAAACAAAAGTGACCAAAGTATACACTCTTAAGCCAAAGCTACAACTGGACCGAATGACCCTCAAAACTAATAATCATTAGTTTGGAGCATAAGCTCTCAAAAGTGAACAATCTGCACTAGGATTCCTACCAACTGTTGATGAAATCATGCTAAGCCTAACTTAAGCATACTCTTTCTGTTGAGCAGACAAACCAAGATTTGACAGAAACTGAGAACCAAGGTCGAAAGCAGTATAAACCAATACCATGTGCCAACGTATTTTTCTCTTAGAATCAATCATGCATGGTCCATCTGGACTGAAAAGAACCAAACTGGTCAGAAAGGAGTAGGCTTAGTCAGCCAATAAATGAATGCTCAACTGAAGTAAATCTGGAAATAAGGATGCAACCAAGTTATGTAAACCCAAGTTAAAATCCCTATACTGAATCTGAACTACTCGATCTCAACTGTCTAAACCGATCTTGTTGACGAGTAAGCATACACATATTGAACCCATCACACTCACAAGTCGCTATTCAAGGAGTCAAAAATCACAACTGGGGTCAATAAATATTCAAGAAGGCCAAATACCCAAATCAAACTCATTTCCAAAAATCAAGCACATATCCCACTGTTTTTGTAAGGGCTAAAACTGACATATCGGTGAAGGACATAATCACGACTAAGACAAACCCCATGCTAAAGATACAAGAAATTAAATCCATATCCGCTGAGATGATAACACATCAGGCATAACCAAGAACTCACCAGTGCTACAAACAATTCTAATGATAGTTAAAACTAGAGCAACTTGGAGAAATACAACCTTAGCCTAAATTTGGTCAATCTAATACTCTATCTTTAACCATAAATACCCATAGGCATATATCATCAAGTAGGAGCACTCTATGAAGTCATATAAGGCCAAACAAATACCTTGATGAGAATTTTCCAAATTCTCCTAATTACACCTAGTTTATCTTGGCTGAACCATGAACCACATCGTAGGGAGAACGGAGTACCCAACTCACTATCAACATCAACATCAAGACCACTATCGAGTGATAAACTATCTGAATCAGGAGAATAAATCTCAAAATCTCCAATAATAGGAGTGAGCTTTCGAAAAGGGTTGCTAAAGCTAGAATCACAATAAAGCCATGGAAGGACAAACTTACCTTCACTTTCATAATTCGATCAACAACCGACCTTGCTAACAGAAAGGCAAGGCTAACCAATCGAGGTAGCCATCAAAGCCAACAAAATAAGAATCACAAGGAAAGGGAAATTCTAACTAGATAATGCTAGTCTAGATCAATAAATGCTAAAACAATGACAATACTAATAATGGCATAGGCAGCAGATGGCACAAAAATGAAAATCAACAAGAGTACCACTCTAGGGCCATAACAAGGCCAATATGCCAAAGAAAATAGGACTTTAACCCAAATGCTACGCCTTAAGGAAAATACCATACCAATCCACTCAATCCACTACTGAAAGAAATCATATACGGGGTTAGTCAAATAATCATAAACCTATACCAAGGCATACATCACTCAATATAGAAATACCACGACATATAATCATTGGTGGATATGAAAACCCTAATATAATTCAAAATAGAAACTAAAGGTAGAAAATTAAAGGCACACCTATTACAGTGGAAATCTGAAATCATTAATTTGACGTGCCCGGAGGAGTATAAATCTGAATATGTCCAAACTCGAACTAGCCATCTGAATGACCAACTGAGGCACTAAGTGCACTATCTCTACCCAAAGGTGCCACAAATTTATGAGACTGACCTGTATAAGCTGAATGACTGATAATACCACGCCAGAGACACTCTCTAGACCAGTGACCGCTCTCTCTACAATCGTAACAAATTTTCGAAGCTCTAACCTGACGAGAAATATAAGTTGACCCCAACTGGACAACCATCTGAAGCCTGGGGCATTACCTAGACCAATGGCCAATCTTACCACAATCGAAACATACCTCTTGGACTTTTTGGTGTACTATACCTGCGACCTCGAATGGCCACCATGGCCTGACAACCCAGACCAAATAAATCATATCGTCTGACCAGAACTCTGTCCACTGAGACCACCAGGATCTACCTGAGAGCTACCCATAAGTTGAGGTGCTTCCTGTACAGGCCTAATAAGTAAAAAGTGGTGCTGACCTCTACTGGAAGGATCCCGACCTCTAGACGAAATACCACTAACACTGAACTGCTGACATGACCTCTTATTACCACCTTCGTGTGTCTCAAAGCAAGTCCTATCTGTAGCCCTCACATGATCAACAACCTCAGAGAAAGAAGACCCAGTCGCTATCAAATGCTCTGATGCCAAACAGAGTGGTAAAGCCAATCTTTTAATAAATCTCTGCACCATCTCATGCTCAGTAACATATAACATAGATATCTGACTAGCCTACTCAAAAAACCCAATCTCATAGATTTAGCTTAGTTAGTAAAAGTTGGATTATTTGGCTAATTTGAAATACAATATCATACTCAAAATCGATAAGGAACCTTGCTGAACACCAACAAACCCCACTCTATCCTGAGAATCAATCGGTGTACCGAGCAATACCCCTGACTGTGAAGTATCCATAAAAGACTCAGAATCCCTAATACTAAATCCTAAAAAGATGAGGCAGTCAGATACTCTGTCGAAGCCTGGGTTGGCCCCACAACCTCTAATGTGGACAATCCTCTATATCAATCTCTAACTCTTTAGTCCATCACTGAACTGAAACTCTGGCCACCCGTACAGAAGTATCGTATGTATCTATTGACAACCTCGTACGATCCATCTGGGAGAAAGTGGAGTCAAAAGAAATACTTAGAGGTTCATAGAAATATGGATACACGAGAGGGAGTCAAACATAGAATTTTCTAAAAATGCCCTATAGCCTCCCTAAGATAGGATACAGACGTCTCCGTACCCATTTGTAGAACTCTACTAGACACTTAGCTCTTGTACCAACACACTGGTAAACCTTTTCTCTGAAACCAATTTGTTACGACCCAATTTCTCGAGTCATGATGGCACCTACTATAAACCACTAGTAGGTAAGCCAACCCATAATCCAAAATGGCTTGTAACAGACTATCAAGAGAAATAAAGAGAACTGTGGAATAAATGTAATAAAAAGACCAATATAATCCCCAAATTTGGTGGATCCAGTACAAGAGCTTCTAATACATTAAGTGTCACGCCCCGAATCCCATCGAGACATGATTGGCACCCGTAGCCGATAAGGCCCGAGAGAACCAAACTTTGCCTATGTTCAATCAAATGCATATCATAATCATAACCACCATTGTGTAAGAACACGAAAGACGAATAAAGGAAAACATGGGACATAGTTATACATGTATATGAAACTTGGCCGTTGAGGCCATCCAGTCAAAATAACATATGTCTTTTACACTGATACACCCACCTCCGTCTACAAAAGCCTCTAACAAGAGCATTGACCAATACAAACCAAAATTCGGGACAAGTCCCCGCTTTATACAACATGTAAATCATCAGAACATATAGCTACTCTGACTCAGAGAAACCCCGAATTAACTGGAGCTCACCAAGGAACCGCTAACACTGGAAATCTACCGAGGAGTCCTACTAGGACCTGCGCCTGCAGCAAGTAAGGCAAATTCCCCTAGAGGGGTCAGTACGAAATAAGTACTGAGTATGTAAGGCTCAAATGAAACTTTGAAACACATGAACATATCAATGAACTCAATACAAATGACTAGACAATGTGAATAAGTCACCATGTTGCATTTTGGGAACCATGTGAATTGCTTTCATTACTTTCATTACTTTCTTTACATTCAATGCTTGCTTGTCAATACATATGTCACAATGTACCCGGGCCCCTACTGATCAGTGGGTCTTTCCATGAATTATCATCATGTTGGGATCAGGTCGAGCTAGGCTTATGCCCCTAAGACCTGCCACCCATAAAGCACTGCATCGGGATCGAGTCGAGCTAGGCTTATACCCCTAGACTTGCCACCCATAAATCAATACATCGGGATCGAGTCGACCTAGGCTTACGCCCCTAGACTTGCCACCCATAAATCAACACATCGGGATCGAGTCGAGCTAGGCTTACGCCCCTAGACTTGCCACCCATACTTGATCATTGACCATATTTGCATTACTTTGATCTTTACTTTGAGATTGATATTTGGTAGTCATAACATCACTTGAACTTTGGAACATAACATTGTTAGAAACTGGAACCATTAACCAATGAGTAAGAGACATGTGAATAACTTGGCAACATAACATTATTAGAATCATAACACCATGGGAACTATGGGACAATAATCTATGAACAAGAGGCATAAGTAATATCACTAGTGGAACATTGGAACATATCCTTATTTGAGCTTTTGGAACATTAACCATGATTATGAGACATGAGACTCACAAATGTTCCATGAGTAGGAAATATATGACAATGACTATTAATAAACGAATATAGGATACCTTAGCACATTTCGAGGTAAGACTAGTGAAATCGCAATGTGGGTACGTTTGGCCGCAAAAGGATATGGACAGAGTAACCTTACATACCTTGTACTCTCAATATGGATATACAATCCTAGATGTGCATACAATAGTCCCGCTCCTTCTTTATGTGTCACTCTACAACACAAATACATAACGGAATTCACATTAACCACAACTACTTCACAAATGCATATAACGTCAATGGGGTACATGTTTGCTTTAAAACATGTCATTTCCCCTTGACAAACCATTGATAGCATCATTATTCCAAAAATCCTCCAATATTCTCAACATTGACCAATACATAATAATCATGGCATTTCACCATAACAATTCTCTTTTACACCTCCTTATCCATACCACATCACAAACAATCCATCAATTCACCTTAATACACTTCATAGCACATATCGGCCAAATTCCCACAATTTACACTTATAGACAAGAACAAGTTTAACAACAAAAATAACTCCATAGATGTTCATATGTTATCCATACCATGAGTTTTCATCAAAGGCACAAGTCCTAATTCAAGTTCAAATCCCATGGATCACACATCTTATACAAAAGCACAAAATACCATATCCAACATTTCCAAGCACAATCAACATGATTTACATACTCTTTCATGCATATAATATATGAATCCATAATAATATTCACTTACCCAAACTTGCAAAGGGATGATTTTGCTCCAAAATTGCCTTTGAGTCTTTAGGGTTCTTGAGAGAATATTGTAGAATGTTTGAGAAAATGTCTAGAAAGCATGAGAGGTTAAATGAATAAAAATCTGATTTTGTGGGTATATTTATAGTCCTTGGGTCATACTTAGCCTTTCTTGATATTTAATGCCTCACTTGACCAAGTCAATAGAAGATTGGGTCATGTGACCCATGCCTTTTATCCCATTTTGGGCTTTTATTGAGCCCAAATCACTTAACCCAATAAAATCAATAATTTCTCGTATTTATACGTATTAAAATAATATTCCCACTCATAATATTCATATCCGTAGCCTCGATCCCCAAAACAAGTGATTCTAGCCACGTTTGGCTTATTTTGACCTTAGGGGCCAAACTGTCATTTTGACCCCAAATTCATGCTCGAGTAATTTTATCATACCAATGTAATATGTCATTAATTTCATGTATATACTCTTGGTTGTAGAAGAAAAAATTGGCTCGGTACGTCCCCGGATACCCTTGGGACTTAGAAATTTCCAACTTTCGAAAAAGTGGAAAACCCAAGGTGGCACGCTCCTGGGTGCGCCAACCTGCTGCCTCTAGGCTAAAAATTTTAGCCCAGAGCGGCGTGGCATGGTCCCAAACGTGCCCCTCTTTAATTTTTCCGAAAATTCCATTTTTCGACTTCTCTTCGCGGGTTTGGTTAGATACTTCAAGTCCTATTCTTTAACTCACTTCTTAACCTTATTATAACTTGTTTAGAGGTCTTCTTAGCCTCATTTTGAACCCCACAAATGCGCAATGAAAATTTCAAAACACCTTCCATGCAAGTTTAACCACATAACAAGAGCCAAAATTCAATTATCTCATCAATAGACTTACCAAATGCATACTCATAGCTCTCGATACCTACGTACATATTATTTAATGTCGTCAAGTAGGGTTGGGAACGTACGGGATGTTACATTAAGAGTACAAGTGAAATACAGGACTAATATATATACAAAGATGTCTATGAGTACAACATAGAGATCAGTCTAACAATAAGAGAGAGAGTAGGAATAACTCTGAATGTCTGGAGCTCAACCCAAGTCTCTGATTCATAGCTACTCCACACGATGCACATATCAATGGTAATAACTCATACTATGATTTGCAGGCTACAGAAGTACAGTATGAGTACCAAACACATGGTACTCAGTACACATCGACCAACTGAGCTTCAAAAATAATGTGATCATAAATAACATGTAAGGCATGAATATAACTACAGGCAACTATCCAAGGATCTAGGCATAATAATGTTAACGGAGCCATAAAGATAAAATATCCTATTCTAATAGTAACCAGGGTCTAAGGTGCAATACCATATATCACTAGCCACTATACAAATGAAGGGTGGAAGAAAGACATATAGTAGTATAAGGGATACATATACAATATGAATAGGTAAGGAAAGAAAGAGATATACGGTAATGCCATATATATATATATATATATATATAAGTAAAAGACTAACTCTAAGGTGAATACCTGAGGGAGTCAGCCTAACATCTTGGGGTTGATAGCCAAGTAAAGGAGCTAATACTACCATGATTGAGGCCTCCAACCTAAAGAGTGACTAAACATGAGACAACCTACCAATGACCTATTCTATCATGATAAAGAAAGAGAAAAAGAAATGTACCAACAACCTTGGGTACCAATCCATAACTATCCTGCCGCACACAAAAAATAACAATCACAACCTATACCTATATGGCCTCCCATATGACTGATAGATAAAATTGCCAAACAATCATACTTGTGATAGACAATGCATATGAATGAGTGAATGCAACATAAATCGAGATACCATAACTGATCTAAGTGCCATAAAGTACTAAATGTATACACTTTCTTCATCACAGTAGCTCATAAAGGCAGGACCTACGATGACCATCCTTCTCCAGCACTGTGGCTCACGGATGAAGGGGCCATAGGGGATTTGGGATATCTATATACACTGCCTGGTCCTGAACCAGGACTTTCAATAATCATCGTAATCCATCTACTCCATCCAGTATCGGATATATATATATATATATATAATAAGTGTATGGATATAATAAGTGTATGGGCTCAAACCATGACTAAAAGAGTGTAGGTCTGTAAATCCATTACTCGAGATCAAGTTCGGGACTAAATCATTATAATAATATAGAAAAGGTCAAAATCTTCATCGACCGAAGTAAATAGTAGTGGTAAAATGAGTGGAATAGTAGTGAACCAAAATCAATCTCGATCTAATTTCCTAAACATCATATTTATCTCCAAAAGCTCACATTTCATTAAATAAGATGGTACGATTCCCATTATAAAGGAATCCATTTTAAAAGTAAAACGTGGGAATAGTTTCCTTTTTAGAAAAATAGTAGTAAAATCAAGGTTTGGGTTTGAATCATACCACTAAGTGAGCATGAATGTGCCTAAAATTATCCATGCCATCACCAGTATCCAAACAAGACCACTATAAGAGCCTAAGCTTCTAGAAATCATAATCATGCTGTAAAGACCCTCTCGGTCATTTTGTACTTCTCCTTATTATATAGGTGTTTAGAGATTTACCATAGCTTCCCCAAGTTATTTATGACTTTTTGGACCTGATAGTTCAGTTATCAAGAAGTTCGTTTGTTTTTTAGAGCCATTTCCCTGTTTTTAAATTGATGCTTTTCAAATTTGGCTATCGGGCCTAAACATCAGGTAGATGGCCTCATATACAAATTATGAAAGTTCCAACAACTTTGGAATGTTGATTTTAGGTTAACGTGATCTTTGGTTTGGGTCCCGAGGCTTCCGAACACGTTTTGGGCTATTGTGTAGAAATTGACTAAAATGGCCATTTGGGTGTTGGAACCACATTTCATTGAAATGACCCCAGATTTGTCCTTTGCATTTGCGGTTAATCGGCCACATTCACAAAGGGTCCTTTTGGTACAACTCGCATTTGCGGTAGGGTCCCCACGTTCACGATGAAGGGACCCCTGGCAGTATAAATACATTCCAAAACCCAATTTTCATTAATTTCACAAGTCCCAAACACTATTAAATTCCCTAGAGAGCTAAGAGAGTGTGAGGGTCTATACGTGGGTGTTCAGGGTGAGTTGGAGAGTGCGTGGGAACATTTCTTCATCAAATATTATCATAAGTTTTCATTAATTTATCGGTAAATTCCCCATTTTAAAGTTATAACCCTAGTTCATTGATGTGTTGATTTGAATGTTATTGTGCTCATAATTTATCTATTGTTGAGGGTAAATAATCCTTGATCCTTGAGCCTAGAGGAACGTTTTGACTGTTTCAAACTTGTGATTCCGTAAGTAGGCCCCACGTGGGATTTTAGACTCAATTTTGGACCCAACACATTTATATACAAAGTGGGAATTGTTATTCTCGTATTGATGAGTAGATTGTTAATTTTAGTAGCGTGGTATCATGTGGAGGCTTCTCAGAAGGGAAAGACCCCACTTTAGCAGACTTTATTGAGCTTTCTTCAGCGTCCTGGTAGGCTAGGTTTACCCTACTTATAGATTGAGCTTAATTATGGTTTTAGCATGATATTATGCTAGTTTTGGGTTACAATTTATGGTTGGTTTCTTAGTTAGTAAAAGTTGGATTATTTGGCCTATTTGAGGGCCATTTCAGAGGTAGAATCAACCCATTTACCCTTCCCTTAGGTAAATTGATGGTTTGGTGTTGTGATATCGCACTTAGCTCCTTGTAGACTTAGGAGGCTTTCTTTCATGACATTATCCTTAATCTTTAGCCTAAGACTACATAGCATATACCTAGTTCGGGGCTTGGTTAGTGGTCTTGATTTATGACATTTAAGGACCAGTTTGAGTCCGGCATATTCTATTAATTTATGGAATTTAAAGACCGGTTTGAGTCTGACATATTCTATTAATTTATGGCATTTAAAGACCGGTCGAGTCTGACATATTATATTGATTTATGGCATTTAAAGACCAGTTTAATTCTGACATTTTCTCTTAATTTATGGCATTTAAAGATCGGTTCGAGTCCGGCATACTCTATCTATTTATGACACTAAATTACCGGTTCGAGTCTGGCACTTATGGTGATTTATGAGGAGGGAAATCCGGTTCAAGTCCGGTGCTTAAAGGTTATTTCATGGTATTATGGTACCGGTTCGAGTCTGGTGAGTTATGGTACAGAAGGGTTCATAAGTATGGTAGTGGTATATTCCTTGATTGCATCCATCGGGCTTATGGGGGTCCGTTTGGATTAGTCTTCTCTTGTTTGTACCCTCTAGGCTTATGGGGGCCTAGTTGGGTTGTAGTAGCTACTTTAATTTTGGTATCGCGTGTTTCTTTATTTATTTACCTATGTCAGAGCATGTTCTCAGGTTTACCCCTCTCCCTTGACTTATTTTACATCCTCACATTTTATTATACTTTTATTATGATTTAGCTCAGTCGGCCGATGATGTCTACTGAGTACCCATTATTTTTGTGCTTATACTACACTTCTGCATCTTTTCTGGTATAGAGTCGTTTATTAACCGATGTCGTTGACATTCTAGCCAGCTTGCTTACAGGATTCGGAGATAGGGTGAGCTTTCGGAGCTGAAGCTGATCCCCTCTCCTTTCTTTATTTTGGACAGTCTTTACACTCAAGACTATTTGTATATCGATACTACTAGTACTCTTATTCTTTTGGTTAGTGGCTCTTGTACCGGCCTTACTAGGCCGTGGGATGTTCTTTTGCTCCCTCCCTACTTTATCTATTTATATGATATTTTCTGGTAATTTCTTTATCTTCCGCCATTTAGCCCATTACTTATCATTTTGGGCTACGATTTGGCTTACCTACTGGGGGAACGTAGTTGGTGCCATCATGACTCAGAAATTGGGTAGTGATACATGCCCTCTTTAAGGGTAAAATGCTCACCTAAAGTCCAACTGATATCATAACCGCGACCTCAGGCCCAACAGTACAGAACTAGTGTAATGATATCACTAAAATCTGGGGAACTACTGTCCAATTTGCTTCGTAATATGGTGAGTCTTATACTAAAGGATCCTTAATATCAAACTATGATTAACATGCTTATAATTAAGAGTAATAGGATTCTATGGCCATAACGGGTATCCAATGCTAAGGTTCGGATCACATTTCTATCTCGAAATCCCTAATTAGACTAAGTCATGATATACTAGTCATAAGTCCATCCGATAATCCCTACCTAGCATGCAAACTATACTATACACAATCTCATAGAGAAAAGTAGACCGAAGCCTACCTCGATGCCGAACTACAAGTCTTGAATCATCCACAATTCGCTCATCTTCGCTCCACGATATCAAAATACCACGACACTATCAAAATAATCATCTACAGGTCAATACGAGTAAAACGATACCCATATTTCTATATAAAAGCTCGGGTCAAAATTCAGGTCAAGAATGGGCCTTTGGGGCCCATAAACGAAATCTAAAATTGAATCCGTCATGAGGTCCCTCAAAGGACAAGGAATGTGTGCTCAAAAGTTGAGCACAAACAGGACACAAATCGAGGCCCAAATCAGTCCCCAAAGTTAAGAATTTAAAGACCTAATTTCTAAGAATATACAGTGAAATGGAATGGAATTCAATGGGTAAAATGATGAATAAGGACCAAGGAGTGTAGAGATAACTTATCTTAGCTTCAATGGAAGATTTTCCCTACTTTCCGACAACTTATGCTATCAAGGATGGAGGAAAAGGTTAAGAAATGGGGGAGAAAATCGGGTGAAAAAGGGGATTTAAAACCCCCAGGTGCCGCTAAAGTGGACACCTGTATGCTTAAGCAGCTACCACTTACTAAAGTAGTAGGGTGCCGCTAAAGCGACTGGAGCCAAAGGGCAGGAGGACGCTAAAGTGGAACTTCCGTTAAAGCGACGTCCGCTTAAGCAAACCTTGACTGCTAAAGCGAACCTCAACAAAGTAGTCAAGACCGCTAAAGTGGCTCAGGGTCACTAAACCAATTATTGATAAAGCGATGCTTTGATCGCTTTAGCAGTCACACCAGATATCATATACCAAATTTTAGCTAAGTCCAAAATGGACTCCGATCGGGTATTCAAGATTAGTTCAGAACCCCGTGTGTACAAACGAGATATGCTACCATACCAAATTTGACATTCCAGACTCAATGGAACTATCAAAACTTTTATCCGAGATCGTTTCAATTAAAAGTGAGGCCCACACCTATAGTTCCATTTTTCATCAAATCTACCCAATAGCCCAAAACTAGTCCAGAAGCCTCGAGACCTGAACCAAGGGTCCCCTAACCTAAAATAAATGTTCTAGAGCTAATGAAACTGTCAGAATTTCCATCTAAGATCATTTACTAGCAGTTTTAGTCTGAGACCAATTCCTTAACAGTGAAATCTCTAAAACAGGGAAATGAGCCTAAAATCCAAATAAACTATCCAATGACCGAATCGATAGTTTCGGCAAGTCATAAATGACATGTAGCCTCTGTGGAAAGGCTCAAAATATTGGAATGCACAAAAATTGAGAAAATGACCTGGAGGGTCATTACATAGATGGATCTTGTGAGTCCCCTATGGGTCCTAACTAGCTACACTATGACAACACACACACACACCCACACACATATATATATATCGATACTGATCAGATAGGAGGCATGCATCATATACATTATTTTACTTGATTTGCATTTCATTGGCATGGAAAGTGGTTGAGTGGATATGATATTGACTTTACTACTCTTATTATGATTTATCTATGATTTTGTGATATCCAGACTTGATTTATATACGATGTTTTTGACATTAGCTGCTAGTTTGGGTTTGTATTTATTTGAAATGAGAACTTTACGTGAGAAGTATGAGAACATAATAGTTTTGGACTGACTCTCACCATTACTTCAGACTTGAATTTTTCAACAATGTTTCTAAGTACACGTGGATTTGTACTCATGCTTATTATCTTTTTGCACCTTGTTGTGTAGGTTTTAAGCCAGGTACTTCAGGCCGGTGATCTATTGTGGTATTGGAGTTTCTTTTGAGTTTCTAAGGTAAATGTTTGGGGATCCACAACCCTGTTGGATCTCCTCTATCATTTCATTTTATGTTGTTTTCCCCTTTTTGGGAAGTTTCTTTTAAGTTTTAATGGTGTTGTATTATAATTCTTAGAGACTTGTACTAGTGACTCTAGGTTTTGGGAAAATATTGTATTTAAAATATTCATTTTCTTCTAAGTTAGTAGTTAATGAATTATTTATGAATTGTAATGATTTTAAATGTTGATGTACTCATTTTTGTACTTATTATTATGTTAGTTGTTTTGGGTTGGCTTACCTATCAATAAAATAGATAGGTGTCATCACTTCTCCATTTTTTGGGTCTTGATATTTAACTAGCAATGGCATTGTCATACATTTCCAACAACAACAACAACAACATACCCTGTAAAATCCCACAAGTGAGGTCTGGGGAGGGTAAAGTGTACTTACCACTACCCCGGGAGGTAGAAATGTTAATTCCAAAACACCCCCGGCTCAAGTGTAGCAAATTCAGGTACAAAGAAGAGGAAAACAGTGAAGAAAATATGGAAACTAACATGGAAAAGTGCAAAATATACCAGAAAAACAATAATTAGCCACAAAATAGTACGATAATAAAAAAATAATAAACAATAACAATGATAGATATCTACAGCTAAACCCTAAGCTAACATACTACACTAGTGCATGACAACACTCTTATCTAACTAACCTTCTTCTCTAATGCACATCCTCCAAATCACCCTATCTAAGCTCATGTCCTAGTTAACTAGAATATACGCCATGTCCTGTCTAATCACCTTTCTCTAATACATCTTTGGCTTACCTCTACCCTTCTTTGTACCAAATATATCTAACCTCTCATACCTCTTCACCGAGGTGTATGAACCTCGCCTAATCACATGTCCAAACCATCTCAATCTTGTTTCTCTTATCTTATCCACCACAGAGGCCATTTCCACCTTATCTCGAATAACCTCATTACTAATTCTATCACACCTAGTATGCCCACACATCTATCTCAAAATCCTCATCGATGCAACATAAATCTTCTAAAAAAAGGATTTTTTAACTGGACAACACTCTGCCCCCTACATCAACGTCGGTCTAAACCACCACTCTATAAAACTTAACTTAAAGTTTTATTGGTATATTTTTATCACACAAGTCTTTGAAGGAAAGCCTCTACTTTATCCATGTCGCACCAATATAATGAGTGATATCACCATCAATGCACACACTACCCTGGATAATAGAGCAAAGATATTTGAAACTATCACTCTTGGAGAGAGCCTGTGTATCACCATCAATGCACCCACACTTCCATGCCTTTCTCATGCAACTCCTCACTAAATTTGCACTCTAAATACTCCATTTTGGTCTTACTCAACCTAAACCCTTTAGCTTTCAAAGTTTGTCTCCACACCTCCAACCTATCATTCACTTTGCTATTTAACTCATCAATCAATAATATGTCATCTGCAAATAACATACACTAGGGCATTTCATCTTGGATGCACAACATCAATACATCCATCACCATGACAAAGAGTAATGAACTAAGAGCTGATCCCTGGTGCAACCTATTTCCACAAAAAAATGCTCTGAATCTCCTCTTGTCGTTCTAACCCGTGTTTTTGATCCATCATTAATGCCCTTTATCCCCCTCATATTAGACACTAATACACCTCTAGCCTCCAGGAATCTCCAAAGGACTTTCCTCAAAACTTTATTGTAGGCCTTCTTAATATCAACGAACACCATATATAAGTCTCACTTCTTTTCCTGGTATTTCTCTATCAATCTCCTCACCAGATAGATGGCTTGAATAGTAGATAACCCCAACTTGAATCCAAACTATTTCTTAGAAAGGAAACACCCATATTAACCTTATCTCCACCACTCGCTCCTAAACTTTCATAGTATGACTTAACAACTTGATACCCCTATATTTGTTACAATTTTTGAGGTTACCCTTATTCCTATACAATGGAACCATTGTACTCCACCTCCATTCTTCGGGCTTCTCATCCATTTTAAAAATGACATTCAATAACCCAGTCAATCACTCCATACATGCCTTGCTCGAGCTCTTCCAAAACTCCACCAAAATCTCTTCAGGTCCAGTTGCTCTTCCCCTACTCGTCTTATTAATAGATTGTTTCACTACCTCAATAGTAATAAATCCATAATATATAAAATCCCTATGTACCTTAGTGTCACATCCCGAATCCCATCGAGACATGATTGGCACTCGTAGCCGATAAGGCCCGAGAGAACCAACCTTTGACTATGTTCAATCATATGCATCACAGAAGCATCACCACTACCTCGTAAGAACTTGAACGACGAATAACAAAAAACATGGGACATACATATACATACATATGAAACTTGGTCGTTGAGGCCATCCAGTCAAAACAACATATGCCTTTTTCACTGATACACCCACATCCGTCTACAAAAGCCTCTAACAAAATGCATTGACCAAAAGAACTAAAAGTCGGGACAAGTCCCCGCTTTATACAACATGTACAAAATTAAAACACATGTACAACAGAGACTCGTAGAAGCCCCGAACTAACTGGAGCTCACCAAAGATCCACAACACTGACAATCTACTGTGAAGGCCTACTAGTACCTGCGCCTGCAGCAAGTAAAATAAATTCCCTAAAAAGGGTCAGTACGAAGAATGTACTGAGTATGTAAGGCCATATGAAACTTGTAAGATATGAAAACATGTCAAAAACTCAAGTTCAAATGCATAACCAATATAGATAAGTTACAATGTAGAGGAGTCACTATTCTGTACTTTGGAATTCATGTATATTACATTCATTCTTTCTCTTGCCTTTACCTCTTTTCCATTGGTCATATACTGTTAGGGCCCTCATCATGCAGGTGTTCTTTTCACCCCATGGATAACATATCATCGTCATGCAGGTATTCTTTTTACCCTATGGATAAGATCATATCATCATGCGGGTGTTCTTGCACCCCATGGACAAATGGCCATCATCACGCGGGTATTTGCACCCCGTGGATAAACTATCATCATCATGCGGGTATTTGTACCCCATGGATAACACCAGTGAACACAATCAATATGCATTACTTTATTCTTACTTCATTTCATTACTTTGAGATTGATACTTTGATAGTTATAACATCATTTTGAACTTTGGAACATAACATTGTTGGAAGCTTTGGATCATTAACCAATAAGTGAGAGACATGTGAATAACTTGGCAACATAACATTATTAGATCCATAACACCACGGGAACCATTGGACAATAAATCATGAACAGGAGACATAAGTATAGTCACTATTGGAACATTGGAACGTAACCTTATTTGAGCTTTTGAAACATTAACCATGAATAGAGGACATGTGATTCACAATTGATCAATGAGTAGGAAACATGTGATAAAAACCATTGGTAACCGAAAATAGGATACCTTAGCACATTTCGGTATAGGACAAGTGTAATGCCAATGTGAATACTATTTGTCGCAGAAAGATACGGACAAAATAACCTTACATACCTTGGATTCGGAATACGAATATATAATCCTAGAGGTGCATACAATAGTCCCGCTCCTTCTTTATGTGTCACTCTACAACACAAATACAATACGGAATTCACATTAACCACCAACTACCTTACAAATGCATACAATGTCAATGAATTACATGTTTGCCTTTAAACATGCCATTTCCCCTTGCCAAAACCATTGATAAAAGTATTATTCCAAAAATTCCATAATATTCCCAACATTGACCAATACATGATAATTGATACATTAAACCACAACACTTCTCCTTTACACTTTCTTATCCATAACACATCACAAATAACCCATCAAATGACCTTAATACAACTCATAACACATATCGGCCAAAATCCCACAATTTCCACTTATAGACAAGAAAAAGTTTAATACCAAAAATAACACCATACATGTTCATATTTTGTCCATACCATGCTTTTTCATCAAAGGCACAAGGCCTAATTCAAGTTCAAATTACCAAGATAGCACATCCTTCACCAAAAGCAAAAATACACTTTCATCACCTTGCCAACACAAATAGCATAATATACATAATCTTCCATACATATAATATGTTAAACCATAATAATAAACACTTACCCAAGCTTTAATCGTGATGATCTTCTCCAAAAGTGGACTTAGGGTTTTGAGAGCAAAAGGGGTTTCTTGAAATGTTTTGGAAAAACATAGAAATACATGTGTGTGTATAATGGATAAAAATCAGATTTTTGGTCCCTTTTATAAGCTTTTTAGTCCATCCTTAGCCACTCTTTATCATTTAATATAGTTTTCTAGAAGGTCAAATGGAAGAATGGGTTATTTGACCCCTTTGGGCCATGTCTTTCTTCCACTTTTGGGCCTTAATTTGGGCCCAATAATACATATCCATTTAACCCATCAACTTCCATGTATTATTCACCATATATCTCATGTTTACATAATTCCATAATGTCACGACAATATTCTCTTACAAGATTCTCATTCGTCGTTTTCGATCGCAGAAGTAGGAATTCTAGTCGTCCATGGCTTCCTTGAACATTTTCGATAATTACTTGTGTTTCATGGTTTGATAATGTAGAAGTATGTAGGAGTGTATTGAAGTGTTTGAAGCTTTAACAATGCTCAAAGAACTCCAAAGAACCAAAAGAAACCATCCAAGAATCGTCGTAGAATTACGTTACAAAACGAGTCCGGAAGGGCACATTTTTTGTGCCTTGCGCCACTGCTGAAAAGCAAGGCAGTGGCGCAAGAAATCACTGCCCTATGAATCAGTGGCTTGCGCCACACCCCCTGAAACAGGGTAGTGGCGCAAGTTTTGATGCTTTGCTGAATTTTTCGTCCATTTTTCCAACACTTGCGTATCGTCCAATCCCTTATCCAAACGCTACAAAATACTTACTTCGTGATCTTAATCATCAAGTAAACATGACTACAAGTCACCAAATGAGGTTAGAATGTGTACGGGGTATTACACAAATGCTCCACGAAATCGTAAAACCCTTTCTATAAATTTCAATTTTCTCATCGGTAGCATTACCAAATACATACTTATATCTCTTGACACCTAAGGAAACATTATTCAACATCATCAAATAGGGTTGGGAAGATACGGGGTGTTACATTCTTCCCCCCTTAGAAACATTCGTCCTCGAATGTTAGTAACATCGTCTCATGTACATCCCATGCATCTATATATTCCCCTATATACCCCTATATACATATACTTTCTGACACCTAAGGAAACATTATTCAACATCATCAAATAGGGTTGGGAAGATACGTGGTGTTACATTCTTCCCCCCTTAGAAACATTCGTCCTCGAATGTTAGTAACATCGTCTCATGTACATCCCATGCATCTATATATTCCCCTATATACCCCTATATACATATACTTTCGTATCTTGGCAAACTTCGTGACATACAAGAAGTCAACTATTTCATAACCATTAAAACATTAAAAATCCTTCATTTTCATCTCCATAGGATCAACCATCATAACATGATCAAAAACATCTATTATACCATTACGATATACTCTTTTATCTTAGATTCACCAACTAGGGTATAGACTCCAATTAGCATAACTAGTAATTTTGGTTTCTTTCAGACTCATTCCACAATCACTGGTGTAACATATCATAAGGGGGAATACGGGTCATTCAATGCATATACATCATGGTAATATACCTAAATACCTGTATCGTCGTCAGGAGATGTTCCCTTATTCTGTCGGTCCACTAAAGCATAAGTGCGATTCTGGACCCCACTAGTACCGGCTGCTCCTTTGGCACCTCTTCCACGGCCAACAGACTGCACACCTCGGTCTAAAAAAGGGACCGATGCTGATGATGCCACAGTAGACCCCGCAGGTCATACCATACTACCCAAGCCTCATCGTGGGCAGTCTCTCATTATGTGACCCGGCATACCACACCAATAACAAGCATTCGTTCCCCTCCGACATTCACCCTCATGAAATCGTCTGCAAAACTGGCACAGTGGGCGAGAAGACCCTGCTGTCTGTGAATCTGGCATCCTACCACTTTGCCCAATATGACTTCCCCTGAATCCTCGAGAGTGAGATGGAGCGCCTGTTGTAGCCTAAGAGAATGAGGGTCTAGGCGGTAACATTTGAGATCCAGATCCTCCTGGGGACACTATAGACTGCCCCATGGATCTTGCCCGTTTTACTGACCCTTCCTCCGATTTCTGTATCCTCTTTCTTTGCCTTTGGTCTTTCATTTTCTGCGCGAAGGCCTAAATTCTCGCTATATCCATATCTCGATTTAAGGTAGCAATAGTACAGTCCCTTACCAAATAAGGCTCCAATTTGTCCACATATCTATGTACTCTATCCTCCATCGTGGCCACCACATTTGGAGCATACCGTGCCAAGGAATTAAACTGCAAACTGTACTCTCTAACACTCATATTTCCTTGACGTAAATTTAAAAACTGATCCGCACGAGCCTCACGGATCTCATAGGGAATATAGTGATCCAGAAATGCCGCTTTAAATTCTTCCCACATAGGTGGGTTTACACCAATACCTCGAGCTTTCTTCCAGTCCTCATACCATAATATAGCCTCTCCCTTCAACTTATAAGATGCTAGCTCAACCGTTTCTACTCCTGTTACATGCATTACCTCCAAATCTCTCTGGATTTGATCCACGAAGTCCTATGGATCTGCTTGCACGTCTAACCCAGTGAATATAGGAGGGTCCAATTTTAGAAAGTCCTGTGTTCTGCGACTTGGCACTCTAGCCGCATCATCATCATGTGTCATTGGACCAGCTCGTCCTTGATCTGGGCTGCCACTAACTGTGTTAACATATGAACTGCATTTCTAAGATCCTGGTCCGTGGCATTTATCGGTGGTTCTACGGGTATTTCTCTACCAATTGGCTCCTCCGGAGCTGGAAAAGTAGACGAAGACTGTGATGAAATGTTAGCATTTGCTCCACCTTGACTAGCTTGGTCAGGTGGTAGTCTACTCATTCCTTCTTCAGCAAGCACATCTACCTGCTTCCCTTTACCTCTACCTCTCGTGATTGGCATTTGGACTATACTAAAGAAAAACAAGTACCATGATCAGATACACTTCAACTTACAACACTGGCTCTATTGCACGATCTAGAAGTGAAGAATAGAAACAACATCCTAAATGTACCATAGCCTCCTACTTATAAATGTGGTGCACAACACATCGATAAGTAAGACTCTACTCAGACACGGCTTTGTAGACATCCTTAGACCAACCTGCTCTGATACCACTTTGTCACATCCCAAATCCCATCGAGACATGATTGGCACTCGTAGCTGATAAGGCCCGAGAGAACCAACCTTTGACTATGTTCAATCATATGCATCACAGAAGCATCACCACTACCTCGTAAGAACTTGAACGATGAATAACAGAAAACATGGGACATACATATACATACATATGAAACTTGGCCGTTGAGGCCATCCAGTCAAAACAACATATGCCTTTTTCACTGATACACCCACATCCGTCTACAAAAGCCTCTAACAAAATGCATTGACCAAAAGAACTAAAAGTCGGGACAAGTCCCCGCTTTATACAACATGTACAAAATCAAAAAACATGTACAACAGAGACTCGTAGGAGCCCGGAACTAACTGGAGCTCACCAAAGATCCGCAACACTAACAATCTACTGTGAAGGCCTACTAGTACCTGCCCCTGCAGCAAGTAAAATAAATTCCCCAAAAGGGGTCAGTACGAAGAATGTACTGAGTATGTAAGGCCATATGAAACTTGTAAGATATGAAAACATGTCAAAAACTCAAGTTCAAATGCATAACCAATATAGATAAGTTACAATGTAGAGGAGTCACTATTCTGTACTTTGGAATTCATGTATATTACATTCATTCTTTCTCTTGCCTTTACCTCTTTTCCATTGGTCATATACTGTTAGGGCCCTCATCATGCAGGTGTTCTTTTCACCCCATGGATAACATATCATCGTCATGCAGGTATTCTTTTTACCCCATGGATAAGATCATATCATCATGCGGGTGTTCTTGCACCCCATGGACAAATGGCCATCATCACGCGGGTATTTGCACCCCGTGGATAAACTATCATCATCATGCGGGTATTTGTACCCCATGGATAACACCTGTGAACACAATCAATATGCCTTACTTTATTCTTACTTCATTTCATTACTTTGAGATTGATACTTTGATAGTTATAACATCACTTTGAACTTTGGAACATAACATTGTTCGAAGCTTTGGATCATTAACCAATGAGTGAGAGACATGTGAATAACTTGGCAACATAACATTATTAGAGCCATAACACCATGGGAACCATTGGACAATAAATCATGAACAGGAGACATAAGTATAGTCACTATTGGAACATTGGAACGTAACCTTATTTGATCTTTTGAAACATTAACCATGAATAGAGGACATGTGATTCACAATTGATCAATGAGTAGGAAACATGTGATAATAACCATTGGTAACCAGAAATAGGATACCTTAGCACATTTCGGTATAGGACAAGTGTAATGCCAATGTGAATACTATTTGTAGCAGAAAGATACGGACAAAATAACCTTACATACCTTGGATTCGCAATACGAATATATAATCCTAGAGGTGCATACAATAGTCCCGCTCCTTCTTTATGTGTCACTCTACAACACAAATACAATACGGAATTCACATTAACCACCAACTACCTTACAAATGCATACAATGTCAATGAATTACATGTTTGCCTTTAAACATGCCATTTCCCCTTGCCAAAACCATTGATAAAAGTATTATTCCAAAAATTCCATAATATTCCCAACATTGACCAATACATGATAATTGATACATTAAACCACAACACTTCTCCTTTACACTTTCTTATCCATAACACATCACAAATAACCCATCAAATGACCTTAATACAACTCATAACACATATCGGCCAAAATCCCACAATTTCCACTTATAGACAAGAAAAAGTTTAATACCAAAAATAACACCATACATGTTCATATTTTGTCCATACCATGCTTTTTCATCAAAGGCACAAGGCCTAATTCACGTTCAAATTACCAAGATAGCACATCCTTCACCAAAAGCAAAAATACACTTTCATCACCTTGCCAACACAACTAGCATAATATACATAATCTCCCATGCATATAATATGTTAAACCATAATAATAAACACTTACCCAAGCTTGAATCGTGATGATCTTCTCCAAAAGTGGACTTAGGGTTTTGAGAGCAAAAGGGGTTTCTTGAAATGTTTTGGAAAAACATAGAAATACATGTGTGTGTATAATGGATAAAAATCAGATTTTTGGTCCCTTTTATAAGCTTTTGATTCCATCCTTAGCCATTCTTTATCATTTAATATAGTGTTCTAGAAGGTCAAATGGAAGAATGGGTCATTTGACCCCTTTGGGCCATGTCTTTCTTCCACTTTTGGGCCTTAATTTGGGCCCAATAATACATATCCATTTAACCCATAAACTTCCATGTATTACTCACCATATATCTCATGTTTACATAATTCCATAATGTCACGACAATTTTCTCTTACAAGATTCTCATTCGTCGTTTCGATCGCAGAAGTAGGAATTCTAGTCGTCCATGGCTTCCTTGAACATTTTCGATAATTACTTGTGTTTCATGGTTTGATCATGTAGAAGTATGTAGGAGTGTATTGAAGTGTTTGAAGCTTTAAAAATGCTCAAAGAACCAAAAGAAACCATCCAAGAATCGTCGTAGAATTACATTACAAAACGAGTCCGGAAGGGCACATTTTTTGTGCCTTGCGCCACTGCTGAAAAGCAAGGCAGTGGCGCAAGAAATCACTGCCCTCTGAATCAGTGGCTTGCGCCACACCCTATGAAACAGGGTAGTGGCGCAAGTTTTGATGCTTTGCTGAATTTTTTGGCCATTTTTCCAACACTTGCGTATCGTCCAATCCCTTATCCAAACGCTACAAAATACTTACTTTGTGATCTTAATCATCAATTAAACATGACTACAAGTCACCAAATGAGGTTAGAATGTGTACGGGGTATTACACAAATGCTCCACAAAATCGGAAAACCCTTCCTATAAATTTCAATTTTCTCGTCGGTAGCATTACCAAATACATACTTATATCTCTTGACACCTAAGGAAACATTATTCAACATCATCAAATAGGGTTGGTAAGATACGGGGTGTTACACTTAGAGTGATCCAAATCCCCCAACACAATAGCTCTATCGCCTACTTCATTCAATAGTCAGTGAAAATAGTTGCCATCTTTGCTTGATAAGTGTCTCATCCTCCAATAACTTGCCGTCCTTATTTTTTATGGACTTCAATTGATCCAGGTCTTGGGCCTTCCACTACATCATATTTGCAAGCCTTTAAAGTTTCTTATCTCCACCTTTTTCCCCTAGTGTTGCATAGAGTCTTTCAAAGGCTGTCGTCTTAGCTTCTATGACAGCTAATGTCACGACCCTAGACTACACCCTGAACATAACACGATGCTTAGAGCCACAAGTGACCCCAAGCTAACCCATGGCCTGGAATGACACTAAGAATACTGAATATAACTAAAATATACTGAGCAGAGGCTAAAACTGAATTCATTAAAATAAGAGTCTAAACTAATACTAAAACTGAAATAGAAAACTAAAATATCTGACCCAAATCATAAAGCTGGAAAATCTAACTGTCTATCTGAAAGCCTCTACTAAATAATGAATTACTGGGATAAGTCCGCAGGTAACTCTAAACTATTTGAAAACTAAATATTGAAATAAATATAGACTCTCATCCTTGGATTAGGAGGACTCACCACTGTCAGCTTCTAGGATGGCACTAAAATGTATCGACTGCTGGGCTAATACTGAGCATCCGAACCTATAAAAAGGTATGCAGTAAGTACTTTGAATGTACCGAGCATGTGAGTTATGCAACTATAAAATATGATAGTAAATGCTGAAATGTTATGCTGAAAAATTAAACTGAACTAAAGTACAATGACCCTATTTGATACGCATAAGTATACATATAAACACTGATATGAAATAATAATCTGAAAATTCATGAGTTTAGACATTGAATACTTATGTATACTTACTATAATAATCTGAAAAATCTGAAAAGTCATGTACTATACTGATGACTATATTATAATGAGGTGAAAGGAAACCCTCATTGAATACCTACATACCTAGAATTTGCAGAATTATTGCTTAGAGCTTGGACCTTAAAGCTTTTGGAGAAGAACCATAGATTACTTCTATCAGAGAGAAAAAGAATCGCCTTCTGAGAATCTCTAAGCGTATTAGGGTGAGAATGAGGGTAAAAAAAAGTCTTAAGTCCCTTTAAATCCTCCCCAAAAAGCCTAAAATGATGTGTATAGGGAGCTAGTAAAGTGGAAAAGACAAAACTACTCTAAATAAAATGTAACAAATTCTCCCGTACCAGTCTTCATGGTTCATTAGAATGAGACATCGTGACTGAAAATGACTCATCATTAGGCTCGTTGTGAATAGACAATTCTTTTGGGCCTGGGCATGACTGGACATAAAGGCTCATCATCACTGATGATGACTCGTTGTGTAGACTCGTCGCCTCTTGATAAAATTTCCAACTTTCTGTACTTTCTTAGAATGAAAGTATAAGATGGCTCGTCATGACTACTGATAGCTCATCATCACAAGTCATTGCCACTGGGATGGATTTTTCATTCTTCTGGACTTTAGGGGAATTCACTCAGAACTAGTGCTAGGATGACTCATTGTGACTGACAACTACTCATCATTAGTAGTCATTGTCACTAGAAGGAAATCATTCCTTCAGGACTTTTGGCTAAGCACTTAGGATGGCTCATGCAAAGAGTCATTGGAACTGATGATGACTCATTTCCTGAGTTGTTCTGTGAAAATTTCTGCTAGTTTCAACTGGTTTTCTATGCTAAGTCTGAAATAAAGTCTTAGGAACTTTTAGGGTGTTACAACTAACTTAGCCGCTGTCCTACCCATCTAATAGATCTCCTTATTTGTCCTTCTCTCTTTCTCATCCCTTCATTCCATCCAATTAGCCTAGGCTGCCTTCTTAGTTTCCACTTTGCCTTGAACTTCTCCATTCCACTATCGATCCCCTCGACAGCCATCGAACTTACCCATCGACACCCCAAGCACCTCTCCAACAGTCTCTCTAATGCAACTAGATTTTTTCTCCCACATGCTATTTGTATCCCTACTAATCCTCTAAGCCCCCATATCTATCAACTTCTCCGCCAAATCCTGAGAGGGGGCAGGGGTCAAGCCACCCCATTGTCATATATTTCCATTATTTGAAAACAACAAGACAACTTATTGCCATTGAAATATATGGCAACCCACAAAATATTATAGTCACTTATTACCTAACCGCTTCTAAGATAGATTAACATAAAAAACAACAAAGTATGAATTTTATTTGTGCCATTACATAACACTGAAAAACATAATAAACAACTACATAATACCATGACTTCTTTAACTTACCAATATATTTTTCCTTTTAAACTGTCATAGCTACTTTGCCTTTTCAAACCAACTTTCTTGGTGAGTATGACTGATTAGTAGGCAAACTCACACCATTTTTATCTCCTTTGAGCCAATCCTCCTAGTATTAGTTGGTCAGTGCTACATTTTTTGGCTTGAATCCTAGTCCTAGATTCAGATATTGCCTTGGTCTTTAGAATTAGCTGCTCATCCTCATATTTAGATTCACCTTCATCTTCATCAACAACTGCACTTTAAGTGCAACATGTAGCTTAGTTGAGCTGGAAGGTACATATGGTTGTTTGATATTTCTCTTTGACTTTGAAGGTCCAACAAGTTTCTTGCCATTTGTATTTGTATTTGAAGGTCTAGTAGGTTGGCTAGTCTATTAACCCAAAGAGAAATAAAACAACGAGTTGAAAAAACTGCCAGATTTTTTACTAGCCTGGGATGATGTCAGTCGCACATCTTACGCTATTTGTGTTGATCTTTAAAGATAGAAAAATGATAAAGTAGTTAGATATTGGATTAATTATAGTAAATATTGATTAATAAATAAAAATTACTTTATTGTAGTACATCATCTTTGGTTGTGACCTATTGCAATATACAGTGCCCCTATGTCATTTTTAGTCCCTTTTTTGAAGTTGGCCACAACCCCTCCTTTCTTGCCTCAAGTTTTTCCTGTTTTACTCAAACTTTGGTCTACCTATCTTTCTATGTTGTTTTTGTGGCTCCATAATAAGAGAAGGATTAGTTTTTCAGAATTTCTCACCTCTAACAGGTGCATTTTATGCATGTACACCAACATGTAAGCCTATTTTGAATACCACCAATTAAACTAATCTAGTGGTAAATATTTGTCATGAAGATAGACTTTAATGGAATGAAGACATGGTATACCTATCAAGTCTCATGTCCTACATGGGTGTAGTTATGCCTAAAATATTCACCACATGCCTATCTTCATCCACAACCATCTCATAGCCTTGATCTCCATTATATTGAACTTGACAACATTGTGTAATGAATTTGAAATTATTACACAAGTCCATGGCATATGGACTGAAATCTACCCTCACCTTCAATTTCTTTCAACATATTCACAAATTATCTATAAATAGTGAGGTTAACATAACCTAAATATACAAATAGAAAGATCAAGCTAATATAAAACTGACAAACTTTAAAAAAATAGTGGTAATGGTAGACTAACTTGATTCTTATAGCTTCTAACTTCTTGATTATATGTTTTTCCCTTGCATCTAGAATTTATTTATTGAATGACTTTGTAAAATTATTTTCACATGAGAAGTTATATACCCTACACCAGTGTTTGTGCAGAGTACCATATCAAATCCTTGGCAGTTTGCTTAGATATACCACCCATGGTCTTCAATTGAATTTGGAATTTTTCTCCATAAATGCTCCAAGCAGACCACTATAGTAACTTCTTCATCTTTACACCCCTCCAAGTCTTGCTCCAATTGGCTTCTATATGCCTTACACATCATCTATGATATGCTTTGGGAAGCACATGACTGATAATATTCAATAGCCCTTGTAACAATACACATCATAACAAGTTAAGTACTATTTGCATAAGAGTTTAGAATCATAAACTTATAATAATAGTGTCAGATAATTAACTTCTAAATATCAGACATATAAATCCTTCACCATCTGTCAAGTCTAAAGAATTTCTCAGCAACCCAACAAGCTATTTTCATATTCTAGTTTTTTCTCTATCCTCCACTACCTAAGCAAGTGGATAAATGTGTTTCATTGAATTTTACCCAAGAGCAACCAATAAGATTCCCTTGCACCTCCCTTTAAAAAAAGTCTTATCCAGTCCTATAAATGGCCTCAAACCTCTTTTCCAACCATTTTTCAAAGCTTGAAAGCACATACACATTTTTAGAAATCTTTTTTTCCTTATTTGAAAAACTTTCTAAATATATTTATGATCACACCAGAGTTGATATCCCTCATCTCCATCATAACTCTCAACCTATTGAATTCATCAAAATTGCTACCATCAAACTTCTCTAACACAAGACTCTTAATCCTCTTCATCTTTGAATAATTAATATTAAATGAAATTATCATCCAAATCTTGCCTACTTGAATGTTTTTTGGAGTTTTTTTTGAAGTAGTGTGCTAAAGCTTCTTGAGTAGCTCTTTTGTTCTTAAAAGATGGCCTACATGTGTGTTATGTGTTCCAGTTTTTAACTTTGACTACCGATCTTCATTATCTTCAGCTATAAAACACTCAAACGGACATCCAATATCATAAAATCTCAATCTAATATAGTCATTCATATCAACTTTAAGCACAACTTTTGTAGCAATATAGTAAAGATCACAACTCTTTTAGCTTCTTTAAGATCTTTAAAACACATACCCTTTTCCAATTCTAATAATTTGTCTAGTTTGTCATTGATTTCTACTTTTTTCCTTTCTAAAGACTTCCAACCCTTCACTATTGTAATCACTAAGAATAGGTTCATTATCATCTGCCTCTTTCGTAGCTAATTCACAATTAGTTCTTACATCTACTTACATAAAGCGAGGCTCATTAAAGTGATAAATGTTAGGAGTAAGAACTGTAGCTTCACCCTCATCAACAACAAACAATTGAAAAATACTAAACTCACCAAACATTGAAGATTATAGTGTCCTAATGCCTGAATCATCCTCAACAAAAATATACCTACCAAAAGGAAACCAAACTTTTCTTTGTACTCAAAACATATGTCTATATAGGATAGTAAATTCACATCTTACCCTTTCCATACATGATTTAAATTTCTAATATAACCAAACTGAAGTATCAAGACACACTTCCCTATAGTTAAAGAACAAATCAACTTTCTCAACCATTCTTCAATAATATCAAATGACAGACATAAAAGAAAGGACAAAGAGACCAGTTAGATAGAAATAAACACAAATACTTAATATGAATACAAGGGTATTAAAGGTATTGGGACCACATGCTTTAAAAAATTAGTAAAACAAAAGCATGGAAAATGCAACCAAAACAAGCAAAAAAGGATCCCATCCAAATAGAAAATTCATACACCTAAAACTACTCATTTAACTAATCAAGACGCCAATACAGAAGGTAAAAAAAAAGAAATTAAAAAAAATCCCTAAAACAAGCATATAAAATATATAACTAACAATAATTCTAACTTAAAACAATAGTATAAGAACCCTACACCACCCATCATAAAATCCTAACTTGAGACAATATCTAAACCAAAGAATGATCAAAGCAAGAATGTACAACATGGAACAACACGAAAAATATTAATATACCTTCAATAGAAAATGTGACAACCCAAGACGCGAGTCGTGATGGAACATATCATACTCTCGTGGCAGGTAAGCCAACCCAACACACACCAATAATAATATACAGAGTAAATATGAAAAAGAGATAATAATGATAAGTCTCAAAATGAATCACATAAACTAACTCATAATGAAGCACAATAGTCACCACCACTATCCAAAAATTTGAAAGTCACAAGTTACACTCTAAGGAGTAATGAAGTATAACTGAAATTCCCATGTAACTAAGTCTTTCTATTTTTAGTTCATATATTTTTGTTTCCTATTTCATTCTGGGTTTGGGTCAATTTTTGGGTCCAAGCTTTGTAATTACTCATTTTGTATATTAATAAATAGGTATAGGCCTAATTTAATTTAAAAAAACCTGGAAAGGTCCATTGCAAAGGTCCATGGTCCTCTACAATGCAGAATCAGTCGTTGAAGTGAGAGATGCAAAAATAGAATCTCAAATTAAATATTATATTTTAGTTACAACTTTTATTCTAAAGGGTGTTTTCTCCTAAGAATGCCCTAGGGATTGTTTCTAGATAGAAAACCAAGAACATAGTGGAAAATCTCTCAAGGAAATGCGATACCATCATTCTTCTCGTGAATTCTCCACTAGAAAACACTAGAACAAGAACAAAGAGCAGGATTTCATGCATCCTATAGGCATCTTTACATCGAGGAAGGTTATGATTTAATGAGTAGTAGACATTGATTAGAACTTATATATACTGTATAGAGTTGATTGGACAAAGCATGAGTATGCCTTCGAGAATGGCATATAGACATATAAACTAAGAATAACGTAAGAAAAGCTTTTGTGTGTGAGTATATATACATGCATATATTATTGTGA
This sequence comes from Capsicum rhomboideum, assembly GCA_031232105.1. Lineage (NCBI taxonomy): Eukaryota > Viridiplantae > Streptophyta > Magnoliopsida > Solanales > Solanaceae > Capsicum > Capsicum rhomboideum. The sequence continues at coordinate 72,710,753 of CP124714.1, forward strand.
TTATCATCTTGTGATCCTAATTTTAATAAGACTAATGAGGTAACAGGGGAAAGTGATATGCTAATGTAACTATAAAATGATCTAAGAAGGTATGAGTCAGATGAATTAAGGGATTGATGAGCCATTGGTGTGTGTTTGTGATTGTCCTTGTGGTTTATCCATGACGTATGAAACTTTATTCTGATATAGAGGTCCTAAGAGGAATACTTGAATAGCTAATAAAGTATGACTCTAATAAAAGGTGGTAACTAGGGTTAGCATTGTGTGTTGAATATTGATAATTTGTCTAATAAATGGTTAATAAGGTAATATTCATGAATGTGATAATAATAGTAATGATTGGAACTCACCCTTGAAATTGGATTTAGAGTCTTAGTATAATAATGATTATTGAGTAATTGAGAGGAGTTTGTGGTAGTTTATGTGGAGTTAGACTTGAAATAGTCCCTCATATGTGTTATGAATTGATATGCATATTGGTTAGTCTTCAGATATAATTTGTTAATGTTGGTTAGCTTGGCTAGTGCTTGTATGAATAGTTTTATGATTGTGATGCCTGTCTTTAAATGACTTGTGAGAGTGATGCACACCTGCTATATTTGTGTACTTGTTGTATTATCATGAGAGATAGTTAATTACCAGAACATACTGAGATATGTTGAAAATTTGAGAATATACATGTTGAAAAGTTGAGAATATACATACTATTCTGATTATTGAGTTGCTCGAGTCTGATGTGAGCTTATGGACAAGCAGTTATGATATAGAGTGGATGCCATGCCAGTATGTTAGATGGAACCTAGGTTTTTCCCTGCAGGTCATGACTATTGATAAGAAATAAGACCCCTTAGAATGTGTGTATAGTCGATAGAACATTACGAGTTTTTGAAACGACCCTCCTAGTCGTTTTATGAATTGTGCTTGTCCTCCTTCCCATTTTAGACCTTTCTATTTATATACGTGATTTATAAGTTATGAGGATGGATAGTACCAATTCTCAAGATGTTCGAAAGTGATTTAAATTATTATTGGGTTCTCGTATTTGAATAAAGTTAAGCTTGATCATGGTCAACCTTTGGTTAAGACTGATAGAATATACTATTGACCATGTGGTTTATTTTATAGTATTATATTTTCATCCCATGTAAAGACAATTTATTTTATTTACTTAATTTAATAAAGTCTTTATTTTGAATAGATCATTGTGTTAACATGTGTGTCCTTTACTTATATAGTAGACGATTTTGTGTATGGAGTTTTTTAACTCATGCACGGAAGATTAAAATTGTCGGTTCTTATAAGTTATAAATTAATGTTCACAATCAAAGATGATGTAGGACAAACATCTTGTTAATTGTAGCACTAGATTAAATATACTTTGATCTTATATACTTTGATCTTAACTATGGGAGTGGTAATATTCCAACTTCTTGTGCTAGTACATTTCGTATGTATTGAACGGACCAAGTAGAGAGGTTTGTTTATGTTCTAAATATTAATAAACAACTTCTCTAGTCCATTGCATGTACTTCTACTATTAATCTTGATATAATTATTATAATCTATGTAGTTTGATTTATTATTTTAATCTATTAAAAGGTAAGACTCTATTATGAGTCAATATATTTCTAATAGATTCGATGATGACAAATTACACTAGTGAAATAATAATTAGTTGATAGAACCATGTCTCAGTCTTGAGATAGAAGACACCCCTTTATAGTTGCTTATAAGTTTTCACGTGAAACCCTGCCGGTGGATTTAATATCCTTCACGTGAAATAAGTTGAGCATAATAATAAAGGATTAAGTTAGTCAATAAATTAAATTTTCAAAAAAATTAATTTAATTGATTGGTGTCGGTAATTCTGACATGGGGAGTTAATAAGATATAATTGTAGATTTCAAAATTAAATCGAGGAGTGCAATTACATATTTTTAGGAAAATAATTTATAATTTATTATGATATGAAAATTCATTCATTTGCAAATTAATATCATAATTGGAAGCCTCAGTTAATATGCTCGATTAACTAATCAAATTTGAAAAAGAAAAGAAATTTTGTCGAAAAAATAATATTATTTTATTTAATGGTCTTTTATAAATATGGAATAATAGGCATTAAGTCTGACTTTAATAGGAAAAAAGTTTTTCTCTATTAAATGTGTTTTAAATAAAAATATGTTTTTTGGTCATAAAGGGGCTTAAAGGCTGAAAACATTTGCCTTTTCCCTTCCCTTCTTCAATGGAAGATTCAAATAAATAAGGGCTGGTTTTCAGAAGAAGATATGCTTTTCTGATTACAAAATTACTTTCTCACACAAGTTTTGAATGAAAAGATAATCAGGAAGTAGTAGAAAACTGCAATTCTAGATTTTGTGGCGTTAAAGAAAGTATGTGAAAGCTTTAATAGGTAAGTAGCTTTTTGATTTTTGTTTATTTTATGTTATCTAGATTTTATGTAAGTTAGGTTGATCTATGAGAATTTCTTCCGCTGTGCATGTTCTATCTAAGACGACCCTGGATTAGTGTTTTAGTGATTCCAATAGGTTCGGAATGTGCTTTTTAGTTGATTTAAATATTTGATTTGTTTCCACGGGGTTCCAAACAAATTATGTAGATCTATTTGAAATTTTGAATATTTTAGATAATTAATTTAATTAGTGATTTAATGGATCAAAACAATAATTTATTTACTTATGTGGCCAATACAAGAATGAATTTAAGTGGCAAGGATTTACCATATATAACATTAATAGCATCAGGATGTCTGGAGAAAGAGAGGCAGAAAGGTTAGCAACACAATTTTCCCCACCCGCGGCTTCGAAGACGATCTCTCTCTCTCACAGTATAGCTTTAGGTCAGATTGGTTTAATTTATACATATTAGTATAATTGTAAATATGTGGGTTGGAATCTTAGATTCCACTAATGAAGTTGTATGGGTATTCGTGCAATTAGAGTTAGGGTAAAAACAAAGATTGATGATGATTCTTGAATTAGTGGGTAGTAACGTGAGACAATGTGGTGATTTGTAGTGGAAATGGATTACAGGCAGTGAAGGCAATAAAAAATATTGTCAAAGTGTCTTTTATTTTCCTCAAATTGGTGGACATGAATAATGATTATGTAATGATAGATAAATGATGATAAGAGACATGATAAGCCAATCATTGGCATTAATATAGAAATAGGTAAATGCCTATGTTTACTATGAAGAAGAGGGGTTGTATAGTTTATTATTTTTTGTTTTTTCGTAATTTGCTTCATATTTTGGGATTAGAGAAATTGAGGTTTAGGTCAAGGATTTTTTGAGTAAGAACTTATAAAATAGGTGTCATTAGATTTGTACTCTTATGAGAATTATGTATTTGAACAAATTTTGACCATTCAGAAGCTTTACGGAAGGGCAAGACCCTTGCAAATTAGCTTGAATTTGGATTCTTCAATTGAGGTAGGTTATGGTTTAATTAGAGTTTAGAATCGATTTAATTGTGTGTGTGCTCCTAAATTGGATGCTTGTGGGTTGGTCTTCGGACATACTTGAATTTGATGATACTTGGATTGTTGACACTTGTATGCATACTTATTAAAAATTGAACTTGATTGAATTGCCTTATGATTATAAGTGTACTTGTAAATTTAGTACATCGTGTTGTATCCTGAGAGATAGTGTGAATTTGATAGAATATACATAATATTGTGATGGAGGATCAGGTAACACGCCGGTATAGATATGGGTATTAATATTTCTTATTTATAGAGGATCGGGTACCACACCTGTATGGTACATGGACTTAGATTGTCCCCTGCAGGTCATGACTAGTTGGGCTGAAATAAGTCTCTTAGCATGTGTGTACATCTTAGTGTTGGTTTTGAGAGATCATGTGGTTAATAAGCTGATAACAAGCTAATGATATTATAATAGCGAGGTTGAGAAGGCCATAGTTGTTACTTATGGTATTATTGTTGATTACATGGCTTGTTTGTAAGCATTGTTTGGCCTGTCATTGATGTATTTGTTGATTCATTGAATTACTTGCTATAAGTTGATGTCTGTCTACTTGTTATTTGATTTATGTTTTATACATGCTATTAGATTGAGTTGGCCTATGATACCTACTAGTATATAGTGGCTTGTACTGATACTACCCTGTACTCTTCTTTTGTTGAATGCAGAAAGTGTTCCAGAGGCTCAAACACGAACTCATCTCTAGTGTTTGATAGCTGATCTCGATCCAAGGGTGAGCACTCAATCTCCAGGCTGCCACGAATCATCACATTAGTTCTTTTCCTTCTTTCGGACAATAAAACACATTATCTTTTGTTAGTTTGGATGTTTCTTTCAGACGTGGTTTTTGTTCTAGAACTTCTTCTACGATGACTTTCGGTTCTTGGGGATTTTAGTAGGTAGTTGTTGATTTTCCACATTATTAATGATTAGCTTTGGGTTTATTATTAATAAGTTGGTTTTTATGGTAACCTCGACTTAATATTAACTGAATAATTGTGTATGGTTCGGGTTAGATGGTTCTCCCATCGGAGAATTAGTGTGGGTGCAACTTACAACCATTTGGGATGTGAAAAAATTAGTATCAGAGCTCTAGGTTTATTGATCTCGTCGTATAAGAACATGTCTAGTAGATATTTACAGAACTGTATGGAGTTGTTTGTATTTTTCTTGAAGAGGCTATAGGACACTAGGAAAATTCAAATTCTTTTTTCTTTCATGCTATTACTTGATTTTGAATTGTTATATGGTGCTATAAATTGGTATATAACTTCTTTCATTCTTATTTTCGCAGATTGTGAGGACAGGAGAAAATGGAACAGTAGTAAAGACACTCGAATCGGCCATTGGGGCTGTAGTTCATGGCCGAGGACAGGCGAGCAGAGGACGAGGTAGAGAAAGGAGAGCAGTGCATGCCAGGGGTAAGACTCGAGCCATAAGACTGGCTTGGGAGAGGTCAGAATCTCCTTCTCCACATGAGGATATGCCTGAGATAGCATAGGATGGAGTGATACTGGTGAAGTATAAGGGAATACCGATTCATGATGGGGCAATGCTAGTTTAGAGAGGTTCAGCTCTGATTCAAATGTCTTCCAATATGATTTAACATGTTCTGAGTTTCTTGAGTGGGTTGGTAGGAATTGAGACTATATCAGTAGTACCCGCAGTTCAGCGTTCGGGGGTGCAACATGCTGCTGCTGTAGCTCCTTGGACTCAGTTTTTCTAAAGAAGTATGTGCCGCGTACATTGAGTGACAGAAAAATGGATGAGTTCACTAATCTTGAGCAGGGGAGTATGTCAGTTATGGCCTATGAGGCCAAATTCCATTTGTTGTCTCGGTATTCATCTCAGCTGCTGAAAATTAAAGAGGAGAGGATCCGTCTCTTTATGAAGGGTTTGAACACAGGTATCCAGATTTCTACTTTTCAGATAACATTTTCAGGGAAGTCTTTTCAGGAAATGGTTGATTTCGTTAAAGAGGTGGAGCGTGTAAAGCAAGAGGGTTATGCCAAGGTGGCAGAAAAGAAGGCCCATAAAAGGGACAGTTTAAGTGGTTCTTATTCTAGGGGTCAGAGTCCACAGGGATACCCTACTCATCATATTTAGTCAGCGATGCAGGTATCTTCTAGGGGTACGATAGGGGCTAGCCATCGGTCTTCAGACTTTTGTGGTTACCTCACTTCATATTTTTTAGCTCAGCAACCCACCTTGGATCATATATGTTATGAGTGTTATAGGGTTGGTCACATTCGGAGGCATTGTCCTAATTTCTGACAGTATGATCAGTCTGGCCAGCAACAAGCTCCTCGAGCTTCGGTTCCAGCAGGTAGGGGATGTGGTGGTTGTAACACCCCTACGTTTCTGAGTCTAGCTAACTACCGTAATATTTATGGAAAAATGGAAACATGAGAGATTTGGTGAATTATGTATTAAATTGTGGGCATTAACAAGTCTTGTACAATTGGTCCCAAAATGAAGCCCAAACGAAATAATCATAGAAAGACATGGCCCAAGTGGGAATTTAACCCATTCTTGCCTAGTCTTCCATTGACCAAGTAAACCCACCAAGTGTGTGGATGAGGTTCATTATAAAGGGACTATATAAAGAAGAGAAAATCAGATTTTTATTCCATTTGGACTCTCATGTTTTTTTTAGAATTATCCAAAGCCTTTTTATCACACAAACCCTAAGCTCTCATCTCTTTGTGGCTAAGATCATCAACTTGTAAGACTTGGTAAGTGTTTCTTATGATGGTTTAATATATTTTATGCATGATTGATGGTTTATATTGTGTTGGTTATGTTGGTGGAGTATTGAGAAGTTCACAAGGTGTGAAATGTTACATGTTTGCTAAATCGGAGGATGGTTTTGTCTTGTAAACTTGAATATGTACTTGTGGTTTTGAAGGAAGTGAACTTGATGGATTAAATATTTACATGTGGGATTAGTTTATAGTCTTACATAGTTTTATTCTTGTGTATAATGTTTGGGTTTGTTATTGTGAAATTAGTTATGGTTTTGGTGACGTATTGACCGTGAAGTGTAGTTTTGGGTGTTGTTATGTGTGTTGTGAAACCATGGATAGTTGTTGGTGTTCAATATGATCAAATATATGTCAAAATAAGTTTGGTTATGATCATGGACCATTCATTACATTAAAAGACCCAAAAGAAACCATTTCGGACCAAAACGGGCATCCGCCCCCGCAGATGAGGGCACCTGCATGCGCAGATGCCAACGCAGGTGCCACTGACATCTGCCACCAGCCACCTACGGGAACACCTCATCCACCTGTGGGCGCAGGTGGCTTTGCAAGTCAGCCCCAGGTTTGGTTTTGGATGTTTTCGCATTGTCTTGGTCCCCGAAGGCCCCTATACCCATTTTGGATGTAATTATCAACTTGTGATGTCGTTTTAATGACTTTAAAGTATCGTATGGAGGTGTTTTGGACTATATTAAGTATGGATGGTTGTTCATACATTGTTATGAAAGAGTAATTGCGACAGAATAATAAACAGAAAAGCGTAAGGGGGTAATTATGGTGTGAAATGCTATCGATGTATGATCTCTTGGTCAATGTGCGTAATGTTATGGTGTTGTTGATATGATAATGCATTGGATTGTATTTTAAGGGATTACATGACGTTATACGGAATTCATATAGTTCATTGTCGTCTTGTACTCCTGTATAGTAACTAGTTGCTTATGTAAGCTCCGATATGTACTTGTATTGTAGAGTAAGACGTAAAGAAGAAGCTGGACTATTGTGTTCATACATAGGCTTGTGAATTCATACTTGGAAGTGAAGGTATGTAAGGTTACTCTGTCCGTATCTTTCTGCAGCATATAGTATTTCCATTGACGTTACACTTGTCCTATCCCGAAACGTGCTAAGGTATCCTATACCCAGTTATCAATTGTCAATATCATATGTTTCCTACTCATTGATCAATCGTGAACCACATGTCTTATATTCATTGATAATGTTCCAAAAGCTCAATATGGTTGTGTTCCAATGTTCCAATAGTAGTTATACTCATGTATTTTGTTCATTGATTATTGTCCAATGTTTCCAATGGTGTTATGTTTCCAATAATGTTTACTCACTTGCCTCTCACTCATTGGTTAATGATCCAAAGCTTCAAATAAAGTTATGACTATCATTGTATCAATCTTCAAGTAATGAATAAAGTAATACTTATATGTGGTCAATGATCAAGTATGAGTGGTAGCTTTGGGAATAAAATGCCCAGCTCAAGCCGATCCCGAGGTTATTGGATCAGGGGGAAGTCCTAGAGGCATAAGCCTAGCTTGGACCAAACCTGACAGGGGGCAGCTCTAGGGGTATAAACCTAGATCGAGCCGAACCTGATATGTTGGTTTAAGGGTGGCAGCTCTAGAGGTACTAACCTAGCTCGAGCCGAACCCAATGTCTTTGATTCATAGGGTGGCAGCTCTAGGGCATAATCCTAGCTCGAGCCTATCCCAACATAATGTTATGTCATGTTAAAAAACCCACTGTTCAGTCAGGGCCCGGGTATCACAGGTCACAGGCAAAGATGAATAATCATAGAATCAAAGAAACAAAGAAAGTAAAAAAAGCAATATACATGGTTTCCAAAGTTCAGTATAGTGACTTAACCATATTGGTTATCCATTGATTTCATTGGCATATTCACATATAATATAGTTTCATTTGAGCCTTACATACTCAGTACATTCTTCGTACTGACCCCTCTCGAGGGATTTACCTTACTTGCTGCAGGCGCAGGTACTAGTGGGCCTCCATAGTAGGTTGCCAGTCGTTGCAGATCATTGGTGAGCTACAGTTAGTTTGGGGCTTCTCCGATTTACAGTTGTACATATGTTTTGGTGTTGTACATATTGTATAAAGCGGGGACTTTTCCCGACTTTTAGTTCATTTTGGTCAATGCACTTGTTAGAGGCTTTTGTAGACGGATGTGGGTGTATAAATGTAAAAGGGTACATGTCATTTTTGACTTGATAGCCTCAATGACCAAGTTTCATATATGTATATATGTCACATGTTCCATGAATTTCGTTGTTGGTATCTAAAGCTCTTACGTGATAAGGGTGTTTCTGATGGCATGCATATGAATGAACATAAGTGCAATTTAGTTCTCTCGGTCCTTATCGGTTATGGGTGCCAATCACGTCTCAATGGGATTCGAGGCGTGACAGTGGTAATGGTAAAGGTTGTCCACAAGGTGGGTGGTTGTCACCAGATAGGTAGAGGTGGTAATCATCCCTATCGAAGTAGTTCTCAGCTCGATAGAGGTGATATTCAGACTAGTGATAGGGCCTATTTCTATGCTTTTCCAGGAATGCCCGAGGCAGAGGTATCAGATTCTATTATTATAGGTGCTATTCTTGTCTGTGACCAGATGGCCAGTGTATTATTTGATCCTTGTTCTACTTTTTCATATGTATCTGTCGGTTTTGCTGTGGGGTTAGACATGGTGTGTGATCTACTTGACTTTCCTGTTCACATGACTACCATTGTTGGTGATTATGTTATTGTTGATATGGTTTATCGGTATTGTTTTATTATGTTTATGGGGTATCAAAACTTAGGTAGATCTAGTGATTCTAGACATGGTAGATTTTGATATAAATCTGGGGATGAGTTGGTTGTTTCTGTATCATGCTATATTATATTGTCATGCTAAGATAGTGACTATGATTATGCCAGGGATGGATAGACTTGATTTAGAGGGTGATTATAATCCTGCTCTAATGAAACTTATTTCCTTTATTCGTGCCAAGAGGTTAATTGGGAGGGTTGTTTAGACTTCCTAGCACATCTTTGAACACTACTGTAGAGGTCCCATCTATTGAGTTAGTTTCTGTGGTGTGTGAATTCCAAGAGTTATTCATGCAGATTTACCTGGCATGCCGCCAGATCGTGACATTATTTTTAGTATTGATCTAGAGCTGGGTACTCGTGCTATTTTTGTTCTGCCCTATAGGATAGCTCCAACTGAGTTGATGGAGCTAAAGGCTCAGTTGCAAGATTTGTTGGGTAAGGGATTTATCCATCTGAGTGCCTTTCTATGAGTTGCTTCTGTCTTATTTGTGAAAAAGAAGGATGGTAGCCTTCGTATGTGTATAGAGTACATTCAGGTGAACAAGGTAACGATTCATAACAAGTATCCTTTACCCTGTATAGATGATTTATTTTACCAGTTACGAGGTGTATCCATCTTTGCCAAGATTGATTTGAGGTATAAATATCATCAACTTAAGATTCGGGTTGACGATATTCCTAAGACAACATTCAGAACCAGGTATGTGCACTATGAGTTTTTGGTGATGTCTTTTGGGCTGAATAATACCCCGACTACTTTTATGAGTTTGATGAATGGGATATTTAAGCCCTACTTGGATTCTTTCATGATAGTCTTTATTGATGATATTCTGGTTTATTCTAAGAGTATGGAGGACCATGAGAATCACTTAAGGATTGTTTTGGTCTTGTGAAAAGAAAAGAAGCTCTATGCAAAGTTTTTTAAGTGTGAATTCTGGTTGGCTTCTGTGTCCTTTTTGGGGCATATGGTTTTGAAGAAAGGGGTGATGGTAGATCCGCAGAAGATTGAAGTGGTTAAGAATTAGGCTAGGCCTACATTAGTGATAGAGGTTTATAGTTTTGTGGGGTTAGCTAGTTATTACCGTAGGTTCATGAAAGGGTTTACATCTATTGCTACTCAGATGACACGGTTAAGTCAGAATGAGTTACCCTTTGTTTGGACTGATGTGTGTGAGGAGATCTTTTTAAAGCTCAAGTCCTTATTGACTACCACTCTTATTCTCGCCTTGCCTGTGGAGGGTAAGGATTTGATTATTTATTATGATGCCTCATATTCTGATTTAGGTGCTGTTTTGATGTAATAAACAAATGTGATTGCTTATGCTTCAAGACAATTGAAGCCTAATGAGAGGAATTATCTAACTCATGAATTGGAGTTGGCTACTAGAGTTTTTGCTCTTAATATATGGAGGCATTACTTGTATAGGGTTCGTTGTGAAGTTTTCATTGATCATCACAATTTACAGTATGTGTTCACACAGAGGGATTTGAATTTGAGATAGCATAGATAGATGGAGTTGCTTAAAGATTACGATATCACCATTCTATACCATCGGGGAAAGCCTACTGTGGAAGCCGATGCATTGAGAAGGAAGTCAACAAGTATGGGTAGCTTGGCTTATTTGCATGCTACCAGGAGTCCATTGGCTAGAGAGATTCAGACTCTGAAAGAGGAGGATTGCTAGACAGTGTAGAGGCAAGGTCTACATTTCTTGATCAAATAAATGCTAAACAATTTAAGGATGCTAAGTTGAGCAAACTTTATGATAAGGTTTTGCAGGGTGAGGCCAAGGAGGCCATTCTTAATTATAAGGGTGTGTTGCAAATTAAGGGGTGAGTTTGTATGCCCCATGTTGTTGATTTGATTCCTACTATTCTATCGGAGGCTCATTGTTCAAAGTACTCTATATATCCTGGTGCGGCCAAGATGTATCGTGATTTGAGGCAGTATTACTGGTGGAATCGGATAAAGAAAGACATAGTTGATTTTATTGCTAAATGCCAAAGTTGCCAGCAAATAAAGTATAAGCATCAGAAACCTGGTGGTACTCTTCAGAGAATGCCTATTCCTAAATAGAAATGGGAGAGGATAGCTATAGATTTTGTTGTTGGTCTTCCCAAGACTTTGGGGAAGTACGATTCTATATGGCTGGTTGTAGATAGGCTGACTAAGTCTGCACATTTCATTCTAGTCCAGGTGACTTATAATGCAGTAAAGTTAGCCAATATTTATCTTAAGGAGATTATTCGATTGCATGGGGTCTCGATTTCTATTATCTCGGATAGGGGTACTCAATTTACCTCTAACTTTCAGGAGAAGTTGTATGAGGAGTTGGGTACTAGGTTGGACCTTAGCACAACTTTTCACCCTCAGACTGATGGGAAGTTCGAGTGAATTACCTAGGTGTTAGAGAACATGCTCCATGCATGTGTGATGGATTTTGAAGGTCATTGGGATCAGTTCCTATCTTTGAACAAGTTTGAATATAATAATAGATATCATTCGAGTATCGACATGGCGCTATTTGAGAATTTGTACGAGAGAAGGTGTATATCTCCTATTGGGTGGTTTGATGCCTTTGAGATAAAGAAGTGGGTTACTGACCTATTGAGAAACTCATTAGAGAAGGTTAGGTTTATCCAGGAGAAACTTATAGAGGCTCAAAATAGGCAAAAGGAGTATGCAGATTGGAAAGTGAGAGATATACACTTTATGAAGGGTAAGTAAGTGTTGCTCAAGGTTTCACCCATGAAGGGTGTCATGCATTTTGGGAAGTGAGGTAATCTTAGTCCAAGATATATTAGACCGTTTGAGATTCTTCAGTGCGTGGGGCCGGTGGCCTATAGGTTGGCATTGCCTTCTAGTTTGTTGGGAGTTCATCCCCGTGTTTTATGTATCTATGTTGAATAAGTTTCATGGTGATGGTAACTACATAATTCATTGGGATTCAATATTGTTAGATGAAAATCTCTCTTATGAAGAAGAACCTAGTGCTATTCTTGATAGAGATGTCCGTAAGTTACGGACTAAGGAGATTGAGTCTGTGAAGGTCGAGTGGAAGAATCGTCCCATTGTGGAGGCCATTTGGGAGATCAAAGAAGACATGCATAAGAAGTATCCACATCTTTTTCCTGATTCATGTAATTCATTATTTTCCCTTCTTATTTCTTGTTTTCCCGTTCGGGGACGAACAGTTGTTTAATTGCTATCTAATGTAACGACCCTCCTAGTCGTTTTATGAATTATGCTTGTCCTTCCCATTTTATCTCTTCCCATAGTTTATATACGTGTCTTATAAGTTATGAGGATGAATAGTACTAATTTTGAGGTATTCGAAAGTGATCTAAGTGATTATTGGATTCTCGAGATTTAATAAAGTTAAGCTTGATCACGGTCAACCTTTGGTTAAGACGACACCAGATTAGTGTTTTAGTGATTCCAATAGGTTTAGAACGTGCTTTTTAGTTGATATAAATATTCGGTTTGTTTCCACGGGGTTCTGAACAAATTATGAGGATCTATTCAAAATTTTGGATATTTTAGATAACTAATTTAATTAGTGATTTAATGGGTCAAAACCACAATTTATTTACTTATGTGGACAATACAAGAATTAATTTAAATGGGAAAGTTTTACCATATATAGTACTAATAGCATCAGAAAGTGTGGACAAAGAGGGGCAGCACCGTTAGTAACACAATTTTCCCCACCAGTAGCTTTGAAGACGATCTCTCTCTCTCTCTCTCTCTCTCTCTCTCTCTCAATATAACTTCAATTCAGATTGGTTTAATTTATATATAATAGTATGCTTATAAATATGTGGGATGGAATCTTAGATTCCACTAATGAAGTTGTAAGGGTATTTGTGCAATTAGAGTTAGGGTAGAAACAAAGATTGATGATGATAGTTGAATTAGTGGGCAATAATGTGAGAAGATATGGTGATTTGTAGTGGACAATGGATTACTGGCAGTGAAGGCAATAAACAATATTATCAAAATGTCTTTTATTTCCCTTAAATTAGTGGATATAAATAATGATTATGTAATGATAGCTAAATGATGACAAGAATGAATGGGAAAACTTGTTGTCAGTGACATGATAAGCCAAATATTGGAATTAAATAGAAATAGGTAAATGCCTATGTTTACTATGAAGACGAGGGGTTGTACAGTTTATTATTTTTTCCTTTTTCATAATTTACTTTATATTTCAGGATTAGAGAAATTGAGGTTTAGGTCTAGGATTTTTAGAGTAAGAATTTATAAAATGGGTGACGTTAGATTCGTACTCTTATGGGGATTATGTATTTGAACAGATTTTAACCATTCAGAATCTTTATGGAAGGGCAAGGCCCTTGCAAATTAGCTTGCATTCAAATTTTTTGATTAAGGTAGGTTATAGTTTAATTGGAGTTTAGACTCATTTAATCGTGTGTGAGCTCCTAAATTGGATGCTTATGGGTTGGTCTTCGGACATACTTGAATTTGATAATACTTGGATTGTTGACACTTGTATGAATAATTATTGAAAATTGAACTTGATCAAATTGCCTTATGATTATAAGTGTACTTGTACATTTGGTACATCGTGTTGTATCTTATGAGATAGTGTGAATTTGATAAAATATACATAATATGGTTATTGAGGATTGGGTACCATACCGGTACAGATATGGATATTGATATTACTTATTTATGGAGGATTGGGTACCATGCCGGTACGGTACATAGACTTAGATTGTCCCCTGCAGGTCATGACTAGTTGGACAGAAATAAGTCTCTTAGCATGTGTGTACATATTAGTGTTGGTTTTGAGAGATCATGTGGTTAATAAGCTGATAACAAACTAATGATATTCTAATTGCGAGGTTGAGAAGGACATAGTTGTTACCTATGGTATTATTGTTGATTACATGGCTTGTTTGTAAGAATTGTTTGGCCCGTTATTCATGTATTTGCTGATTCATTGAATTACTTGCTATGTGTTGATGTCTGTCTACTTGTTATTTGATTTATGTTTTATACATGCTATTAGAGTTAGTTGTCCTATGATACCTACTAGTACGTAGTGGCTTGTACTGAAACTACCCTTTACTCTTCTTTTGTTGAGTGCAGAAAGTGTTCCAAAGGCTCAGACATGGCCTCATCTCTAGCATTTGATAGCTGATCTCGATCCAAGGATGAGCACTCTATCTCCAGGCTGCCATGGATCATCACATTAGTTCTTGTCCTTGTTTTGGACAATGAGACACTTTTTATGTTTTGTTAGTTTGGATATTTCTATCAGACATGGTTTTTGTTCTAAAAGTGCTTGTACCATTACTTAGGGTCTTGGAGATTTTAGTAGGTAGTTGTTGATTTTCCATATTATTAATGATTAGCTTTGGATTTATTATTAATAAGTTGGTTTTTATGGTAACCTCGACTTAATATTGACTAAATGATTAGGTATGGTTCAGGTTAGATGGTTCTCCCACCAGAGGATTAGTGTGGGGTCGTGACAGTTTTGATGAGATACAGAGGTTATACAGTTGTGATCTGGTAAGGGAAAGATCCTTGTTTTATGACGTGATTGCTATACTTGTAGTGTTTTTTAAAAATTTGATATGTTTGATTAATGACTTATATGTCTTATGTTAATGAATATTGATTACGTGTTGAGGTGACTGTCTACTTGTCTTACCTGATTGGTGAGATATTACTACTGTTATGAATTATTGTATTCCCTATGTTGTTGAGATAGATTGATTTATGTGAATATATATCCTTGATTAGATGGTTGAATTATTTGGTGGTTCCATTTTATCCTAAAAATAATGTAAGTACTGTTGTATCTTGCACTAGGTTGAATGTGGATGTAGTTGCGAAACATAATAGATACTAGACGACTTGAGAGTAATGTATGATAATAAATAAACTACCAAGAATATGAAAATGGGTGTGTATGGCCTAAGTGACATTAACTTTTGGTAATTATGTTAGCGGTTGGTAAACTTATCATGATGAAAGCAAAATGCTTAATATACTTGATAGAGTTAATTTAACTAAGATAGATAATTGGAAACTTCCAGAAATTATGGAAAAGTTGCAATAAGAGGTGTGATCTATGATGCTAAGCTGTATCGGAGATTGTCATAATTGATTTAGTTGATTCTATTTGGTGTTGCATGAACTAATCTTAGTTGGTTGATGATGCCTACCAACATGTGTGGTATACTGATATTACTCTTGCAACACCCTTTTTGGAGTGTAAGTGTGTTGCAGGTTGATTTGGAATTTCTTAGTTGACGTGGCGAGTATCCATCATCAACTTCTTCATATTTCATCCCTCTAGCGGAAATTGTGTCTTTTATTTCTTATCCTTATTCTATATTAGAAGCTTTTGTACATGTCTAGATTAGGTCCTTGGGAATTATTATAAATCCGTTAAGTTAAACGCTTGTAAAGGCTTGAGGCTATTATTATGATTCTTCACTTAAAATTGAAATGCATAGTAGACGTATTTTGTTCTTCAAGAATTTCCACATAATAAATAATTGGGTGGTAAAGGTTACACTCTCTAGATAGAACAGAATCGGTGCCCATACAAACTCATAATTTGGGTTATGATATTTGGTATCAAAGTTCTAGGTTACTGGTCTCACAAGTACAAGAGTAATGCCATGTAGAGTTCTGCAGATTGGTGTGTAGATGCCCACATTAAATCCCTAGGAAGCTATGAGGCATCTAGTAGTTATTTCCATTTTTATTTCCTATAATGCTATCTCAATTTATTATTTACCTGGGTTGGGTTCAATTGGTATCTAGTCAATTCCAATTGGTATCTTGACGAGTCCAATTTGGAATCTAGTTGATTCCAATCGGTATTTGGCGATAGGATTCATGAATTGCATGTTGGTTGTATTATATGGTTGTTGTATGTTTAATTCATAGTAAGATCTTCGGTGTTAAGACTACATTAAATAGTGATGCATTAGTGTGATATTGAAACTATTCTGTGTGTTGATGAGATAACGCAAAGGTCTTGAGCCTAATAAAAGGTAAGAAGTTGTTCAGTATTCTCTCTTGTCCATTGCTAACTGAAGAAAGTTTTACTGCAGCAATCCTGCTTCTGTGAAGGAGTGACCGCTGCTACGCCTAAAGATATGAGGGGCCCACTATAGCAAACCCTTCTTCGCAACAATGCAACTACTTCAATGGAATATCGTCTGCTGCAGCTGGCATGTGTGAAACAAAACCCCCCAAAATAGTCCCCAATTTATGGACTTTACTATTTGATAAACTTTGAGAATTGCAGTCACGTAGTAAAATAATTTATAAAAAGTATTGGCCTACAAACAAGGCCATCATTCCCAAGAGGTGGGAAAGGGAGAGCCATCACAACTATGAGTTACCTACGTGGCTAGAATTGATTACACTTATGGAGATGAGGTGCTTGACTCCAAACTACTACCAAGAAGTGCTCAAAAAGGTGTATATGTTGAGGCAAGGTTCCAAATGTATGGAAGAATATTATGATGAATTCAAAAACTTGAGAATGAAGTCTAAACTTGAAGAAAGCTTAGAATGTACGATGATTCGATTTGTGGCCAATTTGAGGTATGATGTTTTAAAGCCTTTGAAACTTAAACACTATGATACTCTTGAAGCGGCCTTTCATGATGCCTCAAAGGTCAAAACGAATTTGAAAGAAGAAAAGTCCTATAAAGCCAAGAGTACTTCCACTTCCACATGGGACAAGAGTAGATCTAATTGGAAGGAGACATCTTCTAAAGGACAACCTAAGGGTGTTGGTCAAGATACTCAAGTCAAGTTTGATTACAAGTCTAAAATAAATGATAAGCCAAAAGGAGGTAACTATGTCAAACTTAGATTTTCTCGACCTTCTACCATTCAATGCTTTAGATGCCAAGGAAGGGGACATGTTGCTAGTGAGTGTCCCAATTGCACTTCGGGATGGGTATAGAACCTAGGATGAGGAAGAGGGTGTTGAAAAAAGTGAGAAGAATGGATAAAAAAGTGAGGAAGAGGGAGATGCTTTGGGGGATGAGGAAGAAATATTGGTTGAGAGGGTGAATTTCTCTTGATTCCTTGAAAAAACAAAGACCTTTGATTGATAGTGATAGGGAATTGAAGGTGAATACCAATCTTTATTGCATTGTGAGGCGAATTATGGGAGCCCTTGCCAAAAAAGAACTTGATCAAAGGGAGAATTTATTCCATGCTAGGTGCAAAATCCAAGACAAGGTGTGTTCTTTGATTATTGATAGTGGGAGTTGCACCAATGTAGTAAGTAGTTCTTTGGTGGAGCGTATTCAAATTCCAACAAAAAAACACTCCAATCCTTACAAACTACAATGGCTCAATGAGAGTGGTGATATGAAAGTCCTCAAACAAGCAAGTATCCGATTTAGTGTGGGCAAGTACAATAAAGAGTTGATTTGTGATGTTGTACCTATGTTGGCTTGTCATAAATTGTTGGGGAGTCCGTGGCAATTTGATAGAGATGTTGTGCACCAAGGAAGGTCCAACAAGTATACTTTTGTGATTGAAGGTAAGAAGTATGTGCTTGCAACTCTCATTCCATATCAAGTGAGTGAGGACTATAGGGTTATGAAGGATCTTTGGGAGAGGATAAGGGTGGATGAGGCGAGGAGTGAGGGTAAAAGTTCCACCAATGTTCCAAAGGAAGGAAGTGACTTGGCTAAGAACAATAAGAACATGTTTATGATATCTAAGCCAAGCAAGTGTCTCAAGGGTGTGGATGAGGAAAATTTTCTAGTGTGCCTTGCCAACACCAATCTTTTGTTGCATGCTAATCAAGATACTAGCACTTTGCCTAGTATTGTTTCTTCTCTTTTGTAGGGCTATAATGATCTATTTTTGGAGGAGATGACTAAGGGATTACCACCCTTGAGGGTAATTGAACACCAAATTGATTTTGTGCTGGGTTCACAAATTCCAAACCACCCGGCCTATTGAAGCAATCCGAAAGAAACCAAGGAACTACAAAGGCAAGTGGAAGAAATTCTTGAGAAGGGGTTGATCAAAGAGAGCCTAAGTCCTTGTGCCATATCGGTAATCCTTGTTCCTAAAAAGGATGGAACTTGGAGGATGTGTATTGATTGTAGAGCTGTGAACAAGATTACCATCAAGTATAGGCATCCAAT
Source organism: Capsicum rhomboideum (assembly GCA_031232105.1). Taxonomy (NCBI): domain Eukaryota; kingdom Viridiplantae; phylum Streptophyta; class Magnoliopsida; order Solanales; family Solanaceae; genus Capsicum; species Capsicum rhomboideum. The sequence goes on from CP124714.1 coordinate 72,729,046, forward strand.
TCCTAGACTTGATGACATGATAGATGAATTGTGTGGCTCAAGTGTCTTCTCAAAGATTGTTCTTTGAAGTGGTTATCATCAAATTCTCTTGAAACCAGGTGATGAATGGAAAATGACTTTCAAGATGAAGTTTGGGTTGTATGAGTGGCTTGTCATGCCATTTGGGTTGACAAATGCTCCAAGCACTTTCATAAGGTTGATGAACCATGTTCTCAAGACTTTCATCAATAAGTTTGTTATGGTATATTTTGATGACATCCTTGTGTATAGTAAGACAATTGAAGAGCATGTGATCTATTTGAGCAGGGGTTTAGTTCAATTGCTTATCCTTTAACCGAATTGATAAAAAAGGATGTACCTTTTGTGTGGGGAGATGAACAAGAGAAGTCCTTTCAAGCCTTGAAATCGATGTTGAGTTCCTCACCCTTACTTCAACTACCCAACTTTGATAAAGCTTTTGAGATTGAATGTGATGTTTTGGGTCTTGGTATAGGTGGTGTATTGATGTAAGAAGGGAAACCATTAGCTTACTTTAGCGAAAAACTAAAAGGGGCTTCTCTTAGGTACTCAACTTATGACAAAGAGTTGTATGCACTTGTATGGGTGTTGGCTCATTGGCAACACTACTTGTGGCACAAAAAATTCGTAATAAGGACAAATCATGAGTCCTTAAAATACCTTAAGGGGCAATCCAAGTTGAACAAGCGATATGCTAAATGGGTTGAGTTTATTGAAACCTTCCCATATGTGATCAACTACAAACAAGGGAAAGAGAATGTGGTGGTGGATGCTCTATCAAGAAGGTATGTTTTGGTCAATGTTTTAGCTTCTAAGATGATGGGATTTGAAAGTTTGAAGGGATTCTATTCTATGGATTTCGACTTCAAGGAGACTTTTGAAAGTCTTCATCAAGGGAAGCGGGTGGATAGGTTTCAATTGGTTGATGGTTTTTTTTTTCAAGGATGGGCGGGTTTATGTACCCATGAGTTCATGGAGGGAGTTGTTCGTCAAAGAGGCTCATAGTGGTGGTTTGATGGGGCACTTTGGGGTACCCCAAGACACTTGAAATTCTCATGAAGCCATTCTATTGGCCTAAGATGAAGCATAATGTGGAGCTGATTTATGGACAATGTCTAGATTACAAGCAAGCCAAATCCATGACTCGGCCTCAAGGTAAGTACACTCTTATTCCTACTCCTAGTGGTCCATGGATGGACATTTCTATGGATTTTGTGTTAGGACTTCCTAGGACTAAGAGAGGACATAATAGCATATTCATGGTAGTGGATAGATTTTCTAAAATGACTCATTTCATTCCATGCCATAAGTGTGATGATGCATCTCATGTTGCATCTTTGTTTGTCATTGATGTAATTAAATTGCATGGAGTCCCTCAAACCATTGTGAGTGATAGGGATTCCAAATTTCTTAGCCATTTTTGGAAGAGCCTTGGGGGTACACTTGGTACCAAACTTATGTTTTCTACTTCTGGCCACCCCCAAACAGATGGGCAAACCGAGGTAGTCAACTGGAATCTTGGTAACATGCTTAGGTGTATGATTAAAAGAGCCCCAACTACTTGGGAAGACCATTTACCATTGATTGTATTTGCATATAACCGGTATTTTCATTCCTCTATTGGGATGTCACCATTTGAAGCGTGTTATGGTTTTAATACTTTGTTTCCATTAATCATGACTCCTTTGTCTAGTCATGTTGTTGTAATCCTAGATGCCAAGCAAAGGGCAAGAGAGATAATGAACAATCATTTCAAGGTAAGAGAAGCCATCGAAAAGAACAATTCAAAAGTGTCCATGAGAAAGAATCGCGAGAGAAAAGAGGTGATCTTCAACCCGGATGATTAGGTATGGGTCCATTTCAGAAAGGAAAGGTTCCTACAAGTCCGAAGAGGGAAGCTAAGTCCAAGGGGAGATGGGCCTTTCAAAGTGCTCAAGCAGATCAATGATAATGCCTACATAGTTGATTTGTTGGGTGAGTATAATGTTCATAATGTGTTTAATATTAGTGATCTATGTCTTTGTGTTATAGGTGAGCCTTTAGATTCGAGGATGAATCCTCTTCAAGAAGGGGAGAATGATACTAGCATGGAAGGCAGACGTCTTTTCACACAAAGTCAAGCAATGGAACTCCAAGGTCTACAAATGATGCATACGCAAAAGGGAACTTAGCAGAAGCCCAAAGATTGTCCATGGAGAATCTACAACGTGTGGAAAAATCAAAGGGGTGAAACGGATGAAGATAAGGGGTCATTGGTGCAAGTGGCTAGATTTTAAATTCAAGAATTCACAACAAGATCCACCAAACAAGGCCCTTGTCTCTCATTAAGAGCATATTTGTAATAATTAGTTGTGTTTATATCGTTAGTATAAATAGGATAATTCCTCATTTGGCATGATAGATTTTGATGAATATTGAATATTGAGTTTTAAAGCTTGTAGTTTCTCGGTGAAGCCTAGCATTAGTTGGTAATTTTAGTAGTGTGGATCTTGGAATTGTTGGTGAACTTTTGGTTTGGTTAATCGAAGGTTACTTATTTATGGTTTCTTAGTTTCCTTTGATTTTCTCAAACTAGGGTTTGTGTTTGAATTGTTGAATTCAATTGGGAGGTGAAGGTATCAAGTACTTTGTTGCCCATAAATTCAAGAGTTTGAATATTAATTCACATGTCCTTCTTTTGTTTTCTTTCCTTCTTGTTCTTCCCTCTTTGATTCATTATCATTGAAATGTTTCGAAGGGCCTTGATATAGGAAGGCCAAATATAATGTTGCTTAGCTTGGTAAGGAAGAATAATACAAGGCAGGCTGGATAAATGCCCTTAAAGGTAACTTTTTTTGAATTCTAACCTCTTACTCCACATCACCAAGTCCATTGGGGATGAAGGATTGTTTAATTAGTATCAATGTAACGACCCATTCCATTGTTATTTAAATATACCCAGTAAAATGCAAGAATTTAGAAATTCTTATCAATTCAACTTTGAGTCTGAGTTAACCATTTATTTCATTTAACAATCATTGAAGAATTAGAATTAATAAAATGGGCCTAACTTGGCAAGGTCTGTCATAGTGGTCCATGTACCGCTAAAGTGAGCTTGCTGCAGTGATGAATCAACCGTTGTAATGAGGTAGACACAAAAGAATAACCCTAAATTTAATAACCTATTTCAGTTCTAGTTTTTATTCCAAAGGGGGTTTTCTCCTAAAAACACCCTAGGGATTGTTTCCAAAAATAACACAAAGAATAAAGTGGAAAAGCTCCCAAGGAAGTGCAATTCCATCAATCTCCTTATGAATTCTCCACCAAAAAAACTCTAAAATGAAAACAAAAGAGTCAGATTGTGTGCATCCTATGGAAGTAGCTTGGCATCGAGATATGTTATGGTTTAATGAGTAGTAGAGTTTAATTATCGATCAAATATACTGTGTAGAATAGATGAGAGAAATCATGATTAGGCCTTCAGGTATGCCTACTGATAAATAAACTAAGAATAGTGTAAGAAAAGCTTTTGTGTCTGAAGATATAAATATGCATATACTATTGCGATTATCATCTAGTGATCTAAATCAGAATAAGACTTATGAGGTAACATTAGGAAAGTGATATGCTAATGTAACTATAAGATGGTCTAAGAAGGTATGGGTTGGGAGGAACTTCGGGATTAATGAACCATTGGTGTGTGTTTGTGATTGTCCTTGTGGTTTGGCCATGACATGTGAAACTTTATTTGTATGTAGAGGTCCTAGGACGAATAACTTAATAGATGATAAAGTATGTCTCATAATAAAAGGTGGTAACTAGGGTTAGCATTATGATAATAATAGTTATGATTGGACCTCACCCTAGAAACTAGATTTAAAATCTTAGTATAATAATGATTATTGAGTGATTGAGTGGATTTTGTGGTAGTTTATGTGAAGTTAGACTTGAAATAGTACCTCATATGTGTTATGAATTGATATGCATGTTGATTGGTCTTTAAACATAATTTCTGAATGTTGGTTGGCTTGGCTAGTGCTTGTATGAATAAGCTTATAATTGTGATGCTTGTCTTTACATGACTTGTGAGAGTGATGTACACTTGCTATATTTGTGTACTCGTTGCATTACCTTAAGAGATAATTGGTTATGAGAACATACTAAGATATGTTGGAAAATTGAGAATAAACATACTGTTCTGATAGTTGAGTGACTTGAGTTTGATGTAATATTATGAACGAGCAGCTGTGATATGGAGTGGCTGCCACACCCATACGATACATGGACCCTAGGTTATCCCTTACAGGTCATGACTATTGCTAAGAAATAATACCCCTTAGCATCTATGGAAAGACAAAAAAACATTAAATTTTTTGATGAGATACAGAGGTTAGACAATTGTGATTCTAATAAGGGCAAGATCCATGTTTCACAATGTGATTGATATACTCATAGTGTTTCGTAAATAATTTGATATGTTTGATTAATGACTTATATGTCTTATGTTGTTGACTATTGATTACATGCCGAGGTACTTGTCTACTTTTCTTACCTGATTGGTGAGATATTACTACTGTTATGGATTATTATATTCCCTGTGTTATATAATAGTTTGATTTACATGAATATATCCTTGATTGGTTGGTTGAATTATTTGTTGATTCTATGTTTTCTTGAATATAACATAAGTACTACTTTGTATTGAATTGGGTTGAATGGGGCTATGGGTGAGGAATTCGTAATAGATACTAGATAACTTGAAAGTAACGTATGATAATAAATAAACTGCCAAGAATATGGAAATGGGTATGTATGGCCTTGGTTATGTTAATTGTTAGTAATTATGTTAGGAGTTGGTGAAATTATCATGATGAAAGTGAAATGCTTAATGTACTTAATAGAGTTAATTGAATTAAGAGATATACTTGGAAACCTTCAGAAGTAATGGAAAAGTCATAGTAAGGGGTGTGAACTGTGATGCTAAGCTGTATCTCAGATTGTCATGATTGATTTTGTTGATTCTATTTGGTGTTGCATGAACTAATATTAGTCCAAAGATGATGCCTACCAGTACGTATGGTGTACTGATCCTACTTTTGCTACACCCTTTTTGTGGTGTAGGTGTGTTACAGGTTGATTTGTAATTTCTTAGTTGATGTGGTGAGTATCCATTATCAACTTCTGTATATCTCATCTCTATGAGGGAAGTTGTGTCTTCTATTTATTGTCTTTATTCTATATTAGAAGATCTTGTACATGTCTAGACTAGGTCCTTTAGAAATTATTGTAAATCTGTTAAGTTAAATGCTTGTAAAGGCTTGAGGCTATTATTATGATTCTGCACTTAAATTGAATTGCTTATTAGACAAATGTTGTTCTTCAAGAATTTCCACATAATAAATTATTGGGTGGTAAACGATTCTCCTATCTAGTTAGAATATAATAGGTACCTTTATGACCACGTAATTTGGGTCATGACAGTTGGTATCAAAGTGCTAGGTTTTCGATCTCATAAGTACAAGAGCAATGTCATACAAGTACGGATAGCTCAATTCATCCTATAACTATACCTCGGGATACACAAGACATGCTCATGCATAGGGAGACTTTAGAAGGGCTTGAACTATCACAAAGAAAGGTCTACAAGGTGTGGAAGGGCCAAAAAAGAGAAGAGGACATGGAGAGTATCCTTTTTCCAAGTTTGGAAATAGCTAAAGTGTTTGGTGCATCGCCACTCACTTTGGAAATGGACAACATATTGGGTGACATAGAGAGACAACACCTTGGTGATGGCAGCATTTGGAGTGACTTTTGGGCTGTGGAGCACCATGTTGGCGATGATATTTCAATTGATGATAATCATGTCTTGAGGGAAGGGACTTCTTTGTATGAGGGCGCTTAATTTCTATGCTTGAGTATTCTTAAATCTCGATTGAAGTCTATAAGCATGTGCTTGGCTTGGTAACATTTAGCCAATGCTTAATGCTTGTTGTTAACAAATTGAGAGCTTGATAGGTGAAACTTGGGCCATTATTTTCAAAATCATGAGGGCAAGGTGTTTTCACAAATCAAGTGTGTGTCTAAACTCCTAAGTTGTAATATTTGTAGGCATTAGTGATTTTATTATATGTGCATTGATTTACTCGAGGACAAGCAAAGGTTAAGTAGGGGGTGTTGATGAGACGGCAAATTGTGACTCATTTGACCTAAAAATAGGGAGAAAACATGTCCTCAATACTAAATTGAATGTGTTTTGTAATGTTGCTTTGGTTTAATTTCAAGGTTAAAGTCAAAAAGTGATTGGGATAGCAAAAGGAGGCAAAAAGGAGCAAAAAGAATGAAGATTGAAGCTAAAAATTCACAAAGGTAATGCAATACACAATTGGTGCATTGTCGATATGTCCTGTGCATTGGCAATCCAGCTCAATTATCACCAATCTCAACAGTTCATGCTAAGACAGGAGTCGGGCCAAACGGCAACACACAAAGCAGTTCAGCGCATCGCCAACTCAATTGGTGGACCTCACTCCATGTCACCGAAAGAGATAGAAGCCAACCCATGGAGCTTGATATGTTGACTGAATAGACGAGCCATAAACAATTTGATGCTATGTCAACTCGTTCGGTATTGAACATTGCTCAGCTGAATTGTCAGGTGGTGGCATTTCTATAATTATGTAGCCTATTTTCCTAGCTGCTATTTAAGCCTTTTTGACCATTGGAAACCCTATCTTTTGTCAATTTTATGAATCTTAAGCTTGTAATTAAACCCTAGTTGTGGGATTAACAACTTTGAGCTTGGAATTTGAATATTTATTGTAAATCATTTGAATTCTATGGCGAATATGGAAGAAGAATTTGGTATATTTTCTTTTTCTTATCTTATAAGTAGCTAATTTCCCAAACTTAGGGTTATGCATTATTGAGTATTGATTGTTGTGTGGGTGGTGATTATTTACCTTCGTATTAGGTTGTATTTTATGATTTTAGTTAAATCTCTATGTTTTAATTTATAGATTGAGGTTGCCAACTTGGTTTATGCTTGGATCGCTTATATTGATTGAAAGAGAATATAAGAGTGATGGGATTTAGCTAACAACACTTGAGTTACACTTATTTAAGTTGTGATGCTAGGAATAGATCACCTATCTTGAGGCTTTTGGTTGTTTAGTAGTGTAGACATTCCGAAACCCGTGTGAAATTTGTTTGTGGATTGAGAAAACACTACCAATACCTAAAACCATGCCTAATCATAACTAGCTATCGAATCTTAGGTGTATGTTCACTCACCTATGCATATAATCATTCTCTAGAAGGCATAATCCCCAAGTACTTTAACCTATTGATTAAAATCTTACCACGCTCAATTTGACAAACTTGTGTTGAATCTATTAACTTGATACGGAATTGTTCAAAACAAAACCCCCCATTTTACTTTATAGTTTAATTCTTAGCATTGCATGCCAACTTATAGTTGCTTGTGACACTTGAGAGTGAAGCTATTGCTCTCATTCCCTATGGATTTGACCCTGACTCCTAAGTTGGGTAAAAGTATTCCTAACGACTGCGTATATTCAATTCCAAGAGTGTATTTGAACGTTATCAAACGTCCCCACCCTTATACTCCCTGAGTTCCACTAATTCCATGGCGATGACCTTTATTGGTTCATCTCACAATAACAACTCATGTCAATACAAGTATAATCACAATCTGAAATAACACAACTACACTTGCACTTCAAACAAGCCTTTTTATACAAAATCATTATAGGTGATTAAATACTTGTAATATCATCCAACAAGTCAACATGTCACGACCCAAATGGTCATGAGTGACACCCACCGCAGCTCTACGATGGGAGAACTATCTAACCCAACCCTTAGTCAATTAACTAATAACTCTCATTTACTCTCTTTTCATATTTAATACCCTTGTCTTACTAACACAATATAAACAAAATAGTTTATTTTAATTAGTCATCAAATACCAACTATCTGAAAATGCGGAAGAATATCTCAAAACTATTACATCCCGGGGACCCGAAAGTCACCATACAAGGACTCTAAAATATCACAGAAATAAGGTCTAAACATTATTCATAACACTAAATAAAAAGGAATATCACTGTCCCAAAATAAAGGACAAGAAATAAGTAAAGATGATCTAATGGTTGCCCAGATATGGTGCTTACCCTTGAATCGATGCTGGAATCACAAACCAGAGCCGAGGTCTTGTGTCAAATACTGGAACATGCTCTGTACACAATAAAAGAAGAGCACAAGTAGTATCAGTAGAACAACAACGTATTGGAAGGTATCATCTACTGACTTAACCCAACACCACACAAATAAGCAAGTCAAATGGAAGTAAGAAGTGATCAAGACACAACTTACAAATAGTTGACAATCAAGTATAGTCATAACCAACACATCATTTAAACTTAGGCATATTCAGTCAATAATAGTCAAGAAAATATATATATGCAAATGTAATAATAATTGCATGCATGAGAGATATACACACATGCTATGGGTCTTATAATTACCGACTAACCATGACCTACAGGGGACAAGCTCAGTCTATGTACTAGTGTCGGCATGACACCCTATCCAATAACAGTGTCAGCGTGACCCTCGACCCAATAACAGTGTCAACATGAAACCCAATCTAATAATAGTATCAGCGTGACACAAGATCCCAATCTAATCACCATATACCGACCTCATCACCATATACATATGTATAATCTCAATGAAGTGCTCAATGCAAATTATATCCAACCATCATAAATAATGCTCGAAGGCTGATAAAAAATAGTCATCTTACATATAAGCACATAGTCAAATTAAGTCTAAACTACCGTTAAACCATAACCTACCTTAATTTCTTGCCTGAAACACTACTTGGCCATAGTCTTGCCTTTTCTTCTGATTTCTGCCCGTTCTTGATCTATAAATAACAAATACACAAGTTTCAACAAAATATTCCATACCTCTAAGCATTATAAACCCAAACCCATCAAATTCAACCTGTGAACTTGACCTAGTACATCATTATAGGGTTTTCTACACTTTAATCTCTTTGAATTATCCTTATTTTAGGTTAAAAGAATTAATTCTACCATAAGAAATGCTTTATAACACCTTAGGATCAATAACAACTAAAATATAATTATTCCCTATCAATTTCCACTAATTCATAAACTTACGGCTAAACAACAGTTTCAACTAAGGCCATGATTCTTGAAACCCTAAGAATCTGAGGGAGTGAATTCAGGTTTGAGAAGTGAATAACCTTACCTTAAAGGTGAAAACCCACCCCCAATTTGGAGAAAATTAGCCTTAGACTAGACCTGGAATGAGTTTTTGAAATAATGGGAATGAAAACACTGATTTTCTTACTTAAATAACTTTTTTGCATTTTTATCACTATAGCGACACTTCTGTCGCTACAATGACGTCACTGCAGTGATTGATCTATCACTGCAACGACACCCAAGCCAATTTTTTTTGTCACTATGGGGATACTTCTGCCGCTATAGCAACGTCACTATAGCGATACTTCTGTCATTGCAGCAACACCAAACCAGTAGCTTAAGATTCATTCCCAGCTTTGGCCATTTCACAGCATGCTTTCTAATTTTTGACATTACAAACTAACCCTTCTATGGTAATTGCTATAATCAGAGTTCTACTAACTCGTTTCACACATCAAAAGTTTCTACGACTTCCTAAACTCATCCTCTAACACATATCAACACAAAACCACTAATCAATTCTCAAATAACTACCAGATTTTCCTAGATCACGCCACACTTAAATTATGTCAAAGACTAGGCTAGCCTTAATTTTACAATTTTAGTCTAGGGAAGAACCAAGCGTGGTTTAACTCTCTAATTCAGTATAATGATATTTTGGGTCATTACATTAGATACCAATTTACTCCTCGTTCATCCCAAAATGACAACTAACCCAAAATAATGCAAAATATCAACAAAAGATTACTTAATTAAATGAACAAGTGAGGATAGCCCTTGTGCATATCCACCTTAGTCTCACATGTGGCGTCCTCAATAGGACGATTTCTCTACTGGAACTTCAGGGACAGAATGATGTTAGTCCTCAACTTCCTCATATATTTATCCAAAATAGCAATTGGCTTATTTTTATAAGAGAGCTCCTTGTCAAACAACTCTAAATCTTAAAAAATGATGTAGTCCCCATCTCCGTGATACTTTTTCAACATCGATACATGGAATACAAGATAAATTCCTAACAAGCTAGAGGGTAGAGCCAAAGTATACGCCATTGACCCTACCCCATTCAATATCTTAAAAGGTCTAATGTATCTCGGGATCAACTTTCCCTTCTTCCTGAACCACATTACACCCTTCATGGATGACACTTTCAGCAAAACTTTCTCATCATTTTCAAATTATATATTTATTACCTTATTATCTATATAATCCTTCTGTCGACTCTGAGATGAGACCAACTTCTCTCGAATGAACCTCACTGTCTCCATTGACTTCTTAAACATATCCATTCCCTAAGTCTCACCTCGAAGGCATCAAATCATCCAATTGGCAATCTATATCTTGTTCCATACAAAGCTTTGGATGGAGCCATGTCGATTCTTAAGTGATAGCTATTATTATATGCAAATTCACACAAAGGCAAGAATTGGTCCTACTGACCACCAAAATCCATTACACAATCCTAGAGCATATCCTCAAGTATCAGGATTGTCTATTTTGACAGTAGTTTGTGGATGAAAGGTTGTAATTAGGTCTTAATTAGTGCCCAAATCCACTTGGAATTTCTCCCAAAAGTTAGAGGTAAACTATGTACCCCTATCCGATACTAAGGAAAAAAGCACCACATGAAGTCTCACAATCTCTTTCACATAGATGTTAGCCAATTTGGCTACATTATAGTCTACTCTTACTAGAATAAAGTGCAAAGACTTGGTTAATCAATCGAAAATTACCCAAATGGAGCCACATTTATGTAGGGTCTTAGGAAGACCCACAACAAAGTCCATGGTTATTCTTCTCCACTTCCACTCTGGAATGGGTATCCTATGAAAACTACCACCACATTTATGATGCTCATACTTAACTAGTTGACAGTTTTGACACTTGGTAACAAAATTCACAATGTCTCGCTTCATTCTATGCCACCAATAGTGCTACCATATGTACCTATACATTTTGGTTGTACCCAGATGTATAGAATATTTAGAATTGTGAGTGTATTCTAGGATGGTGGAAATTAAGTTTCCCAATCGAAGCATAATTCACGTTCCTAAATCCTTAACACTCCTTCTTTGTCAAGAATGGACTCCTTGGCCTCACCTTGCAACACTTTTTCCCTAAGTTTGTTCAAGTTTTTATCCTCAAACTATTTTTCCTTAATCTTCTCAAGGGAGGCAGAATTAGCCTCAACATGGGCTAATACTCCTCACTTGTTGGTCACCTACAACCTCATGAAGCCATTAGTAAAAGCTTGTACCCCTCTAGCCAGTGAACATCTCAACACATCCAACTATGCCAAACTTTCCATGATTACCAACTTTCGACTCAATGCGTCTACCACCATATTATCTTTACCTAGATGATACAAAATTCGGATATCATAATCTTTGATCAACTCCATCCACCTGCACTATCTCAAATTCAGATCCCGCTGAGTAAATACATGATGCAAATTGTGGTGGTCCGTGAGCACCTCACACCTCACACTTCATACTTCACTCCATAGAGGTAATGTTTCGAAATCTAAAAGGCAAACACCACCACTACCTATTCTAGAACGTGGGTGGGGTAGTTCTTTTCATATGGATTAAGCTATCTGAAAGCATAAGAAATTACATTTTGATCATGTATCAAAACAACACCCAAACCATACCATGAAACATCACAGGGCATAATCAATCTTTACTATTAATAGGCAAGTTAAGAATATGAGTTAGCAAGGTCTTGAGCTTTTGAAAGCTCTCCTCACATTCATCATTCAACACAAAAGGTATCTCTTTTTGAGTCAGGCATGTCATATATGAAGCAATGGATGCAAACCCTTTCACAAACTGACGATAATAACTAGCCAACCCCATGAAACTATGAACCTCCATCACATTGGCCGGTTTGTCCCAGTTCTTAACAAGTTCAACCTTTTGCGGGTATACCATAAACCCATATTTAGATACCATATGTCCTAAGAAGGACATTGAAGACAACCAGAATTCACACTTTGAATACTTAGCATAAAGTTACTTCTCCTTAAGCAACCCCAACACTGTACACAAATGAGCTTCATCCTCCTCCTTACTCTTAGAGTAAACATGTTTATCATCTATGAAAACAATAACAAAAGAATCCAAATAAGGCTTAATAACTCCATTTATCAAGCTCATAAAAACAGTTGGGGCATTGGTCAAACCAAAAGACATAACTAGGAACTCGTAATGTCCATAACAAGTTTGGAAGACCGTCTTTGGGATGTCCTCAGCCTGAATCTTAAGATGATGATAACCCGACCTCAAATCAATCTTTGAGAACACCGTGACTCCCTACAATTGGGAAAATAACTTATCTATCCTATGTAAAGGATACTTGTTACAAATGGTCACCTTATTCAACTGCAGGTAGTCTATATACATCCACATAATACCATCCTTCTTTTTCATAAAGAGCATAGGAGCACCCTAAGGGGAAATGATCAAATGAATATAACCCTTTCCCAACAACTCCTACAACTGAGTTTTTAATTCTCTTAACTCTGTCGATGACATCCTATAAAGAGGGATAGGTCTAGGGAGGGTACCCAGCTCAAAGTCTATACAAAAGTCAAACTCATGATTAGGTGACATACCAGGGAAATCATCAGGGAAAACCTTTAAGAATTAACATATTACTGAAACCAAAGCAATAAGAGGGACTGTCGACTATCCTCTTGAAGATGAGCAAGGAATGCCCTACACCCCCGCTTAACTAACTTTTGGGCATGAATAGATGATAAAATTCTCAAAGGAGCTGGCTTAAAAGTAACTTTTCACTCTAACCTTTCCATTCCACACATAGCTATAGTTACAGTCTTAGTATAACAATCAAGAATAGCACGATGAGGAGACAACCAACTCATCCCCAAAATAAAATCAAACTCCTTTATATCTAAAATCACTAAGTCTGATAATGTTCCATACCCCATAAATATCATAGAACATGCCCAATAAACCTAATCAAATAAATACAAAAAACCCAACTGGGGTAGACACATACATGGGTGTATCCAGAAATTCACATTTCAAATACCAAACAAAAGCAAATTTCACAGGCACATTAGAAAAAGTTGACCCCGAACCAAATAATACAGAAGCCATACAATCAAAGACAATAATAGTACCTGTGATCACAACATCAGAAGCTTCAACTTTAGGAACACCTAAAAGAGCATAAAGATGAGCCTTATCACCATCCTAAACACCACTTCTGCCAGTCTATCCACCACCCCGACCAACCTGTCCTCTACCACGATTAGCTTAGTAGTTGTCCCTCTCTATAGTATGACCACTTTGACTACCATGTGGATGACCTCTACCATAACCTCAACCACCATGACCTACTTGAATTAAAGCACTAGATGCTAGCTGCTGAGTCAACTAACCTACAAATAAGTAGTTAGGACAAAACCTTTGAATATGACCTATTCCCCCACACTCATGGAATTTCATGTCTAAGACAGGTCACTTAACTGAAGATGCTGATAGGGTATAACTATCCATCTAGAAGGGCTGATAACTGACCCCTAACAAGCACCCTACAAATACATGCATAGCTGAATAGAATGGCCGAGAAGAGTAACCCTACAAACCACGACCCCTTGAATAAGTACCACTAAAATGACCTAATTTCTGGGATTTCTTATTCTATGCTTTCAACTCTCCTTGTTTCTTAACACCTTCCACCTTCTTCACAAGCTCCACCACTACCTGAAAAGTATTGAGCATAGCCACTTGTAGTGCAACCACTAAAAGATCCATGTTCAAACCTTTTACAAAATACCAAATCCTCTCATCTTCAGAAGTAATCATCAGCAAGGCATACTGAGACAAAGCATAAAATTTGGCCTCATAGGCTGCCACAAAAATATAACCTAATCAAGTCTCAGAAACTTATCCTTCTTCATATCCCGAAAGGTACGAGGGACATACTTCTCAAGGAATACATTATGAAATTGAGACCAAGTTAGTGGAGGTAAACCAGCCCTGCACTCAGCAAAAGACATCCGCTATTGCTTGGCCTCTCCCTATAACTGAAAAGTTACAAAATCTATACCATACCTTTCTACAATACCCATTTTATGTAGATGCTCGTGATAGTCATTCAAGAACTCAAATACAACCTCTGACTCAACCCTTTAAAACACTGGGGGTTTAACCTCTATGAAATTACAAAACAACCCATGCTCATCATAATTCATAACTAGCCCTAATACATGTCGGGGGAACATTCCCATCTCAGAACCCACATCCATCTGAGGTGCTACAATAACGACATGCTGCAACGCTAGAGTTTGAAAAGTAGGGATTGCTGGAGTAATAATGTTGCCAGCCAAGATATTCAGAAACCTCAACACTTGCTGAATCAACTCTATAGACATTAGCACCTGAGCTGCACCATCCTGCACTGGTACCATAATCTCTAGAACTACCACTTTCTCCTCCTCAACCTAATCATCCTACACTAAACCTAGGTCAGCCTGATGGGGGGGAGGGGATGATGATCTCTACCTAGACGGACCTCTAACTGCTTGGGCTCCACCAGTGATAGGTGATGTCCCTCTTCTTCCCTTTCTTGCTCTATCCCTAAGTGGAGGTCTACCTTAACTTGTAATCCTAGAGGCCGATTCTGGTGCTGTTGCTGCTCTAGTAGAATGAGTGTTTACCATCTGTAAAGCAAGAGTGAAGGAAATTAGATACCAATTTTGATCACCAGATGCCAATTGGAATCAAGTACTAGAACGTAAGGAAGAAATAAGTGAAAATTATTTCTAAGGCCTTGTAGCCTATTGAAGAAAAATACAGACGCCCTCGTACCATTCCGCAAGACTCTACTAGACCTGTTTTTGTATAATGAGATCGATGAACCTAGTTCTATGATACCATTTTTGTCATGACCCAAACGGTCATAAGTGGCACCCACACTAACTCTACAATGGATAACCATCTAACCCAACCTTTAACCAATTAACCAATAACTCTCATTTACTCTCTTTTCATATTCAACGTCCTTGTCTTACTAACACAATATAATTTTTTTTAATATTTAATAAGTCATCAAATACCAACTAACTAAAAATATGGCAGAATATCTCAAAACTATTACCACCCCAGGACCCAAAAGTCACCGTACAAGAACTCTAAAATATCCAAAAACAAGGTCTAAACATCATTCAGAATACTAAATAAGAAGGAATACCACTTTCCTAAAACAAAGGACAATAAATAAGTAAAAATGATCCAATGGCTGCCCGTACATATTTCTCACCCTTGAATCGATGGTGGAATTATAAACTAGAGTCGAGGTCTTGTCTCAGTCACTGGAAAATACTCTACACTCAACAAAAGAAGAGTACATATAATATCAGTACAACAATAACATACTGGTAGATATCATCGACCGACTTAACCCAACACCATACAAATAAGCAAGTCAAATGCAAGAAAGAAGCGATCAAGACACAACTTACAAATAGCTGACAATCATGTATGGTCATAACTAACACGTCATTTCAATTTAGGTAGAGTCAATCAATAATAGTCAAGACAATATATATGAAAATGTTATAATGATTGCATGTATGCAAGATGTATGCTCATGCTATGAGTCTTATAATTGCCCACTAGTTATGACCTGTAGGGGATGAGCTCAATCCATTTACTAGTGTCGGTCTGACACCAAATCAAATAATAGTGTCAGCATGATACTCGATCTAATAGCTGATGTAATAACAGTGTCAACATGACACTCGATCCTAATCTTATCACCATATACCAACCTCATCACCATATACATATGTATAATCTCAATGAAATGATCAATGCAAATGACTTCTGATGAAGGCTAATAAAAAACATTCATCTTACATATAATCACAGAGTCAAATTAAGTCTAAACTATTGTTAAACTATAGCCTACATTAATTTCTTTCTCGAAACAATACTTGGACACAATCTTGCCCTTTCTTTCGATTTCTGCCCGTTCTTGATCTATAAACAACAAATACACAAGTTTCAACATAACATTCCACACCTCTAAGCATTATAAACCCAACCCATCAAATTTTAACCTATGAACTTGACCTAGTTTATTATTCTAGGGTTTTCTAAACTTTACTCTCTTTTAATCCTCCATATTTTAAGCGTACAAGAATGAATTCTGCCATAAAAAGTGTTTTCTAACACCCTAGGATCAATAAAAACTGAAATACAATCATTTCCTACCAATTTCCACCAATTCATGAACATAGGGCAAAATAACTATTTTAATTAAGGCCATGATTCTTGCAACCCTAAGAATCTAAGGGAGTGAATTCAAGTTTAAGAAGTGAAGAACCTTAACTCAAATAAGGTAAACCCCTAATTTGGTGCAATATCGCCTTAGCCTAGCTCTGGAATAAGTTTGAAAAATAATGGGAATAAAAACATTGATATTTTGACTTAAATAATTTTTTTGCATTTTTATCGCTACAAAGACACTTCTATCATTGAGTAATACTACTGTAGTGATGGATTTATCACTGGAGCAACACCTAGGCCAATTTGGTCTATCGCTAAGACAACACTTCTATCACTGCAACGATACCAAACTAGTATTTCGAGATCCATTCCCAGCTCAGTCCATTTCACAATACGGTTCCTAATTTTTGACACTATGAACTGACCCTTCCATGGTAATTTCTATAACCAGAGTTCTACTAACCTATTTCATGCACTAAAAGTTTCTATGACTTTCTAAACTCGTTCTCTAAGACAATATCTTCTCAAAACCACCAATCAACCTTCCAATAACTATCAACTTTTCCTAGACTACACCACACTCAAATTACGCCTAAGACTAGGCTAATTCTGAATTTCACAATTTTGATCTTGGGAAAAACTAAGCAAAGGTTTAATTCTCTAATTCAATGTAACAACATTTTGGGTCATTACATAATATTTACAACATGCATTGCAACAAGTAAACAAAAAGGCAGTTAACATGCAAACATAAACTAAATTGTGTCTCAGCCATAATTCAACTATCACATACCCCTTTATACCCTAAATAACATCCAAAAAAATAGCACTTAGAACAAGTGACTCACATGTCACCTTATAATTAACCTCGGACAATTAATATCTAAAATATACCCTAACTATTCAATCTACACTTCGTTATTGTCAACCTTCCATCTTAACTTTAAGTTATCACCATGATTATTCCACCACGTAGCATTCTCACACATCTTACATTTTTCTATTAAATCAATCCTAATCAAGACTCATTCCACTTAACAACAATGCATGAAGCATAATTACATCATGTCTATCTACTATTCAATTTAGCATGAACATACAATACATACCAGCTCTAATAATGTAATGACCCTCTAGGTCATTTTCTCTATTTCCACTTGTTTTCAGCATTTGAGCTTTCTAATAGAAGATATAGGTTATTTATGACTTGTCGGGACCATCGGTTTGGTTCTCGGGAAGTTTGTTTGGGTTTTAAGCCCATTTCCGTATTTTGGAGCCTTTGAAGTTGAGAAATTGGTCTTGGACCAAAACTCCTAGTAGATGATGCCGGATGAGAATTTTGACAGCTCCATTAGCTCCAAAACATATATTTTAGGCTAGGAGGACCCTTGATCTTTGTCCCGAGGCTTCCAGACTCATTTTGGGCTATTGGCTGAAAATTGGTAAAAGTAGAACGATGAGTGTGGGGCTTGCCTTTTATCAAAACAACCACAGATGGAAATTTTGATATTTTTTTTGACTCCAGAATACCGAATTTGGTATGGTAGCATAATTCATTTTCATAAACGGTGTTCAGAATGAATCCCGAGCACACGGTTCGAGTCCTTAAGAACTTGGCATTTTGCTATTTTTCTAGCATCTAGAGCAGGCTAATTTTACTCTTCACATTCGCGAGGAGTAGGCCATGTTCTCGAAGGGTTAGGTCCTTGATCATTGAGTTTTTTAGTCTTCTCGCGCATTTGTGATGAAGGGTCGGTCCGACCCGATTCAATCTCTTATTTGCATTTGTGACCCTTGGTGTAGCGTTCGCGATAGCCCATCTCACTAGACTTCACATTTCCAATGTATCTCCCATATTCACAAAGGGAAATTTTCTTGGCCAAGCTCGCGAACGTGAAGGGCAATCTCCTAGCAGTATATTAGGCCTCTTCCCCTATTTTCTCTTCCCTTTTTACCTTTTTCCACCATTGTTGGAGCTTGGAGCATGGAAAATTATAGGAAATCATCCATTGAGGCTAAGGTAAGCTAATTCAACACCTCTTGATTATTTTCCATTGTTTTTCCCCACCAAATTTTGCTCTTTTCCTTGTAAATCCCTCGAAATTAGTTTTTGAATTCTTAAACTTTATGGGTTGATTTAGGTCTTGATTTGTAGTCAATTCGTGCTTAATTTTTGAGAGCGCATTCCTTGTCCTTTGAGATACCTCATGACAGATTCAATTTTGGATTTCGTTAGTGGCCCTTATGGGCCTATTCTTGATCCAATTTTTGGCCTAAAGTTTTATATTGCAATATGGGTCTTGTTTTACTCATATTAATGTGTAGATTATGATTTTGATAGTGCAACATTGTTCCAAGATCATAGAGTAGAGACAATCAATTTGTGGATGGTTTGAGACTGCGGTATGATTTTGAGGTAGGCTACGATCTACTCTTCTCTTGAGATTATGTATTGTATATGACACATGCTAGGTAGGGATTATAGGATAGGTTTATGCCTAGTTGTATCATGACTTGACCAGTTTAGGGGATTTAGATTAGAAATATAAATTGAGCTTTAGCCTAGAATACCTACTATAGTTACGGGACTATAGTATGCCTGAATGTATACTTGTTTTACCTTAGGATGACATTAAGGATCCCTTAGTATAAGATTTATAGTATCACTTAGTGATTTGGGTGATATACCTTGATTATATCCTTTTAATACCTTGATAGCTGTATTTACCTTATTTTTTAGAGTTATAATGTTGCTATCCTGGTATATTATGCATTATTAGGCCCGAGGTCGTGGTTACGCATCCAGTTTGACACCAAGTTAGTACTCTATCTGTTGAAAGGATGTGGGTTTTGTTTATAGATGGATAGATACTTACGATGGTATTGGTTGGATACTGGTGATGACATGCTAATATTTAAAAGCTTTTATGCTTAATAGTGGCATGATTCCAAATGAAACCTTGGTTTTACCATTATTTTCTAAAAAGAGATTTATTCCCACTTTTTCACTTTTAAAATTAAATCTTTAAACGTGTCGTTCCACCTTTATTAATGACTTATGAGCTTTTAAGCTAAACTTACTACTTTGGAAACTTAGACCGAGGCTGATTTCAGTCCATCTTGATCCACTCTTTTTATCACTGCTTACTCACTTCAGTTGAGGGAGATTTCAAACCTTTTCTACATTGTTTTACCATTTTAGTCTGGAATTCAATTTTGGGCAACAGACTTATAGATTTATACTTATTTAGTCTCGGTTTGATTCCAAGCACTTATTATATTTTTAGTTATCTTTGGTACTGGATGGAGTAGATTTGTTATGATGGTTATTGAAAGTCCTGATTTGGGACCAAGTAGTATATACTTATATCCTGAGTCCCCTGTGGATTCTTCTAGCTGGGGACCACATACCGAAATAGGTGATACCTATAGGTCCTTCCTTGTGAGCCGGCAAGCCAAAGGAGGTGTATATACTTGTTTTAATTTGGTACTCAGTGGATATAGTAGTATTGGTTTATGTTGCATTCATTCATTCATATGCATTGGCCATCACTAGTATAATTATTTGGCACTTGTATCTATCAATCTTATGGGGGGTTGTATAGATACAAGTAATGGTTATTTTTTGCTGAGTGTTTGCTTATGCCTTCCTGGATTATGAGGGACTAGTTAGGTTATTGGTTATCCGGGTTAGTCGGTTATATTACTGTTTGGTTATTATTGTATAGTTCATGGCAGACTGGTTATGGATTGGTACCCGAGGTTGTCGGTATATTTCTGATCCCTTTTTCTCATTATTATGGTAATATTTATCATTGCTAGATTACTTTATGATTATTCACATTTTAGTTAGAGACCCTGATTATTCTAGAGTTAGCTCCCTTATTGTTTATAATCCCTATGATGTTGGACTAGCTCCCTCAGGATAGTACCTTCATATTTGGTTATCCGTATAGTGTGGTTGTATATCCGCTCTTCTCTAACTACTAATTGTATCTCATTTCCATCTTTCCTACTACTATTGTATATTGTATATTTATTTCTTCATTCTATTATTATATTTAAAATAGTCACTTATGCTATCTTGTTTGCGTCCTCTATTACTTGTAGTATCTGATAGTTACCTTTACCTTATAATTGACATTATCATGTTCGTTTCTTAAATAGTTGCCTATAGTTTATATTTTTGTTTTAAATGTTATTTATACTTGTATTATCTTTAGAGCTCATTTGGCCGATGCCTACTGAGTACCTCTTGTTTGGTACTCATACTAAACTTCTGCACCCTATAGATCATAGTACGAGTTCTCACTAGTGACATGTACATCATGCAGAGCTGCCATGGATCAGAGATTCGGGGTTAGCTCCAGATGTTTAGAGTTGTTCCTGCTCTCTTTTAGTTATTGGACTGATCTTTATTTTGTATTTCAGAGACTGTTTTGTATATATGTATTATGCTTACCTTGTACTCTTTTAGTCTCTTTATTGTATTCACTATCCGCTGCTTTCTTATTTTCTCTTGATAGTTCATTACTCGCTATTCTGGACTATGGGTCAGCTTACCTACTGGTGGGTTATGGTTGGTGCCATCATGATCTGAGAAATCAGGTCATGACAAATTGGTATCAGAGCCTAGTCTCACCAGTGTTGTTGGTACAATAGCTAAGTGCCTAGTAGAATCCTGCAGATAGGTATGGAGACGTCTGTATGCTATCTTTGGGAGGCTATAGGGCATTCATAGGAAATCCCAATTCTTGATTATTTATTATGTGTCTGTACTTCTATGAACCTCTAAGAACTTCTTTGACTCCACTCTTTTCCAGATGGATAGCACGAGGTTGTCAATAGGTGTGGATGGGACTTTTACGCGTGTTAACAGAGTTTTAGCTCTACGTTGGGCTAGGGAGTTAGAGATTTATATTGAGGATCTTTAGCGTTAGCCTGAGGGTCTGGGGATAGCCCAGGCTCCAACAGAGTTAGTGACCACCTTAGCTTTTCAGGATAGCGTGATAGGGATTCTGAGTCTTTTTGTGGATACTTCACAGTTAGTGGTAGTGCTCAATACATCGAGTGATTCTCAGGCTAGAGTTGGGTTTGTTGGTGTTTAGTAGGGATCTTTATTAGTTTTAAAGTATGAGATAGGGTTTTTTGAGTGGGCCAGACATACTTCTATGTTATATCCTACAGAGCATGAGATGGTGCAGGGATTTATCAGAGGATTAGCTTTATCTCTCTGCTTGGTGTTAGAGCATTTATAGAAGCTGGGTGTTCTTTCTTTCAGGTTGTTGACCATGATAGGGCTATGAAGAGGGCATGTCTTAAGACATATGAAGGTGGTGGTAAAAGACCATGATCGCAGTACAGTGTTAGTGATATTCCTTTTGGAAGTAAGGATTCTCTTAGTAGAGGTCAACATCATTTGCAATCTATCACGTCAGTTCAGGTAGCACCTCAGATTATAGGTGACTCTAAGACTGGTCTCAGTGGATAAAGTTTCGGCCAGGCATTGTGGGGTTCTCGATTTAGGTTTTTCGGCGGTAGTGGCCATTTTAGGTCAGTAGGTACAATGCATCAGAGAGTTACAGGGGCATGGTTTGACTGTGGAGTGGTTTTTCACTAGTCTAAAGAGTGCCTCAGGCATGAGTTGGTCAGCCAGTCGGGGCTAGCTTATGTTGCTCACTAGGTTAGAGCTTCAGGGGATTCTTATGACTCTAGAAAGATAGGTCAGTGGTTCAGAGTGTGTCCCCAAAATAGGATTATTAAGCAGTCAGTGAAGATAGATCAGTCTCTTAGAGTTATCGAACCTTTGGCCCGAGGCAGTGCACTTAGTATTTCAGTTGGTCATTCAGACGTTTAGTCTGAGTTGGGACATATTTAAATTTATACTTTTTTGGCCTGGTTAGGGACTATGACTTTTGATTCCATCGTTATCGGTGCACTTTTGGTTTACTATCTTTTGGTTTCTATTTGAATTGAGTTGGGGTTTTCATACCCATCAGTGTTTATATGCCTTGATGTTACTATATTGATTATTATAAGACTTTGTATAGATCTATACATGTACAAATACCCTTGTAGATATTTTTGTTTAGTAGTAGATTGAGTGGATCGGTAGTGTGATTTCCTTGGGGTGTAGCACTTGAGTAAATCCCATTTCCTTTGGCATCCTAGCCTTGTTGTGATCTTAGTGTGGTACTGGTTGTTTTTCATTTTTGTGCCACTTGCACTTTATACTAGTGATTACTATTATTGTTGTTATTACTTCGATTACTATTGTCTCTTAATTGATAGATTGTTAGACTAGCATTATCTAGTTAGTATCCTTTTTTTTTTTACAGTTCTTGTCTGTTTGGATTAGAACCTTGGTCGGTTGGTTTTCCTTTCTATTAGCATGGTGAGGTCGGTTGTTGAGTGGTTTCTGGGAAGAAAGGTTTGGCCTTCCATGGTTTTACTGTGATTCTAGTAGTGACAACCCTTATTCTATAGCCCATTCCTAAAGTTAATAAGTTGAGGTTTGTTATTCTAATTTTTCTGGTTCGTCACCGGGTAGTAGTATAGATCTTTGTATGGGTGTTGAGTAGGGTACTCCATTCTTTCCGCAATATGGTTCATAATTTAGTTGAGTTAAGGTTGGTTTAAATAGGTGAATTCAGAAATTTCTCATTTTGGTATTTGTTCGGTCTAATGTGATTTCATGGAGTGCTTCTTCTTAGTGATATATGCTTGGGTATCAGTTGTCAGTAACTAAAGTGGGTGTCATTTGAAAGTGAGTATTTGTTGCCATAGATTGAGTACTGGTTTGACCAGATGCAGGCCTAAATCATATTTCTTTCTGAGTTGTTCGAGATTTGGCTACCATTAGTACTCTTTGCAGCCTTGGTAAGTTCTTGGTTATGCCTTGATGTGTTATGCCCTCAGCGAATATGGATTTGATTACTCATATCTTTTGCTTGTGGTTTTCCTCAGTTGTGATTGTGTTCTCCGGCAACATTTCAGTTTTAGCCCTTGCGAGAATTGTTAGTTATATGCTTTATTTCTAAAGGTGAGATTGGTTTGAGTATTTGACATTAGTGATTACTGGTTGGCTCTAATTGTAATTTTTTGACTTTTTACATAATGGTTTGAGAGTTGTGATGGATTTCAGTGTGGATGCTTACTCATCAAAAGGAACAGTTTGGATAGTTGAGGTCAAGTGGTCAGCTCTGAGGGTTAGATTATAGCTACGGATTGTGTAACTTAGTTGCAACCCTATTTCTAGGCTTTGACTCAGTTGAGCATTTGTTGCCAGGTGGACAAAGCCTACTTATTACATACCGACTCAGTTTTCTTTAGTCTAGAGAGATTGTATTAGATAGATGTTTGACAAATGGTTTGTTGGCATATAGTGCTAGTTCTTACCGCTTTTGTCCTTGGTCCTCAAGTTTTGTCAGAAATTTTATATGTCTACTCATTGGGAAAAGTGTACTCGAGTTGGGCTTAGCGTAGTTCCACCCACAGTCGGTGGGGCATTCTAGAGCAGATCATTTAGTTTTGAGAGAGTGTGTTTTGGACTCATGACTATTAGTTTTGAGGGTCATCCATACCAGTTAGTGGCTTTGGCAGAGATTACAGACTTTGGCTACCACCATTTGAGTATTCAGGTAGAACCTTATTGGGAATTATTCATATGCTATTTCGTATGGATTTTCCATGGGTCAGCTTTAGTCTTTTAATGTTAGTGTGATGTGAGCACGTATGTAGGACTCGAATAATGCTAGAGAGATTCTGTGTAGTTCAGAGTAGACATTACATTTAGGAAGGTAAGAAAATGTTAGATTAAAGTTTGGAGTTGGCTATATGATTCATGCCTTGGGTTGCCTTTAACCTGGCTGAGTATCTACTTAATTATGTTGTATGAGTGTGATGTTGGTATGCTGTGGTTTGGGTTTGCCTGCTTCAATCATGTATGGTTTAGTTAGAGACCAGTTGGTTGTTGAGGATGAGTTTGTAGGTATTTGGAAAGTGAAGTATGGATGTGAATGAAAAAGGGATACCTTTAGCAAAATCCCTTGGAAATGTTGGTTAGTCTTAAAGATTATGTGGGGAGGCTTGCAGGTCCATGTGGGCCCAATACTTCATCTTTTTGAGCTTTTAGGCTCTTTCTGTCCATTGACTTTCAAGAACAAAAGTCCTTTTAGTAGTGGATATTGTAATGACCCTCCAGGTCATTTTCCCCATTTTTGCTTATTTTCATCATTTTGAGCTTTTCCATAGAAGTTATAGGTTATTTATGACTTGCCAGGACCGTCAGTTTAGCTCTCGAGCAGTTTATTTGGGTTTTAAGCCCATTTCCCTATTTTGGAGGTTTTAAAGTTGAAAAATGGGTCTTTGACCAAAACTCCTAGTAGATGACCTCAAATGAGAATTTTGATAGCGCCATTAGCTCCGGAACGTATATTTTAGGCTAGGGGAACCCTTGATCCAGGTCCCGAGTCTTTTAGACTCATTTTGGGCAATTGGCTGGAAATTGGTAAAAGCAAAACAGTGGGTGTAGGGACTACTTATTTCAAAATAACCTCGGATGGAAATTTTAATTGTTTCGTTGAGTCCAAAATGCTGAATTTGGTATGGTAGCATAGTTTGTTTGCATGCACGGTATTTTGAATGAATCCCGAGCACGTGGTTGGAGTCCATAAGGACTTGGCCTTTCCCTGGTTTTCCAGCATCTGGTGAAGGCCCATTTTAGTCCTTGTGTTTGCAAGGAGTAGGCCACCTTCGCAAAGGGTTAAGTCCTTGACCATTGAGTTTGTGAGTCTTCTTTAGCGTTCGAGTAGATTATGGGTCTTGTTTTACACATATTAATGTGCAGATTATTATTTTGATAGTGCGATATTGTTTCAAACTCGTGGAGTGGGGACGAGAAGTTCGTGGTCGATTTGAGACTACGGTTCTGCTTTGAGGTAGGCTACGGTCTACTCTTCTCTTGAAATTGTATATTATGTAGGTTGCATGCTAGGTAGGGATTGTAGGATAGGTTTATACCTAGTTATATCATAACTTGACCTGTTTAGGGTATTTAGATTAAAAAGGTAAATTGAGTTTTAGCCTAGAATACCTGCTATAGTTACGGGACTCTAGTATGCCTAATTGCAGACTTGTTTGACCTTAGGATGACATTAAGGACCCCTTATTATAAGGTTTACTATATCACATAGTGATTTGGGTGATATACCTCTATTAGATCTTTCTAGTAGCTTGATAGCTGTATTTACCTTTTTTTTTAGAGTTATAATGATGTTATCCTGGTATATTGTGCATTATTGGGCCCGAGGCCGTGGTTACAAGACCAGTTGGACACCAAGTTAATACTCTATCCTTTGAAAGGATGTGGCTCTAGTTTATAGATGCTTAGACACTTACGATAGTATTGTTTGGATACTGGTGATGGCATGCACACATTTAAAAGCTTTTACGCTTATTAGTGGCATGATTCCAAATGAAACCTTGGTTTTACCACTATTTTCTAAAAAGGGATTTATTCCCCCTTTTTCACTTTTAAAATTGATTCTTTAAACGGAAGTCGTGCCACCTTTATTAATGACTTATGAGATTTTATACTAAACATACTACTTTTAAAACTTAGACCGAGGCTGATTCCTGTCCATTCTTCATCCACTCTTTTTATCACTGCTTACTCACTTCGGTCAAGGGAGATTTCGACCTTTTTCTACATTGTTTTACCATTTTAGTCTGGAATTTGATTTTGGGAAATAGACTTACAGATTTATACTTATTTAGTCTCGAATCGATTTTGAGCACTTAATATATTCCTATTTCTCTCCGGTACTAGGTGGAGTAGATTTGTTATGATGGTTATTGGAAGTCTTAGTTTGGGATCAGGCATAATATACTGATATTTCGAGTCCCTTATGGATTCCTTTATCTGGGGACCATATACCAGAAGAGGTGACATCCATAGGTCCTACCTTGGGAGTCGCCAAGCCAAAGGAGGTGAGTATACTTGGTACGGTTTGGAAATTAGTCGTTATGGTAGTATTGATTTACATTGCATTCATTCCTTCATATGCATTGCCTATCACCAGTATAATTGTTTGGCGCTTGTATCTATTGGCCTTATGGGGAGCTGTGTAGATACAAGTTATGGTTGTTATTTACTAAGTGTTTGTCTGTGCCTTCCTGGCTTAAGGGGGCCCAAATAGGTTATTGGTTGTCTAGATTAGCTGGTTGCATTAATGTTTAGTTATTATTATATAGTTCGTGGTAGACTGGTTATGTATTGGTACCCTAGGTTGTCGGTATGTTTCTGATCCCTTTATCTCATTAT
The DNA here is from genome assembly GCA_031232105.1 of Capsicum rhomboideum. NCBI lineage: Eukaryota > Viridiplantae > Streptophyta > Magnoliopsida > Solanales > Solanaceae > Capsicum > Capsicum rhomboideum. The sequence continues at coordinate 72,755,886 of CP124714.1, forward strand.
TATGGTAAGATTTATCATTACTAGATTACTTTCTGATTATTCACATTTCAGTTAGAGACCCTGATTATGCTAAAGTTAGCACCCTTATTGTTTATGATCCCTACGATATTAGACTAGCTCCCTCAGGATAGTACCTTCGTATTTGGTTATCCGTATAGTGCGGTTGTATATCCACTCTTCTCTAACTACTAATTGTATATCATTTCCTTTTTTCCTACTAGTATTGTATATTGTATATCCTTTTCTTCATTCTAGTGTTGTATATAGACTAGTCACTTATGGTATCGCGCTTGCCTCCCTTATTACCTGTAGTATCTGATAGTTACCCTTGCCTCTTCATTGACATTATCTTGTTCGTTTCTTAAATAGTTTGCTGTAGTTTATATTCCTGCTTTACATGTTATTTATACTTTCATTATCTTTGGAGCTCAGTCGGCTGATGCCTACTGATTACCTCATCTTTGGTACTTATACTACACTTCTGCACCTTGCAGATCATAGTACGAGTTCTCGCTGTTGATGTGTGCATCGTGTGGATCTTCCATGGATCAGATATTATGGGTGAGCTCCTGACGTTCAGAGTTGTTCATTCTCCCCCTCAGTTGTTAGACTGATCTTTATTTTGCATTTCAGAGACAGTTCTGTATATATGTATTATGCTTACCTTGTACTCCTGTTTTGTTAGAAGCTCTTGTACTGACTTCATCAGGTTTTGGGGTTATTTCTCTAAATTAGTCTTTTTATTGTATTCAATTTCCTCTATTTTCTTCTTTTCTCTTGATAGTTTGTTACTCGTTGTTCCGGACTATGGGTCGGGTTACCTACTGGTGGGTTATGATAGGTGCTATCATGACCTGAGAAGTTGGGTCGTGACAAACAATAACTCAACACCACATTCAAGAATACAATTCTCATTCACAGAGCCCTAAGTTACTATTTTTATCCAACCAAATGCCTTGCCCGCAGTCCTAAGCATGGAATCTCCCATCAATCTACTTTATGCATACATTTTCCAACCCAATTCTTTACTACTCTATTAAACCTAGCCTATCTTGGCACCAAGAAGCTGCTAAAGAGGTATGAACTCGAACTTCTGGCTCCGTTCTAGTGATTTTCATTGTGAAATCCATAAGAAAACATTGACTTTTGCCCCATTCAAGCATATCGCTTCTTTTCCATTGCTCCAGAACTTTAAGGCAACCATAAGAGATTTTTAAAATGTGACCTCATCCTCTTTTGTAACTGAAGAGAGAATGAAATTAAAGAAAATTAGAGGACTGTTCGCAGTTAATGATTGGGTTTACTTGAAAATTTCACCGATGAAGAGGGTGATGAGGTTTTGTAAGAAAGGGAAGCTCAATCCCTAATATGTTAGTCCACACAGGATTCTGAGGTATATTGGCAATGTGTCCTATGAGTTAGATTTACCAGCAAACTTAGCATTCATGCATCCAGTCTTCCACATGTCTTTGTTGAAGAAGTGCATTGGTGATCCGACCTCAGCTGTTCCATAAGAGAGTATGGGCGTGAAAGCTAGTCTCTCCTATAGGGAGGTCCCAATTGAGATTCTTGACCGTTGAGTTCGTATGTTGAGAAATAAGGAAGTCATTTCACTGAAAGTTCTATGGAGAAATCAGCTAGTTAAGGGAGCTACATAGGAAGCAGAATTAGATATGATGACCAACTACCCTCACCTCTTTCCTTCTAGTTCAGTACCAGCTTGAGATAACAGTTCCTCCTTAGAATTTCATTAAGTTTTATGTCCCTCAGTTGCTTTTATGTCTTGGTATGCATGTATGTTTCATGAATTCAATTCAGCCTATATTTCAGTCAGAAATCAGTTATTATATCAGTATTCAGCTTTTAGAACTCAGTGTTAGGATTACAACTCTTTCCCTATCCTTCTCATTCTAGTTAGTGTTTATTCGAGGATGAATGTACCCAAGAGGGAGATATTATAACACCCCAAAAGTCCCTTAGATCGCATCTCACACTTAGAGAAGAAACTAGCAGAAAAAAATAAAATTTTCCTCACAGAATGACTTGAACCATAAGTCGTGGTCAGTATCAATGACTCATTGGGTGGGCTCATTTTGACTGACAAGCCAAAAGTTTAGAAAGAGGACATTTTTTCCTAGTGATAATGACTAAGTGACCATGAGTCATTAAGCCAGACCACTAGTCATTGGATGACTCCTTCTGACGAAGAACCCATGAGTTGATATTTCCTCAATAGGTACCAGTAATTCCCAAAGCCTACAAATTAGTCCAGTGTATATGAGTCATGGTATGACTCATTGGTTCAGGTAACGAGTCGTACCCAAATCTATGACGACTAAATCCAGCAAGATTGGTTACATTTTAATAGGGTTTTTTTCATATTTTCCTAAATACCTAGACCTATACTATGCCATTTAAGGTTTTTTTAGGGGAAGATTAAAGAGGTCTTAGCATACAAATCCCTCACTAACTTCTCCTATACCTCTCTTGCAAAGATCAAAAGGCGATTCAAAGTTTCAAGTGCTAAACTAGCATTTTTTAAATTCTCAAAGAATTCAAGTATGGGTCTAGATCCTCTCCAAGTATCAGGTATGTGGGTATTCAGTTAGGGTCTCCTTTTACTATCATACCCAAAGTTTGGTTAAAGTTTAGTTTCCTATGGATTATATGATTTAAGACCCAAATATTCAAATTATGATCCTCTCAATATCCATGCTTTAGAATATCTCTCTGATTACGAATATCACTTTTATGCATGATTTTAAATATGGTCTTCATAAATATTTGGCATGTTATGAACAAATGATTCTATAATATCTAAGAAATTAGCATGAACTTTTCAATTGAGGTATGTTTTCATATGCATATTCAGCTCTCCATGTTTTCATGACTTTCCCAAGATAGTTACAATGCACTTGAATAGTTCCACGATTTCAGTCATATTCAGTAGTTAGTAAATTGAACTAGTTTATGTGATTTTCTCAGACTTCAGTAAAATTATGAGAATATGTGCATGGTTATGAGAGTAGTACTTAGTACTGAGAGGATACGGGTTTAGTAAAACCCAAGTCCTAAACTACGTGCCACCATAGGATAAAGGGGTCCTCATCAGCTGAGAGTATATCCTTTGCCCGAATGGGCTCATGAGTGAATTCACACCAGTCATGGTTCTTACCCATAGCAAGGTATAGAAAGCTTTTCCAAGTAGGGTTATAGGTTGGATTCTATGTTGCTCACATGGTCAATATTGGTTACGAGAACCTCCCACGATTTAAATTTCACTTCAATTGTATTTTACCTATATTTGTCATTTAAATGTATTATTCATGACTTATGGTTTTGTTCAGCTTCACATGCACGATTACTTTTGGGTCATTATACTAAATTTTAGTTCAGTTTTGCATTCACCTTGCATCTAATATTTTCAGCATGATCAGTTTTACTATATATATATATATATATATATATCGCATATCTCACATGCTCAATACATTCAAAGTACTAATCACACACCTTTTCTTTGTGCTGTATCGTGTTATGATATTGGTTTGGACGCTCAACATTAGGCCCGCAGTTAGTACGTGCAACAAACCTCATTGTGATTTTCAACTTTTTTTATATTTTGACCATTTTTCCTTTTCCTATGGATGCTTTACATAATTTATGAGTTGTGTGGATGATTGGCATGGTCTTCAAAGCATCTAGGAGTGATTTATTTGACTTTTAGATTTTTTGTAGCCTTTAAAGTGAGATATTTGACTTTGGTCAACATTTTATGATTCGAGTGTCGGAAGGTGATTCTATTAGTTCCATTAGATCTATAATATTGATTTTGGGTTAGTAGCATAGTTTGTTTCAGTCCCAAGTCTTTATTTTGAATTTTGAGTATTTAGATGAGAAACTAGTTATTTTAGCCTAAAGGGATTCCCGAGGGTAACTTTTTGATAACGACATCTTTTGATAAATTTGATGGTTTCATTGAGTCTGTAATATTGAAATTAGCCTAGTAACATTGTTAGTTGGTTTTTACGGGCTCTTGATAGAATTATGAGGGTCTATTCAGAGTCATTTTTGGTTGCATATTTCAGTTGTCCTAAACTTTCTGGTGAGACCGCTTAATTGGACCTTTTGTAGCCTTAGCGGTACCGCCTTGGAAGATGTTTGTAACCTTAGCGGAAATCGATCATCCTGGTAACCATCGCCTAAGTGATAGGTTAGCCTACTTAGCGGCTAAATGGCCACCTAAGTGAGGCGACTGCGTGGCAAGTGACTACCGCCTTAATCGTAGTCTGTCTGCTTAGGCAACATCACTGAGGCGATTGTTTGACCGCCTAGGTGGTGATTGTTGTATAAAAACTCCTTTTTCATGATTTTCCTTTATTTTCATAATTTTTGGACCTTAAGACCTCGGGAAAGGCAATTTAGAAGGGAAATTTTCATCAAACTTGTTTGGGTAGACTTCTAAACTCAATTTCTATCATTATTCATAGATTTTATTGGTTAAACACTTTCAAAACATTAATTTTAAAATTGGAATTTTGGGGTTTTACATGGTAAAGTGAGAAAATGGTTTTTTAATAACTTCAAGCTTGATATCAAAATTTTTTTTGGATGGGTTCTCATATTTAGAACCATTGAAGTGTGGATAACATGATTCCTTAATAAAATTTTACATTTTACCCCTTTTATTTTGGGGTTAATTTTTGAAGTATTTTTGGACCTATAGTGAAAGTGGCTAATATGGGTATCGTTAGACTGATTTTGACGTGAGATTGAGTCCACATAGGTTTGAAGGGCCCCCAGGAGAGGATGCTTATGGGGTTTTGACTAGTTGTGAGGATAGGATTCATAATTTGGGGTTGGTTGAGTTCTGTGGAGTAGATTACACGACATATAAGCTTGATAGGGTAGTGAGACAGTAATAGAGGGGTTATCTTTATTCTAGGCTAGTTGTATCTCTTTCTTTGACTTGTGCACATTTCTCCGAGGCTTTCTAGGAGAAGAACAAGCCTCACACTATGCATGAACACCTGAGGGATGAGTTTTTTTGATTGAGGTAGGGTTCTATGATGGTGTAAAAGTATGAGGCGAGGTTTCACTAGCTAGCTAGGCATTCCACCATGATTTTTCCTATATAGTATGAGAGGATTTTGTGCTTTTTCAAAGGGTTGAATTTACCGCTTCGTAGGGATAATTAAAGTTTGGTGACTTTAGGAAAGTCTTTTACTGCTATTGCTGATCATTCCTACACTATAGATGAGATGGATCATGAGGCCCAAGAGGGTAGTGATAAGAGACCGCGCCAGCAGGGTAGTTACAGTAGGAGCCACAACGGCTCACAATTCAAAGGCAGTGGTTTTTAGGGTAGGTACCCTCAATGTCAGTCTTATCAGCACCAGGTTCAGTCTAGCAGGCCTGACCCATTAAGGCAGCACTTCAGATTATTGATAGGGGTCAGTCCAGTTATATTAACTATAGTGGTCAAAGCAGTGGTCAGTCCTTGAGAGGAGCACAATTAAGGTCTTCAGGCCGTGGTGGCCCTTCCGGGTTAATCGAATCTTCTAGACGGAGAAGAGTGCTCAGGGCTAGTTATGATTATGGGGTCGGTGGTCATTTCTCCAGAGTGTCCGTGGCTTGGGATGATTGAGCATGCAACATAGAGTGTTTAACAAATCAGATTAGTATCGTCTCCAACTTGGGATGGTACACATGGTCACAGGGGTGGTCCCCAGTGTTCTAGAGGAGGTCCTCAGGCATGTAGATAGGTGGTCGATCAAGTACCAAGTCCAGAGATGTATGGGGTTAGTTTTATGCTATACCTAGAAGGCCGGAGGTAGAGTCTTCGGATGCTGTTATTATAGGTATGATTTTAGTATACCGTTAGCCAGCTATTGCTTTACTTGATCCAGGATCCACTTATTCATATATTTATGCTTATTATGCACCGCTGTTAGAGTTGTCATGAGAGCCTTTATCTGTGCCGTTATATGTAGCTACTCTAGTGGGTGATTCTTTAGTAGTGGATCAGATTTATAGATCATGTGTGGCGACCATTCGAGAGTATGATACTCAGGCTGACCTTATTGTGCTAGATATGGTGAATTTTAATGTGATTCATGGAATAGTTATTCCCCTACCATGCAATCTTGGATTATTTTACCAAGACCATTACCTTAGCCATGCCTGGCATACCCTTGGTTGTGTGGTAGGGTTCTTTTAGTCGCACACCGATAGAAAGTATATCTTATCTTTAGGCTAAAGGATTTATAGCGAGGGGTTGTGAGTCATATCTTGCCTTTGTTCGTGACATTAGTGCAAAGAGTCCTTCCCTTGACTCTGTTCCTGTGGTCTGTGAGTATCCTGATGTATTCCCTACTGACATACCTGGACTTCCTCTTAAGAGTGATATTGAGTTTATGATTTACCTTAAACCAGGCACCCAGCCTATTTCTATGACACCTTACCATATACTCCTGCTGACCTAAAACAACAGAATTCTTAGCTTCAGGATCTTCTGGGGAAGGGTTTCATCAGGTTGAGAATATTACCTTGTGGTGCTTATATTCTATTGGTGAAGAAAAAGAATGGTTCTATACATATGTATATCAACAATAGGAAACTGAATAAGTTGATAGTGAAGAATAAGTATCCCATGCCTCCTATTGATGATTTATTTGACCAGCCTCAAGGTGCGGTAGTGTTTTTTAAGATTGATTTGAGATCTGGTTACCATCAGTTGAGGATTCGGGTAGATGACATCCCAAAGACAACCTTCAAGACTGGCTATGACCATTATGAGTTCTTGGTGATGTCTTTTGGGCTGTCCAATGCCCCAACAGTGTTCATGGATTTGATGAACCTTGTTTTAGGCCTTATCTAGACTCCTTTGTGATTCTTTTCATCGATGATATCTTTGTCTATTTGAGGAGTAAGAAGGAGCATGAGCAACATTTATGGATTATGCTCCACACTTTGAGAGATCATAGGCTTTTTACCAAATTCTCAAAGTGTGAGTTCTGTCTAGAGACTATGACGAGTTTTGTCTAGAGACTATGACATTCTTAGGGCAAATAGTATCTAAGAACGGGATTACAGTGGACCCGATGAAGATTGAGGCTATTCGTGATTGAGCTAAACCTATATCTCCAAATGAGGTTCACAAATTTATTGGTTTGGCAGGCTACTATAGGTGGTTCATCTAGAGATTTACTACTATTTTATCGTCTAAGACTAGATTAACAAGGAAGGAAGTCCTATTTCAGTGGTCCGATGAGTGTGAGTCGAGCTTTCTGAAGCTCAAGGACTTGCTCACTTCAGCTCCTATTTTGACTCTTCCTATTGAGGGAAAGGGGTTTACTGTGTATTTTGATGCTTCTGGTGTTAGTTTGGGGTGTGTTCTGATGCAATGGGGCTAAGTTATTGCTTATGTATCAAAATAGTTGAAGGTGCATGACTACAACTACCCTACTCATGATTTGGAGTTGGCGCCTAATTTTCTGTTCGTAAGATTTAGAGGCATTACTTATATGGTGTTCACTATGAGATATTTACTGACCATCATAGTTTTCTGTACATTATGACCTAGAGGGAGCTAAATTTGAGATAGCATATATGGATTGAGTTGTTGAAGGACTATGATATCTCCATTCTATACTATCCGGGCAAGGCAAATGTGGTAGCAGATGCCTTGAGCCAGAAGGCAGTGAGTATTGGTAGCTTGGATTCCATTTAAGTTTTGGAGTGATCGATGGACTTGGACAATCAATCCTTAGCCAACATGATGATTCAACTTGATATTTTAGACCCCAGGAGGATTCTTGCTAGTATTGAGGCTAGGTCTTCTTTGTTGGAGCAAATTTGGGGCTGACAATTTAAGGATAGTAAACTTTATGGCATTCTTGATCAGGTGCTGAGAGGTGAGTCTAGGATGGCTACCTTAGATTTAGAGGGCAATTTGAGGTTTGACAGTCGTATTTGTGTTATGTGGGTTAGAGAATTAATTCAATTGATCCTATGGGAGGCTCATAAATCCATATATTCTATTCACCTTGGGAGAGCTAAGATGTATAGAGATTTGAGGTAGTATTACTAGTGGAATGGTATAAACAAGAATGTAGAAAACTTTATAGCTCGGTGTTTATGTTGTCAGAAAGTAAAGGCCGAGCATCTTAGACCCGGCGGCTTGATTCAAAGACTACCTATTCATGAGTGGAAGTGGGAGCAGATTACTATGGACTTTGTCAGTGGTTTGTCTCGCTCTTCTTGTGGTTCCGATAGCATTTGGGTCATCTTGATCAGTTGACCAAATCTTCTCATTTCATCCCTATTCAAACTACCTTCAGTGCTGAGAGATTAGCTTGTATCTATATTTGAGAGGTAGTTCACCTTCATGGAGTACCCATTTCTATTATTTCAGATAGAGGATCTCATTTCACTTCTAGCTTCTGAAAGAGTTGGGTACTCAGATTGACCTTAGCACAACTTTTCACCCCCATACTGACGTGCAGTCAGAGCAGACTATTCAGGTTTTGGCGGATATGCTCTGTGCTCATGTGATGGACTTTAGAGCTTAGTGAGCGCAACATTTAGCCTTGCCAAATTTTTCTTATAATAATAGCTACCATTCGAGTATTAAGGTGGCACCATTCAAGGCATTTTATGGTAGGTGATACTAATATCCAGTTGGTTGGTTTAAGACTTTAGAGGTTAGACCCCATGGCACCAACTTGCTTTGGGAGTCTTTGGGTAGAGTTTGGGTGATTCAGGATAGGCAGTTGCTAGCTAAGAGTAGGCAGAAGGGTTATACTGACTACAGTCTTTGTGCTTTGAAGTTTGGATTTGGTGACCAAGTTTTTCTTCAAGTGTTTCCCATGAAGGGCGTGATGAGGTTTGATAAGAGAGAAAAGATCAGCACCAAGTATATTGGTCCATTTGAAATACTTCAGATAGTTGGGGATGTAGCTTATGTGTTGGACTTTCCCCCAGACTTTTTAACCGTTAATCCTGTTTTCTATGTATCTATGTTGTAGTGCTATATTTAGGATGAGTCTCACATGCTTCATTGGAATTCAGTTTAGCTGGATGAGAGGTTGGCCTTTGATAAAGAGCCAATTGCTATTTTAGCCACAGATGTCAAATGGTTACCTTCCAGAGATAATTTGATCGTTAAAGTTTAGTGGAGACACTATCCAGTTGAGGAGGCCTCCTGGGAGATCGAGCATGAGATATGAGTCCAGTATGCCCGCTTGTTCGAGCCTTCAGGTACTTCTTAATCCTTTACTTTTGTGAATGAAAGTCCTTTAAGTAGTGGATATTGTAATGACCCTCCAGGTCATTTCCTGTGTTATCATACATATTTTTGCATTTAGAACTTTTCTATAGCCGCCACAAGTCATTTATGACTTGCAAGGACTGACAGTTCGGTTACCAGACAATTTGATTTTTAGAACTAATTCCCTGTTTTAGAGCATTTGCTGTTAAGAAAAAGGTAATGGGCCTGAACTTTAAGTAAATGGTCTCGGATGCCAATTTTGATAGTTCACTTAGCTTTAAAATGTTGATTTTAGGCTAGGGGGACCCTTGGTTCGGGTACCAAGGCTTCTAGACTCGTTTTGAGCTATTGGGTGGATTTTGGTTAAAATGGCCATTTGGGTTCGAGACGACCTTGGATAGAAATTTCAATGGTGCCGTTGAGTTTGGAATACCGAATTTGGTAGGTAACATAATTCATTTACGTTCACAGGATTCCAAATGAATCCTGAGGTCCAGATCAAAAACTTGGCAACTTAGCCAAGTTGTTGATTCCAATTGGGTGTTGGAGGCGAGTTGGAGTCATTATTGTGGTTATTTCCTTGTCTTCAGTTCTGTAAGTTTCCATTTAATTCTCTAGTTAACTTTAAATACCCAGAAAAATGTTGGGGGTGATTTGAGGATTATTTGTGTTCTAATTTCACCTAAATTTTAGGGTAAATGATCCTTGAGCTTAGAGGGATGCATTGATGGTTTCAAATTTGTGATTCCACAAGTCGGCCTCATATGGGATTTTTAGTTTGATTTTTGGCCCAGAGTATTTATACTCATCATGGGTATCGATGTTCTCGTCTTAATGTACAAATTATTATTTCGATAGCATGACAACGTTCCGAGGCTTCTCACAAAGGAAAGGCTCCGGAATAGAGGACTTTGCGAGCTTTCGATGGCGTCCAGGAAGGCTAGGCTTACTTTTCTTCTAAACTGAACTTTATTACCGCATTAGTGTAGTATTATCCTAGCTATGGGTTGGTAAGTATAACTCGGTTGATGATTTAGCATTTATTTATTAAGTTAGCCGATTAGGGGCCTTTTTGGGTAGAATTCGGCCTAGTCTCTCTTCATATTTGTTTGTGTCGATACCTTAGGACTAGTTTGGAGTTACTTAGAACCTTGGGATAGGATTGTGAGCCTTAGTCTAGGTTGGGTAGATTCTTTCCTTAGTTTGGAATTTTGAGACTAGTATCGGGCCCCGTTGGCCCTTCCTTTAGGTCAATTGTCAGAATTAGTTCCTTATAGGCCTTAGAAGACTTTATTCATTAACTTAGACTATGTATTGAGCCTTAGGGCGACTTGTCCACTTGAAGAACTTCAGCTATCTTTGTTACTTGAGATAGAAGAATATTTAGCCTTTAAAACCACATCCTTGGACTTAGTGACTAGTATATGCTCCACTTATAGATTTTACCACCTAATTTGGAAGTTTAGGACTAGGTTGATTTCAAAGAAAGTATAATCTTGGATCGTTACTACAATTGGCTCATTTTTTCGTTCCGGTTCAAGTTTGGCATCTCATGGTTTTCCTATTACTTATGATGTCTGGCTCATTTATGACATTTACTGTTATGGCTCCATTTTTTATTTCGATTCAAGACCAATATTTTATAATCCATTAGGCTACGTAATTGGTTTTGAAATTTTGGTAAAGGCTGGTAAGATTTAGGATTATAATTAGGGAAGAATTTCAGGTATGTTCTAAGTCATTGGCTCACTTTATGCATATTGCTGTCTGTACTTTCATTTTCATATTAGTGTACTCCTTATTTGTATTTGTGGGCTTATGGGGGCTCGATTGGGTTATTCCTTTCTTGTTTGTACCTTCTGGGCTTATGGGGGTCTAGTTAGATTATAGTTAGATTGCTTTTACTTTCGAGTTCCATATCCTGCATATTTTGTATAATTGCCCAATTAGATTATTACTTCCATTTATGGCCCTTATTTCTTTCTTTAGTTTACTTTCTCTCATTTTATCAGACTTCTATTGTAATTTATCTCAGTCGACCTATTATGCTTACTGAGTAATAGTTGTTTGTGGTACTCATACTACAGTTCTGCATATTTTCCCTATTTTAGATCCAAGTACGAGCCACCGCTGTTGACGTTATCTTCAGGCTTGCTGCTGCTTTAGAGACAGGGTGAGCTTTCAGAGGTCGTAGATAATCCTCTCTCCTTCTGCTGTTTTTAGATATTCTTTTGTATACTCTGAGACTACATATATATTTGATGTTGTCTATGTAACACCCCGTACGATTTTGACCCTACTTGATTGGTGATCTAGGGTTTATATGCCTTATTTGAACCATGGTTACTTTAGTTTTGAGAGCAATAAGTACGTATTTTGTATTGTGTTTGATGGACTATTAATATTGTGCTAATGCCCTCAAAGAAAAGTCGAAGAAAGAAAGAAAATCGGATTTTTGGTGTCAGGCGTGCCCAGGGGCGTGCCAGGCCGCTTTTGATAGAAATTGTTTTGGCACATGCAGCATAGGGTAGCGCCAGGCAGCGTGCCAGACCGCTTTTTGCCAAATTTCTTCTCCGACCACTAGTCTTTAAATAGGGCTCTTGGGTTATTGTATCATTATTCCATCTAAGTGGACTACTCTTGGACTATTTCGGCATCCAAATAAGGGTTAATTCTTCGTCCTTTTAATTTTTTTATAATTTTTATCAATTTATGATTAATTAAGCCATGAGTGGCTAAAATCGCTTATTATTGGGGTTGAGGCTACAAACATGAATCTCGGGAGTTGAATGTTGTCTTCACATTTATGAAATTATTGAAACAAGAGATTGTTGGGATGATTGTCGATATGATACATTATGCTATGTTATGGCCCATCGATAAGGTGGATGATTGTACTATAGCCCACTGATCAGCTGGATGAATTATATATGGCCCACTGATCAGCTGGATGAATGGTAATAAGGATAAAGGTAAAAGCAAAAAAGTAAAGTACTTGAATGAAAGTATATCACTTGAAGGAAAGTATATATGAATGATGTTATATGAACAATAATGATATGAATGGATGATCAAAAATGAAAGTAATGAAAGCAATGCACATGGTTCTACATATACAGAGCGGAGGTTTATCCATATTGATTATTTCACTTGTACTTGATATCCTTGAAGTACTTATGTATCATGCAGTTTCTTACAGCCTTACATACTCAGTACATTCTTCGTAGTGACGTCCCTTGGGGGACTTACCTTACTTGGTACAGGCACAGGTACTAGTAGACCTCCACAGTAGATCGCGGGTCATTTGGAGATCTTTGGTGAGCTTCAGTTGGTTTGGGGATTTTCGAGTCACATGTGTACATTTTTTTTGGTATTGTTGTATAAAGCGGGGACTTGTCCCGACTATAGGTTGGTTATGTATATGCATATGTTAGAAGCTTTTTGAGTCACATGTGTACATTTCATATTTATCATATATTTCCCATGACTTACGCCATTGACAACTTATGTCTATATGTGATGGTGATGTTTATCGAGTGACATACGTATGAGTGTAGATGAATGAAGATTGGTTCTCTCGGGCCTTAACGGCTTTGGGTGCCAGTCCGCCCCGTTGGAATTCGAGGCGTGATAGTCTAGTACTCTATTTTTGGATTTAGTGGCTCTTGCACCGACTTTACTTAGTCATGGGGATGTTATTTTTTATATTTTACTCCTTTTCCTTTACTGTTCAATATGATCGTATTTATATATCACTACTTAGCATTACTATTGTATGTCTATCTTTAGTATTCTCTTATCTTTTACCGATTAGCCTATTACTTTTCTTTTTTGACAATGGTTTGGCTTACCTGTTGGTGGGTTAAAGTAGGTGCCATCATGACTTGAGAAATTGGGCCGTGACTGATAATCTGAGAGACTAGTTTGATGACTTTGAGTAGGGCTCCATGACTATTGCTGAGTATAAGACTACCGCTAGTATCTTCACAGAGTTTGAGAGGATTATAAAGCTTATTAAGGGTTTGAATAGTTATTATCAGTTGGCAATGACTTTGTTAGTGATTTTAGGTGGTTCCTTTCAGAGTATTATGGATTATTCCAAGATGATAGATACTATTCGCCAGGGTACTCAGAGTGATAGTGGTAAGAGGATGCATCAACAAGCCAGTTTCAGTTGTCAGTCATCCCAAGGTAGAGATTTCTCAGGCAGAGGTTCTTATTGTTACCATGGTAGACTGGTTCATGTAGCTCTGTAGAGTTTCAATAGTAGGGTTATGGGTTTTAAGTATTCGAGTGGTCAAAGATCAGGTCATGCAGGCTGAGGGTATCATTCTGGTTCATCTGGTTATGGAGGGAATTCTGGTTCTTGTAGGCCCTTATAGTGTGATTTAGCTAGTATGGGGTGTCTTAAGTGTGATGAGCTTGGAAACTTAGTAAGAGATTGTCCCCAACGTGCGATGGGTCCTCCCTAGTATGGTTCTCAGCTTCATCTTTATCTGATGCTAGTATCAATAGTTAGAGGAGGTACACAGGGCAGTAGAAGTGGATCTAGAGGTACCATAGGTGGAGCTCAGGGAGCTCATGGTAGTGGATGAGGAGTTGCTCAGTCCTATAGCAAATGTGGTCAGTGTTATTCTTTTCTTGGGAGACCTAAAGTAGAGGCCTTTGATGCAGTGATTGCAGGTATTATCCTAATTTTCCATCATCCTACTTCAAGTTTGTTTGACCCTGTGTCTATATTCTTTTTTTTTTTGCAAATTTCTCTACTGGTATTGATATTGTGTGTGAGTCCCTTGCCATACCCATTTATATTTCTATCCTTGTAGGTAGTTCTTTAGTGGCAAATCAGGTCTACCGATAATGTATGGTGATCTTTTTGGGGAATGAGACTCGGGTAGACTTGATTATCCTAGATATGGTGGACTTTAATATCATTTTGGGTATGGATTGGTCGTTTCCTTCTCATGCGATTTTGGATTGTTTTTCCAACATTGCGACCTTAGCTATTATGGGTATGCCAAGGCTAGAGTGGAAGGGTACTCCTAGTTCATGTTTGAAAGGGGTTATATCTTTTCTTCATGCTCATCACATGGTAGGAAGGGGATGCCTTTCTTATTTTGCCTTTGTACACGAAACCAGTGTTCATTCACCACGTCCTTTAGATTTTGTGAGAGTTATTAGAGAGTTCATGGATGTGTTTTCTATGGACTTACCTAGTGTTCCTCTAGATAGGGATATTGATTTTGCTATTAATGTAGAGCAGGTCACTAAGCCCATTTCCATCCCTTCTTATAGGATGGGCCCAATATAGTTAAAGGAATTGAAGGAGCAATTACAGGATTTTCTGAGTAAGGGTTTCATTAGACTGAGTGTGTCTCCTTGGGGTGCTCCTATCTTGTTTATGAAGAAAAAAGATGGATCCATGCACATGTGTATTGACAATCGCCACTCGAACAAAGTAACTATCAGGAATAAGTATCCTCTTCTTCACATTGATGATTTGTTTGATCAGCTTCAGGGTGCCTCAATGTTTTCTAAGATCAATTTTTGATCTAGTTACCATTAGGTGAGGATTAGAGCTTTGGATATTCCAAAAATAGCTTTTATGATGCAGTATGGCCACTATGAGTTCTTGGTTATGACTTTTAGGCTAACTAATGCCCCGACATCATTTATGGGGTTGATGAATAGGGTGTTTCAAACATATCTTGATTCTTTTGTTATTGTGTTCTCCAAGTGCGAGTTTTTGTTGGATTTCATCTCCTTCATCGGCCATAGGGTGACCAAGGATGGTATCATGGTGGATTCAGCCAAGGTGGCGGTGGTGCGTGATTTGCCCAGACCTACTTCTCCTACTTGGATTTGGAGTTTTGTTGGGTTAGCGAGCTATTATTGATGGTTTTTGAAGGGATTATCTTCCATTGTGGCCCCTTTGACTAAGTTGACTTAGAAAAAGGTTGTTTTCCAGTGGTCAACTGATTGTGAGAGGAGCTTTCAAGAGCTCCATGAGTTGTTGACTTTTCCTGAGGAGGGCTTATGATTCACTATATTTTGTGATACTTTTGGAGTTGGATTGGGTGGTGTCTTAATGAAGATGGGTAAGATGATAGCTTATTCTTCTATACAATTGAAGTTTCATGAGAAGAACTACCTTACCCATTATTTGGAGTTATCCATGGTTGCATTTTTTTTTTTAAATTATGGCATTACTATTTGTATAGAGTTCATTGTGAACTTTTGTCAAATCATCGTAGCCTTCAGTTCTTTTTCACTCAGTGAGATCTTAATATGAGATAGCGTAGATGGTTAGAGTTGCTTCAGGATTATGATCTCACTATTCTTTATTATCTGAGCAAGGCTAATATGGTGGTAGATGCCTTGAGTTGGAATGCAACGAGTATGGGGAGTTTGTCTTATCTTTTAGTGGAAGAGAGACCTTTAGCCTTAGACATTCAGTCTTTGGCTAATCAATTGGTTGGACTTGATGTTTCAACACCTGGGCGTGTTTTGACATATGTTGAGGCTAGATCCTTATTGATGGAGAAGATTCGAGCTCGTTAGTTTGATGATGAAAAGTTGAGGGTGCTTCATGAAAAAGTGTTGAATAGTGGAGTGAAGATGACATCTCTTGATCCTGAGGGTGTTTTGTGGATTAGTGGTCGTATTTGTGTGCCAAGAATTGGTGGTCAA
The DNA here is from genome assembly GCA_031232105.1 of Capsicum rhomboideum. Lineage (NCBI taxonomy): Eukaryota > Viridiplantae > Streptophyta > Magnoliopsida > Solanales > Solanaceae > Capsicum > Capsicum rhomboideum. The sequence goes on from CP124714.1 coordinate 72,771,847, forward strand.
ATTAGACTGATCTTGGAGGAAGCTCATTTTTTGAGGTTTTCTATCAATCCAGGAGCAGTTAAAATGTACCATGACATGAAGCAACACTACTGGTGGTGTGGAATGAAGAAAGACATTGTAGATTTTGTGGCTAAGTGTTTAAATTATCAGCAAGTGAAGTATGAGCATCAACAACCGGGTGGTTCGATATAGAGGATGCCTGTTCTAGAGTTGAAATAGGAGCGGATCTCTATGTACTTTGTGGTTGTATACCATCGACTTTGGGGAAGTTTGATTCTATTTGGACGTTTGTGTATAGTTTGACTAAATTAGCGCACTTTGTACCTGGAAGGTGAACTATAATGCGGAGAAGTTGGCCAAGATCTACATTTGAGAGATTGTTTAGTTGCATGGTGTACCTATCTTCATTATTTCTTATAGAGGTATGTACTTTTCCTCAAATTTTCAGAGTTCGATGCAGATTAAGTTGGGTACTCAGCTTGAGATGAGCATAGCTTTTCACCCTCAGACGAAAAGTTGAGATCCAAGCATATTGATTCTGTGAAAGTTCAGTGGAGACATCACCTGATTGAGGAGGCTACATGGGAGGTTGAGTCTAATATTCGGAGTAGATACCCCTATCTTTTTTTTGATTCAGGTACTTTTTTGCTTTTTTGTTCAAGGACGAATGCATGTTTTAGAGGTGGACTCGAAAAAAGTAGAGGTACTTTGTTGGAAAGGGTAAAGTGTAACAACCTTCAATGTGCCATTTTCTCCTTTCCCCATGGTTAGTTTACATCATTTATCAGTTGTGGGGATAGTTGGCACGATCCCAAAGTATTTGGGAGTGATTTATTTGAGTTTAAGGTTTTGAGTTACCTTTAAAGTGAGATATTTGACTACAGTCAACATTTTGTGATCCAAGTGATAAATAGTGATTCTGTCAGTTCCAATAGATTTGAAATGTCAATTTTGGGTTAGTAGCATAGTTGATATGGGTTTCAAGTTTTTATTTTGAGTTTTGATCATTTAGATAAGAAACTAGTTATTTTAACCTAAGGGGGTTCCTGGGGGGGGGGGTAACTTGTTGATAACAACCTCTTTTGATAAATTCGATCATTCCATTGAGGCTGAAATATCAAAATTAGCCTAGTAGCATTATTGGTTGGTTTTTAAGGCTCTTAATCAAATCCTGAGGGTCCATTCAGAGTCAGTTTTGGTTGCATGTTGCAACTGTCCTAAACTTTCTGGTGCGACCACTTACGTGGAACTTTTGTGGCCTTAGCGGTACCGACTTGGCAGACAAATGGCCACCTTAGCAGAAGCCGATCATCCTGGAAACCATGGCTTAAGCGATGGATTAGCTGCATTAGAGGTTTCGCATTAGCAGCTAAATGGCCTCCTAAGCGAGGCGGTTGCATGGAAAGTGACTACTGCTTTTGGCGGTAGTCTAGTCCCTTAGGCGATCATTTGACCACCTAGGCGGTGATGGCTGTATAAAAACTCCTTTTTTGTGATTTTACTCTATTTTCACCATTTTGGACCTTGGGACCTTGGAAAAGCAATTTCAATGGGGATTTTTCATCAAACTTATTTGGGTAAACTTCTAAACTCAATTTCTTTCATTACCCATTGATTTTATTGGTTAAACACCTTCAAAATTTGGATTTTAAACTTTTGGGGTTTTACCCGGTAAAGTGAGAAGATGGGTTTTAATGATTTCTAGCTCAATATCAACATGTTTTTTTGATGGGTTATCATATTTAGAACCCTTGAAGTATGGATAACATGATTTTTTAATAAAATTTTTGATTTTACCCTTTTTATTTTAGGGTTGATTTTTGAAGTATTTTTGGACCCGAAATAAAAGTGGTTAACATAAGTATAATTAGACTCCTTTTGAGATGTAGATTTTTTTTTATAGATTGGGTTCATTCTTAGGCCACACGAAAAGGAAAGGATTCTTATTGAGATGTCTAGGCTCGTGTTTTAGCAATCAAGGTAGGTTATGGCTTAACTTTCTTCAGATTGGGCTGGGTAGTTAAACATTCACATAAAGTATGCTATAGGTTAGGGGATTTTATCATGAGATTCATCTGTTAAGATCACTATTTCATCGTGTTGCTTGTGTGGGTGTTTATGTGAATATTAATATTGACTTGAGAGAATATTATCGTTGAGATGCCCGTGAGGGGGTTGATATTGGTCTTGTTTGAATATTATTTGTTCATTATTATTATTGTGATGCTCGAGTGGGGGCTAGGATTTATATTATTGATGTCTTACATGACTCTTTACTACTGTGTAGCCATACGATGGCTTATATCATGATCTATTGAGATTTGAGGTGATTTTAGCTCATTTATACCATTATAGAGTTGATGTATTATATGATGTTGTTTTGGTTATGAGCGTGCATTCTCATTTCATTTATCCATACTCATGGAACTGGTACCACTGAAAAAACACTCATTTTGAAAGAAAATGAAACACTTTATAAAATGCCTTAACCAAGGGATGTTCTGGTTAGATTGATTTAAGAGATTGTGATAGTATGTGGATTGCAAACCCCCCATGGGTCCTGTCTTAGAAGCTTATGCTCAAAAGGGGTACGAGGTGACATTGAGACATTACATCCTTATTATATCATTGCATTGCATCACTTGCATCTCTTTTATGTTCTTGATATCGTGTAATTTAGTCTTTCTTTTATGTATATCTGTGTGTAATTACTCTTATACTATTATCGTAGTTGTATTATTTATACTGTTTAGGAGTTGTACGGCATGAGCCGCCATTGGAAACTTTTTTGAATGGATGTGGAAGTGTTGCTCATAGTTTCCATTACATGTTTATTTTTCAACTTTGCTTGGTTGGCCTATGATGCCTACTAAGTACAAGTGGACCGTACTCACTCCTATTTTCTTTACCCTTTCGGTGAAGATCCCAATTTGAGTATGACTCGTGGAGACTGAGTTCGTGCTGATTTGAGAGTATTTTAGAGTACTGGTGAGCTCCTCTTCCAGAGCATGTTCCAGACTTCCTCTTTATCATTGTGTTTTTATTTACATTCAGAGATAGAATTTTTATGTATTTTCATACTCTATATCGGTTTTAGAGTGCTCTTTACTCATGAAACTTGATTTTGGGATCTGAGTTTTATCTATTTATGATTTTGGAGTTCTTTTATATATTTGGCCTTACTTTATCCTAAAGTCTCATAAGTCTCATATTTGATTATTATTTATCCTCTTTCGTCTTTCAAATTCTCTTGTGGAGTTAGGCTTACCTGCCATGGTTGGGTTAGGGTAGGTGTAATCATGGACTCGGATTTTGGGTCATGATAGATGCTCCAATGTCATCTCAGCAGCTATCAGTGGCGAGTCCTCATCATCCGAGGTCAAGAGTTCATGATCTATTTTATTTTGTAGTATTACTTCTTGTTTCAGATATTTAGAGTTAGTTGGGGACTTGTCCCAGCAACTCATCAGTTAGTAGAGGCTTTTGGACATATCGTTAGACATTTTAGCTGTTTTAGTAGTTGTGTCTATTCAGACTTACATTTATTTCAGATAATTATTCTTAAATTCACTTATCTTCCGCATTAGTTACTCAATTGTTCTCAATTTTATCATTATTATGCCATGCCAAGGGTTCGATTGGGGTCACTTGTGGCTCTAAGTACCGTGTTATGTCCAGGGTGTAGACTTGGGTCGTGACACTCTCCCTTTGTCAAAATACTCAGCAAGGCATGACAAGATAGGGCATGTAAGCGAGGTACATACTTCTCAAGAAATGCCTTAGAAAATAGTATCCAAGTCATAGAAGGTGAACCTGCTGGTATGCAACCAAGACAAGATCTCCACCACTAATTTGCCACCCCAACCAAATAAAAGTTGGTATAATCTACGCCATGCAACTCAACCAAACAGAGGTTATGCAACCTCTCATGAAAGCTAACCAAAGACTCAGATGCATCCTTCTCAGGTGCACCACTGAACATGGAAGGACCCAATCTTAGGAACCTATAAAGTATCTTCAGGTCATCAATTACCATCACTAGTCCAGAAACAACTAATGGAGCAAAAAGTCTAACTGGTAAAGCATCAATGCGTGGGGTTATAGTAGCAGCTAGCTATGCCCCAGGAGTCTCTAAATGCTAAACTAGTACCTGTCCTAACGGCTGATCACCCTCTTTGGTCTAAGACCCATCCGGAGTGATATGTATAGCTTCTGTTTGAGCTGCACCCTTTAAGTGACTCAAGAGTCGAATTAAAATATCCTGTAACACTAGTGTGGCTATATAGCCCGATGGGTCCTAGGTTGTCCCTATACCCTTTGGTTGCTATGCTACATCATCAAGCTCAACCTTCGGCTTAGGAGATCCTGCTCTAACACGACCTTTAGCTAGAGCTTCACCATGATCTCCACCTCTCCCTCTATCATGGATGCGACCTCTACATAAATCACTAGGTGGGGCCCCAATAGTGGGTACTAGATCATCACCCTTGGTATCACATGATCGTGTTCTCATCATCTGTCGAAAGAGTGAAATACAAGGTTTAGAATTCTAGTGGTGAATAAATGTGCATGATAAGGAATCAAAAAGAAGAATCTTTCCTATGAATGCCCCATATCCTACCGATGATAAGTACAGACGTCAACATACCAATTCAAGAAACAATACTAGACCTTTTTTCTTGTACTCATGAGACTACCGAACCTAGCACTCTGATACAAACATGTCACGACCCAAATCTTAAAGATTCTGATGGCTCTTATCCCTCCCCAACCATTGTAGGTAAGCCTGACACATTAACTCAACCGAATTCAAAACAACAATAATCTAAAATTGATACATAATAATTACGAAAAGATAAAGCCTTCACAATAAATACTGAGAAAATACAAAATACAAACATCTATCCCAAGACTAAGTGTCACGAGTACACAGTGACTCTAAGCCTGAAAGAAATAGCTGGTGTCTACAACACTATCTCTAATAGTACATAAAGACACAATAATGATATATGAAGCTTGGAGATAGCTCCGGTCGAGGAAGCTCACTATTACTTTGAAGTACCCCAAGTATGTACGACCAGGAACTGTATGGGGCACTTGTACCATGATCTGCACCGAAAGGATACAAAAATTTAGGAGTGAGTACAGTCTATTTGTACTCAGTAGGCATCATATGTTGACTAATCTCAATTAGGAAACTATATCAAATAGAGAATATTAAAGTAACCCTGCAAGCAGAAAAGTCCTAGCAGTTCAATATCAAAAACGGGATTGAAATCTAGTTTGAAATCATGAAAATATCATACTTTAACATTACAGGGAAAACTCAAAAATTACAAGTTCAAAAACCAATATTTGAGAATGAAATCATGAAATAATCATTGGGGAATGTTAAATATATAATATAGAAGCTTACCCAATAAAAAACCCTCTAAATCCCGCTTTCGAATCTACAGAAATTGTGTTTCAAAGTTCAAAAATAGAGCCATGGAGTCTTGGACTAAAAATGGAATTTTATATCACTGCTAGCAAAATCCTTCTTCCCAAACATAGAACTCCTATTGTGTTCATGAATGTGCTAGACCCACACCTATCACATTCATGACGTTCCATCCGCATTCGTAAAGTCCAAATCAGACCCAGTCTAGACTCACCCTTAATCACGAACGCGTTCCCCAACTCATGTTCGCAATGGCCAAGTATTTTCCTCCTTCACAAATGTTGCTAGCGCACCGCGAATGTAATAGAGAATTTCAGCTGCACCAATAGTATCCAAGGCTAAGAAAGTTCCCTGAATGGACCCTCAATATTTGTTTGGGACCCTACAAAATTAAACCAACTATGATACTAGATTAATTTTGACGTTTAGTACTCAATGAAACCATCAGAATTTCCAATGGAGGTCATCTTCACCAAATATTGACCAAAGTCAACCATAGGCCAAACATTCCAGCATCTCATATAAATGCTCAAAATAACACCAAAATCCTCGGGACTCAAACCAAGTATGCCACTAACCCAAAAATAACGTTTTAGAGCTGAGGGAACTGGATAGAATTTTCATACTACACTAAACTATCAAATGTTGACCAAAGGCAACCCTACTAACTTAAGAACCTTCCAAAATAAAAAGCATGCATAAAATCAAAATAAACACCTAAGGAATCATTCCACCTAGTCCCACAACTCCAAAATACCATAAATCCACCATGAGAAAAGGCAAAATGGTCAAAACACATAAAATTCCAAAAATTGCTATAAGGGTTGTTACATCATCCACCACTAAAACACATGTTAATCCACCACTAAAACATGCGTTCCCCACCTCACATTAACTTTGGCCAAGTATTTTCCTCATTCACAAATGTGGATAGCGCACTGTGAATGTGATAGAGGATTTCAGCTGCACTAGCAACTGATGAACTAGTAGTAGCAAAGGCTAAGAAAGTTCCCCAAATGGACCCTCAAGATTTGTTTGGGACCCCAAAAAATTAAACCAACTATGATACTAGATTAATTTTGATGTTTAGGACTCAATAAAACCATCAGAATTTCCAATGGAGGTCATCTTCACCGAATATTGACCAAAGTCAACCATAGGCCAAACATTCCAACATCTCATCTAAATGCTCAAAATAACACCAAAAGCCTAGGGACTCAAACCAACTATGCCACTAACCCAAAAATAATGTTTTAGAGCAGTTGGAATTAACAAAATTTTCATACTCCGGTTAAAACATCAAATGTTGACCAAAGGCAGCCCTACTAACTTAAGAACCTTCCAAAATAAAAAACATGCATACAATCAAAATAAACACCTAAGGAATCATGCCACTCACTCCCACAACTCAGAAATACCATAAATTCACTATGACAAGGGGCAAAATGGTTAAAACACATAAAATTCTAAAAATTGCTATAGGGTTGTTACATCATCCACCACTAAAACACATGTTAATCCACCACTAAAACATGCGTTCCCCACCTCATGTTCACCGTGACCAAGTATTTTCCTCCTTTACAATTGTGGATAGCATACTGCGAATGTGATAGAGGATTTCAGTTGCACCAGCAGCTGATGCACTAGTAGTAGCCAAGGCTAAGAAATTTTCCCGAATGGACCCTCAAAATTTGTTTGGAACCCCACAAAATTAAACCAACTATGATACTAGATTAATTTTGATGTTTAGGACTCAATTAAACTATCAGAATTTCCAATGGAGGTCTTCTTCACCGAATATTGACCTAAGTCAACCATAGGCCAAACATTCCAACATCTCATCTAAATGTTCAAAATCACACCAAAAGCTTAGGAACTCAAATCAACTGAGCCACTAACCCAAATTTTAGAGCTAATGAACTAAACACAATTTTCATACTACTGCTAAAACACCAAATGTTGACCAAAGGCAACCCTACTAACTTAAGAACCTTCCAAAATAAAAAACATGGATAAAATCAAAATAAACACCTAAGGAATCACACCACATACTCCCACAACTTAGAAATATAATAAATCCACTATGAGAAGGGGCTAAATGGTCACAAGACATAAAATTCTAAAAAAATCTATAAGGGTTGTTACATCATCCACCACTAAAACACATGTTCTTCCTGAGTACAAAGGTCGGAAAAATATCTGAACTGCAAAAAAGATGAGGATATCTACTCCACATGTCAGACTCTATCTCCCACATAGACTCCTTAATCAGATTATGCTTCCACTTGACCTTTGTTGAATCGATGCTCTTGGATCTCAACTTCCTAGTCTGCCTATCCAAAATAGCTATAGGCTCCTCCACAAAATTCTAATTCTCATCCAAGTCAATAGAATCGTACTATATCATATGATAACCATTTGAATAATACCGTTTCAATATCGAAACATAAAAAATGGGATGAACAGTTGAAAGGCTTAGAGGTAAGGCTAACTCATATGCCACCTCCACAATATGATGAGGAATCTCAAAAGGACCAATGAACCTCGAAATAAGCTTACCCTTTTCCCTAACCTCATCACACCCTTCATGGGTGACACCTTCAATAAACTCATTCACCTTTCATGAAATCCAAATCAAGAACCTTACGGTTTATAAAGCTCTTTTGCCTACTCTCTACCAAGTTCCTATCCTTAATATATCTCACCCAATCCATACAATCTCTTACTAAGTCTGTGCCCCAAGGCCTCAGATTGAAGGTATCAAACCACCCACTGGAGATCTATACCTCCTTCTATACAAAGCCTCAAATGATGCCATCTGAACATAGGAATAATAGTTGTTACTACAAATGAACTCCACCAAGGGAAAAAATTGTCCAAATGACCACCAAAATCATCACCACTAAAAATAACCTTTAACACATGAATATCACGCTTTAACTAACCGTTGGTGTGAGGGTGAAATACAGTGCTCATCTCAAACTGAGTACCCAACTCCCGTTGCATATAACTCCAAAAGTACAAAGTAAATTGAGTACCCATATGTGAAATGATAGAAATAGGAATACAATGCAACTGAACTATCTCTCAAAAATAGATATTGGCTAGTTTCTCTTCATTGTAGTTCATCTTCACCAGTACAAAATACGGTGATTTGGTCAATCTATCCACAATCACCTAAACTGAGTTAAACTTTCTCAAAGTTTGGGGTAACCCAACAACAAAATCCATAATGATACACTATAATTTCAACTCGGGTATAGGGATTCTCCAAGTCAAACCAACTGATTAATGGTTCTCATACTTCACCTGCTGATAATTCAAACACTTGGCCACAAACTCCATAATGTCCCTTTTCATCCTATACCACCAATGCTTCTTTAGGTCATGTGATCTTGGGCATATTTATACGCCTGTTTATCATTCTTTACCCATCTTTATCTGTATTTTGAGAATAATATTTGCCTAGAATTGCTTGTTTTGATCTAATATCATTGATGTAGAGATAACCAATATGATTAGATGTTTTTATTTGTATGAATGCAAGGTGAAATGAACTCGTGGAGCACAAATAAGGATGCAAAGCTTTTGGAGCACTAATGCATGAGTTCACCGAGTGAATCAAGGTGAGACGCCTGCATAGGCACATGGTGACACGAGCCAAACTCTAAAAAGCCTCACCAGGCACTGCAGTAGGTGGATGGCACCCCAAAGTATGGATTTTTGGGTAGCACAGGTGCTACGGTAGGCTCATGGCACCAAGGAATTTCCGACCTGAATTTGGACTTAATATTGTAACCCGAAACCCATTAAGATTAGGAGTATTTTCCCTACTACTATATACATATTCCTTTTCCATTTTTTTGGTAAGGGTTGATGGTTATTTTTGGAGGCACAAAACATTGAAAAAAGTTCACTAATAGGTTTCTCTTCCTCTTTAATTTCTTAGTTGATTTCTTCATATGAACACATTAGATTATTGTGTTTTTAGCATGAGTGGCTAAGAAACACTTGTTTTGGGGTTGAGGTTGAATGCATGATTGTATTTCATACTCTTAGGTTGGTTTTACATTGATTTATCGTATTGGTTGGTCTTAATCTTTTACTTCTCACTATTGTTAATGCTTGGTTGACAGTTAGAAAAATCTATAATCCTCTTATGAACCCAGAAGGAGAATCACTAGGGTAGAATGAAGGGGTTAAGGAGTGAGTTCATATCTTTAATATATAAAGGTTTGATTGGCGTCTAAGATAGGAATATACATAGAATGCCTCATACGGTTATAAGACAGAAAGATATCTTAATGCATCTAACATGAATCATCGCATCCCTGCTCAATGATGTAGTTGTGATATCAAGTTAGGTATATGATTAGAGGTTTGGGACACCATAATTGTATTATCAATCTTGTAAACCAACAACTAGATAAACAAAGTAGCTAATGAGAGAGTTTTGTTATACATGAATGCAATGTGTGCCTTAACCCTGAAATTTCTCTAAAATATTTTTACAACATTGTTAAGTACTCTAAATCTTTAGTTATTTGTTGTAATCCATTTAAAATCACATAACATTATTATTTCCTTTAGTTACAACTGCTCTTATTTGATACACTAATAGTAATTACAATTATAAATTTACTAAAATCAAAGTCCCTATGGGCTTGATATCTGGCTTCAAAAGAGCTTCTATATTACTTTCACGACCACATACACTTATGTGTATGATTGGACGCAACAAGTTTTTGGCGCTGCTCTCAGGGACTTAGAAAATTAATAATTTTCTAATTTAGTTTTTATTGGAAGTGTACAAGTGTTGACAATTTGATCTTAGCAGCTATGTTTGCAAGTACAATCTATTCTTCAAGCTGGCAAGAGAAAGAGAATTAGTTGAATCATATTTGGAGCCTAAATGAGTATTTCACCAATGGAGAAGAGCAGCTGCTCTTCAATAGCCAATTCGACAGATTCAGTTGGCTCAGCAGGTCCCTGTAGAAATAGAAGCAAGAGCAGTTCATGAGGTGGCAATCCCACTCACCAATAATGTCACCTCCAAAATTCATAGACCAAAAATAGGAGGTCGATTCGAGCTTAAACATAATATGGTGCAACTATTGTATACCAGCGGTCAATTTACTGGTCTATCTCATGAGGATCCACTGTAGTATTTGTAGAGCTTTCTTGAGATTAGTGACACATATATTCCCATAAGAGTCTAGTCTAATTATGTGAGACCCACACCCTTCAATTTTTCTCTGTTAGGGGAAGCAAAGAGGTGGTTGAAGACAGCACCACCTAATTCCATAACCTCCTGGGATAATTTGTCTAGGAAGTTCTTGATCTATTTTTTTCTATCTGGAAAATATGCAAAATTAAGGAGTGAGATATTACGCTTCAGACAAAAGAATGGTGAGAATTTGTATCAAGTCTGGGACAGGTTCAATTCAATGCCTCATGATTGCCTATACCACCATCAAATTAAGGAGGTTTTGGTGTATACTATTATAGAGGGACTTAAGCCTATGAAAAAGATTCTTTTGGATTCAGTAGTGGGTGGACAAACATTTGAAAAGATTGATGATGAACTTTATACCCTTTTAAATCGTATCTCATAGGGAAACCCAGAATGGAATGCTAATGTTTTAAGAAGCACCACCAAAAAGGCTGCAGGGTTATTAGAAGTGGATCAGTTGATAACCATAGCAACACAGATTGCTTCTTCACGAAATTAAATGAATATTCAGTTTAGCAACCTGAATTTAGGACAATAGCAAGCTCCAGTAAATGTGGTGCAGAAAACCCAGGCTTGGTGTTAGGTATGTGGTAACAGTGATAACTCATCTGATGCATGGGGAGTGAATCCTGAATTTATTAACTTTGTGGGTAATTCTTAATGGCAAGGAAATTAGAATTTCGGGAACACTTATAACCCAAATTGGCAAAATCACCCTAACATATCATGAAGCGAAAATCAAGGGCAGAATGTCAACCAAAATCAGTATAGAAACCAAGTGGGGAATCAAAATCTTCAACAACAGAGTCATGGTAGTAACTCCAATGCTCAATCTAGCAATATTGAGGAGATGTTAAAGCAGATCATGGCTAACCAAGCACAGATGGTCGCTGACTTAAAAAATAAGCAGTTAGCTGTAAAAACTTTAGAGGTTCAAATAGGATAGCTTGCTGGGGAACAAAATACTAGACCTTAGGGAGTTATACCAAGTGATACAGATCCTAACCCCAAATAGGTAAATATGGTTTCCATTCGAAGTGGTAAAAAATTAGAGGAGTTAGTGCCTAAGAAGCAACTCACAGGGCTGTCCTGAGAGATAAGAAACAAGTGTAGGTTGACAATGATATGAGTAGTGAGAATACTATAGCAAGTGTCAAGACACCTCCCCCATTCCCACAAAGGCTGAATAAGCAAAAAGAGAAAGCATGTTTTTAAAAGTGTATTGATTTATTGAAATAGGTGCATATTAACCTTTCTCTTGTTGATGTTTTACAGAGAATTCCTATATATACAAAGTATGTCAAGGACATTGTGGCAAAAAATAATAGGTTGATGGAGTATGCCACCATTTCACTTACTGAAGAGTGCACTTCACGAATTTATAATAGACTGCCAACAAAGCTTAAAGATCTGGGAAGTTTCACTATCCAGATCACATTGGGGAGTCTATAAATACTCAAGAATTGTGTGAACTTAGGGCCAACATTAACTTGATTCCCACCTCTTAATTAAAAAATATGGGGTTGGTAAGTCCAAGGCCCATCACAGTTATTTTACAGCTGGCTGATCGTTCACTTGCAAGGCCTGATAGGATAGTTGAGAATGTATTGGTGTAAGTAGGTTGACTTATTTTTCCCATGAATTTTATTATCCTAGACTTTGATGTAGATACTAAAGTACCATTTATTTTGTGGCATCCATTTTTGGCTATTGGGCGTGCTTTGATAGATGTAGTTGCTGGGAAGCTGATAATGGAAGCTTATGACAAAGTTGACGTGTTTGATGTGTACAAAAAAATGAAGCTGCTAGTTGTGTATGAGGAGTTATCTGCTATAACAGTGATAGAAATTAAATCAGAGCTCTCATGTATCACTTCTTAGGATCCTTTGGAAAGAGCTTGAATGGGATATGATAATTTTAGGGATGCGGAAGCTATTGAGATGGTGCAGATTTTAGAGGTGGACAACATACTCACTTGAAAGGGTGAAATTGAGACTCTCAACAGACCTTTTGGGCCTCCTCCCAAGCCTTTTATAGAAGAGGCTCCCAAATTAGAGTTGAAGACCCTACCACCACACCTCAAGTATGCATACTTGGGGGAAAATGATACCTTACCAGTTATTCTCTCTGTAGATTTATCAAAGGTACAAGTGGGACAGGCATTGGCTGTTCTAAAATGAAGAAGGAAGGTGATTGGATAGAAGATGTCAGACATATTGGGCATTAGTCCTGCCTATTGCATGCACAAAATCTTCATAGAGGAAGGATATACACCAAGTGTGCATCATCAACAGAGACTCATTAAGTTATGAATGATGTTGTGCGAAAAGAAATATCAAGTGGCTAGGTACAGGCATTATCTACCCAATTTCAGATAGTAAATGGGTTAGTCCATTCCTTTGCATCCATAAAAAGGGAGGCATGACTATTGTAACTAATAAAAAAAGTAAGTTGATCCTAACTCGGACAGTCATAGGTTGGAGAATTTGCATGGATACCGCAAGCTCAACAAATCCACCCATAAGGATCATTACCTAATTCCCTTCATTGATTAGATCCTAGACAGGCTTGCAGGTTAGGAATATTATAGTTTCTTGGATGGATATTCTGGCTATAATCAAATAGCCATTGCTCCAGAAGATCAGGAAAATACAACATTTATATATTCGTATGGTACATATATTTTCAACCGTATACTCTTTGAACTTTGCAATGCATCTGCCGCTTTTTAGCGCTTCATAATGCCTATTTTCTATGACATAGTGGAGGACTTCGTAGAGGTATTCATGGATGACTTTTCTATTTTTGGTAACTCTTTTGTAGTATGTTTGTAGAATCTTGATAAGGTGCTCGCTCATTGTGAAGAAATGAATTTGGTACTAAACTGGGAGAAGTGCCACTTTTAAGTCAAGGAAGGCATTGCCCTTGGTCATAAAGTGTCACAAAAAGGTCTAGAAGTAGATCTTGCAAAGATCGAGGTGATAGAAAATATGCCGAGAACTATATCTGTGAAAGGTATGTAAAGTTTTCTGAGGCATGCTGGGTTTTACAGGCGATTCATTCAGGATTTCTCCAAAATCACTAGACCTATGTGCAAGCTACTATACAAGGAATTGAATTTCCAATTTTGTGATGAGTATGTTAAAGCCTTTGAGGCGTTGAAGAAGAAGTTGGTCGAAGCTTCAATCTTAATTGCTCTGATAGGGAGTTGTTATTTGAATTAATGTGTTACGCCATTAATGTAGCTATAGGTGTGGTGTTGGTCCATCAAAAGAGAAAACCTTTCACTCTCTTTACTATGCCAGCAAAATGTTGGATTCAACAAAAGCTAATTATATTGTGACAGAGAATGAGATGCTAGCCTTGGTGTATGCATTCGATAAGTTTCAGTCATATTTGGTTGGAACTAAAGTTATTATTTATACAGATCTTGCGGTCATATAATACTTGTTCAATAATAAGGATACAAAGCCTCGACTCACCATATGAATTTTTCTATTACAGGAGTTTGACTTGGAAGTTAAAGATAGAAATGGGTCAGAGAATCAAGTGGCGGACCACTTATCGGCTCGAGAGTTGGTCACATCTTCTAGAAAATGGAAGTATCCTAGAAGAGTTACCTGACAAATAGCTGTTGGCATTAATTATTGCAAAATGGCCATGGTATGCGGATATTATGAACTTGATAGTGAGTGGAGTATACCTATCTGAGGTTACTGGTCAGTAGACAAAGAAGCTTTACTATAAGTCTCATTCTACATATGGGATGAGCCATACCTATTCAAACAAGGCCCAGACCAAGTGATTTGGAGATGTATTCTCAAATGTGAAGCAAAATAGGTATTAGAGAGTTTCCATTCATCTCTTTATGAAGGTTATCACAGTGGTGAGCGTACATCCCGCAATGTGTTACAGTCCGATTTCTTTTGGCCTACCTTATTTAAGAATACTTCTGTATTTATGAAAGAGTGTGACCAATGCCAATGAATGGCCACTATTTCTAGAAGGCATGAGATGCCTTTGAACTACATCTTAGAGGTAGAGCTCTTTGACGTGTGGGGGATAGATTTCATGGGACCTTTACCACCCTCAAATGGGAACACATATATTCTTTTTTCCATCGATTATGTCTCAAAGTGGGTGGAAGTAGTGGCTCTACTCAACAATGACTCAAAAGTGGTAGTGAAGTTTGTAAAGAAGCACATATTCACGCGGTTTGGCATGTCGGGGGCTATCATTAGTGATTGAGTATCATATTTTGTAAATAATTGGTTTCGAAATGTGTTGGCAAAGTATAGGGTTAGATACAAGGTTGCTACCGCTTATCATCCCCAAACTAGTGGCCATGTTGAAGTATCTAATAGAGAAGTAAAGCAGATTCTTCAAAAGACAATGAATGCGCAGTACAAGGATTGATCTATCAATCTAGACTATGTGTTATGGGCCTACCAAACCTCTTACAAAACATCTCTTGGGACGTCTCCATACATGTTAGTATTCAAAAAATCTTGTCATTTGTCCATCGAGCTTGAGCATCAAGCTTATTAGGCCATGAAGAAGTTGAACCTTGATCCCGAGTTGGCAGATCAAAAGATCTTATTTTAGTTGCATGAACTAAATGAAATTTTCTTACATCCTTATGAGAATGCAAATCTCTATAATGAGAAGACAAACAAGTATCACGACAAATATATTATGCCCCAAGTATTTGAGCCTGATCAGAAAGTGTTTGTATTCAATTCGAGATTAAAGCTCTTCCCAGAAAAGCTATGGTCAAAGTCGTCGGCATCATTTGAGGTACTAAGAATGACCCCACATGGGGCGGTTGAGTTGTTGGTGTGAAAACATAAGTACTATCTTTCTGGTGAATGGGCAAAGTGTCAAACATTATTGGGCAGAAGAGGTTGATAGACAAAAGACGTCCATCACATTAGCAAAGGAATAATTATGAGCTGAGTCGTGCCACGACATTAACTAAGGTGCTTGGTAGAAGGCAACCAATCATTGTGATGTAATAGTTTAGACTCTATGATGAAAATAAAAAATGAAGAAAAACAAAAATTATAAAAGGATGAGTGATGTCACAACCAAAACTAAGACACTCAGTGGGAGGCAACCCACCTTTATAACGTAGTATGTTTTTTGTATTATTTTGCACTAATTTCCAGGTTGGGAGTAATACCAGAACACGAGATGAGTAAAAAATGGACAATGCCAAAATTGTAGGTCCTGGCGTATTGAGAGGCACATGGAGCCATAGGACAAACTCCTACTTACCCATGTGGGTGATTACACTGGCGCGTAATGCCTAGACCCAAACTCCCTCTTCCGATTATGGGTTCTAGGCTAGGTGCATAGGACTAAGGTGTTAGGTGACTTTATAGGCGCTAAGCTCCGAGCACCAAATTTCGCCAGCCAAACCAAGCATCTGCATAGGCGCTAGGAGCCTCAACCTAAACTCCCGCTATGCCAAAAAGGGGCTACAGCAGGCGCTATGCACTAAGGGTCAAAACAGTCAAATTTTTTAGGGTTCAAGGGTCAACCCGACCCAAGGACCCCAAATTCAAAGACAGAAGCTGAAAATCAACCCCCACTCCCCTACGTGAGAAAATTTGCCCCTTCTCTCTTCCAAAACCCTTTTCAAAACACTTTATCTTCTCCATACCTTTCTTCTTAAATTTTTGTGCAACATTTAAGGTCCGTCAACAAGGTAAATTCTTTTCTCTCTCTCTCCTCATCTCTCTCTTTTTTTGGGCATGGAATTTTCCTTCTCTCTCTAAAACCCCACCTAGTTTCTTCATAGTTGAGTTAAACCAACTATTAGATGAAAATAGGTAGGGTTTACTCAAAAATTTGATGGGTTTGGTTAGACATTCGTGCATATGTTGTTATGTTGGTTTTCTTGTGAAAGATTGGTAACATGGGTGTGAGGAAAATTTCACTAAGAGAGATTTTGGGTGAATTTTTCACAAGTAGTTGAACCTAAATTTCAATTACGTAATGGGGTATGCATTATTTATTATTCTTAGTGTCAAATATATGGTTATTAGAGTCGAAAATTAATATTTAAAATTTGGGAACTTAACATGAAATTGAAAGTGGTGCTTTATATGAATGTGTTAGTGGGGAATGTGTGTTAAATCTGTGAGTGTGAATAATATGTTGTTGGTTTGACTATTGGCGACCCTTTTGATAATACTTGAGTTTAGTAAATCTTTAATGGACTTGATTGTCTAAACTAGTGGCATTGTGAATTGAAAATAGCAAGTGTAGTTGATAGTTGATGTAAACATTATGTAAAATTTGGTGGTTAGTGGAGTATGGTGCCTTAATTCATGCTTGTTATAACAAATAGGGGAAGTTTGAATACCCTACTCGATAACTACTGGTACCACGATAGCAACTAAGTGTGGGGTATCCCAAAAACTTAGTTAGCTATCCAACTTGACGTAGAAATCTAATTTTTACTATTGTTTCTGGTTGAACAGGTAATATGTCTCCATAGGAAGACAAAGGAAAAGGTGTGGCCACCTTGGGTAAAGGGAAAAAGTAGTCACAAAAAGGCAAAGAGGTGGAGTCTTTGGGATCTATAGCACCAAGAGAGATGGCTAAAAGTTACGGGGCTAAAGCTATCTTACCTCATGGTCTCCACTGGTTCCAACATCAAAAGGAATCCAAGTACTATCCTAAAGATTGGGTTGATGAGGCAAGGCTAGCTAAATCATGTCCTACCATTAGGGACGCAGTGTATGCAAAGGGGTTAGAATTTATCTTTGTGGAGCTAGGAGACTGTAATCTCACCCTTATTCGCGAGTTTTATATAATTGGGACACCATTCCTAGGCATAACAACAAGGTAATTTTGAGAGGCCAACTTATCAGTTTCACCACGGCTAGGATCAATCATTTCCTTGGCACTCCCACTGTAGATTCAACATATTACTTCCAGTCGAATGATGTACTTTCTTATTAGGACATATAGCATACTATTTGTGGGGAACATTTCATAGCCTGGTGGGAAAGAGGTGAAAACAGCAAGCATCACACATTTCTCCAAAGTTGCATGAGTATGGTTGAAAATTACATGCGTTTATCTTCTTTGGGGAAAGCCCTATTTTAAAGTCACTCGGGAGAGGGTGATTTTGGTAAACATACTGATGAAGGGTATTGATGTGAATGTTAGGGCAGTTATCAAAGACAATATGATGAGGGCGTACATAAATCAACGGTGGTGGTATTAATATAGAAGTATGTTGACAGGTTATCTGAGGCAGTTTGATACACCCGAGGAAGAGGCAAATTTGAAATTACCGATACTGGTCATGCAGTTGGTCAAATTATAGATGTGTCCACACCAAAAGAGCCAGAGAGCATAGAAGGGCTGGCACTCTTTAATGCAGAGCACAAGGCTTGGAATGATAGTTGAAGAGCAAGAATGTTTTGTATAGCTGAGTTATAACTACAGCTTGGGGAACGTCCTACCACCCAGGAAGAGTTAGATGTACTTGATTTTAAATACCCAATGACTGACAGTGCTATGTTTACATGCAAGGTAGGAGAAGCTTTTCTGGAGCCCTTGGATGATGATTAACCGATAATACAGTCTGACAATATTAATGACGAGGATAAATTTGACGATTCTGGTATAGGAAGAATGTTGATGGATGCATATAAAGCAGATTGGGATGATAGTCCCGATGAACATGACAATGCCTAGAGGCTCAGGGAGTTCCTTCTCTCACTCTTTCTATTGTATTATTTGTGCACTGACGACAGTGCTATTCCTTAAGTTAATGGTGGGGTAAGAGAATTCTGTGTGTTTCTTTACATTGCTATACCTTTAGGGAGTTATTTTGTTGTTTTTGTTCGTTTTCATCAGTTTATTTTTGCATTTTTAATTTTTAGGATGGGTTTCTTGGCTTTTGTTTTTGGTTCTTTTTTAAGGATAGTCTCATTGAACTGACTAATTTTTTCTTCTAGGAATTGAGTGAGTCATAGGTAGTAACTTTGCACGATGATAGATGGAGGATGACCGTCTTAAGGGTAAATTAGCCATAGGAATTCTTAGGAAGAGAAACCACCACTTGTTGAATTCTTGAAATCCCACTTAGGTATGAACTAAATGTCATGGGAATTCATTCGATGATGCAAATGGTAGAGGTGGGAAATTCATTTTAGAGACACTTAAGCTCCTTAATTTGACTCAAAAGATTAATTGAAAGGATGGGCCTAATAATGAGACTTCATTCAATATGATTATGTATGAACATCTGATTGTAGGACGTTATGGGTGAACTAGAAGTGCCATAAGAGGTGAGGTTTTTTAGTGAGTTTCTTGAATATATTGACATCTAGAACTTGCCCCGCATGTTGGTGAAATTGAACCTTGTGTGAAATAGTGAGATATGATAAAGGTCATTTGTTGTTATCCAGTTTTCTTGACTTTTGGTTACACTACCCTTTTCATTTTCCCTAGTTGAACCCCTTTGAGATGTTGTAGCCTAATTCTTTGTCTAGCCACGTTATAAGTCTTTACCTATTTGTTTATGAATACCCTTAGTTATTTGATCCTAATTTCCCCTTAAGCACATTAGTACTAGCAACTTAATGGAAAAAAAGAGGTAGTTAGAAGAAAAGAATGTGGTAGCTAGTAGGTGAAAAAAAGAAAAGAAAAGCAAAATGAAAAAAATAAAAGAAATACATATACTTGGAAAAATAAAAGGAATAAAAAAAGAATAAAAAATACGAAAACAAATGCACCTACTGGTGAAAAAGAAATAATGAGCAAGGGCATAGTTATGTTGAAGGGAGAATGAGCATGAGTTGAGAAAGTAGGGTAAATAGAGAGAGGAATAAGTTAAAGTCTTAAAGTTCTTAGGGATGGTAAACACTAATTTCCAAATACTTCCTACCCATCCTATGACTGACATTACAACCCGTGAAAGCCCTTTTCATCTAACTTTTTGACACTTGGTGGATTGAACATTAAATTAAGGGCAAGCCTATGGTATATTGTGTATGCTTGAGACATTCTTTGTGAGAGTTAGCATTTGTTTTGTTGGAAATATGTCCCTATTTATTGATAGAGAAATGTGTGCGTAAGGGATATCACTAAATTGTGAGGGCGTAAAATGGTTCAAAATAGTGTATTAATGGTTGCATTGTTTGCACTTGATTATGTTGGCCTAGATTTCCTTTTGTGAAAGTCAATTTTGGAAGTTGAGTTGTTTCAAATGACGTATTTCCAAGTATTATACTTGTTTAATTGCATAATTGAGTGAATTTTGCTTCATGATTAAATTGTCTAGTCAACTTGAGTGTGGATTGATAGATTTACTTGGTGGTTTGTTTGGTGAGCTGCATAATGGAGTGTAATTAATTGTTCGAGGAAGAACAAGGATTTAAGTGTGGGGTGGTGATATTGGTCATATTTATACGACCGCTTATCATTCTTTACCCACCTTTATCCTCTTTTTGAGAACAATGTTTGCCTAGAATTGCTTGTTTTAATCTAATATCTTGGATGCTGAGCTAACTAAAATGATTATATGTTTTTGTTTGTAGGAATGAGAGGTGAAATGAACCTGTGGAGCAAAGACGAGGATGCAGAGCTTTTGGAGAACTTATGCATGAGTTCACCAATAGAATCAACATGAGGCGCCTACATAGACGCATGGCGCTATGAGAAAAACTCTAGACAGCCTAACCAGGCACTACAGCAGGCATATGGCACCACCCTAAAGTGCAGATTTCTGGGCAGCTCAGGCACAGCAACATCCGCATGGAGCCAAGGCATGTCCGACCCAAATTTGGACATAATTTTATAACCAAAACCCATTAGGATTAGGGGTATTTTCCCTACTACTATGTATATCCCTTTTACACGTTTTTGTAAGGGTTGTTGGTCATTTTTTGAGGCATAAAACATCGAAAAAATTTCACTAATAGGTTTCCCTTCCACTCTAATTTCTTAGTTGATTTCTTCATATGAACGCATTATATTGTTGTTTTTTTAGCATGAGTGGCTAAAAAACCCTTGTTCTGGGGTTGAGGCCGAACACATGATTGTATTTCGTACTCTAAAGTTGGGTTTACGTTGATTTATCGTATTGGTTGTTCTTAATCTCTTGCTTATCACTATGTTAATGATTGGTCGACATTAAGAAAAATCTATAATCCTCTTGTAAACTCGGAAGGAGAATCATTAGGGTAGAACGAAGGGGTTAAGGTGTGAGTTCATATCTTTAATAGGTAAAGGTTTGATTCGCGTCTAAGATACGAATATACTTAGAACACCTCTTTTGTTATAAGACAGAAAGATATCTAAATGCATCTAACATAAATAATCACATCCCGACTCAACCATGTAGTAATGATATCAAGTTAGGTAGATGATTAGAGGTTCAGGAGACCATAATCGTATTATCAACCTTGTAAACCAACAACAAGATAAACAAAGTAGATAACAAGAGAGTATTATTATACATGAATGCAACGTGTGCCTTAACCCTGGAATTTCTTTAAAATATTGTTTACAACATTGTTAAGTACTCTATATCTTTAGTTTTTCATTTTAATCTATTTAAAATCACACAACATCGTATTTCCTTTGGAAACATTTACACTTGTTTGATACTGCAGTAGTAATTACAATTAGAAATTTACTGATATCAAAGTCCTTGTGGGTTTGATATCTGGCTTGAAAAGAGCTTCTATATTACTTACACGACCACGTACATTTGTGTGAGCGGTTGGACATAACATCATGATATGTCTTAGCTGCTCCTAGATGAATAGAATAACTTAAACTATTATCTTCCTCCAGGATAAGTGTTGTCAAATCACCCACTTTAACAACACAAACCTGACACTTGATCTTTCAAACACCCTTCTGATCAATAATAGCTTCCTTAGCCTCACCACTCAATACCTTATCCTGAATGACCCTTAACTTCCCATCATTAAATTTGTGTACTCAAATATGCTCCTACAACATAAATATAGACTCCATATAAGCAAAAACTTGGTCGAGTTTAGAAATATCAAGACGTACAAACTAATTGGATAACGATTGGATGTCCAAAGCCATAGGTTGCTCCTTATCCACAAGAAAAACCAAACTCCCCATACTCTAAATCTTCCAGCTCTATGCATCAGCTACGACATTCGCCTTGCCTGGATGATGAAGAATCGGCATGTCATATTCCTTAAGCAACTCCGTCCACCTATGTTTTCTATGATTAAGATCCTTCAGGCTGAAGATATATTGGAGGCTACAAATGGAATCAATTAGAATTATGCCTCCACAACTTCAAAATAAACACTACCACCGCCAACTCTATGTCATGAGCACGGTAGTTCTTCTCATGGGTATTTAACTATCTCAAAGCATAAGGTATCACCTTTCCTTTCTGTATCAACACACTACCTAGGCCAACCCCTGAAGCATTACAATACAAAGCAAAACGTTCACCCTACACAGGTAAAGTCATGTTAAGCACTGGAGTCAACAATTCCTTTAACCCTTTGAAAGCTCAAAGGACATCACCAATAAATCATAGTGCCCATATTGAGTCTTAAGAGTCATCTTTAGAACGTCTAAATCTCTAATCATCAATTGATGATAACCGATCTCAAATCAATCTTGAAAAACATTGAAAGGCCTTGGAGCTGATCAAACAAGTTATGAATACATGGTAGAGGCTACTTATTCTTGACATTAATCTTATTCAACTTTCGGTAGTTGATACACATGCATATGGATCCATCTTTCTTCTTAAAAAACAACATAGGATCACCCCAAGGTGACACACTTGATCGAATGAAACCCTTACTCAAAAAATCCAAAAGCTGATCCTTCAATTCCTTTAAATTTGCCAAAGCCATCCTATAAAGAGGAATATAGATAGGCTTAGTGCTTGAATCCAAGTTAGTAGCAAAATCAATGTCTTGGTCTGGAGGAACACCCAGTAAGTTAGAAGGAAACATATCAATAAAGTCCCTCAACATGTACTGACTCCCAAGGAGGCATAACACTAATATCACGCACATATCCCAAATAAGAAAGACACCCCTTCTCCACCATTTGCTGAGCTCGGAGAAACAATATCATCCCCTTAGGATATAAACCCGAAGTACCCTTCCACTCTAACCTCGATGCACCTGGCATAACTAAGATTAGTATTTTGGCATAAAAATCTAAGATAACATGATACGAAGAGAGACAATCAATATCCAGAATCACATAAAAGTCTACCACATCCAAAATAATCTAGTCTATCCATGTATCGTACCTTAAAAGAGTCATAAAACATGTTTAGTACACCCAATGCACCACTAAGGAATCACCTATTGGGGTAGAGACATGAATAGGCATGGCGAAAGAATCAAAAATCATATTAATACCCAAAGGAAAATATGCAGACACATATGAGAAAGTAGATATATGATCAAATACTACTGAAGTAGGTCTATAGTCAACTAGGATGATACCTGTGATAACTGCATCAAAGGCCTCTACCTACAGTTAACTCAGGAATGCATAGCACTGACCATGTCTGCCGTCAGATTAAGCAACTCTATGACCACTAAAGTGATCACTATGGGCTCCACCTTTAGCACGTTATAAATCCACCTCTACCACTCCGTACACCCCTTCTAACTGGTGGTGCCTATGCCCCTTAAGTCCATATCTAGTACTCTGATATGGTTGACCCTATCCATATCCAGGAAACTCAAAACTCTTTATAATCAAAACACTAATTGACTACAGTAGATTGTTGGAATGGTTCGAATGAACTAGAATGACTGTTGTAACCTGAAAACTAGAAATCACACCCTGTGATGATCTGACCCATACTATGAAGACCCAAAAGTTAAGAACCTAAATATCCTTCCTCAGAACCCTAAAGTGCTACCTGAACATGCCTACTATGCTTGAAATGAGAACTTTTACCTAAGAAATCCCTGCATCAAGATGAAGATCCACTAAAAGAACCCAATCTGTGAAATCTCTTTATGCTACCCACCTGGGCATCATGAAAACTACCATATATCCTTCAGATATGCTCAATAGTCTGCTGGAAGGTACCCCTTATAGTCACAAACTGTGTTGTAGGCAACTGAAGAGTACTAGTCAACCCATTTATAAACTTCATGATTTGTTCTCCCTCTATCTAAATACTCAATAAGACATACCTAGATAGGGCATAAAAGCAAGGTACATACTTCTCAAGAAATGCCTCAAAAAAATAGTGTCCAAGTCATGTGAAGTGAACCTACTAGCCTATAACTAAGATAAGACCTCCACCACGAATTCACCGTCACAACCAACTGAAAGTGGGTATAATCTATGCCATAGGACTAAACAAAACTAAGGATAGGAAACCTCTCTTGACATCTAACCAAAAACTAATATGCATCCTCCTCAACTGCCCCACTTAACTTGGGAGGACCTAATCTTGTAAACCTATCAAACATCTTTTGCTCATTATATGTCATTATATGTTTAGGCACAACCGGTGGAGCAATAAGTCTTACTATTAAAGAATCAATATGGGCCCATAGCAGCAACTGGCTATACCCTAGGAGTTTGGAAACCTTAAACTAGTACATGTCCTTGAAGTTGATCACCCTCTCTTGTCTAAAACCCATCCGAAGTGATAGCTAATGATCATGTGTTACTCTCTCCAAGTGACTCAAGATGTATAAAGACATAATAAAGATAGATGAAGCCTGGAGATGGCTTCAGTCTGGAAAGCTCTCCATGACTCCAAATTACCCTAAGTATGTACAACTAGAAACCACATGGACCACTTGTACCAGGATATGCACCTAAAAGATACAGAAAACTAGGAGTGAGTATAATTCGCATGTACTCAGTAGGCATCATAGACCGATAAAGCTCAAGTAGAAAATTATATCGAATAAGAAATACAAAGTATCCCGTCAAGAAGAAACGACCCAACAATTCAATATTAATAATATCAAGGATATATCAATCACCACCATAATTCATAAGGAATGCAAGCAATGTAAAGCTATGCAATGGCCAATGCCTACAGTTATACATCCTCCAAGCTCATTCGCTCTAGAACATGACCCATTAGGAACTCACATTGTCTATCTACAAATCAATTCTCATCAATCTACCA
This sequence comes from Capsicum rhomboideum, assembly GCA_031232105.1. Lineage (NCBI taxonomy): Eukaryota > Viridiplantae > Streptophyta > Magnoliopsida > Solanales > Solanaceae > Capsicum > Capsicum rhomboideum. The sequence goes on from CP124714.1 coordinate 72,796,672, forward strand.
AAGATCTAACCTCAAACCAAAATTAAATCAATCATGTATCAACTACCTGGACTCGAACTGGGACCAAAATCATTTAATCTTTACAGAACATGTCTTTCATATTATTCTTTCAAATCAATTCAAAGTATCCACTATTTCCATGAACCATAATATGTATGAATATGCATATATGAAAATAAATTGAAAACAGATACAATAGTCATATCCATAATCACAAGGTCGTAGTAATTTCAATAATACCAATGATGAGCCTCATTATCAAATTTGAGATCCAAGTCCCATTTCACCAAAATAATATAAGTCGCATATGGGGCATCACAATAATCAACACAATCCCCCCCACAGGTATTTCAATACTCAACTCAAGCCCCAATACGGACATCACAATAATAACCCAATTTCTTGTACAGAGATTCACAAATTCACCTAAACCATATCATATTTTACATGAAAGCCCCCACCCAAAAAAGTCTGAAGAAAGTCAAGACATAACTGTCACGCCCCGAATTCCAATGGGGCAGACCGGCACCAGAAGCAGTTATGGCCCGAGAGAACCAATCTTTACTCATGTACCCTCATATGCATGTCTCCGTATGAATATCATGCTATCTCATGTAACTACAAAATACCAATGGCGGAAGTCATGGCAAACATATACTACATATAAAACTTGGTCGTTAGGGCCATCAAGTCAAAATGGACATACATCTCTTACATTCATCTTCCCACATGCGTCTACAAAGCCTCTAACAGATACTTGTACATAACCAACCTACAGTCGGGACAAGTCCCCTCTTTATACAATATTTACATAATACCAAAACCAATATACACATATGACCCAAAAAGCCCCGAACCAACTGGAGCTCACCAATGATCCGCAAATGACCCACAACCTCCTGTGGAGGTCTACTAGCACCTGTGCCGGTAGCAAGTAAGGTAAGTCCCCCAAGAGACGTCTAAACAAAGAATGTACTGAGTATGTAAGGCTATAAAGAACTGCATCATAAGTAAGAACATCAATGGGATCAGATATAAGACATTAGTCAATATGGATAAACCATCGACCTATATATATGGATCCATGTATATTACTTTCATTACTTTCTTTGCTTTTTTGCTTTTATGTTCATTCATCATCACTTGTGTTATATCGTACCCGGGCCCCAACTGATCAGTGGGTCTTAACATAACATAACGTTATGTTGGGATCGGCCTGAGCTAAGCTTATGCCTCTAGAGCTGCCACCCATAAATCAATATTTCGAGTTTATCTCGAGCTGGGTTCTTACCCTAGAGCTGCCACTCGTAAACCAATATATCAGGTTCGACTCGAGCTAGGTTTTTACCTCTAGAGCTTCCCCCTGTCAGGATCAGCCTTAGCTAGGCTTATGCCTCTAGAGCTGCCCCCTGATCCAATAATCTCGGGTTCGGCTTAAGCTAGGCTTACGCCCCTAAAGCTGCCACCCGTACTCATACAACAAACAACTATGCATTACTTCCTTTCTTTACTTCTATGAGATTGATACATTGGTGATTGTACATTATTGGTACTTTGAAACATTAGTCAATGATCATGAAACATATGAGTCACAATTAGTTCTATGAGTAATACTGTATGACAACCTCAAATGAGATACCTTTGGACATTTTGGAATGGAACAAGTACAATGTCAATGTGAATAGTATATGCTGCAGAAGGATATGGAAAGAGTAACCTTACATACCTTATCTTTCCAATATGAATACACAATCCTATATTTGAATACAAAAATCTAGATCCTTCCTTACGTTTCACTTTACAACACAAGTACATAGCGGAGCTCACGTTAATAACTAACTATCTTGCACGCACATAAGACGACAATGAGTTACATGATTTCCCTATAACATCATTTCACCCTTTACAATACCATTTATGGAATTATTTAAAAATGATATTGTTGGGGTATTACACATCGAATTTGATGGGCTAAGTTAACATGTGTTAATGGGCTCAATTTAAGGCCCAAAATGGATTAAAAGACATGGCCCAAAAAGGGCAAATGACCCATTCTTCCATGTTGACCAAGTAAACATGGCATTTAATGCCAAGAGTTGGATAAGGATGACTTGAGGGCCTATATAAAGTGGAAAAATCATATTTTTATTCATTTAAATACACATGCCATTTCTAGAATTTTCAAGATATTTCCTTTTGGCTCTCAATACCCTAAGTCATCTCTTTGGACAAGATCATCATTTTTCAAGCTTGGGTAAGTGTTTATTATTGTGCTTTAATATATTATGTGCATGAGAGATGGTGTAGATCATGATGGTTATGTCTAAAAGTGTTAGTAGTGCACTTTTAATTTTTGCTAAAAGATGTGTCATCTATAGGATTTGAACTTGAAAGGAGACTTGAGGTTTTGATGGAAGTGAATGGAGTGGATGAAATATCAACATGTATGGTGTGGTTATGTCCTTAACTTGTTCTTTTTTTCTATATGTATAACTTATGGTATTGGTGTGGGATTGTTGTGGGATTGTTGTTATGCAACATATTAAGATGACTTGATGGAGTAATTGTGATGTTGTGTTGATGGAGAAGTGTAAAGTATGAACTTGATGTGACATGCTATTGGTTTATGATGTCATGGTCAATGTATGGAATGTTGTGGTATTGTTGGTATGATAATTCCATGAATGGTATTGTAAAGGGTGAAATGACGTTATAGGGAAATCATGTAACTCATTGTCGTCTTATGTGCGTGTAAGATAGTTAGTTATTAACGTGAGCTCCGCTATGTACTTGTGTTGTAGAGTGAAACATAAGGAAGGAGCAGGATTGTTGTATTCACATATAGGATTGTGTATTCATATTGGGAAGTTAAGGTATGTAAGGTTACTCTTTTCGTATCCTTCTGCAGAAAATACTGTTCACATAAACATTGTACTTGTTCCATTCCAAAATGTCCAAAGGTATCTCATTTGAGGTTGTCATACAGTATTACTCACAGAACCAATTGTGATTCATATGTTTCATGATCATTGACTAATGTTTCAAAGTTCCAATAATGTACAATAACCAATGTATCAATCTCATAGAAGTAAAGAAAGGAAGTAATGCATAGTTGTTTGTTGTATAAGTACGGGTGGCAGCTTTGGGGGCATAAGCCTAGCTCAAGCCGAACCCGAGATTATTGGATCAGGGGGCAGCTCTAGAGGCATAAGCCTAGATTGGGTCGATCCTGACAGGGGGCAGCTCTAGAGGTAAAACCCTAGCTCGAGCCGAACCTGATATATTAGTTTACAAGTGGCAGCTCCAGGGGTAAGAACCCCGCTCGAGCCAAACCCGACATATTGATTTATGGGTGGAAGCTCTAGAGGCATAAGCCTAGCTCGAGCTGATCCCAACATAACATTATATTATGTTAAGACCCACTGATCAGTTAGGGCCCGGGTACGATATGACACAAGTGATGATGAATGAATATAGAAGCAAAGAAGCAAAGAAAGTAATGAAAGTATATACATGGTTCCAAATATATAGCTCGATGGGTTATCCATATTGACTAATCTCTTATATCTGATCCCATTGATGTTCTTGCTTATGATGCAGTTCCTTATAGCCTTACATACTCAGTACATTCTTCGTACTGACGTCCCTTAGGGGAATTACCTTACTTCCTGCAAGCACAGGTGCTAGTAGACCTCCACAGTAGGTTGAGGATCATTGGTGAGCTCCAGTTGGTTTGGGGCTTTTCGGGTCACATGTGTATATTTGTTTTGGTATTATGTAAATATTGTATAAAATGGGCACTTGTCCCGACTGTAGGTTGGTTATGTACATGTATCTGTTAGAGGCTTTGTAGACGTATGTGGGAAGATGAATGTAAGAGATGTATGTCCATTTTGACTTGATGGCCCTAACGGCCAAGTTTCATATATAGCATATGTTTTCCATGACTTCCGCCATTGGTATTTTATAGTTACATGAGATATCATGATATTCATATGGAGACATGCATATGAGGGTACATGAGTAAAGATTGGTTCTCTCGGGCCATAACGGCTTCAGGTGCCAGTCCGCCCCGTTGGAATTTGGGGCATGACAAAAGTGGTATCAGACCAGGTTGTCCTAAGGGTGTCTACAAAGCCGTGTCTAAGTAGAATCTTGTTTATGGATGTTTTGTGCACCACATTTATAAGCAGGAGGCTACGGGACATTTAGGAGTTGTTTCTTTTCTTCACTTCTATATCGTGCAATAGAGCCAATGTGGTAAGTGGAATCGTATCTAACCATTAGAATTGATTCTTTTTGTTATAGCAATCGATGACAAGACAAGGTAGAGGCAAAGGTAAGAAGGTAGATATGCCTGTCGGAGAAGGAATGAGTAAATCACCACCTGACCAAGCTAGTCAAGGTGGCACTGACACTGAAATTGCATCGCAGTCTTCTTCTACTTTTCCAGCTCCAGAAGAGCCAAAAGGTAGAGAAGTACTTGCAGAACCGCCTATGAATGCCACTGACCAGGATTTAAGAAATGCAGTGCATATGTTGACTCAGATAGTTGCTGTACAAACTCAGGGATGAGTTGGTCCAATTACAAGTGAGGATGACGCGACTAGAGTAGCTAGTCGGCGGACATATGATTTTCTAAAATTAGACCCTCCTATATTCACTGGGTCAAATCCGAAAGCAGATCCACAGGATTTCGTGGACCAAATTCAAAGGGCTCTAGATGTTATGCACGTGACTGGTGTAGAAATAGTTGAACTTGTGGCCTATAGATTGAAAGGAGAAACTATATTGTGGTATGAAGACTGGAAAAGATCGAGGGGTATTGATGCAATTTCAGCTAGTTGGGAAGAATTCAAAATGGCATTCCTTGATCACTACCTCCTGTATGAGATCCGAGAGGCTCGTGCTGATCAGTTTTTAAATCTTCGACAAGGGAACATGAGTGTCAGAGAATACAGTCTGCATTTTAATTCTTTAGCTCGATATGCTCCGAATGTAGTGTCCACAATGACAGACAAAGTCCATCGATATGTGGATAGGTTGGAGCCTTATTTGGTAAGGGACTGCACTATTGCTTCTTTGAACAGAGATATGGATATAGCCAGAATACAGGCTTTTGCATAGAAAATGGAAGCTCATAGGCAAAGAAGGAGGGTACACGAATCTGAAAGAGGGCCATCAAAGAGGTCTAGACCTATGGGATAGTCTATGGCGTCCCAAGGAGAATCTAGGCCTCGGATGTTTCCTAGACCGCCTAGACCATCATTCTCTTATTCCACAGCAGGCACTCACTCTCAATTCTGAGGGTTTAGAAGCAGTCAAGCTGGACAGAGTAGTAGAATTCAGGGCTCACAGGCAACAGGATTTCCTCGTCAGCAGTGTCAGTACTGTGGACGGACTCATTCAGGTACATACCGGTTAGGGACGAATGCTTGCTTTTGGTATGGTATGTCGGGGCACATGATGAGAGAGTGTCCACAGAGGAGCATGGGTGGTATAGCATGACCTATGGGATCAGTCGTTGCATCATCATCATCGGTTCCTTCCTTAGGCTGAGGTGTGTAGCCTGTTGGTCGTGGTAGAGGTATTAGAGGAGTAGCTAGTTCCAGTGGGACCCAAAATCGCCCCTATGCTCTAGTGGACTGGAAAAATTTAGAGGCTTCTCCTAATGTCGTCACAGGTACATTATCCATATTTTTGCATAATGTATATGCATTGATTGACCCGGGTTCCACATTGTCATATGTTAATCCATTGATTGCTACGAAATTTTAAAGAACACCAGAATTATTAATTAAGTCAATTGAAGTATCCACACCGGTTGGTGAATCCATTGTTGCAAAAAGAGTATATCGTAATTGTGTGATAACTATGTGTGGTCATGATACACTGGATGACCTTATTGAACTAGAAATGGTGGATTTTAATGTTATAATGGGTATGGATTGGTTGGCTTCTTGTTATGCCACGATGGATTACCGGGCTAAGAAAGTGCATTTTCATTTTCCACAAACGAATGTTCTGGAATGGAAGGGTAATGTAGGGGCACCGAGAGGTAAATTTATTTCCTACCTTAAGGCAAGGAAAATGATAGCCAAGGGATACATATGTCACTTAGTGAGAGTGAAAGATATTGACGTGGAACCACTAATTCCTCAGTCGGTTCCAATAGTAAATGAATTCCTTGATGTATTTCCTGAGGATCGTCCAGGTTTACCTCTAGAATGGAAGGTAGAGTTTGGTATTGATGTGATGCCAGACACTCAGCCTATCTCTATTCCTCCGTATAGAATGGCTCTAGCAGAATTGCGTGAATTGAAGGAGCAATTAAAAGACTTGCTAGACAAGGGATTCATCAAGCCTAGTATGTCCCCGTGGGGTGCACCAGTATTATTTGTACGGAAGAAGGATGGCACATTGAGAATGTGTATTGACTATCGACAATTAAATAAAGTAACGATCAAGAACAAATATCCCCTCCCCAGAATTGACAATTTATTTGACCAGTTACAGGGTGCCAAATATTTTTCAAAGATTGACTTGAGATCGGGCTACCATCAAGTCAGAGTTAGAGAAAAAGATATACCCAAGACAGCTTTCCGAACACGGTATGGCCATTATGAATTTTTAGTTATGTCGTTTGGACTAACAAATGCACCAGCTGTTTTCATGGATTTGATGAATAGGGTGTTTAAGCCATTCTGGGATGTGTTCGTGACGGTATTTATAGACGATATTCTGGTTTATTCCAAATCACAAGAGGACCACGCGAATCACTTACGGCAGGTGTTATAGATTCTCTGGGATCGTAAGTTGTATACCAAGTTCTATAAATGTGAATTTTGGTTGAAATCCATAGCATTCTTGGGTCCCATTGTGTCAGATGAAGGAATTCAGGTTGATACAAAAAAGATCGAAGCAGTGAAAAATTGGCCAAGGCCTACGATGCCCACGAAAATTCGTAGCTTCCTTGGGTTGGCAGGTTATTATCGAAGATTTGTTGAAGAATTTTGTTCCATTGCTTCACCTTTAACGAAGCTCATATACAAGGCAATCAAGTTTCAGTGGAATGATGCATGTGAGAAAAGTTTCCAAGAGCTGAAAGATAAACTAACTTCCACACCCGTATTAGAACTTTCGGAAGGTACCGAAGGTATGCAGTCTATTGTGATGCGTCCGGAGTGGGCCTAGGATGTGTATTGATGCAACATGATAATGTAATTGCATATGCCTCACAACAGTTACGACCACACGAGAGAAACTATCCCACACATGATCTTGAGTTAGCAGCGGTGGTATTTGCTTTAAAGATATGGCGTCATTATTTGTATGGAGTTCATGTTGACATCTATACTGATCACAAAAGTTTGCAATATATCTTTAAGAAGAAGGATTTAAATCTGAGGCAGCGGAGGTGGCTTGAACTATTGAAAGACTATGATATTGATATCCTATATTATCCAGGAAAAACGAATGTAGTGGCCGATGCATTAAGCTGCAAAGCAGTAGGAAGCACTAATGGCCAGTTGACAGAAAAGCAAGACCTAATAAAAGATTTACATCAACTAGCCAACTTGGGAGTTCATCTTCTTGAATCTCCAGATGAAGGGGTTATTGTGCAAAATGCAGCAGAATCTTCCTTAGTAGCTGAGGTGAAAGAGAAATAGGATGCGGACCCTATTTTATTGCAGCTAAAAGAAAATGTACAATAGGGTCTGATAAAGGCATTTGATCTTATGCAAGAAGGAGTACTTCAATGCCAAGGTAGGTTATGTGTACCGAATGTAGATGAGCTAAGAAGACGAATTACGACAGAGGCGCATCATTCACGATATTTTATTCATCCGGGAGCTACCAAAATGTACCATGATTTGAAGGAAATGTATTGGTGGGGAAACATGAAGAAGAACATTGCAGAATTCATAGCTCAATGTCCAAACTGTCAACAAGTCAAAGTGGAGCATCAGAAACCAGGATGTTACATGCAATGTATCAGTCTTCTAGTCTGGAAATGGGACCTGATTAACATGGATTTCATCACAGGTTTTCCTCGTACACTGCAAAAATTTGATTCCATATGGGTAGTAGTTGACAGGCTTACCAAGTCAGCGCATTTCCTACCAGTCAAGACCACCTATACAGCTTAAGATTATGCAAGATTGTATGTCAAAGAGATTGTTCGATTACATGGAATTCTGATCTCCATTATATCAGACAGGGGAGCTCAATTTACTGCACATTTTTGGAGATCTTTTCAAAAGATTTTGGGTACACAGGTGAATTTGAGTACGGCTTTTCATCCTCAGACAGATGGAAAAGCAGAATGTACTATCCAAACACTTGAAGATATGCTATGAGCTTGCACGTTAGATTTTAAGGGTAGTTGGGATGATTATTTGCCGATCTTTGGTGAGCTCCAGTTGGTTCAGGGCTTTCCGAGTCACATGTGTACATTTGTTTTGGTATTGTAACGTTGTATAAAGCGGGGACTTGTCCCGACTTTAGGATGGTTAGGTATAGACATCTGTTAGAGGCTTTGTAGTCGTATGTGGGAATATGAATGTAAGGGATGGATGACCATTTTGACTTGACGGCCCTAACAACCAAGTTTCGTATATAGCACATGTTTCCATGACTTTCGCTATTAGCATCTTATATCTATATGTGATGGTGATGTTTCTTGAATGACATGCATATGAATGGACACGGATGAAGATTGGTTCTCTCAGGCCTTATTGACTTCGGGTGCCAGTCCGCCCCGTTGGAATTCGAGGTGTGATAATAACCTAATTCGAAGCTGAACCATAAGTCTATGAAAATTACAAAATAGCAATCCCTTTCTGACCACCTTAGAATGCTCCTACTTTATCAAAAACAAGTTCTACGCATAAACACGAGTCCAATGATACTCATATTGCTAAGGTTCTTAACTAGGTCCAAAAAGTGAACCCAAACTCAACCACAAGATTCCAAGGGTACAACTAGAATTTTATTAGAAAATCAATTTATCCTTAGCTTAAGGTGTCACAACCCATTTTCGGAGTCAAGATGACACCTACCATAACCCACCAGTAGGTAATCCAAACCATAGCTGAAACGATAAGAAATGGGCTAAATGGAAGAAGACGGGATAAATACTGGGAAATTAGCATAAAATAAGATCGAAGGTGGTATAAATATGAATATGATCCTAAAATACCAAACAAAAAAGAGAAAGAACAAAAGAAACATCCCACGACTTAGTAAAGCCAGTACAGGAGCTACTAATCAAAAGAATAAGAGTACAAGTAGTATCAATATACAGGTAGTCTCGAATGTAAAGACTGCCCTAAATCAGGGAAGGAGAGGGGATAAGATCCAACTTTGAAAGCTCACCCTATCTTCGAATCCCGTAAGTAAGCTGGAAGGAATATCAACGATGACAGCTAGTACTTGGATCTACATAAAAAAATAGGATGCAGAAGTGCAGTATGAGTGCAAAAACAATGGGTACACAGTAGGCATCATCGACCGACTGAGCTAAATCATAATAAAAGCATAATAAAATGCGAGAATGTAAGCTAAGTCAAGGAGAAAGGGGAAAAATTGAGATCATGCTCCAACAAAGGAAAATAAATAATTAAACACACGATACCACGATTAAAGTAAACTAATTATAACCTAACTAGGCCCCCATAAGCCTAGAAGGTGCAAACAAGAGAAGACTAACCCAAACGAGCCCCTATAAGCCCGATGGATACAATCAAGAGGAGATCTATAAACACTAAGCATGATATAACCATCCAATAATCTCATATCCGTGAAACCATTCGTACTATGTAATATCAGACTCAAACTAGATTCGCAATATCATAGATAAACCATAAAGTACCGGACTCAAACCGGTCTTTAACACCATAACTATATCATAGATGCCAAACTCTAATCGATCTTTAAAACCATAACCATATCATAGATTCCGAACTAGAGTTGGTCTTATTGTGCTATAAATAAATAGTAGAAGGTCGGACTTGAACCGATATAATAAGATAAAGTCACAATAACTAGCCTAGCCCTGAACTATGTAAATGCCATATAGCCTAAGGTTCAAGATTAACTATAACATTATGAACGAAGGCCTCCTAAGTCTATAAGGAGCTAAAAGAGAATACACAACATAAAAGAGGGTCGGCAGGGACCTCTTCTAAACCTAAAAGTCCATACTAAAGCGATTACTACTCAAAAATGACTAAGTCTCCAAAATTCCCCAACAAGTTATTACATAAGTCTAAGTAAAGAATAAAAGCATCATTTGATTTAAAGAAAGGGTAAATGGGTCGATTCTACCTCTAAAATGGCTCATAAATCGGCCAAATAAATCAAAATTCACCAATAAAGCAACCAAACCATAATTTCCAACCAAAAAATAGCATATCATACTAATACCATAATAAATATCAATGTATAAGTAAGGTAAGAATCGCCAATCTTGACGCTAAAGAATACCCAAAAAAGTCTGGTAAATTGGGTATTTTCCCTTTCGAGAAACCTCCGTACGATGCTGCACTATCAAAATAATGATCTACACATTTATATAGGAATAATGATACCCATATTGCATATAAAAGCTTCGAGTCCAAATCGAGCTAAAAATTCCATGTGGGGCTCGGTTACGGAATCATAAATTTAAAATCGTCAAAACATCCCTCAAGGCTTAAGGATTATTTACCCTTAAGAATGGGTATATTCCCAGCTCCAAAACATCCAAAATCAACCCATAAATGTATCAGGGATTTAAACCTAAAATGAAGAATTTATCGAGAAATTAGATGGAACTTACAAGGATTAAGACATGGAAAATGTCTTTGATGAACTCTCCAACCTCCCTTGATCACCCAAGAATCGCCTTCCCTCTCTCATTATCTCTCTTGGGCTTTAATGCTCTCAACACTTAGAGAAAAATACAAAAAACGGGTGAAAAGGGTATTAAATGCACTACAGGTGCCGCTTAAGCGCCCACTTGACTACTAAAGCATCACACTACTGCTAAAGCGGTCCATGGACCATGACAACCTCCGCTAAAGTAGACCAAACGTCGCTTAAGCGGTGTCCACTAAAGCGGTAAGGTCTCCACTTAAGTGGTCTATCGGGGACCAGTGCTAGCTGCTAAAGTGGCTTCCACTTAAGCAGCTAAAGGCTTGCTTAAGAGGTCACACTAGCTGAAGAAGCATCAGCATTTAGTAATATTTTACCAAGTTTCCAATGGGCCCTCGGGATTCATTCAGAATCCCGTGAATGCAAAAGAACTATGCTACCTTATTAAATTTGATATTCAGGAGTCAACGACGCAATTGAAATTTCCATCCGGGGTCGTTTCGATGAAAAGTGGGTCCCATACCCAATGGTCATTTTCATCACTTTCCACCCAATAGCCCAAAATTAGTTCGGAAGCCTCAAGACCTAGACCAAGGGTCCCCCTAGCCTAAAATTAATGTTTCAGAGCTGATGGAACTGTTAGAATTGGCATACGAGGTTGTATACCTAAAGTTTAGGCCCAATAGCCAAATTTGAACAACGAAGACTTCAAAATAGAGAATTGGCTCTAAAAACCAAATGAACTTCCAGGTAACCGAACTGTCAGCTCTAGAAAGTCATAAATGACATGAGGAAGCTATGGGAAAGCTCTAAATGTCAAAATAATGTGGAAATACAGAAAATGACCTGGAGGGTCATTCCAATATCCACTACGAAAAGGACTTTCATTCGCAAAAGTAAAAGGTCAAAAAGTACCTGAAGGCTCGAATAAGTGGGGATGCTGGGTTTGCATCTTACTCTCGATCTCCCAGGTAGCCTCCTCAATTAGACGGTGCCTCCACTGAACCTTAACCACTGGAATCTCTCTAGAGCACAACCGCCTGACATCCCTAGCTAAAATAAGGACTGGCTCTTCTATGAATGTCAACCTCTTGTACAACTAAACCGTGTCCAATAGAAGCACATACGACTCATCCGGGATATAATGCCGCAACATAGAGACATGGTAAGCTGGATGAACAGATGAGAAGTCTGGGGGTAAGGCCAATTCATAAGCTACCTTCCCAACTGGCCAAAGTTTCTCGAATGGACCAATATATCGGGGGCTGAGCTTACCCTTTCTATTAAACCTCATCACGCCCTTCATGGGCGATACATAAAGGAAAACCCGATCACCAACTCCAAAATTCAAGTCTCAAAATCTACGATCAGCATAACTCTTCTGCCTACTCTAGGTTGCCCTCAACCTATCCTGGATCACCCATACCCTATCCAACGGCTCACGAAGCAGGTCAGTACCATGGGGTCTAATCTCTAAAGTCTCAAACTAGCTAATCGGAGATCGACAGACGTCGCGAGAGCTAGCGCCATCCGCATCCCACCCATGGAAGTCAATAATAGAGTGTTCCATATTACTAGTGTAATGCTCCCTCTACTTCAAATGAAGGGTTTATTTAGGGTTCAAGCCCATGAAGACGCCAACCATCATTTGAAAAATTTCATTGATGTGTGAGTTCCGTTTGACATTGCCCACATTTTACAAGAATCCATCCGATTAAGACTTTTTTTTTTCTCTTTAATAGGTGACGCCATATTGTGGTTACGGCAATTGCCCGTGGGTTTAATAACTACATGGTTGGAATTGACAGAAGCATTCTTGGATTGATTCTTTCCACTATCCCGGATGTTACAATTGAGAGAAAAGATTATTAACTTCCGACAATTGAGTGGTGAACCATTACATGAGGCTTGGCAAAGGTTTAACAAGAAATTATTACAATGTACAACTCATGAGGTCCCGAACAAGATACTCTTTCAAATCTTTTATCGAGTTGGATCAATTAAATAAGTCAGTTGTGGATAATGCGGCCGTAGGGTTTATAAAGATATAAACTTATAGAATGGCATCGACATTATTGTTTTAACCTCCTTTGATGCTCAACACTTCATTTAAAATCAGGATCCAACTTTATCTTGTGGGTGCAAATACCGGGTGCAATCTCGATAATATTGGCTATGGTCCAACTAATAACCCTTATATATCTTCTTACCACTGAATTCAATGCTTCAACTTGCCATGGTATCAAATCTCCTGCAAGGATGATGGGCAAGGTGTTATCCTCACCCAAGAATACATAACATACGTATGGTGGTAGTGGTTTGAGTTTGAGTTTCTGTGGCTCTATAATTGAGGGCATAGAGGAAGGCTTTCCTAATTTTTAAGGCAAGATAAAGCTTGCAAGGGTTCTTGGTAAACGAACAAAGAACTTGGAAAGAGGTAACAACTTCATCATATTCCTCGATATCATCACTTTTATAGTTCCACAAGACTCCCACTAATCGCTCACTAATAAAGCCCACTTCTGTGGCCTAGGTCACGTCATCATCTATCACATCAATTATGGAGATGACTTGTAGGACCATGGGTTGCTTCAATTACTTACACACATAAAATGACACTTATTCATTGTTGACCCCAAACTTTATCTCACCACACTCGACATCAACCAAAGCCTGATCGGTAGCTAAGAATGGCCTAAAAAGAATAATAGGGACCTTATGATCAATTTCGCAATCTCGAATCACAAAATCCATCAAAAAGATGAAACGGCCTACCTTTACAAGTACATCATACAACATACTTATGGGCTTCTTAATAGAATGATCGACCATCAAAAGTATTATTGTGGTTGGCTTGGGAGCACCCAAACCTAGCTTGTGGTATATGACTAATGGCATCAAATTAATACTTGACCCAAGATCACATAGTACTTTTCCAAACTTGTATACCTCCATAGTGCATGAAATGATAAAATCTCCTGGGTCTTCCTTTTTCACAACCATTTGGCTAGTCATGATCGCACTACAATTATGAGTCACTTTAATTATTTCAAAATCCAAAACTCGTTTCTTTGTCACTAAGTCCTTCATGAATTTAGCATACTTAAGCAGCTCTTGTAAAGCCTCTAGCAATGGAATGTTTACCGATAGGTTGCTAAAATTTAAGAGAAACTTCTTCAACTTGAAATCACCTTCTTTCTTCTTAAGCCTTTGGGGAAATGGAGGAGAGATTTTGACTTGCGGCTTTAAAATCACCGGGTTTTCTTCCTGTTTTGAAATATTACTTTCAACCGCTTGTGGTACTTCTTTGTCTATGACTTTCTCTTCTACTTCTCTCTACTTTTCAATATTTGACTCATCTTGTGACTTATCAAGTTGCTTTCTCTTTCCACTCACTTGTTCCCCATTACCCTTATCACTAGGGTTATCATTAAGATTCAAAACATCATTCCAAAGAGTTCTCCCACTTCTAGTAACAATTGCCATGATATGAGTATTATTCTTTAGATTTGACACCATATCACTAGGAAGATTTCTTCTTGCCTTACATTCAAATAGGAGGAAATTTGACCAAATTGGGTTTCGAGTTGTTTGATTGAGGCTGAATGCAAAGTGACGGTTTGATTAAGTTATGATAAATAGCTTATCATTTCTCTTAACATCTTATCACTTTCTTCAATCCCCATGAGGATGAGAGCAAGTACGTCTTCATTCTTTTACTTCTCTAGATCAATGGATGTGGTTTCTTTACTCTTGGCCCGATCATGTGGAGGAATGTACCTATCATGCTTCTAATCCTTGTCTCTCTAATCTCGGTCTCTATCCCTTTCCTTATCCCTTCAATCTTTGTCTCGATCACGATATTTCAAATCACGATTTTTCCAATTGCGCCTAATAGCACAAGATTTATTTAAGACTAACAATTTAATACATAATTCACCAATTCTCTCATGTTTAAATGATTCTATAAATTTTAAGGTAGTCTCATGGGTTCGAGTATGTACGGGGTGTTACATTTTCCCCCCCTTAGAAACATTCGTTCTCGAATGTTAGTGACATCATTCAATTTAAACAAATGCAAGTCTAGGATCATGCTTCATGTTATCATATATATATACATAATGCTGATACTTACTTACTTGTCATTGTTCCAATCTCGTATCTTGAACTTGTTCTTCCCTTTGGAACAAATGAGGGTACTTGAACTTCATCATTTCTTCAGTTTCCCATGTGATCTCTTCTACTTGTTGGTTCCTCTAGAGTACCTTTACGAAAGCTATGTATTTATTCCTCAACCTCTTTACTTGTCGATCTTGAATAGCAATGGGTATCTCTTCATAAGTAAGATCCTCCGTAACTTGTACATCGTCAATGAGAGCAAAATGAGATGGATCTCATATGCACTTTCGAAGCATCAAAACATGAAATACCGAATGAATTATGGAGAGTTCTTGGGGTAGTGCCAAATTATACGCAAATTGCCCAAATCTTCTAATAATTTTATATAGGCCTATATAACGTGGACTCAATTTTTCTTTCTTTCCGAAGCGCATTACCCCTTTTATCGATGACACCTTCAAGAATACCCAATCACCTATGGCGAATTTGAGCCCTCTTCTTCTAACATCATCATATGACTTGTGTCGACTTTTGGCCATTGGTAGCCGCTGTTGGATCACTTTAACTTTCTCCATAGCTTGATGAACAAGATCTGGCCCAAGTAAAGCAGTCTCCCCTACCTCAAACCATCCAATCGGTGATCTACACTTCCTTTCGTATAAAGCTTCATAAGGTTCCATTTTAATACTTGAATGATAGTTATTGTTGTAAGCAAATTCAATAAGAGGCAAATGGTCATCCCAACTGCCTTGAAAATCTAACGTGCACGCTCATAGCATATCTTCAAGTGTTTGGATAGTACGTTCTGCTTGTCCATCTGTCTGAGGATGGAACGCCGTACTCAAATTCACTTGTGTACCCAAGCTCTTCTGAAAAGATCTCCAAAAATACACAGTAAATTGAGCTCCCCTATCTGATATAATGGAGACCAGAATTCCATGTAACCGTACTATCTCTTTCACATACAACCTTGCATACTCCTCGGCTGTATAAGTGGTCTTGACTAGTAGGAAATGCGCTAATTTGGTAAGCCTGCCAACTATGACCCATATAGAATCAAATTTCCGCAGTGTACGAGGCAAACCTGTGATGAAATCCATGTTAATCATATCCCATTTCCAGATTGGAAGATTGATACATTGCATGTAACCTCCAGGTTTCTGATGCCCTACTTTCACTTGTTGACAATTTGGGCATTGAGCTACAAATTTTACAATGTTCTTTTTCATATTTTCCCACCAATACATTTCCTTCAAATCATGGTACATTTTTGTATCTCTCGGATGAATAGAATATCGTGAGTGATGCGCCTCTGTCATAATTCATCTCCTCAGCTCATCTACATCCAGTACACATAATCTATCTTGGCATTGAAGCACCCCTTCTTGTGTAAGATCAAAGGCCTTAGTCAGACCCTGTTGTACATTTTCTTTTAGCTGCAATAACATAGGATCCGTAAACTGCTTCCCTTTCACCTCAGCTAGTAATAAAGATTTTGCCGCATTTTGTACAATAACCCCTTCATTTGAGGATTTAAGAAGACGAACCCCCAAGCTGGCTAATTGATGTAGATCCTTGACTAAAACTTGCTTTTCTGTCAATTGGCCACTAGTGCCTCTTATTGCCTTGCGGTTCAATGCATCAGCTACAACATTTGCTTTTCCTGGATGATATAGAATATAAATATCATAGTCTTTTAATAGCTCAAGCCACCTCCGCTGCCTCAGATTGAGTTCCTTCTACTTAAAGATATATTGCAAACTCTTGTGATCAGTTTAAATATCAACATGAACTCCCTATAAATAATGACGCCATATGTTTAAAGTAAATACCACCGCTGCTAACTCAAGATCATGTGTGGGATAGTTCCTCTCGTGTGGCCTCAATTGTCATGAGGCATATGCTATTACATTATTGTGCTGCATCAATACACACCCTAGACCAATTCCAGAAGCATCACAATATACTGCATAACCTTCGGTGCCTTCCGAAAGTACTAATATGGGTGTGGAAGTCAATTTATCTTTCAGCTCTTGAAAACTTTTCTCACATGCATCATTCCGCTGAAATCTGACTGCCTTATGTGTAAGCTTCGTTAAAGGTACAACAATGGAAGAAAAACCTTTGATAATAACCTGCCAACCCAAGGAAGCTACGAATTTTCATAGGCATCGTAGGCCTTGGCCAATTTTTCACAGCTTCAATCTTCTTTGTATCAACTCGAATTCCTTCATCTGACACAATGTGACCCAAGAATGCTATGGATTTCAACCAAAATTCACATTTAGGAAACTTTGCATACAACTTACGCTCACAAAGAATCTGTAACACTTGCCGTAAGTGCTTAGCATGGTCCTCTTGTGACTTTGAATAAACCAGGATTTCAACTATAAATACCATCACGAACACGTCTAGAAATGGCTTAAACACCTATTCATCAAATCCATGAACACAGCTGGTGCATTTGTTAGTCCAAATGACGCAACTGAAAATTCATAATGGCCATACCGTGTTCGGAAGGCTATCTTGGGTACATCTTTTTCTCTAACTCTGACTTGATAGTAACCCGACCTCAAGTCAATCTTTGAAAAACATGTAGCACCCTGTAACTGATCAAACAAATCGTCAGTTCTGGAGAGGGGATATTTGTTCTTGATCGTTACCTTATTCAACTGTCGATAGTCAATGTACATTCTTAATGTGCCATCTTTCTTCCGTACAAATAATACCGGTGCACCCCACGAGGACATAATAGGCCTTTTAAAACACTTGTCCAGCAAGTCTTTCAATTGCTCCTTCAGTTCACGTAATTCTGCTGGAGCCATTCTATACGGGGGAATGGAGATAGGCTGAGTGCTTGGAATCACATCAATGCCAAATTCTATTTCCCGTTCTGGGGGAAAACCTGTAAGATCCTCTGGAAATACATCAAGAAATTCATTGACCACTGGAACCGACTGAGGAGTTTGTGGTTCCACATCAGTATCTTTCACTTGTACTAAGTGACATATGTACCCCTTGGCAATCATTTTCCTTGCTTTCAGATAGGAAATAAATTTTCCTCTTGGTGCCCCCACATTACCCTGCCATTCAAGACCATTTTCTTGCGGAAAACAAAAATGTACCTTCTTGGCCCGACAATCTACCATGGCATAACAATAAGACAACCAATCCATTCCCTTTATCTCATCAAAATCCACCATGTCTAGTTCAATGAGATCGGCCAGTGTATCATGACCACACACGATTACCACACAATTACGATATACTCTTTTTGCAATAATATATTCACCAACTGGTGTAGCTTCTTCAATTGACATAGTTAATAGTTCCGGTGTTCTTGCAAATTTTGCAGCAATCAATGGAGTAACATATGACAATGTAGAACCCGGATCAATCAATGCATATACATTATACGAAAATATGGATAATTTACCTGTGACTACATCAGGAGAGACCTCTGAATTCTGCCGGTCTACTAGAGCATAAGTACGATTCTGGGTCCCATTGTAACTAGTTGCTCCTCTGGTACCTCTACCACGACCCGCAGGCTGCACACCTTGGCCTAGTAAAGGAACCGATAATGATGATGCAACAGTTGATCCTAAAGGTTGTGCTATACCCCCCGTGCTCCTCTGTAGGCATTCTCTCATTATATGCCCCATCGTACCACACCAAAAGCAAACATTTGTTCCCAACTGGTATTCACCTAAATAACACCTCCTGCAATGCTGACACGGAGGACGAGAAAATCCTGCTTCCTGTGATCCATGAATTCCACTACTCTGCCTAGATTGACTACCTCTAAACCCTTGGAATTGATCTTGAGTGCCTGCTGTGGAATAAGACAATGATGGTCTAGGCGGTCTAGGAAACATCCGAGGACTAGATTCTCCTCGGGACTCCATAGACCGTCCCATAGGTCTAGCCCTTTTGGACTGTCCTCTTTCAGATTCATGTACCCTTCTTCTCTGTCTTTGATCCTCCATTTGTTGTGTAAAGGTCTGTATTCTGGCTATGTCCATATCTTTGTTCAAGGTGGAAATGGTGCAGTCCCTTACCAAATATGGCTCTAATCTGTCCACATATCGATGGACTCTGTCTGTCATTGTGGCCATTACATTCGAAGCATATCGTGCCAAGGAATTAAACTGAAGACTATATTCTATAACGCTCATATTTCCTTGACGTAGATTTAGAAACTGGTCTGCACGTGCCTCCCGGATCTCATATGGGAGGTAATGATCAAGGAATGCCATTTTATATTCTTCCCAACCAGCTGGAAGTGCATCAATACCCCTCAATCTTTTCCAGTCTTCATACCACAATATAGCTTCACCTTTCAATCTATAGGCCGCAAGTTCAACTGTTTCAACACCAGTCATGTGCATAATATCTAGAGCCCTTTGGATTTAATCCACGAAGTCCTGTGGATCTGCTTTCGGATCTGACCCAGTGAATATAGGAGGGTCTAATTTCAGAAAATCCCGTGTTCGCCGACTAGCTACTCTAGCCGCGTCATCCTCAGTTGTCATTGGACCAGCTCGTCCCTGAGTTTGTGCCGCAAATAGTTGCATCAACATCTGCACTTCATTTTGTAAATCCTGATTAGTAGCATTCATAGGCGGTTCTGCAGGTACTTCTCTACCTATTGGCTCTTCCAGAGCTGGAAAAGTAGAAGAAGACCGCGGTGCAATTTCAGTGTTCGCTCTACCTTGACTAGCTTGGCCAGGTGGTGATTTACTCATTCCTTCACCGAAAAGCATATCTACCTACTTACCTTTGCCTCTACCTCATCTTGTCATTGGCATTTTACTATAACAAAGAAAATCAATTCCAATGGTTAGTTATGATTCCACTTACCACATTGGCTCTATTGCACGATCTAAAAGTGAAGAAAAGAAACAACTCCTAAATTCCCCGTAGCCTCCTACTTATAAATGTGGTGCACAACACATCCATAAGCAAGACTCTACGCAGACACGACTTTGTAGACACCCTTAGGACGACCAACTCTGATACCACTTTTGTCACGCCCCAAATCCCATTGAGGTGGACTGGCACCCGAAGCCGATAAGGCCCGAGAGAACCAATCTTTACTCATGTCCATTCATATACATGACATTCAAGAAACATCATCATCACGTATACATACTCGATGCTAATAGCGAAAGTTATGGAAACATGTGATATATACATATAACAAACTTGGCCGTTAGGGCCATCAAGTCAAAATGGACATACATCCCCTTACATTTATATTCCCACATACGTCTACAAAGCCTCTAATGGATGCATACACATAACCATCTTAAAGTCGGGACAAGTACCCGCTTTATACAATATTTACAATACCAAAACATGTGTACAACTGTGACTCAAAAATCCTCGAACCAACTGGAGCTCACCAAAGATCTGCAAATGACCGACAACCTACTGTGGAGGTCTACTAGCACCTGCACCTGCAGCAAGTAAGGTAAGTCCCCCAAGGGACGTCAGTACAGAGAATGTACTGAGTATGTAAGGCTCATATGGAACTGTATGATATACAAGTACTTCCGTGAAATCCAATACAAGAGAATAGTCAGTGTAGATAAACCACCGGTATACATATGTGGAACCATGTACATTACATCCTTTACTTCTTTTACTTTTACGTTTATTCATGTTTATCGTCCTACCCATGCTAGGCTTTTCTATCGCCCCTGGGATGAGATTAATCCATGCTAGGTATTTTAACCCCTGGGATGTGATTAACCCATGCTAGGCTTTCATATCGCACCTAGGATGTTATCGTGATAACCCATGCTAGGCTTTTATATGACCCCTGGGATGTTATTATGATAACTCATGCTAGGCTTTTATATCACCCCTGGGATGTTATTGTGATAACCCATGCTAGGCTTGTATATCGCCCCTGGGATGTTATTCAACCAAACAATTATACATTACTTCATTCTTTCATTATAAGAGTAATACATTACTTTATTTGTTTACTTCTATGAGATTGAAACATTGATGATTGTACATTGTTGGAACTTTGGAACATTATTCAATACACATGAGACATGTGAATCATAATTGATCAATGAGCAGGGAACATGTGATAATAACAATTGATAACCGGAAATAGGATACCTTAGAACATTTCAGAGTGGAACTAATACAATGTCAATGTGAATACTATGTGCTGTAGAAGGATACAGATAGAATAACCTTACATACCTTCACTTCCAAGTACGAATGCACAAGCCTATATATGAACACAATAGTCTATCTCCTTCCTTACGTTTCACTCTATAATACAAGTACATAATGAAACTCTCGTTAACAACTACTTTTCGTACAAGTGTACAAGATGAAAATGAGCTATATGACTATCATATAACGTCATTTCACCCTTTATAATACAATCCACTGTGTTACCATACCAACAACACCATAACATTCCACACATTGACCAAGAAATCATAAACCAATAGCATTTCACACCAAGTTTACCCTTTACGCTTCTCATCATCATTACGTCACAATTACTCCATAAATTCTCCTCATAACAACATATTAACAACAATCCATAATGGATATAATCCAACATGCCTCCATACGACCCCTTAAAGCCATTAAAAAGGTATCATAAGTTGATAATTACATCCAAAAAGGGTATAGGGGTCTTCGGGGATCAAAGAGAGACAAAAACACACAAAATAAGTTTCTGGCCTGACCTGAGAAGCCCGCAGGTGGCTCACATATGGACGAAGGTGACCCTTGGCCCTGTCCAGGAGCACCTGTGTTGGTATCTGTGCCCGCAGGTGCCTTCGTCTACGGGGGAGAATGCCCAAATCGGCCAAAAAAGGTCTCTTTTGGGTAATAAATGGTACAAGGCCATAAGTAAGCTTTTATTTACATATTTTTGGTCACTTTTATGCCAACAATCAAACATGGTTTCACAACACACATGAACATCACCAAAACCACATTTTTCCTTCACTACACCACCAAGTCCATGCACAATTTTGCACTAACAATTCCAAACATTATGTACAAGGATAAAACAAGTTAATTATATAATCACATCTCACATGTTAATATTTAATCCATCAAGTTCACTTCCTTCAAGACCACAAGTCCATTTTCAAGTTTATAAGGCAAAACCCTCTTTCCGACTGCAAAAATAGACAGTTTTACACATAGTGAACTGTCTAACACTTTGTCAACATAACCAACATGATTTATGCACCATATTAAGCATATAATATATTAAACCATGAAATTAAACACTTACCAAATCTTGAAAAAGAGTGATCTTTGTCCAAAGGGGTGATGCCTTAGGGTTTGTGAGTAAAGAGAAATGGCTTGAATATTCTAGACAATGGCATGTGTTTTTTGATAAATAAGAATCTGATTTTCCTTGCATTATATGGTCCCTCAAGTCATCCTTAGCCAAATCCTTGGGCATTAAATGCATGTTTGATTGGTCAACACAAGAATGGGTCACTTGCCCCATTTGGGCCATGTCTTTTATTTCATTTTGGTCCTCAATTGAGCCCAATAGTACAAGATTTATTTAAGACCAACAATTTAATGCATAATTCACCAATTCTCTCATGTTTAAATGATTCTATAAATGTTAAGGTAGTCTCATGGGTTCGGGTATGTACGGGGTATTACAATAAGTAGATCCTCCTAGGCAAAAATAGGCCTGCTTAAGCAATAATCTCTCTTACGCGATGGTGGTGTCGCTAAAGCGATGCCGCTTAAGTGATGAAATATACTCTTAAGCGGAAATTGCTGAATTTAAGACCTAAACAAAACTCATTTCGTATTTTTGACATTTTGGGAGCTAGGAAGTTCCGTTTGAGGCGATACTTGATGCGTTTTTCCCGTATAATTATTGGGTAAGTTATTCTATATTCATGTTGTTCATTTTCAAAGATTATCCAACTCATTTTCACTATTTTGATCCATAAAGTTGAGTTTAAAAATTCCAAGTTATGAAATCAAAAGTTTTTTATTTGAATGTCGATTCAGAATGGGTTTTCATGGATTTTTGGGATTTAAGGTCCTTTTATTGTGGTTAAATTGATTTTAATAAAATTTTACCAAAACATCTCATTTTTAACCGTGTTTGATAATGGAGATTTAAAGTTTTATCGGTAAAGTGAAATATTGATATTTTAGTAATTTCTAACCCGATTTCGACTCAATTTTCATTCGATTATCAGATTTAGAACTCTTAATATATGGGAAACATGATTCCTTACAAGAATTCTAGTTTTACAGTTTTATTTTTATGGTCAATTTTCAAAGTGATTTTGGACCCCGAACCAAAGTACATCAATATGGGTATCGTTGGTCTTGTATTTATGTACAGATCTCATATCTGACTCGATTGGATGTATTTGGTGATGATTTGAGGGTGTACAATTTTCGGTTGATGCTTCAGACGGTGTTTTGGCTTTATAGATCTTCTTTAAGGCAAGTTGAAATGTGCCTTGAGTCTTTTATAAGGTGTTTATATGTTATGTGCTTATTGCTTGAGTTTTGCGAATCGTTAAGAAAGGTTTGAGGGTTTCGCTTAGATAAGATGTCAAGCATCGCTGCGGGTACCCGAGTCTATTGATGGATTGAAATAATGAGGTGTTTATATGATATATGTTTATTGCTTGAGTTTTGTGAATCATTAAGGGTTTGGGGGTCCCTCTTAGATGAGATGTAGAGCATCATTGTAGATATCAAAGCATATTGATGGATTGAAATAATAAAATTGTATACCTTGATTGTTTCCCTTTACTTGTGCATAAGCTTATGGCAATTTGTGGATAGATGACTTATAAATCTTGAGTAAATTGATAGTGGGTATCTATTTAAGAGCTTAAATTATGTTTAGGGAATAATTATGCTCTTATGTTATTTACCAATCACTTGAGTATCAATAGACTTATAGTAGTTGATTTAATTATTGAGGTTAGTAATCTCTTAGGATATAACCTATGATAGAATAGTTAAATAGTAAAGAAAGGAATCTTGGCTTAGTTATTAGATAAGCAATGAGGGTGAACTTTAGGACATGTTGTTAACTGGTATAGTTCTCCTTTTAGTAATTTTAGTCTAATGGTGTCATGATTTGGGAAAGATTGAACTTATCATGTAAAACAAATTAGGTTTTTGGTAAGTTCTCTATATCTATTTTTTTGGATTGTTTATTATTATCGTGTTACCCATGTGGGGGCTTATATGAATATTATTATTGACTTGAGGGATTATTATTATTGTGATTCTCAAGTGGGGGCTTAATTGATATTATTGGCCTTATTTATGCATTATTTTACGTATTATTATCGTGATACCAGAGTGGGCGTTTGGATTGATATTATTGATCTTGTTTGAGCATTATATAACATTACCATGGATTGATGTTATTAATGACACACATGACTCTTTATTACAGTGGTGCCATGTGATGGCTATGATCTATTAAGATTTGAAGATATTTTAAGCTTATTTATACCATTATTGAGTTAATTCATTAAATGTTATTGATTTGCTTATGAGCATGCAGTCCTTGTTTCAATCATTCATATTTATGAAATTGGAAACACTGAGAAACACTTATCTAAAAGAAAATTAAACACTTTACAAAACCCCTTGATCGAGGGATGTTCCAGCAAGATTGATTGAGATATTAGATTGTGAAAGCATATAGGTTGCGAACCCCTATAAGTCTTATCCTGGAAGCTTTAGCTAAGAAGGTATATATGAGGTTCCATGTGATGGCTACCATGTGATGGCATACATCATTATCACTCCATTGCATTGCATCACTTGTATTGGATTGCATTTTTTTGTATGTTTAATATCACATTTGATTATTTCCTTTCGTATTATATTATCGTGATTGAATCTTGTTTGTGATATTGTGTATCCTGCATCTCATATTACTATATTACATTTCATTGTACCTTATATTGGGTGGTTTGGTGTTTGAGATATTATGAGACGTGGAGTATTATTATGATTTGATCCTTTGAGACTGTTGTGTCACATCTATTATTTGTGGGATACACACCTCCTCTACCTTAGCTGGGATTGTTGGTTTGAGATGGTGAGTTGATATTATATACTGCGCTGTGAGATTCTCTTCTGATGCGACATATCTCTATCTCCATTGATCTTGAACCTGTACATGCCTATCGTAATACACTAATTTGATTAGCTTGATAAATATGCTATCTACTAGGACAGGCTGGGGCTTTTATGAGTGCAGGCTTATTTTAGGTAAATTGGATGGTTGATGTGGTGATCGTCGCCATCACTTTGGATTAGTGTCGATTATCAACGATGCTTTCTTAGTACACGTATTTCATACTTGCCCTTGCTTTTTCTTTCCTTTCTCTGCATCTCGTGCAAGTATTAATCTGAGTAGCTGATCATAGATTGTGTTCTCTTAGTATTACTATTGCAGAGATCGAGCTAGCAGATGATGGGTCTTAGAGCTTACCCAAATCTCTCATTATCTTATCTTATACATTATCCATATTTAATATACTTTAGATTAGTAGATTATATTCTGTATTAGAGGCTTGTACTAGTGACAACCATACCTTGGATGTATCATTGAGATTGTATTTCCTTTTATATCATTTGGGGTTATTGCCATTCTTCTTCATTCGCTTTTGGTTTTCTTTTATTATTGAGTTTGGGTTAGGATAGGCTTACCTGTATCGGAGGGTGTAATAGGTGGCATCACATACTCTATTTTGGGTCATGACATTTCCAAAATTTCTCATTTAAAACTACATTCGATAATGAATATTTGGGGTTTTACCAATAATGTGAGATATTGATAATTTGATGATTTCTAACACGATTTCTACTCGATTTTCATTGGGTTTTCAAATTTAGAACCCTTAAAGTATAGAAAACATGATTTTCTTACAAATATTTCTATTTTACTCTTTAATTTTGAGGTTGATTTTTGAAGTGGATTTGGACCCAGAACCAAAGTATATCAATATGGGTATTGTGGGTATTGTACTTATATGTAGATCTCGATTTGACTAGATTGGACATGTTTGGTGATGATTTGAAGGAGTAGAGCTTCCGTTTGACTCTTCAGACTGTGATTTGGCTTTTCAATTTTTTTTAAGCCAAGTTGAGCCTTATCCCTTCAATCTTTGTCTCGATCACGATATTTCAAATCACGATTTTTCCAATTATGGTCTCTATCTTTCCAACCTTGATTTCTGCCTTGCATTTGATTGGTAGGTCAGGAACCCCCTTTTTGATTTGACATAAATTGGATTTCTTTATCAAGAGCTTCCACCTCATCTTCATCATATGCTTTAGCACCCTTAGAAGCGATGACGTTTACTACTTTTAGACTTGAATCCATTACATGTTTGGTGAGGAGGTCTATTTACGTCATTACTTTTGCGATATTCTCATACTCTCCTCATCCTTCTTCCTTTGCTATTAACTCACAAAAGATGCAAAGGGAGACCCCATGGCCACCTCAGAATCTCTTATATACAAACCTCGACTTTGCATGGTTACTTTATCCAATAATGTCGATGCCATTCTATAAGTTTACATCTTTATAAACCCTACGGTCGCATTATCCACAACTGACTTATTTAATTGATCCAACTCGATAAAAGATTTGAAAGAGCATCTTGTTCGGGACCTCATGAGTTGTACATTGTAATAATTTCTTGTTAAACCTTTGCCAAGCCTCATGTAATGGTTTGCCACTCAATTGGCGTAAGTTAATAATCTCTTCTCTCAATTGTAACATCCGGGATAGTGGAAAGAATCAATCCAAGAATGCTTCCGTCAATTCCAACCATGTAGTTATTAAACCCACGTGCAATTGCCGCAACCACAATATGGCGTCACCTATTAAAGAGAAAAAAAAAAGTCTTAATCGGATGGATTCTTGTAAAATGTGGGCAATCCATTATTGACTTCCACGGGTGGGATGCGGATGGCGCTAGCTCTTGCGACGTCTCCCAAATGGTCTTTATTATCTAGATGCCCATCGAAAAAAGTGGTATTGCTACCATTTTGACTCATTGATTCGTGAAGACTTTGCTTGTCACCTGAAGGAAACAAAAACAACAAAGTAAAAAAATTACACTATGGCTAACTCAAAGTAACTTATAACACTAAAAATAATGAAGGTTATGTTTCATTCCACAACAACGGGGCCATTTTTGATAATGCTCAAATGCACTCTCAATTATGAATTTACACAGTCGTTAACAATATATTTTACCCAACTAAGAGTCTAGGTCGAATCCACAGGGAATGATAGTGCTAGTTTCACTCTTAAGTATCACAAGCTACTCAAGAAAAATGTGTGTGTGTGTGTGGGGGGGGGGTTGTTTGAACAAGTTTTTAGTATCAAGTTAATAGTATCAATGTTCGATTTGCCAAAGTGAAATGCAACGAGATTTTATTCAATTGAATTAAAACACTTGGGGTTATGCCTTCTCAAAAATGATTGTATACGTGGGTAAGTGAAAATACACCTAGGATTCAATTGCTTGTTATGATTAGGCATGATTTTAGATATTGGAAATGATTTCTCAATCCACAATCAAATTACACATGGGCTTCTCTCGAACACCCAAGTTTTTACACTTACTAAACAACCATGAGCCTCAAAGTGGATAATCTATTACTAACATTACCACTTAAATGAGTGTAACTCAAGTTTTGTTATCTAAATCTCATCACTTTTGTATCTCCTTTCAAGCAATCCAAGAGATCCAAGCATAGACTAAGTTTGAAACCTCAATCTATAAGTTAAGACAAAGAGATTTAGCTAAAATCATAACATACAATCTAATTCAAAGGTAAATAATCACTACCCACACATAATCACTCCTCAATAATGAATAACCCCAAGTATGGGAAATTAGCTACTCATAGCGAAGGAAAAAAAAATTATACCAAATTTGTTTTTCATACCCGTCAAAGAATCCAAACGTTTTACAAGAAAACTCTAAACTCCAAGCTCGGAGTAGTGAATCCTAAGATTACGGTTTGATTACAAGATCAATCATACTCAAAATTGGCAAAAGTCCTATTTCTAATGACCAAAAAGGCTTAAATAGCATCAGGAAAAACAATCCACATAATTACAGAAATGCCATTGCTTGACAATTCGGCTAAACAAAATCCATCTCTGAATGAGACATCGATGCACCTAATTATACCTGGCTCTCCAATTCATCAACATGACAAGCTCCAAGGGTTGGCTTCTATTCCTTTTTAGCGATGCAATACTTGGCCTGCTGATAGGTTTGGTGATGCAGCGATATGTCCATTATGTCGCTGTTTGGTTTCTCTTTTAATTGGCCTTTTCCTGTTAGATTTGGCAATGGAAATGCTTAACTAATAATTCGGCACTCACTTTGGTGTTGCGTCGAAGTGTCTCTTTTATGCCTTTGTGCAATTTTTGCTTCATTCTTCCATCTATTTGCCTCTTTTCGCTCCTTTTTGCTATTTTGATCACTTCTAGGCCTTTACCCTAAAATCAAACCAAATCACCATTAAAAATGCTTTAATTTAGCATTGAGGACATGTTTTCTTAATAATTTTAGGGAAAATGAGGCACAATTTACTGACTAATCAGTAGGTATACTTTGGAGTTCGTTTTCCCTTTGATATTATGAGCCTTGTTATTAGACTACCGCCATTATTGTTCTTATTTTAGGTTAGATGTTTTGACTGTGCTAAAGCTAGCTCCCTTCTTATTTATGATCCTCATGATATTTAGGTTGTTAGGCTAGATCCCTTGGGTTAGTACCTTCAGGTTTAGTTACCTATTTAGTACTATCGTATATCTATTTCTTCTCTAGCTATTCATATTGTACATTACCTTCGTCATTGAGTAATACCATTGTATATTACCTTCATCCCTGACTATTCATATTGTATAGCATTTTTGACCCTAGTTACTTGTAGAATATGATGGGTTATTTTTACTTCTCTATTATTCTTATTGTATTTCATTTCTTAGTTAGTTTCCTATAATGTATATCCTTGTCATAAGTGTTATTTATGCTTGCACTTATCTTTGGAGCTCAGTCGGCCTACGTCTACTGAATACTATGTGTTTGGTACTCATACTATGCTTTTGTACCCTACAAATCATAGTACAAGTTCTTACTACTGATGTGTGCATTATTTGGAGTTGTCATAGACCAGAGATATGGGGTGAGCTCTTTGCATCCAGATTTATTCCTCTTCTCTCTATCTTTAGCTGGACTAAACTTTATTTTGTATTTCAAAGACATGGTTCTATGTCTACTGTGTTTCCCACTACTGTTGTTATGCTAGTGGCTCCTGTATCAACTGATACTAGGTCTTGGGGTATTTTTATTCTTCTAGTTCTCTCTCCCCTTTTATTGGTGTATATTGTGTCTTGTTTCTCTATATTTGTCTCTCTATTTAGTCTTGGTTTCCTATTTTTATCCTTTTCCCTTTATTAGACTGTTACTCATGGTTCTGGGCTATGGATTGACTTACCTACTGGTGAGTTATAATAGGTTCCATCATCACCTGAGTTATCAGTTTGTGACAATAGATGACTTATGAATCTTGAATAAATTGATAGTGGGTATCTATTTAAGAGCTTGTATAATGTTTAGTTGATTTTCATGGAATGATTGGGGTTTAGCAACCATTTAGGAGATAATTATAATATTATGTTATTTTATGAAATGATTGGGATTTATTAATACTTAGGGTATAAATAGATTTGCAGTAGTTGATGTAATTATTGGGGTTTAGTAATTTTCTTGGGATATAACCGATGCTAGAATAGTTAAGTAGTTAAGAAAAGAATCTTGTTTTAGTTATTAGTTAAGCAAATAAAGGCAAACTTTAAGACATGTTGTCAACTAGTATAGTTCTCCTTTTAGTAATTTATTCAAATGGTGTTATAATTGGGCATGATGGAAACTTATCATGTAAAACAAGTTAAGTTTGGGTAAGTTCTCTAAGTTTACATTTTTTGGATTGCTTATTATTATTGTGACGCCCGAGTGGGGGATTGTGTTGACTATATTATTAACTTGAGAGATTATTATCATTTAGATGCCTATGTGGGGGCTGATATTAGTCTTTTTAGAGCTTATTTGCCTTTATTATTATTGTGATACCTAAATGAGGGCTTAAATTGATATTGTTGATGTCTTACAAGACTCTTTTCTACTGTGGTGCCATGTGATGGCTTATAGCATGATCTTTTGAGATTTTAGGAGATTTAAGCTATGACACTTTACTACTATGGTGCCATGCAATGACTTATATCATGATATATTAAGATTTGAGGATACTTGAGCTCATTTATATCATTATTGAGTTGATTTATTACATAAAATTGATTTGGTTATGAGCATACATCCTCATTTTATTCATCTGTATTCATGGAATTGATACCACCGAGAAATATTGATTTTGAATAACAATGAAACACCTTATAAAATGCCTTAACTGAGGGGTGTGCCGACAAGGTTGATTGAGATATGAGATTGTGATAGTATATGGATTGTGAACCCCCCATGGGTCCTGTTCTTGAAGCTTTTACTTGAAAGTTGTATACGAAGTGACATTGAGACATTACATCATTATTATTCCATTGCATTGCATTGATTCCTTTATATGATTGATATTATGTCTAATTTTTTCCGTTCGTATTTTATTATTGTTATTGAATCGTATTCATGATATTGTATATTTTGCAACTCATATTACTATATTATATTGTATTATACCTTTCCTTTGGTGATTTGGTAGTTTACATAGCATAATATTTGAGGTATTGTTATGGATTTATCCATTGAGACTAATGTGTCACATCTAGTGTTTATGGGATATGCACCTCATCTACCTTAGCCAGGATTTTTGGTTTGAGATGGTGAGATGCTATTTTATATTATATTGGTGAGAAGCTCTTGGGATGTGACCTATCTCTATTGCCTTTGATCTTGAACCTGTACATACCTACCTTAATGCGTTGATTTGATTGTCTTGATAAATGTGATATCTGTTAGGATAGGCTGGGAGTTTTCGAGGGTAGGTTTATTTAAAGTAAAATAGATAGTTGGTGTGGTGTTCCTCGCCATCACTATGGATTTGGATCAGTTATCAAGGATGCTTGCTGATTCAATGTTTTTCATACGTACTCTTTCTTTTCTTTCTTTTTTCTGCACCATATGCAGGTATTAATTCGAGTAGCGGGGCATAGATTACATTCTCTCAGTGTTGGCTTTATGGTGATTAAGGTAGCGGCTGATGGGTCTCAAATATTACCTAAATATCTCCTTATCTTATCTTATGTTTATTTCACATTTAGGATACTTTAGATTATTTGATTATATTCTGTATTAGAGGCCTGTACTAGTGACAACTAGACCTGGGATGTATCAATAAGATTGTATTTCTTTCTATAGCATTTGGGAGTACTTCCATTCTTCTTCCTCATCTTATTCTTTAATTATAGAGTTTGGGTTGGGATAGGCTTACCTGTACCGGAGGGTGTGACTTGTGCCATCACATACTTTTTTTTGGGTCATGACAAATTTGTATCAGAGCCTCAGGTTCATTAGTCTCATTAGTACAAGCTAGGTCTATTATAGTCTTACAGATCAGTTTGGAGACTTCTGTTATCTATCTTTGAGAGGATATATGACTTTAGAAGAAATCCATTTTTTAATTCTGTGTCATGAATTCATAACTTTATATAACTCAAAAACCTCTTATTCACTCTTTTACAAATAGTGAGAACATACTTTTCTTTTACTAGAGATTTAGAGCCTATGCCCTAGGTATGCGATGGGGGAAAAAGTCAAGACAGAGGTTAGATTAGAGCATTCGGCCCAGCTAAATATCATGAAGGGATTGCCTCCTCAGGTTTTGGGGTTTCTCGTGATGATGGGTCTATTAAGATAGAAGGGTTAATCCCAATACAAACACCACCTGTGATCATGTCCATACCCATGCTTGAGGGTTGCTTGGTATGGGTGTTTGGTTTTCTTGAGGAGATGGATCCTATTTTTACTTAGCGTACAATTTTGGGGTTCTATACTCTAGATACATTATTGGCTATTACTACGGATTCTCCTAGAGTTGGTGATGTATTGCCAAGAATCACCTCATATCCAAGGACTTCACCCTTTATGTCCATGGAGGGACTGATTAAGTTTGTAAAGTTTATGAGGATAGATCTTCCCCTGTTTGATGGAGATCCTAGGTTTGATGCTTATGAGTTCTTGGTTGGTTGTTATAAGAGATTGCATAGGTTGGGCCAAGTAGACTATAATGGAGTAGATTTCATTGCTTTTCAGTTATTTGGACCAGCAAAACAATGATTGAGGACTTTTATCAAGGGTAGACTAGATGGGTCATCTTCTCTCTCTTGGAATCAATTTTCTTGAGAGTTTCTAAAGGAGTTTGTATGGAAACATGAGAGGCTTATAGATAAGATGCCCTATAGACTTGATAATGGTAGTGACATGTATGTTAGAGGTCGGAGATGATTGAAATTGCATGTGTGCTTAGAACTACATAAATTATTGTGATGGGTTGCATTAGAATTTGGTGACATATAGAGAATACATAATTGTGGTATAGAAAGTTTTATGATAATTCACGATTTCTTACAAGAGTTAAGGATGAGGATATGACTATTTGAATAGTGATCAAAGCGTGTTGTGCCACTTTTGAGGTTTTGTGTGGAAATAATATCAATTTCTAACTTTGTTTCTTCAACTTGAGGATAGAGTACTATTCGATTCGACAGTGATGGTATCATCCTTGAGTAAGTTTGATTCAGTCAAGAAAATGCTTATAGTGGTCTTAAAGATAGCGAAAAGTTCTTTTGAGACAGAGGAAGTCATGATTCAGTATCATTAAGAGTTATAATATGGTTCCATGGGTTCCATGGTATTTTGTTGGTACAGGGATGGCATTGGTTTTGTGATACAGTCAGTGACTTGTCGTGTCTTCAACAAGTTCAGGTATATTAGGTATGTTCAGAACTTCTAGTGTAATTTTCTCAGATATTTTTTATAGAGGAAGTTTTGAAATAAAGGAACATGACATTATTAAGAAATTTGGCTTCATATGCTAGAATTGTGACCTTGATTGTCATAAGGTAAAGAATTTCATGTTACAATAGTGAGACCAATAGTTTTATAGAAGTGACTCTGCTTGAGAGTGCTTACATTAGATTTATGGGGGTATATTCAGTTCCTTGTCTGTTTTGGTACCTTTTTTTCTTACTTTTACATTGGGGGTATATTCAGTTCCTTGTCTGTTTTGGTACCTTTTTTTCTTACTTTTACATTCAAGGACAAATGCAAGTGTTAGTGGTGGATAATGTAACAACCCTCATTGTGATTTTTTAAGTTTTCTGTGTTTTGAGCATTTCTCCCTTCCCCATGTTTGCTTTATATTATTTATGGTTTGTGGGGATGATTTTCATGGTCCCCAAAGCATTCGGGGGTAATTTCATCATTGACAGGTCCCATGGGGGATTTGCAATTCATACACTATCACAATTTCATATCTTAATCAACCTTGCCGGCACATCCCTTGGTCAAGGCGTTTTATAAAGTGTTTCATTTTCTTTCAAAATAAGTATTTCTCAGTAGTACAAATTCCATGAATATGGATGACTGAAATGAAGATGCATGCTCATAGCCTAATCAATATTATGTAATAAATCAAATTAATAATTGTATAAATGAGCTCAAATCTCCTTAAATCTCATTAGATAATGATATAAGCTATCACATGGCACCACAATAGTAAAAAGTCATCGCTCAAATCTTCTCAAATCTCAATAGATTATGATATAAGCCATTACATGGCACCAAAGTAGTAAAGAGTCATGTAAGACATTAATAATATCAAATTAATCCCCACTCGAACATCACAATAATAATAAAGGCAAATAATGCTCAAAAAATTCCAATACTAGCCACCACATGGAAATCTCGATGATAATAATCTCTCAAGTCAATAATATAGTCAACACAAGCCCCCACTCGGACATTGCAATAATAATAAGCAATCCAGAAAATGTAAACATAGTGAACTTACCCAAAACCTAGCTTGTTTTACACGATAAATTTTAATCCTTCCCAATCATAACACCATAAGACTAAATTACTAAAAGGAGAACTATACTAGTTGACAACATTCCCTAAAGTTCACCTTCATTTTCTTACCTAATAACTAAGCCAAGAATCCTTTGTTAACTACTTACCATAAGCATATTCACAACTAAAGAGTACAAACAAGATGTCTATTTTTATTACTTCAACCCATCAATAGACTCCGGTATCCGCGGAGTTGCTCGCCATCTCATTTAAGTGGGACCCTTAAACCCCTAGTTATTCACAAAATGCAAGAAAGTAAGCACATAACACATAATAGGACAACCTGGCTCTGATACCACTTTTGTCATGCCTCGAATTCCAACGGGGTGGACTGGCACCCGAAGCTGATAAGGCCCGAGAGAAATAATTTTTCTCATGTCCATTCATATGCATGTCATTCAAGGAACATCACCATCACGTATAAACACAAGATGAAAATAGAGGAAGTCATGGAGACATGTGATATATACCTATAAGAAACTTGGTTGTTAGGGCCATCAAGTCAAAATGGACATACATTCTTTCATTCATCTCACTATACACGTCTACAAAAGCCTCTAATGGATGCATATACATAACCAACCTAAAGTCGGGACAAGTCCCTGCTTTATACAACATTACAGTACCAAAACATAAATACACAGTGACTCGAAAAGCCCCGAACCAACTGGAGCTCACCAATGATTGGCAAATGATCCACAACCTGCTGTGGAGGCCTACTAGCACCTATGCCTGCAGCAAGTAAGGTAAGTCCCCCAAGGGACGTCAGTACGAAGCATGTACTGAGTATGCAAGGCTATAAGTAACTGCATAAGATACAAGGACTTCAAGGAAATCAAGTACCAGTGGGTGAGCAACATAGATTAGCCACCATAATATACATGTGTGGAGTCGTATACATTGCATTCATTACTTTCATTTTCACTCGTATCATTGTCACAATCATTCATGAAATATTGCTCATGTAATATCATTTATATAATCTTTCGGGATCGCCTCTAGCTAGGCTTCCGCCCCTTTGAGTTGCCACCCGTTCGGGATTGCCTCTAGCTAGGCTTACGCCCCTTCGAGTTGCCACCCGTTCCAAATATTCATTCGGTATTGCCTCTAGATAGGCTTACTCCCCTTTGAGTTGCCACCCATTCCCAATATTCATTCGGGATTGCCCCTAGCTAGGATTTTTCCCCTTTGGGTTGCCACCCGTACTCAACAAGTATGCATTACTTCAATTCTTATATTAGAAGAGTGATACGTTATTGGAAGAGTGATACGTTAGTGGTTTTAGCAATGTTGTAACTTTGGAACAATAGTCAATGAATACGATACATGTGAATAACAATAGATAACAACATGAAATGATATACCTTAGAACATTTCGGAATGGAACAAGTACAATGACAATGTGAATCCTACGTGCTGCAGAAGGATACGAAAAGAGTAACCTTACATACCTTATCATCCCAATATGAATACACAGTATTATATGTGAATACAACAACCTATCTCCTTCCTTACGTGTTACTCTACAACACAAGTTCATAACGGAGCTCACGTTAACAACTCACTACATTACAAGTGCACCAAACGATAGTGAGCTACGTGACTGCTATATAGCGTCATTTCATCCTTTACAATACAACTCACTGCATTATCATACCAATAACACCATAACATTCCACACATTGACCAACACATCATAAACCAATAACATTTCACACCAAGTTTACCCTTTACTCTTCCTCATTAACACTACGTCACAATTATTCCATCAAGTCACCTCAATACCCTTTGTAACCACATATTAACAACAATACATAATTGATATAATCCAACATGCCTCCAAAATACCCCTTAAAGTCATTCAATAGGTATCATAATTTGATAATTACATCCAAAAAGGGTATAGGGGTCTTCGGGGATCAAAGAGAGACAAGAACATACAAAACGAGTTTCTGGGATGACCTGCGAAGCCACATGCACCTGCAGGTGGTTGAGGTACAGCTGCAAGTGACCCTTGGCCCTGTTCAGGGCCACCTGCATTGGCATCTGCGCCCGCAGGTGCCCTGTCTGCGGGGGAGGGTGCCCGTTTCGTCCAAAAAGGGTCGCTTTTGGGTCCTTTTTGTGTAATAAATCGTACATGGCCATGAATAATCTTATATTTACATATTTTAAGTCACTTGTATTCCAACTAACCATCATGGTTTCACAACACACATGAACATCACCAAAACCACATTTGCCTTTAAACACACCACAATTTCCATGACCAATTTCATAAAAACAATCCCACATGTTATACACATAAACAAAGCAAGTTAAGAACATAACCACATCTTACATGTTGATATTTAATCCATCAAACTCACTTCCTTCAAGACCACAAATCCATTTTTAAGTTTACAAGGCAAAACCCCTTTTTCGATTGCAAAAATAGACAGTTTTACGCATAGTGAACTGTCCAACACTTTCTCAACATAACCAACATGATTTATGCACCATATTAATCATATAATATATTAAACCATGAGTTTAAATACTTACCAAAAAATTCAAGAGAGTGATCTTGTCCAAAGGAGTGATGGCTTAGGGTTTGGAAAATAAAAGAAATATCTTGGATAATTCTAGAAATGGCAAGTGTATGGATATGAATAAAAATCTGATTTTACTTGACTTATATAGTCCCTCAAGTCATCCTTAGACAACATTAATTGTGTTTACTTGGTCAACATGAAAGAATTGATCATTTCCATTTTGGGCCGGATCATTTCCATTTTGGACCATGTCTTTTATATCATTTTGGGTCTTATTTGAGCCCAAATCACTAGATTAAATTCAACCCATCAAATTTAATGTATAATACCCCCACACTCTCATGTATAAATGATTCCATAAATGTTACGGTAATCTCGTGGGTTCGTAAATGTACGGGGTGTTACATCATTAATCATCTTTATATCACAAATCACATCGACACCTCTCAACCACACAACATCCTTTGTCGATTGAGGACCTTTCTTTTTCTTTTTCGGCAACAACCTCCCATATGCATCATAAAACTCCCTAACCCAAGTCTCAATATAAGGTTTGAGGGGTTCAGTGAATACCTACAAATTATGATATTGAAATACCAAAAGGATCCTAGGATGTTTGCCCTTGATACCATGCAAGCTCAGATGCTGCTCCTTTATGATAGTGCATTGATTTTACACTTTAAGACGGTTCAGAACATGTTGACCTCCAGGAGGGTGCACTAAAGATGTAGCTAAAGTAGTGGAGGACTGCTCTACTCTAGTTATTTTTATCTTTGCTGGTTTGGGAGTACGGAGAGGTGCATGAATGGGTGTGGTGTTGCCTTCCTTCAAGGATTTAATATTGTCCCTCTCAGAGTTTTAGCTACATTCCAAACTTATTTCCTCAACAACCTGGGCCTTAGACTTTTCCATATCATCCCTCTTATGTTTAGTAACCTGCTGAGGCATTTTGGCATCTCAAATCATAACCATTTTTGCCATTCTCGATGTGGGAGGAGGGGACTTGGTTTGTTTCTTAGAGACACGCTTCATCCGAGACATTCCTGCACATAAGAGTAGCAATGGTCTTGGCTCGTGTTTGCAAAACTACACAATTTTCAAATTCCAGTTATGCATTACCAAGCAAATCGGTACATCGCCAATCAGATCGGCGATTCAAAGGGTTATCATCAAAATAGATAGACAATTTAGGGACAAGTTGGCGAAAGGAAAGTAGGAAATCAGAGATACTTGAAGTATTCAGTGATACTTCTCGAGCATCGCCGATTCACACCTAACTTAGCCAACCATTTGGTAACTTTTGGTGATAAGGGGAGAACTTCAGTGATACACCACATAGTTCAGCGTATCATTGAAGTTCTAAAACCTTCGCCAAATAGTCTTCCCCAAGCTCTAAATCATGACCCAATGGCGATTTTTCAAACTTTTCAACCATGGGTACTCAGGCTTGCCCATGTTTCATTACGCACCTACCCATACAAAGAATTTACCCTGAAGAACCACATCACCCAATCTCTCATTGGGTAAAATTAGTCGATTTAAAGATGAATTTTATGAAAATATCAACTATTTACTTCAAACCCAAAGCAATACAATTAAAAACCATGCCAGTGATTTCCATTTTCAACACTTTGGCATTAATCATGAATCAAAAATAAACATTATACAAATTTTCAATAATAAAAATGAATTAATCTATATATGCACCATGAATTCAACACAAAAATATTATGAACACTCAATTTATAAACAATTATAACTGATGCTTGCAAGAATGAACTCTAACCATTTAACTTTAATAAAGAAATTGATTAAAAACTTCAAGAATAAGGACCCAAGGTGTGCGTTTGATGTTGGAATTGAGATTCAAAGATTTTAAGTGTGTGTGTGAGAGAGAGAGTTAATGAAATGAAAGAGTGAATAGAGAGAGAAGAAAATAAAGAAAATAAAAAGGATTTGAATAAATACCAAGGGTCAAGGGGTAATGGAAAGTCAAAGGTCAAGAAATTCAAACCGTCACTTTAAAATCCACTCAAGTTTGGCATAACCTTTCCATCGCGAACTGCATCGGTGATGCACCGATGTGGAGCTCCATCGCCGGATGTAACAGTGTTAGGACCTTTTGTTCTTGTTTTGGCGAAGTAAATAGGCGATGGATTCATGTCACCAAACAAATCGACGATACGACGATTTGCAACCACCATCGCCGAATATAACAGATCATGCTAAGTTGGAAAACCACTTTGGCGAGGGACTTTGGTGATGCGCCAATTTTCTTGGCATATCGCTAAAGCCTTCCCACTGGAGCCTGCCATGCGATTTCCCAACTTTTTATTTTCCAACTTGATTCATATCAAATTCCCCATATTTCAACTCTATCATTCTCCTACACACATCAACAAACATTATTCAAAACAATAAAAATAAACTTGGGTTGCCTACCAAGAAGTGCCTTAGTTATCGTCGTGGCACGACGTTGTCCTTCATTCATCGAGCGTCATCAGAGAAGACCACCTCTAAGAAATCTACCTTTTGTAGCAACCTATGGTGATGTTTAACTCGTTGCTCATTCATGGTAAATTGGGACTTCGTATCATTCTCCAATTAAATCGCTCCATTAGAAAAACACCTCACCATTTTGAAGGGACTCGACCACCTTGTTTTGAGTTTTCCTAGAAACAACTTATACCTTGAGTTGAACAACAAGACATCATCACCAACCTTGAACTCTCATTTTAGAATCTTGGCATCATGTCATCGCTTCATACTCTCCTTGTAGAGAGTAGAACTTTCGTAGACTTTCAAATGAAACTCATCCATCTCATGGATCTTTCACAATGTAATGGAACTTATCCCAATTCAAAACAAGATTGTTTGCCACACGCCATTCAAGAACATTCCCAAATTTTCAAGGCACCCTTCAAATGTATCACCAACAAGAGAGAAATCATCCATAAATACCTCCATTTAGTCTTCTACCATGTCCAATAAAATAGAAAGCATACACCATTAGAACATGGAGGGTTCATTGTATAGCCCAAAGGGAATTCGCTTGAAAGAGAAAAAACCATAAGTACAAGTGAAGGTAGTTTTTTCTTGATCTTTGGGTGCTATTAAAATTTGGTTGTAACCCGAGTATACGTCGAGGAAACAATACAAATATCCTCCCTCTAGCCTATCAAGCATTTAGTCCATGAAGGGCATGGGTAAGTGGTCCTTCTCTGTCCATGAATTCAACTTTCTATAATTAATACACAGTCTCCAACCCGTGATTGGATGGATGGGTATAAGGTCATTATTCTCATTTGGGACCATCGTGATACCACCTTTCTTGGGAACACATTGGACAGAACTTACCCAAGTACTATCCGAGATAGGATAGACTACACCTGCATCTAGTCACTTGATGATTTCCTTTTTCACCTGAAAACTTTCCCTTATTCAGCTAAAATCCTTTACTTATAATCTTTTTGAGTCTGTCAAACCATAAGTCTAGTCTATCACCAGGTCTTTTTGCCCAAACTGATAAGTACCACCAGTCATCCCATAAAACCTATCTTGTCATCAAAGCACTAGCTCAAACCACAGATATACCGATGAGATCTTGAAAAACAAACTAACTTATTCACACACCTTACTGCTAACACTTATAGATAATCCCACACAAATCTACCAGTTGTACGTTTCCTATATTCAACACTGTCCTTCCACAACATAACTGCCAAGAAGATCATACCCAACTCACACTAAAATTCATAATACCCAGGGAAATGAATCAAATCTAATACAATGATATACTCTAAATAAGTCACCACATATGATCTCTACACCCGATCTACCACTAAAGAAACATCTACAGGGTAGCAATATAAATTGACACAAGAAGAACCCAAAAATCACATCAACACCTAAAGCTGAATAAGTAACACATAGAAGAAAGTATAACCACAGTCAAACACTACCAAGGCAGATCAAACGTGTACTGAAATCATACCTACAACTACTATACCAAAAGATCCTGCCTCGAGTCCTCCCTAAGGAGCATGATACTGAAATCTATCATCTTCTTGAGCAACTGAGGAAACATCTATCTATCTATGTTATGGGTAACCCTTCCTATAATGCCAGAGATCTCCATATATGAAGAAACCCGAAGGATTAGGAGTCCGCTGGACAGGACCTGAAGAACTTGAATGGCTACCTAGACCTAACTCTCTTCGAGAATCACAATAAGGATTATGGCCTCTATCATACATGTTACTACGGTCATTAAGTCTATAGGGCCTCTTGCCCACATAATTCAAATGTCTCCACACAAACTCTTCTAAAAACTCTCGAACAAACTGATCTAATGATAGAGAGGGTGACCCATTTGGTCTACTTTCAACAAAAGTCCTCCACCATAGGCTGGCTAGTCCAAATAACTGAAAATCAGTAAAATCTACTCCATTAGAGTCGTCCAAGCCCAATATGTGTAACCTCTCACAGCAACCAATCAAGAACTTGTAAGCATGAACACTAGGATTCTCATAAACTTTACAAACCTACTATATCTCTCTATGGACATAAACGGAAAGGTCACTGGATATGGCGCAATCCCTGATAATGTCTTGTCAACACTAGAGAGTTTGTAGTAGCTAGATGTGCATCTAAAGTCTGAAGCCCCGAAGTAGCATGCCGAATGAATGTAGGAGTTATCCTCTCGAGGAAACCAAATATCCGTACCAAAAAATCCTCAAGAATAGATATGGACATGATCACAGATGGTGTCTGTATTGAGAGCAACTCCTCTATCATAATTGACCCACATCATGAGCCACTCAAAAACATGAGGAGGCAATCCCGACCTGACCTTTATCTAGTCCAGATATTCCAATTTGACCTCTGCGTCAACCTCTTCCGTTATCATGTGTTAAAGACATACGCTCTGAACCTTTAACCAAAGAAGAATGCATCCTCACCATCTGTGAGAGAGTGAATAAGAGATTTTTGAGTTACATAATACTATGAATTCAAGACACATAATAACGAAATGGATTTCTCTTAAAGTCATGTAGCCTCTCAAAGATAGATAACAAACATCTATCGATCAACAAGAGTTTACTAGAATCGGCTTGTACTAATGAGACCAATGAACTTAGCTCTAATACTAATTTTTTCACGACCTAAAATAGTGTTTGTGATGGCACCTGACACACTCTTCGGTATAGGTAAGCCTATCCCAACACAAACTTGATAATCAAAGTAAATCAAAAGTAAAAGAAGAAGAATGACAATAACCCAAGATGATATTGAAGGAAATACAATCTCAATAATATATCCCGGGTCTGGTTATCACTAGTTCAGGCCTCTAATACAAAAATATAATCAACTAATTTAAAGTATCTTAAAGATGTATAATGTATAAGATAAGATAATGAGAGATTTGAGTAATCTCTGAGACCCGTCAACTGCTACCTCGATTTTCACAATGCCAATACTGAGAGAACACAATCTACGTTTTACTACTCGGATCAATAGTTGTACAAAGTGAATAAAAGGGAAAGAAAAAGTAAGGGTGAGTATGAAAACACGTGTACTTAGCAAGCATCATCGATAACTAATCCTAATCCAAAGTAATGGGGAGGACCACCACACCAACCATCTAATTTACCCCAAATCAGCCAGCACTAAAAAAAGTCCCAGCCTATCCTAGCAGACATCACATTTATCAAGATAATTAAATCAGTGCATTAAGGTAAGCATGTACAGATTCAAGAACATTGGCAATAGATACGTCACATCAGAAGAGAATCTCACAACATAATATATAATATCAACTCACCATCTCAAACCAACAATCCAGGCTAAGTTAGAAGAGGTGCATATCCCACAAATACTAGATGTGACACAATAATCTCAATGGATTAAGCCATAACAATACCCCACGTCTTATAATATCTCAATCACGTAACTATTTAACTATACTATCATTGGTTATATCCTAAGAGATTACTAATCCTAATAATTAAATCAACTAATACTAGTCTATTGATACTCCAAATGTTTGCTAAATATCATAAGTGCATAATTATTCCTAAATGGTTACTAAACCCCAATCATTATATCAATATCCAACAAACATTATTAAGCTCTTAAATAGATAGACACTATCAATTTACGCAAGATTTATATTTCATCTTCCATAATTTACCATAAGCATATGCACAAGTAGAGGGAGACAATTAAGGTATCCATTTTATTATTTAAATTCATTAATAGACTCTGATGCCCACAGAGATGCTTTCCATCTCACCTAAATGGGACCCCAAATCCTTAGTTATTCACAAAACTCAAGAAATAAGCACGTAACATATAAACACCTAAGAAAAGTGTCAAGGTACATCTCAACTTGCCTTAAAGAAGATCTGCAAAGCCAAGACATAGTCTAAAGGATCAATTGGATGTCATACTCCCTTGAATCATCATCAAATACATCCAATCTAGTCAAATATGAGAGATACACATAAATACAAGATCAACGATGCCCATATAGATGTACTTTTTTTCTGGGTAAAAAATCACTTTGAAAATAGACCCCAAAAATGAAAGGGTATAATAAAACATTTGTAAAGAATTATGTTTCAGATTTCCATACTATAAGGGTTCTAAATATGAAAACCCAATTAAAATTGAGTAGAAATTGTCTTAGAAATCACCAAAATATTAATATTTCACTTTACCCATAAACCTCCAAATCTCCATTATCAAACGCGATTTAAAATGAGAAATTTTGGAAAACATTTGTTAAAATCCGTTTACCAACAATACAAGGACCTTAAATCCCAAAAATCAAAGAAAACCATTCCAAATCGACCTTCAAATAAGAAATTTTGATTTCATAACTTTGAATTTCAAAACTCAACTTTATGGATCAAAATTGTGAAAAACGAGATGGATAATCTTGGAAAATGAACAAAATAATGGTTTAATCACATACCCAATCATTATTCGAGAAAAATGCATCCACAATTGCCTCAAATAGAGCTTCCTAGCTCCCAAAATATCAAAAATACGAAATGGGTTCGATTTAGGTCTTAAACTCAGCGATTCCCGCTTAAGCGGACATTTCAACTCTTAAGCAGCATCACTTGAGCGACCCCACCATCGCCTAAGTGACCCTATTGCTTAAATGTACCTATTTATTCCTAGGAGAACCCACTTAGGTTTCCATTTGGTTGCTTAAGCGACACACCAGCACCTGCAATAGCAAACTTCTCTAAAATGGGCATAACTTCCTCATGCAAATTCAAAATTCGTCAACTCTTTTTGTGTTGCTTTTTAAATTTTGATACGGATCTAATGGTACCATACATATGCAAAAAATAGCTCATTAACTACAAGTGTTAATATTAAAAATCAATGATGTAAAACTCAAAACTCCGAACAACTACCCAAAACTCATCTGAGACCTCCCAAACATAACCCAATTATGCTACTAGGCTAAATTTGACATTCTGGACTCAACAGAACCATCAGATTTTCCAAAAGAGATCATTATCAATAAA
Source organism: Capsicum rhomboideum (assembly GCA_031232105.1). Lineage (NCBI taxonomy): Eukaryota > Viridiplantae > Streptophyta > Magnoliopsida > Solanales > Solanaceae > Capsicum > Capsicum rhomboideum. The sequence continues at coordinate 72,840,904 of CP124714.1, forward strand.
TGACCTCTAAAACCAACTTTATGCTAAATAAAAGCTAATATCTCAACCAAACACTCAAAATCTCAAAAGTTTCTCGAGACCCTTACCAACTATTTTACTAACCACAAATGGACGTTCCAGATCTAATGGAACTAATAGAATCATCATCTGACGCTCGAATCACAGAATGTTGACCTAAGTCAATTATATCACTTTAAGGGCTAGTAAAAACCGTAAACTCATATAAATAACTTCTGAATGCTTCGTGGACTGTACAAACCATTTCCACAGCTCATAAATAATATAAAGCAAGAACGGTGAAGTGTAAAATGGTCAAAACACATTAAACTATAAAAAATTCACAACGAGGGTTATTATAGGAAAACATTTGTCGAAAATAGTTTAACCATGTTATAAAGACCTTGAATCCCAAAAATCATTGAAAACCCATTCTAAATTGAGATTCAATTCAAGAACTTTTGTTTTCATAACTTTGGATTTCAAAACTCAACTTTATGGATCAAATTTGTGAAAAATGAGGTGTATAATCTTGGAAAATGAATAAAATTAAGGTAGTATCACATACTCAATGATTAAACAACAAAATGTATCAAGAATCGCCTCAAACGGAGCTTTCTATCTCCCAAAATTTCAAAAATACAAAATGGGTTTGATTTAGGTCTTAAACTTTACGATTTCTGCTTAAGCGACACGTTGTTCGCTTAAGCGGCCTAGTAAAAAAGTCAAACCATCGGTTAAGCAGTAAGATGGTCGCTTAAGTGACTCAATCAATTGATCAAATACCATTTAAGCGGTAAACCAACACTAACAATTTCCAAAACTTGGTTTTGACCCTCGAAACTCATCTGGAACCTTATAAACATGAACCAATAGTGGAAAATGATCATAAAACACGTTACAAACCCAATGAAATCATCAGATTTCCAAAAGGAGGTCGTTATCAATAATTTACCCCAAAACCACATTTAGGCCAATAACTAGTATCTCAAAGAATCACTTTAAAATTACAAAAGAAACTCGGGACCCGAACCAACTATGCTACTAACCCAAAATAGATGTTTCAAATCTAATGAAACTGAAAAAATTACCATTCAACACTTGGATTATAAAATGTTGACCAAAGTCAATTATATATCTTTAAGGGTTACTCAAAACCACAAACTCATATAAATCACCCCCGAATGCTTTGGGGACCATGAAAATCATCCCCATAACTCATAAATAATATAAAGCAAAAATGGGGAAGGGAGAAATGTTGAAAACATAGAAAACTTTAAAAATCACAACGAGGGTTGTTACATTATCCACCACTAACACTTGCATTTGTCCTTGAATGCAAATCCCCCATGGGACCTGTCCTAGAAGCTTTTTCTCCGAAGGTGTATACGTGGTGACAGTGAGACATTACATTATTAACACTCCATTGCATTGCATCACTTGCATTGCATTGCATTCCTTTGTATGATTGATATCGCTTCTGATTATTTCCTTTCATATTGTATTATCATGATTGAATGTTATTTATGATATTATATATTTTGCATCTTATATTACTTTGACATATTGCATTGTACCTTTCCTTGGGTGATTTGGTGGCTGAGATATTATGAGACGTGGGGTATTATTATGGCTATATCTGTTGAGACTGTCGTGTCACATCTAGTGTTTGTGGGATATGCACATCTTCTACCTTAGCCAGGATTGTTGGTTTGAGATGGTGAGTTGCTATCATATACCATATTGGTGAGATTCTCTTGTGATATGACCTATCTCTATTGTCGTTGATCTTTAACCTGTACATGCCTACCTTAATCCACTGATTTGATTATCTTGATAAATGTGCTGTCTACTAGGATAGGCTGGGACTTTTCTTTGTGCAGGTTTATATGGGCAAATTGGGTTGTTAGTATGGTGGTCCTCACCTTTGGATTTGGGTCAGTTATCAACAATGCATGCTGAGTATACATGTTTCGTACCCACCCTTACTTTTTCTTTCCTTTTTCTACAACCCGTGCAGGTATTGATTCGAGTAGTAGAACATAGATTGTGTTCTCTCAGTATTGGCTTTACAGAGATGAAGGTAGCGGCTAGCGGGTCTCAGAGCTTACCCATATCTCTCCTTATCTTATCTTATGTTTATTTTGTATTTAAGATACTTTAGATTATTTGATCGTACTCTTTATTAGAGGCTTGTGCTAGTGACAACCAGACTTGGGATATATCATTGAGATTGTATTTCTTTCTATATCATTTGGGATTACTTCTATTCTTCTTCTTCTTCTTCTTCTTCTTCTTCTTCTTCCTCTACTTTTGATTCACTTTAATTATTGAGTTTGGGTTGGGATAGGCTTACCTGTACCGGAGGGTGTGATAGGTGCCATCACAGACTCTCTTTCGAATTATGACATCAATAAATATCCCACAAATGGGTAGATCAGTGTTGTCATCTAATACCAGAATTACTCGGTTTACTTTCCATAGAGTCCTGAATTATCTCAATTAATGTAATTGAATAATAATGTGTAATTATTTATTTATTGATCCATATTTCAACATCACTAATGTTAAGGATCAAAACCACAACAACAATTTCATGGACCCAAGACCAATGGGTGTATCTTTCAATTAGTATCATTTTGTATGTCCATGTTGTCTCGTGGATTGCCTGTGTCTTTTGCTAATTATCGTCTATGTTGTTACGTAGGACACTCCACATCGAGTTCCTTTTGTCCTTAGATGAAGTGTTCCTATGTCATGTTTCATTGTTTTTTTTAAAAGAATTTTATTTCATTCACTTATTGAGACTATGGTATTTTTTTTTATGTTTAGTAGATACTCATATATTTATTTGTGCCTTTATATTGTTGTTAGTTTTATATTTGTAATTGAAGTTATCGTTGTTAGTATGGTTTTAAAAAATTGACCTCTTACCCTTCAAAAATCTAACAAATTAGCTTGCATGTTGAGTAATTTTCATTCAAAACTTTTGAATATAAAGTAATAATGCATCTAAAATTGAAAATGGATTTAAACATTATATAAAATTATCAATAAAACCTATTTAATATCCATCTATTAATGTACAATGATACTACAAGATTCATTACTTTCCTTGATTTATTAATTTATTAAATGCAAGTGTTATGTTGTAAGTTTATTGTCTAGAATTTATTTCTTCACTCAAACAATTAGAGATTGTATCACCATGTTTATGTTTTGGTTAAAATTTTTGTTCTCCCATCGTGATGTTATGAAATAAGATCACATACTAGTTCTACCGGACAAAATTAATGTATCCCCTTTATCAAAATTAGACTTTTCATGGTTACTTAGTTAGCATTTTAAAGGAACAAATATTTAGAAAAATAAAATAAAAAAGGAGGTGTAGTAAAAGATGATAATATATTAGTAACTGAAATTTGAACCATGACAATTAATAATAGTCCAAATTCAATGAAAACGCATTGATTAATAGATACTCTAGATGATTAATTTATAACTTATGTGTAATAACCTTTATATTGATTTTAATAATTTTATGTATTTTGACCATTTTCCCCCTTTCTTTAGTAGCTTTATGGTATTTGTGAGTTGAGGGAGTGGGTGGCAAATTTCCTGAGGTTTTTGGTTTGATTTTATGAAAGTTTTTTTATTTTACAAGGTTCATAAGTTCATAGGGTAGACTTTGATTAATACTTGGAGTTTTAGCCGTCATATGGGAATTCAGTCTGTTCCATCAATTCTGAAACATTCTTTTTGGATTAGTAGCATAGTTGGTTAGGGTCCCAAGACTTTTGATGTGATGTTGAGCATTAAGACGAGATATTCGAAAGTTAGGAGTATGGTTGACTTGGGTCAACATTCGGTGAAAATGACCTCCATTGGAAATTCTGATAGTTCCATTGTGTCTCAAAAATTAAAAATTATCTAGTAGCATAGTTGGTTTATTTCTATGGAGTCCGAAACAAATCTTGAGGGTCCATTCAGGGAACTTTATTAGCCTTGGCTACTACTAGTGCAACTGAAATCCTCTATTACATTCGCGGTGTACTTTTCGTGTTCTCAAAAGAGGAAATTCTTTTCCATCATAATGACGTGGTAGGGACCACATTCGAGATGAAGGTGAATCTGGGCCGAGTCCACTCTAGCTTTCATGAATACGACTAGACCATTATGAACGCGATAGTTCTGCGTCAGGAACCTTCATATATCCGACATGGGTCCTGAATTTATGAAGAAGGATTTCGCTGACAGTGATATAAACTTCCCTTTCAATCAAAAACCTCATAACTAACTTTTTGAGTTTTGAAACACATTTTTTGGAGATTAACAAGGGGGATTTCAAAGTTTCTTTATTGGGTAAGATTCTATATCATAAATTAAATATTCCTAAATGATTATTTCATGATTGCATCTTCAAATCTTAATTTTTCAACTTGAATTTTAGGGTTTTCTCAGTAAAGTTAAAGTATGATATTTTGATGATTTCAAAATCGATTTCAACCCCATTTTCAATAAAATTTCAAATTTAAACTCCTTATGTAATGACCCTCCAGGTCATTTTCTGCATTTCCATATTATTTGGGCATTTAGAGCTTTCCCATAGCTGCCCCAAGTCATTTATTACTTTTTTGATCTGACAGTTCGATTACCGCGCAGTTCATTTGGTTTTTAGAGCCAATTCTCTATTTGAAATCTTCGTTGTTCAAATTTTCCTGCTGGGCCTAAACCTTGAGTAAATGACCTTGTATACCAATTCTGATAGTTCCATCAGCTCCAAAACATCGATTTTAGGATAGGGTGACCCTTGATCCGAGTCCCGACACTTCCGAACTCGTTTTGGTCTATTGGGTGGAAAGTAATGAAAATGGCCATTTAGGTGTGGGACCCACTTTTCATCGAAACGATCTCAGATGGAAATTTTGATTGCGCTGTTGAGTCTGGAACATCAAATTTGATAGGGTAGCGTAGTTCATTTGCACTCACGGGATTCTGAATGAATCCCGAGGGGCTATTGGAAACTTGGCAAAATATTGCCAAGTACTGATGCTGCTTCAACTGGTGCGGCTGCTTAAGAGGTCCTTTGGCTACTTAAGCTGAAGCCACTTTAGCGGCTTGGGCACCGCTTTAGCAGCTAGTACTAGTCCCCAATGGATGGCTTAAATGGAGACCTTACCGCTTTAGCAAACGCCGCTTAAGCGATGTTTGGTCCTCTTTAGCGGAGGTCGGCCTGGTCCATGGAACGCTTTAGCAGTAGTCTTCCACTTTAGCGGCGACCGCTTTAGTGGTCAAATGGGCGCTTAAGTGGCACCTGTAGTGTATTTAATCCCCTTTTCACCCATCTTTCTCTCATTTTCTCTAAGTGTTGATAGCATTAAAGCCCAAGAGATATAGTAAGAGAGGGGAGACGATTGTTGGTTGATCAAGGGAGGTTCGAGAGTTTGTCAAAGCTATTTTCCTCGTCTTAATTCTTTTAAGTTTCGTCTAATTTCTCGATAAATTCTTCAATTTAGGTTTAAATCCCTAATTCATTTATGGGTTGATTTTGGATGTTTTGGACCTGGGAATTTACCCATTCTTCAGTGTAAATGATCACTGAGCCTTGAGGAACGTTTTGACAATTTTAAATTTATGATTCCATAAACGTGCCCCATATGGGATTTTTAGCTCGATTTTGGACCCAAAGCATTTATATGCAATATGGATATCATTATTCCCGTAATAATGCTTAGATCATTATTTTGATAGCGTGGCATCATGCAGAGGCTTCTCAGAAGGGAAAATCCCCAATTTAGCAGACTTTGTTGGGTATTCTTTGACGTTTATGTTGGCTAGGCTTACCTTACTTATAGATTGAGCTTTATTATGGCATTAGTATGATATTGTGCTAGTTTTGGGTTGGAAATTATTGTTTGGTTGCTTATTTAGTGAAGTTTAATTATTTTGCCGATTTGTGAGCCATTTTGGAGGTAGAATCAACCCATTTACCATTCCTTAAAGTTAAATGATGCTTTTATTCTTTATTTAGACCTATGTAATAACTTGTAATGGAATTTTGAATACTTAGTCATTTTCGAGTAGTAATCGCCTTAGTATGGACTTTCAGGTTTAGAAGCAGGCCCCATCAGGTCCTCTTTTAGGTTGTGCAATCTTTTTTAGCTCCTTGTTGACTTAGGAGACCGTCTTTCACAGTATTATAGTTAATATTAAGTCTTAGGCTATATGGTATTTACCTAGTTTGGGGCTAGGCTAGTTATTGTGACTTTATATTATTATATCGGTTCAAGTCTGGCCTTCTACTATTTATTTATGGTACAATAATATCGGTTCGAGTCCAGCATCTATGATATGGTTAAGGTGTTAAAGACATGTTCAAATACTATATCTATGATATAATTATGGTGTTAAAGACTGGTTCGAGTCCGGCACTTTATGGTCCATCTATGATATTGCGAATTCGGTTCGAGTCCAGTATTGAGTAGTATAAATGGCTTCACGAATATGGGATTATTTGTTTGTTATATCATGCTTAGTGTGTATAGATCTCCTCTTGATTGTATTTATCAGGCTTATAGGGGCCCATTTGGGTTAGCCTTCTCTTGTTTGCACCTTTTAGGCTTATGGGGACCTAGTTAGGTTATAATTAGTTTACTTTAATTTTGGTATCACATGTTTGAGTATTTATTTTGATATGTTGGAGCATGATATCAGGTTTGCCCCTTTCTTCTTGACTTAGCTTACATTCTCGCATTTTATTATGTTTTTATTACTGAGTACTCATTGTTTTTGTTCTCATATTGCACTTCTGCATCCTTTTTTGATGCAGATTCAAGTACTAGTTGTCGTTGCTGATATTCCTTCCATCTTTCTTACAGGATCCATAGATAGGGTGAGCTTTCATAGCCTGAGTTAATCTCCTCTTCTTTCCTGATTTTGGACAGTCTTTACATTCGAGACTACCTGTATATTGATACTACTAGTACTCTTATTCTTTTGATTCGTTGCTCTTGTGTTGTCCTTAATAGGTTGTGGGATGTTTCTTTTGTTCTTCTTCTTTTCCATTTGGTATTTTAGGATCGTATTCATATTTATATTGCCTTCGATCTTATTTTATGTTTATTTCCCTGTATTTATCTTGTCTTTCTCCATTTAGCCCATTCCTTGTCATTCAAGGCTATGGTTTGGCTTACCTTCTAGTGGGTTATGGTAGGTGCCATCATGACTCCTAAAACGCATCGCGACAAATTGGTATTAGAGCCTAGGTTCACTGGTATTGTTGGTACAAGAACAAGTGTCTAGTAGAGTCCAGTGGTTCGAGGTGATTACGTCCGTGTCTTATCTATGGGAGGCTATAGGACATTCTTAGGATGACTTCACTTTCTTCATTCATTTCGTGCGTTGAGTCTGTGTTGGTTTCTAAGGTTCTCATTATTTCACTCTTTCACAGATGGTCAGGACGCATGTTACTATGATCGGCGGTGAGGATGCCGAGCATATAACTAGGGCACCCATTAGAGGACTTGGTCGACCTAGAGGTAGAGGCTATCTTAGAGTTGCAGCCCCAGCTAGGGGTTAGGATAGAGAGTCATCAACATATCTTACTATTGCTCCCGAGCCAGAGATTCCACCACCTCAGCTATTGGTGGGCCAGGAGGTTTATTTTTTCTTCATTAATCAGAGATGCCTTGGTCCAGTTATTGGGATTAGTTTGTGGTGCACCGTCTGATGGCGCACAGTCTGTAGATAAGAGTGTATAGATGCAGAGGCGCAGCCTGTAGCTGCGGCTCCAAGAGTTGAGATTCCTTCAGGACCAGTAGTTTCTCAGTTTGTAGCTGCCCAGCCTTCTATGTCTATTGAGGACTAGAAGATATTGGATAGATTTTTGAGATTGACTTCACCGAGGTTTACAGGGGCTTTAGGCGAGGACGCATTTGAGTTCTTGACTTCTTGCAAGGATAGGCTCCATAATTTAGGCCTAGTTGAGGCTCGTGGGGTTGAATACACCACTTTTTAGTTGGACTCAGTAGCTAGACATTGGTGGAGAGGTTATCTTGATTCCTGTCCAACTGGATCTCTCTCTATGATATGGACTTAGTTCTTCGAGGCTTTCTTTGTAAAGTATATACCTTGCAGCCGTCGGGAGTATGGGAGCACCTGATGGATCAGTTCATCTACTTACAACAGGGTTCTATGTCAGTGGTTGAGTATGAGGCACGGTTCCACAAGTTGGTCTAATATGCTACTGCGATCTTGCCTACCCAGTATAAGAGGATTCAGTGTTATGTTAGGGGACTGAGATTTCCTCTTCGCATGGCTACTCAGAGATTGGTTGCTGTTGGTAGGTATTTTGTTGAGATTTTTGATTATGCCCAGACTATAGAGGAGATGCATCGGGAGGCCCAAAAGGGCAGCGATAAGTGACCAAGACATCAGGGTAGTTTTAGTGAGGGCCATAGTGACTTGCAGTTTAGAGGCCGAGGTTCTCAGGGTAGGTACCCCTATGTTAGTCTTTCAAGCCCCAGGGTCAGTCTAGTAGGCCCGTTGAGGCAACACTCCAGATTACTGATGGAGGTCAGTCTAGCTTCAGAAATTATCCTGGTTCGAGTAGTGGTCAGTCTTCAAGGGGTGCACATTCTGGATATTCTAGCCAAGGTGGCTATTTTGGGTCAGCTGGACCTTCTGGACAGAGTGGTGGTTTTGTGCCTTGCTATACTTGTGTAGTGATTGGTCATTTCTCTAGGGAGTGGCCCCAGCGTGGGACAATTTAGCCTGGAGCTCAGAGTGTTCATCCAATCATATCAGTGCCGCCTCCTGCTAGAGGTGGTGCTCAAGGTCACAGGGGTGTCCTCCAGGGTTCTCGCCCAGCCTGGTGGTAGGTGAGGTCATTTATATGTTATACCTAGTAGGCCAGGGACAGAGTCTTTGGATGTCATTATTAAAGGTATGATTTCAGTATGCCATCAGTCGGCTATTGCTTTATGTGATCTGGGATCCATTTATTCATATGGTTCTGCTTATTATGCACCACTGTTAGAATTGTCTTGGGAGTCTTTATCTGTGCCATTGCATATATCTACTCTCGTGGGCGATTCTTTAGTAGTGGATTAGGTTTTTAGATTATGTGTTGTGACCATTCGAGAGTTTGATACTCGGGATGATCTTATTGTGTTAGACATGGTGGACTTTGATCTGATTTTGGGTATGGACTGGGTATCCCCTTATCATGTGGTTTTGGATTATTTTACCAAGACTGTTACCTTGGCCATGCCTGGCGTACCCTTAGTTGTGCAGAAGGGTTCTTTTAGCTACCTGTCAATGGGGATTAATTCTTATGTTTGGGCTAGGAGATTAGTGTTGAGAGGTTGCGAGTCTTATTTTGCTTATATCTGTGATGTCCGCACAGACAGTCCTTTGCTTAATTTTATTCCTATAGTCCATGACTTTTCAAATGTTTTCCCTACCGATCTACCTGACCTTCCTCCTGAGCGTGATATTGAGTTCTTTATTGATCTTAAGATGGGCACCCAACCTATTTTTACGGTAAGCTCCAGGATTTGTTGGGTAAGAGTTTTATTAGACTGAGCATATCATCTTGGGGTTCTTCTATCTTGTTAGTGAAGAAAAATGATGGTTCTCTGTGTATGTGTATTAACTATAGAAAGCTGACTAGGGTGACCATGAAGAATAAGTATCCTATGCCTCACATTGATGATTTATTTGACCAGCTTCAGGGTGCGGCAATTTTCTCTAAGATTGACTTGAGTTTGGGTTACCATCAATTGAGGATTCGGGCTGAGGACATCCCTAAGACAGCCTTCAGGACTCGGTATGGCCATTATGAGTTCCTGGTGATGCCTTTTGGGTTGACCAATTCCCCAGCAGCATTTATAGATTTGATGAATCGAGTTTTCAGGCCCTATTTAGACTCCTTTGTGATTGTTTTCATTGATGAAATATTGGTATATTTGAGGAGTAGGGAGGAGCACGAGCAACATTTGAGGATTGTCCTTCAGATTTTGACAGATCACAGGCTTTATGCAAAATTCTCAAAGTGTGAGTTTTGGCTCGATTCTGTTACATTCCTAAGACATATGATGTGTAAGGATGGGATTATGGTGGATCCAGTGAAGATAGAGGCTATTCGTGATTGGGCTAAACCTACATCTCCAATCGAGGTTGGTAACTTTATTAGTTTGGCAGGTTACTACAGACAGTTTGTTGAGTATTTTGCTTCTATTGCCGTGCCTATGATCAAGTTGTCTAGGAAGGAGGTTCCTTTTCAGTGATCCACTGAGTGTGAGTTGAGTTTTTGGAAGCTCAAGGAAATGCTCACTTCAGCTCCTATATTGACTCTTCCTATTAAGAACGAGGGGTATACAGTCTATTGTGATGCTTCCGGTGTTGCTTTGGGTTGCATTCTAATGTAGTAGGGTCGAGTTATTGCTTATGCGTTAAGGCAGCTTAAGGTTCATAAGCACAACTAACCCATCCATGACTTGTTGTTGGCGGCGGTAGTTTTCATGCTTAAGTTTTAGAGGCATTACTTGTATGGTGTTTATTACGTGATATACACTAACCATCGTAGTCTTCAACACATTATGACTCAGATGGAGCAAAATTCTAGATAGAACAAATGGATTGAGTTGCTGAAGGACTATGACATCTCTATTCTTTACCATCTGAGAAAGGCGAATGTGGTAGCGGACGCCTTGAGCCGAAAGGCAGTGAGTATGGGTAGTTTGGCCTTTATTTTAGGTTTAGAGCGGCCATTGGCTTGGGACATTCATCCCTTAGTTAACTTGATGGTTTGGCTTGATGTTTAAGACTAGGAGGATTCTTACTAGCGTGGAGGCTAGGTCTACCTTACTTGAGCAGATTTAAAGTTGCTAGTTTGAGGATAGTTGGCTTTGTGGCCTCCGTGATCAGATTTTGAGGGGTGATTCTAGTTGGGCTACCCTAGATTTAGAGGGCATTCTGAGATTTGATGGCCGCATTTGTGTTTTGAGGGTTGGAGGCTTGATTCAGTTTATATTGTAAGAGGCTCACAACTCCAGATATTCTATTCACCCTGGGATAGCCAAGATGTATAGAGACTTGAGAAAACATTACTGGTGGAGTGGTATGAAGAGATATATAGCTGACTTTGTAGCTCGTTACCTATGTTGTCAGCAGGTAAAGGTCGAGTATAAGATACCAGGTGGATTACTCTAGAGGCTACCCATTCCGGAGTGGAAATAGGAGCGCAATACTATGGACTTTATGAAAGGTTTGCCTCATACTTCTCGTGGTTCTGATAGTATTTGGGTCATAGTAGATTGGTTGACCAAATCGGCCTATTTCATCCCAATTCAGGTTTTTTTCAGTGCCGAGTGGTTAGCCCATATCTATGTGTATGAGATAGTTTGTCTTCACGGAGTGCCAATATCCATTATTTGAAACAGAGGCTTTATGTTCACTTCTTGCTTCTGGCAGACTTTTCAGGTAGAGTTGGGCACTCATGTTGATCTTAGCACCGCATTCCATCCCCAGACCGACAGACCGACAGAGTGGATTATTCAAGTCTTAGCACCGCATTCCACCGCATTGCATGATAAACTTTGGAGGTCAGTGGGAGCAACACTTAGCCTTAACAGACTTCGCTAATAATTATAGCTACCATTTGAGTATTAAGATGGTACCATTTGAGGCATTATATGGTACATTTTGTCGATCTCCGATTAGCTAGTTTGAGACGTTAGAGATTAGCCCCCATGGTACTGACCTGCTTCGTGAGTCGTTGGATAGGGTGTGGGTGATCCAGGATAGGTTGAGGGCAACCCAGAGTAGGCAGAAGAGCTATGCTGATCGTAGAAGGTGTCTACAAAGCCGTTTCTGAGTAGAGTCTTGCTTATGGATGTGTTGTGCACCATATTTATAAGAAGGGGGCTACGGGACATTTAGGAGTTGTTTCTTTTCTTCATTTCTAGATCGTGCAATAGAGACAATGTTGTAAGTGGAATCGTATCTAACCATTGGGATTTGGTTTTCTTTGTTATAGTAAGATGCCGATGACAGGATGAGGTAGGGGCAAAGGTAATCAAGTAGATATGCTTGCCGAAGAAGGAACGACTAAATCACCACCTGACCAAGCTAGTCAAGGTGGGGATAACGCTGAATTTGTATCGCGGGCTTCTTTTACTTTTCCAGCTCCAGAAGAGCTGAGAAGGAGAGAAGAACCTGCTGAACCACCTGTGAATGTCACTGACCAGGATTTGAGAAATGCAGTGCAGATGTTGACTCAGATAGTTGCAGCACAAACTCATGGACGAGCTGGTCCAAAGACAAGTGAGGATGACGCGGCTAGAGTAGCTAGCCGGCGGACGCAGGATTTTCTTAAATTAGACCCTCCAACGTTCACCAGGTCAGATCCGAAGGCAGATCCACAGGATTTCGTGGACCAAATTCAAAGGGCTCTCGATGTTATGCACATGACTGGTGTAGAAATAGTTGAGCTTGTAGCATATAGATTAAAAGGAGAAGCTATATTGTGGTATGAAGATTGGAAGAGATCTCATGGTATTGATGCAATTCCAGCGAGTTGGGAAGAATTTAAAATGGCATTCCTTGATCATTATCTTCCTTATGAGATCCGGGAGGCACGTGTCGACTAATTTCTAAATCTCTGTCAAGGGAATCTGAGTGTTAGAGAATACAGTCTGCAATTTAATTCTTTGGCTCGATACGCTCCGAATGTAGTAGCCACAATGACAGACAGAGTCCATCGATATGTGGACAGACTGGAGCCATATTTGGTTAGGGATTGCACTATTGCTTCCTTGAACAAAGATACGGATATAGCAAGAATTTAGGCTTTCGTACAGAAGATGGAGGACCAAAGGCAAAGAAGAAGGGTACACGAAGTTGAACGAGGGTCGTCAAAGAGGGCTAGACTTATGGGACAGTCTATGGTGTCCCAAGGAGAATCTAGGCCTCGGATTTTTCCTAGACCGCTTAGACCATCATTTTCTTCCCCTACAGCAGGTACTTCATCCCAGTTTTGAGGGTTTAGAGGAAGCCATTTTGGGCAGAGCAGCGTGGTTCGAGGGTCACAAATGGCAAGATTTTCTCGCCAACCATGTCAGCACTGTGGGAAGTCTCATTTAGGTGAATGCCAGGTTGGAATGAATGTTTGCTATTTTTGCGGCATGCGGGGGCACATGGTGAGAAAGTGCCCACAAAGGGGCATGGGTGGTATAGCATGACCTACGGGATCAACCGTTGCATCATCATCATCAGTTCCTTCCCTAGGCAGAGGTGTACAGCCTGCGGGTTATGGTAGAGGTGCCAGAGGAGCAGCCTGTTACAGTGGAACCCAGAATCGCACCTATGCTCTAGTGGACCGACAGAATTCGGAGGCTTCTCCTGATGTCGTCACAGGTACATTATCCATATTTTCGTATAATGTATATGCATTGATTGACCCGGGTTCTATATTATCATATGTTACTCCGTTGATTGCTGCGAAATTTGAAAGAACACCAGAATTATTAATTAAGTCATTTGAAGTGTCCACGCCTGTAGGTGAATCTATTATAGCTACGATAGTTTATCGTGATTGCGTAATTACTGTTTGTGGTCATGATACACTGGCTGATCTTATTGAACTAGAAATGGTGGATTTTGATGTTATATTAGGTATGGATTGGTTGGCTTCTGGTTATGCCATGATGGATTGTCGAGCTAAGAAAGTACATTTTCATTTTCCACAAACGAATGTTCTTGAATGGACGGAAAATGTAGGGGCACCGAGAGGAAAATTTATTTCCTACCTTAAGGAAAAGAAAATGATAGCCAAGGGGTACCTATGTCACTTAGTGAGAGTGAAAGATACTGACGTGGAACCACTAACTCCTCAATCGGTTCCATTAGTCAATGAATTCCTCGTTGTATTTTCGGATGATCTTCCAGGTTTACCCCCAGAACGGGAAGTAGAGTTTGGTATTGATGTAATGTCAGACACTCAGCCTATCTCTATTCCCCCGTATAGAATGGCTCCAGCAGAATTGCGTGAATTGAAGGAGCAATTAAAAGACTTGCTGGACAAAGGCTTCATCAGGCCTAGTATGTCCCCGTGGGGTGTACCGGTATTATTTGTACGGAAGAAAGATGGCACATTAAGAATGTGCATTGATTATCGGCAATTGAATAAGGTAACGATCAAGAACAAATATCCCCTCCCCAGAATTGACGATTTGTTTGATCAGTTACAGGGCGCCAAATATTTTTCAATGATTGACTTGAGGTCGGGTTACCATCAAGTCAGAGTTAAAGAAACAGATATACCCAAGACAGCTTTCTGAACATGGTATGGCCATTATGAATTTTTAGTTATGTCATTTGGAATAACAAATGCACCAGTTGTTTTCATGGATTTGATGAATAGGGTGTTTAAGCCATTTCTAGACGTGTTCATGACAGTGTTTATAGATGACATCTTGGTTTATTCAAGATCACAAGAGGACCAGGCTAATCACTTACGGCAGGTGTTACAAATTCTTCGTGAGCGTAAGTTGTATGCAAAGTTCTCTAAATGTGAATTTTGGTTAAAATCCGTCGCATTATTGGGTCACATTGCGTCAGATGAAGGAATTCGGATGGATACGCAAAAGATTGAAGCGGTGAAAAATTGGCCAAGGCCTACGACGCCCACGAAAATTCGTAGCTTCCTTGGGTTGGCAGGTTATTATCGAAGATTTGTTGAAGGTTTTTCTTCCATTGCTGCACCTCTAACAAAGCTTACACACATAGCAGTCAAATTTCAGTGGAATGATGCATGTGAGAAAAGTTTCGAAGAGCTAAAAGATAAATTGACTACTACACCAGTATTGGTACTTCCGGAAGGCACAGAAGGGTATGCTGTATATTGTGATGCTTCCGGAGTTGGTCTAGGGTGTGTGATGATGCAACATGGTAATGTAATAGCATGTGCCTCATGACAGTTACCACCACATGAGAGAAACTATCCCATACATGATCTTGAGTTAGCAGCTGTGGTATTTGCTCTAAAGATATGGCGTCATTATTTGTATGGAGTTTATGTTGACATCTACACTGATCACAAAAGTTTACAATATATTTTTAAGCAGAAGGATTTAAATCTGAGGCAGCGGAGGTGGCTTGAACTATTGAAAGACTATGATATTGATATCCTATATCATCCAGGAAAATCGAATGTGATGGATGATGCATTAAGCCGCAAAGCAGTAGGAAGCATTAGTGGCCAGTTGATGGAAAAGTGAGACTTAGTCAAAGATCTACATCAACTAGCCAGTTTGGGGATCTGTCTTCTTAAACCTCCAGATGAAGGGGTTATTGTACAAAATACAGCAGAAACTTCCTTAGTAGCTGAGGTGAAAGAGAAACAGGATGTGGATCCTATTTTATTACAGTTGAAAGAAAATATACAATAGGGTTTGACAAAGGCATTTGATCTTACGCAAGAAGGAATACATCAATGCCAAGGTAGATCATGTGTACCGGATGTAGACGAGCTGAGGAGACGAATAATGACAGAGGCGCATCATTCACGATATTCTATTCATCCGGGAGCTACCAAAATGTATCATGATTTGAAGGAAATGTATTGGTGGGGAAACATGAAGAAGAACATTGCAGAATTTGCAGCTCAATGCCCGAATTGTCAACAAGTAAAGGTAGAGCATCAGAAACCAGGGGGTTACATGCAATGTATCAATCTTCCAGTCTGGAAATAGGATATGATTAATATGGATTTCATCACAGGTTTGCCTCGTACAATGCAAAAATTTGACTCCATATGGGTCATAGTTGACAGGCTTACCAAGACAGCGCATTTTTTACCAGTCAAGACCATCTATACAGCCGAAGATTATGCAAGGTTGTATGTTAAAGAAATAGTACGATTACATAGGATTTCGATATCCATTATTTCAGACAGGGGAGCTCAATTTACTGCACATTTTTGGAGATCTTTTCAAAAGAGCTTAGGTACACAAGTGAATCTGAGTATGGCTTTTCATCCTCAGACTGATGGACAGGCAGAACGTACTATCCAAACACTTGAAGATATGCTACGAGCTTGCACGTTAGATTTTCAAGGCAGTTGGGATAACCATTTGCCTCTTGTTGAATTTGCCTACAACAATAGCTATCATTCAAGTATCAAAATGGCACCTTATAAAGATTTATACGGAAGCAAGTATAGATCACCAATCGGATGGTTTGAAGCGGGTGAAACTGCCTTATTTGGGCCGGATCTTGTTCATCAAGCTATGGAGAAAGTTAAAGTTATCCAACAGAAGCTACAAACGGCCCAAATTCGACACAAGTCCTATGCTGATGTTAGAAGAAGAGGGCTCGAATTCGCCATAGGTGATTGGGTATTCTTGAAGGTGTCACCGATGAAAGGGGTAATGCGATTTGGGAAGAAAGGGAAGTTGAGCCCCCGTTATATAGGGTCATATGAAATTGTCCGAAGATTTGGCAAGTTGCGTATGAATTGGTACTACCCTGAGAACTCTCCACAGTTCATCCAGTATTTCATGTTTCGATGCTTCAAAAGTGCATAGGTGATCCATCTCGTATTGCTCCTATTGAAGATGTACAAGTTACGGAGGATCTTACCTATGAAGAGATACCTATTGCTATTCTGGATAGACAAGTGAAGAGGTTAAGGAATAAAGACATAGCTTCCGTAAAGGTACTTTGGAGAAATCAGCAAGTAGAAGAGATCACCTGGGAAACTGAAGAAATGATGAAGTCAAAGTACCCTTATTTGTTTCAAATGGAAGAACAAGTTCAAGATACGAGATTGGAGCAATAACAAGTAAGTATTTATAAGCATTAACTAGATATATATGATAATATGGAACATGATCCTAGACTTGAATTTGTTAAACTGGATAATGTCCCTAAAATTCGAGGATGAATGTTTCCAAGGGGGGAAGAATGTAACACCCCGTACATTTCCAAACCCACGAGATTACCGTAACATTTATGGAATCATTTAGGCATGAGAGTGTGGGGGTATTATACATTAAATTTGATGGGTTGAATTTAATCTAGTGATTTGGGCTCAAATGAGGCCCAAAATGATATAAAAGACATGGCCCAAAATGGAAATGATCCATTCTTTCATGTTGAACAAGTAAACACAATTAATGTTGGATAAGGATGACTTGAGGGACTATATAAGGCAAGGAAAATCATATTTTTATTCATATCCATACACTTGCCATTTCTAGAATTATCCAAGATATTTCTTTTATTTTCCAAACCCTAAGCCATCACACGTTTGGACAAGATCACTCTCTTACAAGCTTTGGAAAGTGTTTAATCTCATGGTTTAATATATTATATGCTTAATATTGTTCATAAATCATTTTGATTATGTTGACAAAGTGTTGGAAAGTTCACTATGAGTAAAACTATCTATTTTTGTAATCGGAAAAGGGTTTTTTCCTTGTAAACTTAAAAATGGATTTGTGGTCTTGAAGAAAGTGAGTTTGATGGATTAAATATCAAAATGTAAGATGTTTTTACGTTCTTAACTTTCTTTATTTATGTGTATAACATGTGGGATTGTTGTTATGAAATTGGTCATGGAAATTGTGGTGTATTGAAAGAAAAATGTGGTTTTGGTGATGTTCATGTATGTTGTGAAACCATGATGGTTCGTTGGCATCCAAGTGACTTAATATATGTAAAGAGAAACTTATTCATGTCCATGTACCATTTATTACACAAAAAAGAACCCAAAAGAGACCCTTTTTGGCCGAAACGGGCACCCGCCCCCACAGACAGGGCACCGGCGGGCGCAGATACCAATGCAGGTGGCCCTGGACAGGGCCAAGGGTCACCTGAAACTACACCTTAGCAACTTGTGGGCGAATTTAGCTTCGCAGGTCAGCCCAGAAACTCGTTTTGTATGTTCTTGTCTCTCTTTGATCCCCGAAGACCCCTATACCCTTTTTGGATGTAATTATAAAATTATGATACCTATTGAATGACTTTAAGGGGTCGTTTGGAGGCATGTTGGATTATATCAATTATGGATTGTTGTTAATATGTGGTTACGAAGGGTATTGAGGTGACTTGATAGAATAATTGTGACGTA
Source organism: Capsicum rhomboideum (assembly GCA_031232105.1). Taxonomy (NCBI): domain Eukaryota; kingdom Viridiplantae; phylum Streptophyta; class Magnoliopsida; order Solanales; family Solanaceae; genus Capsicum; species Capsicum rhomboideum. The sequence goes on from CP124714.1 coordinate 72,859,037, forward strand.
GTGTTAATGAGGAAGCGTAAAGGGTAAACTTGGTGTGAAATATTATTGGTTTATGATGTCTTGGCAAATATGCGGAATGTTATGGTGTTGTTGGTATGGTAATGTAGTGAGTTGTATTGTAAAGGACGAAATGACGCTATATAGCAGTCACGTAGCTCATTATCATTTGGTGCACTTGTAATGTAGTGAGTTGTTAACGTGAGACATTATGAACTTGTGTTGTAGAGTAACACGTAAGGAAAGATCTGGATTATTGTATTTGCATATAAGACTGTGTATTCATATTGGGACGATAAGTTATGTAAGGTTAATCTTTTTGTATCCTTCTGCCGCACATAGTATTCACATTGTCATTGTACTTGTTCCATTCCGAAATGTTCTAAGGTATATCATTTTAGGTTGTTATCTATTGTCATTCACATGTCTCGTATTCATTGACTATTTTTCCAAAGTTCCAACAATGCTACAACCACTAACGTATCACTCTTCCAATAACGTATCACTCTTCTAATATAAGAATTGAAGTAATGCATACTTGTTGAGTACGGGTGGCAACCCAAAGGGGGAAAAGCCTAGTTAGGGGCAATCCCGAATGAATATTGGGAATGGGTGGCAACTCAAAGGGGTGTAAGCTTAGCTATAGGCAATCCCGAATGAATATTGGGAACGGGTTGCAACTCGAAGGGGCGTAAGCCTAGCTAGAGGCGATCCTGAACGTGTGGCAACTCAAAGGGGCAAAAGCCTAGCTAGAGGCGATCCCGAATGATTGTGACAATGATATGAGAGAAAATGAAAGTAATGAATTCAATGTATATGACTCCACACATGTATATTATGGTGGCTAATCTGTGTTGCTCACCCACTGGTACTTGATTTCCTTGAATTCCTTGTATCTTATGCAGTTACTTATAGCCTTGTATACTCAGTACATTCTTCGTACTGACGTCCCTTGGGGGACTTACCTTACTTTCTGTAGGCACAGGTGCTAGTAGGCCTCCACAGTAGGTTGTGGATCATTTGCCGATCATTGGTGAGCTCCAGTTGGTTCGGGGCTTTCCGAGTCACTATGTATATTTGTTTTGGTACAGAGCAATTCGATAAGCTACCATAACAGGTATATCTATTCATAGATATGTATAGCTAAGCTGTTATATTCCTTATAATCTCTTGAATATAATTATTTTGATTATCATATTATAGTATGATTATATTGAACATCTTGAGAAAGCTTGCCATAAAACTAGGCTGAGAGTAGTTAAGCCCAGACTATGCCATCCTAAGGTCGAAATCGAAAACGCAAGGAGGCTGTTAAAGGGGAGTAGACAGAGTTGAGGCGCTGTTAGGGTAAATGATTGAAACCGAGAAGTATGGTAGTGTCCAGAAAAGACTGTTCAAAATAATGTATTATAAAATGATAAGCGTAATGATAAAACAAAGAGGTTAGAGGGAATATGTTTAGACAATACATAAATGAATACACCAACTACTGAAATGAATAATGAACTAAATACACAAAACCCTGAAGTAGATACATACCGCCTAAGTACTTATACATACTTGTTAGATAATAATACTAATTATAAGATACTCTTATTATATACACTTAGACATCTTAATAGTGACATGATAGAAATAAAACTTTATAGGAAAAAAGGTTAAATACAAAAACCTTTTTTCTTCTTATGTCACTATTAAGATGTCTAAGTGTATATAATAAGAGTATCTTATAATTAGTATTATTATCTAACAAGTATTTATAAGCACTTAGGCGGTATGTATCTACTTCAGGGTTATGTGTATTTAGTTCATTATTCATTTCAGTAGTTGGTGTATTCATTTATGTATTGTCTAAACATATTCCCTCTAACCTCTTTGTTTTATCATTACATTTTGGTATTTTTTTTGTTTCTTCGATATGTTGTATTTCTTCTTTATCTTGTTTTTTTATTTTTTCAATTTCGTGTTTTCTATCTATTTCTTCATTTTCTTTCGATATTCTTACCATAGCAGCTAAGCTGTCTTCTAATTTAACTGTTTCTTTTTCTAACATTAAATTTAAAGTAAAATTACAATTAGAAGAAAACCAAGAAAATTTATCCAATATAAGAATATACGAAGTAAATGAAGAAAGTGAAAATCAAATACTACAAGAAAATGATTTAGAAATATTTGAAACATATACGAAAATTTTAAAACAAATAAATGAAATTACTGTAAATTCAGAAGTAAATGTAGGAGATGTAGATAACAAACCAGGTATATCAGGAGTAAAAAATCCAAAACAATTAAAAACAAACTATACCAACTATACTTATGAAACATATGATAGAAATAAAACTTTATGGGAAAAAAGGTTAAATACAAAATGGACACCAAGACAAATAACTGAACAATATAATTTCTTAGATCTAGACTGTGTAGAAGATACAAATAAAACAATCCAATTATGGGTAGGATATATTTCCAAACAATTAGTAGATAATAATTGTTCATTTGTTATTATTTCTTTTTCCGGTATTAATTCTCTTATAATATAATTTTCTTCTTGTCCTATGTTAATTAATATTAAGTATTTTTGTTGGTCCATTATTCCTGTTATATAGTAATGATATGGTTTTATTTCTTCTTTTTGTGTTATTAGATTTTGTGGGGTTGTATAATCTATCCGTCTAGATGTACTCATTCTAGATGATGATGTAGGTGTATCATTAGTTAATCGTTTTGAGGTATTAAGTCTTTCTTTAAGAAAACCAATTCCAACCTAGTAAAAGGTTGCTACCACCATGGATTATTGAACACTGTATATACATACAACGGTGATGAGATAAGCGGAATACCCAAAATACATAGAGCGTTTTTTACATACAAAAGAATTACAAAAGGAAATTTATTTTATATAAAATTTTATACAGCACCAATAGAGATACTGTACAATGAGGTAAAACCCATTATACAAGTAGTAAAGATAGGATTACAATCAAATTTGCTAAAATAATTATATCCTTGTATTTGGCTTATTTTTAATATCTTATTTGGTATTGGGTAATTATATGTTTTTGTTTTTGCATTTTAGATTATAGAAATTTAAATGCAAAAACAAAAACATATAATTACCCAATACCAAATAAGATATTAAAAATACGCCAAATACAAGGATATAATTATTTTAGCAAATTTGATTGTAAATCAGGATTTTACCATTTACAGTTAGAAGATGAATCTAAAAAACTACCATACAACCTACAACAAGAGCACTTAAGAAAAACTTCATTTCAGAAGAATTATTAGCCAGATATTGCAAACTAATTGGACATAACAAACTAATTGGACATAAATACCCTGATCACCAATGCACAAAGTGTAATGGAGAAGATACAGTAGACATCCCAGAAATCCAGCTGGAATAAACCACACAGAAAAATGGAGTAAACGCAGTAATGACAACAGACAGATAAAGATAAGAAGATAGAGACATGAGGAAGATTCCCCGACAGACCAACACGGACACCGACGAAAAAGAAAAAGATATGTAAATTATTGAAATAACACCAAAAAATATAAAATGACAAAAATATATATATTTGCCAAAATAATAGTAGAAGGTTATTATAATAGATATTATACACCTATGATAGACGTAGGAGCAGAAGCTATCTATATAAGCATATGTAAATCAGAAGAAGAGGAACATCAGCAAATCAATGAGGCAATCGATCAATCCTCACTTCTATCCTCTTTCAACTATAAATAAAATATTTAAGTTTTGCAGAAAAAATTAAAGAAAGATACTGAATACTATTTTGATGAAAAAGATAAAACATATGTACAAAAGATTAAGACTATGTGTAAAAATTTACCCAAGCTATACTTTCCAGATGAAAATAAACAATTCATATACATAGTAGAAACGGATTCTAGTAATCACAACTATGGAGGAGTTCTTAAGTATAAATATAATAATGAAAAAATTGAACACCACTGTAGATATTATTCCGAATCATATATGGAACCACAATTAAAATGGGAAATAAATAGGAAAGAACTATTTGCATTATATAAATGTTTATTAGCATTTGAACCATATATTGTATATAAAAAATTTATTGTGCGAACAGATAAAACACAGGTAAAATGGTGGATAACACGAAAAATACAAGATTCAGTATGAGTTTACATAGATCATTTGCTGGTCTCGTGAATAGTAACTCCATGTGGCATTACCATTCAAATAATTATTTGCTAACTCTTGGATAATAGTTGATATGCCAATGATTCTTTTGTTGGCATAAAAACCTGGTATCTCTATCTCTGGTATTTCGGGTTACTGTTCGATATCTTCGAGAATTATCATTTCTCTGGTTAATCCTATCTTTACTACTTGTATAATGGGTTTTCTTAAGTATAAATATAATAATGAAAAAATTGAACACCACTGTAGATATTATTCCGGATCATATACGGAACCACAATTAAAATGGGAAATAAATAGGAAAGAACTATTTGCATTATATAAATGTTTATTAGCATTTGAACCATATATTGTATATAACAAATTTATTGTGCGAACACATAACACACAGGTAAAATGGTGGATAACAAGAAAAATACAGGATTGAGTAACAATACTCGATAGTAATTACATACAAGAAAGCAACAGTAAACACACTAGCCCAGCATTTATAGTAAATAAACATAGTGAACAAAAAAGAGAACAAAGTAGGATGGTTATAGATTATAGAAATTTAAATGCAAAAAGGAAGTGAACTTGATGGATTCAATATTGACATGTGATATGTTATTATAGCCTTAAATTGTTTTATCCTTGTACATAATTTTTGGAATTATTAGTTCAAAATTGTGCATGGACTTGGTGGTGTAGTGAAGGAAAAATGTGTTTTTGGTGATGTTCATGTGTGTTGTGAAACCATGGTTGATTGTTGGCATCCAAATGGCCAGAAATATGTAAATAAAATCTTACTTATGGCCTTGGACCATTTATTAGCCAAAAGGACCCAAAAGAGACCCTTTTTGGCCGATTTGGGCATCCGCCCCCGCAGACGAAGACACATGCGGGCGCAGATGCCAACGCAGGTGCCCCTGGACAGGGCCAAGGGTCACCTGCGTCCGCATGTCATCCACCTGCGGGCGCGGGTGGTTTCGCAGGTCAGGCCAGAAACTCATTTTGTGTGTTTTTGTCTCTCTTTGATCCCCGAAGACCCCTATACCCTTTTTGGATGTAATTATCAACTTATGATACCTTTTTAATGACTTTAAGGGGTCGTATGGGGACATGTTGAATTATATCCATTATGGATTGTTGTTAATATGTTGTTATGAGGAGAATTAATGGAGTAATTATGACGTAATGATGATGAGGAAGTGTAAAGGGTAAACTTGGTATGAAATACTATTGGTTTATGATTTTTTGGTCAATGTGTGGAATGTTATAGTGTTGTTGGTATGGTAACAAAGTGGATTGTATTATAAAGGGTGAAATGACATTATATGGTATTCATATAGCTCATTGTCGTCTTGTACACTTGTACAGAAAGTAGTTGTTAACGAGAGTTCCATTATGTACTTGTATTGTAGAGTGAAACGTAAGGAAGGAGCTGGACTATTGTGTTCATATATAGGCTTGTGTATTCATACTTGGAAGTGAAGGTATGTAAGGTCATTCTATCCGTATCCTTCTATAGCACATAGTATTCACATTGACATTGTATTAGTTCCACTCCGAAATGTTCTAAGGTATCCTATTTCCAGTTATCAATTATTATTTTCACATGTTCCCTGCTCATTGATCAATTATGATTCACATGTCTCATGTGTATTGACTAATGTTCCAAAGTTCCAACAATGTATAATCATCAATGTCTCAATCTCATGGATGTAAAGAAATGAAGTAATGTATTACTCTTATAATGAAAGAATGAAGTAATGTATAATTGTTTGGTTCAATAACATCCCAGGGGCGATATAAAAGCCTAGCATGGGTTATCACAATAACATCCTAGGGGCGATAGCAAATCCTAGCATGGGTTATCACAATAACATCCCAGGGGCGATATAAAATCCTAGCATGGGTTATCACGATAACATCCCAGGGGCGATATGAAAGCCTAGCATGGGTTAATCACATCCCAGGGGTTAAAATACCTAGCATGGGTTAATCTCATCCCAGGGGCAATAGAAAAGCCTAGCATAGGTAGGACGATAAAGATGAATAAACGTAAAGGCAAAAGAAGTAAAGGACATAATGTACATGGTTCCACATATGTATACCGGTGGTTTATCTGCACTGACTATTCTCTTGTATTGGATTTCACGAAAGTACTTGTATATCACAGTTTCATATGAGCCTTAAATACTCAGTACATTCTCCGTACTGACGTCCCTTGGGGGACTTACCTTACTTGTTGTAGGTGCAGGTGCTAGTCGACCTCCACAGTAGGTTGTCGGTCATTTGCAGATCTTTGGTGAGCTCCAGTTGGTTCGGGGCTTTCCGAGTCACAGTTGTACACTTGTTTTGGTATTGTAAATGTTGTATAAAGCGGGGACTTGTCCCGACTCTAAGCTGGTTATGTGTATGCATCCATTAGAGGCTTTGTAGACGTATGTGGGAATATGAATGTAAGGGGATGTATGTATATTTTGACTTGATAGCCCTAACGGCCAAGTTTCTTATATGTATATATCACATGTTTCCATAACTTCCGCTATTAGCATCTAGTATGTATACGTGATGATGATGTTTCTTGAATGACATGCATATGAATGGACATGAGTAAAGATTTGTTCTCTCAGGCCTTATCGGCTTTGGGTTCCAGTCCGCCTCAATGGGATTTAGGGCATGACACTTATGGATCCATTTGGCCACTTAAGCGATGCACCAACACCAATAACATCAAACTTCTCTAAAACGGGTATAACTTCCTCATACAAATTCAAAATTTATCAATTTTTTTTGCGTTACTTCTTAAATTTTGATACAGATCAAATTTTACCATACACATTCAAAAATTGCTCATTAACTACAGGTGTTGATAATAATACTCAATGACATAAAACTCCAAATTTTGAACAACTATTCAAAACTCATCCGAGACCTCCCAAGCATAACCCAATTATGCTATTAGGCTAAATTTGACATTCCAGACTCAACAAAACCATCACATTTACCAAAAGAGATCGTTATCAATGAATGACCTCTAAAACTAACTTTAGACCAAATAAAAGCTAATATTTTAACCAAATACTCAAAAATCACAAAAAGTCCTCGGGACCCATACCAACTATGCTACTAACTCAAAATGGACGTTCAGAATCTAATGGAAATGACATAATCAACATCCGATGCTAGGATCATAGAATGTTGACCAAAGTCAACTATATCATTTTTAAAGGCTACTCAAAACCACAAACTTATATAAATCCCTCTCGAATGCTTTGGGAACTGTGCAAATCATTCCCTCAACTCATAAATATTATATAACAATAGGAAAGGACAAAATGGTAAAAGTATAGAAAGCTCTAAAAAAATCATAGCGAGGGTTGTTATATTATCCACCACTAAGAATCACATTCACCCTTGAACATAAAGGTAAGAAATGTGCCAAAATAGACAAGGGACTAAAAAATACCCTCGTAAAACTCATGCAAGCACTCTCAAGCAGAGTCGCATCTATAGAACTACCAGTCTCACTATAGTAACCAAAAATTCTTCACACAGTGACTCATAAGGTCACATATCTAGCGCCTGAAGCCAAATTTCTCAATGAAGCCAAGATCCTTTATTTTTGAACTACCTCTATATGCACAAACTGAGTTGATCACAATAGAAGTTCTGAGCATACCCGATTAACCTTAATCTATCGAAGACACTACAAATCACTGACTGTACCACAAAATCAATATCATCTCTGTACTAACAAAATACCAAGGGACCCATGGAACCACATAGCAACTCTCCACAATACTGAATCATGCCTTCCCCTATCACAAAAAGAACTTACCGCTATTTTCATGCCCGCTATAAGAATTTCCCTAACTGAATCAAACTTACTCAAGGTTGAAACTATAATTGTTGAATCAAATAGTACTATCTCCTCAAGTTGAAGCAAGTAAGTCAGAAATTTATATCCATTTTGCACAAACCTCAAAGGTCACCCTTAGCACACTCCAATCACTATTTTAACAATCATATCCTCATGCAAAAACCATGGAGAGAACTACGAACTATGACAAAATTCTACATACCACAGTCACACGCACTCTAAAAGTCACTAAATTTTATGCAACCTATCACCATAATCCATGTATTTCTCAACACCCGTGTTGTGTCAAACAACTCGAAGTACTGAATAATCTGGTAGAATGAAAAGCCCCTTTTGATCATACACATATAAGCAACCCATCATATCAGAAATAGTTCGGCCATGTTAGTAATGTAAGATTATTGTATATCACTTACTGACGCCCAAAACACAAATCAAATCTCCAAAAAGTCACCCCTAATCTCCTTATAAGTCACAAATGAACCACACTACCAGAACTTTGAATTTCCAACTCATACACATAGCATAATTCTGCACACTTTAAAATTCCATATGTGCAAGTTTTTTATCTTTTCCTTAACTAATTCCTCATTTTGAATTCTCTAACACAAGAACTAGGGAATAATACTGCATTCTCAAAATCAAAATTCTTGAGTAGAATACTTCATTAAGCCCTTTAACTTCAAAGGTAATAAATGTTATAAACCAGGTTCCTTCCCATTCCCGAATATTTCCAAATCAAAAGCCAGTACCTTTATAAGTTGAATTCCTTCAAGTATAACTGAGGAGTGTCTCAACACCATATGTCTTCCCACGGAAGCAAAGCTAATCACTAAGGATGCAACAAATTGCAAGGACAGAATACCTGAAAACTTTCACTTATTCAGCTAAAATCCTTTACGTATAATCTTTTTGAGTCAGTTAAACCATAAGTCTAGTCTATCACCAGGTATTTTTTCCCAAACTAATAAGTACCACCAGTCATCCCATAAAACCTATCTTGTCATCAAAGCACTAGCTCAAACCACAGATATACCGATGAGATCTTGAAAAACAAACTAACTTATACACACACCTTACTGCTAACACTTATAGATAATCCCACACAAATCTACCAGTTGTACGCTTCCTATATTCAACACTGTCCTCCCATATGTCCATGGAGGGACTGATTAAGTTTGTAAAGTTTATGAGGATACATCTTTCCCTGTTTGATGGAGATCCTAGGTTTGATGCTTATGAGTTCTTGGTTGGTTGTCATAAGAGATTGCATAGGTTAGGCCAAGTAGACTATAATGGAGTATATTTCATTGCTTTTCAGTTATTTGGACCAGCAAAACAATGATTGAGGACTTTTATCAAGGATAGACTAGATGGGTCATCTTCTCTCTCTTGGAATCAATTTGCTTGAGAGTTTCTAAAGGAGTTTGTATGGAAACATGAGAGGATTATAGGTAAGATGCCCTGTAGATTTAATGATGGTAGTGACATGTATGTTAGAGGCTAGGATCCTTATGGTCATTCTCTGAGAGGGTTAGGTCATAGTAGCTATTCAGGTTCTTCATGTCCAGTTCAACAGACTCCTACTCCTTCAGGTTGCTTCATATATGGATATCTCGGGCACTATAGGAGGGATTTTCCATAGCATAGGTAGAGAGATGCTTCATCAGTAGCTCAGGGGATGACAAGGCTTAGTATTATGTTCCTCAGGGTAGACTCAAGGTAGGAGATTTTGGTACAGTGGTCACAAGTATGGTTTTAGTAGACTATTGATCTGTCTTATAGTGTTTTACTGTGGTTCTACATTCTTCTATGTACTTACTTATTCATCATTGTGTCTTAATGTGAGTCGTGGGTTCTTATTATGTCGATTCATATTGCTACCCTAAAGGAAATTCTTTAGTAGTGGATTCGGTGTACCGATCCTATGTTGTGACTCATTTAGAAGTCTATCACTGTGTTAGATTTGATTTCTCCTGATATTATAGATTTTAGTGTGATTTGAGTATGATCTTCTCTATGGTTATGTTGTGGAATAATGGTAGTTATTGGTATATTCAGATTATAGGATGTAATTTAAAAATTTACTTGAGGCTTATGATATCAGTTAGGATCGAGGAAGTGATTCGATTATTGGGATAGCGAGTTGTAAATAAAAGAAACTTACAGGTTGTAGATTTGTATATAATTGTCTGCAAGTGTTAGCAGTAGTGTGCATGCTAAAGTTACTTTGTTTTATAGGACCACATTGATATATCTATGGTTTGTTAGCATATTAATGATGAGATCAAATTTGTGCGATGAATAGTGATACTAATCAGATTGAGCAAGAAGACCATGTGAAGGATTAGACTTGTGATGCGACTAACTTAGAAGGATGGAAATTAAAGGCTTCTAGTTAGATAAGGGAAGGTTTTCAGGAGTTCTGTTCTTTTTATTTGTTACTTACTTAGTAATTAGCTTTGTTTGCATGGAATGACTTTTGGTGTTTAAACACTCCTCGGTTCGACTTTAAGGAATTCAATTTATAAGGGTTCTTATTTTTGATTTGGAAGGATTTATGAATGGAAAGACATCTGGTTTGTAGCATTTATTACTTTGGAAGTTAAAGGGCTTAATGAAGTATTTTGATTTAGAGTATGCGGTATTATTCTAGGGTTATTGTGTTAAAGAATAATGAATGGAGAAATGAGTTAAGGAATAGATAAGGAACTTGTACATAAGAAATTTTAAAGTATTCTGAGTTATGCTATGGGTTGATTGTCTCTGATGTGATGGGTTTCTTACGTGCGTATGATGAAAGGCGATTTTTATTCTACCAGATTATTGAAGACTTCGGGATGATTGAAACTGCATGTGTGGTTAGAACTACATAAATTATTGTGATGGGTTGCATTAGAATTTGGTGACATATAGAGAATACATAATTGTGGTATAGAAAGTTTTATGATAATTCTCAATTTCTTACAAGGGTTAAGGATGAGGATATGATTATTTGAATAGTGATCAAAGCGTGTTGTGCGACTTTTGAGGTTTTGTGTGGAAATAATATCAATTTCTAACTTTGTTTCTTCAACTTGAGGATAGAGTACTATTCGATTTGATAATGAAGGTATCAGCCTTGAGTAAGTTTGATTCAGTCAAGAAAATGCTTATAGTGGTCTTAAAGATAGCGAAAAGTTCTTTTGAGACAGACACAGGTGCTAGTAGGCCTCCACAGTAGGTTGTGGATCATTTCCCGATCATTGGTCAGATCCAATTGGTTCGAGGCTTTCTGAGTCACTGTGTATATTTGTTTTGGTAATGTAATGTTGTATAAAGTGGGGACTTTTCCCGACTTTAGGTTGGTTATGTATATGCATCCGTTTGAGGCTTTTGTAGACGTATGTGGTGAGATGAATGAAAGAATGTATGTCCATTTTGACTTGATGGCCCTAACGGCCAAGTTTCTTATATGTATATATCACATGTCTCCATGACTTCCACTATTAGCATCTTGTGTTTATACGTGATGGTGATGTTCCTTGAATGACATGCATATGAATGGACATGAGCAAAGATTGGTTCTCTCGGGCCTTATCGGCTTCGGGTGCCAGTCCACCCCATTGGAATTTGAGGCGTGACAAATAAGGTGTTGGGTTGTAGAAAGATCAGTGAGCACTACCTTACTTATTTGGAGAAAGACACGAAGGAGGATGTACCATCTTGGTTAGCCCCGTTGCTAAGTGATGTCACGCCTAATTGGCTTAATCCTGTTTTACTAATCTATATGGCAAATATTCACTTAGAAGATTGGTATTGGTTGAGTTTTGTTTGTAGCAACATTTTTCCCTCTAAGAATCAGTTTATTCTTATGAGTCCTCGAGAGATTTTTATTGGCTCAATCATTACAAAAGAGTCTTTGAATTTAGGATCGCTCATAGTCCCAGATATTGCTAGCCGGGCATGGGTACAACAGAAGTAGACTTTGGCTCTCCCTTGATTGATTACTGATTTATATCATCGTGAGAAAATGTCGTTCAATAAGAATAAGGATTTTGAGTACACCCCTATTTCTATAGTTGATATTACGAGGATAGAGTCTGTTGCTGAGGCTAGAAAGAAGATAACCTGGGATAAAGGTGCCTCGATGATTGATTTGACTTTAGTTGATAGTGGTTCCATCCAACCCACTCCTATGTCTGTTCTTGATTACAATGCCCCTGAGTCCGCATCCACTCTTGCTACTACTACTCCAGCTACAGGGTCATCTCCACCGCCACCTATACCTAGTGGTCCCACTCCTCAGGCATCCATTATTATGGGTTCCTCGAGGGCCCCATTGACTCAGGCTAATATTGGCGTAACTCAGGGATGCTAAGTCGGCCCTACTTGAAAGAGATATTCCAGACATGATTACTAGTGCTTTGATAGCTACTATTGATCTGGTACATGAGGAGATGCAGGGTTTCAGGGAGAATTTGAGGCATTTTAGTAAGAAGCTAGATGATTTGAGTGCCCCTCAGCAGTCTGTTCCACCAGAGGTTATTACTAGCATACAGGGTGAGTTAGCTTTCTTTCGAAAGTAGGTTGATGAGCTTCGATTCCCCGATATGACTTGCTTATTGGGATTTTCAGCTGAGACAAAAACCCCAGAGTCTTCACTTGTTCATGATACTACACCAGTGATTGAGGAAGAGGGGGTGGATGACTCTGATTGTACTTTGAATGATGTTGTCGATAATGCTGAGACTAATGATTTCCTTGACAATGAGGGCTATATTGGTATTTAGGTTGATCCACAGATAGCAGCATAGACTGATGGGTAAGAGACCTAGGATGCTATACTTGTTGCCACTATGGAGATGTCGGTTCGCGATACTGCATAGACCAGGACATCTAGCTCAGTTGCTACCACAGAGAGTGCAAATGTTGTACCAATTCTGCCCCATCAGATAGATAGAGTTGACTCGACACTAATACACAAACAGTGGCCACTTCGGTAAGCGATTCACCACCTCAGGCTTAGCCATATTTAAGGGGAATGTCAATCTCTCTCTCTCTTTATTTTATCTAGTCCTATTGTATTAAGGATAATGCATACATTTTAGTTGGGGTGAAGAGGTTATTTATTTAGATCTGTGATATTGGTGCCCAGTTCTCTTGATACAATTTGGATATTGTCTTTTGTTTCGGTGTGTGGATTGGCAGTTGGACACTCATTTTTATTTTTATTGGGATTGTAATATTTAGATATTGGTGCTTTGGATTTTATTTTATACGTTGGTATTGTGAGATTATATTTGAGGTGTGAAGTGTGGTTTTTATTTCTTTATTATCTCATTTTGATTTTTGTTTAGTAGTTGTAGTTTAATTGCAAATAAAAATTCATTTTAGCATGCATTCTTAAGAGGAAAGTGTATTAGCAATAGAACACTTTGACTCAAAAGGTACACCTGGATAGATATTTCACATGCGCAATTTTTGAATTCATTTTTCATTGTGATGTATTTCCAATTCTTATAAAATATGCTCATCTTTAAAAATTGTCCATTGGCCTAGTTAAGCTAGTTAGGCCCTTATTTTAGTTTTCAAATCCCTTTTCTCTCAAATCCCTCTCTTGAACCAAACCTCCTCAAAGTGTCTCGGTGAGGTGAAAGACCAACTCAAGTCGAAAGCCTATGTTGGTGGTAGAGGAGACCTCAGAATTTACATGTGCTAGATAGTTTATAAATATGGGGTCCTCAAATATCCTTTCTAATTATCCTTTTCATGTTGACGAATCGGCGATCCCGCACATCACTGTCTCATTTGGTGATGGATTCTGCTCAGCCGAATTGTCAAATGGTGGAATTTCTGTAATTACGTGAACCATTTTTCTTGATGCTATTTAAGCCTTTTTGGTCATTGGAAACAGGACTTTTGCCAATTTTGGGTATGCTTGAGCTTGTAATCAAACCCTAATCTTGGGATTTACTACTCTGAGTTTAGAATTAGAGTTTTATTATAAAACATTTGGATTCTTTTGTGGGTATGGAAGAAGAATTTGGTATAATTTCTTTTTCCTTCGTTATGAGTAGCTAATTTCCCATACTTGGGGTAATGCATTAATGAGTAGTGATTGTGTGTGAGTAGGGATTATTTACCTTTGAATTAGATTGTATGTTATGATTTTAGCTAAATCTCTTTGTCTTAAATTATAGATTGAGGTTTCAAATTTAGTCTATGCTTAGATCTCTTGTATTGCTTAAAAGGGGATACAAGAGCGATGAGATTTAGCTAACGAAACTTGAGTTACACTCATTTAAGTTCTAATTGTAGTAATAGATTATCCACTTTGAGGATCATGGTTGTTTAGTAATTGTAGACACTTGGGTGTTCGGGAGAAGCCCATGTGAAATTTGGTTGTGGATTGAGAAATCATTTCCAATATCTAAAATCATGCCTAATCATAACTAGAAATTGAATTCTAGGTGTATTTTCACTTACCCACGCATACAATCATTTTCGAGAAAAGTGTTTTAATTCAATTGAATATAATCTTATTGCATTTTGCTTTGGCAAACCCAGCATTGATATAAAAGTTGTTCAAACAACCCCCCCCCCCCCATTTTACTTTTATGTTTAATTTCGACATCACATCCGAGCCTAGAGTAGTTTGTAACACTTAAGAGTGAAACTAGTGCTCTTATTCCCAGTGAATTTGACCCCGAATCTTAGTTGGGTAAAACATATTGTTACCGACCGCCTACATTGATAATTGAGAGTGTATTTGAACATTATCACCTACGATATCTAGTTTAAATCGATTACCATACTACCACAACCCAAAAACTATAATAACAAAACAGTAATACAACTGGATAAGCCCGAACAAACAACAACCTAATCGGACCCCCATAAGCCCGGAAGGTACATAACAACAAACATAACCTATCCATCCCCTCCATAAGACCGTTAGGCACAAAAAACATACAATTATATTGGTGAAAGGTAATGAAAAAAAATGAATGAATGCAAAGCAAAGCAAATCCAATATTTCCATACCAACTGAGTGCCATATTGAACCAAGTATATACACCTTCTTCTGCTCATAGACTTGTAAGATAGGACCTCCAGGGTATGCCTTCCTCTGGCACGTGGTTCCGAGACAGAGGGACTGATAGGGGACTCGGGGTATTCATATATACTGCCTGGTCCCAAACCAGGACTTCTAATAATCAGCCATAATAAATATGCTCTGCAATTATATTGGAGATCAATAAGAGCGTAATAAATGTTCAGAATCAAACCGAGACCAAACAAGAAGTAATTCATAAAAATCCTGAGCTCGAGATCTAATCGAGACTTAAAATGACTGAATAGTGTAGAAAGGGCAAAATGTTCATCGACCAATAGAAGTAAATAATGATAAGTGAGAATCAAGAATGGTCTAGAATCTGCCTCAACTGAATTTTCAAAGTGGTGCATGTTCGTTTAAAAGACTGGCATCCAATAGTAAGGGTGGTGCGAGTTCAATTACAAAAGCAAGTTGAAGAGTGAAAAGTGGGAATAAACCCCTTTTTATAGTAAACACAATGATTTTATTGGAATCTTACCACAAAATATATGTATAAATGTATACATGTTGTCACCAGTATCCAATCAATTAAAATGTAAGTGCCTAAGCATCTATAAACAAAGTCATAGGTATTTCAGAGCAAATCGGACTAACCTGGTATCCAACAATATACCAAGCCATATGAAAAAATATATTTTGAACAACGATTATACATAAGTATATCTACATACAAAAGAGAATAAATGGGATAAAGCTTGGTACTAAATAAGTCAAACTAGCAAAACCAACCTAACCGCGAGGCACTAACCCAAATATATGCTAAGGATCATTGTTCTTATCCTAAACTCATAACAAGTAACCAAACTTCCTTATCCTAATATGATTTGTTGGTGTAAAAAGGTTGAATACATAAACCAGGGTTCAATAACAAGTGGACCGTACAATACTAAAAAGGTTTTAGGCCCACGTACTGATAAATGGGTACTATTCTATCGTAGTTACTTTAAGGGATCGTTATTCTAGTTAAAATACCTCAAGAACCCATTCTAAGGCAAGTGACAATCTAAAATAAGGATTCCAAAACATGATTATGATCTAAGATGTAACACCCCGTACCTTACCGACCCTACTTGACAACCTTGAACCAGGTTTACCTTAGGTTCGAGAGCAATAAGTATGTATTTTGCATTGTTATTGATGGAACATTTGATATTGTGCTAGTAAATGTGCTTAGACCATTGTAGTAGGTGGTTTTTGTGACTTTGTGGAGCATTTGTGGGGTGAAAAACAAGGTTTAAAGGACATCCAAGCAAAGGATCTTAAATATAAGAGGCAAGCAAAAGGTTGGGACTTGAAAGATCCAACCAAATCCGCAAAGAAAAGTCGAAATCAATAATTAAGTGTGGGGCGCTGTAGGTGGTGTGCCAGTCCGCTTCTGGCCAAAATTTTTGTGGCACAGGCAGCAAGGGGGCTCTCCCAAGGGAGTTCCAGTACGCCCTTGCACACCTTTCAAATGATGGGATTTCAGCTAAGTCTTTGGGGTGCCGGGGGCGTGCCGGGGTGTTTTTTGCCCGATTTCTTCTACGATTATTAATCTATAAAGAGGACTCTTGGGTTATGGTATCATTATTTCATCACAGTAGGGATACTCTTTAGTAATTTTTTCATTCGAGTTGGGGTTAAGTCGTCTTCATAATTATTTTATCAAATTATGTTCAATTAAACCATGAGTGGCTAGAATTGCTTATTCTTGAGATTGAGGCTACGAACATGAATCTCGTGAGTTGAATATTTTAGTGACATTTATGTAATTATTTAAACATGAGATAATTGAAGTATTACACATTGAAATTGGTGGGCTAAGTTAATATGTGTAAATGGGCTCAATTTAAGGCCCAAAATGGATTAAAAGACATGGCCCAAAAGGGCAAATGACCCATTCTTCCACTTTGACCAAGGGAAAATGGAATTTAATACCAAGAAGTGGCTAAGTATGAATTTAGGGGCTATATAATGTGGAAAAAATCAGATTTTATTTCCACAAAGCACACATGCCATTCTAGACATTTCCACAACATTTCCACAAGATATTTCTTCAAGCTCTCAAACCCTAAGCCATCTTTTTGGACAAGATCACTCATTTGAAAGTTTGGGTAAGTGATTATTCTTATGGATTAATATATTATATTCATGGGAGAGTATGTACATCATGATGGTTATGTCTAAAAGTGTAAATAATACATTTTCACTTTTTGCTAAAAGATGTGTCATCCATGGGATTTAAACTTGAAAGGAGACTTGAAGTTTTGATGAAAGTGAATGGTGTGAATGAAATATCAACATGTACGGTGTGGTTATGTTCCTTGAATTGTTATTTTTCTATAATTATAATTTGTAGGATTGTGGTCGATATGTGGTTATGAAGTGTATTGAGGTGACTTGATGGAGTAATTGTGATGTTGTGTTGATGGAGAAGTGTAAAGTATGAACTTGGTGTGACATGCTATTGGTTATGATATATTGGTCAATGTACGGAATGTTGTGGTGTTGTTGATATTATAGTTTCATCAATGGTATTGTCAAGGGGGAAATGACATTTTAAGGCAATCATGTCCCTCATTGTCGTCGTATGCACTTGTAAGGTAGTTGGTTGTTAACGTAAGCTCCGTTATGTACTTGTGTTGTAGAGTGAAGTGTAAGGAAGGAGATGAACTATTGTATTCACATATAAGATTGTGTATTCATATTGGAAACATAAGGTATGTCTTGTTACTCTTTCCGTATCCTTCTGCAGCATATAGTATTCACATTGACATTGTATTTATTCCATTCCAAAATGTTCTAAGGTATCCTATTTCCGGTTATCAATTGTTATTAATCACATGTCCCCTACTCATTGAGCATTTGTGATTCACATGTCTTATGTTCATTGACTAATGTTCCAAAGGCCCAATAATGTTATATTCCAAAGTTCAAATAATGTTATGACGATCAATGTATCAATCTCAAAAGTAAAGAATTAAGTAATGCATATATGGTTGATGATTGAGTATGGTTGGTAACTTTAGGGGCGTAAGCCTAGCTCAAGTCGATCCCGAGATCATTGGATCAGGGGGTAGTCCTAGAGGCATGATCCTAGCTCAAACCAAACCTGACAGGGGGTAGCTCTAGAGGTAAGAACCTAGCTCGAGCCGAACCTGATATATTCGTTTATGGGTGGTAGCTCTAGAGGTAATAACCTAGCTCGAGCCGAGCCCAATGTGTTGATTTATGGGTGGTAGCTCTAGAGGTATAAGCCTAGCTCGAGCCGATCCTAACATAACATTATGTTATGTTAAGACCCTCTGATCTGTCGGGGCCCGGGTACATAGTGACACAAGTGATGATGAACAAATATAGAAGTAAAGAAGTGAAGAGAGTAATGAAAGCAATACACATGGTTCCCAACGTATAGAATGGTGACTTAAATGGTGACTTATCGATATTGTTTATTCATTTTTATTTGAGTTCATTGAAGTATTTATGTGTCATACAGTTTCATATGAGCCTTACATACTATTAGACCTCCACAGTAGGTTGCGGATCTTTTGCCGATCATTGGTGAGCTCCAGTTGGTTCAGGGCTTTTCGAGTCTCATATGTACATTTGTTTTGGTACTGTAATGTTGTATAAAGCGGGGACTTGTCCTGACCTTAGGATGGTTATGTATATGCATCTGTTAGAGGCTTTGTAGACAGACGTGGTGAGATGAATGAAATAATGTATGTCCATGTTGACTTGATGGCCCTAACGGCCAAGTTTCTTATATGTATATATCATATGTTTCCATGACTTCCGCTATTGACATCTTATATCTCTATGTGATGGTGCTGCTTATTGAGTGATATGCATATGAACGGACATGAGCAAAGATTGGTTCTCTCGGGCCTTATCAGCTTCGGGTGCCAGTCCGCCTCATTGGAACTCGGGGCCTGACAAAAGTAGTATCAGAGCAGGTCATTCTAAGGGTGTCTACAAATTTGTGTTGGAGTAGAGTCTTACTTATCGATGTGTTGTGCACCACATTTATAAGTAGGAGGATACGGGGCATTTAGGAGTTGTTTCTTTTCTTCACTTTTCTTTTCTTCACTTTTAGATTGTGCAATAGAGCCAATGTGGTAAGTGAAATCGTATCTAACCATTGGAATTGATTTTCTTTGTTATAGTAAAATGCCAATGAAAATACAAGGTAGAGGCAAAGGTGAGAAGGTAGATATGCTTGCCGGTGAAGGAATGAGTAAATCACCACCTGACCAAGCTAGTCAAGGTGGAGTGAACACTGAAATTGCATCGCGGTCTTCTTCTACTTTTCCAGCTCCGAAAGAGCCAATAAGTAGAGAAGTACCCGCTGAACCGCCAATGAATGCCACTGAACAGGATTTAAGAAATGCAGTGCATATGTTGACTCAGTTAGTTGTGGTACAAAGTCAAGAACGAGTTGGTCCAACGACAAATGAGGATGATGCGACTAGAGTGGCGAGTCGCAGGACACAGGATTTTCTGAAATTAGACCCTCCTATATTTACGGGGTCTGATCCGAAAGCAGATCCACAGGATTTCGTGGAACAAATTCAAAGGGCTATAGAAGTTATGCATATAAATGGTATTGAAACAGTTGAGCTTGCGGACTATAGATTGAAAGGTGAAGCTATATTGTGGTATGAATATTGGAAAAGATCAAGGGGTATTGATGCACTTCCAGCTGGTTGGGAAGACTTTAAAATGGCATTCCTTGATCATTACCTCCCATATGAGATCCGGTAGGCACGTGCAGATCAGTTCTTAAATCTCTGTCAAGGGAATTTGAGTGTTAGAGAATACAGTTTGCAGTTTAATTCCTTGGCTCAATATGCTCCGAATGTAGTGGCCACAATGATAGACAGAGTCCATCGATATGTGGACAAATTAGAGCCATATTTGGTAAGGGACTGCACCATTGCTGCCTTGAACAAAGATATGGATATAGCAAGAATTCAGGCTTTCGCACAGAAAATGGAAGACCAAAGACAAAGAAAAAGGGTACTTGAATCTGAGAGAGGACAATCTAAAAGAGCTAGACCTATGGGACAGTTATAGCCTCCCAAGGGGAATCTAGGACTCGAATATTTCCTAGACCGCCTATACCATCATTCTCCCATTCCACAGCAGGCACTCACTCTCACTTTCGAGGGTTTATAGGCGGTCAATCTGGGCAGAGTAGTGGAATTCACGAATCGCAGGCAGCAGGATTTCTCGTTAGCAGTGTCAGCACTGTGGGCGTACTCATTCAGGTACATGCCGGTTAGGGACAAATGCTTGATTTTGGTGCGGTATGATGGGGCACATGATGACAGAGTGTCCCCAGAGGAGCATGGGTGGTATAGCACTACTTGCGAGATTAGCTGTTGCGTCATCATCATCGATTCCTTCTTTAGGCCGAGGTGTGCAGTCTGTTGGTCATGGTAGAGGTTCCAGAGGAGCAACCAGTACTAGTGGGGTCCAGAATCATTCTTATACTCTAGTGGACCGACAGAATTTGGAGGCATCTCCTGATGTCGTCACAAGTACATTATCTATATTTTCGTATAATGTATATGCATTGATTGATCCAGGCTCTACATTGTCATATGTTACTCCGTTGATTGCTGCTAAATTTGAAAGAACCCCAGAACTACTAACTAAGTCAATTAAAGTATCTACACCAGTTGGTGAATATATTTTTGCAAAAAGAGTATATCGTAATTATGTGGTAACTGTGTGTGGTCATGATACACTGGCCGATCTCATTGAACTAGAAATGATGGATTTTGATGTGATAATGGGAATAGATTGGTTGGCTTCTTGTTATACCATGGTAGATTGCAGGGCCAAGAAGGTATATTTTCTTTTTTCGCAAGAAAATAGTCTTGAATGGCAGGGTAATGTGGGGGCACCAAGAGGAAAATTTATTTCTTATCTGAAAGCAAGGAAAATGATTGCCAAGGGGTACATATGTCACT
The DNA here is from genome assembly GCA_031232105.1 of Capsicum rhomboideum. Taxonomy (NCBI): domain Eukaryota; kingdom Viridiplantae; phylum Streptophyta; class Magnoliopsida; order Solanales; family Solanaceae; genus Capsicum; species Capsicum rhomboideum. Next base: position 72,880,150 of record CP124714.1, read on the forward strand.
TAGTACGAGTGAAATATACTAAAGTGGAACCACTAACTCCTCAGTCAATTTCAGTGGTCAATAAATTTCTTGATGTATTTCCAGAGGATCTTCCCGGTTTGCCTCCAGAATGGGAAGTAGAGTTTGGCATTGATGTAAATCCAGGCACTCAGCCTATTTCTATTCCCCCGTATAGAATGGCTCCAGCAGAATTGCATGAATTTAAGGAGCAATTGAAAGATTTGCTGGACAAGGACTTCATAAGGCCTAGTATGTCCCCGTGGGGTGCACCGGTATTATTTGTACGGAAGAAAGATGGTACATTGAGGATGTGCATTAACTATCGGTAATTGAATAAGGTAACGATCAAGAACAAATATCCCCTCCCCAGAATTGATGATTTGTTTGATCAGTTACAGGGTGCCAAGTGTGTTTCAAAGATTGACTTGAGGTCGGGTTACCATCAAGTCAGAGTTAGAGAAACAGATATACCCAAGGCAGCTTTTCGAACATGGTATGATCACTACGAATTTTTAGTCATGTCATTTGGACTAACAAATGCACCAGCTGTGTTCATGGATTTGATGAATAGGGTATTTAAGCCATTTCTAGACGTGTTTGTGACGGTATTCATAGATGACATCCTGGTTTATTCAAAGTCACAAGAGCACCATGCTAAGCACTTATGACAAGTGTTGCAGATTCTTCGTGAGCGTAAGTTGTATGCAAAGTTCTCTAAATGTGAATTTTGGTTAACATCCATCGCATTCTTGGGTCACATTATGTCAAATGAAGGAATTCGAGTTGATACACAGAAGATTGAAGCTGTGAAAAATTGGCCAAGGCCCACGACGCCTACGGAAATTCGTAGCTTCCTTGGATTGGCAGGATATTATCTAAGGTTTGTTGAAGGGTTGTCTTCCATTGCTGCACCTTTAATGAAGCTTACACATAAGGCAGTCAGATTTTGGTAGAATGATGCATGTGAGAAAAGTTTTCAAGAGATGAAAGATAAATTGACTTCTACACCGGTATTGGTACTTTCGGAAGGCACCAAAGGTTATACAGTATATTGTGATGCTTCCGTAGTTGGCCTAGGGTGTGTATTGATATAGCACGGTAATGTAATAACATATTCCTCATGACAGTTGCGGCCACATGAGAGAAACTATCCCACACATGACCTGGAGTTAACAGCTGTAGTATTTGCTTTAAAGATATGGCGTCATTATTTGTATGGAGTTCATGTTGATATCTATACTGATCACAAAAGTTTGCAATATGTCTTTAAGCAGAAGGAACTTAATTTGAGGCAACGAAGGTGGTTAAATCTCTTAAAAGACTATGATATTGATATTCTCTATCATCCAGGAAAAGCAAATGTAGTAGCCGATGCATTGAGCCACAAGGCAGTAGAAAGCACTAGTGGCCAGTTGACAGAAAAGCAAGAGATAATCAAAGATTTACATCAACTATCCATCTTGGGAGTTCGCCTCCTTGAATCTCAAGAAGAAGGGGTTATTGTGCAAAATGCGGCAGAATCCTCCTTAATAGCTGAAGTGAAAGAGAAGCAGTTTGCGGATCCTATGTTATTGCAGCTGAAAGAAAATGTACAACAGGGTCTGACTGCGGCTTTTTATCTTGCACAAGAAGGGGTACTTCAATGCCAAGGAAGATTATGTGTACCGGATGTAGATGAGCTGAGGAGACGAATTATGACAGAGGTGCATCATTCGCAATATTCTATTCATCCGGGAGCTACCAAAATGTAACATGACTTGAAAGAAATATATTGGTGGGGAAATATGAAAAAGAACAATGCAGAATTTGTAGCTCAATGCCCAAATTGTCAACAAGTGAAAGTAGAGCATCAAAAACCAGGAGGTTACATGCAATGTATCAATCTTCCAGTTTGGAAATGGGATATGATTAACATGGATTTCATCACAGGTTTGACTCGTACACTGCTGAAATTTGATTCTATATGGGTCATAGCTGACAGGCTTACCAAATCAGCGGATTTCCTACCAGTCAAGACCACCTATACAGCTGAAGACTATGCAAGGTTGTATGTTATAGAAGTGGTGAGATTACATGGGATTCCGATCTCCATTATATCGGACAGAGGAGCCCAATTTACCGCACATTTTTGGAGATCCTTTCAGAAGAGCTTGGGTACACAAATGAATTTGAGTACGAACTTCCATCCTCAAATAGATGGAAAAGCAGAGCGGACTATCCAAACACTTGAAGATATGCTACGAGCATGCACGTTAGATTTTCAAGGTAGTTGGGATGACCATTTTCCTCTTATTGAATTTGCTTACAACAATAGCTATCATTCAAGTATTAAAATGGCACCTTATGAAGCTTTGTATGGAAGGAAATGTAGATCACCAATCGAATGGTTTGAAGTGGGTGAAACTGCTTTACTTGGGCCATATCTTGTTCATCAAGCTATGGAGAAAGTTAAAGTGATCCAACGGTGGCTACAAACGGCCCAAAGTCAGCACAAGTCATATGTTGATATTAGAAGAAGAGGGCTCGAATTCGCCATAGGAGATTGGGTATTCTTGAAGGTGTCACCGATGAAAGGGGTAATACGATTTGGGAAGAAAGGGAAGTTGAGTCCACGTTATATAGGCCCATATGAAATTATTAGAAGATTTGGGCAAGTTGCGTGTGAGTTGGCACTACCCCAAGAACTCTCCTCATTCCATCCAGTGTTTCATGTTTAGATGCTTCAAAAGTGCATAGGGGATCAATCTCGTATTGTTCCCATTGAGGATGTCCAAGTTATGTAGGATCTTACTTATGAGGAGATACCCATTGCGATTCTAGATCGATAAGTAAAGAGGTTGAGGAATAAAGACATAGCTTCCGTAAAGGTGCTTTGGCAAAATCAATAAGTTGAAGAGATCACCTAGGAAGCCAAGGAAATGATGAAGTCCAAGTACCCTCATCTATTTCAAATGGAAGAGAACGTTCAAGATGCGGGATTGGAGCATTAACAAGTAAGTATCTATGAGCATTATGTGTATATGTAAATTTGTGTTAATATAGAGATGCATTTGGTGTACACGAGACGATGTTATTAACATTAGAGGATGAATGTTTCTAAGGGGGGAATAATGTAGCACCTCGTACCCTCTAGACCCTACTTGACAACCTTGAACCATGTTTACCCTAGGTTCGAGAGCAATAAGTATGTATTTTGCATTGTTATTGATGGAACATTTGATATTGTGCTAGTAAATATGCTTAGACCTTTGTAATAGGTGGTGTTTGTGACTTTGTGGAGTATTTGTGGGGTGAAAACAAGGTTTAAAGGACATCCAAGCAAAGGATCTTAGAGATAAGAGGCAAGCAAAAGGTTGGGACTTGAAAGATCCAACCAAATCCGCAAAGAAAGTCGAAATCAAAAATTAAGTGTTGGGCGCTGCAGGTGGCGTGTCAGGCCGCTTCTGGCCAAATTTTTTGTGGCACAGGAAGCAAGGGGACTCACCCAAGGGCGTTCCAGGCCACCCCTGCACACCTTTCAAATGCTGGAATTTCATCTAAGTCTTTGGGGTGCCCGGGGGCGTGCCGGGGTGCTTTTTGCCTGATTTCTTCTAAGATTATTAGTCTATAAAGAGGACTCTTGGGTTATGGTATCATTATTTCATCATAGTAGGTCTAATCTTGAGTAAGTTTTTCATCCATGTTGGGGTTAATTCATCATCATATTTATTTTATCAAATTATGTTCAATTAAGCCATGAGTGGCTAGAATTGCTTGTTCTTGAGATTGAGGCTAATAACATGAATCTCGTGAGTTGAATATTGTCGTGACATTTATGGAATTATTTAAACATGAGATAATTGAAGTATTAAACATTGAAATTGTTGTGCAAAGTTAATATGTGTAAATGGGCTCAATTTAAGGCCCAAAATGGATTAAAAGACATGGCCCAAAAGGGCAAATGACCCATTCTTCCACTTTGACCAAGGGAACATGGCATTTAATGCCAAGAAGTGGATAAGTATGACTTAAGGGGCTATATAATATGGAAAAAATCAGATTTTATTTCCACAAAGTACACATGCCATTCTAGACATTTCCACAACATTTCCACAAGATATTTCTTCAAGTTCTCAAACCCTAAGCCATCTTTTTGGACAAGATCACTCATTTGCAAGTTTTGGTAAGTGATTATTCTTATGGATTAATATATTATATTCATGGGAGAGTATGTACATCATGATGGTTATGTCTAAAAGTGTAAATAATGCATTTTTACTTTTTGCTAAAAGATGTGCCATCCATGGGATTTAAACTTGAAAAGAGACTTGAGGTTTTGATGAAAGTGAATGGTGTGAATGAAATATCAACATGTATGGTGGTTATGTTCCTTGACTTGTTATTTTTCTATAATTAGAATTTGTGGGATTGTTGTCGATATGTGGTTATGAAGTGTATTGAGGTGACTTGATGGAGTAATTGTGATGTTGTGTTGATGGAGAAGTGTAAAGTATGAACTTGGTGTGACATGCTATTGGTTTATGATATATTGGTCAATGTACGGAATGTTGTGGTATTGTTGGTATGATAGTTTCATCAATGGTATTGTCAAGGGGGAAATAACATTTTAAGGCAATCATGTCCCTCATTGTCATCGTATGCACTTGTAAGGTAGTTGGTTGTTAACGTAAGCTCTGTTATGTACTTGTGTTGTAGAGTGAAACATAAGGAAGGAGCTGGACTATTGTATTCACATATAAGATTGTGTATTCATATTGGAAACATAAGGTATGTAAGGTCACTCTTTCCGTATCCTTCTGCAGCACAGAGTATTCACATTGACATTGTATTTATTCCATTCCAAAATGTTCAAAGGTATCCTATTTTCGGTTATCAATTGTTATTAATCACATGTCCCCTACTCATGGATCGTTTGTGATTCACATGTCTCATGTTCATTGACTAATGTTCCAAAGGCCCAATAATGTTATATTCCAAAGTTCAAATAATGTTATGACGATCAATGTATCAATCTCAAAAGTAAAGAATTAAGTAATGCATATATGGTTGATGATTGAATATGGGTGGTAGCTTTGGGGGCGTAAGCCTAGCTCAAGCCGATCCCGAGATTGTTGGATGAAGGGGTAGTCCTAGAGGCATGAGCCTAGCTCAGACCGAACCTGACAGGGGGTAGCTCTAGAGGTAAGAACCTAGCTTGAGCCGAACCTGATGTATTGGTTTATGGGTGGCAGCTCTAGAGGTAATAACGTAGCTCGAGCCGAGCCCAATGTGTTGCTTTATGGGTGGTAGCTCTAGAGGCATAAGCCTAGCTGGAGCCGATCCCAACATAACATTATGTTATGTTAAGACCCATTGATTAGTCGGGGCCCGGGTACATAGTGACACAAGTGATGATGAACAAATATAGAAGTAAAGAAGCGAAGACAGTAATGAAAGCAATACACATGGTTCCCAACCTATAGAATGGTGACTTATCCATATTGGTTATTCATTTGTTTTTGAGTTCATTAAAGTATTTATGTGTCATACAATTTCATATGAGCCTTACATACTCAGTACATTCTTTGTACTGACGTCCCTTGGGGGACTTACCTTACTTTTTGCAGGCACAGGTGCTATTAGACCTCCAAAGTAGGTTGCAGATCTTTTACTAATCATTGGTGAGCTCCAGTTTGTTTGGGGCTTTCTAGGTGTCATATGTACATTTGTTTTGGTACTGTAATATTGTATAAAGCGGGGACTTGTCCCGACCTTAGGATGGTTATGTATATGCATCTGTTAGAGGCTTTGTAGACGGACGTGGTGAGATGAATGAAAGAATGTATGTCCATGTTGAGTTGATGGCCCTGACGACCAAGTTTCTTATATGTATATATCACATGTTTCCATGACTTCCGCTATTGACATCTTATATCTCTATATGATGGTGCTGCTTATTGAGTGATATGCATATGAACGGACATGAGCAAATATTGATTCTCTCGGGACTTATCGGCCTCGGGTGCCAGTCCGCCTCATTGGAACTTGGGGCGTCACATAAGACTCCTGACAAAAGCTAAAAACACCGAAAAGAAGCAATAACCTTAATCTATCATATAGACCCTTATCCCACATGAAATCTATATAATACACCATGTCATAGAGCAAAGTAGACCGTAGCCTACCTAGATACCGAACAACAGCCTCAAACTGCCCATGAGTTGTTCAATTCCTTTACTTGATCTTAGAATGCCTTCATGGTATCATAAACACAATCTACACATCATTATAAATGAAACAAAACCCAAATTTTAGTAATGAACTCCAGGCTGAAATTGGGTCAAAAATAGGCCCGTGGGACCATTATCAAAATTTGAAAATTGAATCCATCACAAGGTCCCTTGAAGGACAAGGAATAAGTGATAAAATTTGAGCACAAACAGAGCCTGAATTGGTGTCCAAATAAGCTCAACAAGTTCGAGAAAACTAAACTTCATATTTATGAATTAACAGATTTTAGGTGTGGAAAAAGCATGAGAATGAAAGGGGAAATGAACAAAGAATGATAAATTAATGTACCCGAGTTCAATGGGATGAAATCCCAACAATTACCAAGCTTTAGGATCAACAATGGAGGAATTTGGGTTTGGAAATAATGGAAAATTGGAGAAGAGAATTATTTATACTACAATGGGTCCTTCATCGCGATCGTAGGACTCGTGGTCATGATCGTGGGAACCAACTGATAGGACCATTGTGATTGCGGTGTCTAGCCTCACGATCGCAATGCATAAGCTGGACCGTTCCCACAGCTCTCCTTCATCAAGGTCGTGCTCCTCTCTCGTGCGATCTTGATGACCAAGGTTCATTGACCCTTGCAATCGTGAAGGACCTCATCGTGATAGCGATGAAGGATCTAGACCTACACTAGGTATTGTGCACCAGCAAAAATGCTAAGTCAGAAATGACTCTGAATGGGTCCTCGGGATTCATTCAAAATTCCATCAATGCAAATAAAATATCTAACCCTATAAAAAATGGCCTCCCGAACTCAATGGAACAATTGAAATTCCCAACAGAGATCATTTCAACAAAATTTGGGCCTCACACCAACTATTCCATTTTAACCAAATTCCACCGAATAGCCCAACATCAAACCTAGAAGTCTTAGGACCAAAACCAAAGGTCCCCTTAACCTAAAATCCATGTTTCAGAGCTAAAGAAACTATCAAAAATTTTATCTGAGGCTATTTTCTTGAAGTTTTGGTTGAAGACTAATTTCTCAACTTCAAAACCTCGAAAAAAGGGAAATGGGTATAAAACCCAAATGAACTGCTCGAGAACCAATCCACTGGTCCCAACAAGTTATAAAAGACTTGGGGAAGCTATAACAAGGCTTGAAACACTGAAAATGCATGAAAAGGAAGAAAATGACCTGGAGGTTCATTACAACATCCACTACTAAAAGGACATTCATCCTTTAAAGTCAAGTAATGGAAGGAGCTCGGAAGCTCTAAAAGATAAGGTACTTGGTCTGCATGCCCTATAAGACTCCCCGGATAACCTCTAAGGCCAACCAATGATTCCAAGGAACTTTGCTAAAGGAATTCCTTTAGTAGTCACTTCATATTCACTTCTCCAAATAATTACTAACTCTTCCTCGATAGCCAACTAAAATAAAACAGAATCAAGCTAGACTAACATACGCAAGACCCACTCTAAAGTATACCAACGCTACATAGATACAAGTAGAACAAAGCAAATACTAGACCAGGCTATAGACATCCCAAATACATAAACTATATTTCCAACTTCACACTCCAAGTCTAATATCCTTTGGTCCTTCCAAACCTTCTATCTACTTTGAACTAGAAAAAATCTTCCCAATATCATCTGAGTCATTCTACAGAATCATATCACAACAATCATCGACAGAATAAAGCTGACCCACCAAAAATCCAGACGGACTAGCATATGAACATTGCCTCATAAGGTTTCACCCGAATACCCAAATGGTGGCGATTAATGTCTATGATCTCTGTTAAAGCTAATAACTAATCTTGATGACCTCGAAACCAATAGCATAAGTCTGAAGTACAACCTCAAGACCCAAAACAATCCACTCTAACTGAATGTTGATCAAAGGGTGAAAAGCCATTCTAAGATCAACCCGGATGCCCATTTCTCGCTGAGTAGACTTCCTAAAAAGGTTGATATAAACGTATAACAATGATCAAAAGTGGTAGAAACCAACACCATATGCAAATAGACCATCCCTCGAACATCCATTCCATCTAAGTTAATCTCTCTAAACTGAAAAAAACTAAATCGATAGGTAGGGGTAGTCCTAGCCATCCTGTCGATAATGTCTCAACTAAATTAATCCCTAAAATGCAGGCTACAAACAAGTTGTGAAATCCATAGCTATAATATTATCACCAGAGCTAAACCACTCGGCCTCAATTGCCCAAACCAATCCCACTGACGAACAAGCATCCAAACACAAAATCTATCACAACTCTCTGGCTCTTATATAAAAGAGTCAAAATCATAGCTGGAGCCAATAAGTCCTCGAGAATGTCATATAACCAAGACAATCTCACTTTCAAAAACTAATCATATACCCAATGGTACCGCAAGGGCTGAAACTAAGGTGTTGTCGATGTTAGATACACAAGAACGTACGACTATTTTTCTTTTTCATACACCAAACAGAAACATACCTACAAAGTCACACTAGGTCGAATAAATCCCACAATAAGAAGCTACTGAACCTACTTATATTAACCAACCTCAACTTAACCATAAATGTTATTACAGAAAGCACTGAGTTCCCTATAAAACATCAATACCAGATTCAAGACCACTATCGGGCGATAAACCAGACCAACCAGAAAAATAAACCTCAAATTACCAACCTTAGAGACTGACTAAAGAAAAGGATCGTCAATGCTAGAACTACAACATAACCATGGAAGGCCAAACATTCATTCACACAACCATCTAAGAACTGACCTCTTAACTTACTAATAGAAGAAAGCCAATCAACCAAGGTAGTCGTCTAAGCCAAGCAGACAAGAATCGCATGAAAAAAGATACTAACTAGATAATGATAGTCTAGTCGTCTATCAAATTAGGATCAATCAAAATTAAGGTAATAACAATAGTAATGGTATACAATATAAGTGGAACGAAAAGAAAACAACCAGTATGATCCCAAAATTACCTCATAAACCACTAAATAAAAGATCAGGAGATTTATTCAACTGCTACACCTCAAAGTAGTAACAACACATAATTGATCCACTACTAAAAGAAATCATCTATGGGTAGTTATACACGTACGAATTCAGATAAAGATCTCATAATTACTAAATAACAAACAATAAGGTAAGCAGACACGTATGTGTATGAAAACCCCAAATCAAAACAACATAGAATCTAAAGGATAGCAAAGTAAAATTTCACCTGTACAAGCTGCATCTAAAGCCTCAGCCCCTGGCCTACCTGAAGAAGCATATAATTGATCGTATCTGACCCCAAACTATCATCCCCAAGAACACCTATATCCCCTGGATGTGAATCATGTCCAATAATCTGGGGACCATCCCTAATACCTTAGGTACCATTTATGACTCGTGGTGCCACAACCTTGAGAGCCTGACCTGACTGTGCAGTCATCCAATAATCCCATGTCGAGGACACTCTCTCAAGAAATGACCAGGATCTCTATAATCATAGAAAACCCAGAAGCCTTGACCTGATGAAAAACAACGACTGACCCAAACTGGGACCTATGGCATGAAGGCCCAAAATGAGAACCCCACAATGCCTGACCAAAACTCTATCCATTATGACAACCATGACCTATCAGAGAGCCACCTATAATCTGAAGCGCTACCTATATGGACTTAATAGGCTATGAGTGATGGTGACCTCTACCGAGAGGATCCCTACCTCCAGGTAAAATACCACAAAAACTATACTAATAGCGGTGCTTTTTTTCACTACCTCTATATGTCTCAAGACATGCCAACTCTAGAGTCTCCACATGATTAACAAATTAGAGGAACATAGACCCAGTTTCTATCAAATGATTTGATGCCAAATGGAGTGGTAAAGATAATCATCCTATAAACCCCTACACTATCTCATGCTCTGTAGGAAAGATCATAGAGGGATGCCTAGCCCACTCGAGAAACCCTATCTCATACTTTGAATTCGATAAGGAACCCTACTGAATGCCTATAAACCCAACTCTATCTTTAGAACCACTCAATGTATAGGAAATCATCCTGTGGCATATTCTTGAAAATACTTAGAATCCCTAACATGAAATCTTAAAGAATCGAGGTGGTCACAAGCCATGATAAAGCTTGGGCTTGCCCTATACCCTCTGACTGATGCTATATATCCTCGATATCAAGGTCAGAGTCCCTAGCCTGACCCTGAGTTGAGACTCATGTAACACGTACTGGAGTCCCATCCGCATCTATCAACAACCTCGTGCTATCCATTTGAGAAAGACTATTGCCAAAAGAAGCAACTTAGAAGTTGATAAAAGTAAGGACACATGATCAAGAATAAAGAAATGTAATTTCCTAAAAAAGAACTATAGCCTCCCGAAGATAGGATATGGACGTATCATACCAATTCAAAGAAATCTACTAGGCATTTTGCTCTTGTACCAATGATACTGGTAAAGCTGGCTGTAATACCAAACTGTCATGACTCAATTCTTAGGTCATTATGACACCTACTATAACCCGCAAGTAGGTAAGCCAACCCAAGGCCCAGAATGGTGAGTAACTGGCTAATAAGGAAAAAAGGATAAACACCAAAAACCAAGACAAAATAGATAGATAAATATAGAGAAACAAGATACAAAATACACAAATAAAAGGAGAGAGAGAACTAGAAGAATACAAATACCCCAAAAATCTGGTGTCAGCTGAGACAGGAGCCACTAACATAATGGGAGTACTGGGCAACGCAATAGATATGAAACCATCTCCAAAATACAAAATAAAGATCAATCCAGCTAAATATAGAGGGAGGAGGAACAAATATGGATGCCAAGAGCTCACCCTATATCTTCGATCCATGACAGCTCCACATGATACACTCATCAGTAGTAAGAACTCGTACTATGATTTGCATCATGCAGAAGTGTAGTATGAGTACTAAACATGCGATACTCAGTAGACGTAGGCTGACTGAGCTCCAAAGATAAGTGCAAGTATAAATAACACATAAGGCAAGGATATACATTACAGGCAACTAACTAAGAAATGAAATACAATAAGGATAATAAAGAAAAATAAATAACCCATCATATTCTACAAGTAACTCTGGCTGGAAGTTCTATACAATATGAATAGTTAGGGACAAAGGTAATATACAATGGTAGTACCGAAGGGCGAAGGTAATATACAATAAGAAGAGATAAAGAAGAAATGGATATACAACAGTACTGAATAGATAACTAAACACGAAGGTACTAATTTGAGGGAGCTAACCTAACATCCTAAATATCATGAAGAAACAAGCATGGAGCTAGCTTTGGCATAGTAAAAACATCTAAACCACAATAAGAGTAATCAAAAGTTAGTCTAATAACAAGGCTCATACTATCAAATAGAAAAGGAACTCCAAAACATACCTACGATCTCGGTTACAAATCCACAACCATCTTGCCATAAACTAAACAATAATAACCAACCAGTAATATAATCAGATAAGCCCAGACAAACAACAACCTAACTAGACTCCTTTAACCCAAGACAAAACACAACATCAAACATAACCTATCCATCCCCCCAAAAAACTAGTAGGCACAAACAACAAACAATTATACTAGTGATAAGCGATGCATAAGAATGAATGAATACAAAGTAAATCCAATATTGCCATACCAACTGAGTGCCATTTAGTACAAAGTATATACACCTTCTTCTGCTCGTCTGCTCATAAAGTAGGACCTATGAGGTATCCTTTTCTCTGATATATAGTTCCCAGACAGAGTGATTCATAGGGGACTCAGGATATCTGTATATACTGCCTGGTCCCAAACCAAGACTTCCAATAATCAGTCATAATAAATCTGCTCCACAATCATACTAGAGATTAGTAAAAGTGAAATAAATGATCGAAATCAAATTGAGACTAAAAAAGTACTAATTCATAAAAATCCAGCGCTCGAGATTGAACTGGTACTAAAAATGATATAATATTGTAGAAAGGGTCAGACTCTTTCTCGACTGAAATAAGTAAATAATGATAAGTGAGAATCAAGAATGGACCGGAATCTACCTCGATTGAGTTTTAAAAGTGGCACATGTTAGTATAAAAGACTGACATCCTGTAGTAAGGGTGGTACAAGTTCCATTTTAAAAGTCAGGTGAATAGTGAAAATTAGGAAGAAACCCTTTTTTGTAGTAAAAACAATGATTTTATTGGAATTGTACCACCAAATATGCATATAAATGTATTCTTCCATCACCAGTATTCAATCAATGAAAATGTAAGTGTCCAAGCATATAAAAACTAAGTCACATCTATTTTAGAGCACAACGAACTAATCTGGTATCCAACTGGTCTCTAACCAAGGCTTCAGGCCCAATAATATACTGAGCAATATGAAAAAATATATTTTGAACAACGATTACACATAAGTATATCAACATAAAAAGGAGAATAAATGGTATAAAGTTTGGTGCTAAAAGACTCGAACTAAGGAAACCAACCTAGCTGTGAGGTACTAATCCAAACCTATGCTAAGTATCACTATTCTTACCCTAGGGTCATAGCAAGTAACCAAAACTCCTTATTGTAATATGAGTTGTAGGTGTAAAAAGGGTGAATATATAAGTCAGGGGTCAATAACAAGTGGACCATAAGATACTAAAGTGGTCTAAGGTCCACGTGTTAATAAAAAGGTACTATTCTATCATAGTTACTATAAGGGATAGCTATACTAGTTAAAGTACCCCAAGGAACCCATTCTAAGGCAAATGAATATCTAAACTAAGGATTCCAAAACATGATTTTGATCTAAGACACTTAACAAAATTTAAGAACAGCAAAAATAAGAAATAACCTTAAGCCTATCACATAGACCCCTACCTATGCAATCTTACAATATACCATCTCATAGAACAAATTAGGCTGTAGCCTAACTAGATACCAAACAGTAGACTCAAATCGCCCATGAGCTACTCAATTGCTCTACTCGATCACAGAATGTTGTCATGTTATCTTAAACATAATCTATACATCATTACGAATGAAACAAAACCTATATTGCAGTAATAAACTTCGCGCACAAAATTAGGTAAAAAATAGGCTTGTGGGACCCGTTATTGGAATTTGAAAATTTAAATGGTCACAAAGTCCCTTAAAGGATAAGGAATACATACTCAAAATTGGAGCACAAATAGAGCCCTAATCGGAGTCCAACTAAGCTCAGCAAGTTCAAGAAAATGAAACTCTATATTTAAGAATTAACAGATTTTGGGGGTGGAAAAAGCACAGAAATAAAAAGGGAAATGACCTAGGAATGATAAATTAACATACCTAAATTCAATGGGATGGAATCCCAATAATTCCCAAGTTTTAGGATCAACAATGAAGGAAACTAGGTTTAAAAATAATATAAAATTGGAGGAGAGAATTATTTATACTGCCAAGGGTCTTTCATCGTGATTGCGGGACCCCTTATCGCGATTGCAACAACCCATTGACAGGACCATCTTGATCACAGTGGCCAGTCACGCGATCACAATGCATAAGCTAGCCAGACCAATAACTCTTCTTCATCGAGGTCATGATCCTCTTCCCTCACAATCGCGATGACCAAGGTACCTTTGCGATTGCAAAGGTCCTCATCGTGATAGAAATAAAGGATCTAGACCTGCACCAGGTGTTGTGAACCAGCAAAAATGCTAAGTTAGAAATGACGCCAAATGGGTCCTCGAGATTCATTCAGAATCATGTGAATACAAATGAAATATGTAACCCTATAAAAATGGCATCACAAAATCAACGGAACAATAGAAATTCCCAACAAAGATTGTTTCAACAAAATATGGCCCCACACCCACTGTTCTATTTTAGCCAAATTCCACCCAATATCCCAAATCAAGCCTGGAAGTCTCAGGACCCAAACCAAAGGTCCCACTAGCCTAAAGTCCACATTCCGTAGCTAATGAAACTCTCAAAATTTTCATCTGAGGTCGTTTACTAGAAATTTAGACGCGGACCAATTTCTCAACTTTAAAAGCTCCAAAATAGGAAAATGGGCTTAAAACCCAAATAAACGACCCCAGAATCAAACCAGTGTTCCCACACAAGTCATAAAAGACTTGAGGCAAGTATAGGAATGCTTAAAACACAAAAAAAATGCATGAAACGGAAGAAAATGACCCAGAGGTTCATTACATCTGTCCATAATTTACCATAAGCATATTCACAAGAAAAGAGACCAAACAAGATGTTCGTTTTTATTACTTCAAACCATGAATAGACTATGGTACCCATAGATATAATTACCATATAATCTAAGTGGGAACCCCAAACCCCTAGTTATTCACAAAATACAAGCAAATAAGCACATAACGCATAATCGCCTCAGAATAGAGTCAAGGTACAACTCAACTTGCCTTAAAGAAGATCAGCAAAGCCAAATCATAGTCCAAAGAGTCAAATGAAAGTCTACTCCTTAGAATCATCACCAAACATGTCCAATTAATTTAAATATGAGATCTACATGTAAATACAAGACCCACGATACCCATACTGATATACTTTGGTTTTGGGTTCAAATCCACTTTGAAAATTGACCCCCAAAATAAAAGGGTATAATAGAAAATTTTGTAACGAATCATATTTTCCATACTTTAAGGATTCTAAATATGAAAACCGAGTTGAAATCATGTTAGAAACTATCAAATTATCAATATTTCACTTTATCAGTAAAACCCCAATCTCCATTATCAAATGGGGTTTAAAATAAAAAAAAATTGAAATCTTTTGTCAAAATAAGTTTACCCATGATACAAAGACCTTAAATACCAAAAAATAATGAAAACCCATTCCAAATCAAGCTTCAAATCCGACAGAATCTAAATAGGATTAGAAAGAGAACTCTATGAAGATCGAATTAGGTCTCAATGAGCGAATCAGTGAAACCCATTCCAAATCAAGCTTCAAATCATGAACTTTGATTTCATAACTTTGAATTTCAAAACTCCACTATATGGATCAAAATCATGAAAAATAAGATGGATAATATTGAAAAATGAAAAAAATAATGGTAGAATCACATACCCAATGATAATACAAGAAAAATTCATTGAGAATCACTTCAAATAAAGCTTCCTATTTTCCAAAATATCAAAAATACAAAATGAGCTTAGTTTAGGTTTTAAACTTAGCTATTTCCGCTTAAGTGGCTCATTGTCTGCTTAAGCGGCTTGGTCAAATAGTCAAACCACTGTTTAAGTAGTAAGATGGTCACTTAAGTGACTCGGTCAATTTTTCAAACAACTCTTAAGCGGTAAACGGGTCTCTTATATGGTAAACCAGTACCAACAATTTCCAAAACATGGTTTTGACCCTTGAAACTCATCCGAAATCCTATAAATATTGACCATTGGTGAAAATTAATCATAATACACATTTTAGACCCAATGGAATCATCAAATTTCCAAAAGAATGTCGTTATCAGTAGTTTACCTCGAAATCTACATCTAGGCCGATAAACTAGTATTTCAACAAAACACTCAAAAATCACAAAAGGACTTCAGGACCCAAACACCTATGATATAAACCCAAAATGGATGTTTCAGATTTTATAGAACTGACAGAATCACCATCTGACAATTAGATCACAGAATGTTGCTAAAAAATAATTATATCTCTTTAAAGGCTACTCAAAATCACAAACTTATATAAATCACCAACGAATGCTTTGGGGATTGTGCAAACCATTCTCACAACCCATAAATGATATATAATAATCATGGAGAAGGGAAAAATATTCAAAATATAGAAAGCTTTAAAAATCATAACGAGGGTTATTACAATTGAAGGATCCATTTATGGTGTCGTAGGAGTAAACACTGAAGCAATGATTGAATGAGAACTCATTTTTAAAGGAACCAAACATGGATTCACCGATGAAACAGATGATATTGGAGCAACAACAGGGACCAATAAAGGAGATCATTGCCTATCAGAGTACGTCCCACATAAAATCATTGATGGAGAAACAAGAGGAACCACTGATACTAAAGCCCCAATAGTATCCAAAAGAGGAGCCCTTGGCCCCTCAAAGCTGGTGCCATTGGTCTAATAATGGGTTGAGTTCATTTGATGTAGAGCCTTATCAGATAGCCTTATTTTTTACCAATTTATATACGTGTTTAAGGTTTGGTTCATCACATAACTCAGATCATTAAGATCTTAAGGGTGCATGACAACGGGAATATCTTTTCCCTTCAACACTTAATACATTTCGTTCGTGATTTCCTTGAGTTTGTTTGCCTTCCTTAGCTTTGGTAGTTCTCCCTTCATCATTTTGATCCTCTGTGTCACGCCCCAACTCCCATCGAGGTGTGATTGGCACCCGAAGCCGTTATGGCCCGAGAGAACTAATCATTACTCATGCACTCTCATGTGTATGTCCGCGTAGGCATATCATTTTATTTCACGTAATTCAATAGCAAGTCATGGCAATAGGTGTAATATTTGAAAACTTGGCCGTTAGGGCCATTACGTCAAAATGAGTGTACATCTTTTACTGTCATCTTCCCACATATGTCTACAAAGCCTCTAATAGATACATGACCATGTCTATACAATGTTTACAAAATACCAAAACCGAGTATGCACGTGTGACTTTGGAAGCCCCGAAGCAACTGGAGCTTACCAAGGACCTGTCTGTGATCCGCAACCTATTGACGAGGTCTACTAATACCTGCACCTGCACATGTAAGGTAAGTCCCCAAGAGGGGTCAGTACGAATAATGTACTGAGTATGTAAGGCCTTAAGGAAATGACAATGACATCAATGCATCAATACATAAGAACTTCAATGGGAATGATTACAAGAAAAACTCTATATGTGGAATTATGTACCTTTCTTTCTTTATGATGATCTCCAAGGATTCGTACATAATAACAACAACCATGAAATCAATATAAAAGAAATAGCAATGTGAATATACTTTCTTTCTGTATGGGGGAAACCATGTGCGTTACGTTTATTATTTTCCTTCCTTACATTCATCATCTTATTGGGGGGTTATTATGATCATCCACCTTTTGGTGGGCATCCACTTCATTGTGGGTAGTCATCCACCCTTGGGTGGGCATCCACTTTGTTGTGGGTAGTCATCCACTCTTGGTGGGCATCCACTTTGTTGTGGGTAGTCATTCACTCTTGGTGGGCATCCACTTTATTGTGGGTAAACACTACCTAACATTGCTTCCTTTATTTCATTACTTTGAGATTAGTACATTTGCTTGTGGGAGATTGATTCATTCACTTGAGAGAGATCGATACTTTGATAGTCATAATCTCACTTCGAACTTTGAAATGTAACATTGATGAAACCATGAAATATTTAGAACATTACTCAAAGCATATGAGACATGTGAATGACAAGTGATTCCTGCATAATAACATATGATGAACCATAATTGATACCCGGAATTAGTGTACCCTTGGCTTATGAGGGATTGATACTTTTGTGGTCCTAACATTGTTGGAAGCTTTGGAACAATAACCAATGAGCTAGAGACATACATATAAACATTCTTGAAAACATAGCCTTCATGGAAACATAATACTGTTGAAACCGTTGAACAATGATCAATGAACAAGATACATGAGTATAAGCACTATCGAAACTTTGGAACATAACCTCATTAGACTTTTGAAACATTACTAATGAATATGAGACATGTGTATAACTCTATTGGATCTTTGGATCATAAAACTAATTGGAACACACCCATATGCTTTACTTTACTCTTGTACCTCATGAGATTAACACCTTATCCAAACACGTACTTACATGCACATCTCACTTCACTCCTTTATCTCATGAGATTGACAATTTCACTTATGAAGTATAATTATACCAACTTGCACATCACCTCTCTTACTCGTATGAGATTGATACTCTTACAATTGGCACAAGGATAGTCATCATACCATAGGACTCATACCATGATTGGAACAATGATATTCAACTAAACAAGCTCTCTTTACCTCATTGCTCTTATTGGGATAATTCTCTTAGGATCTACCACACATGACGATTTAAGACCTTCCGCTCATAAATAAGAACTAAGTGGGTCATGATTCGTATAGGAGTAAATCACATATTAATAACAATGTATGTCAACCTTAGTTGGAATACTATAGAACCCCTTTGGAATAGAACACCTTTGAAATCTTAGGACAACGATCACTACATATGATACATGAACATAACCACTATTGGGATTTTGGTACATTATCAATGCATATGAGACATGTGAATATTATAGACCTCTCTTGGAATGTAACACTCGTGGAACCTTAGGATAGTGAACAATTAATAAGGCACATAGGAGTAGCCACTTCTTACCAACTAGAAATGCGGTACCTCAGAAACTTATAGAACTTTTTCACATACTAGTCAATGATCACAATTCAACGTATGGACATGATTCATATGATTCACCAATTACCAATGAGTAAGGACCATGTGAGTAACACTAACCATCTACCGAATATGGAATATCTTAGAGCATTTCGGAATCAAAAGAGTACTATGACAAATGTGAACGCCACGTGCTGCATAAGGATAGGGAAGAGTAACCTTACATACCTTGTCTTCTTAATACGAATACACAATTTTAGACGCGTGTACAATAGTCCCGCTCCTCCTTTATGTTTTCACTCTACAACACAAGTTCATAACGAACCAACATTAACCACCAATTACCTTATAATGGCATACAATAACGATAAGTCACATGTTTAGCTTCAACATGTCATTTCCCCCTTGACAATATCACTTATGAAATCATTATACCAATAATACCACAATATTCCATACATTGACCAACACATGATAACCAATAGCATGCCACACCAAGTTCATATTTTACACTTCTCCATCATCACAACATCACAATTATGCCATCACTTTACTTCAATACACCTCACAACAACAAATCGGCCAAAATCCCGTAATTTACACTTATATGAAAATAACAAGTTTAGGACAATAATAACACCATACATGTTGTTATTTCATCCATACCATGCTTTTTCATCAAGACCACAAGTCATAATTCAAGTTACAATCCCATGGATTTCACATCTTTTTCACAAAACCAAAAAGTGCCATGTCCAACATTTCCAACCATAACCAACAAGATATACATATTATCTCATGCTTATAATATGTTAAAGTACAATAATATTCACTTACCCAAGCTTGAAAGATGATGATCTTGCTCCAAGAAGTGCCTTAGGGTTTTGAAAGCCAAAAAGATGTTCTTGGGAAATTTCTAGAAAAAGATAGAAAAGGCATGGGTGTTTCTCATGATAAAATCAGATATTTGTCCCCTTTTATAGACCTTGAGTCCATCCTTAGTCATTAATGTGGTATTCTAGAAGGTCTTGGCAAGAATGGGTCATTTGACCCATTTTGGGCCATGCTTTTATTTCATTTTTGGGTCCTTTTTGGGCCCAATTCACTTAACCCAGTAAAATCAATAATTTCACGTGTGCAAGTCATCTCATACATGTTACAACAATATTCCCACTCATGTTATTCATATCCGTAGCCTCAATCCCAAAAACAAGCGATTCTAGCCACGTATGGCCTATTTTGACCAAAAGGGCAAAATCGTTATTTTGACCCCAAATTCTTCCTCGGGTAATTTTATCATACCAATATAATATTTCACTCATTTCATGTATATTCTCATGGTTGTAGAAGAGACGTGGCAAAATCAGCTCAATACGTCCCCGGGCACCCTTAGGACTTTAAGAAAAATTCCAACTTTTAAAGGTGACCAAACCCAGCGTGGCACGCCCTTGGGCGCGCTAGCTTGCTGCCTCTGGGAAAAAAAATTCGTCCCAAAGCGGCGTGGCACGCTCCCCATCGCGCACTTTTTTTTTTTTTTTTTTTTTTTTTTTTTAACTCTCAAAACTAAGGTAAACATGTACGGGGTGTTACAAAATGCATGTATAATTCATCAAATCTCCCATGTTTTACTAATTCCATAAATGTACACGTAGTCGTGGCGGTTTAACAACATACGGGTGTTACACCTCCTACAAAGGTCTAATCCCATGTCTAGGCCCAATATCAATTGTCTCATTAATAACATTACAAAATTTATACTTTGACTCTCGACACTTGCGTAACCATTGTTCAACGTCGTCATGTAGGGTTTAGTTGGTACGGGGTGTTACATTCTTCCCCTCTTAGGAACATTCGTCCTCGAATGTTAGCGACGTCGTCTTATGAGTAAACAAATATATTCCTCTACGTATGCTCATATAGGTACTTACTTAGTCTCTCTTTACTTTTGCACTTTTGCACCTTTCCCTTTCGCTTGAAGCAACTATAAGTACCTTGGTCTTATCATTTTGTTTCCTGCTTCTCATCATTTACTTACTAACCCTTGCACAGGATAGTCATAGGCGTCTCTTCTTGGTGGGATCCTCCGTAATGGTACATTTTCAATGAGCGCAATGTATCTCGACTCATGACAGGTGTTAACTTGTAGCTACTATTGTACCACCTTAATCTTCTCCTCAAGTAAGACAGTTCTACTTGCGCTAAATGAATTGATGGTGTAAACTTTCTTCCATATAAACTCTTGCAAGATACCATGGTGATACTTGCACAATACCATTATGACAAGTACATTCAAAAAGGGTAAATGGTCACTCCAACTACTTTTGTAATACATCGTGTAAGCTGATAACATAATTTCAAGTGTTTGGATGATACGTTTTGCTTTTCCACCTATTTAGGGGTGGAAAACTGTACCCAACTTCACTTGTACTGCTACCTCATATGGTTGCCGATAAGCAATACGCATTCACAATGTGTTTTTTTTTTCTTTTGTGTGCCTCGACACTGGTGCATCCTACAATGACATACTAGGTCGTACCACTCACATGTATATACCTTTGGCATAACTTCTCTTATGTCAGGATAAGAACACATTTACCTTTCCGCTCAAAGACGATCATTTATGGAAGAAAAATGGAAATGTACTTTCTTAACTCGGCATTCGTCGTGTCATACAAGAAGCCAACCACTTCATACCCATTGCAACATTAGAAATCCCTCATTTCCATCTTAACTATAATAACTAATAATCCCGGTGTCCCGTTATTTCACGGTAATAGATGGAGTAGCATATCATAAGGAAGAGCTCGGATCAATCAGTATATATACATTATGTAAAAAACATATGGTAATGGACCTATACCTTCATCAGGGGGTGCCTCTTCGTTCTGCCTGTTTAAGAGAGCGTAGGTGCGATTCTGAGTTCCCCTGGAATGAGCTGCTCCTTCAGAACCTCTACTTTGACCAGTAGGTCGTACACCAGACGACGATGCCCCGACGATTAACCCCGTAGGTCACGCCATACTACCCGTGTCCTCTTGTCGACACTCTGTCGTCAGATGTCCCGATAGACCGCACAGCAAACAAACAGTCGATCCATACCAGCATTCACCTGAATGAAACTTCCCACAGTGCTGACATAGTTGACGAGAAAATCTTCCTATCTGTGAACCTCGACCCATACTGCTTTGCCCTATATGACTGCCTCTAGCTTCTCGAAAGTGTAACGGAATATCTACTGTAGGGGAAGAATATGATGACCTAGGCGGTCGACGAGAACTCCGAGGCCTAGGTCTTCCTTGGGAACCCGTAGACTGTCCCATAGGTCTAGCCCTTTTTGAAGGCCCCCCTTCGGATTCATGTAACCTCCTTCGTTGCTTTTGATCTTCCATCTTTTGTGCAAAGGCCTGAATTCTGGAAATGTCCATATCTCTATTCAAGGCAGCAATAGTGCAGTCCCTTACCAAGTACGGCTCTAATCTGTCTACATACCGATGAACTCTCTCGGACATAGTTGCTACCATATGAGGAGCGTATCTAGCCAATGAATTAAACCAAAGACTATACTCCCTGACGCTCATATTCCCTTGACGAAGATTTAAAAACTGATCCGCTCGAGCCTCGCGGACCTCATATGGAAGATAATGATCAAGGAATGCCTCCTTGAATTCCTCCCAACTAGCTAGATTTGCATATACCTCTGGACCGTTTCCAATCTTCGTACCATAATATAGCCTCTCCTTTCAGTCTATATGCCGCAGGCTCCACTGTTTCTACACCCGTCACATGCATAACATCTAGAACTCTTTGAATTTGATCTATAAAGTCTTGTGGATCTTCATTAAGATCGGGTCCGATAAATGTAGGAGGATCCAATTTCAGAAAATCATGTGTCTGCCGACTAGCTGCCCTATATGTCTCCTCATTCCTTACTGTTGGACCAAATTGTCCTTGACTCTGTGCAACAACTATCTGAGTCAACATTTGTACCGCATTTCTCAAATCCCGTAACTCTTGCTGCGTAACATTAACAGGTGATTCTGGGGATTCAGTTTCAGCCCCGCATTGCCTAACTGGATCAGGTGGGGATTTACTTGTTCTTTCCCCGGTAGGCATGTATACCTCCTTTCCTTTATCCACACCTCGTCTTGTAACCGGCATTTTACTATATCAAGGAAAACCAATTACAATGGTCAGATATAATCCCACCTATGACAATGGCTCTATTGCACGATCTAGAATGAAGAATTCAAACAACTACTAAATATCTCGTAGCCTCCTACTTATAAATGTGGCGCGCAACACATTGATAAGTAAGACTCTACTCAGACACGGCTTTGTAGACACCCTTAGGACGATCTACTCTGATACCACTTTGTCACGCCCCAACTCCCATCGAGGCGTGATTGGCACCCGAAGCCGTTATGGCCCGAGAGAACCAATCGTTACTCATGCACTCTCATGTGTATGTCCGCGTAGGCATATCATTTTATTTCACGTAATTCAATAGCAAGTCATGGCAATAGGTGTAATATTTGAAAACTTGGCCGTTAGGGCCATTACGTCAAAATGAGTGTACATCTTTTACTGTCATCTTCCCACATATGTCTACAAAGCCTCTAATAGATACATGACCATGTCTATACAATGTTTACAAAATACCAAAACCAAGTATGCACGTGTGACTTTGGAAGCCCCGAAGCAACTGGAGCTTACCAAGGACCTGTCTGTGATCCGCAACCTATTGACGAGGTCTACTAATACCTGCACCTGCACATGTAAGGTAAGTCCCCAAGAGGGGTCAGTACGAATAATGTACTGAGTATGTAAGGCCTTAAGGAAATGACAATGACATCAATGCATCAATACATAAGAACTTCAATGGGAATGATTACAAGAAAAACTCTATATGTGGAATTATGTACCTTTCTTTCTTTATGATGATCTCCAAGGATTCGTACATAATAACAACAACTATGAAATCAATATAAAAGAAATAGCAATGTGAATATACTTTCTTTCTGTATGGGGGAAACCATGTGCGTTACGTTTATTATTTTCCTTCCTTACATTCATCATCTTATTGGGGGGTTATTATGATCATCCACCTTTTGGTGGGCATCCACTTCATTGTGGGTAGTCATCCACCCTTGGGTGGGCATCCACTTTGTTGTGGGTAGTCATCCACTCTTGGTGGGCATCCACTTTGTTGTGGGTAGTCATTCACTCTTGGTGGGCATCCACTTTATTGTGGGTAAACACTACCTAACATTGCTTCCTTTATTTCATTACTTTGAGATTAGTACATTTGCTTGTGGGAGATTGATTCATTCACTTGAGAGAGATCGATACTTTGATAGTCATAATCTCACTTCGAACTTTGAAATGTAACATTGATGAAACCATGAAATATTTAGAACATTACTCAAAGCATATGAGACATGTGAATGACAAGTGATTCCTGCATAATAACATATGATGAACCATAATTGATACCCGGAATTAGTGTACCCTTGGCTTATGAGGGATTGATACTTTTGTGGTCCTAACATTGTTGGAAGCTTTGGAACAATAACCAATGAGCTAGAGACATACATATAAACATTCTTGAAAACATAGCCTTCATGGAAACATAATACTGTTGAAACCGTTGAACAATGATCAATGAACAAGATACATGAGTATAAGCACTATCGAAACTTTGGAACATAACCTCATTAGACTTTTGAAACATTACTAATGAATATGAGACATGTGTATAACTCTATTGGATCTTTGGATCATAAAACTAATTGGAACACACCCATATGCTTTACTTTACTCTTGTACCTCATGAGATTAACACCTTATCCAAACACGTACTTACATGCACATCTCACTTCACTCCTTTATCTCATGAGATTGACAATTTCACTTATGAAGTATAATTATACCAACTTGCACATCACCTCTCTTACTCGTATGAGATTGATACTCTTACAATTGGCACAAGGATAGTCATCATACCATAGGACTCATACCATGATTGGAACAATGATATTCAACTAAACAAGCTCTCTTTACCTCATTGCTCTTATTGGGATAATTCTCTTAGGATCTACCACACATGACGATTTAAGACCTTCCGCTCATAAATAAGAACTAAGTGGGTCATGATTCGTATAGGAGTAAATCACATATTAATAACAATGTATGTCAACCTTAGTTGGAATACTATAGAACCCCTTTGGAATAGAACACCTTTGAAATCTTAGGACAACGATCACTACATATGATACATGAACATAACCACTATTGGGATTTTGGTACATTATCAATGCATATGAGACATGTGAATATTATAGACCTCTCTTGGAATGTAACACTCGTGGAACCTTAGGATAGTGAACAATTAATAAGGCACATAGGAGTAGCCACTTCTTACCAACTAGAAATGCGGTACCTCAGAAACTTATAGAACTTTTTCACATACTAGTCAATGATCACAATTCAACGTATGGACATGATTCATATGATTCACCAATTACCAATGAGTAAGGACCATGTGAGTAACACTAACCATCTACCGAATATGGAATATCTTAGAGCATTTCGGAATCAAAAGAGTACTATGACAAATGTGAACGCCACGTGCTGCATAAGGATAGGGAAGAGTAACCTTACATACCTTGTCTTCTTAATACGAATACACAATTTTAGACGCGTGTACAATAGTCCCGCTCCTCCTTTATGTTTTCACTCTACAACACAAGTTCATAACGAACCAACATTAACCACCAAT
The DNA here is from genome assembly GCA_031232105.1 of Capsicum rhomboideum. Lineage (NCBI taxonomy): Eukaryota > Viridiplantae > Streptophyta > Magnoliopsida > Solanales > Solanaceae > Capsicum > Capsicum rhomboideum. The sequence goes on from CP124714.1 coordinate 72,905,560, forward strand.
TACCTTATAATGGCATACAATAACGATAAGTCACATGTTTAGCTTCAACATGTCATTTCCCCCTTGACAATATCACTTATGAAATCATTATACCAATAATACCACAATATTCCATACATTGACCAACACATGATAACCAATAGCATGCCACACCAAGTTCATATTTTACACTTCTCCATCATCACAACATCACAATTATGCCATCACTTTACTTCAATACACCTCACAACAACAAATCGGCCAAAATCCCGTAATTTACACTTATATGAAAATAACAAGTTTAGGACAATAATAACACCATACATGTTGTTATTTCATCCATACCATGCTTTTTCATCAAGACCACAAGTCATAATTCAAGTTACAATCCCATGGATTTCACATCTTTTTCACAAAACCAAAAAGTGCCATGTCCAACATTTCCAACCATAACCAACAAGATATACATATTATCTCATGCTTATAATATGTTAAAGTACAATAATATTCACTTACCCAAGCTTGAAAGATGATGATCTTGCTCCAAGAAGTGCCTTAGGGTTTTGAAAGCCAAAAAGATGTTCTTGGGAAATTTCTAGAAAAAGATAGAAAAGGCATGGGTGTTTCTCATGATAAAATCAGATATTTGTCCCCTTTTATAGACCTTGAGTCCATCCTTAGTCATTAATGTGGTATTCTAGAAGGTCTTGGCAAGAATGGGTCATTTGACCCATTTTGGGCCATGCTTTTATTTCATTTTTGGGTCCTTTTTGGGCCCAATTCACTTAACCCAGTAAAATCAATAATTTCACGTGTGCAAGTCATCTCATACATGTTACAACAATATTCCCACTCATGTTATTCATATCCGTAGCCTCAATCCCAAAAACAAGCGATTCTAGCCACGTATGGCCTATTTTGACCAAAAGGGCAAAATCGTCATTTTGACCCCAAATTCTTCCTCGGGTAATTTTATCATACCAATATAATATTTCACTCATTTCATGTATATTCTCATGGTTGTAGAAGAGACGTGGCAAAATCAGCTCAATACGTCCCCGGGCACCCTTAGGACTTTAAGAAAAATTCCAACTTTTAAAGGTGACCAAACCCAGCGTGGCACGCCCTTGGGCGCGCTAGCTTGCTGCCTCTGGGCAAAAAAATTCGGCCCAAAGCGGCGTGGCACGCTCCCCATCGCGCACTTTTTTTTTTTTTTTTTTTTTTTTTTTTTAACTCTCAAAACTAAGGTAAACATGTACGGGGTGTTACAAAATGCATGTATAATTCATCAAATCTCCATGTTTTACTAATTCCATAAATGTACACGTAGTCGTGGCGGTTTAACAACATACGGGTGTTACACCTCCTACAAAGGTCTAATCCCATGTCTAGGCCCAATATCAATTGTCTCATTAATAACATTACAAAATTTATACTTTGACTCTCGACACTTGCGTAACCATTGTTCAACGTCGTCATGTAGGGTGTAGTTGGTACGGGGTGTTACACTCTGTTTGGTTAAATATTTTCTTGTCATCATATTTTGGATTGATCCAACATCGGCATCTCCATAAACTTTGTAAAGGTGTTGAGTGCAGCATCACAATTCAAAAATCATAGGTTCATTGTTTTAAGGATTATAGACAACGATATCCATTTCAACACCACAAAGGATGCTAAGTTCATGAGCCTTAATGAAGAGTCATCACTGTCTCTTCATTGATGAACCTTTTTTTTGAGTTTTACTTTTAATAAAAGATAATGGCTCGTTCTTTCTAGTCATAGTGAAAGAGGAGGAAAAATATGTTTATTTTTATATGGGGGATCACATGACTTTGTTTTTGTTGTTGTGTTTCTTTCCCTACGTAATGACTCATATTTGTAGTGAAAATTTATATTCTATAAATATTGAATAGTTTGAATTAGAAAATTCTTAGTTGTCAATAGTAACTTTTTTTGCAATAAACTAAATGAAGGTGAATTAGATACCCAGTTAGGTTCTATCACCTTTAAATATATGTTGTTTATAGCTATAGTCTTACGATGATCAATTTTTTTACTCAGACTTTTCATAATTGAAAAATTATTCAATGTGGCTTAAATCAAAGTAATTAGTATCCAAAAAACGATTTCATAGAGTAATGATAAATGTGTTTGCTTACTCATTTTAATCATCAAGAAAGTTAAAAAAATAGTATATGTTGATTTATAGATATACAAAATTAAAGATTAAAACATGAGACCATTTAAAATATTGGCTACGAATTTTGTAATATCAATTTTAACACTATTAAAATTTGTGTTAAATAAAAAATATAATGATTAATTTACAAAAGTACAAATATTTATTGAATTTAAAATGGTAATGTGTAGAATTACAGTTGTTGCGGCGCCTATAAAAAAACATTATTATTTTCTCAAATTTTGGAAGAAATCAAATTTAGTAAAATTTTAATTTGTTTTAAGATGTATTAAGAGATAAATCTTGGATAAATTTATTTTTTCTTACTGTCATACACTCCAACTGTCACTTGATTCACATTGAAAAGTTTTCTAAATTGATTTTGAGGAAAATAAATATGAAACAATTGCATAAAACATTAATCACAATAATGTGTTTAGACATAGTGGGAAAGAAAAGGAAAAAAACTTAATTCATTTTTAGAAAAGTACTAAGGAAGAAGAGGATTAACTATAAATTATCTAACTAATTATTTATTAAATGAAAAATACATCTTACTTTGATGAGATTTCCTCAATTTATAGACACAAAGTAAATATTAATCATCTTTGGATCCATATCTAAACTTACCTGATTCTTTTTAGCTAGTGTATATCTTTATAACTAGAGAGAAAGAAGGAATGAAAAACTTATTGAGTTTATGCCATTTATTATAGTGTTGTCACATTAAGTTAAATGATTAGAAGGTCAAAATTTCAACCTTATTAGTGAATTTTCCATTTGAATCAATTCTTGTGTAATTTAATTAAGTTTTGCTATCAAGAAAAAAAAATTCTTGGGTTAGATTAAGTTAGTTGATTCACACATATTTCATTTCCATTATCATCTAGCCTTCCCCATATAAATATTATAAATGAATCAAAGTTGTATAAGAAAAAATAGAAGAATGAACAACAACCACATATAGAATTTGCTTATTTCAAACAATTATTTTTGCGAGTTAATGTAACAACCCTCATAGTCATGTTATAATTTTACGTGTTTTGATTGTTTCACCCCTTTTCATAGCTTCAGTATGGTATTTGTGGTTCACATAGGTGGTTTGATGGTTTTCGAGGTGGTTTGGACGAGATTTGAATGAGTTTTTCATTTTGAAAAGTTGGTAGGTTAAAATGGTTGACTAAAGTTAATAATTGAGGAAGCTGAGCTCGCAATAGATTTCCAATAATTCTGCTAGTTTCAGAAAGTGATTTTTTGTGTTAGTTGTACTATTAGTTTGAGTCCCGAGGCATTCGAACGAGTTTTGAAAGTGTTCTTGTATTTTTAAAGTTGGAAACTTAAAAAATTGACCAAAGTCAACATTCAAGGTTAGAAAGGTCATTAAGAATTTTAGTAATTCTGCTAGATCCTGAGGGTGATTTTTGGCCTACTTAAAGGATTGGTTCATTTCTCTAGGCTTTCGAGAGCATTTTGGTTATTTGGTTGAGTTTTCAAAGTGTCATGACCAAAAAATCAGAACAGTGATGGCACCTGTCACACCCACCAATACAAGTAAGGCTATCCCAACTAACAAGACAACTCCAAAATAGAGAAACAAAAAAAACAATGAAACTGTAATAATCCCAACTTTATATATATCGAAGAAGGAGTTATAACATCAAAACAACTTCCCTGGTCTGGTTTTCGCTAGTGCAAGCCTCTAATACAAAATACAATAACAATAGTTTGAAGCATCTCAAATGCGAATAAGCATAAGATAACGGAAGAAAAAATCTGGGTAAACTCTGAGATACAATAGCCTATACCTCGATCTCTAGAAAGCAGAAACCAATAATTATAATCAATACTCAGGTCTACCCCCTCAGTACATGCACGCAGGGTGCAGAAAAAGCAAAGATGAGTATGACACATGTGTACTCAGCAAACATCATCGATAATTGATCCTAATCCAAAGTGACGGAGATGACCATCACACCGACCATCACACCAACCATCTATATCAACCAAATGAACCTGCTCTTAGGAAAACCCACCCCAGTTTAACAAATAACAACACTTAACAAGATAACCAGTCCATTTCAAGTAGTTACACATGTAAAGTTTTAGGATAGATCTTGACGACACATCCCTCGGTCAAGTCATTGCACAATCTCATATAAATATATCTTACCGACACGTCCCTCGATCAAGGTTTTAGAAAGTGGTTCATTTTCTTTCAAAAAGAATTGGTGTTTATTAGTGAGGTCTGGGCATCTAGATTTGTGCCATCTCCTTTTTTGGACATGTTTTTTTTTTGTATATTCAGAGACAATTCAATATATTTATACTTATTTAGTACTATTCTTATGTTAGTAGCTCATGTACCCTCTGATACTAGGTCTTAGGGTTGTTTTTTTTTGGATATTTGGTTTTTTCTCTCTTTATATATATATATATATACACACACACATACATATGTGTGTGTGCCCTTGTTATTTGTGTCTATTACATATTTTGCCTGATTACTCTATGGACTTGTTTTTTCACTCAGTAACTCGTTACTTGTCATTTTGGGTGATGAGGTTTGGCTTACTTACTAGTGGATCATGGTAGGTTCCATCATGGTCTAAATTTTGGTTCATGACAACCGATATGGTACGATGAGAAAAATATAATTTTTGAAAGAAAATACTCTTTTTTAATAAGTCCAAAGGGAAATTGTTCTAGATGTTGATTGAGATGTGAATCCAAATCAGACAATGACATCATGGGTTACCATGTCCTACTTTACAACATATCACTATAGAGGAGTGTGACAACCCTTTTTTTCATCACAGTATAGTATAGCATGCCAAAAATTGGGTTAAGTTTCTCCCAGATGAAGTGTTAGAAATTTCTAGCTAGAATAGTCTTGGATGAATTCCATATGTGGTGTGGTCTAGTTCAATCCAGTAATGGATAGGTTGATGATTATGTGATTTGAGACCATAATATGATAGATAAGAGGTTAAGGAGTTTGTAGAAACTTTTGAAAATGAATTTGGCTTTGTAGAACTTCAGATATAGCATTTGATGTAAAGAGGTTAATTCGGGATGTCAAACTCTAGAAGTGTGTTGAAAAACTTACAAAAATCTAGGATTGTCAGACTTTCTGCCTTGCCTAGGCCACTATAGTGGGAGGCAGACCACTACCATAGGCTCGCTATGGCGGTAATTTTCCCACTATAGCAAAAGTCAACTTTAGTCAATTTTGCTATAGCGGGTATATCCCGCTATAGTGATGCTGCTATGGCGGGAATCAAGACGCTATAGTGGGCTACATGCAATGAAATGTTGTTTTAAGACTTAAAATTTTATTTTCATTCGAGGCTACCTTAGGGCGTAGAGGGTAGAATTCCATTAGTTTCCACCCAAATTTCTTCGTTGAGGTAAGTTAATTCACCTATTAAACTAGTTTTTTTGTAATTAATCCTTAGAATAACTATGTTTTGATCATGGTGGAGGAATTAACTTGACCTAGGCTGATTTTCTGGTGCAATATAGTGAAAATAAGCTAAGGTGTAATCCATGGGTTTTGGTCAATGGTGGATGGGTTTTGAATACATGGTTAGAATTTGTTCTTGAAAACATAAATTTGATAGAATTAAAATGGAATGAAGGTAGAAAAACCCTAGAATAAGGGAATGATCATGATTTTGACCTTGGGATTATAGGATTAGGTTGTAATGCCTACAAGTGTTAGAGTATTGTTTGATTAGTGATTGTATTATTGTTTTTAGACCACAATCAAGCTAAGGTTGTAATAAAAGTCAAGGCTCAAATTCGTAGAGCATTGAAAAGCTTGGATTAAGGTAGGTCATGGTTGAATTATAGTGTAAAACTCAATTTGGTTTATATGTGTATGTTAACTGCCTATTTGTCTACATGTTATAATGCATGATATTGATTGTTGATGTAACACCCCATACTATTCCGGACCTAATTGCGTACCGTAAAATTTATGAAATTAATTAAACATGACATTGTTGGGGTATTACACCTTAAATTAGGTGGGCTGAATTAAGCTTGTGCTATTGGGCTCAATGGAGGCCCAAAATTACACCAAAAGACATGGCCCAAAAAGGGAATAATGATCCATTCATCTTGACCTAGTTAACAAATCAATTATGGACCAAAAGTATTGGATAAGGATGAATTTAAAGGGTCTATATAAGGTGAAAAATCATATTTTATTCACCATTCCACACATGTGAAAAATCTAGAATTTTTCCAAGGATATTTTCTTTTCACCTTCAAACCCTAAGGCAACTACAATTGTTTGGACAAGATCACCTCTTTGAAAGTATTGGTAAGTTTTTACTTTTATTGTTTAATATATTATATGTGTAATATGGTGCATAAATCATGTTCGTTATGTTGGCAAATTGTTGGACAATTCACTATGTGTAAAACTGTCTATTTTTGTAATTGGAAAAAGGTTTTGCCTTGTAAACTTGAAAATGGACTTCTGGTCTTGAAAGAAGTGAACTTGATGGATTAAATATCAACATGTAAGATGTTTTTATATCCTTAAATTGTTTTATATTTGTATATAAAGTTTGGAATTGTTGTTGCGAAATTGTGCATGGAATTGATGACGTATTGGAAGGAAACATGTAGTTTTGTGATGTTTATGTGCATTGTGAAACCATGGTTTTTTATTGGCATCCATGATAACTTAGAATATTAAAAGATATGTTTAATTATGATCATGGACCATTCATTATAAAAGAGAACCCAAAAGAGACCCATTTTGGCCGAAATGGGCACCCGCCCTCGCAGACGAAGGCACTTGCGGGCGCAGGTGACTTCACAGGTGCCCATGGACACTGCCAAGAGGCACCTACGGCCACACCTCAACCACCTTCAGGCACAGTTGACTTTGCAGGTCAGTCCAGGACCCCGTTTTGCATGTTTTTGTCTCTCTATGATCCCCCAAAACCCCTACCCTTCATGGATGCAATTATCACCTTATGGTACCTTTTGAATGGCTTTAAAGCTGTATCTCAGAGGTATTTTGAATGGTATCAATTATGTATTTTTGTTCATGTGTTATTGTGAAAGGTATTGGGATGATTTGATGGAGTAATTGTGACGTAGTTTCAATGAGGAAGTGTAAAGGATAAACTTGGTGTGAAATGTTTTTGGTTTATGATGTCTTGGTCAATGTGTGGAATCATATGGTATTGTTGGCTTGGTGATGCAATAAATGGTATTGTAAGAGTGCGAAATGACGTTATATGGCAGTCACGTAATTCATTATCGTCTTATGCACTTGTAATGTAGTTAGTTGTTAACGGGAGCTTCGTGATGTACTTGTGTTGTAGAGTAACACGTAAGGAAGGAGATGGATTGTTGTATTCACACATAGGACTGTATATTCATATTGGGAAATATAAGGTATGTAAGGTTACTCTTTCCGTATCCTTCTTTAGCACATAGTGTTCACATTGCCATTGTACTTGTTTCATTCTGAAATGTTCTAAAGTATTTCATTTCAGGTTATCATCTATTGTTATTCACATGTTCATTATTCATTGATCAATTGTTATTCACGTGTCACGTATTTGTGGACATGGTTCCAAAGTTCCAATAATGTTATGTTCCAAAGTTCCAATAATGTTTCAACCACCAATGTATCAATCTCACACAAGCAAATGTATCAATCTTACACAAGTAAAGGTATCAATCTCTCACAAGTAAGGAATGAAGTAAGGTATATATATATGTATATGTATATTATATTATGTCCCACCGATAAGGTGGAAGATTGTTTATATTACATTATGGCCCACCGCTAAGGCGGAAGATTGTTTATATTATATTATAGCCCACTGATACGGTGGAAGATTATTTATATTATATTATGGCCCACCGATAAGGTGGATGATTGCTTATATTATATTATAGCCCACTGATCAGCTGGATGAATGATATATGGCCCACTGATCAGCTGGATGAATGATATATGTCCCACTGATCAGCTGGATGAATGGTAATAAGGATGAAGGTAAAAGCAAAGAAGTAAAGCACTTGAATTAAAATATATCACTTGAAGGAAAGTATTTATGAATGATATTATATAAATAAAGATATGAATGAAGGATTGAAAATGAAATTAATGAAAGCAATGTACATGGTTCCACATATACGGAACGAAGGTTTATCCATATTGATTATTCACTTGTACTTGATATCATTGAAGTACTTATGTATCATGCAGTTTCTTATGGCCTTACATACTCAGTACATTCTTTGTACTGACGTCCCTTGGGGGACTTACCTTACTTGTTGTAGGTACAGGTGCTAGTAGACCTCCACAGTAGGTTGCGGGTTAGTTGTGGATCTTTGGTTAGCTCCAGTTGGTTCGGGGCTTTCCGAGTCACATGTGTACATTTGGTTTGGTATTGTAATGTTCTATAAAGTGGGGACTTGTCTCGACTGTAGGTTTGTTATGTACATGTATCGGTTAGAGGCTTTGTAGACGTATGTGGGAATATAAATGTAAGGGATGTATGTCCATTTTGACTTGATGGCCCTAATGGCCAAGTTTCGTATATAGCATATGTTTCTATGACTTTCGCATAGTTGCATGAGATATAATGATTTTAATATAGATACATGCATATGAATTTACATGAGCAAAGATTGGTTCTCTTGGGCCTCAACGGCTTCGGGTACCAGTCCGCCGGGTTGGAATTCGGGCGTGACAAAAGTGGTATCAGAGCAGGTCGTCCTAAGGTTGTCTACAAAGCCGTGTCTGAGTAGAGTCTTACTTATGGATGAGTTGTGCACCATATTTATAAGTAGGAGGCTACTGTACATTTAGGAGTTGTTTCTTTTCTTCATTTCTAGATCGTGCAATAGAGCCAATGTTGTAGGTGGAATTATATTTGACCATTGGAATTGGTTTTCTTTGTTATAGTAACATGCCGATGACAAGACGAGGTAGGGGGAAAGGTAAGCAAGTAGATATGCTTGTCGGAGAAGGTACGATTAAATCACCACCTGACTAAGTTAGTCAAGGTGGAGCTGATACTAAAATTGCATCGCGGTCTTCTTCTACTTTTCCAGCTCCAGAAGAGCCGAGAGGTAGAGAAGTACCTGCAGAATCCCCTATGAATGCCACTGACCAGGATTTAAGAAATGCAGTGCATATGTTGACTCAGATAGTTGCTGCACAAACTCAGAGACAAGTTGGTCCAATGACAAGTGAGGATGGCGCGGCTAGAGTAGCTAGTCGGCGGACATAGGATTTTTTGAAATTAGATCCCCCCATATTCACTGGGACAGATCTGAATGCAGACCCACATGACTTTGTGGACCAAATTCAAAGGTCTCTAGAGGTTATGCATGTGACGGGTATAGAAATAGTGGAACTTGCGGCATATAGATTGAAAGGAGAAGCTATGTTGTGGTATGAAGATTGGAAACGATCGAGGGGTATTGGCACAAATACAGCTAGTTGGGAAGAATTTAAAATGACATTCCTTGATCACTATATTCCATATGAGATCCGAGAGGCTCGTGCGGATCAGTTCTTAAATCTTCGTCAGGGGAATATGAGTGTCAGAGAATACAGTCTTCAGTTTAATTCTTTGGCCCAATATGCTCCGAATGTAGTGGCCACAATGAAAGACCGAGTCCATCGATATGTGGACAGATTAGAACCATATTTGGTGAGGGACTGCACTATTGATGCTTTGAAAAAAGATATGGATATAGCCAGAATACAGGCGTTTGCACAGAAGATGGAGGACCAGAGGCAAAGAAGGAGGGTGCACGAATTTGAAAGAGGGCCATCAAAAAGGGCTAGATTTACGGGACAAGTTATGGCGTCCCAAGGAGAACTTAGGCCTTGGGTTTTTCCTAGACCACCTGGACCATCATTTTCTTACCCTACGATAGGTACACCAACTTAATTTTGAGGATTTAGAGGCGGTCAAGCTGGGCATAGTAGTGGGACTCGGGGTTCACAGACAGTGGGGTATCTAGAACAATAAAGTATGAGCCAATCGAGGTCTTTTCATCAGCTGTCCCAGCACTGCGAGAAGTTTCATACAGGTGAATGCTAGTGTGGAACGAATGTTTGCTTTTGGTGTAGGAAGTCAGGGCACATGATGAGAGAGTGCCCAGAGAGGGCCACAGGTAGTATGACCCGACCTATGGGATCAGCCGTTGCATTATCATTGTCAGGTGTACAACCTGCTGGCCATGGCAGAGGTGCTAGCGGAGCAGCTAGTTCTAGTGAAATTCAAAACCGTGCCTATGCCTTAGCGGATCGACAGAATTCGGAGGCTTATCCTGATAAAGACACAGGTACAGTATTCATATTTTTACATAAGGTATATGCATTGATTGACCCATATTCTATACTACTCCATTGATGAAGGAAAACATTTTGAAAGAATACCAGAACTACTAGTTAATCCATTCTAGATCGATACACCAGTTGGCGAATCTATAGTAATTAAAAGAGTATATCGTAATTGTATAGTAACTAATTGTGGCTACGATACACTGGTTTGCATTGCCAAGCTAAGAAGTTACATTTTCAATTTCCACAAAGAATGTTCTTGAATGGAAGGGTAATATGGGAGTACCGAGAGGTAACTTTATTTCCTATCTCAAGGCAAGAGAAATGATACGCAAAGGAGTACATGTGTCAATTAGTAAGAGTGAAAGATATTGATGTGAAATCACTAACTCTTCAATTGGTTCCAGTAGTAAATGAAATTCTTGAGGTATAGTAGAGTTTGGTATTGACGTGATTCCATGCACTCAGCCTATCTCTATTCCTCCGTAAGTCCTAGCAAATTTACTGGAATTAAAGAAGCACTTACAAAGACTTGCTGGAAAAAGGGATAAATAAGACCTAGTACGTCCCCTTGGAGTGCACCAGTATCATTTGTGCGAAGGAAGGATGGGTGCCAAATAGTTTTCAAGGGACATCACCAGGTGAGGGTTAGGAAAAAAAAATAATATACCCAAGACAGATTTTCGAACATGGTATGGTCACTATGAATTTCTAGATAACCAATGCACCAATAGTTGTCAGGGATTTGATGAATGGGGGTGTTCACATCAATTTTAGATGTATTTGTGACCATGCTCATAGATGACATTCTGGGCTATTAAAGTTCACAAGAGGACCATGCTAATCACTTACGATTGGTGGTACGGATTCTTCGTGACCGTAAAATATATGGAAAGTTCTTTAAATGTGGGTTTGGTTAAAAATCCGTAGCATTCTTGGGTCGTATTGTATAGGATGAAGGACTAAAGGGTGATACACAAAAGCTAGAAGTGGTGAAAAAAAAAAAAATTGGCTAAGGCCTACGACGCTTATAGAGATTCATAGTTTTCTTGGCTTGGCTGGTTCTTATAGGAGATTTGTTAAAGGGTTTTCTTCTATCTCAGCACCTTTAACAAAGCTTACACACAAGGCAATTAAGTTTGAGTGGAATGATGCATGTGAGAAAAGTTTCCAAGAGCTGAAAGATAAATTGACTTCCACACCTGTATTGGTACTTCCCGAAGGCACAAAAGGGTTTGCAGTATATTTTTACGCAAAAGAACACGCACAGAAGATAACAAAGGTGGCTGGAATTACTAAAAGATAGTGATAGTGATATCCTATACCATCCGGGAAAAATGAACGTGGTAGTCGATGCATTAAGTCATAAAGCAATAGGAAGCACGAATAGCCAGTGGACGGAAAAAGCAAGATATAATTAAGGACCTACATCAACTAGCCAGTTTGGGAGTTCTTCTTCTTGAAACTCTAGATGAAAGAATTATAGTGTAAAATGCGGCAGAGTCTTCACTTGTAGCTGAGGTAAAGGCAAAGAAATATTCCAATCCTATTCTATTTTAGTTGAAAAAGAATGTACAGCAAAGTTTTCCAAGTTATTTGAGCTTATACAAGGGGGCATGCCAAGATAAAGTGTCACGCCCCGAATCCTGTCGAGATGTGATTGGCACCCGAAGCCAATATAGCCCAAGAGAACTAATCTATGCTCATGATTGTTCGTATGTATAACCTCGTATATATCTTATCACACCTCATGCAACTATGCGGAAGTCATAGATATGGAAACATATGCCATATATATATATAAAACTTGGCCGTTGGGGCCACCATGTCAAACTGAACGTACATATCTTACATTCATATACCCATATATGTCTACAAAAGCCTCTAACAGATGCATCAAAAAGGCCAACTTAAAGTCGGGACACGTCCCCGCTTTATACTACATTTACAATATCAAAACATCTATACAACTGTGACTCGGAAAGCCCCGAAGCAACTGGAGCTCACCAAAGATCTGCAAATGGTCCACAACATATAGTGGAGGTCTATGAATGCCTGTACCTGCAACATGTAAGGTAAGTCCCCCTCGGGGGTCAGTACGAAGAATGTACTGAGTATGTAAGGCTCATAAGAAATTCATCATACATAGTAACAACAACAATGGAGTCAATATAAGAGAAATAGTATATGTGAATACACTCTCTTTTTGTATGTGAGGAACCATGAACATTTCTTCTATTATTGCCATTTACAGCCCTATATATATCCCTTTATTCCAGAGAGAGTTACTATTACTCAAGAGACTTGCCTTCAAGAGATTCTTTATATGCACTAGATTCATTCCTTGCCTTTCTTTTCCTTTATGCTCATCATCATTATTCATTTTCTTGGTTAACTACATCCACTCTTTGGTGGGTTAATAACTACATCCACTCTTTGGTGGGTTAACATACATCCACTCTTTGGTGGGTTAACATACATCCACTATCGTGGTGGGTTAGCATACATCCACTCTCATGGTGGGTTAGCATACATCCACTCTCATGGTGGGGCAACATACATCAACTCTCAAAGTGGGTTAGCATACATCACTCTCTTGGTGGGGTAACATACATCCACTCTCATGGTGGGTTAGCATACATCCACTCTCATGGTGGGTTATAATATAACATATACACAAGGATCATGATAGTATATAATACCATGCCTCCACCTTTGGTGGGTTATAATAAATGACATAGCATAATATTGGGATTATTCCATATTAATCTTATACCCTTTACATAGTTATGAGAGTGACACATTAGAGATCATGACATTAATTGAAGTACACACTTATATACACATTTCACTTCACTCCTTTACTTCATGAGATTGATACTTTAGTGAGTAAACATTATTGGAACTTTCGAACATAACACTATTGGGACTCATCAAGGATACATTACTTCACGTCTTTACTTTTGTAAGATTGATACCTTTACTTGTGAGGGATAGATACATTAGCTTACACATTACTTCCTTCATTACTTTTGTGAGATTGGTACTTTTACTTGTGGGATATTGGTACAAACATAATCATAATGTTATTAGACTCTTGGAACATGACATGATTGGAACAATGCTATTCAAACTAAACAAGCTCTCTTAGAATTTACAACATCATGACAGCTTAGGAACTTCAGTCAATAAATAAGAGATAAGTGAATCATCATTCATCTAAGAGTAAGACACATGTGAATAGCAAGATATGTCAACCGTAGTTGGAATTCTTTAGAACCCTCATGGAATATAACACTTTTAGAACCTTAGGATAATGATCCATATTAGCTAATGAACATGAGTCAACCAATGGACATGATTCATATGAGTCACCATTGACCAATGAGTAAGGAACATATGAGTAACACTAGTCAACTACCGAATACAGAATACCTTAGAGCATTTCAGAATCGAATGAGTACTATGACAATATGAACACCATATAATGCAGAAGGATATAGAAGAGTAACCTTACATACCTTCACTTCCAAGTATGAGTACACGAGTCTATATATGAACACAACAGTCCAGCTTCTTCCTTACGTCTTACTCTACAATACAAGTACATATCGGAGCTTACATTAGCAACTAGTTACTATACAGGCGTACAAGACGACAATGAACTATATGACTGCCATATAACATCATGTCACCCCTTACAATACAATCCACTGCATTTTCATATCAACAACACCGTAACATTACACACATTGACCAAGAGATCATACATCAATAGCATTTCACACCACACTTACCCTTTACACTTTTTTCTTTATCATTTCGTTACAATAACTCCTTCATAACAACATATGAACAGCCATACATACTTAACATAGTCCAACATGCCTCCATATGACCCTTTAAAGTCATTAAAATGGCATCACAAGTTGCTAATTATATCCATAAAGGGTATAGGGGCCTTCGGGGGTCAAAGGGGGACAAAAACATGCAAAAAGGGGGTTCTGGAAGTGACCTGCAAAGCCACCTGTGACCGTAGGTGGATGACCTATGGCCGTAGATGGCCCTTGGCAGTTTCCAGGGGCCTCTGCGTTGGCACCTCCGTCCGTAGGTGCCTCACCTGCGAGGGCGGTTGCCCATTTTTAGCCAAATTAGTCTCTATTGGGTATTTTCATGCAATGAATGGTCCATGATCATAAATAAACTTCTTTTAACATATTTTTGATCATATTATATGCCAACAAGCAACCATTGTCTCACAACACACATAACCATCACCAAAACCTCACTTTCTTTCTCAATCCCTCACCAAATCCATAACCAAATTTACAACAACAATTCCAAACATTATACACAAGGATAAAACAAGGTAAGACTATAATAACATCTTACATGTCAATATTTCATCCATCAAGTTCACTTCCTTCAATACCACAAGTCTATGTTCAAGTTTACAAGACAAAAACCATCCTCCGATTTAGCGAACATGTAATATTACACACATCATGAACTTCTCCATACTTCACCAACATAAAAAACATGATATACACCATCTCTCATGCATAAAATATATTAAACCATGATAATAAACACTTACCAAGTCTTGTGATCTTGTCCACAAAGATGAGTGCTTAGGGTTTGTGTGATAATGGAAATGTTGTAGAGAATTCTAGAAAAGGCATGGGTGTCCAAATGAATTAAAATTTGATTTGGTGTGTAACACCCCGTACTTTTCTAACCTTACTTGATACCTTGGTATCATATCTAAATAGGTGTTGAGATGCCATGAAAATGTGTTTTATAATGTCATTGGTGAAACATTTGATATTGGACTTAACATGTGCGATTAGACTTTCGTAGGAGGTGTTTTGTGAATTCGTGATGCATTTGGGTGATTCCCCGCACATGTTCTAACCTCATTTGGTGACTTTAAGTCATGTTTACTTGATGGTTAAGACCACTAAGTAAGTCTTTTGTAGTGTTTTGATAAGGGATTGGACGATACGCAACCATTGGATTTCTTTAAGTTCATTAGTATAAGCAATTCACATTGCATTTCTATAAGTGTAAGCAATTCACATGGTTCCCAAAATGCAAAATGGTGACTTACTCACATTGTCTAGTCATTTTTATTGAGTTTATTAGTATGTTCATGTGTTACAAAGTTTCATTTGAGCCTTACATACTCAGTACTTATTTCGTACTGACCCCTCTCGGAGAATTTACCTTACTTGCTGCAGGCGCAGGTCCCAGTAGGCCTCCCCAGTAGATTGCCAGTGTTAGCAGTTTCTTGGTGAGCTCCAGTTAATTCGGGGCTTCTCCGAATCAGAGTGTATCTATGTTTTGGTAATGTACATATTATGTAAAGCGGGGACTTGTCCCGACTTATGGTTCAGTTTGGTCAATGCTCTTGTTAGAGGCTTTTGTAGACTGATGTGGGTGTATCAATGTAAAAGACATATGTTGTTTTGACTGGATGGCCTCAACGGCCAAGTTTCATATGTATGTATAAATATGTCCCATGTTTTCCTTTATTCGTCTTTCATGTTCTTCTGCAATGTTGGTTATGATTATGATATGCATATGATTGAACATAGGCAAAGGTTGGTTCTCGGGCCTTATCGGCTATGGGTGCCAATCATGTCTCGATGGGATTCGGGGCGTGACAAAAGTGGTATCAGAGCAGGTCGGTTTAAGGATGTCTACAAAGCTATGTCTGAGTAGAGTCGTACTTATCGATGTGTTGTGCACCACATTTATAAGTAGGAGGCTATGGGACATTTAGGATGTTGTTTCTTTTCTTCATTCTAGATCGTGCAATAGAGCCAATGTTGTAAGTTGCATTGTATCTGATCTTGGTAACTATTTTTATTTGGTAGTCAAAATGCCAATCACGAGAGGTAGAGGTAAAGGGAAGCAGGTAGATGTGCCTGCTGGAGAAGGAATGAGCAGAGTACCACCTGACCAAGCTAGTCAAGGTGGAGCGAATGCTGAGATATCATCGCGGTCTTCATCTACCTTCCCAGTTCCGGAAGAACCAATTGGTAGAGAAGTACCTGTAGAGCCACCGATGAATGCCACGGATCAGGATCTTAGGAATGCTGTACATATGTTGACACAGTTAGTGGCGGCACAAAGCCAGGGACGAGCTGGTGCAGTGACACATGATGATGATGCGGCTAGAATGGCGAGTCGCAGAACACAGGATTTCCTAAAACTTGACCCTCCTATTTTCACTGGGTCAGATCCAAAAGCAGATCCACAGGACTTCGTGGATCAAATTCAGAGGGCCTTGGAAGTTATGCATGTGACAGGGGTCGAAACAGTTGAACTTGCTGCGTATAGGCTGAAAGGAGAGGCAATATTATGGTACGAGGATTGGAAGAAAGCTCGTGATATTGGTACAACCCCACCTACTTGGGAAGAGTTTAAAATGGCTTTCCTTGATCAGTACTTGCCCTATGAGATCCGTGAGGCACGTGCGGATCAGTTTCTAAATCTCCGTCAAGGAAATTTGAGCGTTAGGGAATATAGCTTGCAATTTAATTCCTTGGCTCGATATGTGCCAAATGTTGTGGCTACGATGACAGACAGGGTCCATAGATACGTGGACAGACTAGAGCCATACTTTGTAAGAGATTGCACTATTGCGGCCTTGAATAGGGACATGGACATTGCTCGAATACGAGACTTCGCCCAGAAAATGAAGACAGTCTAAAAGGGCTAGACCTATGGGACCACCTATGATGTCCCAAGGAGGATCTAGGCCCCACATGTTTTCTAGACCACCTAGACCGTCGTTCTCTTATTCCACAGGGAGTGCTTATTCTCAGTCTCGAGGGTTTAGAGGTGTTCCATCTAGGCAGAGTAGCGGAGTTCATGGGTCCCAGGCAGTAGGTTTTTCTCATCAGCAGTGTCAGCACTGCGAATGTATTCACACAGGTACATGTCGGGCAGGGACGACTGTCTGCTTTTGGTGTGGTATGCCGGGACATATTGAGAGAGATTGTCCACAACGGAGCATGGGTGGTATAGCACGACCGGCTGGGTCGGCTGTTGCGTCATCAGCATCGGTTCCTTCACTGGGCTGAGGGGTGCAGCCTATTGGCCGTGGTAGAGGTGCCAGAGGAGCAGCCAGTACTAGCGGGGTCCAGAATCGCACTTATGCTTTGGTGGACCGCCAGAATTCAGAGGCTTCCCCTGATGTCGTCACAGGTACATTATCCATATTCTCACATAATGTATATGCACTAATTGACCCAGGTTCTACATTTTCCTATGTTACTCCATTGGTTGCTGCAAAATTTGCAAAGACACCGGAAGTATTAATTAAATCAATTGAAGTGTCTACACCGGTTGGTGAATATATTATTGCAAAGAGAGTATATCGTAACTGTGTGGTAATGGTGTGTGGTCATGATACGTTGGCCGATCTCATTGAATTGGACATGGTGGATTTTGATGTCATTATGGGAATGGATTGGTTGGCCTCTTGTTATGCTACTGTAGATTGCCGGGCCAAAAAGGTGCAATTTTTTTTTCCGCAAGAAAATCTTCTTGAATGGCAAGGTAATGTAGGGGCACCACGAGGGAGATTTATTTCCTATTTGAAAGCCAGAAAAATGATTGCTAAGGGATACATATGTCATTTGGTACAAGTGAAATATAATGATGTGGAACCATTAACTCCACAGTTAGTACCGGTAGTCAATGAATTTCTTGATGTATTTCCAGAGGATCTTCCAGGTTTACCCCAAGAACGGGAAGTAGAATTTGGCGTTGATGTGATTCCGGGCACTCAGCCCATTTCTATTCCTCCAAATAGAATGGCTCCAGCGGAACTTTATGAATTGAAGGAGCAGTTGAAAGATTTGCTGGACAAGGGCTTCATTAGGCCTAGTATGTCCCCATGCGGTGCACCGGTATTATTTGTACGAAAGAAAGATGGCACCTTGAGAATGTGCATCGACTATCGGCAGCTGAATAAAGTAACGATCAAGAACAAATATCCCCTCCCTCGAATTGATGATTTGTTTGATCAGTTACAGGGTGCCAAGTGTTTCTCAAAGATTGACTTGAGGTCGGGCTACCATCAAGTCAGAGTTAGAGAAGAAGATATGCCCAAGACAGCTTTCCGAACACGGTATGGTCATTATGAATTTTTAGTTATGTCATTTGGACTAACAAATGCACCGGCTGTGTTTATGGATTTGATGAATAGGGTGTTTAAGCCATTCCTAGACGTGTTCGTTACAGTATTTATAGATGATATCCTTGTTTATTCAAGATCACCAGAAGACCACGCTACTCACTTATGGCAAGTGTTGCAAATCCTCCGTGAGCGTAAGTTGTATGCAAAGTTCTCCAAATGTGAGTTTTGGTTAAAATCAGTTGCATTCTTGGGCCACATTGTGTCAGATGAAGGGAACCAGGTCAATACACAGAAGATAGAAGCAGTGAAAAATTGGCCAAGACCTACGACACCCACAGAGATTCACAGTTTTTTAGGTTTGGCAGGTTATTATTGAAGATTTGTAGAAGCGTTTGCTTCTATTGCAGCACCATTAAGAAAGTTAACTCACAAGGAAATTAAGTTTCAATGAAATGATGCATGTGAAAAAGGGTTCCAAAAACTGAAAGATAAGTTGACTTCCACACCAGTGTTAGTACTTCCTGAAGGCACGGAGGGCTATGCAGTGTATTGTGATACTTCCAGGATTGGTCTCGGATGTGTGTTGATGCAGCATGGTCCGGTGATATCATATGCCTCACGACAGTTGAGGCCACATGAGAAAAACTATCCCACACATGATCTTGAATTAGCAGCGGTAGTTTTTGCTTTAAAGATATGGCATCATTATTTGTATGGGGTTCATGTTGACATCTATACGGATCACAAAAGCTTGCAACATCTTTTTAAGCAGAAGGAACTCAACCTAAGGCAACGAAGGTGGTTAGAGCTTTTAAAAGACTATGACATTGATATTCTTTATCACCCAGGCAAAGCAAATGTAGTAGCTGATGCATTGAGCCGTAAGGCAGTAGAAAGCACTAGTGATCAGTTGAATGCAAAGAATGAGATAATCAAAGATTTAAATCAGTTAGCCAGCTTGGGAGTTCGCCTTATTGAATCCTCAGATGATAGAGTTATTGTGCAGAATACAGCAGAATCCTCTTTGATAGCTGAAGTGAAAGAGAAGCAATTTGCGGACTCTAGTTTATTGCAGCTAAAGGAAAATGTGCAGCAGAATTTGACCAAGGCATTTGATATTACACCGGAAGGGGTGCTTCCATGTCAAGGGAGAATATGTTTACCGTACGTAGATGAGCTGAGGACACGAATAATGACAGAGGTGCACCATTCGCGCTATTCCATTCATCCGGGTGCTACTAAAATGTACCATGAATTGAAGGAGGTGTATTGGTGGGGCAAAATGAAAAAGGACATTGCAGAATTTGTCGCGCAATGCCCGAATTGTCAACAAGTGAAAATGGAACATCAGAAATCGGGAGGTTACATGCAATGTATCAATCTTCTAGTCTGGAAGTGGGATATGATTAATTTGGATTTCATTGCAGGGTTGCCTCGTACATTGCGGAAGTTTGATTCTATATGGGTCATAGTGGACAGGCTTACTAAATCAGCGCATTTTCTACCGGTCAAGACGACCTATACAGCTGAGGATTATGCAAAGTTTTATGTGAAAGATATAGTACGATTGCATGGTATTCCACTTTCTATTATATCAGACAGAGGAGCACAGTTCACAGCACACTTTTGGAAATCTTTTCAGCGGAGTTTGGGTACTCAGGTGAATTTGAGTACGGCTTTCCATCCTCAGACTGATGGACAAGCAGAACGTACTATTTAGACACTTGAAGATATGCTACGAGCTTGTAGGTTAGATTTTCAAGGCAGTTGGGATGACCATTTGCCTCTTATTGAATTTGCGTTTAACAATAGCTATCATTCAAGTATTAAAATGTCACCTTATGAAGCCTTGTATGGAAGGAAATGTAGATCACCGATCGGATGGTTCGAAGCAGGTGAAACTGCTTTACTTGGGCCAGATATTGTTCACCAAGCCATGGAGAAAGTTAAAGTTATCCAACAACAGTTACAAATGGCTCAAAGTCGTCACAAGTCATATGCCGATGTTAGAAGAAGAGGGCTTGAATTTGCCATACGTGATTGGGTATTTTTAAAGGTGTCACCGATGAAAGGGGTAATGCGGTTCGGAAAGAAAGGGAAATTGAGTCCACGTTACATAGGCCCATATGAAATCATTAGAAGATTTGGGCAAGTTGCGTATGAGTTGGCACTACCCCAGGACCTTTCGTCAGTCCATCCGGTATTTCATGTTTCAATGCTTCGAAAATGCATAGGAGATCCTTCGTGTATTGTTCCCGTAGAGGATGTTCAAGTTACAGAGGATCTTACCTATGATGAGGTACCTATTGCTATTCTGTATCGACAAGTAAAGAGGTTGAAGAATAAAGATGTCGCATCCGTAAAAGTCCTTTGGCGAAATCAACAAAAGGAGGGGATCACATGGGAAGCGGAAGGAATGATAAAATCCAAGTATCCCCATATATTTCAAATGGACCAAGAAGTTCACAATGCAGAGGTGGAACAATAACAAGTAAGTATTTAAGAGCATTATGTGTATTTGTATACGTAAAGTAAAGATGCAATTGATGTATATAAGACGATGTTGTTAATATTCGAGGACGAATGTTTCTAAGGGGGGAAGAATGTAACACCCCGTACTTTTCTAACCTTACTTGACACCTTGGTATAATAACTACATAGGTGTTGAGATGCCATGAAAATGTGTTTTATAATGTCATTGGTGAAACATTTGATATCGGACTTAACATGTGCGATTAGACCTTCGTATGAGGTGTTTTGTGAATTCGTGATGCATTTGGGTGATGCCCCGCACATGTTCTAACCTCATTTGGTGACTTTAAGTCATGTTTACTTGATGGTTAAAATCACTAAGTAAGTCTTTTGTAGTGTTTTGATAAGGGATTGGACTATATGCAACCATTGGATTAGTGGCCAAAAAATTCAGCAAAGTGCTGAAACTTGCGCCACTACCCTATTTCAGGGGTGTGGCGCAAGCCACCTGCATTCTGAAAATTCAGAGAATGCTGAAATCTTGCGCCACAGCCTGCTTTGTAGCTAGTGGCGCAAGGCACAAATTTTGTGCCTTTCCAGACCCGTGTTGTAACGCAATTCTATGACGCTTCTTGGATGGTTTATTTTGGTTTTTTGGAGTCCTTTGAGCATTGTTAAAGCTTCAAACACTTCAATATACTCCTACATACTTCTACATTATCTAATCATGAAATGTGAATAGTGATCCAAAATGTCCAATGAAGCCAAGGGCGACTAGAATTTCTATTTTTGCGATCGAAGCGACGAATGAGAATTTTGTAAGAGAATATTGTCGTGACATTATGAAATTATGTAAACATGAGATTTATGGTGAATAATACATGAAATTTGATGGGTTACATGGATATGTGTTATTGGGCCCAAAGTTAGGCCCAAAATGGAATTAAAAGAATTGGCCCAAAGGGCAAATTGACTCATTCATCCACTTTGACCACATTAAATGGCTAAGTATGACTTGGGGTCTATATAAAGGCCCCAAGATCAGATTTTTTATCATCAAAAAGCTCTCATGCCTTTGTGATATTTTCTCAAATATTTCTTTAAGCTCCAAACCGTAAAGCAAAATATTCCTTTGGACTACTTGGACAAGATCAACATATTCCAAGCCTTGGTAAGTATTTATTCTCATGGATTAACATATTATATGCATGGGAGATGATGTATATTATGCTAGTTGTGTTGTCAAGGTGGTGAATAGTGTATTTTTGCCTTTGGTGAAAAATGTGCTATCTTGGTGATTTGAACTTGAATTAGGACTTGTGCCTTTGATGAAAAAGCATGGTATGGACAAAATATGAACATGTATGGTGTTATTTTTGGTATTAAACTTGTTCTTTTCTATAAGTGGAAATTGTGGGATTTTGGCCGATATGTGTTATGAGTTGTATTAAGGTCATTTGATGGGTTATTTGTGATGTGTTATGGATAAGAAAGTGTAAAGGAGAAGTGTTGTGGTGAAATGTATCAATTATCATTGGTCAATGTTGGGAATATTATGGAATTTTTGGAATAATAGTATGATCAATGGTTTTGTCAAGGGGAAATGACATGTTTAAAGGCAAACATGTAACTCATTGACATTGTATGCATTTGTAAAGTAATTGGTGGTTAATGTGAATTTCGTTATGTATTTATGTTGTAGAGTGACACATAAAGAAGGAGCGGGATTATTGTATACGTATCTAAGGTTGTATATTCGTATTGCGAATCCAAGGTATGTAAGGTTACTTTGTCCTTATCTTTCTGCGGTAAATAGTGTCCATATTGACATGTCGCTAGTCCTATCCCGAAATGTGCTAAGGTATCCGATATCCGTTTATCAATAGTCATTGTCATATATTTCCTACTCATTGATCAATTGCGAGTCTCATGTCCTATAGTCATGGTAAATGTCCCAAAGTTGCAATAGTGATTATACTCATGTTCCTTGTTCATGGATTATTGTCCAATGGTTCCAATGGTGTCATGGTGCTAGTAATGTTATATTTCTCATGACGTTTATTCACATGTCTCTCACTCATTGGTTAATGATTCAAAGCTTCCAACAATGTTATGTTCCAAAGTTCAAGTGATGTTATGACTATCATATATCAATCTCAAAGTAATGATCAAAGTAAAGCGAATGTGGTCAATGATCAAGTATGGGTCGCAAGTCTAGGGGCATAAGCCTAGCTCGACTCGATCCCGATGTGTTGATTTATGGGTGGCAAGTCTAGGGGCGCAAGCCTAGCTCCACTCGATCTCGATGTGTTGATTTATGGGTGGCAAGTCTAGGGGCGCAAGCCTAGCTCGACTCGATCCCGATGTATTGATTTACGGGTGGCAAGTCTAGGGGCATAAACCTAGCTCGACTCGATCCCGAGCACTCAGTGCTTTATGGGTGGCAGGTCTTAGGGGCATAAGCCTAGCTAGACCCGATCCCAACATGACGATAAGTCATGAAAAGACCCACTGATCAGTAGGGGCCCGGGTACATTGTGACACATGTATTGACAAGCAAGCATTGAATGTAAAGAAAGTAATGAAAGTAATGAAAGTAATTCACATGGTTCCCAAAATGCAAATGGTGACTTACTCACATTGTCTAGTCATTTGTATTGAGTTCATTAGTATGTTCATGTGTTACAAAGTTTCATTTGATCCTTACATACTCAGTACTTATTTCGTACTGACCCCTCTCGGGGAATTTACCTTACTTGCTGCAGGCGCAGGTCCCAGTAGGCCTCCCCAGTAGATTGCCAGTGTTAGCGGTTCCTTGGTGAGCTCCAGTTAATTCGGGGATTCTTCGAATCAGAGTGTATCTATGTTTTGGTGATGTACATATTATGTAAAGTGGGGACTTGTCCCGACTTATGGTTCAGCTTGGCCAATGCTCTTATTAGAGGCTTTTGTAGACTGATGTGAGTGTATCAATATAAAAGACATATGTTGTTTTGACTGGATGGCCTCAACAGCCAAGTTTCATATGTATGTATAAATATGTCCCATGTTTTTCTTTATTCGTCTTTCATGTTCTTCTGCAATGTTGGTTATGATTATGATATGCATATGATTGAACATAGGCAAAGGTTGGTTCTCTCGGGCCTTATCGGCTACGGGTGCCAATCATTTCTTGATGGGATTCGGGGCGTGACGTGGTGCCCCTTTTATAGTCCCTTGGAGTCTCTTTTATCCACTTCTTAGCATTAAATGCATTGGTGGATTAGTCAATGGAAGATTGGATCATTTTTCTCCATTGTACCTAGTCTTTTGTTTGCCATATTGGGCCTAGTCTTTTGTTCTTGTTTTGGGCCTCATTTGGCCCAATGGCTCATGACTCATTAATACCCAACAAATTAATGGCTAATTCATCAAGTCTCTCATGTTTAACTAATTTCATAAGTGTTGACGTAGTGGTATAGGTTCGACAACATACGGGTGTTTCACCTCCTACAAAGGTCTAATCCCATGTACTAGGCCCAATATCAATTATCTCATCAATAACATTACAAAATTCATACTTATGGCTCTTTACACCTAAGTAACCATTGTTCAATATCTCAAGTAGGGTTTGGTAGGTACAGTGTGTTACATTCTCCCCCCCTTAGGAACATTCGTCCTCGAATGTTAACAACATCGCTTCATATGCAATAAATGCATCTCTATACTAACATATCTACACATATACACTCATAGATAATTGCTTACCCTTTCTCTACTTCCACACTGTGAACTTTTACTTCCGTTTGGAACAAATATGGGTACCTTGGTCTCATTATTTGTTTTCAGCTTCTCAGGTTATCTACTCGACTTGTTGATTTCTTCAAAGAACTTTTACGAAAGTTACATCTTTATTTACTAACCCTTGCATTTGTCGTTCTAGAATAGCCATAGGTATCTCTTCCTAGTGGGATCCTCTGGATTTGATCCATGAAGTTCTTGGGATCTACTTTCAAGTCTGACCCAGTGAATATAGGAGGGTCCAATTATAGAAAGTCCTGTGTACGCCGACTAGCTGCTCTAGCCGCGTCATCTTCATTTACCATTGGACCAGTTCGTCCTTGTGCTTATGCAGCCACTAACTGAGTCAACATGTGTACTGTATTTCTTAAATCCTGATCAGTGGCATTCGTAGGTGGTTCTGTATGTACTTCTCTACCTCTTGGCTCTTCGGGAGCTAGAAAAGTAGACGAAGACTGCGATGCAATTACAGCGTCAGCTCCACCTTGACTAGCTTGGTTAGGTGGTAATTTACTCATTCCTTTATCGGCAGGCATATATACCTGTTTACCTTTGCCTCTACCTCTTCTTGTGATTGGCATTTTACTATACCAAAGAAAAACAATTACAATGGTCAGATACAATTCAACTTACAACACTGGCTCTATTGCACGATCTAGAATTGAAGAAGAGAAACAACATCCTAAATGTCCCGTAGCCTCCTACTTATAAATGTGGTGCACAACACATCGATAAGTAAGACTCTACTCAGACACGGCTTTGTAGACATCCTTAGAACGACCTGCTCTGATACCACTTTTGTCACGCCCCGAATCCCGTCGAGACGTAATTGGTACCCGAAGCCGATATAGCCTGATATAACCAATCTATGCTCATGATTGTTCGTATGTATAACCTCGTATATATCTTATCACGCCTCATGCAACTATGCAGAAGTCATAGATATGGAAACATATGCCAAATATATAAAACTTGGCCGTTTGGGCCATCATGTAAAACTGAACGTATATATCTTACATTCATATATCCACATATGTCTACAAAAGCCTCTAACAGATGCATCAACAAGGCCAACTTAAATTCGGGACACGTCTCTACTTTATACTACATTTACAACATCAAAACATCTATACAACTGTGACTCGAAAAGCCCGAAAGCAACTGGAGCTCACCAAAGATCTGCAAATAGTCCACAGCCTATAGTGGAGGTCTATGAATGCCTGTACCTACAACATGTAAGGTAAGTCCCCCGAGGGGGTCAGTACGAAGAATGTACTGAGTATGTAAGGCTCATAAGAAATTCATCATACATAGTAACAACAACAATGGAGTCAATATAAGAGAAATAGTATATGTGAATACACTCTCTTTTTGTATGTGAGGAACCATGAAAATTTCTTCTATTATTGCCATTTACCACCCTCTCTCTATATCCCCTTATTCCAGAGAGAGTTACTATTACTCAAGAGACTTGCCTTCAAGAGATTCTTTATATGCACTAGATTCTTTCTTTGCCTTTATTCTCATTATCATTATTCATCTTCTTGGTTAACTACATCAACTCTTTGGTGGGTTAATAACAACATCCACTCTTTGGTGGGTTAACATACATCCACTCTCATGGTGTGTTAACATACATCCACTCTCATGGTGGGTTAGCATACATCCACTCTCATGGTGGGTTAGCATACATCCACTCTCATGGTGGGGTAACATACATCCACTCTCATGGTGGGTTAGCATACATCCACTCTTATGGTGGGTTATAATATAACATATACACAAGGATCATGATAGTATATAATACCGGGCCTCCACCTTTGGTGGGTTATAATGAATGACATAGCATAATATTGGGATTATTCCATATTAAACTTATACCCTTTACATAGTTATGAGAGTGACACATTAGTGATCATGACATTAATTGAAGCACACACTTATATACACATTTCACTTCACTCCTTTACTTCATGAGATTGATACTTTAGTGAGTAAACATTATTGGAACTTTCGAACATAACACTATTGGGACTCATCAAGGATACATTACTTCACGTCTTTACTCTTGTAAGATTGATACCTTTACTTGTGAGGGATAGATACATTAGCTTACACATTACTTCCTTCATTACTTTTGTGAGATTGGTACTTTTACTTGTGGGAGATTGGTACAAACATAATCATAATGTTATTAGACTCTTGGAACATGACATGATTGGAACAATGCTATTCAAACTAAACAAGCTCTCTTAGAATTTACAACATCATGATAGCTTAGGAACTTCAATCAATAAATAAGATATAAGTGAATCATCATTCATCTAAGAGTAGGACACATGTGAATAACTAGATATATCAACCGTAGTTGGAATTCTAAAGAACCCTCATGGAATATAACACTTTTGGAACCTTAGGATAATGATCCATATTAGCTAATGAACATGAGTCAACCAATGGACATGAGTCATATGAGTCACCATTGACCAATGAGTAAGGAACATATGAGTAACACTAGTCAACTGCCGAATACAAAATAACTTAGAGCATTTCGAAATCGAATGAGTACTATGACAATGTGAACACCATATGCTGTAGAAGGATATAGAAGAGTAACCTTACATACCTTCACTTCTAAGTATGAGTAAAAGAGTCTATATATGAACACAACAGTCCAGCTTCTTCCTTACGTCTTACTCTACAATACAAGTACATATCGGAGCTTACATTAGCAACTAGTTACTATACAGGCGTACAAGACGACAATGAACTATATGACTGCCATATAACATCATATCACCCCTTAAAATACAATCCACTGCATTTTCATATCAACAAGACCATAATATTACACACATTGACCAAGAGATCATACATCAATAGCATTTCACACCACACTTACCCTTTACGCTTTTCTCTTTATCATTCCGTTACAATTACTCCTTCATAACAACATATGAAAAACCATACATACTTAAAATATTCCAACATGCCTCCATAATACCCTTTAAAGTCATTAAAACGGCATCACAAGTTGCTAATTATATCCATAAAGGGTATAGGGGCCTTCGGGGGTCAAAGGGGGACAAAAACATGCAAAACAGGGTTTTGGAAGTGACCTGCAAAGCCACCTACACCCGTATGTGGCTGACCTACAGCCGCATATGGCCTTTTGCAGTGTCCAGGGGCCTCTGCGTTGGCGCAGGTGCCTCACCTGCGAGGGCGGGTGCCCATTTTCAGCCAAATTGGTCTCTTTTGGGTATTTTCATGCAATGAATGGTCCATGATCATAACTAAACTTCTTTTAACATATTTTTGATCATATTATATTCCAAAAAGCATCCATGGTCTCACAACACACATAAACATCACCAAAACCTCACTTTCTTTCTCAATCCGTCACCAAATCCATAACCAAATTTACAACAACAATTCCAAACATTATACACAAGGATAAAACAAGGTAAGACTATAATCACATCTTAAATGTCAATATTTCATCCATAAAGTTCACTTCCTTCAAGACCACAAGTCTATGTTCAAGTTTACAAGACAAAAACCATCCTCTGATTTAGCAAACATGTAATATTACACACATAGTGAACTTCTCCATACTTCACCAATATAACCAACATGATATACGCCATCTCTCATGAATAAAATATATTAAACCATAATAATAAACACTTAACAAGTCTTGTGATCTTTTCAACAAAGATGAGTGCTTAGGGTTTGTGTGATAATGGAAATGTTGTAGAGAATTTTAGAAAAGGCATGGGCTCCAAATGAATTAAAATCTGATTTGGTGCCACTTTTATATTCCCTTGGAGTCTCTCTTATCCACTTCTTAGCATTAAATGCATTGGTCGATTAGTCAATGGAAGATTGGATCATTTTGTCCTATTTGGCCTAGTCTTTTGTTTGCCCCATTGGGCCTAGTCTTTTGTTCTTGTTTTGGGCCTCATTTGGCCGAATGGCTCATGACTCATTAATACCCAACAAATTAATGGCTAATTCATCAAGTCTCTCATGTTTAAATAATTTTATAAGTGTTCACGTAGTTGTATAGGTTCGACAACATACGGGTGTTTCACCTTCTACAAAGGTCTAATCCCATGTACTAGGCCCAATATCAATTATCTCATCAATAACATTACAAAATTCATACTTATGGCTCTTGACACCTAAGTAACCATTGTTCAACATCGTTAAGTAGGGTTTGGTAGGTACAAGGTGTTACATAAAGTTTGTATACCGTATATTGATGAGCTAAGTGTAACACCCCGTACCTTCCCAACGCTAGTTGATGACGTTAAACAATGTTTACTTAGGTTTCGCGAGCCATAAGTATGTATTTTGTAATGTTATTGATGAGATAATTGATATTTGGCCTCGTACATATGATTAGACCTTCGTAGGAGGTGTTTTGTGGCTTCGTGGAGCATTTGTGGGATTAAAAACGAGACTTGGAGGACCTCTAAACAAAGGATATTAAAGGTAAGAAGTAAGTTAAAGAATAGAACTTGAAGTATCTAACCAAACCCGCAAAGAAAAGTCAAAGAACGAAAATTTTCAAAAAAAAAAAGGGCCAGGCGCGCCAGAGGGCGTACCAGGCCGATTTTTGCCCAAAATTTTTGGGCACAGGCAGCAAGGTGGCGCCCCCTTGCTGCTTGTGCACACCTCTCAAATGTTGGAAATTTTTCTAAGTTCCAAGGGTGCCCGGGGGCGTACCGGGCCGCTTTTTGCCACATTTCTTCTACAACCATGAGCCTATACATGGTATAATTGAAGTATTATATTCGAATTCCATTTTGATAAGATTATTCGTGGACGAATTTGGAATCCAAATGACATTTTTACCCTTTCGATCAAAATAAGTCATACGTGGCTAGAATCACTTGTTTTGGGGATTGAGGCTACGAATAAAAATCGTGTGAGTGGGAATATTTTCATAAAATGTATGAAATGATTTAAACATGATAAATTATTGATTTTATTGGGTTAAGTGAATTGGTCTCAATAAAGGCCTAAAATAAGGAAAAAGACATGGGCCAAATGGGTCAAATGACCCATTCTTCCATTGACCTTCTAGACATGGCATTTAATGCTATAAAGAGTGGATAAGTATGAATTGAGGGCTAATATAAAGGGCCAAAAATGTTATCTTATTCATTACAAAAACACATGCTTTTCTAGACAATTCCAAGAAAACCCATTTAGCTCTCAAAACCCTAAGTCATCTCTTGGAGCAAGATCATCATTTTTCAAGCTTGGATAAGTGTTTAATCTTATGGTTTAACATATTATATGTATGAGAGATTATGTAGATCATGTTGGTTATGCTTGGAAGTGTGGAACATGGCACTTTGTGTTTTTGTAAAAGATGTGTCATCTATGGAATTTAAACTTGAAAGAGGACTTGTGGTTTTGATGAAAGAGCATGGTATGGATGAAATACAAACATGTATGGTGTGATTATGTTATTAAAATTGTTATTTTTCTATAAGTATAAATTATGGGATTTTTGGCCTATATGTTCCTATGAGGTGTATTAAGGTGACTTGATGTATTAATTGTGATATGGTGTGAATGAGAAAGTGTAAAGGAGAAACTTTGTTGTGAAATGCTATTGGTATATGATGTTGTGTATAATGTATGGCATGATTGGGGTGTTGTTGGTATGGCAATGCCGTAAATGGTATTGTAGAGAAGGAAATGACATTTTAAAGGCAAACATGTAACTCATTGTCGGCATATGCATTTGTAAGGTAGTTGGTAGTTAATGTAAACTCCATTATGTATTTGTGTTATAGAGTGAAACATAAGGAAGGAGCTGGAATATTGTGCTCATATATAGGCTTGTGTATTCATACTTGGAAGGGAAGGTATGTAAGGTTACTCTGTCTGTATCCTTCTGCAGCACATAGTATTCACTTTGACATTACACTTGTCCTATCCCGAAATGTGCTAAGGCATCCTATTTACTGTTATCAATTGTCATTATCACATGTTTCTTACTCATTGATCAATTGTGATTCACATGTCTCATATTCATTGACTAATGTTCCAAAAGCCCAATAAGGTTGTGTTTCAAAGTTCCAATAGTGGTTATACACATGTCTCTTATTCATTGATTATTGTCCAATGGTTCCAATAATGTTATGTTTCCAATAATATTATGACTATCATTGTATTAATTTCAAAGGTAAAGAACAAAGTAATGCATATATGTGGTTAATGATTGAGTATGGGTGGTAGCTTTGGGATCGAAATGCCTAGCTCAAGTCGATCCCAATATTATTGGATCAGGGGGCAGTCCTAGAGACATAAGCCTAGCTCGGACCGATCCTGACAGGGGGTAGCTCTAGAGGTAAGAACCTAGCTCGAGCCGAACCTTCTATGTTGGTTTATGGGTGGCAGCTCTAGAGGTAATAACCTAGCTCGAGCCAAGCCCGATATATTGATTCATGGGTGGTAGCTCTAGAGGCATAACCCTAGCTCGAGACGATCCCTACATAACGTTATGTTATATAAAAAACCACTGATCAGTCGGGGCCTGGGTACATAGTGAGACAAGAGATGATGTATAAGCATAGAAGTAAAGAAGCAAAGAGATATAATGGAAGCAATACACATGGTTTCCAAAGTGTAGAATTGTAACTTATCCATATTAAGTATTCACTTGTATTTGAGTTCATTGACGTATTTACATATCATACAGTTTCTTATGAGCCTTACATACTCAGTACATTCTTTGTACTGACGTCCCTTATGAGAATTACCTTACTTGCTACAGGCGCAGGTGCTAGTAGGCCTCCATAGTAGGTTGCCAGTTATTTGGGGCTTCTCCGAGTCACAGTTGTACATATGTTTTGGTATTGTATATGTTGTATAAAGCAGGGACTTCTCCCAACTTTTAGTTGGTCTTGTAAGTACATCTGTTAGAGGCTTTTGTAGACGTATACGGGTGTAGGAATGTAAGAGGTACATGTCATTTTTGACTTGATGGCCTCGACGGCCAGGTTTCACATATATATATATATCACATGTTCCACGATTTCTGATTTTAGCCTTAATACTCATACATGATAGTGGTATTTCTTATGCCATGCATATGAATGACTATAAGAAATGCTTGGTTCTCTCGGGCCTTATCGGCTATGGGTGCCAATCCGCCTCAATGGGATTTAGGGCGTGACAAAAGTGGTATCAGAGCTGGTCGTTCTAAGGGTGTCTACAAAGTCGTGTCTGAGTAGAGTCTTACTTATCGATATGTTGGGTACCATATTTATAAGTAGGAGGCTAAGGGACATTTAGGAGTCGTCTCTTTCCTTCATTTCTAGATCGTCCAATAGAGCCAGTGTTGTAAGTTAAATTGTATCTGACCATTGGAATTGATTTTCTTTGATATAGTAACAATGTCGATCACAAGAAGAGGTAGAGGTAAAGGTAAGCAGGTAGATATGCCTGCTAGAGAAGGAATGAGTAGATCACCACCTGACCAAGCTAGTCAAGGTGGAGCAAATGCTGAAATTTCATCGCGGTCTTCTTCTACTTTTCCAGCTCCGGAAGAGCCAGTCGATAGAGAAGTACCCGCAAAACCACCAATGAATGTGATGGATCAGGATTTAAGAAATGCAGTACATATGTTAACTCAGTTAGTGGCGGTACAAAGTCAAGGACGAGCTGGTCCAACGAAAAATAAGGATGATGCAGCTAGAGTGGCGAGTCGCAGAACATAGGATTTTTTGAAACTGGACCCTCCTATGTTCACTGGGTCAGATTCGAAAGAAGATCCACAGGACTTCATGGATCAAATCCAGAAGGATCTAGAAGTTATGCACGTGACTGGTGTTGAAACTATTGAACTCGCGACCTATAGATTGAAAGGTGAAGCGATAATGTGGTATGAAGAGTGGAAGAAGTCTCATGGTATCGGTGCAATGACACTAAATTGGGAAGAATTTAAAGCATCATTCCTTGATCATTACCTCCCATATGAGATTCGGGAGGCACGTGCAGATCAATTTCTAAATCTCCGTCAAGGAAATTTGAACGTTAGAGAATACAGTTTGCAATTTAATTCCTTGGCTCGATATGCTCCAAATGTGGTAGCTACAATGACAGACAGAGTCCATCGATACCTGGACAGATTAGAGCCATATTTGGTAAGGGATTGTACCATTGTTGCCTTGAATAAGGATATGGGCATAGCTAGAATACAAGCCTTCGCCTAAAAAATGGAGGATCAAAGACAGAGAAGAAGGGCACATGAATCTGACAGAGGACAGTCCAAAAGGGCTAGACCTATGGGACAATCTATGATGTCCCAAGGAGGATCTAGGCCTCGGATGTTTCCCAGACCGCCTAGACCATCATTCTCTTATTCCACAGCAGGTGCTAACTCTCAATTTC
The DNA here is from genome assembly GCA_031232105.1 of Capsicum rhomboideum. Classification (NCBI taxonomy): domain Eukaryota; kingdom Viridiplantae; phylum Streptophyta; class Magnoliopsida; order Solanales; family Solanaceae; genus Capsicum; species Capsicum rhomboideum. The sequence goes on from CP124714.1 coordinate 72,938,875, forward strand.
GAGGGTCTAGAGGTGGTCAATTTGGGCAGAGTAGTGGAGTTCACGGATCACAGGCAGCAGGATTTCCTCGTCAGTAGTGTCAGCACTGCTGCGTATTCATACAGGTACATACTAATTGGGGACAAATGCTTGCTTTTGGTGCGGTATGATGGGGAACATGATAAAAGAGTGTCCCCACAGGAGCATGGGTGGTATAGCACGACCTGCAGGATAGGCTGTTATGTCATCATCATCCATTCCTTCTTTAGGCCGAGCTGTGCAGTTTGTTGGTCGTGGTAGATGTGCTAGAGGAGCAGTCAGTACTAGTGGGGTCCAAAATTACACATATACTCTGGTGGACCGACAGAATTCGGAGGCTTCCCCTGATGTCGTCACAGGTACATTATCCATATTTTCATATAATGTATATGCACTGATTGACCCAGGTTCTACATTGTCCTATGTTACTCCATTAATTGCAGCAAAATTTGTAAAGGCACTAAAATTATTAATTAATTCAATTGAAGTATCGACACCGGTGGGTGAATATAATGTTGCAAAGAGAGTATATCGTAATTGTGTGGTAACTGTGTGTGGTCATGATACACTAGCTAACCTCATCGAACTAGACATGGTGGATTTTGATGTGATAACGGGGATGGATTGGTTGGCTTCTTGTTATGCCACGGTAGATTGTCGGGCCAAGAAGGTGCATTTTTGTTTCCCGCAGGAAAATGTTCTTGAATGGCAGGGTAATATGGGGGCACCAAGAGGAATATTTGTTTCCTATTTGAAAGCAAGGAAAATGATTGCCAAGGGGTACATATGTCACTTAGTACGAGTGAAAGATAATGATGTGGAACCACTAACTCCGCAGTCGGTTCCAATGGTCAATGAATTTCTAGATGTATTTCCAGAGGATCTTCTTGGCTTACCCCAGAACGGGAAGTAGAGTTTGGCATTGATGTGATTCCAGGAACTCAGCCTATCTCTATTCCCCCATATAGAATGGCTCCAGCAGAATTGCATGAATTGAAGGAGCAGTTGAAAGATTTACTGGACAAAGGCTTCATCAGTCCTAGTATGTCCCCATGGGGTGCACCGGTATTATTTATACGGAAGAAAGATGGCACGTTGAGAATGTGCATCGACTATCGACAACTGAATAAGGTAACGATCTCCCCTCCCTCGAATTGATGATTTGTTTGATTAGTTACAGGGTGCCAAGTGTTTTTCAAAGATTGAATTGAGGTCGGGTTACCATAAAGTTAGAGTTAGAGAAGAAGATGTACCCAAGACAGCATTTCGAACACGGTATGGCCATTATGAATATTTAGTTATGTCATTTGGACTAACAAATGCACCAGCTGTGTTCTTGGATTTGATGAATAGTGTGTTTAAGCCATTTCTAGACGTGTTCGTGAAGGTATTTATAGATGACATCTTGGTTTATTCAAGATCACCAGAGGACCATGTTAATCACTTACGGCAGGTCTTACAGATTCTCCATGAGCGTAAGTTGTATGCAAAGTTCTCTAAGTGTGAGTTTTGGTTAAAATCAGTCGCAATCTTGGGTCAGATTGTGTCAGATGAAGGGATACATGTTGATATACAGAAGATTAAAGCAGTGAAAAATTGGCCAAGACCTACGACACCCACAGAGATTCGTAGTGTTCTTGGATTGGCAGGTTATTACAGAAGATTTGTGGAAGGTTTTCCCTCCATTGCTGCACCGTTAACAAAGCTTACACATAAGGCAGTTAAATTTCAGTGGAATGATGTGTGTGAGAAAAGCTTCCAAGAGTTTAAAGATAAATTAACCTCCACACCAGATAAATTTCAGTGGAATGATGCTTCTGGGGTTGGCCTCGAATGTGTATTGATGCAACACGAAAATGTCATAGCATATGCCTTACGACAATTGCGGCCACATGAGAAAAATTATCCCGCACATGATCTTGAATTAGCAGAGGTGGTTTTTCCTTTAAAGATATGGCGTCATTATTTGTATGGAGTTCATGTTGATATCTATACTGATCACAAAAGTTTGCAATATATCTTTAAGCAGAAGGAACTCAATTTGAGGCAACGAAGATGGTTAGATCTCTTAAAAAACTATGATATTGATATTCCCTATCATCTAGGCAAAGCAAATGTGGTAACTGATGCATTGAGCCGCAAGGCAATGGGAGGCACTAGTGGTCAATTGACAGAAAAGCAGGATTTAGTCAAACATTTACACCAATTAGCCAGTTTGGGGGTTCGTCTTCTTGAATCCTCAGATGATGGAGTTATTGTGCAAAATGCAGAGGAGTCCTCCTTAGTAGTTGAAGTAAAAGAGAAGCAGTTTGTGAATTCTATGTTATTGCAGCTGAAAGAGAATGTACAACAGGGTCTGACTGCGGACTTCCATCTTACACAAGAAGGGGTACTCCAATGCCAAGGAAGATTATGTGTACCGGATGTAGATGAGTTAAGGAAACAAATTATGATAGAGGTGCATCATTCACGCTATTCTATTCATCCGGGTTCTACGAAAATGTACCATGATTTCAAAGAAGTGTATTGGTGGGGAAATATGAAGAAGAACATTGTAGAAATTATCGTTCAATGCCCGAATTGTCAACAAGTGAAAGTAGAGCATCAGAAACAAGGAGGTTACATGCAATGTATCAATCTTCCAGTCTGGAAATGGGATATGATTAATATGGATTTCATCACAGGGTTTCCTCGTACACTGCGGAAATTTGATTCTATATGGGTTATAGTGGACAGGCTTACCAAGTCAGTGCATTTCCTACCAGTCAAGAACACCTATTCAGCTGAGGATTATACAAGATTGTATGTTAAAGAAATAGTACGATTACATGGGATTCCGATCTCCATTATATCAGACAGGGGAGCTCAGTTTACTGCACATTTTTGGAGGTCCTTTCAGCAGAGTTTGGGCACACAGGTGAATCTGAGTACGGCTTTCCATCCTCAGACTGATGGACAAGCAGAACGTACTATTCAAACACTTGAAGATATGCTACGAGCTTGCACATTAGAGTTTCAAGGTAGTTGGGATGACCATTTGCCTCTTATTGAATTTGCTTACAACAATAACTACCATTCAAGTATTATAATGGCACCTTATGAAGCTTTGTACGAAAGGAAATGTAGATCACCAATTGGATGGTTTGAAGCGGGTGAAACTGCTTTACTTGGGCCAGATCTTGTTCATCAAGATATGGAGAAGGTTAAAGTGATCCAACAGTGGTTACAAATGCCCCAAAGTCGCCACAAATCATATGTTGATGTTAGAAGGAGAGAGCTTGAATTTGCTATAGGTGATTGGGTATTTTTAAAGGTGTCACCGATGAAAGGGGTAATGCGGTTTGGAAAGAAAGGAAAATTGAGTCCATGTTATATAGGCCCATATGAAATTATTAGAAGATTTGGGCAAGATGCGTACGAGTTGGCAATACCCCAAGAACTCTCCTCAGTCCATCCAGTGTTTCATGTTTCGATGCTTTGAAAGTGCATAGGATATCCATCTCGTATTGTTCCCGATGAGGATATCCAAGTTACAGAGGATCTTACTTATTAAGAGGTGCCCATTGCTATTCTAGATCGAAAAGTAGAGAGGTTGAGGAATAAAGACATAGCTTCCGTAAAAGTCCTTTGGAGAAATCAACAAGTAGAGGAGATCACATGGGAAGCTGAAGAAATAATGAAATCCAAGTACCCCCATCTATTTCAAATGGATGAAAAAGTTCAAAGTGCGGAAGTGGAGCGATAAAAGTAAGTATCCATGAGCCTTAAGTGTTTATGTATATGTATACGAATATAGAGATGCATTTATTGTAATTGAAGCGATATTGTTAACATTCGAGGATGAATGTTTCTAAGGGGGGAAGAATGTAACACCCCGTACCTTCCCAACCCTACTTGACAACGTTGAACAATGTTTACTTAGGTGTCGAGAGCCATAAGTATGTATTTTGTAATGTTATTGATGAGATAATTTATATTCAACCTCGTACATGTGATTAGACCTTTGTAGGAGGTGTTTTGTGACTTCGTGGAGCATTTGTGGGGTTAAAAAAGAGACTTGGAGGACCTCCAAACAAAGGCTATTAAAGGTAAGAAGTAAGTTAAATAATAGAACTTGAAGTATCTAACTTAACCCGCAAAGAAAAGTCGAAGAACGAAAATTTTCAAAAAAAAAAGGGCCAGGCATGCCAGAGGCGTGCCAGGCCGCTTTTTGCCCAAAATTTTTGGGCACATTCATCAAGGTGGTGCGCCCAAGGTCGTGCCAGGCTGCTTGTGCACACCTCTCAAATGTTGGAAATTTTTCTAAGTCCCAAGGGTGCCTGGGGGCATACCGGGCCGCTTTTTGCCACATTTCTTCTACAACCATGAGCCTATACATGGTATAATTGAAGTATTATATTCGAATTCCATTTTTAGAAGATTATTCGTGGACGAATTTGGCATCCAAATGACGTTTTTACCCTTTCGATCAAAATAAGCCATACGTGGCTAGAATCACTTGTTTTGGGGATTGAGGCTACGAATATTAATCGCGTGAGTGGGAATATTGTCTTAAAATGTATGAAATGATTTAAACATGAGAAATTATTGATTTTATTGGATAAAGTGAATTGGGCTCAATAAAGGCCCAAAATAAGGAAAAAGACATGGGCCAAATGGGTCAAATGACCCATTCTTCCATTGACCTTCTAGACATGGAATTTAATGCTATAAAGAGTGGATAAGGATGAATTGAGGGCTAATATAAAGGGCCAGAAATATGATTTTATTCATTACAAAAACACATGCTTTTCTAGACAATTCCAAGAAAACCCATTTAGCTCTCAAAACCCTAAGTCATCTCTTGGAGTAAGATCATCATTTTTAAAGCTTGGGTAAGTGTTTAATCTTATGGTTTAAAATATTATATATATGAGAGATTATGTAGATCATGTTGGTTATGCTTGGAAGTGTGGAACATGGCACTTTGTGTTTTTGTAAAAGATGTGTCATCTATGGAATTTAAACTTGAAAGAGGACTTGTGGTTTTGATGAAAGAGCATGGTATGGATGAAATTTCAACATGTATGGTGTGATTATGTTATTAAACTTGTTATTTTTCTTTAAGTGTAAATTATGGGATTTTTGGCCGATATGTTGCTATGAGGTGTATTAAGGTGACTTGATGGATTAATTATGATATGGTGTGAATGAGAAAGTGTAAAGGAGAAACTTTGTTGGGAAATGCTATTGGTATATGATGTTGTGGTTAATGTATGGCATGATTGGGGTATTGTTGGTATGGAAATGCCGTAAATGGTATTGTAGAGAAGGAAATGACATTTTAAAGGCAAACATGTAACTCATTGTCGTCATATGCATTTGTAAGGTAGTTGGTAGTTAATGTAAACTCCATTATGTATTTGTGTTATAGAGTGAAACATAAGGAAGGAGCTGGAATATTGTGCTCATATATAGGCTTGTGTATTCATACTTGGAAGGGAAGGTATGTAAGGTTACTCTGTCTGTATCCTTCTGCAGCACATAGTATTCACTTTGACATTACACTTGTCCTATCCCGAAATGTGCTAAGGTATCCTATATTCGGTTATCAATTGTCATTATCACATGTTTCTTAATCATTGATCAATTATGATTCACATATCTCATATTCATTGACTAATGATCCAAAAGCACAATAAGGTTGTGTTTCAAAGTTCCAATAGTGGTTATACACATGTCTCTCATTCATTGATTATCATCCAATGGTTCCAATAATGTTATGTTTCCAATAATATTATGACTATCATTGTATTAATCTCAAAGGTAAAGAACAAAGTAATGCATATATGTGGTTAATGATTGAGTATGGGTGGTAGCTTTGGGGGTGAAATGCCTAGCTCAAGCCGATCCCGAGATTATTTGATCAGGGGGCAGTCCTAGAGGTATAAGCCTAGCTCGGACCGATCCTGACAGGGGGTAGCTCTAGAGGTAAGAACCTAGCTCAAGCCGAACCTTCTATATTGGTTTATGGGTTGAAGCTCTAGAGGTGATAACCTAGCTCGAGCCGAGCCCGATATATTGATTCATGGGTGGTAGCTCTAGAGGCATAAGCCTTGCTCGAGCCGATCCCTACATAATGTTATGTTATGTAAATACCCACTGATCAGTCGGGGCCCGGGTACATAGTGATACAAGAGATGATGTATAAGCATAGAAGTAAAGAAGAAAAGAGATATAATGGAAGCAATACACATGGTTTCCAAAGTGTAGAATTGTAACTTATCCATATTAAGTATTCACTTGTATTTGAGTTCATTGACGTATTTACATATCATACAGTTTCTTATGAGCCTTACATACTTATTACATTCTTCGTACTGACGTCCTTTGTGGGACTTACCTTACTTGCTGCAGGCGCAGGTGCTAGTAGGCCTCCACAGTAGGTTGCCAGTTGTTTACGGATCATTGGTGAGCTCCAGTTAGTTCGGGGATTCTCCGAGTCACAATTGTAAATGTGTTTTTGTATTGTATATGTTGTTTAAAGCAGGGACTTGTCCCGACTTTTAGTTGGTCTTGTAAGTGCATCTGTTAGAGGCTTTTGTAGACATATATGGGTGTATAAATGTAAGAGGTACATGTCATTTTTGACTTGAAGGCCTCGACGGCCAGGTTTCACATATGTAAATATATCACATGTTCCATGATTTCCGTTTTTAGCCTTTGTACTCGTACATGATAGTGTTATTTCTTATGTCATGCATATGAATGAATATAAGCAACGCTTGGTTCTCTCGGGCCTTATCGACTACGGGTGCCAATCTGCCTCAATGGGATTTGGGGCGTGACACTAAGGAAATGAATTATGACAGAAGCACATCATTCACGGTATCCCATTCATTCGGGAACTACCAAAATGTATTATGATTTGAACGAAATGTATTGGTGGGGGTAACATGAAGAAGAACATTGCAGAATATATAGCCCAATGTCCAAATCGTCAACCAGTAAAGGTAGAACATTAGAAACCTGAAGGTTATATGCAATGTATTAATCTTCCAGTCGGGAAGTGGGACATGATTAACATGGATTTCATCACAGGTTTGCCATGTACACTGCGGAAATTTGATTCCATATGGGTAATAGTTGACAGGCTTACCAAGTAGCACACTTTTTACCTTTCAAGACCACTTGTTCAGCTAGAAATTATGTAAGGTTGTATGTTAAAGAGACAGTGCGATTACATGGAATTCCAGTTCTATTCTACCAGATAGGGGAGCTCAATTTACTGCATACTTTTGGCAATCTTTTCAGAAGAGTTTGGGAACCCAAGTGAGTTTGAGTACAACTTTTCATCCTCAACCAGATGGGCAAGCAGAATATACTATTCAAACATGTGAAGATATACTATGAGTTTATAAAGGTGACTGGGTATTTGTGAAAGTATCACCACTGAAAGGGGTAATGAGATTTGGACAGAAATGAAAGTTGGCCCTATATAACGTGCCGTATGAAACTGTCCGCAGATTTGGGAAAGTTACGTATGAATTAGAATTACCCCGAGCACTCTCCACAGTTCATCCAGTATTTCATGTTTTGATACTTAGAATGTGCATAAGATATCCATTTCGTATTGCTTCCATGGAAGCGATACAAGTTATGGAGGATCTCACCTATGAAGAGATACCTCTTGCTATTCTGGGCCAACAAGTGAAAATAATAAAGAATAAAGAAGTAGCTTTCATAAAAGTGCATTATAGGAATCATCAAGTAGAAGAAATCACATGGGAAGCTGAACAAACAATGAAGTCTAAATACCCACATTTGTTTTACGTAGAAGAGAAAGTTCAAGATACAAGATCGGATAAATAACAAGTAAGCATATATAAGTATTGTGTATATATATGATGACATGAAGAATGATACGAGACCTGAAGTTGTTTAATTTGAATAATGTCACTAAAATTCGAGGACGAATGTTTCTAAGAGGGGAAGGATGTAACACCCCGTACATTTTCGAACCTAACTGCATACCGTAACATTTATGAAATTAATTAAACATGATATTGTTGGGGTATTGCACCTTAAATTAGGTGGGCTGAATTAATCTTGTGCTATTGGGCTCAATAGAGGCCCGAAATTACACCAAAAGACATGGCCCAAAAAGGGAATAATGATCCATTCATCTTGACCAAGTTAACAAATCAATTATTGACCAAAATTATTGGCTAGGATGACTTTAAAGGGTCTATATAAGGTGAAAAATCAGATTTTATTCACCATTCCACACATGTGCAAAATCTAGAATTTTCCCAAGGATATTTTCTCTTCACCTTCAAACCCTAAGGCAACTACACTTGTTTGGACAAGATCACCTCTTTGAAAGTATTGGTAAGTGTTTAATATTATAGTTTAATATATTATATGCATAATATGGTGCATAAATCATGTTGGTTATGTTGGTAAAGTGTTGGACAGTTCGCTATGTGTAAAACTGTTTATTTTTGCAATCGAAAAAGGGTTTTGCCTTGTAAACTTGAAAATGGACTTGTGGTCTTGAAGGAAGTGAAATTAATGGATTAATTATCAACATGTAAGATGTGGTTATATCCTTAACTTGTTTTATCTTTGTATATAATGTTTGGAATTGTTGTTCCGAAATTGTGCATGAAATTAATGACGTATTGGAAGGAAAAATATAGTTTTGCGATGTTTATGTGCATTGTGAAACCATGGATGTTCGTTGGCATCCATGATAACTTAAAATATTAAAACAAAAGTTTAATTATGATAATGGACCATTCATTACAAAAAAGAACCCAAAAGAGACCCATTTTAGCCGAAACGGGCACCCGCCCTCACAGACGAAGGCACCTGCGGGCGCATGTGACTTTGCAGGTGCCCCTGGACACTGCCAAGAGGCACCTTCAGCAGTACCTCAACCACCTAAAGGTGCAGGTGGCTTCGCAGGTTAGTCCAAGACCGTATTTTGCATGTTTTTGTCTCTCTATGATCCCTTGAAACCCCTATGCCCTTCATGGATGCAATTATCACCTTATGGTACCTTTTGAATGAATTTAAAGGAGTATCCCAGAGGTATTTTGAATGGTATCAATTATGGATTGTTGTTCATGTGTTATTGTGAAAGGTATTGGGATGATTTGATGGAGTAATTGTGACGTAGTGTCAATGAAGAAGTGTAAAGGATAAACTTGGTGTGAAATGCTATTGGTTTATGATGTCTTGGTAAATGTGTGGAATGTTATTATATTTTTGGTATGGTAATGCAATAAATGGTACTGTAAGAGGGCGAAATGACGTTATATGGCAGTCACGTAATTCATTGTCGTCTTATGCACTTGTAATGTAGTTAGTTGTTAACGGGAGCTTCATGATGTACTTGTGTTATAGAGTAACAAGTAAGGAAGGAGCTGGATTGTTGTATTCATACATAGGACTGTATAATCATATTGGGAAAGATAAGGTATGTAAGGTTACTCTTTCCGTATCCTTCTGCAGCACATAGTGTTCACATTGTCATTGTACTTGTTCCATTCCAAAATGTTCTAAGGTATTTCATTTCAGGTTATCATCTATTGCTATTCACATGTTCATTATTCATTGATCAATTGTTATTCACGCGTCACATATTTGTTGACATGGTTCCAAAGTTCCAACAATGTTATGTTCCAAAGTTCCAATAATGTTTCAACCACCAATGTATCAATCTCACACAAGCAAATGTATCAATCTTACACAAGTAAAGGTATCAAACTCTCAAAAGTAAGGAATAAAGTAAGGTATATATATATATATATATATGTATGTATATATATATATGTATGTATATTATATTATGGCTCACCGATAAAGTGGAAGATTGTTTATATTATATTATGGGCCACCGATAAGGTGGAAGATTGTTTATACTATATTATGGCCCACCAGTAAGGTGGACGATTGTTTATATTATATTATGGCCCTCCGATAAGGTGGAAGATAGTTTATATTATATTATGGACCACCGATAAGGTGGATGATTGTTTATATTATATTATAGCCTACTGATCAGCTGGACGAATGATATATGGCCCACTGATCAGCTGGATGAATAGTAACAAGGATGAAGGTAAAAGCAAAAAAGTAAAGCACTTGATTGAAAGTATATCAGTTGAAGGAAAGTATTTATGAACGATATTATATAAATAATGATATGAATGAAGGATCGAAAATGAAAGTAATGAAAGCAAAGTACATGGTTCCACATATACAGAACGAAGGTTTATCCATATTGATTATTCAGTTGTACTTGATATCATTGAAGTACTTCTGTATCATGCAGTTTCTTATGGCCCTGCATACTCAGTACATTCTTCATACTGACGTCCCTTGGGTGACTAACCTTACTTGTTGCAGGCACAGGTGCTAGTAGACCTCCATAGTAGGTTGCGGGTCAGTTGCAGATCTTTGGTGAGCTCCAGTTAGTTCGGGGCTTTCTGAGTCACATGTGTACATTTGGTTTGGTATTGTAATGTTGTATAAAGTGGGTCTTGTCCTGACTGTAGGTTGGTTATGCACATGTATCGGTTAGAGGCTTTGTAGACGTATGTGGCAATATGAATGTAAGGGATGTATGTCCATTTTGACTTAATGGCCCTAACGACCAAGTTTCATATATAACATATGTTTCCATGACTTTCGCAGAGTTGCATGAGATATAATGATGTTCATATAGAGACATGCATATGAATGTACATGAGAAAAGATTGGTTCTCTCGGGCCTCAACGGCTTCGGATGCCAGTCCGCCCCATTGGAATTCGGGCGTGACGGTTGACTTATTTGATGATTTTTCAAGTTGATTGATCATTTGAAATGATATTATGTAAAAAGGGTTTGTTTGATATGCTAGTGTTGTCTATCTCATTATGTGATTGTATATGTTGTGGTATTATTGGATACTATAAGATGAACCGAAAAAGGTTGATCGTCACAAAATTAGTGAAATTTAGGGAGTTTAAGGGTGGGGACATTAGAATAAGGGTGGTATAACACTTAGTATGCAATAATGGTAGTAAACACTAGTTGTCTGGGTTATTTGGTACATGGACTGAGCTCCTCCGTACAGGTCTTAGATAGTGGGCATTTATAAGACTCTTAGCATGTGCACGATATTAGTGAGTTTGACATTCCATGAGTGGAATGACTTATATTATGGTTATTATTTTGTTTCCATGAGTGAATCAGGTTAGATTATGGTGTTATTTTGGTTCCATAAGTGAATCGGGTTATATTTTGGTTCCTTGAGTGAATCGAGTTATATTGTTGTTGTTATTTGGACTCATGAGTGTTCTGGGCTATTTATATACTTGAATTGAGTTAATATCGTTGAAGTTCAATATAGAGATAATTTTGGCAAGGTTGAGTTAAATGTTTATGAGTCATGGTAATTAATTTGGTTGAATATTAATACTTGTTCTGTGCTTTTCTAGTTTACTTGGTTAATTGCTAAGGAAAGACTAAGTAATGGTATAATTGTTAAGTGTTACATGGTTTCTCTTGTTTACAAATGGTCATTTATGTGTTCATATTTGATAAGATGAGTTGGCCTATGACCGTACCAGTACATAGTGGTTTTGTACTGATACGACCCTGTGCTCTTCTTTTTATTGAGTGTAGAGTATATTCCAGTGGCTCAGACAAGACCTTAGTTGTAGACAATGATAATTTTGACTCAAGGGTCAGCTTCATCTTTTGAGCAACCATGGGTTATCTGACACTATGTTCTTTTCAACTTTTTTTGAACACAAACAGTTACTTGTTACAAGTTTTTTGGGTTGTACCCGCAGATTGTTTTTTTTAGATGATTTGGTACAATGACCTTCAGTTTATAGGGGCATTTTAGACATTTGACTTTATTCCAGGTTTTTTTATTTTATAACTATTCGAGATATTGTTTTGATAATAGAGTTGACTTGTTCTTATTTATAATTGGCTAAGTGTTGATAATGGTTATTCAGGTTACATGGTTCTCCCATCGGAGGGTTAGTGTGGGTGCCACTCACAATGGGGTTTGAGTCATAACAAAGTTGGTATCAGAGTCTTAGGTTTGTTAATTTTATCATACCAAAACAAGTTTAGTAGAGTCTTGCAAAACAATACGGAGACCTCTGTACTATTCTTCAAGAGGCTATAAGACTTTAGGAAAATATCACATTCTTAATTATTTCATGCTTTAACTTGATTCCTATTGGTATCTGACCTATTCACTCTATTTTTCATAGATTGTGAATACGAGAGCTAATAGAGTTACAACAAAAGTTCTCGCAATAGTAGTTCCAGCCATAAAACCTACCGCCAGAGGCAGAGGATGTGGTGGGGGAAGAGGAATGGTAGGGCAACACCCGCCAAGGGTGGATCTCAGGCTGCAGCCAATCTATCCCGATAGAGATCTGAGACACCTCTTCCACCTAAGGATCATCATGATATGGTTATAAATGAGGAGGTTCTAAAATAAGAGGAGGCAGTACCAATTCCTAAAGGTTCAACCCCTACCCAAATGTCTTCTGAACTTATAAAGTACGTACTAAGTTTTCTGAGTGAGATGGTAGGTACTAGAGCCACGCCTACAGTACCTGCTTACCAACATTCGAGGGTGTAGCATGCTGCTGCAGTAGCCCTTAAGATGGATGAGTTTTCTGGGATGAAAGCTTTCTCTCATTCATTTTTAGGTCCTATTATAAATGGGTCTGAGCATGACATGTTGACTAAGTTTATAAAGATAAAACCTCCAAAATTTGTTAGTTTTTAGATAGAGGATGTTTTTGAGTTTATTGTTGACTGCTATGAGAGGCTACATAAAATAGGCATATGGTGTAGGATGGTGTAGAATTAGTAACCTTTAAACTGTAGGGTGATGGTAAGCAGTGGTGGAGGGCTTATGTGGAATGCTGATCTCAAGATTTACCTTCATTGACATGGACTTAGTTACATACCCTATTCTTATAGAAGTATTTGCCATGCACCTTGTGAGACAAAAAGAAGGATGAGTTTCTTGCCCTTTAATAGGGAAGCATATCTGTTGTAGGCTACGAGGATAAGTTCCATGCCTTGTCCTTATATGACACCGTGTTACTTGGCACTGAAGAGGAAATAATTCACCTCTTTGGGAACGGTTTGAATACTGACTTGTAGATTATATCATTGCAGATTACTTCTTTAGGGTTAACTTTTAATGATATTTCTAACTTTGTAAAGAAAGTAGAAGGAGTTAAATAGGTGGGGCATGCAAAGATGGCAATGAACAAAGCTCGAAATACGATTAATTTTAGTGGATCTTACTCCATAGGTCATAGCCATCAGGCCTACCCAGGCCATCCAATATAGTCAACTCTACTAGTATCTATAGGTCTTCATGGACCACTTAGTAGACTTCGGTTATGGGAAGCCAATAGGCTTCATATTCTTCTGCTAGTGGAACTTCACTAGATCGAGCTTGTTTTACTTGTGTAGGTGTTGGGTACTTTAAGAGGAATTGTCTTCATAGTAGGCAGATAAGTTTTTACGGTCAACAATAATCCAGGGCTATGGTTTCGACTGGTTTAGGTGTTGGCGGTAATGGTAGAGGTCCTCTACAGAATGAGTATAGTGATTATTAAGGTAGACGTGATGGGTATCAGGGTGGATATGGTTGTAATCATGGTGGTGGTAATGTAAGGAAAGGTAGTACACAACCTGCTAGAAAGGTTGCTCACATTGATGATAGAGCTTATTGTTATGACCTTCTAGACAAATCTGAGGTAGATGCTTCAAATACAGTCATTAAAAGTATCATTTTTATTTGTGACTGGATGGATACAGTCTTATTTGACAATGGTTCTAATTATTTGTATCTGCTTATTAAATTTTCGTTTGGGTTTAGACATAGTTTGTGATATGCTTGACTCACCTGTATATGTATCGACTTCGGTTCAAGATATATGGTAGTGACTCATGTATGTCGTGCTTACTTTGTGATATTTATGGGCTTACAGACTTGGGTAGGTTTTATAATTCTGGATATGCTAGATTTTGACATCATCTTGGGTATGACTTGGTTGTCCCCGTATCATACGATACTAAATTGTAATGCTAAGACTGTGTCCTAAGACATGTGGGGGAAAGATAAGTTAGAATGGAAAAGTGTTTATAATTCTGGTTCGGTGAAAATAATTTCCTTTATTCATGCTAAGAAGCTAGTAGGGAAGAGGTGTTTGGCCTCTTTGGCACATCTTCATGACACTTGTATAGAGGTCCCCTCTATTGAGTCAGTTCTCATAGTATTTGAATTTCAGGAGGCATTTCCCACTGACTTGCGTGGTATGGCTCCAGATAGGAACATTGAATTTTGTATTGATTTAGAGAAGAGCACTCGCCCAATCTCTATTCCTCCCTATATGATGGCTCTAGTTTAGTTAAGAGAGCTTAAGACATAGTTGCAGGAGTTATGAAGCTCTTTATAGGAGAATATATAGATTACCCATAGGTTTGTTCAAGAAGGGTGATGTGAAACCTTTAGGCACAAACTTGTTAAAGAAAGCTCAAGAGAAGGTGAAGTTTATTCAGGGTAAGTTGTTGGCATCCCAAAGCAGACATAAGGAATACATCGATCGCACGGTAAGAGACATATACTTTAATCCAAGTGAGCATATAATACTAAAGGTGTCTCCCATAAAGGAAGTGATGTAATTTGGTAAGAGGGGTAAGCTTAGCCTGGGTATATTGGTCCGTATAAAATTCTTAATGATGTAGGTCTAGTGTCTTATAGACTTTCATTGCCTCCAAGCCTGTCAGGATTCCATCTAGTACTTTATGTCTCTAAGCTTAAGATATACCATGGGGATGGTGATTACATAATTAAGTGGGACTCGATATTACTCAACAAAAATCTTTCTTATGAAGAAGAATCGATAGCGATTCATGATCGAGATGTTCAGAAGTTGAGGACCAAAGAGAATAGATCCGTGAAAGTCCAGTGGAAGCATCGTCTTGTTGAAGAGGCCACTTGGAAACCTTAGTCGAATATGCGCAATAAGAGGTTATAGATGAATTCTAAAAGTGGTGTGGTCTAGTTAAATTCTATAATGGATAGGTTGATAATTATGTTATTTGAGACCATAATATTATAGATAAGAGGTTATGAAGTTCATACAAACTTTTGGAATTGAATTTGGGTTAGTAGAACTCTGGATATAACATTTGGCATAAAGGGGTTAACTCGAGATGTCAAAATTAGGAAGTGTGTTGCTCAATTGCCAAAAATCTAGGACTTTCAGACTTTTTGCCTCGCCTAGGCCGTTATAGCGGGTGGTAGGATGCTACCACGGGCATACTATAGCAAGAATTTTCCCGCTATAATGAAAGTCGACTCTAGTCAGTCGCTCTGTAGTGTGCAGATCCCCTTATAGCAATGTCGCTATAGCAGGCTATGTGTAGTTAAATGCAGTATTTAGACTGACAATGTTATTCTTATTCCACATTCATTTAAGTCCAGCTTAGGGGAAAACGTGGTGAATTCCATCATTTTCCACCCAAATTGCTTCGTGGAGATAAGTTAATCCACCTATTCAACTAGTTTTTGATAATTAATCCTGAGAATCACTAGGTTTTGATTATGGTTGAGGAATTAACTTGACCTAGGTTGAATTTTTGGTGCAAAGTTCTGAAAACATAGGTGTAATCCTTAGGTTTTGTCAAGGGTGGATGAGTTTTGATTACATGGTTAGAATTAATTCTTGAAAATATGCATTTGATAGAATAAAAGTGAAATAAAGGTAGAAAAACCCTAGAATAGTGGAATGTTCATGATTTTGACCTTGGGATTGTGAGATTAGGTTGTAATTCTTGAAATTGTTCGAGCATTATTTGATCAGTGATTGTATTATTATTTTTAGTCCACGATCAAGCCGAGGTTGCAAGAAAAGGCAAGGCTCAAGTTTGTTAGAGCATTAAGGGGCTTGGTTTGAGGTAGGTGTTGGTTGAATTGGAGTTTAAAACTCAATTTGGTTTAAATGTGCACGTTAACTGGCTATTTGTCTACTTGTTCCAATGTATGCCATTGATTGTTGACTTGTTTGATGATTTTACAAATTGTTTGATCATTTGAAATGAGATTATGCAAAAAGGGCTTATTTGATATGCAAGTGTGGTTGAACTATCTCTTTATGTGATTGTATATTTTGTGGTATTATTGGATATTATGAGATGAATCGGTAAAGGTTGATTATCACAGAATTGGTGGAATTCAAGGAGTATAACGGTGGGAATGTTGGAATAAGGGTGGTATAACACTTGCTTTGGGATAACGGTGGAACACACTAGTGGTCTGGGTTATTTTGTACATGGAATGAGTTCATCCCCTACAGGTCATGGCTAGTGGGAATTTATAAGACCCTTAGCATGTGTGTACATAGTATTGGTGAGTTTGCATGAGTGAATCAAATTATATTATGGTTGTTATTTTTGTTTCATAAGTGAACCAAGTTATATTTTTATGTTATTTTGGTTCCATGAGCGAACCAAGTTATATTTTGGTTCCATGAGTGAATCGGGTAGCCTTTTTGTTGGTATTTGGATTCATGAATGGTTTGAGATATTGATATACTTGAACTAAGTTAATATTATTGAATTTCAGTGAAGAGATAATTATGGAAAGGTTGAGTTAACTATTTATGAGTCATGGTAATTTACTTTGTAGAATATTTGTACTTGTACTATGCTTTTCTGGTTTACTTGGTTAATTACTAAGGTAAGACTAAGTGAAGGTATAATTGTTATGTGACATGGTTGCTCTTGTTTATCAATTGTTAGTTATGTGTTCAAATTTATTAAGTTGAGTTGTCCTATGACCCTACCAGTACATAGTGGTTTTGTACTAATGCCATTCTTTGCTCTTCTTTTGTTGAGTGCAGAGCATATTCCAGCGGCTCAGACGAGACCTCAGTTGTAGACAGTGATCAATTTCTGACTCAAGGGTGAACGTCATCTTTCTAGCAGCCATGGGTCTTCTTACACTATGTTCTTTTCCACTTGTTTAGGACACAGACAGTTAGTTGTTACTTGTTTTCCTGGTTGTACCCGCCGATTGTTTTGTTTAGATGTTTTGGTACAATGATCTTCAGTTTCTGGGGCGTTTTAAATATTTGACTTTATTCCGCATTGTTTCGCTTAGAATTATTCGAGACATTGTTTTGATAATAGAATTGCCTTGCTCTTATTTATAATTGGCTAAGTGTTGATAATGGTTATTCAGATTAGATGGTTCTCCAACCGGAGGATTAGTTTGGGTGCCTGATATGCCATGATTTCATGACACTTTCGATGCCTAAAACAAGGAAAATATGCAATAACTTGGGTATGTTTGGTAGGCATGATTTGTTTTCTGTTCTATCTTCCAGGAAAATAGGTTTTGGAGGCAAAATAGAGAAGACGGGAAGAAGCATGCACTTGAATAAAGTTTTTGAAGACAAAAAGAGCAGAGTTAAATAAAAACAAGTAACCCACGGTCATGACTCACGGACCATAGGTGGACCTACGGACCATAGGTCAAGTCCGTGAGTCAACTTCTGAAATTGTACATGGAGACCTAATTCCTACGGTCTGTACCCATGGTCCGTGGGTTAAATCCATGACCTCAAGTCACGGTCCCTGAAAAGTTGCCGACTTTTTTCTCCTACTTTGTTTAGAATAGGATTCGCTTTGTATCTTTAAATACCCTAGGTTTTCATATGTTTAGGAGGTAATTATTACATTATTTGAGTGGTCTACTACATTGTTTTGGATTCTATTACATTGTTTGAGTTTCATAAACAAATTGATCTTGTAATCTCAAACATCGATTCTAGGGTTATGATTTATATTGAGATTTCAGAGTTTTATTCTTCTTGTGAGTTCATAATTATGTTTTCATCATTGAATTCTTCTTGTGTTCTTGCAATCATGAGTAGCTAAATCTCTCAACTAGGGTTGTGTGAACCATGAGGAATTAACGAAATGGGTTAAGTACGAAGCAATTCTGAACCGGTGTGACTGCATGTATTGTTATTTCCTTCGTTAGAATTGATCTTCTAACGGTTGCAAACGTTGGAAACTCACCTGTATTCTAAAATTGCTCGAGAGAGAAATAAATATTGGGAAAAGGGAATAACAATAGAGATTTGAAGCTAGCAACCTTCATATAATAACTTGAGCCGTAACAGGGATAGTTAATTGAGATCAAGAATAAGGGTTAGTAGCGCGACACTCAGAGATCAAGAGGAGAAGACTGATATTAATTTAACCAAGGTCGAGAGACATTTAGATGAACCTATCTTGTTAGATCTTGCATGCAACACAACGGGATAGTTTGCCAGTACAAGTACTTGGGGGAGTTAGGGAATCTTGGGGATCACAGTCCTAGTGCCTTTCTCGTGTTGATCACAAATCCAACAATCAAAAATTGTTACTGTTACTATTTGTTTACAAAAACCCCCCTTTTTATTTACTTGCCAATCACTAGGACAAACATTCGATAGAAGTCCATCCTATTCCCTGTGGGATCGACCCCAACCTAGTTGGGTTCTATATTTGATACAACAACCGCATTATACATTTATGGATGTATAGTTTGGGCGACTTCAAATTTTGACGCCATTGTCGGGGAATACGGTTATTGTTGGATTTTATTGGTCTTACTTTTCTATCTTTTTAAGGGCACAAGCCGATGTATGTCCAACACTAGGAGTCAAGGCAATCCCCTGATTCCATTTGATACGGAAATAGAAAGAACCTTGAGGAACAATAGAAGAATGGTGAATACCGACGGAGTTTAGGACCCCGCAGCCATTGCAGATGTTCATAACTAGCCACCAATTCATCCTGCTGTTCATGAAACTACTGAGAAAATAACCGCTCGATTAATGACTGAGGAGAATTCGAGACAAGCAACTCTTAGACAAGCAGATAAAAATCATCAAGGAATGCAAGAGGCAACACAATGTCTTGTTGCACTTGAAGAGAGACAAAGAAAATTAAGGATGCCACAACCACCAGAAAGACCATATGTGCCAGTTTATGATGATCCTGAAGAAGAGGATATAGCTTATTTAGAGCCGGTTGAAACTGGCGCTATTGTTCCACCAACACTACCTCAGGGAATTAAGTTCGACATTACAAGTTCCATGATCCACCTGCTAAACTTGAAAGGGGTGTTCGCTGGTCTTCCTACAGATGATCTGAACATCCATGTGATGAACTTTGTGGGGTTTGCACTTCATATAATTTTTTTGGAGTTGACCAAGAGGCTATTCGATTGATATTATTTCCATTCTCCCTAACAGGATAAGTGACTTTGTGGTTGTCCGAGTTACCACGAGGTTCTATCACTACTTGGCAAGAGTTGAGAAATCAGTTTCTGGAGAGATTTTACCCACCCTCCAAGATGCTAAAGTTGAAGAATGATATTTATGCTTTTAGACAGAAAGTATACATTCTAAGGCACTTTAAGAGACTTGACTAAGGTTCAAGAAGAAGTTGCAAAATGTTCCAAACCATAGGATGACTAGTAAAAATTTACTTGAGATATTCTACAGAGCATTAAATGCTAATACCAATGTTGTAGCAGATACTATCACTGGCGAAGCATTTATGAGTCTGAAATGGGGACAAGCTTAAGAGATTTAAGATCGTATTACTAAAACCAATCGAGGTTGGAACACTCGAGAAGCAGACCAACCAGTAGGAACTTATGCCATTGAAGCATCAGCAGAGCAAAGAGCGTTAGATGACACTGTAGCTCAAGAAGTAACACAACTAAGAACTAATATCGGATTACTTTATAAGAAAATCACGGCAGGAGGAACAAAAAATATTAATGTAGTAGGAGCACAAGAAAAAGCACCTAGGTATGAAGATTCAGATTCTGAGAAAAAAGCTAAGTATTTGGATAGAGAAGTGGCGAGTTTCCGAGCCAAGGGCCAAGGGTCTAATCAAGACTCTTAGAACTTGAGGCAAGGGAATCAAGGTCGAAACTACTATGGATACAATCACAACATGTCAGGATATAGAGACAGAGACCGAAATTGTGATAGTGATAGTAGAGAAAGGATGATTATAAAGAGAAGAGTGGTGTATATGTTCCACTAGGGAACCGTGAAACTGATTATGGAAATTTAAGAATGGAAGCCCTTCTTAATAAACTTGTTAAGGGGGCGGCGAGTTAAGAAAACTATCTGAAGGAGATTAAGGCAGATATTTTGGGAATAAGTCAAAAGGTTGAGTCTCACTCGATAACCATTAAAAAGTTGGAGCAATAATTTGAGCATATATCTTCAGCATTGAATTAGCATCAACAAGGTACACTTCTGAGCAACACCATCTAGAACACGAAAAATGATGCTCATTATATGGCTATCATAACGAGAAGTGGGAAGACTCTTACTGAGGCACCCAAACAAATTGAAGGCGTTCATGCTATAATGGAAGAGCAAATGAATGCCATGAAAAAGGGAAAAAAACTCTAAAGAAGTATGTTCCATTCCCAAAACTTCCTCCTCCTTTCCCTCAACGTCTAAAGAAAAAGGTGGATAAAAATACAATTGTTAGTAGAGAGATCATGAAAGAAGTTGAAGAGCCCAAACTGATGAAAATAAGGTGAATATTGAAAATGAGAAAGAAAAAGAAGCCCCACAAATACTAACCCACATTATTAAGCCGCCACCTCCATTCCCTTAGTGCTTGAAGAAGAAGAAGGAGGATGGAAAATTTTATATGTTCATGTCCATATTGAAGAAACTTTCTATATGCACGCTATTAGTTGAAACTTTGGAACATATGTAGGGATATGCAAAGTTCATAAAAGAGTTGGTCACGATGAAGAGAACTGTCAGTTATGAGTCTGTTGGTGATTTGCACCATTGTAGTGCAATTGCATCCCGTTCTCTTGTTAAAAGAAAGATAATCCCGATGCCTTCACGATTGGGTTAGTTAACTTCTCCAGAGCTTTGTGTGACCTAGGTGTAAGTATTACTTTATACCACTGGTAGTATTCAAGAAATTAGGCTTGGGAGCCCCTGAGCCAACAAAGATGGTATGATCAAGAAACTTGTAAGCATATTATTTGATGTTTTGGTGAAGGTGGCATCTTTCATCTTTCCTGCCAACTTTATTGTCTTGGATTATGAGGTTGATTTTGAGATGCCCATAATTTTAGGGAGACCATTTTTAGCCACTGATAGAGCATAGGTGGATATAGAGCAGGGTGAGCTAAAATTCAGGCTGAATAATAAGGAAGTCACGTTCAATGTTTGTAAAACTATGAAACAGCCAAAGGACATAAGGGTGGTTTTAGAAATAAATAGTTTAGATGACCCTGAAGGCCAAACCAAGGGATATCTTGATAAAGTCTGAGTAATCAAGACACCCAGTAGTACCGCGACGTTAAATCAGGTGCTGCTTGTGAATCTATACGTCTTCTTGGGGTTTTTTTTGTTGTCGTGCTTCTTTTCCCTCAAGTGCTATCATAGTAGAACGGGCATGTTTAGGTTGTTATTTATTTCATTATGTGTTTTCATGTTTAGTTAGGAGAAAAACAGGGGAACCTTAATGCAGTCCAGTTATTAACAAGTTTTGAACAAGATTTTGATGATGTTTTTGGTGTTCAAAGGATACCCCTCCTAAAAAATTTTGTTTTGGACTTTGTGTGTATTTATGTTAGTTTGTGAAAGCTGTTGGATCTTGTTATGGCATTAATATTATAGGCAGAATGACTGTACCTAGCAATGCATGGACTGGATAGGTAGTAGTCGATAGTGTAACCTTATTCTATGTGTGTGTGAGGTCATCATCGAGTTTACTTTGTGTGTACGATCTAGAACTTTCCCAGTTAGTCTTGCCTAGGTTATAGGATAGTAGTTAGGAAAGGATCATATGTCATTTTATAATAAGTCCACTTTTAGCCTAAATGCCTGACCAAATGAAGTAAATATCCCTTGATACCGATTTTAAGCCTTAATTGACCTATTTCTTTTATTAGCCTATTCACCTTCCCATTTTGACATACAATGAACCTGTCTTGGCCCTGGTCCCTCATTGAACATTGTGTACCTCAACTCAGGCAAATCGCCTAAGTTGAGGGTGGCTATTATAAGGGTGCGTAGTTTGACTTGGGTATGAAGAAGGAGTTAGTAAAAGAAAAAAAGAGAAAAAATTTGGGTGTGAAGAAGAAAAAAATAGAGTTTGCAAAAAGAGAAAAAAATATATATTGAAATCTTAAATAAAATCTCACCCAAAATATGAAAACAAGTGAAGAAAAATAAGGGAGAATAAAATGAGTATGGTTGGAAAGTGAAGCCAAAAATAGTGTAGTGTCAAGGAGGGTTGAGTCACCATATACATATGTACCACACCCATCCCTATGCCTACATTACAAGCCGATGAAAGTCCTATAGTGATCCTGCTCTGACTGTCCAAAAAACTAAGGCATAGAAAATAAGGGCAAGCCTATGGTATTTCATGCACTCTATTTTAACTTCTTTGTGTGAGAGAGAGTTTTGACCCAGTCCCCACTTTGCTATTCATTAGTATACTGCGAGTGTATGGGACTTCTTTATTGTGAGAGTACATGGGTTGCATTGTTAGCTGCTATTTGTTCCGATAATATTATTTGCATCTATACTTAGTTGTTTGTTCATAATGTAATGCCATCACTTGATCCCTTTTGTGTGATGATAATATGTTTCATGTATACGCACAATGATTTTGACTTGTGAATAAGAGAGGGTCAAAATTTTTGGTACCGGAAGAAATGAGTCGAGTACCGTAGGTCTCTTAGGTTTCTCTTAGTTAAGCATCGAATGTCTTTGCTTTGTTTTGTTCACTTGAAGACATGCAAACATTCTAAGTTGAGGGTGTTGATATGCCATGATTTCATGAAACTTTCAATGCGGGTGTTGATGTACCATGATTTCATGGAACTTTCAATGACTAAAACAAGGAAAATATGCTATAACTTGGGTATGTTTGGCAGGTATGATGTATTTTCTGTTTTATCGTGCAGTAAAATAGGTTTTGGAGGCAAAATAGAGAAGACGAGAAGAAGCATGCACTGGAATGAAGTTTTTGAAGACAAAAAGAGCGGAGTTAAAAAAAAAAAAAAGCGACACACGGTCATGACTCAAAGATCGTAGGTGGACCTACGGACCGTAGGTCAAGCCGTGAGTCAACATATGAAATTGTGCATGGAGGACTGATTCCTACAGTCTGGACCCATGATCTGTGGGTTGAATTAAGGACCTCAAGTCACGGTCCGTGGAAACTTGCCGAATATTTTCTCCTACTTTGTTTAGGATTGGATTCGCTTTGTATCTATAAATACCCTTAGGTTGTACTATGTTTAGGAGGTAATTATTACATTATTTTAGTGGTCTAGTACATTGTTTTGGATTCTATTACATTGTTTTGAGGTTTATAAAGACATTTATCTTGTAATTTCAAACATCGATTCTAGGGTTTTGATTTATATTGAGATTTCAGAGTTCTATTCTTCTTGTGAGTTCATAATTATGTTTTCATCATTGAATTCTTCTTGTGTTCTTGCAATCATGAGTAGCTAAATCTCTCAACTAGGGTTGTGTGAACCATGAGGAATTAACGAAACGGTTTTGGTGCGAAGCAATTCTGAACTGGTGTGACTACATGTATTGTTATTTCATTCATTATAATTGATCTTCTAACGGTTGCAAACGTTGGAAACTTACCTGTATTCTAAAGTTGCTTGAGAGAGAAATAAATATTAAGAAAAGGGAATAACAACAAATATTTGAAGCTATCAACCTTTATCTAATAACTTGAGCCGTAACAGGGATAGTTATTTGAGATCAAGAACAAGGGTTAGTAGCGTTACACTCAGAGACCAAGAGGAGAAGAGTGAAATTCATCTAACCAAGGTCGAACCTATCTTGTTAGATTTTGCAAGCAATGCAGTGAGACAGTTTGCCAGCACAAGTACCCGGTGGAGTTAAGGAATCTTGGAGATCACAGTCCTAGTGCTTTTCTCGTATTTATTACAAATCCGACAATCAACTGTTGTTACTGTTACTATTTGTTTACAAAACCCCCCCTTTTTACTTACTTGACAATCACTCAGACAAGCGTTAGATAGAAGTCCGTTCTATTCCCTGTGGGATCGACCCCAACCTAGTTGGGGTCTATATTTGATATAACGACCGCGTCATGCTTTTCTGGAGGTATAGTTTGGGTGACATCAGTGCCACTTGAGACGTGATTTGGATCATGACAAGAAGGTATATATCAGTAGACATTGGTTATTGCATTTCATAGCATATCATTGCACTGCATCATTAAATTATTATTGTTATGCTTTGAAGTGTTCCTTAGTTATTTTTGATATTAAACTACTGGGACATTTCTGCATGCAAGATTATTTTATTATTCTTTATTTGATAAAATATTTTCTTGAGTTGGTCGTCCTATGATGCCTATTGAGTACTAATGATTTGTACTCACCCTACTCGCCTATTTTTTTTTTAATTCAAATCCTATATGAGTTATCTATGTGAACGTTGATTCTTGCGGAGCTGCTGATTTTTAAGTTATGATGAGCTCCTATTTTTGGAGACTTTCAAGTTTCCTCTATCTTTTGGTTTTGTGTTTTTGTTACTTCAAACAGTGATATACTATATTGAGTATGATTTTTCTTATTTATAGAACATGCTTATTATTTCAAAGGAAATTTGAAGTTTCAAGAACATGTTTTAAAAGTTTTTCAAAATTTCACTCACGATACTTAAACTAACGTTTTTATGTCTAGACATAACTTCAACCCTTTTTTAAGTTAACTTCAAATATTACTTCTTTTTTCAATTTCTTTTCATAAACTGTTAACTATACTGTTTATGTACAGACACATATCCAACTTTTCAAATTTCTATTTCCAATTAAATTTCAAATACTACTTCTTTTTATCAAAATTTTACTCACAATACTTCAACTATATTTTTCAAGTCTGTACATAATTTCAACCTTCAAATACCCTTTGTCAATTTAACTTCGAATACTACTTTTTTTAAAAAAAATATCAATTAATTCATATCCAAATACCTATATCATATTCTTTATAAAAATTTTGCAATATACATATAAGAAATATATTTAATGATTTATAATTTTCACTTTGACACATAAAATTCTAGCTGAGATTTGAGAAAATCTTTTCAAGAATTACCAACTTAATACTTTTCTCTCTGCCACTATAAATTCATCACCTATTCTTTACTTTTTTTATATGTTCTTTGCTTTTTCAACTTTTATACTTTTTCTATTTAGAGGTATTCACAAGTTTTTTTTTCTTCTTTTTCATCTTTTCTTACGTTTGTTATTTTCTTGTATAAATTTTCTATCTTTTTTTTTAGTTTCTCAAAAGTCTTAGATGTTCCTTTTCTTTATTTTTTTCTCAAAGGCCTTGCATGTTCTTTTTCTTGATTTTTAGGAATGATTGATATGCATTGTTTGATTTTATATGTTTAATGAATTTGAGTTAGTGATTTTATAGTTATTGTTGCAACACTTATGCTAGTTTTTGAATTTGTAACACCTGTTTCTTAGATTTGATAGTTTTAAAGCCTTACTCAATTTCTATGATATTTCTTTTTATGATTATTGCATCAAATAAATCGGTGAAAAATAATAATTTTCTTTGTTGTGTTTTTTTCATCATTGATCGATTTTTTAGGTTCAGTGATTTAAATTTATTAATTTTTCTTTTGTTGCTTCTCTTTGTCAGTTGTTAAATTTGTAACGTGCACTTCCAAGATTTAATTTTTTAAAAAAAATATTCTATGATATTTTCTTTTATTGTTGTATCAACTAAAAAATTAAAATAGAAGAAAATTATTTTTATTTGTTGTTGTTGATGTGGTTTCCCATTAAGATCAAATCTTTACGTGTTTCAAGTATATAAAAAATATTTTTCTTAATTTTTTAAAGCATATCCCTTTTTAGGCTTTGAATATATAATTTATGAAGGCTATTTATTTATTCAGTTGATACTTATCAAAATAAATCATTTCTTGGTTAGTATTTACACATAGATTTAGAAAAAAAAAATATCTTATGAGTATGGTGATGTAATATTTTTTAATATTACTTGTTTATGCTTTATAGTAAACACATTATTAATCTTTTGGATTTTTTAGTGTTTCTATGTTTAACATGCTTTAAGGACAAGCATCTTATAGAAGAAATGAAGGTACAATTAGTGTAGCCTTCCAGATTTAAAACTTGATCTTACACTTTGGGAAATAACAAAGGACTTAATAGCTGGTACAATTAGATTTAAAACCATTGTCTAATAACTTTTGACCCTTTATATAGGATCAATTACCAAGTTTATTGTAACACCCCGTATCTACTAAACCCTACTTGACGACGTTGAAAAATGGTTACTCAAGTGTCGAGAGTCAAAAGTTTGTATTTTGTAATGTTATTGATGAGATAATTGATATTGGGCCTAGTATATGGGATTAGACCTTTGTAGGATGTGTAACACCCCGTACGTTGTCAAACCTATACGACTACATGTACACTTATGGAATTAGTTAAACATGATAGATTTGATCAATTAGGCATTAATTTGTTGGGTATTAATGAGTCATGAGCCATCGGGCCAAATGAGGCCCAAAACAAGAACAAAAGACTTGCCCTAATGGGGCAAAACACGATCCAATCTTCCATTTGACTAATCAACCATGCATTTAATGCCAAGAGATGGATAAGAGTGACTTGAGAGACCTATATATATATGAGGAATTATACATTAAAGTTGATGGGCCAAGTTAACCTTGAACTATTGGGCTCAATGGAGGCCCAAAAAGACATCCAAGACATGGCCCAAAAGGGGTATTTGACCATTCTTGACCCATTCTTGACCCATTCTTGCAAGACCAAGTTGCTATATCATGATTGTACCAAGTGTTTGAGAAATCAAGGAGCTAAAAGGGGCCTATATATATGAGAAAATCAGATTTTTATTTCATTTCAACCCCCATGCCTTTTCTAGAATTCTCTCAACATTTCCTTATTCAACACAAACCCTAGACCTTCATCCTTTGGACCAAGATCATCAGCTTGCAAGACTTGGTAAGTGTATATTATAATGGTTTAATAAATTTTATGCATGGAAGATGGTTTATATCATGTTGTTTATGTTGGTGAAGTGTGAGAAGTTCACTATGTGTAAAACAATTTGTGTTTGCTAAATCGGAGGATGGTTTTGCCTTGTAAACTTGAACATAGACTTGTGATATTGAAGGAAGTGAACTTGATGGATTCAATATTGACATGTGATATGTGATTATAGTCTTTCCTTGTTTTATTCTTGTGTATTGGAATTTTTGTTGTAAATTTGGTTATGGATTTGGTGGCGCATTGAAAAGAAAGTGAGGTTTTGGTGATGTTTATGTGTGTTGTGAGACCATGGCTGATGGTTGGCATATGAGATGATAAAAAATATGTGAAAAGAAGTGTATTTATGATCATGGACCATTCATTGCATAAAAAGACTCAAAAGAGACCCTTTTTGGCAGAAACGGGCACCCGCCCTCGCAGACGAAGCACCTGCAGGCGCGGGTGCCAACGCAGGTGCCTCTGGCTACTTCCAAAGGTCACCTATGGATGCATTTGCAGGTGGCTTAGCAGGTCATCCCAGAACTCCGAATTGCTTGTTTTTGCATCCCTTTGGCCCCTCGAAACCCCTATACCCTTCATGGATGCAATTATAAACTTATGGTATCTTTTAAATGACTATAAAGGAGTATTCCAGAGGTATTTTGAATGGTATAAAATGTGGATTGATGTTAAAAGTGTTATTATGAAAGCTATCGAGTGACTTGACGGAGAAAAGGTAACGTAGTGTTAATGAGGAAGTGTAGGGGTAAACTTGGTTTAAAATGTTATTGGTTTATGATGTCTTGGTCAATGTGTGAAATGTGATGATGTTTTTGTCATGGTAGTGAAGTGGATGGTATTTTTAAAGGACGAAATGACATTATGCGGCAGTCATATAGCTCATTGTTGTTTTATACGTTGGTATAGTAACTAGTTGCTAATGTAAGCTCTGATGTATGCTTATGTTGTAGAGTGAAACATAAAGAGGAAGATGGACTATTGTATCCCCATATAGGCTTGTGTAATCGTAGTAAGACGACAAGGTATGTAAGGTTACTCTTTTCGTATCCTTCTGCAGCATATAGTATTCACCTTGTCATGGTACTTACTCAATTCCGAAATGTCCTAAGGCATCTCAATTCATGTTGTCATCTATGTCTTAGTATTGATCTATTGTCATTCATGTCTCACATAATTATGTACATGATTCCAAGTTCCAATAATGTTATGTTCCAAAGCTTCCAATAATGTTACAACTTCAAAAGTATCAATCTCATGAACATAAAAGACTGAAGTAATGCGGTTTTGTGTTTCCAATAAGTTTATGATCTCCAATGTATCAATCTCATTAAATTAAGAGAGAGAAGTAATAAGAAGTAATGAAAGAAGTAATTCCCCCATGGTTACTTTATATTTTTCCTCATGGTTACCTTATATTTTTCTCATGGTTACCTTATATTTTTCTTATGGTTACTTTATATTTTTCCTTATGGTTACTTTATATTTTCCTTATACTTATTGAGTACGGGTGATAGCTTTGTTGGGGCGCAAGCCTAACTCAAGCCGATCCCGATATTGTTGGATCAGGGGGAAAGCTCAGTGAAGCAAAAGCCAAACTTGATGCCGAACCTGCTTCACTCCTTTCCGAGTGATGGAAGGGGGGAAGCTCAGTGGGGCAAAAGCCTAACTTGATGCCGAACCTGATAGGGGGTAGCCCTAAGGGCCTAACCTGCTCTCTCTCTTTATATATATTGACGGATGCATATTGACGGTTGCATATTGACAGTTGCATATTAACGGTTACATTGCATATTGACGGTTGCATATTAATGGTTGCATTGCATATTGATGGTTACTCTAACTACTAACGGTAACAAACATAAAGGCAAATGGAATAATGAACGTAAGGAACATATTTCCACACATACTGAACGATGATTTATCCACATTGACTATTCTCTTGAAATCAAGTTCATTGAGGTTTTTTTTAAGTTTCATGAAGTTTCTTATAGCCTTGCATACTCAGTACATTCTTCATACTGACCCCTTTGGGGGATTTACTTTACTTGCTGCAGGCACATGTGTTAGTAGACCTCTACAATAGGCTATGAGTCATACCCGGATCATTGGTGAGCTCCAGTTGGTTCGGGGCTTTCCGAGTCACCTGTGTACATTGTTTTGGTATTGTAATTATTGTATAAAGCGGGGACTTGTCCCGACTATAGGTTTGTTGTTTTCATGTATCAGTTAGAGGCTTTGTAGGCATATGTGGAAAGGTGAATGTAAGAGATGTGTGTTCTGTTTGACTTGATGACCCTAATGGCCAAGTTTCCTAGATATATTTATATAGCGTATGTTTCCATGTTCATGTTTTCCGCATAGTTGCATGAGGTATCATAACGAGGATATGCATACAAAGGTTCACGAGCAAAGATTGGTTCTCTCGGGCCATATCGGCTTCGGGTGCTAATCACGCCTAGTTGGAATTCGGGGTGTGACAAAAGTGGTATCAGAGCAGGTTTTTCTAAGGGTGTCTACAAAGCCGTGTCTGAGTAGAGTCTTACTTATCGATGTGTTGTGCACCACATTTATAAGTAGGAGGCTACGGGACATTTCGGATGTTGTTTCTCTTCTTCATATCTAGATCGTGCAATAGATCCAGAGTTGTAAGTTTAATTGTATCTGACCATGGTAAATGTTTCTCTTTGATATAGTAACCATGCCGATCACGAGAAGACGTAGAGGTAAAGGTAAGTAGGTGGATATGCCTGCTGAAGAAGGGATGAGTAGATGTTGTGATCATAGATGAGTAAGTACTCTTGAAAGTGTCACCAATGAAAATGGTAAGTGGATTGGAAAGCAAGGGTATGAAATGTGCCGGTTGTGCATAGGAGTTTTGTTTCATATTGCTCCCATTGGAAATGTACAAGTTTGGAGGATCTCACTAGGAAAAGATACCTATTGCTATTCTAGATTGACAAGTGCAAAGGTTAATAAATAGAGACGTAACTTTCGTAAAATTTTTGTGGAGAAATCAACAAGTCGAGTAGATAACCTAAGAAGCTGAAAATAAATGATGAGACCAAGGTACCCATATTTGTTCCAAATGTAAGGGAAAAAGTTCCAAAAGGCGAAAGTGGAGAAAGACTAAGTCAGTAGCTAAATGAGTATATGTATAGAGATGCATTTGTCGAACATGAGACGATGTTGTTAACATTCGAGGATGAATTTTCCTAGGGGGGGGGGAGAATGTAACACCCCGTATCTACTAAACCCTACTTGAAGACGTTGAACAATGGTTACTCAAGTGTCGAGAGTAAAAAGTTTGTATTTTGTAATGTTATTGATGAGATAATTGATATTGGGCCTAGTATATGGGATTAGACCTTTGTAGGATGTGTAACACCCCGTACGTTGTCAAACCTATACGACTACATGTACACTTATGGAATTAGTTAAACATGATAGATTTGATCAATTAGGCATTAATTTGTTGGGTATTAATGAGTCATGAGCCATCGGGCCAAATGAGGCCCAAAACAAGAACAAAAGACTTGCCCTAATGGGGCAAAACACGATCCAATCTTCCATTTGACTAATCAACCATGCATTTAATGCCAAGAGATGGATAAGAGTGACTTGAGAGACCTATATATATATGAGGAATTATACATTAAAGTTGATGGGCCAAGTTAACCTTGAACTATTAGGCTTAATGGAGGCCCAAAAAGACATCCAAGACATGGCCCAAAAGGGGTATTTGACCATTCTTGATCCATTCTTGACCCATTCTTGCAAGACCAAGTTGCTATATCATGATTGTACCAAGTGTTTGAGAAATCAAGGAGCTAAAAGGGGCCTATATATATGAGAAAATCAGATTTTTATTTCATTTCAACCCCCATGCCTTTTCTAGAATTCTCTCAACATTTCCTTATTCAACACAAACCCTAGACCTTCATCCTTTGGACCAAGATCATCAGCTTGCAAGACTTGGTAAGTGTATATTATAATGGTTTAATAAATTTTATGCATGGAAGATGGTTTATATCATGTTGTTTATGTTGGTGAAGTGTGAGAAGTTCACTATGTGTAAAACAATTTATGTTTGCTAAATCGGAGGATGGTTTTGCCTTGTAAACTTGAACATAGACTTGTGATATTGAAGGAAGTGAACTTGACGGATTCAATATTGGCATGTTAGATGTGATAATAGTCTTGCCTTGTTTTATTCATGTGTATTAGAATTTTTGTTGTAAATTTGGTTATGGATTTGGTGGCGGATTGAAAAGAAAGTGAGGTTTTGGTGATGTTTATGTGTGTTGTGAGACCCTAGCTGATGGTTGGCATATGATATGATCAAAAATATGTTAAAAGAAGTGTATTTATGATCATGGACCATTAATTGCATAAAAAGACCCAAACGAGACCCTTTTTGGCCAAAACAGGCACCCGCCCTCGCAGACGAAGCACTTGCGGGCGCAGGTGCCTCTGGCTACTTCCAAAGGTCACCTGCGGATGCAGGTCATCCACCTGTGGGCGCAGGTGGCTTAGCAGGTCGGCCCAGAACTCCGAATTGCTTTTTTTTGCATCCCTTTGGCCCCCTGAAATCCCTATACCCTTCATGGATGCAATAATCAACTTATGGTACCTTTTAAATGAATATAAAGGTGTATCGCGTAGGTATTTTGAATGGTATAAAATATGGATTGATGTTAAAAGTGTTATTGTGAAAGCTATTGAGTGACTTGACGGAGAAAAGGTAACGTAGTGTTAATGAGGAAGTGTAACGGGTAAACTTGGTGTAAAATGTTATTGGTTTATGATGTCTTGGTCAATGTGTGAAATGTGATGATGTTGTTGTCATGGTAGTGAAGTGGATTGTATTGTAAAGGACGAAATGACGTTATACGGCAGTCATATATCTTATTGTCGTTTTATTCGTTGGTATAGTAACTATTTGCTCATGTAAGCTCCGATCTATGCTTGTGTTGTAGAGTGAAACATAAAGAGGAAGATGGACTATTGTATCCCCATATAAGCTTGTGTAATTGTAGTAAGACGACAAGGTATGTAAGGTTACTCTTTCCGTATCCTTCTGCAGCATATAGTATTCACCTTGTCATGGTACTTACTCAATTCCGAAATGTCCTAAGGCATCTCAATTCATGTTGTCATCTATGTCTTAGTATTGATCTATTGTCATTCATGTCTCACATAATTATGGACATGATTCCAAGTTCCAATAATGTTATGTTCCAAAGCTTCCAATAATGTTACAACTTCAAAAGTATCAATCTCATGAACGTAAAAGACTGAAGTAATGCGGTTATGTGTTTCCAATAAGTTTATGATCTCCAATGTATCAATCTCATTAAATTAAAAGATAGAAGTAATAAGAAGTAATGAAAGAAGTAATTCCCCCATGGTTACTTTATATTTTTCCTCATGGTTACTTTATATTTTTCTCATGGTTACCTTATATTTTTCTTATGGTTACTTTTTATTTTTCCTTATGGTTACTTTATATTTCCTTATACTTATTGAGTACGGGTGATAGCTTTGTGGGGGCGTAAGCCTAACTCAAGCCGATCCCGATATTCTTGGATCAGGGGGAAAGCTCAGTGACGCAAAAGCCAAACTTGATGCCGAACCTGCTTCACTCTTTTTTGAGTAATGGCAGGGGGAAAGATCAGTGGGGAAAAAGCCTAACTTGATGCCGAACCTGACAGGGGGTATCCCTAAGGGCCGAACCTGCTCTCTCTCTCTCTATATATATATATATTGACGGATGCATATTGACGGTTGCATATTGACGGTTGCATATTAACGGTTGCATTGCATATTGACGATTGCATATTAACGGTTGCATTGCATATTGATGGTTACTCTAACTACTAACGGTAATGGACATAAAGGGAAATGGAATAATAAACGTAAGGAACATGTTTCCACACATACTGAACGATGATTTATCCACATTGACTATTCTCTTGAAATCAAGTTCATTGAGGGTTTTTTTAAGTTTCATGAAGTTTCTTATAGCCTTGCATACTCAGTACATTCTTCGTACTGACCCCTTTGGGGGATTTACTTTACTTGCTGCAGGCACATGTGTTAGTAGACCTCCACAATAGGCTATGAGTCATCCGCGGATCATTGGTGAGCTCCAGTTGTTTCGGGGCTTTTCGAGTCACCTGTGTACATTGTTTTGGTATTGTAATTATTTTATAAAGCGGGAACTTGTCCCGACTATAGGTTTGTTGTGTTCATGTATCAGTTAGAGGCTTTGTAGGCATATGTGGAAAGGTGAATGTAAGAGATGTGTGTTCTGTTTGACTTGATGGCCCTAACGGCCAAGTTTCCTAGACATATTTATATAGCGTATGTTTCCATGTTCATGTTTTTCGCATAGTTGCATGAGGAATCATAACGAGGATATGCATACAAAGGTTCACGAGCAAAGATTGGTTCTCTCGGGCCATATCGGCTTCGGGTGCCAATCACGCCTCGTTGGAATTCGGGGCGAGACATTTATCCTCGACATTCCTAATTTGAAAACATACTCTAATATTAACAACTTGATACATTTCAACTCTATTAATGACATTTAAAATGTTATTCTTATACTTTCAATATGGAACCAGTACAATCTGCCATTTTCATTTTTCAAAAGTTTGTTGAAGCATTTGACTCTTGAAAGATGTAAAATGCAGCCTCCACCAGTGTTGAAGGGATTTTATAGGTTAATAGGCCTAAAACTAATTCATGTCACGAAATTGGACATTAAATTTACATGAAATTCAGAAGAAATAGTGCCATTACTTAGTTATAAGCTAATTATCTTATCAAAACACTTAAATATTCGTGGAGGATTCATTATAAATCTTTCGAGTGTCAAATGCTTCAAACACAAGTTGTGAAAAATAAAGAAGGCAGCTTGTATTGGTTCCATATAAAAAGTTTAAGAGCAATATTTTGAAGGTCATTTTTAGTTTTTTGAGAGGAAATGTATCAAGTTATCAATATAAGGACATGTTTTTAGAATAGGAATGTCGAGAGTAAACTTAGTAATTGGTCATGTAAGAAGGGTTAAAAAGTGATAGAAAACTTTAGTAAATCATATTGTAGGGGATATTCAGATTTTGTTGTTTCCCAAAGTGTTTGATCAAATTTAGAATGTGAAAGACTGCACTAATTATATCTTTATTTCTTTGGTAAGATCCTTGTACTCCCAACATGTACAACATAAAAATATTATCAAATCCAAAAAGCTAATAAAGTATTCATCATAAACTTTACACTAGTAAAAGTAAAAAAAATTATATCACCATACACATAATATTGTGTCTTTGATGTGTCATGGTTACATGGCACTTTTGATGCTTAAAACAAGAAAAATATGCAATAACTTGGGTGTGTTTTGTTGGTATGATGTGGTTTCTGTCCTACTTTGCAGGAAAATGGGTTTTAAAGGCAAAATAATCAAAAGAGGAAGAATCAAGCCCAAGAATGAAGTGTCGGAAGAAGAAAGAACAAGAGGATGCACCAGAGGAGTCACGCCACTAATCACGTGGCGTGGAAGCCACTCACGCCACGTGAGTGGCTATCGTGACTCAGGTCCAGAGAATGAAAAATCAGCCTGATTTCCACGGCAGGGGTCACATGGCGTGACTACCACCCACGTGACGTGGAAACCTGCCGTGACACAACTTTTGAAGACTGCTAATTGAGCCTAATTCCCATGACATAAACCTACATGGAGTGACTTGGTTCCACGACACCAAGTCACGATACCGTGGAAGTTGCCGACTCTGTTCTCCTATTTGGTTTTGGATAGGACTAGTTTTGTATCTATAAATACTCCTATGTAGTCCTAGGTGCGAGAGTTGGTCAATATACTATTTTGAGAGTTATTTCATACGTTTTCAGACATATTCTTGGTTTTGTATTCACAAACCCTAATTTGAGTTTTATTGATAATTGAAATTTCGGTTTTCTTCATTATTGTGAGATCATAATTATGCTTTCATCTTTGGATTATTCTTGTGTTCTTGCAATTATGAGCAGCTAAACCCATCAACTAGGGTTATGTGAACCATGAGGAATTAACGAAACCGGTTAAGTGCAAAGCAACTATGTACTGCTGTGTATGCATGTATTGTTGTTTCCTTCACTGTGATTGCTTTTCTAGCGGTTGCAAACGTTAGAAACTCGCATGTATTCTAGACTTGCTCGAGAGAGAGGTAGAGATTGGGAAAAGGAGATAACAACAGAGATTTGAAGCTATCAACCTTCATCTAATAACCGGAGCCTTAGCGGGAATGGTTATCTGAGATCCAGGACAAGGGTTAGTAGTACGACACTCGGAGTCTGAGAGGAAAAGAGTGAAATTCGTCTAATGAAGGTCGAGAGACAGTTAGATGAACCTAACTTGTTAGATTTTGCATGCAGAGCAGTGGGGCAATCTTGTTAGCACACATAACTGGTGGAGTTAAGGAATCATTGGGGATCACAGTCCTATTGTATTTCTCTTACTGTCTACAAACTCAATACAACCAAAAATCGTTATTATTACTATTCATTAGAAACCCCCCCCATTTTTATTTAATTTCCAATTGTTCCATCCAGTATTCTACTCATACTTTGACCTATTCCCTGTGGGATCGAATCCAACCTAGTTGGGTTCTATATTTGATACAGCGACCGCATTGTACTTTTTCGGAGGTATATTTTGGGAGACATCAAATTTTGGCATCGTTGCCGGGGAATACGTCTACGAAGTTGAACATTACTGGTTAGATTTGATTGGGTGTGTTTTTACATACTGTTGAGGGCATACGCCGGTGTATTCCAAATACTAGGAGTCAAGGCAATACTCTGATTCCACTTGATCTTGAAATTGAAAGGACTCTGAGAGCTAATTGGAGAATGGTGAATACTGAAGGAGTTCAGAATCCCGCAACTGGGGAAGACATTTACAACCAGCCAATTCATCTGGCTGGTCAGGAAACAATGGAACAAACTACTGCTCGATTGACACGAGAAGAGCATGTTAGACAAGCTGCTCTTAGACAAGCAGAAAGAGATAATCGAGCTATGTAGGAAGAAGCACAACATCTGGCTGATGCTGAGGAGCGACAAAGACTACTGAGAGAACAATCGAGACCACATGTGCCTGTTTATTTTGATCCTGAAGAAGAATATGTGGCATATTTTGAGCCAATAGAGAATGGTGCCATCATTCCACCAGATTTACCTCCGGGCACTAAGTTTGACATTACTAGTGCCATGATCCATCTGTTAAACTTGAAGGGTGTGTTTGCGGGTCTTCCTACTGATGATCCAAACATGCATGTAATGAATTTTGTGGGGATCTGCACGTCGTACAATCTGCCTTGAGTTGACCAAGAGCTGATTTGGTTGCGGTTGTTCCCATTCTCTCTTACAGGAGAGGCTACTCTGTGGTTGGCTGAGCTGCCACGAGGTTCCATCACTACTTGGCAAGAATTGAGAAATCAATTTTTGGAAAGATTTTTCCCACCATCCAAGATGCTGCAATTGAAATACGAGATCTATAATTTAAGACAGCTTCATTCGGAAGCACTCTACAAGACTTGGCTGAGGTTTAAAAAGAAGCTTCAGATGGTGCCAAATCATAGGATGAGTGGCAGGAACTTACTTGAAATCTTCTACAGAGCTTTGAATGTCAACACAAAGGCGATAGCAGATACTATCACTGGTGGAGCATTCATGAGTTTGAGATGGGACCAAGCTTCAAAGATATTAGATCGTGTCACTAAGACCAACTGAGGATGGCATACTCAGGAGGCAGATACGTCGGCTGGAACATATGTTATTGGAGCTTCAGCAGCTCAAAGGGCTCTGGATGAATCTGTGGCTCAAGAGGTCGCTCAGTTGAGGACAGAGATTGGTCTTCTGGCCAAATAGATAGTGGCTAGAGATGCAGAAAAGGTGCATGTTGAACAAAGTAAATCGGCTAGACATGATGATAGTGAGTCTGATGAAGAGGTAAAGTATCTAGATCGTGAAGTGGCAGGTTTTCGATCCAAGGGCCAAGGGTCTAATCAAGACTCTTGGAACTCAAGGCAAGGGAATCAAGGTCGGAACTATTATGGAGACAGCTACAACAAATCAGGATACAGAGATCGAGAATGGGATCGTGATGGTGATTGGAGGCAGAAAGATGATAATCGAGAAAAGAATGACATATATGTACCACCTGGAAGGTGTGATGAGGAGTCTGGAAATTCAAGAATGGAGGCACTCCTAAATAAATTGGTCAAAGGAACAGAAAGTCAGGAGAATTGCTAGAAAGAGATTAGGACTGACATTTTGGGTATAAGTCGGAAAGTGGAGTCTCATTCAACTACCATTAAATAGTTGGAGCAATAGTTTGGGAAAATTTCATCGGCACTGAATCAACGTCAGCCAGGCACCCTTCCAAGCAATACCATCCAGAATTCGAAAAACGATAGTCATTGTCTCGCTATTACTACTAGAAACGGGAAGTGAACGACAAATCCACCTATGCCTGCCGACAGTAGTGTGCTTAATGATCCAGTGGTTATCGATGTTGAAGCTGAGTTATAGTTGGATAATGCAAAGGGTGACACGATTCCAAATCAGCATGATGATAGCGACAATGCAAAATCTGAGAAGAGGAAGGAGAAAGAGGTACCAAAAGTGCTCAAGACTATCCCACGACCTCCTTCTCCCTATCCTTAAAGATTGAAGAAGAAGGCGGAGGAAGGAAAGTATCAGAAGTTCATCACCATGTCGAAGGAGCTATCAGTAAACATCCCTCTTGTAGAGGCATTGGAGCAGATGCCAAGTTATGCAAAGTTCATGAAAGACTTGGTGACAAAGAAGAGAACGGTCAGTTTTGAGCCAACAGATAACATTCATCATTGTAGTGCAGTTGCTTCACGGTCCTTAGTTGAAAACAAGGAGGATCCAGGAGCTTTCACAATTCCTTACACTATTGGGTCCTACGACTTTGCTAAAGCACTGTACGATTTGTGTGCTAGCATCAACCTAATGCCATTAGCCCTGTTCAAACAATTAGGGTTGGGAGAACCAAAACCAACCTCCATGAGACTTCTCATGGCCGATTGAACTGTAAAAAAGCCGATTGGCATTCTGTACGATGTATTGGTGAAGGTTGCCTCTTTCATATTTCTGGCTGATTTTGTGATTCTCGATTGTGAAGTTGACTTTGAGGTTCCAATCATATTAGGAAGACCATTTCTTGCCACGGGTCATGCATTGGTTGATATGGAAATAGGGCAGCTAAAATTTAGATTGAATAATAAACAGGTTACTTTTAATATTTGTCGGTCAATGAAGCAGCCAAGAGATAAGCGGGTGATTTTAGTGATAGATGTTGTTGATGATAGTGAGGTTGTTGTGCCCATTGAAGAAAGGTTGGGAGTAGAACCTCTGGCTACTGTTATCATGAATTTTGAATAAAACGGTATTGAAGACTATGATGAGATGCTGGGTGCACTCGCGGATAGAGGAGCATACGCTTATGCTCCAAAGAAACTGGATCTTGATTTAAAGAATAGGGTAACTCCACCAGCTCGTCCATCTATTGAGGAGCCTCCAGTTTTAGAGCTTAAGGCTCTTCCGGCCCACCTTCGCTACATATTCTTGGGAGCCAACAATACCTTGCCAGTGATTATTTCTGCTAAATTGGTGGATTGGCAAGTAGAGGCTTTGGTT
Source organism: Capsicum rhomboideum (assembly GCA_031232105.1). Taxonomy (NCBI): domain Eukaryota; kingdom Viridiplantae; phylum Streptophyta; class Magnoliopsida; order Solanales; family Solanaceae; genus Capsicum; species Capsicum rhomboideum. The sequence goes on from CP124714.1 coordinate 72,977,816, forward strand.
TCAATTTTGAGAAGATTTAAGAGGGCCATTGGTTGGTCCATTGCGGATATCATAGGTATTCCACCCGACATTTGCACTCATAAGAACCAGCTTGTTCCTGAGTGCATACCTAACACTGAGCACCAGCGTCGTCTGAACCCACCGATGCAAGAGGTTGTGAAGAAAGAGATTATCAAGTGGTTAGATGTAGGAGTTGTTTATCCCATTGCTGATAGCAAGTGGGTGAGCCCAGTTCAGTGTGTGCCAAAAAAGGGAGGAATCACTGTGGTTCCAAACGACAAAAATGAGTTGATTCCAATGAGGCTGGTGACTGGGTGGAGAGTTTGCATGGACTATCGAAAGCTGAATTCGTGGACTAAAAAGGATCATTTTCCTATGCCCTTCATGGACCAGATATTAGAACGACTTCCTGGTAGAGGATGGTATTGTTTTCTTGATGGCTATTCTGGGTATAATAAGATTTTTATTGCCCCCGAAGACCAAGAGAAGACCACTTTCACTTGTCCATACGGTACATTCACATTCAAGAGGATGCCTTTCGGTTTGTGTAATGCACCGGCCACCTTCCAACGCTGTATGATGTCTATTTTCTCCGACATGGTGAAAGACACTATCGAGGTTTTTATGGACGATTTTTCTATTGTGGGAGACTCATTTGAGGGTTGTTTGGCACACCTTTCCAATGTGCTTCAAAGATGCGAGGAGTGCAACCTCGTGCTAAATTGGGAAAATGTCACTTTATGGTCAATGAGGGTATCGTATTGGGGCATCAGATTTCGAAGAACGGCATTGAGGTGGATAAGGCGAAAATTGAAGTAATTGAGAAGCTTCCCCCACCTATCTCTGTGAAAGGTATTCGAAGTTTCTTAGGTCATGCTGGTTTTTATAGAAGATTCATCAAGGATTTCTCCAAGATTGCTCATCCCTTGTGCAAACCTTTGGAGAAAGAAGTGAAGTTTGTGTTTGATGAAGCATGTCTTAAAGTGTTTGAGTGTCTTAAGGAAAAGCCGGTGTAAGCCACTATTATTGTGTCACCGGATTGGACTAAGCCTTTTGAGGTTATGTGCGATGCTAGTGGAGTGGCTTTGGGTGCAGTCCTTGGCCAGAGACGTGAGAAGATATTACACCCGATTTACTACGCTAGCAAGGTGCTTAATCCGGGTCAAAAGAATTGCACTGTGACTGAGCAGGAGTTGTTGGCCGTAGTATTCGCTTTTGAGAAAATTAGATCTTACTTGATTGGTACGAAAGTGGTTGTGCATACAGATCATGCAGCCCTTCGGTATCATATATCGAAAAAGGATGCTAAGCCAAGACTGATTCGGTGGGTACTTCTGTTGCAAGAATTTGAGTTTGAAGTCAAGGATTGTAAAGGGACCAAAAATCAAGTGGCTAACCATCTTTCACGCCTTGAGGAGGAGTCCATGCTTAAATTAAAGGATGATCTAGAGATTGATGATACTTTTTTGGATGAGCAAGTACTGGCCGCATCTCAAGACTTGATCCCTTGGTTTGCTGATTTTGCCAACTTTTTGGCAAGTGATCTAGTCCCAGAAGAGATGACATATCAGCAGAGAAAGAAATTCATGCATGAGGTAAGAAAGTTCTTCTGGGATGAGCCGTATTTGTTTAGGGTAATTTGAAGATGTGTATCAGAGTCCGAAATGATAAGTATTTTGGAGGCGTGTCACTCATCTCCAGTTGGGGGTCATCATGGAGGTGCACGGACCGCCCATAAAATCTTGCAATGTGGGTACTACTGGCCCAGTATTTACAAAGATGCTCATGAGTATGCCCATGCTTGTGACCGATGTCAAAGGCAAGGTAATATTTCACGCAGACACGAACTTCCCATGATAACTATACTTGAGCTTGAATTGTTCGATGTGTGGGGAGTTGACTTTATGGGTCCGTTTGTGAGCTCGCATGGAATGAAATACATCTTGGTAGCCGTTGACTACGTTTCTAAGTGGGTGGAGGCAATTGCGCTTCCTAATAACGAAGGGATAAGTGTCACAGCTTTCTTGAAAAAGAACATATTCTCACATTTTGGGACACCCCGAGTTATTATAAGTGATGGAGGATCCCACTTTTGCAACCGTCTGTTCAAAGCCCTGCTTGAAAAATATGATGTCAAACATAAGGTGGCAACACCTTACCATCCTCAAACAAGCGGGAAGGTAGAGGTGTCAAATCTCGAGATTAAGTCCATTCTGGCAAAAACAGTTAATGCAAATAGGATTGATTGGGCTCGACGATTGGATGATGCGTTATGGGTATATCAGACTGCTTTCAAAACACCAATTGGTGCATCTCCATATCAGTTGGTTTTTGGAAAGTCTTGCCATTTACCCGTTGAACTGGAACATAAATCTTTATGGGCATTGAAAAGGGTGAATTTGGACTGGAGTGAAGCGGCCCAATAGCGACTTGAGCAGATGAATAAGATGGATGAATTTAGTCTCCGGGCTTATGAAAGTTCAGCATTCTATAAAGAGAAGATGAAATTGTATCTTGATCGTCGGATTGAGAACCGCGCGTTTCACCCGGGAGACTTGGTTTTACTTTATAATTCTAAGCTTCGCTTGTTTGCTGGAAAACTAAAATCCAAATGGTCAGGCCTATTCACTGTCGTTCGGGTATTCTCACATGGTGCTATTGAGCTAAAAGGAGTAGATAATGTCCTATTCAAAGTCAATGGACAGCGTGTTAAGCATTATGTTGGAGTTCCAGAAGAGATAAAGACGATTGAAGAACTTGAACTTGATGAAGTCTGAGTAGTCAAGTTAGCCATGTCGTGCCGCGATCTTAAATCAAGAGCTTCATGGGAGGCAACCCATGGTCTAGTTGGTGAAGTCTTAGTATCAAAGTTAGCCATGTCGTGCCGCGACATTAAATCAGGCACTGATTGGGAGGCAACCAAAGATTTTGTTATGTGGAGATCTGATTATTATGGAACAGTTAGCTGAAAATCACAAAATTGACCTGAATGGGTTAAATATCATACAGGACATGACTCACATCATGTGAGGGTATTCTACGCCACGTGGTTGGTATCGTCAAAATCAGAAGGAAATTTCCAGGTTCTGAATCTATTCCACGGAAGGCATCAACGTGACGTGGATAGGATCCACGCCACATGATTGGTGTCGTCAAAATCAGAAGCTCACAGGTTAAGTCCAGAACTGCAACCACGCTAGGACTCACATCACGTGACGTGGGTTGTATCGTGAAACATAAAATTATTCAGGTACCCGAATACGACCCGACCCAGGCCCAATTTTCTAAAATAAATCCGGATCCCTTCTTCTTTACAAGATATATATCTGATCCATTCCCATCTTTCCCCACTTTCAAATTCATCAACTTAAAACCCTAAATTCCATCTTCTCTTCTAAACTCAAAACCTCACACCCACATAAACCACAAAAATCCAAACTTTCTATCCCCAAAAGCTCAAGAATACAAACCCTAGACTCCCTAAACCCTAAATATTCAAACCCTATTCCCCACAAGTCCGAAAATCCGAATCCAAGACACAACCCGACCCAAATCCAACCTAAATACCTAAATCCGACCCAAATACCCAAAAATTCAATCAAAAACCCGTTACCATGCCTCCAAAATCAAACCCCAAGAGTGACCACCTTGATGCCTCATCCCGAAATTTAGCCTTGTACATGTGATTGAACTTGCTTAGGAGGTGTTTTATGATTCTCATGGAGAATTTGTGGGGTTCAAAATGAGGCTAAGAGGACCTCTAAACAATATTAAGGGTAAGAAGTAAGTTAAAGAATAGGATTTGAAGTATCTAACCAAACCCGCGAAGAAAAGTCAAAAAATGAAATTTTCAAAAAAACTAAGTCTGGGGCACACTAGGAGGCATGCCACGCCACTCCGGGCTAAAATTTTTAGTCCATAGGCAGCAAGCTGGCATGCCACGCTGTTTTTTTCACTTTTTCAAAGTTGGAATTTTTCTTAAGTCCCAGGGGTGCCCGGGGACGTATTGAGCCAATTTTTGCCACGTTTCTTATACAACCATGAGAATATACATGAAATGATTGAAGTATTATGTTGGTAGGATAAAATTTCTCGTGAACGAATTTGGCATCAAAATGACGATTTTACCCTTGTAGCCAAAATAAGCCATACGTGGCTAGAATTGCTTGTTTTTGGAATTAAGGCTATTAATATGAATTACATGAGTGGGAATATTTTTGTAACGCGTATGAAATAAATTACACATGAGGAATTATGGATTTTAGTAGGTTAAGTGAATTGGGCTCAAAATAGGGCCCAAAATGAGAAGAAAACATGGACCAAGAATGGGTCAAATGACCCATTCTTCCATTGACTAAGCCACACTTAGAATTAAATGCCAAGAGTGGCTATGGATGAACCCAAAGTATTATATAAAGGGGCCAAAAATCAGTTTTTATCACATAAAAATCTCATGACAATCTAGAAATTTCCCAAAAAGCCTTTTCTTTCAACTTCAAACCCTAAGAGCTCAAAGTCAAATTTTGGAGCAATATCATCATCTTCCAAGCTTGGGTAAGTGATTATTATTGTACTTTAACATATTATAAGCATGATAGATTATGTATATCATGTTGCTTATGCTTGGAAGTGTTGGACATGGTACTTTTGGTTTTTGTTAAAAAGATGTGTTATCCATGGGATTGTAACTTGAATTATGACTTGTGGTCTTGATGAAAAAGCATGGTATGGATAAAATAACAAAATGTATGGTGTTATTATGGTTCTAAACTTGTTATTTTTCTATAAGTGTAAATTATTGGAGTTTGGCCGATTTGTTGTTGTGAGGTGTATTGAAGTAAATTGATGGAATAATTGTGATGTGGTGGTGATGGAGAAGTGTAAAATATGAACTTGGTGTGACATTATATTGGTTTTCATTTGTTGGTCAATGTATGGAATATTGTGGGATTATTGGTATGATGATTTCATAAATAGTATTGTCAAGGGGGAAATGACATTTTAAAGCTAAACATGTGACTTATTATAATTGTATGCCATTGTAAGGTAATTGGTGGTTAATGTTGGTTTCATTATGAACTTGTGTTGTAGAGAGAAACACAAGGACGGAGCGGGACTATTGTATGAACACTTAAGATTGTAGAATCGTATTGATAATACAAGGTATGTAAGGTTACTCTTTCCGTATCCTTCTACAACATATTGTTCCTATTGACATTGGACTTGTTTCAATTCCGAGAGGCTTGAAGTGTAGCGAATCAGGTTGACATATATTATTATTCATATGTGTCCTATTATTAGATGACTTATGATACACTTATCTCTTGTTCATTGATTGGAGTTCCAAAAATGTCATAACGTTGAAATTTCGAGAAGAACTATTTCAAGAGAGTAATAACATAAGAGAATCTCTTTAATCTTAGATGGCATTTTCCAATCATGTCATGTTCCAAAGTCCAATAATGTGACGATTATCTTTGTACCAATCTTTCACAAGTATAAAAGTACCAATCTCATAATATCCCATAAGAGTAATAAGAGAGGTGATGTGCAAGTTAATATATCTATTTCCTCATAAGTGAAAATGTCAATCTCATGAAGTACAAGAGTGAAGTAATATATATATGTGTGTGATTCCAATTATTTCATGATCCTCAATGCCTCAATCACTCTTAAGAATGGAAGTAAGAATAACAAGAGAAATAAGAGATGTGTAATTAATGAGTATTCATAAGTACATCCCAGGGGCTACAGAAAAGCCTAGCATGGGTTAGTATAACATCCCAGGGGTCAAAGTACCTAGCATGGGTTAGTAACATCCCAGGGGCTACACGAAAGCCTAGCATAGGTTAATATAACATCCCAGGGGTCAAAGGGGGCGGCATGAAAGCCTAGCATGGGTTCACATAACATCCCAGGGGTCAAAGTACCTAGCATGGGTTAATCTCATCCCAGGGGCGACAGAATAGCCTAGGATGGGTAGAACAATAAAGATGAATAAAAGATGAAGACAAGAGGAGTAAAGAACGTAATATACATAGTTCCCCGCATACAGAAAGAGAGTTTATTCACATTTCTATGTCCTTACATTGATTCCATTATTGTTGTTATTATGTATGATGAATTTCCTATGAGCCTTACATACTCAGTACATTCTTTGTACTGACCCCCTCGGGGGAATTACCTTACATGTTGCAGGTGCAGGGACTAGTAGACCTCCATTGTAAGTTGACATTGCGGATATTTGGTGAGCCCCAGTTGCTTCGGGACTTTCCGAGTCATAGGTATATAGTCGTGTTGATGTTGTAAATGTTGTATAAAGAGGGGACTTGTCCCGAATGTTAGTTGATCTTGTAAATGCATCTGTTAGAGGCTTTTGTAGACCTGTGTGGGTTATGAATGTGAAAGATAAATGTCTGTTTTGACTTGATGGCTCCAACGGCCAAGTTTCCTAAATATGTATACAACATATGTTTCCATGTTCATGTTTTCTGCATATTTGCATAAGGTTTAATAAGGTTCATACAAAGATATGCATACGAATAGTCATGAGCAAAGATTGGTTCTCTCGGGCCATATCGGCTTTGGGTGCCAGTCCAGCCCGAATGGGATTTCGGGTCGTGACACTGGTGGTCCGTGGTTCGGCATTGGTTGTGTCCAACCAATGCTGAAAAAAACACTCAATTTGGACCGGGTTGTAGTAGTAGCCAGCATCTTGGATGGTTATGAGATCCCTTTTGCGAGTTACATAGTCCGGGAGATCCACGAGGGGGATTTCAGAGATCACATGAGTATACCCTTTCCATGCTTGATCCAGGGGATGTGTGATAGGGTAGGGGTAGCCAGGTTATCTCCCCTAGACCATTATATCGAGGTGACCCGCATTGCGAACATTGCACTGATGTAGTAGAGGGGTTCATACCCCATTCTTCCACGAGGGTTGCAGTCGTCTGAGTCGTCGGGTGCAGCCCTAGATGAGCCGAGTAGTGCCTCTTTGCCTGTGCCTGCACTAGTTAGGGTACCTGTGCAGACTGAGGGCGTTGGCCCTATTAATGATAGGGTGCCTAGTACTAGTGTTCCACCGTCTCCTGCTAGGATTATTTTGGTTTCGAGAGACTTTCTGTAGTAGTTGATTGATAGGCAGACGGAGATGTTTGAGCGCCAGGCTCACACTGAGACTCGGATGGCTAAGTTGGTATCCCAGCTTAAGCCTTGGGTTCGATCTACAGTATAGACTGCGGAGACTAGGGTGGAGGCTCGGATGAATGCAGTGATGGACCAGTTTATGAGGGGATTGCATAGGCAGATTGATAGTTTTGAGGCACGTATGGCCTCCCGCTTGAGTGCTACACCGAGTCCTTTGTAACACCCCATACCTTCCCAACCCTATCTGATGACGTATAACAATGTTTACTTAAGTGTTGAGATGCCATGAGTATGTGTTTTATAGTGTCATTGGTGAAACATTTGATATCAGACCTAATATGTGTGGTTAGCCCTTCGTAGGAGGTGTTTTGAGATTTTCATGGAGCATTTGTGGGGTTCAAAATGAGGCTAAGAGTACCTCTAAACAAAGGATATTAAATGTAATAAGTAAGTTAAAGAATAGGACTTGAAGTATCTAACCAAACCCGCGAAGAAAAGTTGAAAAATGGAATTTTAAAAAAAATAAAGAATGAGGCGGGACAGAGGGCGTTCCAGGCCGCTCTGGGCTAAATTTTTTGGCCCAGAGGCAGCAATCTATCCCGCCCCAGGGCGTGCCAGGGTGGTTTTGCCCATTTTTTAAAAGTTGGAAATTTTCTTAAGTCCCAAGGGTGCCCGGGGATGTACCGGGCCAATTTTTGCCACGTTTCTTTTACAACCATGAGCATATACATGGAATGAGTGAATTAGTGTATTGGTATAATACAATTACTCGTGAACAAATTCGGGGTCAAAATGATGATTTTGCCCTTATGGTCAAAATAAGCCATACGTGGCTAGAATTGCTTGTTTTTGGGATTGAGGCTACGAATATAAATCCCGTGAGTGGGAATATAGTCGTAACGTGTGTGAAATGATTTAAACATAAGAAATTATTGATTTTATTGGGTTAAGTGATTTGGGCTCAATAAAGCCAAAAATGAAGAAAAAAAGATATGGGTCAAACATGGGTCAAATGACCCATTCTTCTTTTGACCAAGCAATAATTGAGCAAGGACTTCAAGGGTATATAAAAGGGAGGAAAAATCAGATTTTTAACCCATAAGAACACACATGCTTTTCTATCTTTTTCTAGACTTTTCAAGAAAACACCTCTTTTGCTCTTCAAATCCTAAGTCATCTTTGGAGCAAGATCATCATCTTCCAAGCTTAGGTAAGTGATTATTCTTATGTATTAATATATTATATGCATGGGATATTATGTAAATCATGTTGGTTCTGCTTGGAAGTGTTGAATTTGACACTTTGTGTTTTTATAAAAGATGTGTCATCTATGGAATTTAAACTTTAAATATGACTTGTGGTTTTGATGAAATAGCATGGTATGGATGAAATATCAACATGTATGGTGTGGTTATGGTCCTAAACTTGTTCTTTTTCCATAAGTGTAAATTATGGGATTTTGGACGATTTATTGTTGTGAGGTGCATTGAAGTGAATTGATGGAATAATTGTGATGTTATGATGATGGAAAGTGGAAAGTATGAACTAGATGTGACATGCTATTAGTTATCATGTATTGGTGAATGTATGGAATATTGTGGGATTATTGGTATAATAATTCATAAATGATACTGTGGTCAATGTTAAAAATATTGTGGTATTATTGGCGTGATAGTTTCATACATGGTATTGTCAAGGGGGAAATGACATTTTGAGGCCATTGTGTAACTCATTATCGTTGTATGCATTTGTAAGGTAGTTGGTGGTTAATGTAAATCCCGTTATGTATTTGTGTTGTAGAGTGACACATAAGGAAGGAGCGGGACTATTGTATCACGTATAGAATTGAGTGTTCATATTGAGACGATAAGGTATGTAAGGTTACACTGTCCGTATCTTCCTACAACACATATTGTTCATGTTGTCATTGTCCTTGTTCCATTCCTAAATGTTAAAAGGTATCTCATTTAAGGTTGTCATATGTTATTATTCTCATGTTTCTTAATCATGGACCAATCATGACTCATATGTCTCTTAATCATGGATCGAAGTTCCAAAGCTTGCATAATGTCATAATTACTACCAATTATTAATCTCATGAACATAAAAAACTAACGTAACGCATCAATGTATTTCCAATAAGGTTATGATACCCAATTCACCAATCTCATAAAAGTAAAAGAGAGAAGTAATGCAATGAAGTAATGGAAGAAGTATTTTCCGTATGGTTACTTGATATTTTCCTTATGGTTAATTTATATTTTCCTTATGGTTACTTTATATTTTCCTTGTGGTTAACTTATATTTTCTTTATACTTATTGAGTACGGGTGATATCTTTGTGGTTACACAAGCCTAACTCAAGCTGATCCCGATATTGTTGGATCAGGGGGAAAGCTCAGTGAAGCAAAAGCCAAACTTGATGCCGAACCTGCTTCACTGATTTCTGAGTGATGGCAGGGGGAAACCTCAGTGGGGCAAAAGCCTAACTTGATGCCGAACATGACAGGGGGTAGCCCTAAGGGCCGAACCTGCTTTATTTATTTATTGACGATTGCATATTGACGGTTGCATATTGGCGGTTGCATATTGATGGTTGCATATTAACGGTTATACATATTTTGACGGTTCTAACTAGTAACGGTAACGGACAGAAAGGCAAATGAAATAATGAACGTAAAATACCCATTTCCACACATACTGAATGATGATGATTTATCCACATTGACTATTCTCTTGAAATCAAGTTCATTGAGGTGTTTAAGTTTCATGAAGTTTCTTATAGCCTTGCATACTCAGTACATTCTTCGTACTGACCCCTTTGGGGGACTTACTTTATTTGCTGTAGGCACAGGTGTTAGTATACCTTCACAATAGGCTACGAGTCATCCACGGATCATTGGTGAGATCCAGTTGGTTCGGGGCTTTCCTAGTCATATGTGTATATAGCTTTGGTACTATAATTATTGTATAAAGCGGGGACTTGTCCCGACTATAGGTTGTTGTGTTCATGTATCGGTTAGAGGCTTTGTAGACATATGTGGGAAAGTGAATATCAGAGATGTGTGTTTTGCTTGACTTGATGGTCCTAACGACCAAGTTTCTTATATTTTATACGTTTTCCATGGCTTCTGCCTAGTTGCATGAAGTATAATAAGATTCATACTAAAATATGCTTGCGAGTGAATAGGAGCAATGATTGGTTCTCTCGGGCCATATCGGCTTTGGGTGCCAGTCCGCCTCATTGGGATACAGGGCGTGACAAAAGTGGTATCAGAGCAGGTCGTTCTAAGGGTGTCTACAAAGCCGTGTCCGAGTAGATTCTTATTCATGCATGTGTTGTGCACCACATTTATGAGCAGGAGGCTATGGAGCATTTAGGATGTTGTTTCTTTTCTTCACTTCTAGATCGTGCAATAGAGCCAGTTGTAAGTTGCATTGTATCTGACCATGGGAATTGTTTTCTTTGGTATAGTAAGAAATGTCGATTACAGGAAGAGGCAAAGGTAAGACTAAGAAGCTAGATAGGATTGGCGGAGAAAGAACTAGTAACTTACCACCGAACGAGTTGAGCAAGATGAAGCTGAAAGTGAATTTGCATCACGGGCTTCTTCTAATTTTTCCAGCTCCAGAAGAGCCGAGAAGGAGAGAAGAACCTGTTGAGACACCTATTAATGTCACTGACCAGCATTTAAGAAATGCAGTATATATGTTGATTCAGCTATTTGCAGCATAGAATCAAGGACAAGCTGGTCCAATGACAAGTAATAACAGTGAGGTTAGGGCAACTTGTCGTAGGATGCAGGATTTCCTGAAACTAGACCCTCCTATATTCACTGGGTCAGATCTTAATGAGGACCTGCAAGATTTTATTGATCAAATCAAAAGGGCTTTGGATGTTATGCACATATTTTGCGTAGAAACAGTGGAACTCATGGCATATAGATTGAACGGGGAGGCAAAATTATGGTATGGGGATTGGAAACGAGCTAGGGGTGTTGGTGTACCCCCGGCTAGCTGGGAAGAATTTCAAATGGCATTCCTGTATCACTACCTTCCATATGAGATTCGAGAGGCACGCGCAGACCAGTTTCTAAATCTTCGTCAAGGGAATATGAGCGTTTGGGAGTACAGTCTTCAATTTAATTCCTTGGCCAGATATGCTCCCCATATGGTAGCCATCATGGCTGATAGAGTTCATCGGTATGTGGATCGATTGGATCCATCATTGGTCAGAGACTGTACCATTGCTGCTCTGAATAGAGATATGGATATAGCCAGAATACAGGCTTTTACACAGAAGATGGAAGATCAGAGGAACAGAAGAAAAATGCACAAAGCTGAAGGGGGGCCATCAAAGAAACCTAGACCTATGGGACAGTAAATGGTGTCCCAAGGAGAATTTGGGCCTCGAGATTTTAGTAGACCGCCGAGACCATCACTTTCTCATTCTATAGTAGGCGCTCAACCCCAATTCCAAGGGTTCAGAGGCAGTCACGTTGGACAAAGTAGTGGAATTCAAGGTTCACAACCAGTGGGGTATCAAGAGCAAGAAAGTATGAACCAATCGGGTTTTCCTCGCCAGTCGTGTCTACACTGTGGAAAGCTTCATTTAAAGAAATGCCGTCTTGGGACCAATATTTGCTTTTGGTGTGGTATGTCCGGACACATGGTGAGAGATTGCCCAAGAAGGGGCACGGGCATTATTATGCGACCTACGGGATCAACCGTTGCACCGTCATCATCGGTTCCTTTCCTAGGCCAAGATGTGCAGCCGGTTGGTCGTGGTAATGGTACTAGAGGAGCAACCAGTTTTAGTGGAATACAGGACCGTACTTATGCTCCAGTGGGTCAGCAGAATGTGGAAGCCTATCCTGATGTAGCTACAGGTACATTATCTGGTTTTTTTATAATGTATGTACATATGCATCGATTGATTTGGGTTCTATAGTATCGTATGGTACTCCGTTGACCGCTACGAAATTGAAAGAACATCAGAATTATTAGTTAACCATCTGGAGTATTTACACCTATTGTTGAATCTACTATAGTTAAGAAAGTACATCGTAACTGTATAGAACCTATTTGTGAGCATGCTACGGTGGATTGCCGAGCTAAGAAAGTCCATTTTCATTTCCTATAAAAGATTGTCCTTGAATGGAGGAGTAGTACTAGAGTACCAAAAGGGTAAATTTAGTTCCTATCATAAGGTAAGGCAAATGACTTCTAAGGGGAATCATCATCTGACCTAGTATGAACCCTTGGGATGCACCAGAATTACGTGTATGGAAGAAAGATGGAATGTTAAGAGTGTGCATGGATTATTGGCAACTGAATACGGTGACAATCGAGGATAAATAGTTCCTCCCCAAAAACTGATGATTTCTTTGACAAATTGTAGGGTGTCAAATGTTTCTCACAGGTTAACTTAAGATCCGAATATCGTCAGGTAAAAGAAGACGTCAAGCCATTTTTGGGTATGTATTGATGCAACATGGTAACGTAGTAGCTTATGCCTTCAGATAGTTATGAATACCTAGAGGAATTAGCCAACACATGCTATGGAGTTAGCAGATGTGAGAGTTGCTTGAGAAACCAACTATAGATATAGGGCGCCATTATTTGTATGGGGTTCAAGTTGATGTATATACTGATTTCAAGAGCTTGCAATCTATATTTAAATAGGAAGATCTAAACTAAAGATAGCAAAGGTGGTTGGAAATATTAAAAGACTACAATGTTGAGACATGACAACATTTGGGGAAAACAAATGTGATAATCGGTTCATTAAGCCGCAAAGCAATAGGAAATACTAAGGGTCAGTTACGGCAAAATAAGGTATAGCCAAGGTAGATAGTTCGTCTTCATGAAGCTCCAGATGAAAGAATTATAGTGTATAATATGGTAGAGTCTTCATTTGTAACAGAGAGAAAGGAAGACAACATGTAAATCCTAGTTCCTTTGAATTAAAAAAAGAAACATGGTATGCGGATTCTATGACCAACGCATTTGATCCTACGCAAGAGGGAATACTGTAATGCACAATTTAAAATTTTTTATTCATTCGGGAGCAACCAAAAGGTACTATGGGTTGAAAGAGACATATTGATAAGGTTACATGAGAAGAACATTACGGAAATTGTAACACATGATCCAAATTGTCAAGAATCTGGAGGGTATATGCAATATAAAAATCTCCCGGTATGGAAAAAGGCTATGATTAACATAGGTTTTCTCACAAGTTTGCCTTGTACATTTCGTCAATTTAATTCCATGTGGGTGATAGCTGACAGGCTTACCAATTTAGTACACATTTTACCTGTCAAGAATAAAGAGGATTTCAATTGCTATTGTATTAGTCATGGGAGCTCAAGTTACTGTATACTGTTGGAAAAATCTTTTCAAAAGAGTGTGGGAATCCAAATAAAGTGAAAGTCCTCAGACAATATGGATAAGTAGAGAGCACTATATAAACATTTATGAGCTTGCTTATAGGACCTTAACAACAACTTGGACGATCATTGACTTCATGCGTAATTTGCTTACAATAGGAGTTATCGTGTGAATATCAAAAGGGAACCTTATGGAGCGTTATATGGAAAGAAAGGGAAATGGAATCCATGTCATATAGGTCATATGAAATTATCAACAGGATTCTAGATTGACAAGTAAAGAGGTTGAGGAATAAAGATATAGCGTCCGTAAAAGTTCTTTGGAGAGATCACATGGGAAACCGGAAAAATGATGAAATCGACGTACCCATATTTGTTTCAAATGGATGAAAAAGTTCAACATGCCGAAGTGGACCAATAACAAGTAAGTATCTATGATTATTAAGCGTCTATGTCTACGTATGCTAATATCGGGATGCATTTGTTGTAATTGAAGCGACATCGTTAACATTCGAGGACAAATGTTTCTAAGGGGGGAGAATGTAACACCCCATACCTTCCCAACCCTATTTGATGACGTATAACAATGTTTACTTAAGTGTCGAGATTCCATGAGTATGTGTTTTATAGTGTCATTGGTGAAACATTTAATATCGAACCTAATATGTGTGGTTAGCCCTTCGTAGGAGGTGTTTTGGGATTTTTGTGGAGAATTTATGGGGTTCAAAATGAGGCTAAAAGGACTTCTAAACAAAGGATATTAAAGGTAATAAGTAAGTTAAAGAATAGGACTTGAAGTATCTAACCAAACCCGCGAAGAAAAGTTGAAAAACAGAATTTTCAAAAAAATAAAGGATAGGGGGCGCCAGAGGGCGTTCCAGGACGCTCTGGGCTAAATTTTTTATCCCAGAGGCAGAAAGCTGGCGCTCCCAAGGGCGTGCCAGGGTGGTTTTGCCCATTTTTCGAAAGTTGGAAATTTTCTTAAGTCCCAAGGGTGCCCGGGGACGTACCGGGCCAATTTTTGCCACGTTTGTTTTACAACCATGAGAATATACATGGAATGAGTGAACTAGTGTATTGTTATGATAAAATTACTAGTGAACGAATTCGGCGTCAAAATGATGATTTTGCCCTTATGGTCAAAATAAGTCATGCGTGGCTAGAATTGCTTGTTTTTGGGATTGAGGCTACGAATATAAATTCCGTGAGTGGGAATATCATTGTAATGCGTGAGAAATGATTTAAACATGAGAAATTATTGATTTTAATGGATTAAGTGATTTGGGCTCAATAAAGCCCAAAATGAAGAAAAAAAGATATGGGCCAAACATGGGTCAAATGACCCATTCTTATTTTGACCAAGCAATAATTGAGAAAGGACTCAAAGGGTCTATAAAAGGGAGGAAAAATCAGATTTTTAACCCACAAGAACACACATGCTTTTCTATCTTTTTCTAGACTTTTCAAGAAAACACCTCTTTTGCTCTTCAAACCCTAAGTCATCTTTGGAGCAAGATCATCATCTTCCAAGCTTAGGTAAGTGATTATTCTTATGTATTAACATATTATATGCATGGTAGATTATGTAAATCATGTTGGTTATGCTTGGAAGTGTTGAATATGGCACTTTGTGTTTTTATAAAAGATGTGTCATCTATGGAATTTAAACTTTAAATATGACTTGTGGTTTTGATGAAATAGCATGGTATGGATGAAATATCAACATGTATGGTGTGGTTATGGTCCTAAACTTGTTCTTTTTCCATAAGTGTAAATTATGGGATTTTGGACGATTTATTGTTGTGAGGTGTATTGAAGTGAATTGATGGAATAATTGTGATGTTATGATGATGGAAAGTGGAAAGTATGAACTAGGTGTGACATGCTATTAGTTATCATATATTGGTCAATGTAAGGAATATTGTGGGATTATTGGTATAATAATTCATAAATGATATTGTGGTCAATATTGGAAATATTGTGGTATTGTTGGTGTGATAGTTTCATACGTGGTATTGTCAGGGGGGAAATGACATTTTGAGGCCATTGTGTAACTAATTATCGTTGTATGCATTTGTAAGGTAGTTGGTGGTTAATGTAAATCCCGTTATGTATTTGTGTTGTAGAGTGAGACATAAGGAAGGAGCGGGACTATTGTATCACGTATAGAATTGAGTGTTCATATTGAGACGATAAGGTATGTAAGGTTACACTGTCCGTATCTTTCTGCAACACATATTGTTCATGTTGTCATTGTCCTTGTTCCATTCCGAAATGTTAAACGGTATCTTATTTCAGGTTGTCATATGTTATTATTTTCATGACTCATATGTCTCTTAATCATGGATCGAAATTCCAAAGCTTCCATGAAGTCATAATTACTACCAAGTATTAATCTCATGAATATAAAAGACTAACGTAACGCATCTATTTATTTCCAATAAGGTTATGATCCCCAATGCACCAATTTCATAAAATTAAAAGAGAGAAGTAATGCAATGAAGTAATGGAAGAAGTATTTTCCTTATGGATACTTTATATTTTCTTTATGGTTAACTTATATTTTCTTTATACTTATTGAGTACGGGGGATAACTTTGTGGGGGCGCAAGCCTAACTCAAGCCGATCCCGATATTGTTGGATCAGGGAGAAAGCTCAGTGAAACAAAAGCCAAACTTGATGCCGAACCTGCTTCACTGATTTTCGAGTGATGGCAGGGGGGAAGCTCAGTGGGGAAAAAGCCTAACTTGATGACGAACCTGACAAGGGGTAGCCCTAAGGGCCAAACCTACTTTATTTATTTATTGACGGTTGCATATTGACGATTGCATATTAACGGTTATACATATATTGACGGTTCTAACTACTAACGGTAACGGACATAAAGGCAACTGAAATAATGAATGTAAAGTACCCATTTCCACACATACTGAATGATGATGATTTATCCACATTGACTATTCTCTTGAAATCAAGTTCATTAAGGTGTTTAAGTTTTATGAAGTTTCTTATATCCTTGCATACTCAGTACATTCTTCGTACTGACCCCTTTGGGGAACTTACTTTATTTGCTACAGGAACAGGTGTTAGTATACCTCCACAATAGGCTACGAGTCATCCACTGATCATTGGTGAGCTCCAGTTGGTTCGGGGCTTTCCTAGTCATATGTGTATATTGTTTTGGTACTGTAATTATTGTATAAAGCGGGGACTTGTCCCGACTATAGGTTGTTGTGTTCATGTATCGGTTAGAGGCTTTGTATACATATGTGGGAAAGTGAATATCAGAGATGTGTGTTTTGCTTGACTTGATGGTCCTAACGACCAAGTTTCTAAAATTTTATACATTTTCCATGGCTTCCGCCTAGTTGCATAAAGTATAATATGATTCATACTAAAATATGTTTGCGAGTGAATAAGAGCAAAGATTGGTTCTCTCGGGCCATATCGGCTTCGGGTTCCAGTCCGCCTCGTTGGGATACGGGGCGTGACACCCTGATATGGATGGCTTGACCCAGGAGGTAGCTGCTTTGAGAGAGAAGGTTCGGGCATTGGCATCGAGTAGCACTCCCATCATACCACCTATGCCTGCCCAGAACTCCATGCGACCAGCATTTGAGGTTGATTTATTTGCTGATGAGGAACCTCCGATGGATAGAGGTAGGAGACCCCGCAGCCTGACGGATGGGGGTGAGAGTGATGCTGAGTATGAGAGTGATCTGCGGAGGGCTGTTAAAGCCTACCAGGTAGAGTACCATGAGAGGAAAATTGAGGCGTAGCAGAGGGCGCGTGGTGCATCTTCTAGTCAGGTTGTCCCTCCACCGTATGCACCTACTGCTGCATAGTCTGATGATCCCGCTACTGGCGGGCCCACTTTCGGTGCTTAAGGCGCCACAGGTATGTCTTCACTCCTTTGTATTATATTGATATTGGTGCATTGAGGGCATTGCACCATGTTTAGTTGGGGGTGGGGGTGTACCACCACTTGGGGATTTTTTTTTCCGTGTTTCTTTTCCCCCGAGTGTGTTATCATAGTAGAACCAGCATGTTTAGGATGTTATTGATGATGTTTTAGTGTTTCTTGCTAAATTAGGAGAAAAATGAGGGAACTGTAGTGCAGTCCAGTTTTGAAAGATTTTTATGTGTTTTGAATGTTAATGATACCCCTCCAAAAATTTTGGTTTTTGAATTGTGTGAATAAAATACTTGTGTGTGACAACTGTTGGATCTTGTTATGGCACTAGGATTATAGGCAAATAACTGTAGCTAGCATTGTATGAACCAGATAGGTAGTAGTTGGTAATATGACACTGTGCTATATGTGTGTGAGGTCACTACTTAGTTAACTGAGTGTGTGCGATTCAGAACTTGCCCGGTTAGTCTTGCCTGAGTTGGAGGATAGGGATTAGTAAAGGATCATAGGCCGTTTTTGAATAAAGTCCACTTTTAGCCTAAATGTCAAACCAAATGAAGAAGTATCCCTTGATCCTGACTTTGTGCCATAATCGGCCTATTTCTTTCATTAGCCTATTCACCTTCCCATTTTAGTCACAATGAACCTGTCTTGGCCCTGGTCCCTCCTTGGACACTGTGTACCTCAACTCAGGCAAATCGCCTAAGTTAAGGGTGGCTATTATAGGGGTGCGTAGATTGAGTTGGGTATGAAGAAGGGGTTAGTAAAAGAAAAAGAGAAAACTGATTTGGGTGTAAAGAAAAAAAAAGAAGAAAAAGAAAAAAAAATAAAGTATATAAATAAATAAATAAATATTTGTTTAAAGGTTTGAGAAAAATCACACCCAAAATCTGAAAATAAAAGAATGGAGAATAAGGGAGCATAAAAATGAAAAAGGTTGGAAGTTGGAGCCAAAAATAGTGTAGTGTCAAGGAGGGTTGAGTCACCATACCCATATGTACCATACCCGTCCCTAAGCCTACATTACAAGCCGAGTAAAGTCCTATAGTGATCCTAGTCCAACTATCCGAAAACAAAGGCGTAGAAAATGAGGGCAAGCCTATGGTATTTCATGTACACTGTCTTGACTTCTTTGTGAGCATGAGTGTTTTGATCTCGTCCCTATGATATTCATTAAAGTATACTTAGAGTGCATAGGACTTCTTTGATTGTGAGAGCACATGGGTTGTGTCATTAGCTGCTAGTTGTTCGAGAAATGTCAAATTGCATATATGCTTAGTTGTTTGTACATAATCTGGTGCCATCACTTGATCCCTTCTGTGTCATGATACTATGCTACTTATATATATACTTTGGTTTTGCTTTGAAAATAGGAGGGGTCGAAAAGGTTTGTGCTAAAAGCAATGAGTAGACTGCCATAAGTCCCTTAGGTTTCTCTTAGTTAAGCATTGTGTTTGTGTACTGTTATTTTGTTCGCCTGAGGATATGCAAACGTTCTAAGTTGAGGGTGTTGATGTGTCATGGTTACATGGCACTGTTGATGCTTAAAACAAGGAAAATATGCAATAACTTGGGTGTGTGTTTGTTGGTATGATGTGGTTTCTATCCTACTTTGCAGGAAAATAGGTTTTCAAGGCAAAATATTCAAAAGAGGAAGAATCAAGCCCGAGAACGAAGTGTCGAAAGAAGAAAGAACAAGAGGCTGCACCAGAGGAGGAGTCACACCACTAGTCACGTGGTGTGGAAGCCATTCACGCCACGTGAGTGGCTATCGTGACTCAGGTCCAAAGAATGAAAAATCAGCCTGATTTCCACGGCAGGGGTCACGTGGCGTGACTACCACCCACGTGACATGGAAACCTGTCGTGACACAACTTTTGAGGACTGCCAATTGAGCCTGATTCCCATGACATCAACCTACGTGGCGTGACTTGGTTACACGACACCAAGTCACGATACCGTGGAAGTTGCCGACTCTGTTCTCCTATTTGGTTTTGGATAGGACTAGTTTTGTAGCTATAAATACTCCTATGTATTCCTAGGTCAGAGAGTTGGTCAATATACTATTTTGAGAGTTATTTCATACGTTTTCAGACATATTCTTGGTTTTATATTCACAAACCCTAATTTGAGTTTTATTGATAATTGAAATTTCGGTTTTCTTCATTATTGTGAGATCATAATTATGCTTTCAGCTATGGATTATTCTTGTGTTCTTGAAATTATGAGCAACTAAACCCATCAACTAGGGTTGTGTAAACCATGAGGAATTAACAAAACCGGTTAAGTGCAAAGCAACTTTGTACTGCTGTGTATGCATGTATTGTTGTTTTCTTCACTGTGATTGCTTTTCTAACGGTTGCAAACGTTAGAAACTCGCATGTATTCTAGACTTGCTCGAGAGAGAGGTAGAGATTGGGAAAAGGAGATAACAACAGAGATTTGAAGCTATCAACCTTCATCTAATAACCGGAGCCTTAGCGGGAATGGTTATCTGAGATCCAAGACAAGGGTTTGTAGTGCAACACTCAGAGTCCGAGAGGAAAAGAGTGAATTTCGTCTAATGAAGGTCGAGAGACAGTTAGATAAACCTAACTTGTTAGATTTTGCATGCAGAGCAGTGGGGCAATCTTGTTAGCACACGTAACTGGTGGAGTTAAGGAATCATTGGGGATCAAAGTCCTAGTGTATTTCTCTTACTGTCTACAAACTCAATATAACCAGCAATCTTCATTGTTACTATTCATTAGCAAAACCCCCCAGTTTTATTTACTTTCCAATTGTTCCATCCGGTATTCTACTCATACTTCGACCTATTCCTTGTGGGATCGACCCCAACCTAGTTGGATTCTATATTTGATACAGCGACCGCATTGTACTTTTTCGGAGGTGTATTTTGGGCGACATCAGTCTTCTTCTAAATATATGTATAAATATTGACCAAGAGATGATAGATTTTGAGATATTTCAACTGAATTAAAAATAGTCTTTAAAAGTTAGAATTTACAGACAAAAAGGGTTATCCTTAAAAATTAAAGAAAAAAACTCTTTTATACTTAAAACCCCTTAAAAGGTTATCGAAAGAGGTACAGATGCCTCTGTACCACCTTTTGGTTTACTTAAACCGTTTCACTTAGGCTATTTCTTGTTATAAGTTATAGCTTCTTTGAATAGGTCATAGTTTTAATTGTTTTTCTTTTCTTACTTTGTCAGGGGAGATTCTCCCTTGTTTATGTATTTCCTAGATATATTTTGTAATTGAGAGGAGTCCTCTCTTCTTAGGTTCATAGTATATCTAGGTTCCTTGTCTAGTATCGGGGATGAGTTGGCCGTCTTTAGTAGGATAGTAAACTTATGAGCCACCATAGGATCGGAGATAAGGTTTATGTCCCCCTCCTTGTATTTTCTTTATATTTTTTTTTAATAAGGCTTGGGGGTGTACGGCTTAACCCCTGATTGCCACAAGAGGTAAGATCCTTAGGTTAGGTCTGTTTACTTAAAAAACAAGGGGGAAGTCTAAACAACAAAAATAAATAAGAAAAATAAACTTTTATTTTTCTTTGCTTTTTATTTTGATATAACATTAAAACAAAACATCATAGAAGTTTAAATTCTGAAGAAATTGTGACATGAACTAGTTCTAGGTTAATTATCTTATAAAATCCCTTAAATACTAGAGAAGGATGCATTAGACATCTTTCTAGAGTCAAAAACCTTAAAAACAAACTTTTAAAAATTAAAGAAGTCAGTTTGTATATGTTTCATATCGAAAGTTTAAGAACAACATTTTGAATATCATTTAGAGAAGGAAAATGTATCATGTTATCAATATTATTAATATATTTTAAAAAGTGGAATGTCAAGGGTAAACTTGGTATCAGTTCATGCATGAAGGGTCAAAAGGTGATAAACAATTTCAGTAAATATAATTGTAGGGGATATTAAGTCCACTATTATTTCTCAAAGTGTTTGATCATATTTCAAATATGGAAGACTATACTATTTGTATATCCATTTCTTTGATAATTTACTTTTCCTCACAACATGTACAACATAAAAACACTAAATCAATCATGTATCGATGACCTGGACTAAAACAAAGACCAAAATTATTTTTTCTTTTCAAAAAAAATCTTTCATATCATCTCGTTCAAATCAATTTAAAGCATTCATTTTTCCATGAACCATGAAATATATGAATATTCATGAATAGAAAATAAAGTGAAATCAAATGCAACAGTCATATACATACTCTCAAGGTCGTAATTATTTCATGAATACCGGCTATGATCTTGATTATCAAATTAGGGACGCAAGTCCCATTTCAACAAAACAATATGAATCTCATACTGAGCATCACAATTTTCAGCACAAGCCTCCATACGGACATTACAATATTCAACTCAAGCTCCCACACATGCATCACAATAATACCCCAATTTGTTTTGTATATAGATTCACAAATTCACCCAACCCATAGCATGCTTTACACTATAAGTCCCAATCCAAGAAAAGTTTGAAGAAAGTTAAGCCATAACCTACCTCAAAGCAAACCGCAAGTATAAGAAAATCAAAAACTAGCCTTTCCTTTTTAAGCATCCCCAGAACGCTTCGAATCTATCTAAAATATTTAATGTCGAAATAGGAGTCCAATAATACCATATTTCTAAGGTTCTTAATAAGGTCAAAAAAAATCAACCCAGATATAAACCCCAAGAACCCAAGAGTAAAACTGAAATTTTATTAGAAAATTGATTTACACATATAGCTAGGCGTTCAAATCTTAAGTTTCATCGAAAATGGTATTAATGTCGAGTTTGAAAATGTCAAAACATCATACTTTAACTTTACACGAAAAATACCAAAATTTCAAGTTAAAAAACCAATCTTTGAAGATAAAATCATGAAGTAATCATTGGCAAATGTTAAATTTATGATATAGAAACTTTTCCTACAAAAAATCATCAAAATCATCCTTTAAAATCTCCTAATATTGTGTTTCAAAGAAAAAAATTTGAGTTGTGGGGTTTTGGATGGAAAATAGAATTTTATATCACTACCAGTGAAATAGTTCTTCGCAAATGCGGGACGGGACCCCTATCACATTCTTGAAGGTGCCCAACCCGACCGCATCACGTTTGTGACGGTCTAATTGCATTTGTGAAATCCAAAGCAACCACTTTCCAGACCCATCTTTCACCACAAACACAGTTCCTATCACACATTCACGATGGCTAAAATTTTATTCCTTCATGAACGCGGCTAGGGCACCACAAACGCTATAGAGAATTTCAGATACACCAACAATAGCCAAGCCTAAGAAAATTTCATCAACGAACCCTCAAGATTCATTGGGGGACGCCCCCCCCCTCCTAAAAAAAAAAATAATAAATAAATAAAAAATAAAAATAAACCAACTAGGGTACTAGACTAATTTTGACATTTCAAACACAAAGGAACGATTAGAATTTCTAACGGAGGTTGTTTTCATCGAATGTCGACCGAAGTCAACCATCAACTTTCCAATATAACATCTAAATGCTCAAAATCACATTGAAAGTCCCATGACCAAAACAAACTGACTACTAAAGAAAAAAATGACATTTTGGAGCTGATGCATCTGATAAAATTCTCATACAATGGCTGAAACACCAAATGTTGACCAAATTCAATCATACTAAATTAAGATCCTTCCAAAAGCAAAACTTGCATAAAATCCAACCAAACACCCCGAGAATCGCATCACTTACTCATGTAACTCAGAAATACCATAAAGCCACTATGATAAGGGGCAAAATGGTCAAAACAAATAAAATTCCAAAAAATATTATAAGATTTGTTACATTATCCACCACTAAAACGCATATTCGTCCTCAAATGTAAAGGCATGGAAGATGTAACACCCCGTACCTTCCCAAACCAATGTGAAGACGTTGAACAATGGTTACTTAGGTGTCGAGATGCCATGAGTATGTAATTTGTAATGTTAGTGATGAGAAAATTGAAATTTGGCCTTGTACATGTGATTAAACTTGCATAGGAGGTGTTTTGCAATTTTCATGGAGCATTTGTGGGGTTCAAAATGAGGCTAAGAGTACCTCTAAACAAAGGATATTAATGCTAAGAAGTAAGTTAAAGAATAGAACTTGAAGTATCTAACCCAACCCGCAAAGAAAAGTCGAAAAACAGAATTTCTTGAAAAACTAAGTGTGCGGCGTGCTGGGGGGGCGTGCCACGCCGATTTGGGCCCAATTTTTGTGCCCATAGGAAGTAATATGGCGCGTCCACGGGCTTGCCACTCTGTTTTTGGCCACTTTTCAAAGTTAGAATTTTTCTTAAGTCCCAAGGGTGCCCGGAGACGTATTGAGCCGATTTTTACCACATTTCTTCTACAACCATGAGCATATACATGAAATGAGTAAAGTATTATGTTGGTATGATAAAATTACTCGAGGACGAATTTGACTTCAAAATGACGATTTTACCCTTTTGGTCAAAATAAGCCATACGTGGCTAGAATCACTTGTTTTTGGGATTGAGGCTACGGATATGAATAGCGTGAGTGGGAATATTGTTGTAACACATATGAGATTATTTAAACATGATAAATTATTGATTTTATTGGGTTAAGTGAATTGGCCCCAACAAGAGGCCCAAAATGAGAAGAAAACATGGGCCAAAATGGGTCAAAAGGCCCATTCTTGCCTTCACCTTCTAGAATACCATATTCAATGGCTAAGGATGGACTTAAGGCTTATAAAAGGGACCAAAAAATCAGATTTTATTCATTGGAAACTCTCATGCTTTCTAGATATTTCTCATCTATTTTTCTCTCAAACCCTAAGAACTCAAAGCCCACTTTTGGAGCAAGATCATCATTTTTCAATCTTGGATAAGTTATTATTGTTATGGATTAATATATTATATGCATGGGAGAGTATGTAAATCATGTTGGATATGCTTGGAATTGTTGAACATGGTACTTTGTGTTTTTATATAGGATTTGTGATCCATGAGATTCAAGCTTGGATTATGACTTGTGACTTTGATGAAAGAGCATTGTATGGATAAAATATGAACATGTATGGTGTGATTTTGTTATTAAACTTGTTATTTTTCTATAAGAGTAAATTATGGGATTTTGGCCGATATGTGCTATGAAGTGTATTAAGGTGAATTGATGGATTATTTATGATATGGTGTGGATACAAAAGTGTAAAGGAGAAGTGTTGTGGTGAAATGTATTGATTATCATGTATTGGTAAATGTTGGGAATATTGTGGGATTTTTGGAATAATAATTTCATCAATGGTTTTGTCAAGGGGAAATGGCATGTTTAAAGGCAAACATGTAACTCATTGACGTTATATGCATTAGTAAGGTAGTTGGTGGTTAATGTGAATTTCGTTATGTATTTGTGTTGTAGAGTGACACATAAAGAAGGAGCGGGACTATTGTATGCACATCTAAGATTGTATATTCGTATTGAGAATACAAGGTATGTAAGGTTACTCTTTCCGTATCCTTCTACAACATATTGTTCCTATTGACATTGGGCTTGTTTCAATTCCGAGAGACTTGAAGTATATCAATTCAGGGTGACGTATATTGTTATTCATATGTGTCCTATTCTTATATGAATTATGATTCACTTATCTCTTATTCATTGATTGAAGTTCCAAAGATGTCATGACATTATAAGTCCTAAAAGAACTATCTCAAGAGGGTAATAATGTAAGAGAATCTATTTATTCTTGAAAAGCATTTTTCCAATCATGTCATGTTCCAAAGTCCTATAGTATGATGATTATACTTGTAACAATCTTTCATAAGTAGAAGTACCAATCTCATAAGAGTAATAATCGAGGTGATGCTATCAGTCCTCATAAGTAAGGATGTCAAACTCATGAAGTATAAGAGTGAGGTAAAGCATATTTGTGTGGTTCATATAGTGTCACGACCCTAGATGTATCAATTTCTCATAAGTGAGTATATCAATCTCTTGTAAGTGATTAAATCAACCTTTTCCAAGAAGAATAAGAATAAGAAGAGAGTTAGTTGATAAGAATTCTCGGGTGGCAGCCCAGGGGTGAAAAGAACACCTAGCATGGGTTATCCCGTCATTATTATCCCACCATAGAGTGGATGTATGTTCCCCGACCATTGAGTGGATGTATGTTCTCCCACCATGAGAGTGGATGTAGGTTAAACCGCCAATAGAGTAGATGTACGTTAATATAGTGGATGTACGTTATATTATTAATTCCCCAATAGAATAGATGTATGTTATATTGTTACCCCACCACTAGAGTGGATGTATGTTGATGAATGTTATTCTTTTTCAACCAACTAACCAAGTAGTAGAACAATAGTGGTAATGAATATAGAAGCAAGAAAGAATCTCTTGGGTATAGAAGAATCTATTGGAGGTAAGTCTCTTGAGTGAAGGTAATTTCCCTTGAAGGAGAGTAGTTATGAAAGATATTATATAAAATGATGGTTTATACACATTGTCTATTCTCTTATAAATTATTTTATTGACATTCTCATGTATGATGCTATTTCTTATGAGCCTTACATACTCAGTACATTCTTCGTACTGACCCCCTCGGGGGACTTACCTTACATGTTGCAGGTGCAGGCATTAGTAGACCTCCTCCATAGACTGTGGATCATTTGCAGAGTTTTGGTGAGCTCCAATTGGTTCGGAGCCTCCTGAGTCATAGTTGTATGTTTATTTTGATGTTGTAAATATAGTATAAAGCGGGGACTTGTCCCGACTTTAAGTGGGTCTTGTTAATGCATCTGTTAGAGGTTTTTGTAGACATATATGGGTATATGGATGTAAGATGTACGTTCATTTCGACGTGATGGATCCAACAACCAAGTTTTGTATATATAGTTATAGCATATGTTTCCATGATTCATATCTTCCGCCTAGTTGCATGAGATACAATAAGATTCATACGAGGATACGTATACGAAGGTTCATGAGCAAATATTAGTTCTCTCGGGCCATATCGACTTCAGGTACCAATCACGCCTCGTTGGATTTTGGGGCATGCCCAAAGTGGTATCCGAGCAGGTCATTCTAAGGGTGTCTACACAGCCGTTTCTGAGTAGAGTCTTACTTATCAATGTGTTGTGCACCATATTTATATGTAGGAGGCTATGGGACATTTAGGATGTGGTCTCTTTTCTTTATTCTAGATCGTGCAATAGAGCCAGTGTTGTAAGTTGAATTGTATCTGACCATGGTAATTGTTTTTCTCTGGTATAGTTAAAATGCCAATCACGAGAAGAGATAGAGGTAAAGGTAAGTAGGTAGAAGTGCCTGCCGATGAAGAAGGAATGAGTAGATTACCACCTGACCAAGTTAGTCAAGGTGGAGCTGACGCTGAAATTGCATCGCGGTCTTCTTCTACCTTGCCAGCTCCAAAAGTGCCAAGAGGTAGAGAAGTACCTGCAGAACCACCAATGAATACTACTGATCAGGATTTGAGAAATACAGTACATATGTTAACACAACTAGTTGCTGCACAGGCACAGGGACGAACTGGTCCAATGATAAATAAGGATGATGCGGCTAGGGTGGCGAGTCGCAGAACATAGAACTTTTTAAAATTTGATCCTCCCATATTCACAGGGTTCGATCCGAAAGCAGATCCACAGGATTTTGGTGGACCAAGTTCAAAGAGCATTAGAGGTGATGCACATAACAGGTCTAGAAACGGTTGAGCTAGCAGCTTATAGACTGAAGGGCGAGGCTATCTTGTGGTATGAGGACTGGAAAATATCAAGGGGTATTGATGCACTCCCAGTTGATTGGGAAGAATTTAAAATGACATTCCTTGATCATTACCTCCCATATGAGATTCGGGAGGCACGTGTAGACCAATTTCTACATTTGCGTCAAGGAAATATGAGTGTGAGAGAATACAGTTTGCAGTTTAATTCCTTGGCTAGATATGCTCCAAATGTAGTAGCCACCATGGAAGATAGAGTCCATCGATATGTGGAAAGATTGGATCCTTATTTGGTACAAGACTGCACTATTTCTGCCTTAAATCGAGATATGGACATAGCTAGAATACAGGCCTTTGCACAGAAAATGGAGGATCAAAGGCAAAGAAGGAGGACACAGAAAGCTGAGGAAGGGCCATCAAAATGGGCGAGACCTATGGAGCAGTCTATGGTGTCCCCAGGAGAATCTGGATCTCAAATGTTACCACTTAGACCCTCATCCTCGTATTTCACAGCAGGTGCTCATTCTCAATCCCGAGGGTCTAGAGGTGGTCGATCTGAACAGAGTAGTGGGATTCATGGATCATAGGCAAAAAGACTTCCTCGTCAGTTGTGCTCGTGTTGTGGGAGATTTCATGCAGGCGAATGCCAGTTTGATATGAATGTTTGCTTTGTATGTAGTAGGCCAGGACACGTGATGAGAGAATGCCCACAGAGGCCTACGGGTAGTATAACACGTCCTACTGGATCAGCCGATGTGGCATCGGCATCTGGTGTACAGTCTTCTAGTCGTGGTAGAGGTGACAGAGGAGCAGCTAGTTCCAGGGGAACTCAGAATCACATTTATGCCTTAGTGGACCGGCAGAATGAGAAAGCATCTCCTAATGACGGTACATGTATTTAGGTATATTACCATATTTTTACATGATATATATGTATTGATTGATCCGAGCACTACTCTATCGTATGTTACTTCATCGACTACTACAAATTTAAAGGGACACTGAGGTTATTAGTTACGTCAATGGAAATATCTCTATCTGTCAGTAAATTGAGTATAGTTAAAGGCACATATCGTAATGGTATAGTAGATGTTTTTTATCATAGATGATTAAGTATTCTTAAAAGCGTTACTTATGAAAGGTATAATGGAATTCAGAAAGAAGGAAAAATTGACCCAATACGACATGCCATGTGAAATTGTTGAAAGTGTATAAGAGTTTCCTTTCATATTGTTTCCATAGGAAATATACAAAGTTCGGGGGATATTACTAGGAAAAGATATCTATTGCTATTCTAAACCATCAAGTGTGAAGGTTAATGAATAAAGACGTACTTACTGTAAAAGTTCTTTAGAGAAAGCAATAAGTCGAAGAGATCGCATGAGAAGTTGACAAAACAAAAATGATGAAATCGACGTACCCATATTGTTTCAAATAGAAGAAAAAGTTCAAAGTATGGAAGTAGACCTATAACAAGTAAATATCCATGAGCCTTAAGTGTTTATGCGTACATATGCTAATATAGAGATGCATTTGTTGTAATTGAAGCGACATCGTTAACATTCGAGGATGAATGTTTCTAAGGGGGGGATAATGTAACACCCCGTACCTTCCCAGCCCAATGTGACGACGTTGAAAAATGGTTACTTAGGTGTCGAGATTCCATGAGTATGTAATTTGTAATGTTAGTGATGAGAAAATTAAAATTTGGCCTTGTACATGTGATTAAACTTGCGTAGAAGGTGTTTTATGATTTTCATGGAGCATTTGTGGGGTTCAAAATGAGGCTAAGAGGACCTCTAAACAAAGTATATTAAGGGTAAGAAGTAAGTTAAAGAATAGAACTTGAAGTATCTAACCCAACCAGCAAAGAAAAGTCGAAAAATAGAATTTTTTAAAAAACTAAGTGTGGGGCGTGCTAGGGGGCATGCCACGCCGCTTTGGGCCCAATTTTTGTGCCCAGAGGAAGTAATATGGCGCGCCCAAGGGCGTGCCACGCTGGTTTTGGCCACTTTTCAAAGTTGGAATTTTTCTTAAGTCCCAAGGATGCCCGGAGACGTATTGAGCCGATTTTTGCCACATTTCTTCTACAACCATGAGAATATACATGAAATGAGTAAAGTATTATGTTGTTATGATAAAATTACTCGAGGACGAATTTGACTTCAAAATGACGATTTTACCCTTTTGGTCAAAATAAGCCATACGTGGCTAGAATCACTTATTTTTGGGATTGAGGCTACGAATATAAATAGCGTGAGTGGAAATATTAGTGTAACACGTATGAGATGATTTAAACATGAGAAATTATTGATTTTATTGGGTTAAGTGAATTGGGCCCAACAAGAGGCCCAAAATGAGAAGAAAACATGGGCCAAAATGGGTCAAAAGACCCATTCTTGCCTTCACCTTCTAGAATACCATATTCAATGGCTAAGGATGGGCTTAAGGCTTATAAAAGGGACCAAAAAATCAGATTTTATTCATTGGAAACTCTCATGCTTTCTAGATATTTCTCATCTATTTTTCTCTCAAACCCTAAGAACTCAAAGCCCACTTTTAGAGCAAGATCATCATTTTTCAAGCTTGGGTAAGTGATTATTGTTATGGATTAATATATTATATGCATGGGAGAGTTTTTAAATCATGTTGGTTATGCTTGGAAGTGTTGAACATGGTACTTTGTGTTTTTATATAAGATTTGTGATCCATGAGATTCAAGGTTGAATTATGACTTGTGACTTTGATGAAAGAGCATGGTATGGATAAAATATGAACATGTATGGTGTGATTTTGTTATTAAACTTGTTATTTTTCTATAAGAGTAAATTATGAGATTTTGGCCGATATGTTCTATGAAGTGTATTAAGGTGAATTGATGGATTATTTATGATATGGTGTGGATACGAAAGTGTAAAGGAGAAGTGTTGTGGTGAAATGTATTGATTATCATGTATTGGTCAATGTTGGGAATATTGTGGGATTTTTGGAATAATAATTTCATCAATGGTTTTGTCAAGGGGAAATGGCATGTTTAAAGGCAAATATGTAACTCATTGACGTTATATGCATTAGTAAGGTAGTTGGTGGTTAATGTGAATTTCGTTATGTATTTGTGTTGTAGAGTGACACATAAAGAAGGAGCGGGACTATAGTATGCACATCTAAGATTGTATATGTATTGAGAATACAAGGTATGTAAGGTTACTCTTTCCGTATCCTTCTACAACATATTGTTCCTATTGACATTGGGCTTGTTTCAATTCCGAGAGGCTTGAAGTATATCAATTCAGGGTGACGTATATTGTTATTCATATGTGTCCTATTCTTAGATGAATTATGATTCACTTATCTCTTATTCATTGATTGAAGTTCCAAAGATGTCATGACGTTATAAGTCCTAAAAGAACTATCTCAAGAGGGTAATAATGTAAGAGAATCTATTTATTCTTGAAAAGCATTTTTCCAATCATGTCATGTTCCAAAGTCCTATAGTATGATGATTATACTTGTAACAATCTTTCATAAGTAGAAGTACCAATCTCATAAGAGTAATAATCGAGGTGATGCTATTAGTCCTCATAAGTAAGGATGTCAAACTCATGAAGTATAAGAGTGAGGTAAAGCATATTTGTGTGGTTCATATAGTGTCACGACCCTAGATGTATCAATTTCTCATAAGTGAGTATATCAATCTCTCGTAAGTGAATAAATCAACCTTTTCCAAGAAGAATAAGAATAAGAAGAGAGTTAGTTGATAAGAATTCTTGGGTGGCAGCCCAAGGGTGAAAAGAACACCTAGCATGGGTCGATCCCGTCATTATTCTCCCACCATAGAGTGGATGTATGTTCTCCCACCATAGAGTGGATGTATGCTCTCCCACCATAGAGTGGATGTATGTTTCCCCACCATAGAGTGGATGTATGTTCTCCCACCATAGAGTAGATGTATGCTCCCCCACCATAGAGTGGATGTATGTTCTCCCACCATAGAGTGGATGTATGTTCCCCGACCATTGAGTGGATGTATGTTCTCCCACCATGAGAGTGGATGTTGGTTAAACCGCCAATAGAGTAGATGTACGTTAATATAGTGGATGTACGTTATATTATTAATTCCCCAATAGAATAGATGTATGTTATATTGTTACCCCACCACTAGAGTGGATGTATGTGGATGAATGTTATTCTTTTTCAACCAACTAACCAAGTAGTAGAACAATAGTGGTAATGAATATAGAAGCAAGAAAGAATCTCTTGGGTATAGAAGAATCTATTGGAGGTAAGTCTCTTGAGTGAAGGTAATTTCCCTTGAAGGAGAGTAGTTATGAAAGATATTATATAAAATGATGGTTTATACACATTGTCTATTCTCTTATAAATTATTTTATTGACATTCTCATGTATGATGCTATTTCTTATGAGCCTTACATACTCAGTACATTCTTCGTACTGACCCCCTCGGGGGACTTACCTTACATGTTACAAGTGCAGGCATTAGTAGACCTCCTCCATAGACTGTGAATCATTTGCAGAGTTTTGGTGAGCTCCAATTGGTTCGGAGCCTCCTGAGTCATAGTTGTATGTTTATTTTGATGTTGTAAATGTAGTATAAAGCGGGGACTTGTCCCGACTTTAAGTGGGTCTTGTTAATGTATCTGTTAGAGGCTTTTGTAGATATATGTGGGTATATGGATGTAAGATGTATGTTCATTTCGACGTGATGGCTCCAACGGCCAAGTTTTGTATATATAGTTATAGCATATGTTTCCATGATTCATGTCTTCCGTATAGTTGCATGAGGTATAATAAGATTCATACGAGGATACATATATGAATGTTCATGAGCAAAGATTGGTTCTCTTGGGCCATATCGGCTTTGGGTGCCAATCACGCCTCATTGGATTTCGGGGCGTGACAGAAGGTATCTGAAATGTAAAAATGTTGGAGATATCTAGTCTGCATGTCAGACTCTATCTCCCATATAGCCTACTAAATCGGATGATGGTTCCATTGGACCTTTACTAAATTGATGCTCTTGGATCTCAACTTCCTAGTCTGCCTACAAAGAAAAGCTATAGGCTCTTCCTCAAAACTCAAACTATGATCCAAGTCAACAGAATCCCACTGGATCACATGAGAACCATCTGAATGAAACCGCTTCAACATCAACATGAAAATTGGGATGCATAGCTAAAAGGCTCAAAGGTAACGACAACTCATAGGCCACATTCCCAACATGATGAAAAATCTTAAAAAGGCCGGCCAATGAACCTCAGACTAAGCTTGCCCTTCTTCCCAAACCTCATCACACCCTTCATGGGTGATATCTTCAACAAAACTCGTTCACTTTCTATGAACTCCAAATCATGAACCCTATGGTCTACATAGCTCTTTTGCTTACTATAGGCTGCCAAAAGACTTTCCTAAATCAAACTCACAAGATCTATTGAATCTCTTAGTAAGTCTAGGCCCCAGGCGTCAATATCACAGAATCAAACCACCCCATTAGAGATCTACACCTGTTTGCATACAAAGCCCCAAAAGATGCAATCTAAATGCTAGAATGATATCTATTTGTCACGACCCAAAAGTTAAGGTCATGACAACACCTACCCTAACCCAACCTTTGTAGGTAAGCTAAAAAACCACAACAAATAAAAAATTAGGTAAAGAGAATAAATGAAACAATACGATACTTCTAGAATGAAGTCAGGCAATAATAGTCATAAAATCTGAAATATGTGAAAAAGATACAACCAAAACCCAAAACTTAGTGTCATGAATATAAAGAGCACCTAAGACAATATAGAATCTGAAAATATATCATTGTCTCCGAATAAAAGTAAACATATAAAAGATAGATGGAGGCTGGGACAAGGCTCCGGATGGGGAGCTCACCAGTGCTCTGAATTAGCTCTCACAACACAAATCAGCTACCTCAGTTTGCACTCGTACTAGGATTTGCACTGAAAGGGCACAAAAGTAGGAGTGAGTACAGTCCACTTATACTCAGTAGGTATCATAGGCAGACTAAGCAAAGAAAAAAACTAAATAAGTATAGAATACTATGAACATGTTTCCACCTGCATACAGAAAAGTTCCCAATGGTGGCTCAAACTGTATCGCTAACAATTCTACATTATAATATCAGTATAGAACTACGCATAAATATATATATATATATATATATATATATATATATATATAAAAGAAGACTAAATACACAAAAATAAACACATAAAAAGAATGCAAGTGATGCAACGCAATGGCCAGGTGGTAATGTTTTAATATAACTTCATATACACCTTCTAAGCTAAAGTTTTAAGGATTAGATACCATGAGGGGTTTCCAACAATCATAATATCACAATCTCAATCTCATATCTCATCTCAATCTTGTCGGTATGTCCATCAAGGTTTTATAAAATATCTTATTTTCTTTCAAAATCAGTATTTCTCTGTGGTACCAAATGGATATATAAGGATAAATAAAATAAGGATTCATCCTCATAACCAAGAAAATGTCATGTGTTGTATTCAATTCAATGATGGTATTAAATAAGCACAAATACCCTCAATATCACATTAAATCATGATATAAATCATAGCATAACACCACAATAATGAATAGTTGTGTAAGACATCAATGATATCATTTTAAGCCTCCATTCAGAAATCATAATATTTAAATAAGGCAAATAATGCTCAAACAAGACCAAAACCAACCCCCACTCGTGTATCAGCACAATATACACCTCTCAAGTCAAATATAATGTTCATATAAGCCCCCACGCGGGCAATAGAACAATAAATATGATCACATAAGCCCCCACATGGGGAACAAGAAAAAAATAATATCTCAAATTAAGGATCCCATGATAACTCCCCAACCCAATAACATACTTTACATGAATGGTCAACTAGACAGCCCAGTCTTAAGAAAGTTAAGCCATGACCTACCTCGGAAAGCCAAAACACAATCCTGGACCCTTCAACACAGAGCCTTTCCTTTACGAGTTGCTTCAGAATAAATCAAATCTATCAAAAATATAATCAACATTTTAAAAGGAGTGTAACGATAAACATATTGACTACTTTCATTATAGGTCCAAAAATAGTTTGAAAATCGAATCAAAATCGAAAAGGGTAAAACTGGAATTTTATTTAGAAAACATGTTCTCCATACTAAGAGGGTTCTAAATCTGAAAACCCAAAGAAAAATGAGTTGAAATTGGACTTAAAATCAAAGAAAACTCAATTTTGAACTTTACTAGGTAAAAGCCTCAAAATCCAAATTTGAAATCAAAGTTTTAAAGTTATTTTGAAGATGAAATCAATAGGAATTTATGAAAATAGGAGTTTAGAGTTTAACCAAACAATATTGATGAAAAACCCCTTTGAAAACACCAAGAACCGAGGTCTCAATGATGAAAAATAGTAAAAATGGGGTTTTGGACAAGGAAAAGAATTAAATTTTGTCCAGGTATAAATTGCTCTTCGCAAATGTGAAAACCAAACCAACCAGAGTCCCATGATAGCGGTCAAATCATCACGATCGCGATGAAGCCAGACCCAGACCCAAAAAAAATAACCCTTCGTGAATACGATTACTACACCGCGAACATGGTGAACAAAAATTGGCGACCCTTCGCAAATGCAATCCCACCATCACGTTCGCGATGAAGAACATTTTCCTTCTCAACAATTGTGACCTAGGTCCTGCGAACATGAAGAAGGTTTTCATCATGCACCAGAAAAGTGTACCAGCATTGTAGGACTTTGAAAAATAGTCCCGATTGAACCCTCGAGATTCATTTGGGACCCCACAACAATAAACCAATAATGCTACTAGGATAATTTTAACGTTCTGGACTAAATGAAACCATCAGATTTATTAAAAGAGGTCATTTTCAACAAGTTAAGCCCGGAGACACCTTTAGGCTAAATTTAACTAGTTTCTCATCTAATAGGTTAGAACTAAACACAAAGGCTCGGGACCCGAACTAACTATGCTACTAACCTAAATTCAATATTCAAGATATAATGGAAATGACAGAGTCACCATCCGATGAGTAAATCACGAACTATAGATAAAAGTCAAACTAATCACTTATAAGGACACTCAAAACCTCAAACTCACTCAAATCACTCTCGAACGATTTCGGGACCACGCCAACCATCCATAGAACTCATAAATGAAATATAGCAACTATTGAGAAGGGAAATATGGTCAAAACATATAATAAGCTAAAATCACAACAAGGATTGTTATATTATCCATTATTAAAACACATGTTTGGCCGCAAAGAAAAAGCAAATAAAGTACCTGAATCGGTAAAAAGTTGTGGGTTATTACTCTTCATATAGTATTCAACCTCCCACGTAGCCTCCTCAATAGAATAGTATCTCCACTGACCTTTCACAGAATAAATATACTTGGACCTCAATTTTCTAGTCTCCCTATATAGGATAGCAATGGGCTCCTCCTCAAAGGACAAATCATGATCAAATGCTATAGAATCCCACCAGATTACAGGAGAATCATTTGGATGGTATTTCTTCAACATGGAAACATAGAATACCAAATGAATAGTTGATAGATGTAAAGGCAAAGCTAGCCTATACGCCATATATCCAAATTTCTCAAGAATCTCAACAGGTCTAATAAATCTCAGACTAAGCTTCCTTTTCTTTCCAAATCTAATAACACCCTTCATAGTGATACCTTTTACGAAACCCACTCACCAAATATGAATGCCACGTCTCAAACTCGACAGTCAGCATAACTCTTTTTCCTACTCTGGGCAGCCACAAGCCTATGCTGAATTAATTTAACTCGATCCATCAAGTCTCTCAACAAACTGGTGCCCCAAGCCCAAACCTCAAATGAATCAAACCATCCCATGGGGGATCTACACCTCCTTCCATACAATGCCTCAAAGGCGCCATCTGAATACTGGAATGGTAAGTGTTGTTGTAGGACAACTCTGCTATGGGAAAAAACTGGTCAAAATAATCACTAAAATCCATAACACATGCTCAAAGCATATCCTTGGTCTGTTTTGACTAGCCATCCTCCTGAGGGTGAAAAGTTATGCTCATAAAAATCTAAGTACCCAACTCTCTGTGCATAGAAATCCAAAAATTTATGGTAAACAACATAGCTCAATCATAAATAATAGAGATAGGCAATCCATGCAATCGAATAATCTCACGAATGTAGATCTTGTCTAACTTATGCACATTATAGTTCACCTTTACAGGTGCAAAATGCACTGATTTAGTCAACCTATCTACCAAGAAGGAGCAGGTATCCTCTGCATAGTAACACCTGGTCACTGATGCTCATACTTCACTTGTTGGCAATTTAAACACTTGGCCACAAAATCATCAATGACTTTCTTTATACCACACCACCAATAGTGTTTCTTCAAATCATGATACATTTTGGCCATACCTGGATGGATAGAGTACCTCAAAAAATGAGCCTCCTCTAAGATTAGTATAATCCATCCACCAACTCTTAACATACAAACACGACCACTAATCCTCAAAATACCTTGGGATCAAAGGATGCATCAACTTCTCATCATCAAACTAGGGAGCTTGAATTTGATCCATCAAAGAAGATCTAGACTCAACAAAGACCGAAACATGCTGGGGTGTTGAAATATAAAATTGAACCAACCAGTTAGCCAAGGACTGGACATTTAAGGCTAAAGGTCGCTCCCGCTCCCCTAACAAAAGATAACCCAAAGTCCCCATACTCGCCGCCTTCCAACTCAAGGCATCCGCTACAACATTAGCCTTGCTTGGATGATAAAGAATAGTGAGATGATAATGTTTAAGAAACTCTAACCATCTACACTGTCTCATATTAAGATCTCATTGAGTGAAGAACTACTGAAGGCTACGATGATCGAAGAAAATCTCACTATGGACTCCATTCAAGTAGTGTTGGCACAACTTCAACAAAAATACAACTGCGACTAATTTTAAATCATGAGTAGGGTAATTCTTTTTATGAGGGTTCAACTGTCGAGAAGAATAAGAAATTACCTTACCCTTTTGCATCAACATACCACTCAAGCCAACTCCAGAAGCATTAAAAAAATACGGTGAAACCCACACCCTCTAGGTAAAGTAAAGATAGGAACCAAAGTCAAAAACTTCTTGAGCTCTTTAAAGTTCTCCTCACAAGAATCTGACCAATGAAAGATAATCTTCTTCTGTGTCAACTTGGTCAAACAAGTTGCAATAGAAAAAAAAAACCTGCATAATGCACTGATAATAACTTGCTAACCCAATAAAACTACAAATCTCGGTAGGAGAAGTAGATTTAGACAAATTAGGAACTGCCGCTACCTTGGCAGGATCGACCATAATTCCATCCCTGGTCACTACATGGCCCAAGAAAGAAATAAGATCCAACCAAAACTCCCACTTGGAGAATTTGGCCTACAACTTCTCCTCTCTTAATCTCTAAAGTACAGTCCTCAAATGTCTTACATGGTCAGCCTTATTCTCAAAATAAACCAAGATATCATCGATGAACACAATCACAAAAGAATCAAGATAAGGCCGAAACACTCTATTTATCATCTCTATAATATTGCTGAGGAATTAGTCAGCCCAAAAGACATAACCAAGAACTCATAATGGCTATACCACATCAGAAAAGAAGTATTTAGAACATCTGAAGCCCTAATCCTCAATTGACGGTAACCAGATCTCAAATCGATCTTAGAAAACACTAAAGCACCCTGAAGCTGATCGAATAAATTATCAATGAAAGGAAGAGGATACTTGTTGTTGATAGTCACCTTATTCAATTATCGATATTCAATACACATGCACATAGATCATTCTTTCTTCTTCACAAATAAGACAGAAGCACCCCAAGGAGATACACTCAGTCTAATGAATCCCTTATCCATCAAGTCCTATAATTGCTTCTTCAATTCCTTCAACTCTGTCTAGCCCATCCTATAAGGAGGAATGGAAATGGGCTTGGTTTCCTGCTCAACGTTAATGGTAAAATCAATATTCAATCTGGAGGTATCCTAGGCAAGTCCGTAGGAAAGATATCCATAAACTCTTTAACAACTCGCACAAATTCCAATGGAGGAGGTGAACCAACAATAGTATCACAAATATAGGCTAAATAGGAAAGACATCCTTTTCCTACCATGAGATGAACATATAGAAAGAATATAACACCGTTTTGAGACACGAGCTAGGGGTACTGTTTTATTCAAACCTCGAAACACCAAGAGTAGCTAAGGTCACGATTTTGGTAAAATAATCTAAAATCAAATGATAAGGAGCTAACATTCCATACCCAAGATGATATTAAAATCAACCATATCGAGTTTAATCATGTCTACCCAAGTATCACACCCAGAAAAGGTCACAACACATGATCGGTACACCCTATCCACCTCCAATAAATTGCCTGTGAGGGTAGATACATGAATAAGCATAAAAAGGGACTCATATATAACATCGATACCAGTAGCAAATATGTAGACACATAAGAGAATATAGACCCAGGATCAAACAGTACTGTAGCAGACTGATGGGAAACTGGGTCAGAGGCCTCTACCTTGGGTCTCTCTAAAAAGGAATAACACTGACAATGTTAGCCACCAGATTGAGTGACTCCTCGTCCACCACCATGAGCTTCATGATCCCCACCTCTGGTACCTTTAGAACTACCTCTACTGCCCCAATGTACCACATCTAACTTCTAAAACTGAAGCCAAAAAAAGCTAAAGCTGAGATCCCTGCTAGGAGGAATGAAAAACAAGTCAGGGCAAGCTCTTTCTAAGTGACCAAGATCATCACACATATAACATCCTCTGTTAGATGTATCATGCTGAGTGGGCCTAAAAGACCCAAAATGCCCTCCATGAATAGATAAACCAGAATGAGATCCTCTGCTAATATGACCTGATCTCTGATTATCCAAAGCCTCAGAACCCATAGACCTTCCATCTGAACCCTACAAAGCTGCCTAAATTGGTCTGCCATGGTAACCATGAGAATATCTGCCTATGAAATCCTTACCTCGAGATGGATGACCACTAAAATCCTCATGTCGGCGTAATATTCTTAGCACCACCACCCTGCGTCCCCTGGAAGAATACACTAAATCAACTTAGAATGGTACCCTATACTCTAAAAAGAACCACCAAACAACAATAACTGAGCCGTCGCCAACTAATAATACTGGTCCAACCCTCAACACACTTCTTGATCCTCTTAGGCTCTATGCAGATGCTAGCAATGGTATATCTGGACAAGGAATGAAAGAGAGCCTTATACTTTGCAAGAGTCATGGAGCCCTGCTCTAAATAAATAAACTCATCCCTCTTCTAATCCCTCAAACTAAAGAGCACAAATCACTTCAAAAAAGCCTTAAAAAATTGGGTCTATTTCAACTGAAGGGAACCCACTGGTCTATATCTAACAAGAGATCCCAACCAATGCCTAGCCACATTAGTGAACTAGTAGGTAGTGTAAGAAAAATCTTGAGACTCAAGTTCACCAAGGTTATATAAGTTCTCGTCACAAACAATCGAAAAATCATAAGCGTCCTCGTCAATTGCACCACTAAACTTGGGAGGAGACAATTGGATGAATCTCTTGAATATCTTTTGCTCCTCAGTATCTAGTAAGTAATTTGGAGCTATAGGTGGAATGCCCAAACTAGTAGGCAAAGTCTCAACACGTGAGGCCACCATAGTAGCTGGCCATGCCCCTGTAGTCTAAAACCCATGAGTAGTATCATGTCCTAGTGGTTGTACACCTCCTATTATTTGAGATCCATCCAGTGTACTTTGTAAAATACCTCTCTGGGGAATACCATCCAAATAACTCAAGAGATGAAATAACAAATCCTACAATACTGGGGTAACCATGAAACCTTGATGAATCTGAGCTGGTCCTACATCCTCTGGTTGATAATCTACCTCCTCACGCTAAATCTCAAGTTTGAGAGAGGCCGCTCTATCTAGTCCTCTAGCTGGAGCCGCTCCTCGGTCCTGACCATTACCTCTGTCTCGGCTGCAACCCATGTCTAACCCTCTGATGGGGCTCTAATGGCGGGTGTTGGCTCAACATCCTTACTAACTCAAGATCTATTCCTCACCACCTGCGCAAAAAGAATGGAATAAAAGTTTGAGAATATTAGACATGAACAATACGCACGATAAGGAATCAAATTAGAGAAGTTTTCCTAAGAATATGTCATGACCAAAACCCATCGCGAGTGGCACCCATGGTAACCCACTAGTGGGAGAACTATCAAACCCAATTTACTCAACAACAACACTTAGTCAATTTTTAGGAGAGACTAATCATTCCATTAAATAAACCAACGTCTTGAATAGTCTAATAGCAAAATCAATACGAAAAATAGAAAATGGCTAAAACTCCCCAAGGACTAAAAGTAATTGTACCAAAACACTATCAATTGTCAACAACAGGTTCAACCAAAAATAAAATGACAGTATCCATGCCCGAAACAAATGGACATAAACTAAAATAGAGGACTCATAGATGCACGAAAGATGTAGCTCGCCCTTGAGTCAAAATGCATTCCAGTCTAAAGTTGAGGTCTCGATGTAGTCGCTAGAAAATGCTCTGCACTTTAAAAAAAGAAAAGAATAGGTAGCATCAGTACAAAACCACATTGTACTAGTAGGGTTATCAGCGAACCCAAGATAATAAATGTGAACAAAGAACCATAGCTTAGTAAGCAGGTACAACCATGAACACTTACCAATTAACTTTACCTCAAATATGTACCACTTAGTCTTTTCAAACAACACTAAAGAATTCAGTAATGTGTAAGTCAATATTAACAATATACCAAGTCGAGAACATGACTACCAACATAAGACTAAGTTAACAAATCCAAGACACACAACAATAAGTTACACCTTGCCTCAAATTCATAAGTAGCCAGTCATCAATAGAAGATATACCATTTATTTATATTCTTATCCCGGACCACTCAAGGATCCAATTTAACAACAACAATAACAATAATCATAAACTTGGTCCACTCAAGGAACTATCAAACTCACCAATATCTTGTAAACACATGCTAAGGGTCTTATGGTCGCACACTAGTTATAACCTGTAGGAGACGAGCTCTTGTCCATGTACCAAACATCCTTGAAATCTAGTGTCTGCCAACCTTATATCAACTAATCCCGTGAAGATGTCCTTTATTATCTCATCTCACAATAATAACAAATCCCTTGAAGATGTCCTTTACCGGCTCATCTCATATTTGCAATAGATATCACAATAATCACAATCACAATGAGAATAAAACAACCAT
This sequence comes from Capsicum rhomboideum, assembly GCA_031232105.1. NCBI lineage: Eukaryota > Viridiplantae > Streptophyta > Magnoliopsida > Solanales > Solanaceae > Capsicum > Capsicum rhomboideum. The sequence goes on from CP124714.1 coordinate 73,019,367, forward strand.
ACTTATATAATCAACAAGCCTTTAATATAACCTCATAATATGTGATTATGATTTAGGATATCATTCAACAATTTACTCTCCTTAAGAATGCATTGCCACAAGTACACGAAGAAATAGTTAACATGCACACATAAACCAAGTTAGGTTTCAACTACATTTAACCATCACCTACCTCAATCAAAGCTTTGCACCACTCTAACGAACATGAGTGTTACTTTTTCTTTCAATCTCGGCTTGATTGCGGTCTAAAAATAAGAATGTAATCATAATTAAGACAATAACCTAATACATTCAAGGATTAAAACCTAATCCCACAACCCCCAGGTCAATTCATGATCAATCCCTCTTTTAGGGTTTTTCTACAATAATTCCACCTTAATTCTGCCAAATTCATGTTTATTGTGATAAATTCCAAGCATGTAATCATAATTTAGTAACCCTTGACCAAAATCCAACGATTTCCCACCCAATTCATCTAATCGCACTAAAATATTCACATAGGTCAAGTCCAATCCTTCCCCATACCCCAGAACTAATGATTCTTGGGATTAGTTATCAAAAAACTAGTTAATGGAATGGATTTCTTTACCTCAACAAAAACAATTTGTGGTAATTCAATTGAAATCGCCTAAAATTGGCTCTCCCATCCCTTGGACGAATATGGAATGAAAATAAAATTTTTAGTCTATTTTTTGCATAAGTTAGTACCTATCCCACTATAGCGGGACAATTCTTGCTATAGAGGTATCACTATAGCGAGATTCCACCACTATGGTAGGATTGACCAATTCTGACTCCTGCTATAATGGAAATATTCCCGCTATAGCAAGCTAGTAGTAACAACCTGCCTTTCACTATAGTTTCGTAGGTGGAGGCAGAAAGTCCTCCAACCCTTGAAACTTGCCCATTATACAACACACTTCTGGATATTGACATCCCAAACTATCATTTTTACGTCAAAGGTGATATCAGGAGTTCTACTAACCCAAATTTACTTACAAAACTTTCTATTAACTCCTTAACATCTTTGTTATCATAAAGTAACCCTTAATCATGAAATCATCCACTAATCCCTTCTCGAATTATCCTAGAACATACAATACTTGGATTTTGTCCAATACTTGCCTAGCCTAAAATTGTTAACTCTTTATTAGGGAAAAACCATAACCCAAATTTTGGCACGCTAGATTTAATCATAATGAATGAAAGGGTTGTTACATCAGATACCAATTTAACCTCTGTTCATCCCCGAATGATCAAACCAATAAAATGAGACAAGTAGGAAATAAAAAAGTACCTGTATCCTCAAACAAGTAAGTGTACTTATCATGCATGTATTTCTCATATTTCCAAGTAGTCTCCTAAATAGGAAGATGCTTTCACTGAACTTTCACTGATCGAATCTTCTTAGTTCTTAATTTTTGAACATCCCGGTCACGAATTGCAGCCAACTCCTCTTTATATGAAATTCTTTTGTCAAGGAACACCGAGTCCCATTTAATGATATAATCACCATTCCCATGGAATTTCTTGAGCATAGAAACATGGAATACCAGATGGATTCTTGAAAGGTTTAGTGCCAATGCCAACATGTAAGCTATCGGGCCAACATAATTAAGAACCTCAAATGGACCAATATATCGAGGACTAAGCTTACCCTTTTTGCCAAATCGCATAGCTCTTTTCATAGAAGATACTTTCAACAATACATGCTCACCGGGTTTGAAAGATATATCCCTTACCTTGCAATATGCATACTCCTTTTTTCTACTTTGGGCTGTCAACAATTTGTCATGAGTGAACGTCACCTTCTCCTGAGCTTCCTTTAATAAGTCTGTGCTCAAGGGTTTTACATCACTAAACTCTAACCAACCTATGGGTGCTCTACACCTTATCCCATAGACGACTTAGAATGGATCCATGTCGAGACTAGAATGGTAACTATTATGGTATGAGAACTCACACAATGGAAAAAACTTATTCCAATGACCACCAAAATCAATCACACAGGCCCGTAACATATCCTCAAGTACCTGGATAGTCCTCTCAGACTACCCATCAGTCTTAGAATGAAATGCAGTGCTAAGGTCAAGGTTGCTGCCAAGCTCTTCATGTAACTTGTCCCAAAAATTAGAGGTGAATTGTGTACCTCTATCAGAAATGATGAAAACCAGCACCTCATGCAAACTTAATATCTTCTTGACATAAATCTTGGCCAACTACTTTGAATTGTACTCTACTTTAATCAAAATGAAATAAGGAGACTTGGTTAGTTTGTCCACTATGACCCAAATTGAGTCATGCTACCCCAAGGTCATAGGAAAATCCACTACAAAATCTATGACTATCTTCTCCCACTTCCACTTGGGAATGTGTGTTCTCTAAAGGAAACCCATAGGCCTTTGATGTTCATACTTCACCTGCGGACAGTTGTGGCTAGACACATACTCTACTATATCTCTCTTTACTCAGGGCCACCAATAGACGTGTCTTAAGTCACAGTACATCTTGGTTGACCCTAGATGAATAGAGTATAGAGAACCATTAGCTTCTGCAAGCAAACTCAGAATCACACCACCAACATGAGGCACGCACATACGTCACCTCACCCATAACAATACACACACATCAAGTGTGGCATCTCAAGGTTCACCACACACCACCTTGTTCTGAATCTTGTTCAATTTTTCATACTTAAACTGCCATGCCTTGATTTGATCAAGAAATGTTGACTTTACCTCTACACTATCCAATACTCCACCCCTTTCTGAAACACCAAACTGTATGAGATGCGATGTTAGAGTTTGAATCTCTCTAGCCAAAGGTTGCCTTGTCATTCTCAAACAGGCCAAATTACCCATACTTATGGATTTCTAGCTCAATGTGTCTGCCACCACATTGGCCTTGCTCGGATGGTATTGAATGTTCACATCATAATCCTTCAACAAATCCATCTACCAAATCTGCCTCAAGTTTAAATCTTTTCTGGTAAAACATGTTGTAAATTGTGATGGTCCATGAACACTTGAAACTTGACAACATAGAGGTAGTGTCTCCATATCTTAAGTGAAAAAAACCATAACTACGAACTCTAAATCATAAGTCAAACAATTCTTCTCATGAGGCTTTAATTGCCTTGAAGCATAGGCAATCATATTACTGTCCTGCATTAACATAGCACCCAAGCCAGAGTGTGAACCATCACAAAACACAATAAAGTCCTTACCTTCAATTTGCAAGGAAAGAATGGGAGCTGTGATCAAAAGAGACTTGAGGTGTTGGAAGCTCTTCTCACATTTGTGAGACCATTCAAATGGCACCTCCTTCTGAGTCAGTCTCGTGAAGTGAGCAGCAATGGAGGATAAATTCTTGACAAACCTGAAATAGTAACTAGCAAGACCTACAAAACTTCTAACCTCAATCACAAAACTAGGCCAAACCCAGCTCTTGATAGCCTCAATCTTTTGGGGATCTACCATCACCCTCTTTTCTGAAACTACATGCCCCAAAAAGGCCATAGAAGACATCAAAAATTTGCATTTAGAGAACTTATCATAAAGATGCTTCTTCTTTAAAATCCCTAAGACTATACAAAGATGACCTGGATGTTCCTCCTTATTCTTGGAGTAAACCAAAATGTCATCAATAAAAACAATCACAAATGAATCCAAGAAAGACTTAAAAATACTAAGAACTTGTAATGCCCATAATGAATCCTAAAAATTATCTTGGGTATATCCTCAGGTAGAATCTTTAACTAGTGATAACTTGACCTCAAGTCTATATTGGAGAAAATTGAAGCACCATGGAACTGGTTAAAATGATCATCTATTCGGGGTAAGGATACTTATTCTGAATTGTAACCTTATTCAACTGTCTATAGTCAATACAAATTCTCATGCTACTATCCTTTATCTTAATGAACAACATTAGAGCACCCTACGACAGAGAACTAGGATGAATGAATCCCTCCTGCAACTAAGTCTTGAGTTCTCTCAACTCAGTCGGAGCTATTCGATAGGGAGGAATAATAATTATGTGAGTTCCCAACTCCCAATCAATGTAAAAGTTAATGTCCCGATCTAGAGGCATACCAGGTAAGTCGGTGGGAAATACTTTCTAAAATTCTAACACCATGGGAATTGACTCCATAAAAGGGATCTCTATGCTAACATCTCGAAGTTATGCTAGAATATCCAAACACCCCCCTCCCAACTAATTTCTTAACACAAATAAAAGATATAATTTTCACAGGTCCAGACTTATACACACCTTCTTATTCTAACTTATCCATCCTAGGAGTTTCAAAGGTCATAGTCTTAACATTACAATTCAGAACGACATGATACAAAGATAGCCAAGTCATACTTAGGATGATATTAAAATCAAGAATATCCAATATTATCAAATCTACCCCAGTCTGGAAACCAATAAACATAACAGAATAAGTATGATACACTTGGGTTACTACCATAGAGTCTCCAACCGGAGTAGATACATACATAGGAGAGTAAAGTATATCACAAACCATGTCTAATCCCATGGAAAATTTAGCAGATACATAAGAATAAGTCAAACCAAAATCAAAAAAGGTAGTAGCCATCCGACCATAGACGAGAATAGTATCTATAATGACAACATCTAAAGCTTCGATCTCAGATATTTTTGGAAAGGCATAACAATGAGCTATATTGTCAATCTGGGCAACCTCTTTAGTAGGCTATACACCACCTCTCCCTGTATTGACTTTAATTTCCACCACGACCTCTCTGATGATTATCCCACCCACCCTATGGACGACCTCTATCATTACCTCTACCACCTTTACCAATAGGTACCACAACTCTAGTCTACTGCTGTCCCTAGAAACCAGCCTATCTATAAGGGCACTCTCTTTTGAAGTTCCCCACTACACCACAAGTATAATAACCTTAATCTAGGAAAGTCCTGCTAATGGATGAATATAAAGCCTATTGGCTTCTCACAACTGAGGACTACTAAGTGGCCTCCAATAAGCCCATAGTAGAAGCTGGCAGAGCTGACTAAATGGGGGCAAGCTGGATAGGCATGATAACTATAACCCCTGGAGTAAGAACTACTGAAGTTACTTGTATTCTGATATTTCTTTGCTAATACCTTGGCATGGCCAACCTGATTGACTCCTTCTACATTTTTCATATTATCAACAACATTATTAAAGGTCTTTCCAATAGAAGTCATCTATACTGCCAAAATCTACAAGTCAGTGTTCAAACCTTTCACCAAAAGCTAGATTCTCTCTTCTTCAGTACCAAGTAACTAAGTACCATAACGTGACATGGTATAAAACTTAGGCTCACAGGTTGCAATAGACATATTGCCCTATCCAAGGGCCAAGAACTCATCCTTCTTGTAATCATAAAGAATATGGGGCATATACTTCTCAAAAATAAAGTATGGAACTGAGCCCATGTAAATAGAGGTAAAGGTAGAGGCCAATATTCCACAAAATCCCTCTACCACTGCTTTGCATCACCATGCAGTTGGAAGGTTACGAACTCTGCACCATGTTTCTCAACAATAGTAAGAGGTTTCATCATCAAAAATTTAGTCAAAATATCATGTTCAGTCCCATTCATGACAGGACCTATCACTGAACAAGTAAAAATATCGGTCCCCGAGGTCTTATCCATCCTAGAAACTAATAAAGTGGCAGGATAAACAACCTCGTCATGATGATACAGGGTGGGGGAGGTGTCTCAGATCTATGACAGGCCGAATTAGCAGCCGCCTGAGATGTACCCCTGGCGGGTGTTGTTCTACCTCTCCCTTTTTCCTTACCCCTTCATCAACCTCAAACAATTGATTCTGCAACTAGAACTAAAGGTGCGAGGGTTGTTGGTTTGGATCCATTGTCTCTAGTGTTCACCACCTATATATAAAAGAATGAAGGGGGTTATATACCAATTTGGATCGTCAAATACCAATTGGAATCAAGTTATAGCAAAAAAGAAGAAAGAAAGTGATAATTTTCTAAAGTTCCATAGCCTCTTAAAGAAAAGTACAGACGTCTCCATACCATTTGACAAGATTTTACTGGATCCATTTTTGTACATTGAGATCTAAAAAACAAGGGCTCAGATACTAACTTTATCATTACCCAAACCCATCGTGAGTGTCACCATGTTAACCCTCCGGTGGGAGAACCATCCAACCCAATTTACTCAACACCAACACTTCATTAATTTTTTAGAGAGACTAATCATTCCATTAAATAAACCAATGTCTTGAATAGTTTTGAGCTTATTTATTTCATGATTTATTGAGATATCGAAGAGTTTTGAGCTCATTTAACACCATAATTGAATTGAATACATTGCATGATATTGTATTGGTTATTAGCATGAATCCTTGTTTCATTCATCCTAATATATGGATTTGGTATCACAGAGATATACTAATTTTTGAAAGAAAATAAGATATTTTATAAAACCCCTTGGCCGAAGGATATACCGACAAGGTTTAAATGAGATATGAGGTTGAGAATGTGAGAGTCTACGGGTTGAAAAATCTCCATGGTGTCCTATCCTTGAAACTTTAGCTCGCAAGGGGTATACTAAGTGATATTGAGACATTACCACATGACCATTGCATTGCATTGCATCACTAGTATCTATCTTATGGGTTTTATTCAGTGTACATAGCCTTATTTTATGTATATATATTCGTGCATAGTTTTATCCTGATATTATATTGTAGAAATTATTACGAGATACGATTTGAGGTGCCATTGAGAAATTTTCTGTATGTAGGTGGAAGCATGCTTATAGTATTTTTTACTTGTTTAGTTTTCTATTTTGCTTAGTCATCCTATGATACATACTGAGTACAAGTGAATCACACTCACTCCTACTTTCTGTACCCTTTCGGTGGAGATCCTAGTTTGAGTGCATGCTGCAGAGCATGAGTTCTCTCTGTATTCGAGGTTGATTTCATAGTCAAAATAAGATGTCGCCTAAATCACACCACTAAACAAAGTATAAAGCGGTCGTTGATCAAGTATAGAATCCAACTAGGTTGGGGTTGATTCCATGAGGAATAGGTCAAACAATCTATAAAGTATTTGTCTAAGCAATTAGAAAATAATTTCCAGTAAAAAGGGTTTTTTTTGGTAAATCAAAGTTCAATTGTACCAATTGATGATTTTGTTGGATTTGTAATCAATATGAGAGAAGCACTAGGACTGTGTTCCCCAATAACTTCATAACTCCATAGGTTCTTCGTACTTAGTGATATCTCGTGGTGCGTGACATGTAGAATCGATAGGTTATGTTCACCTAAATGGCTTTACGCACTTGTTTAAGCAACTATCCTCAAGTATGTTTTCTTTTCTCCTAAGTTTTGTATTACTAACCCTTATCTTGGATCCCATCACTAGATTTACGTTATCAGTTCATGCTATTCATTAAAGGTTCATAGCTCCAATGATCTGTTGTTTATATCCTTTTCCCATCCTTTACCCCTAATTTCATCGCGACTAAAGATAAGGAGAGTTCTAGCATCTGCAACCGGTAAAAAGCAATCAAACCTAAGAGAACAAACAATACACGCCTAAACACCCTTTGTGAATCGCTTCATACTACGAATAATACTTTGTAACTTTGTCATGGTTCCCACAACCCGAGTTGTGGTGTTTAGCTACTAATAATTGCAACACAAGAATAATTCATTGACGAAAACATAATTATGAACTTACAACAATAAGATTAAAAACTCCAAAATCTCACTTTGAATTAAACCCTAAAAATCAATGTTTGTGAATTCAAGAACAAAAATATGCCTTGAAATAGTAATAATGTGTAAAAGAGTGTAAATTGGTACAAAAGACCTGATAGGAGTATTTATAGAAAAAATAAAACCTATCTTAACTACGCAGGGATTTGTTGAGTTTGTGCCTCGGACGAGGAAAGGTATGATCTTGTTTAGATACCATGATTGTCCTTAGTGCTCATAAGTTGGCTCATGACTTTGTCATTTTTTAGATCTTGGATAGTACGAGCTTGTCGCATCATTGTAAGATTGTGGTTTCCTGTCATAGCATCTTCCTTTAATTTTTTCACTTTGCAGGTCACTTCTCCCATGATCCTCAGTACGATCTCGTGGTATCACCCTATGATCGTAAGATCCTCTCGTCTGATCCTTCTTACAATTGACATATGCAAGCTTCAGTTCTAGACTTCCTTCTCATGATTCATTGAATGATTGTGACATCTTGGTTCGATCGTGGGAAGCTTCTGTCTATACAACACCTGAATGTAAACCCTCAGGTTCAACCTAGGATAGCTATGGTACGACGGTACTCAGATCCCACGGTAGTGGAATGTCTTTATTTGTTGTTTGTAAGTCCAAAAATCTGCATTTTCCTTTTTTGGACAGTTTGAGCCACAAATATCACAAAAACACCTTATATCCACATAAAAATACTTTCGTACTTACAAATATCCATAGTTTGAAGTGTCGAAAGTGTCGTAAGTCCATGACACATCAACACCCTCAACTTAGAATATTTGCATGTCCGCAGGAAAACAAAACAAAAATAAACTAAACACACAACACCCTCAATTTAGAACATTGGCATGTCCTCAGGCGAACAAAACAAATCTAACCTGAACACGACATTTAACCAAGAGAAATCCAAGAGTACTATGACAGTCATACTACCAAAAAATAAATTTAAGCATGCATTAACCAAAACACAAGTTCAACACCTTCCTATACCATCAAAACCAACATTCACTGTGTGTACACAAACTCCTCACCATGACACAATAGGATCAAGTAATGGAATTACATTATCAACTGACAACCTAGCATGCTAACAAATGACACTACCCGAACGAGCAGACTACGGTGTAACCCATACTCTATTACATCAAAGAAGTCCCTCACACTCAGTATATATGCAATAAATATCATGATAGGGACTGAAACAAAACACTCACTCTCATGAAGAAGTTTGGATAGTGTGCATTTGATACCATAGGTTTGTCCTTATTTTCTATGCCTCAATTTTCAGACAGCCAGATTAGGATCACTATAGGACTTTTATTGGATAGTAATGTAGGCTTGGATACAGGTGTGGTACATATGGATAAAGTGACTCATTCCTCCTTGTAACTACACTACCTTTGGCTCCTCTTTCCTACCTTCTTTATTTTTCCTTTTTTTCCAACTTCTTGGACTCTGAGTGCGGTTTACTTTTCACAACTTCTTTTTTTTTTCTGCTCTTTTTTTGTCATTCTTTTCTTTTCAAACTCTTCTTTCTTTTTATTTTATTTCTTTACACAATACCTCACCCAATCCCCTTTTCTTTCCTTTTATTAACTTTTTCTTCATACCCATTCTAAACTACGTACCCCTATGATAGCCACCCCCAACTTATGTAATTTTCCTGAGTTGAGATACATAGTGTCGAAGAGGGAACCAGGGCCAAAATAGGTTCATTGTAATTAAAGCTAGGAAGATGAATCGGCTAATGAAAGAAATTGGTCTATTTAGGCGCAAATTCTAGGATCAAGGGATATTAACTTTTCATTTGGTAGGCTTTCAGGATTTTTAGTGGACTTAATAACAAATGGCCTATGATCCTTTCCTAACCTCCTATCCTACATCTTTGGCGAGACTAACCGAGCAAGTTCTAGATTGCACATTCATGTTGACTAGGTAAAACTTCACCACATTTGGCTCAGGGCTACACACATAGTTACTACCTATCCGGTTCATGCATAGTTAAGCTATGGTTATCAAACTCCTAATCTTAATGCCAAACGAGATCCACATGGTCACAATTCAGGGCAAGCACACAACACAAAAAAATATCCTAAATTTTTTTTCGAAGGGGTATCATTTAAGCATAGAATTTCTTAAAATTAGTTGCATGCTCTTATTTATTCAGACTACACCAAGTTCTCCTATATATCTCTTGATTACACAAACAACATAGTCACAACATAAAAACACAAAATTAAACTCCTAAACTAGTTGGTTCTTACTAGATAGCGCATCTGAGGAAAAAGAAACACGACAACAAAAAACCTCAGATGGGGTACACCCTCACCCCCAACATAGAAATCATACAATGTCCCCATTGAACAAAACATGAAAAATAAAGTAAAACTAGGGTATGATACATACTTGTGGCACACTAGACACCTATCATAGACTGATCAACAGGGGTCACAAATGGGACACCATCTCGTTCTCCAGCTCTAGTGGTCTCGACATTGGCCATGGCAATCTCAATCAAATGGGCACAGCTGGAAGCCGGTGAACTTAAATACGACATCATGGGGGCAATCTCCATGACTTCACCACTCTTAATCATATCACCATTAGCAGCAGTGGTGACACTAGCATATGGGACCTCAATTATTTTCTAAACATATATCTCGAAAGTCTTCTTAGGCTCGGAAGCTGCAGTCGTTGTGCCACCCTTATCCTTCCTCTTTCTTCCTTCCTTATTATTTTTCTTCTTCTCACCCTTATCCATCCTCTTTCTCTTCTTACGGGGATACAAATCATCCTTAGTCTCCTCTACCTCCTCATTTACCTCCTCATCTATACCCTTATCTATTAGGGCCTGGGTATAGTGGTACGATACCTATATGTCTACCGCAAAATCATTAAATATCAGTATGATAGAAGATGTACTATTGGGAGTTGTCGATTAGAAAGCTCCTTCACAATACTTTTTAACTCATCTAACTCGGTGGTTAGCATGCTAAAGTCTGGGGCCTGGACACCATCTATCTTGGCCATCATCAAGCTCTCAAAACTATCAAGATGGGTTTGCATGCCCCACACTACTGCACTAGTTTTATTTTCCATATAGGTCTTCTCACAACTTAAATCTTCATCATTTGTTCCAAAAAAGCTATAGGTACCAATGTATAGCTGAAAGGTGCCAACTGAGTTATACCCGTAGGTGTTGTGGGTTGCGGTGTTGATGATGAAATAGCACCAACTTAGGAATTCAGGATCTTTATATAGGTGCAGCATCCTTTGTTGCCTGAGTAGGAAAGTCGGCAAAAGAACCTCAAACTCTAGCCATCGAGTTCAACTTATCCTTGATCAAACCAATATCCACAGTCTTAGTCGTCTGGATAAATCTATCAACTGTCAGAATAGTTGGCACATTAGATTTCAAACACATCAATGTCACCAAACTAAGTAATGAAAGAGTGGTGTGATAAAGTAGCACTCTCTCCTAAATCTCATCTTGAATAATTCACAGGATGTTCAAATCTAGCTCTACCTTAAAGGCTGCTACCATCCCTACCTTGTCAGCACTCAATGTATGTCATTACTGGTCGGTGAAATGTGGTGTTGTACAATTGACCTCCAAGCCTTTGCGGTGAAACTGAGTGTATGATTATAGATAGTCGTTCCATTAACCCAATTCACCCTATCCTTAGCCTATGCAATGTGGTCTGCCAACCACTTATAGTGCATTAGCTTATCCTCGATACTCAATGTCTTCACGTTTTTCAATTCTGACATCCAGAAATTATATTTTGAAGTCTCCTCGAGTGACTTGAACTCATCACCAAACAAGATCTTAGAGATGGCTTTCATTGAAATGTCAATCACTTTCCCTCGTACTTTCACCAAATCAAGCCTCGACTGCTTTCTTATATCCTTCTCCTTCTTGGAAGGAGTCATATTTTCAATTGTCGTTGCATTGTTGGCATAAAATTCAACCACCATTGCAGCCCCATAATTTCCCACTTCCTTGATCATCCACCCCAATTGGTACTGCTCAAAAACTCGATTCAATTCTCGAACTCTTTATAATGCCCTGGGTAACATACGGGGTTCATCTTGGATGCTTCACTTTTGATTCCCTTTGTTGTTTAGGGAAACCCCATAAGTGTAATAGTATCTGTATTAGGGAATAACCCATCTCTTTAGGTCTACCATACTTTTGGGCTGATTTACAACAGCAACTTTGGCGGAAGATGTTTGATTAGCACTTTCAAAACCATCTATGGACTTTTTTCCTATGAGGAACTCTCCTCATAAGTAGCTACAGGCTGACCCCTACTAGGATTTGAGCTTTGACCTACCTTTTCATACTGAGGAAGTTTAATGGGGGTAGCCGCAGGCACTATTATGGTGGTTGGAGTCGCCTTGGCCTTGACAACAACTTGTTCTTTTGTGGTTCGAGGCGTGTGTTGTTCTTTAATTTCATTTTTGGAGTATTTGACCTTTGAACCATTATATTCCTCCTTATCACTCTTCGAGGCTAGAGGTGTGTCTTTTGCTGCTTGCTTCTTAGCAATCTCTTTATGTACCACCTCCTCTTGCAACTTCTTAAGAGTTTTGGGTGCCATTGTATCTATAAAAGAGTATTAGTGCCAGAAAAAAAATTAGAAATAGGTGCAGTAATTCCTACAGACAACCCTTGGCACGATCGTGTGAAGGTACGACAATCATAGCTTTGATCGTAGGAGGCGTTTATTGAAAAGTCCTGGGGCATTGTCACATCATACCATTATGTACCATAATTACACAAGATACTACGATCTTGGGATGTGATAGTTTGATGAAATCCTACATCATTGAAATCTGGCACCCACAATGATCCAACCTATGACCATACATTGGTACAACAATAGTAGGTTGTGTCGTGGAGTGTACACTGAAACATAACAATTCCAAACATAAGATTTACCCTTCTTGACCCTAATTGACCATATTTTTAACAAAAGGGGAACTCTGACTTCCCCCTTTTTTACCCATTCTAACATCAATTTCTCAAAGCAAAATTTTTTTAAGAAAAATTTGGGATATTTTTATCCCTCAACTTAGATGAGTAACAATTGTCACTTAAAAAGGTATGTATACATTCATTGCTCATTAACTTGCAAACAGGTAGATAATTTTCTAACCCAAGAGAATTAAACTTATAATGTTTTTATAGATTACAAGTTTTTTAAGATTTGAAAAGTTTGAAAACTTGATGGAGTAGCTGATTATCGGCTGAAATCGCACCAATTCGAGGTAAAATTTTGAATTTTTGCTTTATGATTAAGCAATTGTATGTGAAAATTGAGTTTGAATGAGAAATGGGTCATATCGGGTCTCAGGGTATAATGATTTGGTAATTAAAATTGAGTTGGGTTCATATCGGGTAATGTTAAAATTGGAGGACCCAACAGACGGTTATATCCCACGATAATTAAATCATGTCATAGTTGTTACATGTTTTTGTTCCATACTAGTTCAGAAATCTTACCTGGGAACCTACGAATCTTAAGGACAATCGTGGTATCAAGCCATGATCGTTCCTTAAAATCATAGGTTCACATACTTGAATATTGATTTTTTCAGGAGTTTGATTAGACGATTAATACCACAATCATTTTATTTGTACGATCGTGGTGACCAATCACGAAATAAATTCTTGAAAATCAATCTTCTAGACTTCATGCAAACGACTGAACTCACAATCATACGACCTTCCTGTGTTCGTACAATCCTATCATGGGTTCAGGTCTGATTCAAGTTCTTCAGCTTCTTTTCTACATAGTCTCTGCACAAGTAGCCCACATTACCCTATAAATAAAATAAGTACAAAAATTATTGGTTTGCCTCCCAAGTAGTGCTTGATTTGACGTCGCGACACTATATGACTAGTTTAGTTACTTAGACTTTACCAAACTAGCCCATGGGTTGCCTCCCATGTAGCGTCTGATTTAACATCACAGAACAATATGGCTAGTTTAGTTACTCAGACTTCACCAAACTATCCCATGGGTTTCCTCCCATGAAGTGCCTGATTTAACGTCGTGGCATGACTTGGGTGTTTTTTTTTACTCAGACTTTACCCAGAGCCACTTTGTATATCATCTTAACCTCATCAGTGTTACCGAGATAATACTTCACCTTTGGCCATTCACCTTAAACCTTAAGCCCTCATTATTTTCAAGTTCAATGGCCCCATAAGGATACACCATCACCACTCGATAAGGTCCTCCCTATCTCGACATCAAATTTCCAGGAAACAACTTTATCTTTGACTCAAACAATAGAACCATATCACCAGCGACGAACTCTCTCTTCTCAATCTTCTTGTCATGGTATGCCTTTATCTTCTCCTTGTATAGAGATGAACTTTCATAATCTCTAACACAGAATTCATCCATCTTGTTTAGCTGCTCAATTCTAAAGTTTGCCACATAACTCCATTCTAGGTTAGCCTTTTCAGAGCCCATAATGCCTTATGCTCAGGTTCAACTGGAAAGTTATATGCCTTACCAAACACAAAATGATATAAGGAAACACCAATATGAGTCTTAAATGTTGTTTGTTAGGCCCGTAATGCATCATCTAACTTTCTAGCCCAGTCCATTCAATTGGCATTCACAATCTTTACTAAAATGGACTTGACCTCCCAATTAGAGACCTCAACTTTCTCGCCTGTTTGAGGATGGGAAGGTGTTGTCACCTTATGCTTTACACCATATTTCTCAAGTAAGGTTTTTAATAGATGATTTCAAAAGTGTGAGCCCCCATCACTAATGATTTCCTGGGGTGTACCAAACCTGGAAAATATGTTCTTCTTCAAAAATGCAGTCACACTTTTCCCTTCATTGTTTGGAAGCATAATTTCTTCCACCCATTTTGAAACATAGTCAACTACAACCAGAATGTATTTCATACCTTATGAGATCACAAAGGGGCCCATGAAATTAATGCCCCATACCTCAAATATCTCAAGCTCTAAAATCATGGTCATCCTAAGCTCTTGTCTTCGCGAGATGTTTCCTAGTCTTAAGGCATTGGTCACAAGCCTTTACATAATCTTATGTATCTTTGTAAATGGTGGGTCAGTATTACCCATATTGCAAGATCTTATGCGTAGTCTGTGTACCTCTATGATGACCCCCAATTAGTGATGAGCGACATACCTCTAATATACTCATCATCTCTACTTCAGGAATATATCACTGGACTACTCCATCCGTACAAGTTCAGAACAAATATGGCTCATCCCAAAAGAACTTCCTCACCTCATGCATAAACTTCTTTCATTGATGGAACAATAGGTCATAAGGCACCATATCGCTGACAAAATAATTAGCAAAATCTGCAAACCATGGAATTAAGTCTTATAATGCGTCCAATACCTGTTCATATGAAAAAGCATCATCAATTTTAAGCCCATCCTTTAGTTTCAACATTGAATCCTCCTCAAGACATGATAAGTGGTCAGTCATTTGATTTTCAGTCCACTTTAGGTCCTTGACTAAAAAGTCAAATTCCTGCAATAGAAGTACCCAACAAATCAACCTTGACTTTGCATCATTCTTCACGATGAGGTACCTAAGAGATGCGTGGTCAGTATGCATAATCACTTTTGTGCCAAGTAAATAAGATCGAAATTTCTCAAACAAAAACACCATAACTAGCAACTCTTGTTCAATCATAGTATAATTTTTCTTAGCAAGGTGTTAAGTGCTTTTCTAGCATAATAGATGGGATATGAGATCTTCTCTCGCCATTGGACTAAGACTTCTCATATTATCACGCCACTAGCATCACATATAAGCTTAAATGGAATGGACCAATCAGGTGACACAATAATAGGGGCTGAAATCAACTTCTCTTTCAAGAACTCAAACGCCTTCAGAAACATTTCATCTAACAAAAACTTCACCTCCTTCTCCAAAAACTTGCACAAAGGATGTTCAATTTTACATAAATCCTTGGTGAATCTACGATAAAATCCCGTATGTCCCAAAAAGCTCCAAATACCTTTCACAAAAATTGGTATAGGCTATTTTTCAATCACCTCAATCTTTACCTTGTCAACTTCAATCCCTTTCTTCGAAATCTTATGACCAACCAGTATTCCTTCTTTGACCATGAAGTAGCATTTTTTCTCAGTTTAGCGCTAAGTTTCAATCCTTATATCTCCTCAAGACACTAGTAAGATGTGCTAAACAATCTTTAAATGAGTCACCAACAATTGAGAAATAAACCATAAATATCTCAATAGTGTTCTCCACTATGTCAGAAAAGATGGACATCATGTAATGTTGAAAAGTCGCCGGTGCATTACACATACCAAAAGGCATTCTCTTAAATGCGAACATCCCATATAGATAAGTGAAAGTGGTCTTCTCTTGGTTCTCGGAGCCAATCGTAATTTGATTGTAACCCGAATAATCGTCAAGATAATAATATCATCTTCTACCAGCAAGACGGTTGAACATCTGATCCATAAAGGGCATCAGAAAGTGATCCTTCTTAGTCCATGCATTCAACTTCCTATAGTCCATGCTTACTCTCCAACCCATGACTGACCTTATAGGAATTAGCATATTCTTTTCATTTGGAACCATAGTGATTCCACCCCTCTTAGGAACACATCGGACCGAGCTCACCCATTTACTGTCGGTAATAGGGTAAACCACCCTCGCATCAGACGACTTGATAATTTCCTTCTTCATCACCTCTTGTATAGGCAGATTTAGTCTTCATTAATGCTCAATACTACGTATATAATTCGGCTCAAGTTGGATTTTGTGTGTGAAAATTCCAGGCAGAATCCTAATGATATCAATAATGGACCAGCTAATGGCCTTCTTGAACTTTTGCAACATAGACACTAGAGCCTTAGCTTGCCAATCTATTAAATCAGTTGTAATAATAATTGGCAAAACATTGTTTGCTCCTAAAAATATATAACAAAGATAGGGTGGAAGATCCTTAAGCTCTAAGACTAGGGGCTCCTAAATATATAAAAGGCTTAGCCGGTGGGGTCACTCTATTTTTCAAATCAAGATCAAGTTTCTTTAGTGTAAAATTATATAAACCTCTACCATCAAATGCGCTCACTATCTCATCATAGCCATCAGTGTCATCACCCTAGAAGTTTATAATTACTTTTACGAGTACTTCAATTCCAATCCTTTCCTTAATAGGGGCAACCAGAGCCATCTTCAACAACAGTATCAGTCACAAAAATCACACGCATATCATTTGGTTACTACATCGATTGACATATATTCAAAGTCACATGTTCGTTATTCAATCCAAACATTATAAGCCCCAACTCCATATCAACCTATGCACGTCCAGATGTAAGGAACGGTCTCCCCAAAATACTAGGAACCTCAAAATCAACCTCACAGTCAAGGATGACAAAATCAGCCAAAACATAAAGGATGCAACCTTCACCAAAACGTCACATAAGATCCCCACGGGCTTCTTCACAGTACGATCTGCTATGAGAAGTTGAATTGATGTTGGTTTCGGTGACCCCAACTCCAACTGATGGTACACTGCTAGTAGCATCAGATTAATATTAGCACCCAAGTCACACAAAGCTTTTGCAAAGTTGAAATACCCAAAAATGCATGGGATCTTGAATGCTCCAGGATCTTCATTCTTTTCTACTATAGAGCGAGAAGATGGCACTACAATGGTTAAAATTATCAATAGGCTCAAAACTCACAATTCTTTTCCTCGTCACTAACTCCTTCCTAATCTTTGCGTAACCTAACATTTGCTCGGGAGCCTCTACTAGAGAGATGTTCACTGATAATTATTTTAATATGGAGATGAACTTCTGATACTTTCCCTCTTCAACCTTTTCTTCACTCTTTATGGAAAAAGAGGAAGAGATCGAGTAATGGGAGTCAATACTTATGGGACCTTCTTTTACTTCCCCTTTTTTGCCATGGTCTCTTTTTCAACAATTAGGTGCTTTTCAACCGCGTTATCATCAATAACTAACTTTTTAGATTCAACCACTTGCTCATCATTGACAATTGCTGGCTCAACCGATTCTCAACAACCACGCATAGGTAGATTGATGGTTATCTTTCCACTCCTAGTAGTAATAGCAAAACAATGACCATTATTTTTTGGATTTTGGATGGTGTTGCTCGATAGTGTATCTTGTTGATGCTAATTCAATGTTGTGGACATCTGACCAAACTGTTGCTCAAGTTGCTTGATGGCGGTAGCATGTGATTCATCCTTTTGACTCATGCCTAAAATATCTTCTCTCAGTAAGGCACTCATAATTTTTGTTTACCCCTTTCAAATCTTTAGTAAGCATGTCTTCCATCCTTGAAGTGCTCGAATCAGCATCTCGATTCCTCAGTGGAACAAAAAGGCCACTTTTATCCTTGTAATCATCCTTTCTCTTCCAATCACCATCTCTTCCTGATACCCATACATGTTATAGTTATTGTCTTTGTAGTAGTTCTGACCTTGATTCCCTTGCCAAGAGTTCTAATTGTCTTGATTAGACCCTTGGCCCTTGGATCAAAAACCTGTCACCTGATTGTCTAGATACTTATCCTCCTCCTCATAATCACAATCATCATGCCTAGGCGGCTTTCCTTGTGAGCCAATCACATTTAACTTTTTTGCGCCCGCTGCTGTAAATTGCTAGGTAAGCAAACTAAGCTCTATCCTTAACTGAGCCACCTCGTAGAGGCTGAATCATCTAGTTCTCTCTACACTGCGAATGCTCCAATCATATAAGTGCATGTGGATATGTCTTCTTCACGAGTGTGCCAACTTCATTCGGTTTTAGTAATCCAACCTAGAATGTCAAAAGCCTAATCCCAAGGTAATGTCATGAAATCCCCACCTTTGATAGTGCCTTCTACAACCTTATTTTTTGCATTCAAACCTCTGTAGAAGAGCTCAAGCAAAGTTTGGCCTGGTATTCTATGATTACGGGCTTTCTACAGCTTCTTCTTAAATCTCAACCAGGTCTAGTATAACACTTCTAAATGTAACTACCTAAAGTTATAAATTTCATCTTTTAACTGCAACATTCTGGAAGGTGGAAAAAATCTCTCAAAGAACTGAGTCCTCAACTCATTCCAAATAGTGATCTATCCATATGGCAACCCTGTCAACCATAACGAAGTCTTACCTATCTAATAAAAAGGAAAAACTACAGTCTAGTCTCCTCTTGGGTCACTTCTGGTATATTATAGGAATAACAAATACCTAAAATGTTCATCATGTAAAGGTTTGCATCAGGAGTAGCAAGGCCTGTGAATACCCTCTTTAAGTTCAGTAAGTGTATCATATTACTGATGATGTCAAACTTAGTTTCTGCAGGCAATGCTGGTGGAATAATAATACCTATTTCAACTGGCTCTTGGAAATCACACTCATCTTCCATATTATCAAACTGAGGAAGATACTGCTATAGAGGTTGTTTCCCCTATTCCTTCTCTATTTATTTTATTCCTCAAGTGCATCTTGATGATCTACTTACTTGTCTAGGCCTTTCTTTCCTTGCCGCCTGTCTGGTATCTTCTTCTCTCACATTCTCCTTAGACATCAATTGAGCAGTAGTTTGCTCCACAGTTTTATGAAGCCCTGGATTTTGCAGCCCTTGGTTCAGAACTCCTTCAGCATAAACAACTTCACTAACCGTCCTTTGTCTAGCTCTTAGAGTTTATTCAATTTCTCTATCAAGTAAAATCAGAGATTGCCTTGACTCTAAGTATTGGGCATGAACTGGTGTGCGCCCTAGAAACAAAAGAAAAGTAAAATCAAGAAATAGAAAGCAACAACCCAATAAACACAATCAATAAACTCTGTAACCGTATTATCCAACAACGGTGCCAAAATTTGATGTAGACTAAATTACACTTGTAAACAAAGTATAAAGTGGTCCTTGATCAAATATACAACCCAACTAGGTTGGGGTTGATCGCACGAGGAATAGGTCGAGCTATGTATCAAGTATTTGTCTAAGCAATCTGTAAATAATTTCCAGTAAAAATGAGGGTTTTTTGTAAATCAAAGTTCAATAGTAACTATTGATGATTTTGTTGGATTTGTAATCAATATGAGGGAAGCACTAGGAATGTTTCCCGAATAACTTTATAACTCTGTAGGTTCTTTGTACTTAGTAATCTCTTGCGGTGCTTGACATGCAAAATCGATAGGTTATGAACACCTATTTATGCATTTGTTTAAACAACTATCCTCATGTAATTTTTCTCTTCTCTTGAGTTTTACATTGCTAACCCCTATCTTGGATCCCAGCACTGGATTTACTAGATTATCGGCTCAAGCTATTCATTAAAGGTTGATAGCTCCAATATACAACAAGTTCTAGCATCTGCAGCCGCTAAAAATCAATCAAACCAAAGAGAACAAGAAATGCACACCCAAGCACCCTTTAAGAATCACTTCGTACTACGAACACTACTTTGTCACTCTGTCATGGTTCCCACAACCCTAGTTGTGGTGTTTAGCTACTCATAATTGCAGGAACACAAGAAGAATTGATGGAAGAAAGCATAAATATGAACTTACAATAATAAGATAAAAAAATCCAAAATCTCACTTTGAATTAAGCCCTGAAAATCAATGTTTGTGAATTCAAGAATAAAAAGATACCTTGAAATAGTAATAATGTGAAAAAGAGTGTAATCTGGCACAAAATACCTAATAGGAGTATTTATAGAAAAAATAAAAATATATCCTAAATACCTAGGGATTCAATGAGGCAGTGCCTCAGACGAAGGAAGGTACGATCGTGGTTAGATATCGTGATCATCCTTGGTGCCTATAGGTTGGCTCATGACTTTGTCACTTTTTAGATCTTGGCCTGTACGATGCTCAATATGAGCTTGTGGCATCATTGTACAATCGTGGCTTCCTCTCATAGCATCTTTCTTTGATTTTTTCACTTTGCATGACACTTCTCCCATAATCTTCAGTATAATCTCGTGGTATTACCCCATGATTGTAAGATCCTCTCATTTGATCCTCCTCACACATGACTTCTGTAGCCTTTAATTCTGGAATCCCTTCCCGTGATACATTGTATGATTATGACTTCTTGGTACTATTGTGGGAAGAATCTGTCTTCACAACACCTGAATGTCAACCCTCAGGTTCAACCTACAACAGGTATGGTATGACCATAGTCAGGTCCCACAGTCGTGGAATATCTTTGTCTGATGCTTGTAAGTCCAAAAATCTGCTTTTCTATTTAAGGACCTATTTGACAAGGAAATATCACAAAAACACCTTATATCCACATAAAAATACCATTGTACTTACAAATATCCATAGTTTTAAGTGTCGAAAGTGATGTAAGTCCATGATACATCAATGGGTGAGCTCCTGGTTAGGGGCTTGATTCCGGGCTTCATCTATCTATGTAGTCTTAATTTTATTTTTTAGAGACAGGCTTGTATATTTTCATACTCTTTATAAGTTGTAGTGGTCTTTACTCATAATATCAGATTGTGGGGTTGAGTCATGTTTTGTTCAATTTTTGGATACTGTTGATACTTATATATATATATATATATATATATATATATATATATATATATATATATAGCCTACCTTTCTTTTGAAGTTTCGTATTGGGTTGTTTACTTCTTTTGTGCATTTCTTTATTTTGTTTGGTATTGGTCTTACCTATCGCGATAGGGGTGGGGTAGGTGCCATCATGAACTTAACTTTTGAGTCATGACATGTGGATACTATGACTTAGGTTGGCTGCTGACTGCCTACCAGGAGTCAGCCCGTGACTCGTGGCCTCACTGTACAGTTCATATAGTGAGTCATTCAATGACTAAAGGATGGATTTTCTATTATTTTTAGTTCTAAGAATAAGACAAGATTGTAGATCGTATAAAATTTTAGGGTGTTACAGAAACCAACTATGCTACAAGATTAATTTCGACGTTTAGGACTCAATAGGACCATCCTAATTTCCATGGAGGTCATTTTCACCGAATGTTGTCCGAAGTCAACCATAGGTTAAACATTCCAACATCGAATCTAAATGGTCCAGATCATACCAAGAACCTCAAGACTTGAACCAACTGCGCTACTAAGCAAATAATGATATTTTGGAGCTGATAGAACTGACATAATTATCATACTATGGCTAAAAAATCAAACGTTGACCAAATGTAACCCTACTAACTTAAGAACCTTCAAAAATAAAAACGAGCATAAAATCCAACTAAACACCTCAGGAATCACGTCACCCGCTTCCATAACTTAGAAATACCATAAAACCACTATAGGAAGGGTAAAAATGGTCAAAACACATAAAATTTCAAAAAGTGCTATAAGAATTGTTACATCATCCACCACTAAAACACATGTGCATCCTAAATGTAAAGGCAGGGAAATATCTGAGCTATCAAAAATTTGATGATATCTACTCTGCATGTCAAACTCAATCTCCCATGTAGCCCCCTCAATAGGATTATACTTCCACTGGACCATCACTGAATCAATGCTCTTTGATCTCAACTTCCTTGTCTTCTTATCCAAAATAGTTAAAGGCTCCTCCTCAAAACACAAATTTTCATCCAAGTCTATAGAATCCCACTGGATCACATAATAACCCTATGAATGATATCACTTCAATATTGCAACATAAAAAATTGGATAAACAGGTAAAAGGCTCAGAGGTAAACCTCCCCAACAAGATGAGGAATCTCAAAAGGGTCAATAAACCTCAGACTAAGCTTTCCCTTATTCTCAAAACTTATCACACCCTTCATGGTTGATACCTTCAACAAAACTCGCTCATCTTCTATGAACTCTAAATCACAAACCTTACAATCTGTATAACTCTTTTTCCTACTCTGGGCTACCAAAAGCCTATCCTTAATAAATCTCACCTGATCCATCCAATATCTCACTAAGTTTATGCCCCAAGGCCTCCTATTAAAGGAATCAAGCCACCCACTATAGATATAGACCTCCTCTATTACAAAGCCTCGAACGGTGCCACCTGAATACGGGAATGATAGTTGTTGTTATAGGTGAACTCCACCAAAGGCCCAAAAAATGATCCCAATTACCACAAACTTCCATCACACAAGCACTGAGCATAACCTCTAGCACTTGATTATTATGTATTGACTGACCATCGGTCAATGGTGAAATACAGTGCTCATCTCAAACTAAGTACCTAACTCCCACTATATAGAACTCCAAAAGTGCAAAGTAAACTGAGTACCCATGTCTAAAATAATACAAATAGGCATACCATGCAATTGAACTATCACTTGAATGTAGATCTTGGATAGTTTATTTTTATTGTAGTTCATCTTCACCTGTACTAAGTGCACTAATTTGGTCAATCTATCAATAATAACCTAAACTGAGTCAAACTTCCCCAAAGTCTGGGGTAACCCAACAACAAAATCCATAATGATACACTATAATTTCCACTGGGTATAGGCATTAAAACCACTCTATTTATGGTTCTCATAATTAACCTGCTGGCAATTCAAACACATGGACACAAACTCCATGATGTACATTTTCATTCCACACCACCAATAATGCTACTGCAGGTCATCATATATCTTGGCTACTCCAGGATGAATAGAATAACTTAAACTGTTAGCCTCCTCTATGATAAGTGTAAAAACCCTCGTTGGTTTTTAGAGTTTTCTATGTTATGTCAATTTTTCCCACCCTCATTGTTACTTTAAACAATTTATGAGCTGTGGAAATTGTTGGCACGGTCTCTGAAGCATTTGGGAGTGATTTATATGGTTTTATTATTTTGATTAGCCTTTAAAGTGATATAGTTGACTTTATTCAATATTTTTTGATTCGAGCGTCGAATGGTAATTATGTCAGTTCCATTAGATCTGGAACGCCCATTTTAGGTTAGTAGCATAGTTAGTTCGAGTCCTGAGTCCCTTTCATGATTTTTGAGTGTTGGGTTGAAATACTAATTTTATTGCCTAAAGTTGGTTTTATATGTAAATTTTTGATAATGATCTCTTTTGGTAAATCCAATGGTTCCATTGAATCTGGAAAAACAAAAATAGCATAATAGAATGATTGGTTTATTTCTTTGGGATCCCGAATAAATTTCAAGAGTCCGTTCAAAGAATTTTAACTTAGGAGTTTTACTAATCTTATGCAGGACTTTCCTTCATCATGTTTGTGACCCTAGCCTCGCATTCGCGATGAAGGAATTCCTTGTGACTCGCATTCACAGAGGGTAGGGTGCGATTGTGATAAAGGACGAATTCATGGGTTGGGTCAGTTTTAGATTTCCTAACACGACCAGACCATTGAAATTACGAGGGGTCCAGGTTGGTCAACCTTGTAAATGCAAAAGTTTGACTGCGAACATGCAAAATAATTTTGCAGGCAACTTTAAATAGTTCTTTTTCAATCCAAAACTTCATTTGCTCTATTCTAAGTGCTTGGGAGCATGGAGTTAGATTATTCCAAGTGGGTTTTCAAGAATTGTTACATGGATAAGATTCTAAACCTTGTATTTATCATTTCCCACTGATTTCATTACAAATTCATATTCAAATCTTTGATTTTAATCATGAGCTAAAACTTGATTTTAGCTTATTTTCAATGGGTTTTTAAATATAAAACCCTAAAAGTATGGGAAACATGATTTTTCAATAAAATTCTAGTCTTACCCTTTTATTTCCAAAGTCGATTCTCAAAGTGATTCTTGACCTATGACCAAAGTACATCGGTATGGGTATTATTGGTCTTGAATTTACATGTAGATATGATATTTGACTAGATTGAATGTATTTGGTGATGATTCAAGGGAATGGAGCTTCTGGTTTATACTTCAAACTGTTTTTGGCTTTGCGGATCTTCTTTAAGGAAAGTTGAGATTTATCTTGATACTTTGCTGAGGTGTTTATGTGTTATGTGCTTATTTCTTGTGTTTTGAGAATCACTAAGGGTTTGGGTGTCCCTCTTAGATAAGATGGGAATCATCTCCATCGGTACCAAGTCTATAGATGGTTTGAAATAATAAAATGGGTATCTTAATTATTCTCTCTACTTGTGTATACGCTTATGATAAATTGTCGATAAATACAGTCTGAATTTTGAGTAAATTTGTAATGGGTATCTACTTAAAGATCGAGTCATTTTTAGTGGATATGATGTAATGATTGAGGTTTATTAACCATTTAGGGAATAATTATGCTCTTATGTCATTTGATAAATGATTGGGATTTATTAAACACTTAGAGTATTAACAGATTTTGTGATAGTTTTTTTTTTTTTTTAAATTTTAATGATCCTTGAGTGGATCAGGGGCTAAGCAGCACCCCCAGGCTTATCATTAATGAAAAAGAAAAGACAAGTACAAAGAGGGGGACATAACCAAAAACCTCAGAAATCAATGATGGGTCATGAGTTGGTTAAACTACTAAGTTTGTCTAACTCATCCCATTACTAAGAGAAAATCATAAAATAACATGAGCATGTTTACAACACACTAACAGAAGTTTGACAAATCTAGCTCTAAGGAGGTTCTTTAATTCTTCTCATCATTCTTCTTCTAAAATTTGGAATCCCCAATTTGTCTAGCTTGAAATAACCTCTCACCTCAAAAGGGAGCTGCTGAGTGTTGAAAAAGTGGAGAGGATTATCATTGGTGTGACTGATTTTAGACAATGAATCAGCCACAAAGTTAGCCTCTCTATAGGTATGCCTGCAAATGAAATGCTGAAACTGATTAGTAAGCCTGATGAAAGTATACAAGTAGTTCTGTAAGTGCCAAGGTACTTTAGCTTGAGACCGTATCCATCTAACAACCAACTCTGAATCAACCTCAAGGATAACCTGTTGCAAACCATTGTTTAAGCACCAAGAAAGACCCCATGTGGGAACTTCAATTTCCGCTTGATTGTTTGTACCTTGACCCAGTGGGGTTGAGTGTGCATAGATAAGATCTCCCTGATGATCTCTAACAACTCCACCTGCTCCTATTCTCCCTGGATTAGAGAGAGCACTACCATCAGAGTTCAACTTGATCACATTAGTGGGACGTTTCAACCAGTAAACAACCTTCACCTTAGAATCATGACTGCATTTCTCAATAAAAATCATCAGATCTATCCAATTATCAGGCCATTTGATGTAAGGGAAAACAGTGAAGAGCAGATGAGATATATCTTTGTGTATCAAGAATTTAACCCTTGCAAGATTAGATTTCTGACCACCATATTTAACAGCACATCTGTTCTTCCATAAGTTCCAACAGATGACAATAGGGAGGGCTTGAAGAATTAGCTTGTGAGCATCATTATCTTTTTTTAGCATCCACCATTTCCGCAAGAGGTTTCTTAGAGGCAATGTAGTGTGGTTTACACCCAAAGAATCAGACAAAAAAGTCCAAATGTTTCTTGCAAAATGACCCGACACAAAAATATGTTCAATTATGTCTGGTCCAGATCTGTAGCAACAGTGGCAATCAGCAGGTTCATGCCCAAAGGTGTTGAGCTTCTCATTAGTAGGTAGTTTACTTCTTAGTGCTCTCCACACTAGAAAAGAACATTTAAAAGGAATATTCTTATGCCAGATAAGGTACTTGCTTCTGGATGCAGCTTTATGATTTCTTATCAAGTCCCAGGCAGATGAACAAGTAAATCTACCATTAGAATTAAGCTTCCAAAAAGGTTGATCAGGGGTTCCATGTTGAAACTGAAATGGAGTGTTCAGGATAAGCTGCACCAAATGAGGAGGGACTGTATTGTTTAACCTCTGAATATTCCACTCTCCATTGTTTAAAAAATATTCAACCTTGACATTGTTGGATCTGACGTTGTCATGTCTGAAATTATGAAGAGGTCCAACACCTAGCCAATTGTCCCACCAAAAGCAACAAGTACCAGATTTGAGCCTCCACTGAATGTGAGTTTCAGCAATAAACTTGTTTCTCATCATGTGTTTCCACACCAAGGATTGACCTGTGTCCCACTTCTTTGCCACTTGATTAGCTCTTTGACAATACTTAGCTCTCAAGAAGTCACCCCAAAGAGTATCTTTAGTTCTGAAAACCCACCATTGTTTGTATTGTAAGGAAACACAAACATCAGCAATATGTCTAACTCCAATACCCCCTTCTTCCAAAGGATAACTCAAGTTCGTCCAAGAGGACCAGTGGTATTTCTTCTTATTCTCTTTCCAACCCCAAAAGAAATCAGCAAACATACTCAACACATGTTTGAGAGTAGTTTTAGGAGGAGTAGAAGCAGAAAGAATATGAATTGGAAGAGATTGCAATACAGGTTTAACCAAAGTAATGCGACCACCATAGCTGAGGATCTTGGAATGCCAACCAGTTATCCTGGATACCACTTTAGAAACCATGTCAGAATAATAAATAATTCGCTGCCTCCCTAAATAAATTGGACATCCAAGATAGGTAATAGGACTTTGTTTTTGTTTGAATCCAGTTTCCATCTTAATTATGTTAATCGTAGACTAAAAAGCATTATCAGGGATCAGGAAATGATTTTTATCAGTGTTAATGAGTTGACCAGACACATGTTTGTAATCAACAAGGGTTTTCATAATTAATCTCAAAGAATTCCTTCTCCCAGAGGTGAAAATAATAACATCATCAGCAAAGATGAGGTGATTAATCTGAGGACCATTCATTTCCATATGAAAACCATAATAC
The DNA here is from genome assembly GCA_031232105.1 of Capsicum rhomboideum. Classification (NCBI taxonomy): domain Eukaryota; kingdom Viridiplantae; phylum Streptophyta; class Magnoliopsida; order Solanales; family Solanaceae; genus Capsicum; species Capsicum rhomboideum. Next base: position 73,046,848 of record CP124714.1, read on the forward strand.
TGAGGATGCATTTGAAGATTGTTGAGTAACCTTGATAAAACTTTAGCTCTAAGAATGAATAATGCAGGTGAAAGAGGATCACCTTGCTTGAGACCCCTAGTGGAGTGAAAGAAACCATGTCTTGAACCATTCACAATAATAGAATACCAGTTGTTGGACATAATTCTCCAGATCATGTCAATGATAACTTCTCCAAAACCAAATCTTCTGAGAACCAAACAGATAAAAGACCAGGAAACTCTGTCATGAGCCTTGGCCATGTCTAATTTAATGACCACACTACCATAAATAGTAGGCTTTTTAATGTCCTGAATAATTTCCTGAGCCAACATGATGTTTTCAGAAATGTTTATACCGCTGACAAACCCTGACTGGTTAGGAGAAATGAGATCAGGAAGAATGGGTGCAAGTCTGAGGCAAACGAGTTTAGAAATAATCTTGTTAGTGAAGTTGCTGAGGCTAATGGGTCTGAATTCAGAGAATTTATTAGGATGGTCTACTTTTGGAAGTAGGAACAAACAAGCATGAGAGAAATATTTAGGCATCACATGAACACAAAAGAAGGATATCACCACCTGTAGTAAATCTTTGCAAATGATATGCCAACAAGTTTGAAAATTTTTTCCATTCATGCCATTTGGACCTACAGCAGAATGAGAACTCATGGAAAATACCACTGTTTTCAACTCCTCCATAGTGGGAATAACCTGTAAAGTATCATTCTGTTGAGCAGATATAAGACTGGGAATGCAGTGAAGAGCACCTTCATTGATAAGTTCCTCCTTTCCAGTAAAAATATGTTGAAAATTACTACATGCAGCATCAGAAACTTCTGCATCTCCTTGAATCCAATGTCCCTCCTTAGTCTTGATTTTGTGAACAAACAATCTTCTTCTTCTACCTCTAATCAAAGCATGGAAATATCTAGTATTTGCATCACCATGTTTGAACCAGTGGAGTTGAGTTTTCTGCTTAAGAACAGCTTCTTCCACTTTCAGGTGCCCAATATACTCAGCATTAAGACAATGTAATTATTGTCTGTTGGCCTCAGTATTAGCAAGAATCAATTCTTCTTCTGTACTTCTAACCTTTTCTTCATATTCTTTTACTTTAGCATAAATGTCCCCAAATTCTGTTCTGGACCATTGACTCAAGGTGGAAGTTAATCTTTTCATCTTCTGATGAAATAACCACATAGGATTTCCATCACAAGTTCTTGTCCAACACTTCTCCACAATCTCCAGAAAAGTAGGATTATCAACCCAACAGTTTAAAAACTTGAAATACTTGATGTTGCTGACTGGTCTCTCATTCATTTCCAGCAAAAGAGGACAATGATCAGATCCCATAGAAGATAAGTGAGTGTTGGTAGTATGAGGCATTTTGTCAAGCCAAGCATCAGAAACCATAGCTCTATCCAGTCTCTTCCAAATCCTGAAATTAATACCTCTCAAATTGGACCAAGTAAAGTTTTGGCCATGATAACCAATGTCTGTAAGACCACAAGCTTCAATAACACCAATAAAATCAAAACTCTTTTGCATATTGTATGGAATACCCCCAAGCTTCTCTTTCGGAGCAGTAATGACATTAAAATCCCCAAAAATACTCCAAGGAATGATATTAGAAGAAATCTGTAACATCTTTTCCCATAAAGGTCTTCTCAGGTCATCTTTACACTTAGCATACACAAAGGACATCATGTAAGGTTGTGATAATTCCACATGATTAATAACACAAGTGACTTGTTGGTCATCTGCATCTATAACCTCACAAGAAATATCTTGGGACCAAAAGATCCAAATCTTACCATTCAGATTGCAAGTAGCTTTGTCCATCTTGAGATGTCTTCTAGCATTATGAAGCTGAGAATTATCCGAAAAGGGTTCCAGAATGGCTATAAAGGAGAGATGATGTATAGGAATAAGATTTTAAAGTCTTTCCAAAGCACCTTGGGTATAAATACCCCTAGTATTCCAGATGAGCTTATTGATCATGGGAACTATTTTGTGTGCAGGATCTAGTGATAGGTCTGTTAACATTATCAGACATACTAGCAGGGGCTTTTCTGGATTTCTTTTTGGATTTTTGATGAATACCTCTAGGAGACAAACCTTGCTGTTATGCAACCCGATTAATCTCATCCTTAAAGGTATCCTGTCTTGAAGGACCAAAGGCCCTGAGTACTTCATCTACAGTATCACCATCAGAATCATCTTGTTCATTTTGCTTATCAAGATGACCCTGGCCTTCTTCCACCTCATCTTTAGAATGAATACTCTGTATTCATCTTCTTTCTCAGGTAAATTAGTATTGGATGGAGGAGAAATATTGTTGTTATTTAAATTACAGGTGGTGGTGAGGTTCTCAGAAATTTTATCAGGTGGTTTATCATGAGGATCAAGGCCTTCCTGAATCTGATCATCTTGGTCATTCCTTACCTTCTGGCTCTCATCACTGACTTCCTGATTTTTAGACTCCCTTGCATGTTTCCTCTTGATAGAATTTCTCCTTTTTTGACTCAAAGCTAGGTTGGACTTGTTGTTAACATATCCAGTTTCCCCATTCTTTGACGTACCTGAGGTCTGATCCTTGTATTGAGTAATATCAATATCACTACCTCTTTTCTGCTCAAGATCTGAATCTTCATCATCAATATGAGTATCAAAATGATCACCTGTAGCAAGATCACGACCATGACCACTACTAGAATGAACATCAATAACAAATTCTGAATCTGGAGGCTGCATTTCCTTCAACATCACTGTATCCTGAGCCACCTTTTTACCCAAAATCAAATCAGTCACAACCTCAGTAGTAACATTCAGATTAGAACCTTGTTGATTTAACAAAGTGGTAGCAGGGGATCTATGGTTTAAACCCTTCCCTTTGGACACCCCTTCCTGCAAGTTAATATATATCTCCTGAACACCATCCTCACCCCCATGAACTTCATCACCAGCTAAAACATCAAACTGATTGGAATGGGGTTGATGGAGCATTTATTTAATACCTGTGGTCCCATTTTTTGGCACATTATCAGCATCCTTATCATTTTTTGCATGCATTTTTCCATCATATTTCCCAGCTGTTTTACCAGGTCTGTTGAGAACCTGATTGGTAGCATTTATACTGGGCTTTTGGGAATTGGGATTGACAGAATTAACGATAGAATCATGGGGATGGGGTTGTTGATTCTGGACTCTAGAATCAATATTACAATCTTGGGGATTTTTGCTATTAACTTTCACATTTTTGTCTGCCTGCTGATGGAGTTGATTTTGCTGATTTGATGCAGTATTATTTTGAGGTGATTTTGGTCTGATTACCTGATGTTGAGTGCCCATATTCTTCTGATTTTGCTGTTGTTGTTGTTGTTGTTGAGACTGCACATTTTTTCTGCCTCTCTTCCTCTGAACTTGCCACTGATTTTCATCAGATACTTGATTATTTTCTTGTAGCTGATCTCTATCCCTTTGTCTTGCAGGTGCTGAATTTTCAGCTTCAATTCTTTGAGAATTGTTATTGTCACCATCTACCTGCTGCACCATAGCATTTTCCTCTACTCCTTCCATTTCTTTCCTTCTTTTAGCCTCATCTTCTTTCCTTTTAACTGTACAAGCCATAAGAAGATGCCCCTAATGTTTACAATAACTATAATAATCCGTTACACCCTCATATTGAACATTTTGCCACATGCCTTCCCCATGATCATCTGTATCATACCCCATCCATACATGAGAAGGCCTATCTTTAGTAAGATCAACTTGAATTTTAACCTTAGCCACACTTCCTCTGGTCTTTCTGTAAGTTTCTAGGTCAAGGAAAAGAGCTTTACCAACAGGAGATAACAAAGGAGCAAGAATTTCCATACAGTAACAATGCATGGTAATTCTGGTAGAACAGCCCAGATGGGAACCAAAGGCGTTTCAATCTCAGGTTTAAAAGTGGGATTCCAGAGCTGTAATCTCATCATCTTCCCTTCAATATACATTCGACCTTTAGACCACACAGTAGAATGATCATACTCATTGTCCAGGTCAATATACAAATGTCTAGCATTGAAGTATGTCAACTTAACACCACCTCTAAGCTCAGTTTGCAATATAAACTATTTTCGAACAATTTCCATCTTAGGCATAGTATTAGAAAACTTACCAATTAGAGTATACTTACATCTCGCAACAATCTTTACCTTCCAATCCTCTGGTTTGAAAACAATTGTTGGCAGCCCTTGTTTGGTCGTAATTTTAGGAGGATCTATATCAATGACAGTCACTTTCATGGCTTCCTGAGCTCTCAATTTAGTGACTAAGGCATGAGACACAACTGGGGCATTAGAAACAGGTACTTTGCTACTCCAAGCATTAGTAGGGGGCTGTGTTCTGTTATCAACTCTAGGAGCCTCCTCTTTTCCTTTTGACTTATCGGCTTGTTCCACATTTTTGAGTGCAACTCTATCCGTATTCCCAAAATTATTAGACACCTCCATAGGCTTACTATTAGGCACATAAGGGACAACTTTATTCAAAGTAGAAGAAGAGGCAGTAACACCATTTTTTTCCACAGAAATACCCATTCTCCCTTCATCAGGCTGCACCTTTTTGTTTTGATCACTAGCATTAGTAGGGTTAGAAGACTCGTCTGAAAATTCATTCAATTTTGCTCTCGAATCATCCTCATCAAGCTTAAAGTTATCAGGATCTGCATCAATTTCATCCTCTGAATCATGAACAGTTATAACTTCTATTAAAACCCTAGAATCCAAATTGGATGTGTTCTTGAGATAATTTGATGGGGATTTTTCTAAATTCATCTTCTCCATGTCATTTCCAGTGGATTTCAATAGCTCAATCTGATTCACTTTCACCGGACGACCATCTCCGACCAAATCGGCATGCGCAGAAATAGCCAAATCACAATTGGATGAATTCTGGGAATCTTCTAATGGGGATTTTGACTTAATAACATTCCTATCATCATTCTCCAACAATCCATATTGCGAATTTTGACTCAACTTCTTCAAAATTTTATTTTGCTCTAATTCAATGAATTAGGGCTAGAAACCCTAAAACTTAAATTGGAAACGTTAGGAGCAATAGGATTTGGGGATTTTGCAATATTATAAATCCTTACCTCCCCAATATTCAATTGGCATTGAGTTCGATCGAATTCACCAGTGCCTTCCCCTTCGTCGGAATTCTAAACTGCCGCGGCAGTGTTGCCGGCTGTGGAAGCACCAGATTTTTCCACAGCTGCGCCCTGATCTCTTCTACCTATTTGACTTGTACCACTGTTGCTAATTTCACCATCAATAGACCGACCATGAGAATCTCCCATTGGCGAATTTGGTTTTCTAGAGCTCAAGACTCTCCTCCTCAGTTCTTCGATTGGAATTTGTAAAATACTAAAGTGTGGTGGAAAATCTGATATAGCCTCTTTTTCACGGTTTATAATCATTCTAGTATCACCAATATCTCTTTGAGCAATTATTTTTTGCATCGCTTCCCACTGTTCCACAGAAATATCACCAACTATCGCTCTAATTTTTGTTAATTCCTGAGAGCTATGAGACGAATTTGTCAGATTTTGTGATAGTTGATGTAATTTTGGGGGTTTAGTAATCTCTTAGGATATAACCAATGATATTATAGTTATGTAGTTAATAAAGGAATTTGGGCTTAGTTATTAGGTAAGCGAATAAAGGTGAACCTTTGGGCATCTTGTCAACTTGTATAGTTCTCCTTTTAATAATTTAGTCTAATGGTGTTATGATTGGGAACAATGGAACTTATCATATAAAACAAGTTATGGTTTGGGTATATTCTATATGTTTACAATATTTGGATTGCTTATTATTATTGTGAAGCCCGAATGGGAGCTTGTGTTGACTATATTATTAATTTGAGAGATTATTATCAATGAGATGCCCATTAGAGGTTGGTATTGGTCTTATTAGAGAATTTATTTTCCTTTATGATTATCATGATGCCTGAGTAGGGGATTGAATTGATATTATTAATGTCTTACATGACTCTTTAGTATAGTGGTGCCATGCATTGGTTTCTATCATTATCTATTGACATTTGGGGAGATTTGAGCTTATTTGTACCATTATTGAATTGATTCAATACATTAAATTGATTTTGTTATGAGCATGCATTCTTATTTAGTTCATCCATATTCGTGGAATTAGTACCACTAAGAAACATTGATTTTTGGAAAAACAAAATGAAAGACTTTATGAAACACCTTGATTGAGGGATGTGCCGACAAGGTTGATTGAGATATGAGATTGTGATGGTATACGGGTTGCAAAATTCTCATGGTGTCCTATAGTAGAACCTTTTGCTCGAAAGGAGAATACAAGACGACATTGAGACATTACATTATTATCATCTATTGCATTGCATTGTGTTCCTTTGTATGATTGATATTGCGTCTGATTATTTCATTTTGTATTGTAGTATCATGATTGAATCTTATTTTTAATATTGTGTATTTTGCATCTCATATTACTATATTACATTTGAATAGTATATTTTCTTGGGTAATTTGGCTGGCTGAGATATCATGAGATGTGGGGTTTTGTTATGGCTTGATCTGTTGAGACCGTTACATCACATTTAATAGTTCCATGGCATATACTCTCAGTATATTACCCTGCATTATTGGTTAGGCATAATGATTGGTCATTATCTACTATGTTGGTGAGTCTCCCTCCTAAAGTGATTTTCTCTACTTTTATTGATCATAAAATGGTATGTGTTGACTCACCAAGGCTTATTGCCTATCCTTTTTATTGATATTAACTATTTAAGTTGGGTCACCCTGCTAGATCGAGGTGGCTATTTACTGGTTGTAGGTTTATTTGGGGTAAATTGGATAGTTAGTGTGGTAGTCCTCCTCACCATCACTTTGGATTAGGGTCGGTTATCGATGATGCTTGTTGAGTACACGTATTTCATACTCACCCTTGCTTTTTCTTTCCTTTTTCTGCACCATGTATAGGTATTGATTTGAGTAGCGGAGTGTAGATTATGTTCGCACACTGTTGTTATGTCGGAGATTAAGGTAGCGGCTGACCGCTTTTAGAGCTTACCTGGTTCTCTCCTTATCTTATCTTATAATTTATCTGCATTTAAGATAGTTTAGATTATTTGATCATATTCTACATTAGAGGCTTGTACTAGTGACAACCAAACCTGGGATGTATCATTATGATTATATTTCTTTATATATCATTTAGAATTATTTTAATTATTCTCTCGCTTCTGATTTACTTTGATTATTAAGTTTGGGTTGGGATAAGCTTACCTATACCGAAGGATATGAAAGGTGCTATCACATACTCTATTTTGGATTGTGACAAATTGGTATCAAAGCCAGGTTCATTGGTCTCATTAGTACAAGCCGAGTCTAGTAGAGTCTTCTGGATCCCTGTGGAGACGTTTGTTACCTATCTTTGAGAGGCTACATAACTTTAAGAGGAATCTATTTCTTTATTCTATGTCATGCGTTCATAGATATATGTAACTCAAAAACCTTTTATTCACTCTCTCACAGATGGTGAAGACACATTTATCTTTGGTTGGAGATTCAGAGCCCGTTCCTTTGGCGTTTGGTAGGGGCAGGGGTCGATCCAAATGTAAGATTGGAACCTTCCGACCAGCTAGAGGTCAGGCTAGGATTGCCTCTGTAAGTTCTAGAGTTTCTTGTAATAATGGGTCTTTTAAGATAGAGGAATCGAGCTCGATGCAGACACCACTTGTGAGCATGTCCATACCTATGTTTGAGGATTATTTAGTACAGCTATTGGGTTTCCTCGAGAGGATGGCCCATACTTTTCATTTGGTATGCTACTTCGGGGCTTCAAACTTCAGGTACATATTTGGCTGCTTTCGATTCTCCTTGTGTTTGTGAGATATTGCTAGGGATCACTCTAAATCCAGTGACCTTGCCCTTTATATCCATGAAGGGATAGAGTAGGTTTGTAGGGTTCATAAAGACATATCCTACCTGATTTGATGGAGACCCTAAGGTGGATGCTTATAGGTTCTTAATTGGTTCCTGTTAGAGGCTACACAGGTTGGGCATAGTAGACTTTAATGTAGTAGATTTTACTACTTTTTAGTGGTTTGGACTAGCTAGATAGTTGTGGAGGACTTATGTTTAGGGTAGACCAGATGGGTCACTTTCTCTCTCATGAGATCAGTTTGCTCGAGAGTTTCTAGAGGAGTTTGTATAGAAAAATGAGAGACTTGCAGGAAAAAGGTCTTGTAGACTTGACGAAAGTAGAGAAATATATGGCAGAGTTCAGGATCCTCATGGTTATTTTCGAAAAGGGTTAGATTATGGTGTTCATTCATGTTCTTTAGATTCAGTATAGCAAACTCCTACTCATTACCGTTGCTATATGTAGAAGTCTTGAGCACTATAGGAGGGATTGCCCACAACATAAATAGAGAGTTATTTCATCAGTTACTCAGGGAGATGACATGTCTTAGTATTTTATTCCTCAAGATGGACTCGAGGAAGGAGCTTCTAGCACAATAGTGACAGATATGGTTTCAGTGCGCCATTGATCTATCTTGGTAATGTTTGATTGTGCTTCTTTATTCTTGTCAGGCCCCGAATCCCACCGAGACATGATTGGCACCCATAGCCGATAAGGCCCGAGAGAACCAACCTTTGCCTATGTTCATTCGTATGTATATCTTCGTATGAACCTTATTAAACCTTATGCAACTATGCGGAAAACATGAACATGGAAACATATGCTATACATATATTTATTTAGGAAACTTGGCCGTTGAGGCCATTAAGTCAAAACAGTCATTCGTCTTCTACATACTCATCTCTTACATCCATATACCCACATATGTCTACAAAAGCCTCTAATAGATGCATCAACAAGACCAACTTACAGTCGGGACAAGTCCCCACTTTATACAATTTATATAACATCACAACAAATATACATCTATGACTCAGGGGGCTCCGAAGCAACTGGAGCTCACCAAATATCTGCAAATGATCCCCACTCTACAGAGGAAGTCTACTAATGCCTGCACCTGCAACATGTAAGGTAAGTTCCCCCAAGGGTGTCAGTACGAAAAATGTACTGAGTATGTAAGGCTCATAAGAAATCATCATACATAATAACAACAATCATGGAATCAATATAAAAGAATTAATGAATGTGAATAAACTCTCTTTCTTTATGTGGGGAACCATGTATATTACATTCTTTACCCCTCTTGTCTTCATCTTTTATTCATCTTTATTGTTCTACCCATGCTAGGCTATTCTGTCGCCCCTGGGATGAGATTAACCCATGCTAGGTACTTTGACCCCTGGGATGTTATGTGAACCCATGCTAGGCTTTCGTGTCGCCCCTGGGATATCATTAACCCATTCTAGGCTTATCGCCCCTGGGATGTAATATTAACCCATGCTAGGCTTTCGTGTTTCCCCTGGGATGTACCATCATAACCCATGCTAGGCTTTTATATCGCCCCTGGGATGTATCGGGATCGACCCATGCTAGGCTTTTATATCGCACCTGGGATACCACCCGTGTTATTGGGATCGACCCATGCTAGGTATTTTAACCCCTGGGATACAACCCATGATTACTTCTTAATTATACACCTCTTATTTATCTTGTTATTCTTACTTCCATTCTTAAGTGTGATTGAGATATTGAAGATCATGACATAACAGGAATCACACATATATATATTACTTCTTCACTCTTGCTTCATGAGATTGACATCTTCAGTTATGAGGAATAGATATATTAGCTTGCGTATCACCTCTCTTATTACTCTTATGAAATCTTATGAGATTGGTACTTTTACTTGTAAAATATTGATACAAATATAATCATCATAATTGAGGACTTGGAACATGACATGATTGGAAAATGCTATTCAAGAATAAATAGGTCCTCTTATGTTATTACTCTCTTGAGATCGTTCATTTAGGAATGATAATGTTATGACATTTTTGGAACTTGACTCAATGAACAAGAGACCACCGAATCATTAGTCATTTAAGAATAGGACACATATGAATAACAATATACGTCAACCTGAATTTGAGATACTTCAAACCTCTCAGAATTGAAACGAGTCCAATGTCAATGTGAACAACATGTTGCAGAGGGATCTGGAAAAAGGAACCTTACATACCTTGTATTCTGAATACGAATACACAATCTTAGACGTGCATACAATATTCCTACTCCTTCCTTATGTTTCACTCTACAACACAAGTTGATAACGAAACCAACATTAACCACCAATTCCTTATAATGGCATACAACAACAATAAGTCACATGTTTAGCTTTAACATGTCATTTCCCCCTTAACAAAACCATTGAAAAAATCATTATTCCAAAAATCCTCCAATATTCCCAACATTGGCCAATACATGATAATCAATACATTCCACCACGACACTTCCCCTTTACACTTTCTTATCCACACCACATCACAAACAATCTATCAATTCACCTCAATACACTTCATAGCACAAATCGGCCAAAATCCTACAATTTGCACTTATATAAAAATAACAAATTTAATTACAAAATAACACCATACATGTTCATATTTTATCCACATCATGATCTTTCATCAAAGGCACAAGTCCTTATTCAAGTTCAAATCCCATGGATCACAAATCTTATACAAAAGCACAAAGTGCCATGTTCAACATTTCCAACCATAACAAACATGATATACATATTCTATAATGATTATAATATGTTAAAGTACAATAATATTCACTTACCCAAGCTTGGAAGATGATGATCTTGTCCAAATATGCCTTAGGGTTTTTGGGAGTCAAAGAAGCCTTCTTGAGATTTTTCTAGAAAAAGATAGAAGAAGCATGTTTGTTTCTCTTCAATAAAAATCAGAGTTTTGCCCCTTTATATAGGCCCTTAAGTTCCCTCCTTAGTCACTCTTTATCATTAAATGTTGGGTTCTAGAAGGTCCAAGCAAGAATGGGTCTTTTGACCCATTTTTGGGCCATGCTTTCTTTTCATTTTTGGGCCCTTTTTGGGCCCAATTCACTTAACCCGATAAAATCAATAATTTATCATGTTTAAGTCATATCATATGTATTACAATAATATTCCCACTCATGCTATTCATATCAGTATCCTCAATCCAAAAACCAAGTGATTCTAGCCACGTTTGACTTATTTTGACTAGAAGGGTAAAATCGTCATTTTGGCCCCAAATTCGTTCTCGAGTAATTTTATCATACCAATGTAATATTTCATTAATTTCATGTATATACTCTTGGTTGTAGAATAAAATTAGCAAAAATCATCTCGGTACGACCCCGGATACCCTTGGGACTTAGAAATTTCCAACTTTCGGAAAAGTGGAAAACCCAAGGTGGAACTCCCATGGGCGCGCCAACCTACTGCCTCTGGGCTAAAATTTTTAGCCAAGAGTGGCGTGGCACAGTCCCAAACGCGCCCCTTACTTAGTTTTTTTTGAAAATTCCATTTTTCGACTTCTCTTCGCGGGTTTGGTTAGATACTTCAAGTCCTATTATTTAACTCACTTCTTAACCTTAATATACTTTGTTTAGAGGTATTATTAGCCTCATTTTGAACACCACAAATGTTCCACAAAGATCATCAAACACCTCCTCTGAAGGTTTACTCACATAACAAGAGCCAAATTCAATTAGCTCACCAATAGCATTACCAAATGCATACTTATAGATCTCGATACCTAAGTACATATCATTTAATGTTGTCAAGTAGGGTTGGGAACGTACGGGGTGTTACATTCTTCCCCCCTTAGGAACATTTGTCCTCAAATGTTAACAATATCGTTTCAATTACAACAAATACATCTCTACATTAGCATACATACACGTGAGGCTCATGGATGCTTACTTGTTATTGGTCTACTTCCACACTTTGAACTTTTTCTTCCATTTGAAACAAATAAGGGTCGTCGATTTCATCCTTTTTCTAACTTACCATGTGATCTCCTCTACTTGTTGATTTCTCCAAAGGACTTTTACAGAAAGTACGTCTCTCTTTATTAACCTTCACACTTGTCGGTTTAGAATGGCCATATTTATCTTTCCCTAGTGAGGTCCTCCAAACTTGGTATATTTCCAATGGGAACAATATGAAAAGAAATTCTTATATACTTTCGACAATTTCACATGACATGTAGTAGAGGATTAATTTTCCCTTCATTCTGAATTCTATTATTCATCTACCATACCATCTCGATATAGACTAACTTTTCTGGCGGATAGAAATATTCCATTGACTTAACTAATAACTTCGGTGTTCCATTAGATTTGAAGGAACTGATGGAGTAACATACGATAGAGTAGTTATATATACATCATGAAACTATAGTAATATCCCTAACTACCGGTACCATCATCAGGAGTTGCCTCTTCGTTCTGCCGGTCTACTAGAGCATAGGTACGATTTTAGGCCCCACTAGAACTAGCTGCTCCTCTCATATCTCTACCACGACCCATAGACTGAACGCCTCTGCCTGGGGAAGGAACCGATGCTGATGATACAACGGTTGATCCCGCAGGTCGTGCTATACCACTCGCACCCCTTTGTGGGCATTCTCTCATTATGCGCCCCTCTGTGCCACACCAAAAACAAGCATTTGTCCCCAACCGGCATTCACCTACATGGTACCTTCCGCAATGCTGACACGGAGGACGAGAAAATCCTACTGTCTGTGAACCCTGTACTCCACTATTCTGTCCAAATGGACCACCTCTAGACCCTCGGAATTGGGAGTGGGCACCTGCTGTGGAATAAGAGAATGAGGGTCTAGGCGGTAACATTCGAGATCCAGATTCTCCTGGGGACACCATAGACTGCCCCATAGATCTCACCCTTTTTGCTGGCCCTTCCTCAGATTTCTGTATCCTCTTTCTTTGCCTTTGGTCTTCCATCTTTTGTGCGAAGGCCTGAATCCTTGCTATATCCATATCTCGATTTAGGGCAGCGATAGTACAGTCCCATACCAAATAAGGCTCCAATCTGTCCACATATCTATGTACTCTATCTTCCATCGTGGCCACCACATTTGGAGCATATCGTGCCAAGGAGTTAAACTGCAAACTGTACTCTCTAACACTCATATTTTCTTGACGTAAATTTAAAAACTGATCCGCACGAGCCTCACAGATCTCATAGGGAAGATAATTATCAAGGAATGCTATTTTAAATTCTTCCCAATTTGGTGGCCTTGCACCAATACCACGAGACTTCTTCCAATCTTCATACCACAAGATCGCCTCGCCCTTCAGTCTATAAGCTGCCAACTCAACTGTTTCCACCCCGTACACATGCATAACCTCCAAAGCTCTCTGAATTTGATCCACGAAGTCCTGTGGATCTGCTTTCAAGTCTGACCCAGTGAATATAGGAGGGTCCAGTTTCAAGAAATCCTATGTCCTGCGACTTTCCATTCTAGCCGCATCGTCATCATGTGTCATTGTACCAGCTCGTCCCTGGCTTTGTGCCACCACTAACTGTGTCAACATATGTACAACATTTCTAAGATCCTGGTCAGTGGTATTCATTGGCGGTTTTGCAGGTACTTCTCTACCTCTTGGCTCTTCTGGAGCTGGAAAAATAGAGGAAGACTGTGATGCAATCTCGGCGTCAGCTCCACCTTGACTAGCTTGGTCAAGTGATAATATACTCATTCCTTCTTCAGCAGGCACATCCACCTTCTTCCCTTTACCTCTACCTCCTCTCATGATTGACATTTTAACTATACCAAAGAAAAACAATCACCATGATCAGGTCCAATTCAACTTACAACATCGGCTCTATTGCACGATCTAGCATGAAGAAAAGAAACAACATCCTAAATGTCCCGTAGCCTCCTACTTATAAATGTGGTGCACAACACATTGATAAGTAAGACTCTACTCAGACACAGCTTTGTAGACACCCTTAGAACGACCTGCTCTGATACTTCTTTGTCACTCCCCGAATCCCATCGAGACATGATTGGCACCCGTAGCCGATAAGGCCCAAGAAAACCAACCTTTGCCTATGTTCATTCGTATGTATATCTTCGTATGAACTTTATTAAACCTTATGCAACTATGAGGAAAACATGAACATGGAAACATATGCTATACATATATTTATTTAGGAAACTTGGCCGTTGAGGCCATTAAGTCAAAACAGACATTCGACTTCTACATACTTCTCTCTTACATCCATATACCCACATATGTCTACAAAAGCCTCTAACAGATGCATCAACAAGACCAACTTACAGTCGGGACAAGTCCCCACTTTATACAATTTATATAACATCACAACAAATATACATCTATGACTCAGGGGGCTCCGAACCAACTGGAGATCACCAAATATCTGTAAATGATCCCCAGTCTACAGAGGAAGTCTACTAATGCCTGCACCTGCAACATGTAAGGTAAGTTCCCCCAAGGGGGTCAGTACGAAGAATGTACTGAGTATGTAAGGCTCAAAAGAAATCATCATACATAATAACAACAATCATGGAATCAATATAAAAGAATTAATGAACGTGAATAAACTCTCTTTCTTTATGTGGGGAACCATGTATATTACGTTCTTTACTCCTCTTGTCTTCATGTTTTATTCATCTTTATTGTTCTACCCATGCTAGGCTATTCTGTCGCCCCTGGGATGAGATTAACCCATGCTAGGTACTTTGACCCCTGGGATGTTATGTGAACCCATGCTAGGCTTTCGTGTCGCCCCTGGGATATCATTAACCCATGCTAGGCTTATCACCCCTGGGATGTTATATTAACCCATGCTAGGCTTTCGTGTCGCCCCTGGGATGTACCATCATAACCCATGCTAGGATTTTATATCGCCCCTGGGATATATCGGGATTGACCCATGCTAGGCTTTTATATCGCCCCTGGGATACCACCCGTGTTATTGGGATCGACCCATGCTAGGTATTTTAACCCCTGGGATACAACCCATGATTACTTCTTAATTTTACACCTCTTATTTCTCTTGTTATTCTTACTTCCATTCTTAAGAGTGATTGAGATATTGAAGATCATGACATAATAGGAATCACACATATATATATTACTTCTTCACTCTTGCTTCATGAGATTGACATCTTCAGTTATGAGGAATAGATATATTAGCTTGCGCATCACCTCTCTTATTACTCTTATGAAATCTTATGAGATTGGTACTTTTACTTGTAAAATATTGATACAAAGATAATCATCATAATTGAGGACTTGGAACATGACATGATTGGAAAATGCGATTCAAGAATAAATAGGTCCTCTTATGTTATTACTCTCTTGAGATCATTCATTTAGGAATGATAACGTTATGATATTTTTTGAACTTGACTCAATGAACAAGAGACCACCGAATCATTAGTCATTTAAGAATAGGACACATATGAATAACAATATACGTCAACCTGAATTTGAGATACTTCAAACCTCTCGGAATTGAAACAAGTCCAATGTCAATGTGAACAACATGTTGCAGAGGGATCTGGAAAAAGGAACCTTACATACCTTGTATTCTGAATACGAATACACAATCTTAGACGTGCATACAATATTCCTACTCCTTCCTTATGTTTCACTCTACAACACAAGTTGATAACGAAACCAACATTAACCACCAATTACCTTATAATGGCATACAACAACAATAAGTCACATGTTTATCTTTAACATGTCATTTCCCCCTTAACAAAACCATTGATAAAATCATTATTCCAAAAATCCTCCAATATTCCCAACATTGGCCAATACATGATAATCAATACATTCCACCACGACACTTCCCCTTTACACTTTCTTATCCATACCACATCACAAACAATCCATCAATTCACCTCAATACACTTCATAGCACAAATCGGCCAAAATCCTACAATTTGCACTTATAGAAAAATAACAAATTTAATAACAAAATAACACCATACATGTTCATATTTTATCCACATCATGATCTTTCATCAAAGGCACAAGTCCTTATTAAAGTTCAAATCCCATGGATCACAAATCTTATACAAAAGCACAAAGTGCCATGTCCAACATTTCCAACCATAACAAACATGATATACATATTATCTAATGCTTATAATATGTTAAAGTACAATAATATTCACTTACCCAAGCTTGGAAAATGATGATCTTGTCCAAATATGCCTTAGGGTTTTTGGGAGTCAAAGAAGCCTTCTTGAGATTTTTCTAGAAAAAGATAGAAAAAGCATGTGTGTTTCTCTTCAATAAAAATCAGAATTTTGCCCCTTTATATAGTCCCTTAAGTGACCTCCTTAGTCACTCTTTATCATTAAATGTTGGGTTCTAGAAGGTCCAAGCAAGAATGGGTCTTTTGACCCATTTTTGGGCCATGCTTTCTTTTCATTTTTGGGCCCAATTCACTTAACCCAATAAAATCAATAATTTATCATGTTTAATTCATATCATATGTATTAAAATAATATTCCCACTCATGCTATTCATATACGTAGCCTCAATCCAAAAACCAAGTGATTCTAGCCACGTTTGGCTTATTTTGACTATAAGGGTAAAATCGTCATTTTGGCCCCAAATTCGTTCTCAAGTAATTTTATCATACCAATGTAATATTTCATTCATTTCATGTATATACTCTTGGTTGTATAAGAAATGTATCAAAAATTGGCTCGGTACGACCCCGGATACCCTTGGGACTTAGAAATTTCCAACTTTCGGAAAAGTGGAAAACCCAAGGTGGAACGCCCCTGGACATGCCAACCTACTGCCTCTTGGCTAAAATTTTTATCCCATAGAGGCGTGGCACTGTCCCAAACGCGCCCCTTACTTAGTTTTTTCAAAAATTCCATTTTTCGACTTCTCTTCGCGGGTTTGGTTAGATACTTCAAGTCCTATTCTTTAACTCACTTATTAACCTTAATATACTTTGTTTATATGTATTCTTAACCTCATTTGGAACCCCACAAATGTTCCATGAAGAGCTTCAAACACCTCCTATGAAGGTTTACTCACATAACAAGAGCCAAATTCAATTAGCTCACCAATAGCATTACCAAATGCATACTTATAGCTCTCGATACCTAAGTACATATCATTTAATATTGTCAAATAGGGTTGGGAATGTACGGGGTATTACAATTCTCTTTTGCATTACTTTTTTTGTTATTGGGTAGTGATATGATTCATGAGTTTATTGTCGTATCTATTTATATTGCTACACGTAGATGATTCTTTAGTGTTAGATCGTGTGTGTCAATTCTGTGGTGACTTATTTAGCATATATCAATGTGTTAGATTTGATTTCTTTGAGTATTATGGATTTTGGTGTGACTTGGGTATGATCTTCTCGCTGTTTATATTGTGGAATAATGGTGGATTGATTATAGGCTTTGGTATATTCAGATTGTAGGATGTACTTCAGAGGTTTACTCAAGGTTTTTGATATTAGTTGGGATCAATGAAGTGATTTGATTATTTGGATGGCGAGCTATGGATAAAGGAAGCTTATAGCTAGTAGACTTATGCGGAGTTATCTACAATTGTTAGTAGTAGTGTGCGTGCTTGGGTTACTTATTTTACAGGATTACATCAGTATATTTATGGTTTAGGTTAGCGCATTGATAATGGATTAGATTTGTGGGATGACTAGTGATACTATCAGTTTGGGGAAAAGGGACCTGGTGATGGACTAGACTCGTGGTATGACTGACTAAAAATATTGCAAGTAAAGGATTCTAGTTGGACAAGGGAAGATTTTCAGGCATTCAGGCCTTGCAATTTGCTACTTCCATAGTGATTAGCTTTGCTTGAGTAGAAAGACTTATAGAGTTGAATAACTCCTCGGTTAGACTTGAAGGAATTCAACTTATAAGGGTACTTATTATTTATTTAGAAGGATTTGTGAATAGAAAGGGCACCAGGTATGTAGCATTTATTACTTTGGGAGTTAAAGGGCATAATAAAGTATTTTTCTCAGTTAATTTTAATATGAAGTATTATTCCATGGTTCTTGTTTTAAAGGATTCAGAATGGGTAATGAGTTAAGGAAAAGATAAGGAATTTGTACATAAGGAATTTTGAAGCATTTTGAATTATATTATGGGTACGAGTTGGGAAGTCGGAGTTTGACCGTACGATCTGGCAGTGACTTATGAAGAGATTAATGGTGGCCTTCACTGAGATTTGATTTGTGATTTGGGCATCAATTAGTGATATATAGTAATCTTGCATTTCATCAACGGGTTGAATTATTTCTATTATAATGAGTTATTTATGCGTGTATGATCAGAGGGGATTTTCATTCTACTGGATTATTAAAGCCTTTAGGTTGATTGACACTGCATGGGTGTTGAGAAATATATAGATTATTGTGATATGTTGCATAAGAATTTAGTGAAATATAGAGTGTTCATGATTATGGTATGGAGAGTTTTCTGATGATTCATGGTTTTCTCCAAAGTTTGTGCATGAGAATATGACTATTTGGATAGTGATTGAAGTGTGCTATGTGTGACTTTTGAGGTTTTGTGTGGAATCGATATCGATTTCTGACTTAGTTGCTTTAGTTTGAGGAGATAGTACAATTTGATTCGACAATTATAGTCTTAGTCTTGAGTAAGTTTGATTCAGTCAGGAAAATGCTTATAATAGGCTTAAAGATAGCGAAAGTTCTTACTAAGATAAAGGAAGGCATGATTGAGTATTGTGGTGAGTTGTTGCATGGTTCCATGTTTTCTTTGATATTTTGTTGGTATAGTGACAATATTTGTTTTGTGCTATAGTCAGTGAATTGTAGTGTCTTCAATAGATTAAGGTAAACCAGGTATATTAAGAACATCTTTTGTAATCGACTCAGTCTTTTTGAGTATAAAGAAGTTCGAAAATAAAGGAACTTAAATTCATTGAGAATTTTGGCTTTAGTTGCTAGAGTTGTGACCTTGAGGGTCATAATATGAAACATTTTTGGTTACTATAGTGAGACTGGTAGTTCTATAGATGTGACTCTACTTGAGAGTGCTTTCATAAGGTTTACGAGGGTAATTCCGATCCTTTGACTGTTTTGGTGCTTTTCTTACTTGTATGATTGAGGGAAAACGTGAGTCTTAGTTGTGGATGATGAAACAAACCTCATTGTGATTTTTAGAGCTTTTTGTACTTTAACCATTTTGACCATCCCTATTGTTCCTTTACATCATTTATGAGTTGTGAGAATAATTGACATGGTCCCCAAAGCCTTCGGGAGTGATTTATACGGGCTTGTGGTTTTGAGTAGCCTTTAAAGTGATATCATTAATGTTGGTCAATATTTTGTGATTCGAGCATCAGATGGTGATTCTGTCAGTTCTATTAGATCTGAAACATCCATTTTAGGTTAGTAGCATAGTTGGTTCGGGTCCAGAATCCCTTTCATGATTTTTGAGTGTTTGGTTGAAATACTAGTTTTATTGCTTGAAGTTGATTTTATATGTAACTTGTTGATAATGATCTCTTTTTGTAAATCTGATGGTTCTATTAAGTGTGGAACGTCAAAATTAGCCTAGTAGCATTATTGGTTTGTTTCTATGGGGTCCCGAATGAATTCCGAGGGTCGATTTGGAAAATATTTGACTTAGGATTTTGTTGTTCTGGTGCAGGCCTATCCTTCATTGCGTTTGCATCCTTATCCTCGCGTTCGTGATGAAGGAATTCCATGTGCATCTTCGTGGGGGTAGGGCGCAATCGAGATGAAGGATGATTCATAGGTCGAGTCAGTTTAAGCTATACGAACACAACCAGGCCATCGCGATCGTGATGAATTCGGTTCAGTCAACCTTGCGAATGCAAAGGGTTTACCGTGAAGATAAACAATAATTTTTATGGTAGCTTTAAATAGTTCTTTTTTGATCCAAAACCCTATATCCTCTATTTTTAGAGCGTAGGAGCTCAAATTTAAACCATTCCAAGAGGGTTTTCGAGATTTTTTTATGTGGGTAAGCTTCTAAATCTTGTATTTATTGTTTCCCACTGAATTCATAACAAATTCATCCTCAAATCTTTGATTTTAAGCATGAGTTTTTGGGTTTCACCCGGTAGAGTATAAAATGAGTTTTTCTTCAATTTAAAGCTTGCTTTTGACATATTTCTCAATGGTTTTTAAAATTTAAAACCCTAAAAGTATGGAAAACATAACTCTTTCATAAAATTCCAATTTTACCCTTTTATTTTCGAAGTTGATTTTCAATGTGATTGTAGACCCAAAACCAAAGTAAATCAACATGGGTATTGTTGGTCTTGTATTTACATGTAGATCTCATATTTGACTAGATTGAATGTATTTGCTGATGATTCAAGGGAGTGGAGCTTCTGGTTGATGCTTCGCACTGTGTTTTGACTTTGCAAATATTTGTTAAGGCAAGTTGAGATGTACCTTGACTCTTTTCTGAAGTGTTTATATGTTATGTGCTTATTGCTTGTGTTTTGTGCGTCACTAAGAGTTTAGGGGTCCCTCTTATATGAGATGGCGAGCATCTCCATAAGTACCAAAGTCTATCGATGGGTTGAAATAATAAAATGGGTATCGTAATTGTTCTCTCTACTTGTGTAATCACTTATGATAAATTGTCGATAAATGCCTTCTGGATCTTGAGTAAATTGATAGTGGGTATCTATTTAAGAGCTTGAATCATGTTTAGTGGATTTGGATAGAACGATTGTGGTTTAGTAACAATTTAGGGAATAATATGTTGTTATGTCATTTGATAAAATGATTGGGATTTAGTAAACACTTAGAGTATAAATAGATGTTGTGGTAGTTGAAGTAATTATTGGGGTTTAGTAATCTCTTAGGATGTAATCGATGATATTATAGTTAAGTAGTTAAGAAATGAATTTTGGCTTAGTTACTAGGTAAGCGAATGAAGGTGAACTTTAGGGAATCTTGTCATTTAGTATAGTTCTCCTTTTAGTAATTTAGACTAATGGTGTTATGATTGGAAACAATGGAACTCATCGTAAAAAACAAGTTATGGTTTGGGTAAATTCTATATGTTTACATTATTTTGATTGCTTATTATTATTATTGTGATCCTCAAGTGGGGGCTTATGTTGACTATATTATTGACTTGAGAGATTATTATCATTAAGATACCTGTGTGGGGGCTGGTATTGGTCTTATTTGAGCATTTATTTGCCTTTATTATTATCATGAAGCTTGAGTGGAGGATTAAATTGATATTATTGATATCTTACATTACTCTTTGCTATAGTGGTGCCATGAAGTGGCTTATATCATGATCTATTGACATTTGAGGAGATTTGAGTTCATTTATATCATTATTGAATTGATTCATTTTATTATATTGCTTTGGTTATGAGCATGTATCCTCATTTCATTAATCCATATCCGTGTAATTTGAACCATTAAATAATAATGATTTTTGAAAAAACAATAAAAGACTTTATAAAACACCTTGATTGAGAGATGTGCCGCCAAGGTTGATTGAGATATGGGATTGTGATGGTATTCGGGTTGCGAATAACCCATGATGTCCTGTCTTAGAAGCTTTATTGGTGAGTATCCCTCCTAAAGTGATTTTCTCTACTTTTGTTGATCATAAAATGTATGTGTTGACTCACTAGGACTGATTACCTAACCTTTTTGTATATATTCCTATAACTGTCTTGGTTGGACCACCCTGCTAGGTCGGCGTGATGTCTTTACTAGTTGTAGGTTTATTTGGGATAAATTAGATTGTTGGTGGGGTGGTCCTCACCATCACTTTGTATTAGGGGCAGTTATCGATGATGTTTGCTTGTGTTCGCTCAGTGTTGGATTTTCAGAGATTGAGATAGCGGCTGACGGATCTTAGAACTTACCCTGATCTCTCTTTATCTTATCTTATGAATTATCTGCATTTAAGATATTTTAGATGATTTGATCATATTTTTTCTTAGAGGCTTGTACTAGTGACAACCGGACTTGGAATGTATCATTGTGATTGTATTTCTTTCTATATCATTTAGGATTATTTTCGTTCTTCTTCTTCTATTGCTTTTGATTTACTTAGATTATTGAGTTTGGTTTGGGATAGGCTTACCTATATCGGAGAGCATGACAAGTGCCATCACGTACTCTATTTGGGGTAATGACAATAAGTCTAGTTAATAACCTACTTAAAGAATACAAACCCGACACTTGATCCTTTGAACACCCTTCGGATCAAGAATAGCTTGCTCAGCCTCGCCACTCAACACTTTATACTAAATCCCCCTCAACTTTTCATCATCAAACTAATATGCTCAAATTTGCTCAAAGAAAATAAATATATCCTCCACACAAGAAAGAACCTGCCCGAGTTCAAAAATATTAAGCTAGACAAACTAATTGGCTAACTACTCGATGTCCAAAGCCATAGGTTGTCGCAATGTCATAGTCCTTAAACAACTCCATGCACCTGCACTATCTTAGATTTAGATTCTCTGGCTTAAGATGTATTGTAGGCTACGATGATCTATGAATATCTCACAATGGACTCCATTCAGATAATGCCTTTGCTAAGTCAAAATAAATACTACCACCGCCAACTCTAAGTCATGAGTAGGGTAATTTCTCTTGGGTTTTTAATCGCCTAAAAGTATAAGGTATCACCTTTCCTTTCTGTATCAACACACCACCTAGGTTAACCCCTGAAGCATCACAATACTAGGTGAAACCTTCACCCTCCTTAGGTAATGTCATGTTAAGCAATGAAGTAAACAATGCCTTAAACTTTTGAAAGATCTCCTCACACTCATCTGACCACTGATAAGTAACATTCTTCTGAGTCAGCCTAGTAAAAAGAGTTGTGAAAGTAGAAAAGAACTGCACAAACTATATGTAGTAGCCATCCAAACAACAAAACTCCTAATATTGGTAGGGTAAGTAGGCCTAGAAAAATCACGAACAACCTCAACCTCTGCTAAATCAACCATGATACCATTCTTGGTTACCATATGCACTGAGAAGGATGCCAAACTTAACCAAAACTCACATTTTGAGAACTCGACATACAATGTTTCATCCCTCAGCCTCTGAAGCTTAATCCTTAAATGCTACACATAATCTACCTCATTCTTTGAATGCACCAAGATATCATCAATAAAAATAATCACAAATGATTCTAGATATAGGCAAATCAGACTATTCATCAACTCCATGAACACCGTCGAGGCGTTAGTTAAGCCAAAAGACATCACAAAGAAATCATAGTGCCCATATCCAGTCATAAGAGCCGTCTTCAGAACATCCAAAGATCTAATCTTTAATTAATGATAACTTGATCTCAAATAAGTCTTAGAAAAAATTAAAGGCCCTTGGAGCTGATCAAACAAGTTATGAATACATGGTAGAGGATACTTATTCTTGATGTTAACCTTATTCAACTGTTGGTAGTTGATACACAGGTGTATGTACCTATCTTTTCTCTTAACAAACAATAGAGGAGCACCCCAAGGTGACATATTAGGCCGAATGAAACCCTTACCCAAAAAATCAAAAAATTTATCATTCAATTCCTTTAACTTAGCCAGAGACATACTATAAGGAGGAATAAAGATGGGCTCAGTGCTCCACTCTAAGTTAGTAGAAAAATCGATGTCTCGATCTTGAGGAACACTGGGTAAGTCAGAAGGAAACACATCAATAAACTCCCTCTACCCATATGGACTCTAAGGATGAATTTCAACAATAATATCATGCGCATACCCCAAGTAAGAAAGACACTGCTTATCCACCATTTGCTAAGCCTTGAGAAATAATATGACCCACTTAGGATACAAACCCAAAGTACCTTTCCACTCTAACCTCAGTGCACTTGGTATTACTAAGGTTACTATTTTGGCATAAAAATCCAAGACAACATGATATAAAGAAAGTCAATCCATACCCAGAATCACATCAATGTCTATTACATCAAGAATAATCAAGTCTACCCAGTTATCGTTACACAAAAGAGTCACAACACATGATTGGTACACCTGGTCCACCATTAAAGAATTACCTATTGGGTTAGTAAATGGAATAGGCACGACAAGGGTATCAAACATCACATCAATACCCAAAGAAAAATATGTAGACTCATAAGATAAAGTAGATCAAGGATAAAATAATACTGAAGCAGGTCCATGGAAAACTAGGATGATAGCTGTGATAAGTACATCAGAGGCCTCTTCCTTGGGTCAACTCGAGAATGCATAGTACCAACCACATTTGCCCTTGGATTAAGAAACTCTATGACCACTATAATGAACTCCTTGTGTTCCACCTTTAGTCTCTTGTAAACCACCTCAATCACTCTCTGAATCTCCTCTATCCGGTGGTGTTGGAGCATGATAAGTTTGTATTTGAGAAATCTGATATGGTCGACCCTATCCACACCTATGGAACTTTCAAAAATAAAGCCTTAACTTTCCATAATCAAAACACTCACTGACTACATCAGATTGTTGGGATGGTTCAAATGAACTAGAATGATCATTGCAGCCTGAAATCCCACAAGTGACACACTGTGACCATCTGACCTAAACTCTAGCCATGCAAAAATCCTGAATCGAAATATCCTCCCTTAAATTCCTAAAGTGTTGTTTGAACATGCCTTTTATTCTTGAAAAGAGAACTTGTAAATGAGAAATCCATGCCTCAGGAAGAAGATCCACTAATACCAACCTATCTATAAAATATTTTAGCACTACCCACCTGAGGATAGCAAAAATACCCTTTATACATTTGGTATGCTCAATTATTTGCTAAAAGGTACCTCTTGTAGTCACCAACTGTGTTTTAGACAGTTAAAGAGTACTAGTCAACCCATTCACAAAAAATTTGACCTGCTCTTCCTCTGTCAAAATACTCAGGAAGGCATGCCTTGACACGACATGGAAGTGAGGTACATACTTCTCAAGAAATGCCTCATAAATAGTTCCAAGTCATATGAGGTGAAACAGCTAGCCAACAACAAAGATAAGACCTCTATCATGGTTTTGCCATCCCAACCAACTGAAAGTAGGTATAATCTATGTCATACAACTCATCCAAATTGAGATTATGCAACCTATCCTGACAACTAACAAAAAACTCTGATGCATCATCCTTAAATGACCCACTGAACATAGGAGAACCTAATCTTATGAACCTATCAAACATCTTCTGCTCATCAACTGTCATTATTGGTTTAGGCACAACTGGTGGAGAAACAAGTCTGACTGGTAATGCATCAATGTCGGGCCATATTATCAGCTGGATATGCCTTAGAAGTCTGGAAACCCTAAACTCATACATGTTTTGGTGGTTGATCACCCTCTCTTGTCTAAGACTCATCCTAAGTGACTGTTAGCATTCATTTCTGAGCTGTTCTCTCCAAGATACTCAAGAGGTATGTAAAAAAATCATATAACACTGATATGTCTATAAATCCTTATGGGTCCTACATAGTCATATAACTCTTATTAATATTCTATATTATCAAGCTAAATCTTTTGCTAAGGAGATGTTGCCACAGCATGCCCCCTATCTGGAGCTACACCATAAGTTCTATATTTCCTTTGCCACTATCGCGAATCCTACCTCGATCGCTAGCTGGGGCCCTAATAGTGATGCTGGTTTATCACCCTTTGTAGCTCCTGATCGCGCACTCACTATCTGTGGAAAGAGTGATACAAGCTTTAGCATTCTAGAAGTGAATAAATCTGCATGATAAGCAATAAAAAATTAGAATATTCCTAAGAATGCCCCATAGCCTCCCAAAGATTAGTACATATGCCAACATACTAATCCCTAAGACTATTATGCATTTGCTCTTGTACTCATGAGACTAGTGAACCTAGCGCTCTCATACAAACTTTTAAGACACAAATCCTAAAGTTTGTGATGGCACCTACCCCATCCCCCCATCCATGGTAGGTACGCCTGATATATTTACTCAATCAAATTTAAAACAATAATGATACTTTAAAATGATACATGATAATTAAGAAAAGATAAAGCCTTCACAAAAAAATCTAGAGTAAATGCAAAAAAAAAACATCCATTCCAAGACTTAGTGTCAAATGTACAAAGCGACTCTAAAACTGAAAGATATAACTAGTGTCTACAACACTATCTCTGATAGTAAATAAGGACATGATAAAGATAGTTGAATCTTGGAGATGGCTCCAGTCTGGGAAGCTCACCATGACTCTAAAGTACACTAAGTATGCATAATCAAAAACTGCATGGACCACTCATACCAAGATCTGTACCTAAAGGCTGCAGAAAAGTGGGAGTGAGTACAGTCCAAATGTACTCAGTAGGTGATGTTTACAAAATTATACTTCTCAATGACGTATAAAGCCATTTTTATACCAAATATAGAACAAAAATAGGTTGGGGTCGATCACACGAGGCATAGTTAGAAATCTCAATCAACGTGGTTATCTAAGTAATTAGTATGGAATTTCAAGTAAATAGGGGGTTTTGAATTATATCATCGAACAAGTAACAATTGCTAATTTCTTCAAGTTTGTGATTAATAGATAGGAGGCACTAGGACTGTGTTCCCCATAACTTCATAATTCTGTAAGTTATAGTGATCTCTCCTAGTGCTTGGCACACAGAATTGATAAGTTAAGTTCATCTAAACGAATGTACGCCCCTATTAGATGACTATCCTCAATCACATTTTTTAGTCTTATGAGTTTTGCATTTCAACCCTTATCTTGGATCCTAGATTAGCTTTCCCACTTTTTCGGTTCAAGCTATTAAATAAAGGTTGATAGCTCCAAGTATCTGTTGTTTAAGCCCTTTTCCTATGTGTTATCCCTTCTTGTAAAGCAAGTAAAGATAAGGCCAGTTCTAATGTGAGCACTCGTTAAAAAGCAATCAAAGTAAAGAGAACAACAATACACGCCCAAACACCCTTCAAGAATCACCATATACTACGAACCCTACTTTTTTAATCCATCATGATTCCCACAACCCCAGTTATAGTGCTTAGCTACTCATGATCATAAGAATAGAATACTAATTCTAGAATGAAATCATAATTATGAACTTATAATGAATAAGATGAAAACAAGAAATCTCAACTATAAATTAAACCCTCAAAATTGATGTTTACAACTTTCAAGAACAAGTATATGACTCAAAAGTAGTAATAGAATGTAAACTAAAACATAAAACCTAATAGGAGTATTTATAGACACAAGCGAATCCTGTCCTAAAAAAAAATAGGAGAACAAGGTCGGCAATGGCGACGAATTTGGCAACGAGTGGTAGAGTTACCTTCGACTCTTTGCATGTCAAGGGACATCCATTGCCTGGTCTTCATTCATCTTTGGCGATGACTCATACAGTCACCAATGACTTGTTGGGTGACTTATTGCTACTAGGTTAACTCTTGACAACTATTAGGACTTATGGCCAATGTACTTAAGACGAGTCATACAATGACTCATAGCCATTGATGATGACTTGTAGGCCTTGGTCATTGTCACAATCATCAATTTCATGCGTATGGGATTTTTGGACAATTCACTCAGGAAGGGTCATGCTATGACTCGTCGCCTCTCCTATTGGCTCCTAGCCTATGGTCGTAGCCCACACATCACTTTTACTCATGAATCTCTTCATCATTGTTAAGGTAACGACTCAAGCCACGACTTATAGCATGATCCAATAATTCGTGCCCACGTAACAATTTTCCACACTTGGCCAAATTCAGTTCTTTGTTCATCCATTTACAACCAAGACCTGATTTTCCTGCAAAACTAACATCAATAATGGAAAACTTTGATGTATCACCATAGACTTAGGTATCATCGGAGTCCCATCACCAAAGCATGCTCGGTGGTATTTCTATAAATTCTTAGCCTATTTTTGCTTCAGTTATAAAAGGCTTTTTGGCAGCTTGGAACCTTATCTTTTGTAGAACCTTATAGTTAAGACCCAAAAGTTGGGATTTAGCTATTTCTTGAGTTTTTATGTTGGATTTGGATTATTTTTTGTTGATATTTAGATTCAATGGAATATCTTAATGAAAAATTTAGTATAATTCCTTTTTCTCTTTTTATTTGTAGCTAAATTCCCCAACTTGGGGTTACGTATGATTGAGTAGTGATTCTTACATGGGTGTTGTTTATTTGCCTTTTTAATTGAGCATTTGTTATGGGTTTAACCTCTACTCTATGTTGTCAACCTATAATTGGAGGTTGCAAACTCTAATTAAGCCTAGATCCCTTATCATCCTTGATAAAAGGGATAAGGGTGAGGAGCATTGGTCAATATTGACCTGAGTTTAATTATTTAATGGCAGATCTTAGACATAAGGCTACTAAATTGAGGTTTTAGGTTGGTTATGAAGTAACACTTGTGAGATGTTCGAAAGAACCCACTTGACACTTGAGGTTTTACTTTGGTGTCTAAGATTGACTTGAGATCCGAGTACCACCAGTTGAAGATTAGAGCTTTGGACATCCTGAAGATGGCTTTTCGGACTCGATACTGTTATTATGAGTTTTTGGTCATGTCTTTTGGGTTGACCAATGCCCTATCAGTGTTCATGGAGTTGATGAACCAGATATTTTAACTGTATCTCAACTCTTTTGTGATTGTATTTGTAGATGATATCTTGGTTTATTCCAAGCATAAGGCCAATCATGTGAGATACTTAAGGACTGTACTTCAAAGATTGCATGATGAGAAGTTGTATGCTAAGTTCTCCAAGTGTGAGTTTTGGTTGGATTCTATCTTTTTCTTAGGCCATATGGTAACTAAGGATGGTATTATGGTTGATCTGGCCAAGATAGCAGCAATTCATGAATAGGATAGACCTACTTCTCCCACCGAGATTAAGAGTTTTATTGGTTTGGTGGATTATTATCGGTTTTTTGTAGAGGAATTCTTATCTATTACGGCTCCTTTAAAGAAGTTGACTCAGAAAAAGATTTCCTTTCAGTGGTCGGATGCTTGTGAGGCGAGCTTTCAAAAGTTTAAGGAATTGTTGACTTCGACTCCTATCTTGACTTTGCTCAAGGAGGACATGGGTTTTACCATATTTTGTGATACTTTTGGTGTGGGTTTAGGTGCAGTGTTGATGCAGGAGGGTAAGGTGATTGCTTATACTTCTCGTCAGTTGAAGCCCCATGAGAAGAATTATCCTACCCGTGTTTTAGAGTTGACTGAGGTTGTGTTTGTGTTGAAGATGTAGAGGCATTACTTGTATGGAGTCTATTCTGAGATTTTATCGTATCATAGTAGCCTTCAGTACTTCTTCACCCAGCAAGATCTTAATATGAGATAGCGACATTGGCTTGAGTTGCTTAAGGATTATTATGTCACTATTTTTTATCATTCGAGTAAGGCTAATGTGTTTACGGATACCTTGAGCTGAAAGACGACTAGTATGGGGTGTTTAGCTCATTTCTTGACTCAGGAGCGGCCTTTAGCCTTCAATATTCGAATGTGTTTTACCCTTTGTTGATGCTACATCTTTTTTACTGGAGCAGATTCGAGCCCACCAGTTTGATGATGATAGCTTGAGGGTGATTCGAGATAAGGTGTTGAATGGAGAGGCTAAGGTGACATCTCTTGATTTAGATGGTGTTTTAAGGATTAGTGGTCGAGTTTGTGTGATGAGAGTTAGTGGATGGGTGAGATTGATTTTAGAGGAGGCCCACTGTTCTAGATATTCCATCCCTCCAAGGGTGACCAAGATATATCATGATTTGAAGCAACATTATTGGCGGGGTGGTATGAAGAAGGATGTGGCAGACTTCGTAGCTCGTTGCTTATGTTGTCAGCAGTGGAGGATGAGCATTAGAGATCAGGTGGTTTACTTTAGAGATTACCCATTCCTAAGTGGAAGTGAGAGCGGATCACTATGGATTTTATAAGTGGGTTGGCTCATACTTCTCACTAGTCTGACAATATTTGGGTCATCATGATTCAATTGACCAAATCAACCTATTTCATTCCTATTCATGTTTTGTTCAGTGCCGAAAGGTTGACTCATATCTTTGTTTGAGAGATAGTCTGTCTTCATTTGTCTTCATGGGGTACTCGTGTCTATTATTTTTGATAGAGGCTTAGTGTTCACTTCTAGCTTATAGAGGAAGTTTCAAGAGGAGTTGCATACCTAGGTTAACCTTAGCATAACTTTTCAGCCCCAAATCGCCGGACAGTCGGAGCAGATCATTCAGGTTTTGGAGGATATGCTCTATGCATGTGTTATGGACTTTGGAGGTCAATGGGAACATCATTTAGCCTTGGCAGAGTTTGCTTATAATAATAGCTACCATTTGAGTATTGAGATGGCTTTGAGGCATTGTATGGTTAGCATTGTCGAGCTCCGATTGGTTGGTTTGAGACTTCTAAGGATAGACCCCTTGGTACCGACTTGCTTCGCGAGTCTTTGGATAGAGTTTGGGTTATTTAGGATAGGCTTTGGGTAGCCCAGAGTAGGCAAAAGAGTTATCCAAACTGCATACTTCGTTCCTTGAAATTTGGTATTGGTGATTGGACCTTCCTTCGTGTATAGCCCATGAAGGGCCTGGTAAGGTATGGAAAGAGGGTCAAGCGCAGCCTGAGGCACACTGGACCTTTTGAGATTCTTTGGATAGTTGGGGAGGATGCTTATGAGTTGGCCTCACCTCCAGATTTTTTAGCCGTTCATCCAGTCTTTCATGTATCCATGCTTTGGTGTTATATTTCTAATGAGTCTCACGTGCTTTGTTAGGATTCGATTCAGTTGGATGAGAGGTTGACCTTTGTTAAGGAGCCAAACTCTATTTTTCCAGGGATGTTAGAAAGTTGCATTCTAGAGATATTCTTTTAGTTAAGGTTCAGTGGAGGCACCATTCCATTAAGGAGGCTACTTGGGAGGTCGAGTCTGACATGCGTAGTAGTTACCCTCAGCTCTTTACGAATTCAGGTATTTCCTTACCTTTTAGTTTGGGGACGAACTATATTCTTAGTGGTGGATACTGTAAGGACTTGATTTGTGAAATCTTGATTTTTATGTGTTTTGACCATTCTACCCTTTCTCTCAGTTGCTACATGTTGATTTTAAAATATGGGGATGGTTGGCATGGTTCCTGATGCAATCGGGAATGGTTTAGGTGAGTTTTTTGTTTTTAGAGGCTTTAGAAACTCTATAGTTGACTTTGGTCAACATTCAATGTTCTGAGTGTCAGTTCATGATTTGGACAGTTCCATTAGATCCGAAATGTCGAATTTGGGTAAGTAGCAGGGTTGGTTCATGTTTGGGATCTTTATTTTGCATTTCGACCGTTTATTTGAAAAATTTCCTAAAAGGAGTTCCAGAGTTAATTTATTGAAAGCAATCCTTTTTTGAAAATTCGATGCTGCCATTGAGTCTGGAACGACAAAAATATCCTAGTAGCATATGTGGTTTCATTTTATGGAGTCCCGAACGAATCCTGAGGGTTCGTTCAGAGACTTAGGAGTATAATTTTAGCTGGTGCAACAATTTATATCTGGTACATCAGGCCCTTCATTGCAATTGCGTGGACACGTATTGTGATTGCGGACCTCAATGATAGTCTTCATTGCGATCACGTGGTGGTGGAACCGTGATCATGATGGGTTAATCGATGGATCGGGTCAGGTTGACTCATCGCAATTGCGAGGCCTAGCTACGCGACTGCGATGACCAAAACTTAATGGCCAGTCAATGTTTACGCTTGCAATCGCAAGGTACTGTTCACAGAATAATATAAATAGCTTAAAATTGTAATTTTTCTCCTGTTTTGGACCTTCAAGCTTTGAAAAAGGCAATTTTCGAGGGTTTCTTCATCGTGTTTTGTGTGGGTAACTGTAACACCCCATACATTCCCAACCCTACTTGACGACATTAAATGATATGTACTTAGGTATCGAGAGCTATAAGTATGCATTTGGTAATGCTATTGGTGAGCTAAGTGAATTTTGCTCTTGTTATGTGGTTAAACTTGCATAGAAGGTGTTTTGCAATTTCCATTGCGCATTTGTGGGGTTCAAAATGAGGCTAAGAAGACCTCTAAACAGAGTATAATAAGGGTAAGAAGTGATTTAAAGAATAGGACTTGAAGTATCTAACCAAACCCGCGAAGAGAAGTCTAAAAATGGAATTTTCGAAAATTTTAAGGAGGGGTGAGTTTGGGACCGTGCCACACCGCTCTGGGCTAAAATTTTTAGCCCAGAGGCAGTAGGTTGGCGCTCCCAGGAGCATGCCACCTTGGGTTTTCCACTTTTTCGAAAGTTGGAAATTTCTAAGTCCCAAGGGTATCCGGGGTCGTACCGAGCCAATTTTTGCTACGTTTCTTCTAAAACCAAGAGTATATACATGAAATGAATGACATATTACATTGGTATGATAAAATTACTCGAGAATGAATTTGGGGCCAAAATGACGATTTTACCCCTATAGTCAAAATAAGCCAAACGTGGCTAGAATCACTTGGTTTTTGGATTGAGGCTACGGATATGAATAGAATGAGTGGGAATATTATTGTCATACCTATGAGATGACTTAAACACGAGAAATTATTGATTTTATCGGGTTAATTGAATTGGGCCCAAAAATGAAAAGGAAGCATGACCCAAAAAATGGGTCAAATGACCCATTCTTGCAAGACCTTCTAGAACCCAACATTTAATGCTAAAGAGTGACTAAGGAGGGCACTTAAGGGCCTATATAAAGGGGCAAAATGCTGATTTTTATTGAAGAGAAACACACATGCTTTTTCTATCTTTTTCTAGAAATTTCCCAAGAACATCTCTTTGGCTTTCAAAACCCTAAGGCACTTCTTGGAGCAAGATCATCATCTTTAAAGCTTGGGTAAGTGAATATTATTGTACTTTAACATATTATAAGCATGAGAGAATATGTATATCATGTTTTTTATGGTTGAAATGTTGGACATGGCACTTTGTGCTTTTGTATAAGATTTGTGATCCATGGGATTTGAGCTTGAATTTGGACTTATGCCTTTGATGAAAGATCATGGTATGGATAAAATATGAACGTCTATGGTGTTATTTTTGTTATTAAATTTGTTATTTTCTATAAGTGCAAATTGTGGGATTTTGGCCGATTTGTGCTATGAAGTGTATTAAGGTTAATTGATGGATTGTTTGTGATGTGGTGTGGATAAGAAAGTGTAAAGGGGAAGTGTTGTGGTGGAATGTATTGATTATCATGTATTGGTCAATGTTGGTAATATTGGAGGATTTTTGGGATAATGATTTTATCAATGGTTTTGTTAAGGGGGAAAGGACATGTTAAAGCTAAACATGTGACTTATTGTTGTTGTATGCCATTATAGGGTAATTGGTGGTTAATGTTGGTTTTGTTATAAACTTGTGTTGTAGAGCGAAACATAAGGAAGGAACAGGAATATTGTATGCACGTCTAAGATTCTGTATTCTTATAAGAATACAAGATATGTGAGGTTCCTTTTTCCATATCCTTCTGCAACATGTTGTTCACATTGACATTGGACTTGTTTCAATTCTGAGAGGTTTGAAGTATCTCAAATTCAGGTTGACATATATTGTTATTCATATGTTTCCTATTCTCAAATGCATGATGATTCGTTTGTCTCTTGTTCATTGCGTGAAGTTCCAAAAATGTCATAACGTTATCATTCCTAAATGAACGATCTTAAGAGAGTAATAACATAAGAGAACCTATCTATTCTTGAATAGTATTTTCCAATCATGTCATGTTCCAAGTCCTAAATTATGAGGATTATCTGTGTAGCAATCCTTCACAAGTAGAAGTACAAATCTCATAAGAGGAATAAGAGAGGTGATGTGCAAGCTAATATATCTATCCCTCATAAGTGAAGATGTCAATCTCATGAAGTACAAGAGTGAAGCAGTAATATATATATGTGTGATTCCAATTATGTCATGATCCTCATTGTATCACTCTTAAGAATGGAAGTAAGAATAACAAGAGAAATAAGAGGTGTATAATTAAGAAGTAATCATGGGTGGTATCCCAGGGGTTAAAATACCTAGCATGGGTCGATCCCAATAACACGGGTGGTATCACAGGGGCGACACGAAAGCCTAGCATGGGTAGATCCCGATACATCCCAGGGGCGATATAAAAGCCTAGCATGGGTTATGATGGTACATCCCAGGGGCAACACGAAAGCCTAGCATGGGTTAATATAACATCCCAGGGGGAATAAGCCTAGCATGGGTTAACGATATCCCAGGGGCGACACGAAAGCCTAGCATGGGTTCACATAACATCCCAGGGGTCAAAGTACCTAGCATGGGTTAATCTCATCCCAGGGGCGACAGAACAGCCTAGCATGGGTAGAACAATAAAGATGAATGAATATGAAGACAAAAGAAGTAAAGAACGTAATTTACATAGATCCCCACATGCAGAAAGAGAGTTTATTCACATTCATTAATTCTTTTAACTTTTGTTGTTATTATATATGATGACGATCCTAATAGTATGAGTGCATCCATGGGGTGAAAGAACACATCTTTATGATGACCATTTATCAATCACTCAAAAGTAAGAAATGAAGAAAGGTGTACGCATAAGTTAAATTACCACTAATAGAGTGGATGTATATTCTCCCACCATGAGCGTGGATGTAGGATAAACCACCAATAGAGTGGATGTACGTTAAGAGAGTGGATGTATATTCTCCCACCATGAGCGTGGATGTAGGATAAACCACCAATAGAGTGGATGTACGTTATATTATTAATTCCCTATATTACCACTGGAATGGATGTATGTGGATGAGTATTATTCTTTTACAACCGACCAACCAAGGAGATATTAATGGTAGTGGGCATAGAAGCAAGAAAGAATCTCTAGAATCTATCCCATAGAGGAACCTCTAGAATTTTGGGAATAGGAGAACCTCTTGGAGGTAAGTCCTTTGAGTGAAGGAACAATCTCTTGAATGAGGATGTGTATGAAAGATATTATATGACTAATAAGGAGTTAAGTGAGTGATCTAACATATTGATACAATATGCATGTTTCCACATTTAAAATGATGGTTTATCTACGTTGACTATTCTCTCATATTTTTATTAGATTGACATTCTCATGTATGATGTTATTTCTTATAAGCCTTACATACTCAGTACATTCTTCGTACTGACCCCCTCGGGGGACTTACCTTACATGTTGCAGGTACAGGCATTAGTAGACCTCCTCTATAGACTGGGGATCATTCGCAGAGTTTTGGTGAACTCCACTTGATTCGGAGCTTTCTGGGTCATAGTTGTATAGTTGTTTTGGCATTGTAAAATTTGTATAAAGCGGGGACTTGTCCCGACTTTTAGTTGGTCTGGTAAATGCATTTGTTAGAGGCTTTTGTAGACATATGTGGGTATATGGATGTAAGAGACGAGTATGTAGAAACGAATGTCTATTCTGACTTAATGGCCTTAACGGCCAAGTTTCATAAATAAATATATAGAGCATATGTTTCCATGTTCATGTTTTCTGCATAGTTGCATAAGGTTTAATAAGGTTCATACGAAGATATACATACGAATGAACATAGGCAAAGGTTGGTTCTCTTGGGCCTTATCGGCTACGGGTGCCAATCATGTCTCGATGGGATTCGGGCCGTGACAGTAACCTGTAAACTCATATTCCCATTATTCCCCTTTGATTATATCTTCGAAAACACCTTTTAACCTTGATTTCAAAATGGATTTTTGAGGGTTTTTACGGTAAAGCTTTAAAATGATTTTTCTTTGATTTGGACATCGTTTTGAACTCATTTTTATATGGATTTTCGATTGTAGACTCCTACAACCATGGGGAATGAGTTTCTAAGATAAAATTCTGGTTTTACCCCTCTTATTTTCTGTGTTCATTTTGGACCCGTCTTAAATATGGCAAATATGAGTATTGTTGGCTTTCTTTAACGTGTAGATGCTATATTTGTATGTCTTAGTTGATTCCAAGACCGTTTGAAAGGGGAAAGCGTCGTGTTGAAGGACTTTAGGCTCAGATTTCATCGTTTCAAGGTAGGTTATGGATTAACTTCCTTCAGATTGAGCTGGGTAGTTAATAAATAAGTAAAACATGTTATGGATCAGGGAGAATAACTATGGGAATGGTATTTTGAGATTATTATTACTATTGTGTGACCGTGTGGGGGCTTATATTCTTGTTGTTATTGATTGGTGATAATATATATTGTGTGTTGCTCGAGTGGGGGACTTTATTTGACATCATTTGCGTTGTTTGTGCACTCAAATGCCTTTATTCTAGATATGATGCCTGTGCGGGGGTTTGAATTGGTATTATAGGCCTTATTGAGCATTTGTTGCCTTTATCATGATAGAAATGCCCGAGTTGGGGGTTGATATGATATTAATGATGTATTGCATGCATATTTATGTTATATCATGAATTGTGGGCATATTAAGTTGATTTTTTGGTTCACCTATATACGTATTGAATAGATTGGATATCTTCATACTGATTTGATTGTGAGCATTACATCCTCATTCCATACATATACATTCATGAGATATCAGTATCATTAAGGAACACTGTTTTTGAAAGAAAATGGGAGATTTTTATAAGAACCTTCTCTGTGAACACGAGCCGGAGAGGTGGGTTGAGATTTGAGATTTGAGATATAGTATATGGGTTGCGAACACCACATAGGTCCTATCTTGTGAGCTGCGATATCGGTAGGTGTATATAGAAAGTAATGCGATGACTTACATTATTCATCCCATCATCATTGTATTACATTGAAATGCATATGCATCTTTCGTGGTTCTTTTTCTTATCTTGACGTGTATTTAGTTTCCATATACTCTTCGTGTATATTTGTGCTGTTTTGTTTCAGTATTTTTATTAGAACTGTTAGTGAAGACGGTGTGAGCTACTAGTTGGGAACTTTTCGGCTAGCAGGTGATGTGCTCATAGAGTTATTTTACTTGTATTATTTTTGACTTTGCTCAGTCGGCCTATGATCCTACTGAGTATAAGTGGACCTTACTCACTCCTTCTGTGTCTTTTTGGTGAAAATCCTATTTCGAGTACGACTCGTGGTGGCTGATCGTACTTTTCAGAGATTGTGATTGAGGTACCGGGTTGCTCTAGGGTCCAGAGTTGACTTCCAGACCTCCTCTTACCTTTATTATGTCTTTACTTGTTTTTGGAGACAAACATTGTACCTTTCCTGTATTCGGATGATGTATTAGATGCTTTACACTTATGATACCACATTTTTGGGATGTTATCTTATTTCTTTCAAACTTCTGCTTTATTTATGTTTTGTGTTGGCCTAACTTCATTCTAGAAGTATCGCCTTATTATAATTGTTCTTGGTGAGAATTTCTTTCCCTTCTTAGTAATTGGCTTACTTATTAAGGATGGGGGCCACGATAAGTGTCATCATGACCTAGTTTTTAGGTCATGACACTGTAAGACTCGTACTGACCGACCACGACTCATGGCTGGGAGTCATGACCACTGGGTGGAAAATTTCATCTTTACGGACTTCTAGTTTGTTTCTTAGGATGGGTCACCTAACGAGTCATAGTGAGTGATCACGATTCGTGGTCTGAGTCGTCACCACTAGGACTTGGGCTGGCTGTTGAATCTTACCACGAGTTAGCTCATGACTCATGGCCTCACTGTACGACTTGTACAGTGAGTCATTCTATCACAAAAAGCTGAATTTTCTATTTTAAGTCTGAGATATGATCTTGGGAATATTCATCCTCAAATAACTACTAACAAGGCGAAAAAGGGTAGGAAAAGAG
This sequence comes from Capsicum rhomboideum, assembly GCA_031232105.1. Lineage (NCBI taxonomy): Eukaryota > Viridiplantae > Streptophyta > Magnoliopsida > Solanales > Solanaceae > Capsicum > Capsicum rhomboideum. The sequence goes on from CP124714.1 coordinate 73,084,677, forward strand.
CTGCAATCCCAACAACAAAGTTCTAAAAGCTGAATTTCTGACACTATATTCGATTTCTGACTGAATATAATTGAGCTGAATTCATGAGACATGCATGTATACTAAGAGCATAAGAACAACTGATGGGACATGAGACTGATATGATTCTAAGGAGGAAACTATTTTCACGTCCCAATATAACCCCTAAGCGTGATGGACACCCGCTAATACAACCTGTTAGGAGAACCAATCTTCCTTACACTTTACCATTTCAATAAGCACTAAGTTAAGATATGAGCAACTCCAAAATGTATCAATAATAATTAACATAAGGAGAATAGTAATAATCCATCAAAATTCCATAAATCGATCTAATAATTCAATGTTTACTCGAGAACTATTTCTCTAGCCCAAATCCCACACTAAGACCATGAAGCATCTACATAGAGTTACATGAGTTTAACTTTCGGGCATGCAAACCCAAGAAAAAAAATAAATTATAAAAATAGATAGAGCTGAAACAATAGACTCTACGAACAATATGAAGGCTCACCTTAGCTGCAGAGTCTACGCAACAAACTTGTCAGTTACTACTCTCACCTTCCGAAATAATATCTCCAGACATGCAGGTAAAGAGTGAGCGATATATAAATATAACTCACTAAGATCCTCGACTAGCTATTTTAAATACTCCTAGAACAACTGTTAGAAAATACAACTACACCAAGAGCATAAATTATTATACACAGGAATTATATCATAATAGGATGACCAAAAAAATCCAATAATTATTTATCAAGGACTATATATCTCAATACAATTTACACTGAATACTTGAGTGAAATAGCAATTTAAAATAATTAACCAATACCACAAGTTCTCAGCAATATACACAATGTGTAAAATCTAGCAAGAAACATATAGAATGCTAGAGAAAGCATACACAATGTCCCATGTCAAATCAAAAAGTATACACAATGCTCAAGTAAACATACACAATGCCTTGGGAAAATCAGAAAGCATACACAGTGCCCCTACTTCATGGCTCACAGTTGTATCACATCACAAAATAATTTATAATGGGAGTTTTAGTATCCGTTAAAATAAAGTATACAATACTGGCCTTGAAGATCACAATTTCTGCCAAGCACACGCTTGTCCCAACACATAGACTGGAATGACAAAGCACATTTTAAAACAATTTGAAAAGCAAGCACCCAAAGCTTAAAGTCTCACTTACCTTATTAACAACAAGTTCCCAAACCCAGCAATGCATAGAACACCAACCAAACAGCCTCCAATGACTTCAATCTATGCAAAAATATTAATTAACAATATCAATTATGCTATTCAAGGTCAAGTCTCAATATCCTTAACTTTTAAGCTTAGAGCTAAACCTTAATATCTTACACCTGTCATATATATTAAAGGTGGAAGACCAACAATATTGTTGTCAAACCTAATTACCATATTGTATTTCCAAAATAACAATGCAACTGTAAATCACTACTTTTGATGGAGTGGAATCTAAAATAATTACAGAAACAGTAGTTAAGAGGATAGGTTCAAAATCATGTAATGGGTTCTTATTATAATATTCAAATTCTTGGTTCAACTATAAAAGTTTGCTACTTTGGCCATAACCAATTTAATCTTAGTTTCCATAGTGATAATCAAGATTTTATGTCTCTGTCACTCAACCGAATATACTGTAGGGAAAATATATATTTATTTTAAAATAATTTATATTGAAGTGTATTTGAAAAGCCAATTTTATTTCTTGGAGAAGTGGTTAGTGAAAGATTTGACACTTGGTTGTCTTTTGATTATAACAAGTGTTATGAGTGGTAGAATTTTGCATGTATCCACGAAGACAAGTATCCTTACACTTGGCTTAATTTAATTGGTTCATTACCTTTATAAATAACACCTACAATTTACATGCAGTAAACAACTGAACATTCTCTTCTCGTTCTTTCTCCATTCCTCACGTTTTCTCTCCTTTTTCCCTGCCTTCCAATTTATTTAAATAATTTTGGTTTTTGCTTTCTTTATTAATGCTTTAATTTAACTTGCTAGTATTTGTATTAATAATTTTGCTGATACCTATATCCTTTATTAAATTAGGGAAGGTTTGTTTAATCCTAGGGAAATATTTCACGCTGCTCAAATAGTTTCTTAGGACAGTGCCTAGCACGACTCAAGTATAATTAATATATCATTTAAAATAATATCGTAGTAATGTTTATTTAATATTCAGTATCACTATATTGCTAATATTATTATTGTTATATTATTATTCTGCAAGTAATATTCTTATTGGAGATTTTATCATTGTTCTTCACCCATCTAAGAAACTATGGCTTATATCATTGGTCCTGAGACTATTCATGATACTGATATTAGTGTTGGACTGACTGCTCCTGTTCTAGTCATCTTACCAGAAGGTTATGGTATTGCAGAATACATGTATTAAAATAAACATGGTTATATACCTAATGCTTAAAATAAAACCTTCATAAAAAATACATCTCAATGCAGAGAATATGTGGAAGAAATGACAATTTCGCTAAGTCAAAAATGAATTTGACTAAAACAGATTATATAATTATTGCGGTCATTTCAGAAATAAATATTGAGGTCAATATGAGAAACTGGGTAATAAACTCTGGTGCTATGAGACACATTTGTATAAATAAAAATAATTTTGTGTCATATACCCAAGTTGAGAAAGGAGAAGAAATTGTTTATTTTTGGGCCTCAAGGACTACTCCAGTTCTTGTAAAAGATAAAGTTCTTCTCAAACTCACATTTGGTAAAATTCTGACATTGAGCAATGTATTGCATGTTTCTAATATCAGAATCAATTGGATTTCTATTGAGTTATTAGGAAAAGTTGGGATGAAGGTTACTTTTGAAAATAATGAGGTCATATTGATCAAAAATAATATATTTGTGGGCAATGAATTTTGTAACCATGGCTTATTTGTGCTTAATATTTTTGAAAATGAATCTACTTCTGCTTGTATTTCTTATGGCATGCTAGATTAGGACATGTTAATATTTCATATATAAAGAATATGCAATCACTTGGTTTAATATCTGATTTAGACTCAAATAATTTTGATAAATGTGAAACATGTGCTGAAGTTAAAATTACTAAAAAGTTATATTTTTCAGTGAATAGAAAAACTGAATTATTATCTTTAATTCACACTGATTTGGGTGATTTAAAATAGACTATGACTGGAGGTGGTATAAAATATCATATGACTTTTATTTATGATTTCTCTAGATTTACTAAGTTGTATTTACTTAGAAATAAAGATAATGCATTTGATGCTTTTGTATCTTATATAACTAAAGTTGAAAATCAACTTAATAGAAAAAATATGAGAATTACATCTGATAGAGGTGAAGAATATGTATCTTTAAATACTTTTTATGAAAAAGAAGAAACTATTCATTAAGCAACTCCACCTTATTGACCTGAGTCAAATGGTGTAGTTGAAAGAAAAAATAGAACATTGAAAGAAATGATGAACTCCTTGTTAATTAGCTCTAATGCACCTGATAACTTGAAGGGTGAAGCTATCTTATCTGCATGTCACTTGCAAAATAGAATTCATCATAAAAGAACTGACAAAACTCCTTATGAATTGTGGAAAGGTTATAATTTGAAATATTTAAAAGCGTGGGGTTGCCTTGCTAAAGTTTTTATACCTGAGCCTAAAAAGAGTAAAATTGGTTCTAAAACTATTGATTGCATGATTATTGGATCTGTTGAACATAGTGCTGCATATAGATTTCTTATTTTGAAAAGTGATGTGCTTGATAGAAACATTATTATTGAGATAAAAAATGCTGAATTTCTTGAACATATTTTTTGTCTGTGTGATACTATTTCTCATGCACCTGTTTAAAGAGAAATGAAACTACCTCTAATGTTGAGGAGCTGAGAAGGAGTAAAAGGCCTAGAAAAAAATATTTTTCTTATAGAAATGATTTTTAAACTTTTCTTGTTGGCAGTGAACTATTAAATTATTTTGAAGCTATATCTTCTTCTGATGCTAAATTTTTAAAAGAGGCAATAAAAATTGAAATTCATTCAATTATCAAAAATAATACATGGGTTTTAACTGATTTACCTCCTCATGTAAAACCTATTGATTGTAAATGTATTTCCAAAAAGAAACTTAATCCTCATGGATATATTGATAAATATAAAGCTCGATTAGTAGTTAAAGAATTTCCTCAAAAGCAAAACATTGATTTTTTTGATACATTTGCACCAGTGACTAGAATTTTTTCTATTCGGATAGTAATTGTTAATTGCCTTAGCATCAATTCATAATCTTTTTATTCATCAAATAGATGTAAAAATAGATTTCTTAAATAGTGATTTTGAAGAATAAATCTATGTGGTTCAACCTAAAAGATGAGTAGTTCCTGGACAAGAAAATAAAATTTGTAAATTGATTAAATCTCGTTATGGCCTTAAACAAGCTCCTAAACAGTGACATGAAACATTTGATCAAGTCTTATTGAGAGACAACTTTTTATCTGTTGAAGTGGATAAATGTGTGTACACTAAAGTGGTAGACAATGATTATGTGATAATATGCTTATATGTTGATGACATGTTTATATTTGGTACAACTCTAAATATTGTAAAAAAGTACCAAACTATTTCTATTTACTAACTTTGATATGAAAGATTTGGGTGAAATAAATGTGGCATTGGGAATCAAAGTTATAAGAAGTGAAGATGGTATCACGTTGTCATAAGAGCAGTATGTGGAAAGATTTCTTAAAAGTTTGAATGTTGGGAGATAACTCCTGTAGCCACTCCTTATGATGCTAACTCTGGATTGAAAAAGAATAATGGTGACCTAATTGCTCAGTCTAAATATGCACAGATTATTGGGAGTCTGATACATTTGATAAATTTTACTAAAACTGATATAGCCTATGCTGTGTTTAGATTGGGTAGATATACTCATAATTCCAATAAAGAGTATTGGTCTGCATTAATTAGACTGATGAAATATTTGAGAGGAACCATGAATTATGGTACCCTGTATAGTGGATTTCATTCTACTTTAGAAGGATATTGTGGTGCTAACTCTATCTCTGATTCAAATGAGACGAAATCCACTAGTGGGTATGTGTTTGTAACACCCCGTACTTACTAAACCCTATATGAATACATTGAACAATGGTTACTTAGGTGTCGAGATTTATAAGTATGTATTTGGTAATGTTCAAAATGAGAAAAAAATTGAAATTTGGCCTTGTACATGCGACTAGCCTTTCATAAGAAGTGTTTGGTGATTTCGTGGAGCATTTGTGTAATACCTTGCATACATTCTAAACTCATTTGGTGACTTAGAGTCATGTTTAATTGATTATTAAGATCACTAAGTAAGTATTTTTTAGTGTTTTGATCAGGTATTGGACGATATGCAAGTATTGAAGAAGTGGCCGAAAAATTCAGCAAGGTGCTGAAACTTGCGCCACTACCCTATTTCAGGGGGTGTGGCGCAAGCCTCTGAGATCAGAGAGGGTGCATTTCTTGCGCCACTGGCTTGCTTTGCAGCAGTGGCGCAAGGCACAAATATTGTGCCCATCCGGACTCGTTTTGCGACGCAATTCTACGACGATTCTTAGATGGTTTCTTTTGGTTCTTTGGAGTTATTTGAGTGTTGTTAAAGCTTCAAATACTTCAATACACTCCTACATACTCCTACATTATCAAATCATGAAATATGAACAGTGATCCAAAATGTTTAATGAAGCCATGGACGACTAGAATTCCTATTTTTGCGATCGAGACGACGATTGAGAATCTTGTAAGAGAATAGTGTCGTGATATTATGGAATTATTTAAACATGAGATATATGGTGAATTATACATTAATTTTAATGGGTTAAGATGATATGGGTTATTGGGCCTAAGTTGAGACCAAAGTAAATAAAACATGAAAGGCCCAATGGGTCAAAATGACCCATTCTTGCCTTGACTTGTCAAAGGGTGGAATAAATGGATGAGGATGTCTTTATGATGTTATAAAAGGTGGCAAAAAAATCAGATTTTTTATCTCATTAGACACACATCCCATTTCTCTCATTTTCTAGAGTTTTCAAGAAAACTCTTTTGGTGGCTCTTCAAACCCCAAAGCATTTTTGGACAAAACCATCATCTTTCAAGCTTGGGTAAGTGATTTTTCTTGTACTTTAATATATTATAAGCATAAGAGAATATGTATATCATGTTGGTTATGGTTGGAGGTGTTGGACATGGCACCTTTGCTTTTATGAAAAAGATGTATTATCCATGGGATTATAGCTTGAATTTTGACTTGTGACTTTGATGAAAGAGCATGGTATGGATAAAATATGAACATGTATGGTGTGATTTTGTTATTAAACTTGTTATTTTTCTAAAAGTGTAAATTGTGGGATTTTGGCCGATATGTGCTATGAGGTGTATTAAGGTAGTTTGATGGATTCTTTGTGATGTGGTGTGGATAAGAAAGTGTAAAGGAGAAGTGTTGTGGTAAAATGTATTGATTTTCATGTATTGGTCAATGTATGGAATATTGGGGGATTTTTGGAATAATCATTTTATCAATGGTTTTTTCAAGGGGAAATGGCATGTTTAAAGGCAAACATGTAACTCATTGATGTTCTACGCTTTTGTAAAGTAATTGATGGTGTAATTATGATGTTGTAATGATGGAAAGTGGAAAGTATGAACTTGGTGTGACATACTAGGGGTTTATGATACTTTGGTCAATGTTGGGCATGTTGTGGTATTGTTGATACGATCATGCCGTAAATGGTATTGTAGAGAAAGAAATAACATGCTAAAGACAAACATGTGACTTCTTGTTATTGTATGCATTTGTAAGGTAGTTGGTGGTTAATGTTGGTTCCATTATGTACTTGTGATGTAGAGTGAAACGTAAAGAAGGAGCAGAATTTTTGCGCTCACATAATTGATTGTGTACTTACATTGAGAGGACAAGGTATGTAAGGTTACTTTTATATCCTTCTGCAAAATATGATGTTCACACTGTCATAGCACTCACTTGATTCCGAAATACTCTAAGGTATTTCATATTCGATAGTTGGCTAAAGTTACTCATATGTTCCTTATTCATTGGTCAATGGTGAATCGTATAACTCATGTTTATTGATTGACTCATGTCCATTGGTTGACTCACGTTCATTGGCTAATATGTCAAAAGTTCCAAATGGTATAAGGTATTGCATTGCAGGGTGGTGAATAGTTAGTATCCACATGTATCATATTTAGTGATCATTATGTTAAGGTTCCAAAAGTGTACTATACCAAGGGGGTTCTATAGTATTCCAACTAGGGTTGATATATTGATAGTCATATGTGTTTTACTCCTATACGAATCATGAATCACTTAGTTCTTATTTATGGGCGGAAGTTCTTAAGTTGTCATATGTTGTAGATCCTAAGAGAATTATCCAATAAGAGCAATGAGGTAAAGAGAGCTTGTTTAGTTGAATATCATTGTTCCAATCATGTTATGAGTCCTATGGTATGATGATTATCCTTGTGCCAATTGTAAGAGTATCAATCTCATAAGAGTAAGAAGAGAGGTGATGTGCAAGTTAGGATAATTATACTTCATAAGTGAAATTGTCAATCTCATGAGATAAAGGGGTGAAGTGAGATGTGCATGTAAGTACGTGTTTGGCTAAGGTGTTAATCTCATAAAGTACAAGAGTAAGGTAAAGTATATGGGTGTGTTCCAATTAGTGTCATGATCCAAAGTTCCAATAGAGTTCTACACATGTCTCATATCCATTAGTAATGTTCCAAAAGTCAAATGAGGTTATGTTCCAAGGGTTCAATAGTGATTATACTCATGTATCTTGTTCATTGATCATTGTTCAACGGTTCCAACAGTATTATGTTTCTATGAAGGCTATGTTTCCAAGAATGTTTATATACATGTCTCTAGCTCATTGGTTATTGTTCCAAAGCTTCCAACAATATTATGACTATCAAAGTATCAATCTCTCACAAGTTGAAGTATCAATCTCTCACAAGTTGAAGTATCAATCTCAAAGTAATGAAATAAAGTAAGAGCAAAGCAATGTATAATGATGATGTTATTTTATCCATGGGGTGCAAACACCTGCATGATGACATGATCTTAACCATGGGGTCAAAAGAATACCTGCATGATGATGGCCATTTATCCATGGGGTGCAAGAACACCTGCATGATGACATGATCTTATCTATGGGGTAAAAAGAATACCTGCATGATGTATCCATAGGGTGAAAGAACACACCTGCATGATGTATCCATGGGGTGAAATGAACACCTGCATGATGAGGGCCCTAACAGTATAAGAGCAATGTAAAAGTAAAGTAAAGTAAAGGCAAGGGAAAGAAAGAACGTAATGTACATGGTATCCCACATACAGAAAGAGAGTTTGTTCGCATTTGCTATTTCTCTTATGTTGATTCCATGGTTATTTTTATTATGGATGTATCATTGGAGATGATAATAATGAAGGAAAGGTACATGATTCTACACATTGAGTTTCTCTTATAATTATTTCCATTGAAGTTCTTATGCACTGACTCAGTTTTTCTTATGGCCTTACATACTCAGTACATTCTTCGTACTGACCCCTTTTGGGGACTTACCTTACATGTTGCAGGTGCAGGCATTAGTAGACCTCCACAGTAGAGTGACAGTATTTGTAGATCTTTGGTGAGCCCCAGTTGGTTCGGGACTTTTTGAGTCATAGTTGTACATTGGATTTGATGTTGTAGATGTTATGCATTGGTCGTGTATGTATTTAGAGGCTTTTGTAGACATGTGTGGGTATGGATGTAAGATATGTACGTACAGTGCGACGTGATGGCCCAAACGGCCAAGTTTTATATATGTATATGTATGGCATTTTACATTTCATCAGTTACATAAGATAGTATGTTATTCATTCGAGGTTATGCATATGAATGTATAGAAGCATAGCTTGGTTCTCTCGGGCCTTATCGGCTACGGGTGCCAATCATGCCTCGTTGGGATTCGAGGTGTGACAAAGTGGTATCAGAGCAGTTCGTTCTAAGGGTGTATACAAAGCCGTGTCTGAGTAGAGTCTTACTTATCGATGTGTTGTGCACCACATTTATAAGTAGGAGGCTACGGGACATTTAGGATGTTGTTTCTTTTCTTCACTTCCAGATCGTGCAATAGAGCCAGTGTTGTAAGTTCAATTGTATTTGATCATGGGAATTGTTTTTCTAAGGTATAGTAAACTGTTGATGACAAAAAGAGGTAAAGGCAAAGGTAAGCAGGTAGATATGTATTGATTAATCCGAGCTCTACTCTATCGTATGTTACTTTGTCGACTACTGTGAATATGATGGGACATTGGGGTTATTAGCTGAGTTAATTGAAGTATTTCCACCTGTCGGTGAATTTATTAAAGTGGAAAGAACATATAGTGATGGTATAATAGATGTTCGTGATCATGTTATGATGGTTGATCTTTTGGAGATGGAAATGAAGGATTTTTGATGTTGTAATGGGTATGAAGTGATTGGCTTCTAAAAGTTCAAGTGTTCATAAATAGAGATGTAACTTTCGTAAAAGTTCTTTGGAAAAATCAACAAGTTGAGTAGATAACCTGAGAAGCTGAAGAAAAAAAATGATGAAACCAAAGTACCCATATTTGCTCCAAACGAAAGGGAAAAGTTCAAAAGTGTGAAAGTGGAGAAATACTAAGTAAGAATCTATATGATCATATGTATAGAGATGCATTTGTTGTACATGAGACGACGTTGTTAACATTCGAGGACGAATGTTCCTAAGGGGGGAAGAATGTAACACCCCGTACTTACTAAACCCTATATGAAGACATTGAACAATGGTTACTTAGGTGTCGAGATTTATAAGTATGTATTTGGTAATGTTCAAAATGAGAAAAAAATTGAAATTTGGCCTTGTACATGCGACTAGCCTTTCATAAGAAGTGTTTGGTGATTTCGTGGAGCATTTGTGTAATACCTTGCATACATTCTAAACTCATTTGGTGACTTAGAGTCATGTTTAATTGATTATTAAGATCACTAAGTAAGTATTTTTTAGTGTTTTGATCAGGTATTGGACGATATGCAAGTATTGAAGAAGTGGCCGAAAAATTCAGCAAGGTGCTGAAACTTGCGCCACTACCCTATTTCAGGGGGTGTGGCGCAAGCCTCTGAGATCAGAGAGGGTGCATTTCTTGCGCCACTGGCTTGCTTTGCAGCAGTGGCGCAAGGCACAAATATTGTGCCCATCCGGACTCGTTTTGCGACGCAATTCTACGACGATTCTTAGATGGTTTCTTTTGGTTCTTTGGAGTTATTTGAGTGTTGTTAAAGCTTCAAATACTTCAATACACTCCTACATACTCCTACATTATCAAATCATGAAATATGAACAGTGATCCAAAATGTTTAATGAAGCCATGGACGACTAGAATTCCTATTTTTGCGATCGAGACGACGATTGAGAATCTTGTAAGAGAATAGTGTCGTGATATTATGGAATTATTTAAACATGAGATATATGGTGAATTATACATTAATTTTAATGGGTTAAGATGATATGGGTTATTGGGCCTAAGTTGAGACCAAAGTAAATAAAACATGAAAGGCCCAATGGGTCAAAATGACCCATTCTTGCCTTGACTTGTCAAAGGGTGGAATAAATGGATGAGGATGTCTTTATGATGTTATAAAAGGTGGCAAAAAAATCAGATTTTTTATCTCATTAGACACACATCCCATTTCTCTCATTTTCTAGAGTTTTCAAGAAAACTCTTTTGGTGGCTCTTCAAACCCCAAAGCATTTTTGGACAAAACCATCATCTTTCAAGCTTGGGTAAGTGATTTTTCTTGTACTTTAATATATTATAAGCATAAGAGAATATGTATATCATGTTGGTTATGGTTGGAGGTGTTGGACATGGCACCTTTGCTTTTATGAAAAAGATGTATTATCCATGGGATTATAGCTTGAATTTTGACTTGTGACTTTGATGAAAGAGCATGGTATGGATAAAATATGAACATGTATGGTGTGATTTTGTTATTAAACTTGTTATTTTTCTAAAAGTGTAAATTGTGGGATTTTGGCCGATATGTGCTATGAGGTGTATTAAGGTAGTTTGATGGATTCTTTGTGATGTGGTGTGGATAAGAAAGTGTAAAGGAGAAGTGTTGTGGTAAAATGTATTGATTTTCATGTATTGGTCAATGTATGGAATATTGGGGGATTTTTGGAATAATCATTTTATCAATGGTTTTTTCAAGGGGAAATGGCATGTTTAAAGGCAAACATGTAACTCATTGATGTTCTACGCTTTTGTAAAGTAATTGATGGTGTAATTATGATGTTGTAATGATGGAAAGTGGAAAGTATGAACTTGGTGTGACATACTAGGGGTTTATGATACTTTGGTCAATGTTGGGCATGTTGTGGTATTGTTGATACGATCATGCCGTAAATGGTATTGTAGAGAAAGAAATAACATGCTAAAGACAAACATGTGACTTCTTGTTATTGTATGCATTTGTAAGGTAGTTGGTGGTTAATGTTGGTTCCATTATGTACTTGTGATGTAGAGTGAAACGTAAAGAAGGAGCAGAATTTTTGCGCTCACATAATTGATTGTGTACTTACATTGAGAGGACAAGGTATGTAAGGTTACTTTTATATCCTTCTGCAAAATATGATGTTCACACTGTCATAGCACTCACTTGATTCCGAAATACTCTAAGGTATTTCATATTCGATAGTTGGCTAAAGTTACTCATATGTTCCTTATTCATTGGTCAATGGTGAATCGTATAACTCATGTTTATTGATTGACTCATGTCCATTGGTTGACTCACGTTCATTGGCTAATATGTCAAAAGTTCCAAATGGTATAAGGTATTGCATTGCAGGGTGGTGAATAGTTAGTATCCACATGTATCATATTTAGTGATCATTATGTTAAGGTTCCAAAAGTGTACTATACCAAGGGGGTTCTATAGTATTCCAACTAGGGTTGATATATTGATAGTCATATGTGTTTTACTCCTATACGAATCATGAATCACTTAGTTCTTATTTATGGGCGGAAGTTCTTAAGTTGTCATATGTTGTAGATCCTAAGAGAATTATCCAATAAGAGCAATGAGGTAAAGAGAGCTTGTTTAGTTGAATATCATTGTTCCAATCATGTTATGAGTCCTATGGTATGATGATTATCCTTGTGCCAATTGTAAGAGTATCAATCTCATAAGAGTAAGAAGAGAGGTGATGTGCAAGTTAGGATAATTATACTTCATAAGTGAAATTGTCAATCTCATGAGATAAAGGGGTGAAGTGAGATGTGCATGTAAGTACGTGTTTGGCTAAGGTGTTAATCTCATAAAGTACAAGAGTAAGGCAAAGTATATGGGTGTGTTCCAATTAGTGTCATGATCCAAAGTTCCAATAGAGTTCTACACATGTCTCATATCCATTAGTAATGTTCCAAAAGTCAAATGAGGTTATGTTCCAAGGGTTCAATAGTGATTATACTCATGTATCTTGTTCATTGATCATTGTTCAACGGTTCCAACAGTATTATGTTTCTATGAAGGCTATGTTTCCAAGAATGTTTATATACATGTCTCTAGCTCATTGGTTATTGTTCCAAAGCTTCCAACAATATTATGACTATCAAAGTATCAATCTCTCACAAGTTGAAGTATCAATCTCAAAGTAATGAAATAAAGTAAGAGCAAAGCAATGTATAATGATGATGTTATTTTATCCATGGGGTGCAAACACCTGCATGATGACATGATCTTAACCATGGGGTCAAAAGAATACCTGCATGATGATGGCCATTTATCCATGGGGTGCAAGAACACCTGCATGATGACATGATCTTATCCATGGGGTAAAAAGAATACCTGCATGATGTATCCATGGGGTGAAAGAACACACCTGCATGATGTATCCATGGGGTGAAATGAACACCTGCATGATGAGGGCCCTAACAGTATAAGAGCAATGTAAAAGTAAAGTAAAGTAAAGGCAAGGGAAAGAAAGAACGTAATGTACATGGTATCCCACATACAGAAAGAGAGTTTGTTCGCATTTGCTATTTCTCTTATGTTGATTCCATGGTTATTTTTATTATGGATGTATCATTGGAGATGATAATAATGAAGGAAAGGTACATGATTCTACACATTGAGTTTCTCTTATAATTATTTCCATTGAAGTTCTTATGCACTGACTCAGTTTTTCTTATGGCCTTACATACTCAGTACATTCTTCGTACTGACCCCTTTTGGGGACTTACCTTACATGTTGCAGGTGCAGGCATTAGTAGACCTCCACAGTAGAGTGACAGTATTTGTAGATCTTTGGTGAGCCCCAGTTGGTTCGGGACTTTTTGAGTCATAGTTGTACATTGGATTTGATGTTGTAGATGTTATGCATTGGTCGTGTATGTATTTAGAGGCTTTTGTAGACATGTGTGGGTATGGATGTAAGATATGTACGTACAGTGCGACGTGATGGCCCAAACGGCCAAGTTTTATATATGTATATGTATGGCATTTTACATTTCATCAGTTACATAAGATAGTATGTTATTCATTCGAGGTTATGCATATGAATGTATAGAAGCATAGCTTGGTTCTCTCGGGCCTTATCGGCTACGGGTGCCAATCATGCCTCGTTGGGATTCGAGGTGTGACAGTGTTCACCCTAGGTGGGGGTGCAGTATCGTGGAGATCAGGTAAGCAAACGATCATTGCTAGATCTACTATGAAATAAGAGTTTGTGGCTCTGGAGTTTCACGATCTAATTTTTCAGGTCATGATGGCACCTACTATAACCCACCAGTAGGTAAGCCAATCGGTAGTCCTGGACAGCTAGTAACGGACTACCAATATAAATAAAGAAAACAATGGGAAAAAATCTAATAAAGAGAATAGAATAAAGAAATAATCCCAAAACCTAGTGAAATCAGTACAAGAACTTCTAATACAATAGGAGTACAATGTAAGCATAATGTAAATATATACAAGCCATCTCTGAAATACAAAATAAAGACCTGTTTAACAATATGAAGGAGAGCAGGAATACTCCAAACATCAGGAGCTCACCCCAGATCTCCGATCCATGGCTACTCCGCACGATGCACACATCAACAACGAGAACTCGTACTATGATCTGTAGGCTGTAAAAGTGTAGTATAAGTACCAAACACGTGGTAATCAGTAGGAATTAACCGACTGAGCTCCAAAAATAATGCAAGTATAAATCTCATGCAAAGAAGGAATATAACTGCAGACAGCTTTCCAAGAAACTAAATCATAATAATACTAATGGAGCAGTAAGGATAGACTATCCTATTCTAACAGTGTTTAGGAGCTAAAGTACAATACAGTATATCACATATATATACTGTAAATATATATATATATATATATATATTTATATATATTCATGTATATATATACACACACATACGTACATGCATAGGACTAAACTCAAGGTAATATCCTGAGGGAACCAACCTAATATCTTGAGGATCATAGCCAAGTAAGGGAGCTAATACTAGCATAATCAAAGCGTCTAGCCAAAATATGACTAATCATGAGGTAACTTAACAATAATGCATCATACAGTAATAGAAAAAGGGAAATCAGAAGCGTATCAACAATCTCGGGTACCCAGTCCATAATCATCCTGCCATGAACTAACCATAATAACCAATAATTAAGTAACTGGCTAGTCCGGACAAACAATAACCTAACTGGGCCCCCATAAGATTTGAAGGTTCAAGAATGCACTTATAAATAGTAACCATAACTTATACCTATACAACCCTCCATAAGACTGATAGATATAAGTGCCAAAAAATATACTGGTGATAGGTGATGTACATAAATGAACGAATGCAAGTGTAATACAATACTATCAACCAATTGAGTGTCATAATATACCAAGTGTATATACCTCCTCCAGCTCAGTAGAAAGGCACGACCTATAACGACCATCCTTCTCTGGCACTGTGGCTTATGTATGAAAGGGCCCATAGAGGACTTAGGATATCCGTATACACTGCCTAGTCCCAAACCAGGACTTCCATCAACCATCATAATCAATCTACTCCGTCCTATACCGGAGAGATACATAAAATGTAGTAAGAAATGCCAGACTTGAATCGGAACTGAATAGGTGTATATTTGTAAATCCATTATCCGAGATCGAGTTCGGGACTAAATTAGCATAATAGTGTAGAAAAGGTCAGAATATCCCTTGACCGGAGTGAATAGTAGTGGTAAAAGAGTGGATTAATAATAGATCGGAATTAACCTTGGTCTAATTTCCAAAATTGCATATTTATTTCCAAAAGCTCATAATTCATTAAATAAGGTGGTACAATTCCTATTGTAAAAGAATCCATTTTAAAAGTGAAAAGTGGGAATAAATCTCTTTTTAGAAAATAGTAGCAAAACCAAGGTTTTGGTGGGAATCATACCACTAAGTGAGCATAAATGAGCCTAAAAGTTTGCATGCCATCACTAGTATCCAAACAATACAACTATAAGTGCCTAGCATCTATAAACTAGAATCATATCCTTTTTAAGGATAGAATACTCACCTAGAGTCCAACTGGTATTGTAACCATAGCGTCAAGCCCAACAACACCTAACTAGCATGCTAATAGCACAATAATTTGAGAAACTATGGTCCAAATCACTAAATCAAATGCTATATCTTATACTAAAGGATCCTTAACATCAATCTATGGTTAACATGTCTATAATCTTGCGTAATAGGATTCTATGGCCATAACGAGTATCCTATGCTAAGGTTCGGGTCACCTTTCTATCCCAAATTCCCTAAATAGGTTAAGTCATAATATACTAGGTATAAACATTTCCTATTATCCCTACCTAGCATCTAATCTATACATAACACCATTTCATAAAGAAAAGTAGACCAAAGCCTACCTCAAAGCCGAACTGTAATCTCGAACCATCTACGAATCGCTCGTCTTTGTCCCACGATCTTAAAAATGACATAGCACTTAAAAATCATAATCTACACGTTAATAGGAATAAAATGAGACCCATATTACTAAATAAATCTTCGGTCCAAAAGTCAGATATAAAATGGGCTCACGAGACCCACGCGTGGAATCCCAAAATTGGACTGGTCATTGGGTCCCTTATGACTCAAGGAACATGTGCCCAAAGTTTAGGCACACTGAGCTCAATAGCTATGCCAAAACAACCCCCAAACTTAGAGAATTCAAGAATCAAAAACGGGGAAATTAAGAGAAGAGGAAGCTCGGAACTTATGAGATTAGGACGAGGTGAAGGTTGCCTTGACATCCCTGAGATGACCCTGACCTTAAATTGATGTTTCCCAACTGATTTTGGGGCAAAGAGAGTGTTTAAGAGGGTTTGGAAATGGAGAAATAAGGTTGAAATCTTGGGGTTCAAGCCTAAAAAGTCACCAGAACCATCACCTAGGCAGCCAAGGCCTCGCTTGGGCGATGGCTTCCCAAGGCAGCCTCAGTACCGAGGCGGCACAAGGCTCGCCAAGTCAGCCTCGCCTAGAAGGCCAAGGCATCATTTGGACGATGGTGATGCCAAGGCATCCTACTCATCTAGGAGACACAATGCTTATTAAGGCGACATTTCCTAGGTGGCAAAGGCATTGCCAAGGCGATGGAACTAGCAATAGCATACACCAGCACTTGGCCAAGATGCCAGGTCTCTAATCGACCCCTCGAGATTCATTTGGAGTCCCGTGAATCCAAATGAATAATGCTACCTCATAGAAAATGACATTTCAGACTCAACGAAATTGATAAAATTCCCAACGGAGATCTTTTCGACAAAATGAGTGCCCAACACCCAAGGTGCCGATTTGACCAACTTCTGGTCAATAGCCCAAAATGAGTTTAAAAGTCTCAGGACCCAAACCAAAGGTCCCCTTAGCCTAAAATCTATGCTTCGGAGCTGATAGTGCTGTCAAAATTTCCATATGAGTCTGTTTACTAGGAGTTTTAATCCGAGACTAATTTCTTAATAACAAAAGCTCCAAAATAGAGAAATGAGCCTAAAATCCAAATGAACTATTCGATAATTGAACTGAAAATTTTTCCAAGTTATAAATGACCTGTGGTAGCTATGGGAGGGCTTGAAACACCAAAAATTCATGGAAATTGAGAAAATGACCTGGAGGGTCATTACATAGAGTAAGTTGGTTTCTGAGGCTAAGTGACTAAGAAATTTCTTAGCCAATATCCTTTTACAAAAAGATGATCTGTTACCTCATTTTCCTTTTAAAAAAGATGATTTGTTGCCTAATATCCCTTTAAGAAAGGATGATCTATTGTTTAATATCCCTTTGAAAAGGGATGATCTGTTGCCTCATATCCCTTTATCAAAGGATAATCTATTGCTTCCTGTGTATATACACTATGATTGTCAACCCGCATTTGCTATTGCAAAGAATAAATCTTAAAATTGTAAGAGTAGACATATGAAATCGAGGTATAATATCATAAAATAGCTGTGGAGAGATGGTGTAATTTCCATTGATTATGTGAAGTCAAAATTGAATTCGACGGACTCACTGACTAAACCTGTGGGAAAGAAAATTAATTCTTCAAACCTTAAAAGAGATGGGGTGAAGGCAAATATAATTGTCAATATAGATGGTAACCCAGCTTATGTGTTATGACTCGAGACTACCCCCTAGTCGTAACACGATGCTTAGAGTCACAAATTACCCCAAGCTAACCCATGGCCTATCATGACACTAAGAATAATAAAGTAAACTAATAAATACTGAGCAAAAACTGGGCTAAAAGATATAATCAAAATAAAATAAAATCAATCCAAAATATCAAAACCCATAATGTCTACAAAACCATCATGCTGAATGTCTAAATGATTGTCTGACCTCTACTAAGATGAGTTGCTGGGACAAGCCCCCAGCTAACTCCAACTTTCCAAAAACTGAAATAACAATAAAAGAAATACTGATAATTAATCCTTAATTGATGAGGAATCACCAAAGTACTGCTTCTGATGTAGTAAGAGATCATACTATGCATGATCCGGATGCTGAATGTCAGAACCTATATTATAAGATAATATAGCGCAAATAAAAGTATACGATCAGTTCTTTGAATGTACTGAATATGTGAGATAGGAAATCACTGACATAGGCAAAACATTATGCATGTTACATGCTAAATTGATGCAAGACCAAGTAATAAACATGTGCTGAATGATATGCTGAATAACTGAATATGAGGTCATGCAATTATCTGAAGCTGAACTGTGGTCTATGGGAGCTACTGTCATCCAACATACCCTAATCTGAGCTAATCGGGGTCCAACCTGTAACCCTAGCTGGAAGGGTGTTCTATACCTTACCAAGGGTAAGAACACTCACTGATGTGGATCTACTAAACTGATGTCCAAATGGACTAAGGTGTGAAGCCTGGTCTGACAGGTGACCCTTTAGAACCTATGGTGGTGCTGTAGTATTGGGACTTAGGGAATTCTACTAAAGGTCTCAGCTTAACTGACGGGTGAGGCTCCATCCCTGCGCCCTCTCGGTGCTAAGTACTACTCCCAACTGAATGACACTGATAACTGAAATCCTTAATAATAGTAATATTTTGAAGACTAAAAATAAAGGCATTATCTGAGAGTATTCAAAACAAGTAAATGGAGGATATAATATTCAAGAGTATATGCATGAAATAGTAGGTCATCTGGTGTTCATAACCCACCATCTCTTAAGAATGCAACTATCATGAAAATTCCATAAACTGATCGATTTAAGGAATTTAATAACTCAACTTTAAAAATCATGGATTTTACAATATTATTACGTTTCATAATTTTGAACATATAACGGTACTGAAATTCATGTTAAAACATGGGTTTATAACTCAATGAGATCAATGAACTGGAATATCAAAAAATTTACAACATTCATGAACCCTAAGCTCTAAGGAAGGAATTAAACTGAGAAATTAAGTTAACTTTGGGACTCAATGGGTGAAAGGAGACCCATTAATGAAATCCCACATAGTTGGAGTTGAAAACCCTGAAGAAGTCTTTGAACTTAGAAGCTTGAATAAGATGAACCCTAGTTGCCCTGAAGAAGAGAAATCGTCTCCTTTCTCTGTGATTCCTAAGTATCAAATGTTTTTCTAAGTAATGAGTGCTTAGGGTAATATTACACTTAATAATTATCTTTGGTGTAGCTTAAATAATGTAGTTTTTATGTTAAAAGATTGGGAAAAGACTGATGTGCCCTTTTTAATTCATAACTGAAATAGCTACGGAAGGTGGCATACTGACCATCCAATGATTATGGGACCCACCTATGATTGTGGGTGGTTCTCATGGTTAAGTGGATGATTTGAGGTTCTCTGTACTTGATCAGATGAACCATGGTATGATCGTGGGACCCACATACAATCATACCTTGGTTTGTATGTTAAAAGTCCAAGCCGAATGAACTTTAGGAGCCTAGATCGTGGTACCCTTTTGTGGTTGGAACGTATACTTGTCAACTTTCAGGTTCTTGGGTTGTCTAATCTAGGCGAGCAGATTGTACAGTCATACAATCTAACCCACGATCGTGGTTATGATCGTATGTTCTCACTGCTGGACAGTGCTTCACTAGGTAAAACTAGATGCGTCGGAAATATAATTCAAATATATATAATTTGGTGGGTCTTGAGATTAAAAATACATCATAATATAGGACTTATGCTCATTTGAATTTGACTATAGGGAGATTTCTCACAAGAAAACCACCGGTAAAGATGGTTTCAACTTGGCTATGAGTTAGGAGTTACTTGTGGCCTTAATACATGTCTAAATCACTTCTCATACTATCAAAACATGATTTTTTATTTTACATGTACTTGAAGCATGGTTCTAATCTTAGCTTGGATTTTTGGGGTGTTATAATATCTCCCCCTTAGGGTCATTCGGCCTCGAATGAAAACTAACTAAGCTGAAATGTTAGGGAAAAAGCTACATTCCCAATGTTAATTTTCTAAGAGTAGAATATTGACATGATAATTTAGTCTGTAACTGAAACATGGACTCAATCAAACTCATGAATGCATTCTATGATATGAGAATAACTAGCTGACATGAAACATAAAGAATTAATTAAGGGGAAACTATTACCTTACTCTAGAACTGAGTTGGAAGAGAAAAAATGGGGGTACTTGGTCATCATATATACCTCTGCTTCATAAGTAAGCCCCTCAATTGAATGATTTCGCTAAAGAACCTTTACTAAAGTGACCTCCTTATTTCCCAACTTACGGACCTGACGGTCAAGGTTCTCAACCGAGACCTCTTAATAAGAGAGACTATCTTTCTCACCCACACTCTCTAAGGGTACAACTGATGCAGGATCACCAATGCATTTCTTTAAAAAGGACACATGGAAAACTGGATGTACCAATTCTAAGTCTGTAGGTAAATCTAACTCATAGGCTACATTGCAAAAATGACCTAAAATCTTATAAGGGCCAATATAGCGGGGACTGAGCTTTCCCTTCTTACAAAATCTCTTCACCCTTTTCATGGGCGAAACCTTCATACATACAAAATCACTGATAGAAAACTCAAGCTCCCTTCTCCTCACATTAGTATAGGACTTCTGACGGCTCTAAGCTTTTTTCAGTCTTTCTCTAATCAGCTGAACTTTCTCCATAGCCTCATGAATTGAATCTGGACCTATTAATGTAGCTTCACCAACTTCAAACCGACCAATTTAAAATCTACACCTTTTACCGTAAAGTGCTTCAAATGGAGCCATCTAAATACTGGATGATAGTTATTATTATAAGCAAACTCAATCAAAGGTAAATGATCTTCCCAACTACCCTTGAAATCGATCACACATGATCTCAACATATCCTTTAAAGTCTTAATGGTACACTCTGCCTGGCCATCCATCTGCAGTGTACTAAGATGAACTTGGGTACCAAGACCCTTCTAAAAAGTTATCCAGAAGTGTGAGTTAAACTGAGTACCTCTATCTAAAATAAAGATTTCAGAACTTGGCTTTACCTTGAATGTACAAGACACTCATATCATAATCTTTCAACAACTCTATCCACCTTCTTTAACAAAGATTTAGATCTTTTTGGCTGAACACATACTGAAGGCTCTTGTGATCAGTGAATACATCAACATGAACCCCATAAAGATATTGCCTCCAAATAGTTCAAGCAAAAATAACTACTGCCAACTCAAGATCATGAATAGGGTAATTCTTCTCATGAGGCTTAAGCTGTCTAGGGGAATATGCTATAAACTTTCCATGTTGCATCAACACACAACCAATTCCAACTCTCGAAGCATTACAAAAAACCACAAACCCATTTGAACCCTCTGGCAGAGTCAAAACTGGAGCCGAGGTGAGTCTAGTCTTCAACTCCTAAAAACTCTTCTCGTAAGAATCGAATCACTGAAACTTGACTTTCTTCTTAGTCAATCTAGACATAAGGGAAGGAATAGAGGAAAATCCCTCAACAAACCACCTGTAGTAACTAGATAAACCCAAGAAACTCTTGATATCTGATGGATAGATGGGTCTGGGACAATTCCTAACTGCTTCAGTCTTTTGAGGATTAACCTAAATGCCCTCACTAGAAATGATATGACCAAGGAATGCAACTAATTTCAACCAAAATTCACACTTGCTGAACTTAGCATATAACTGGTGATCTTTGAGGGTGTGCAAGGCAATCCTTAAATGGTCTGCATGTTTATCCTCACCCTGAGAATAAATGAGGATGTCATCTATGAAGACTATAATGAACATATCCAAGTACTACTTGAACACCGTATTCATCAAGTCCATAAAAGTTACAGGAGCATTCGTTAGTCCAAAAGACATAACAAATTTGAAGTGACCATACCGAGTTCTTAAGGCTACCTTTGGAATGTCACATTCTCTGACTTTAAGTTGATGATAGCCAAATCTAAGGCCTATCATAGAGAAGAAATTGACACCCTGAATGTCACGCCTCGAATTCTAACGGGGCGGACTGGCACCCGAAGTCGTTAAGGCCCAAGAGAACCAATCTTAATTCATATACACTCATACGCATTCCGCTCAATAAATATCACCATCACATATATATATAAAATTCCAATGGCGGAAGTCATGGAAAAACATGTGATAAACAAGAAACTTGCCCGTTAGGGCCATCAAGTCAAAAGTATACGTTTCTTACATTTCCTTCATTTATCCCACAAAATCTACAAAGCCTCTATAGATACATGGACATAACCATCCTAAAGTCGGGACAAGTCCCCGCTTTATACAATATTTGCAATACCAAAACAAATATACATAGTGACTCAGAAATCCCCGAACTAACTGGAGCTCACCAATGATCGACAAATGATCCGCAACCTATTGTGGAGGTCTACTAGCACCTGTGCCTGCAGTAAGTAAGGTAAGTCCCCCAAGGGATGTCAGTACGAAGAATGTACTGAGTATGTAAGGCTATAGGTAACTGCATAAGATATAAGGACTTCAATGAAATCAAGTACAAGTGGGTGGGCAATATAGATTAGCCACCAAAATATACATGTGTGGAGTCATATACATTGCATTCATTTCTTTCATTTTCGTTGATATCATTGTCACAATTAGTCATAAATTATTGTTCATGAAATATCATTCATATAATCTTTCGGGATCGCCTCTAGCTAGGCTTACGCCCCTTTGAGTTGCCACCCGTTCGGGATTGCCTCTAGCTAGGCTTACGCCCCTTCGCGTTGCCACCCATTTCCAATAATCCTTCGGGATTGCCTCTAGTTAGGGTTACACTCCTTCGATTTGCCACCCGTACTCAATATTCATTCGGGATCACCCCTAGCTAGGCTATTCGCCCCTTTGGGTTTTCGCCCGTACTCCACAAGTATGCATTACTTCAATTCTTTTATTATAAGAGTGATGCGTTATTGGTTGTAACATTGTTGCAACTTTGGACTAATAGTCAATGAATAAAATACATGTGAATAACAATAGATGACAACCTGAAATGATACACCTTAGAACATTTCGGAATGGAACAAGTACAATGACAATGTGAACACTATGTGCTGCAGAAGGATACGGAAAGAGTAACCTTACATACCTTATCTTCCCAATATGAATACACAATCCTATATGTGAATACAATAATCTAGCTCCATCCTTACATTTTACTCTACAAAACAAGTACATAACGAAGCTCACGTTAACAACTACCTTACGAACGCATAATGATAATGAGTTACATGATTACCCTATAATGTCATTTCATCCTTTACAATACCATTCACGGCATTGTCATACCAACAATACCACAACATTACATACATTGACCAAGACGTCATAAACCAATAGCATGTCACACCAAGTTTATCCTTTACGCTTCCTTATTAACACTACATCACAATTACTCCATCAACTCACCTCAATACGTTTCATAACAACAATCCCACAACAATACCACAAGTTATACACATATAAAAAAAAAAGTTAAGGACATAACCACACCATACATGTTGATATTTCATCTAGACCATTCACTTCCATGAAAACCTCAAGTCACCTTTCAAGTTCAAAGCCCATAGATGACACCTCTTTTAGCAAAAAGCAAAAGTGCACCACTCAACACTTTTAGACATACCACCATGATATACACAATCTCTCATGCATATAATATATTAAATCACAAGAATAAACACTTACCCAAGCTTGAAAAATGATGATCTTGTCCAAAGAGATGGCTTAGGGTTTAACGAGCTAAAAGGAAAATCTTAGAAATATCTAGAATGGCAAGTGTGTTTATGTGAATAAAAATCTGATTTTTCCTTGTATTATATAGCCCCTCAAGTCATCCTTAGCCAATTCTTGGCATTAAATGCCATTTTTACTTGGTCAACATGGAAGAATGGGTCATTTGCCCTTTTGGGCCATGTCTTTTGGCTTCATTTTGGGCCTCAAATTGAGCCCATTAACACATGTTAACTTAGCCCACCAAATTTGATGTGTAATACCCCAAAAATCTCTTGTTTAAATCATTCCATAAATGTGAAAACACTATTCAACTCACGAGATTCATGTTCGTCATCTCAATCCTAAGAATAAGCGATTTTTGCTACTCATGGCTTAATTTATCATAATTTGCTAAAATAATTATGAAAAAGAATTAACTCCAACTTGGGTGCCAAACTTGCTCAAGAGTAGTCCTACTACGATGGAATAATGATAACATAACCCAAGAGTCCCATTCATAGACTAATGGTCGGAGAAAAAATTTAGCAAAAAGCACCCCGGCATGCTACCTGGGGCGCCCCTATGCTGCCTATGCCAGAATTTTTTTTGGCAAAGGCGGCCTGGCACGCTGCCTGGTGTGCCCCTGTTCTTCCTGTACCAAAAATAATTTTGGCCAAAAGCGGCCTGGCACACCCCTGGGCACGCCCCACACTTAAAATGTGATTTTCTTTCTTTCTTCGTCTTTTCTTTGAGGACATTAGCACAATATCAAATACTCCATCAAAGCAATACAAGATATGTACTTATTGCTCTCAAAAAAAAGGTAAACATGGTTCAAATAAGGCATATAAACCCTAGAACACCAATCAAGTAGGGTCGGAAATGTACGGGGTGTTACATCCTTCCCCCCTTAGAAACATTCGTCCTCGAATGTTAAAATAAATGCACCTTCATGTTAGCATATATACATATACACATAATGCTTATATATACTTACTTGTTATTGCTCTACTTCGGCATTTTGAACTTTTTCTTCCGTGTGAAACAAATATGGGTACTTTGACTTCATCATTTCTTCAGCTTCCCATGTGATCTCTTCTACTTGCTGATTTCTCCAAAGTACCTTTATGGAAGCTACGTCTTTATTCCTTAACCTCTTCACTTGTCTATCCAGAATAGGAATAGGTATATCTTCATAGGTGAGATCCTCCGTAACTTGTACATCCTCAATGGGAGCGATATGAGATGGATCTCATATACACTTTCAAAGCATCGAAACATGAAATACTGGATGAACTGTGGAGAGTTCTTAGGGTAGTGCCAATTTATACGCAACTTGCCCAAATATTCGGACAGTTTCATATGGCCCTATATAATGGGGACTCAACTTCCCTTTCTTTCCAAATCGCATTACCCCTTTCATCGGTGACACCTTCAACAATACCCAATCACCTATGGCAAATTCGAGCCCTCTTCTTCTAACATCAGCATATGACTTGTGTCGACTTTGGGTTGTTTACAGCCGCTGTTGGATCACTTTCACTTTCTACATATCTTGATAAACAATATCTGGCCCAAGTAAAGCAGTTTCACCCACTTCAAACCATCCAATCGGTGATCTATATTTTCTTCCGTATAAAGCTTCATAAGGTGCCATTTTGATACTTGAATGATAGCTATTATTGTAAGCAAATTCAATAAGAGGTAGATGATCATACCAACTACCTTTAAAGTCCAATGTGCACGCTCATAGTATATCTTCAAGTGTTTGGATAGTACGTTCTGCTTGTCCATCTTTCTGAGGATGAAAAGTTGTACTCAAATTCACTTGTGTACCCAAGCTCTTTTGAAACAATCTCCAAAAATGCATAGTAAATTGAGCTCCCCTGTCTGATATAATGGAGACCGAAATTCCATGTAATCGCACTATTTTTTTAACATACAACCTTGCATACTCCTCAGCTGTATAGGTGGTCTTGATTGGTAGGAAATGAGATGACATGCTAAGCCTGTCAACTATTACCCATATGGAATCAAATTTTTGCAGTGTACGAGGCAAACCTATAATGAAATCCATGTTAATCATGTCACATTGCCAGAATGGAAGATCGATACATTGCATGTAACCTCCCAGTTTTTGATGCTCTACCTTTACTTGTTGACAATTCGGGCATTGAGCTACGAATTATGCAATGTTCTTCTTCATGTTTCCCCACCAATACATTTCTTTCAAATCATGGTACATTTTGGTAGTTCCCGGATGAATAAAATATCGTGAATGATGTGCCTCTGTCATAATTCATCTCCTCAGCTCATCTACATCCGGTACACATAATCTACCTTGGCATTGAAGTAATCCCTCTTGCATAAGATCAAATGCCTTTGTCAGACACTGTTGTACATTTTCTTTCAGCTGCAATAACATAGGATCCGCATCCTATTTCTCTTTCACCTCAGCTACTAAGGAAGATTCTGCTGCATTGTGCGCAATAACCCCTTCATCTAGAGATTTAAGAAAACGAACTCCCAATATGGCTAGTTGATGTAAATCTTTGACTAGGTCTTGTTTTTCCGTCAACTGGCCGCTAGTGCTTCCTATTGCCTTACGGCTTAATGCGTCGGCTACCACATTTGCTTTTCCTGGATGATATAGAATATTAAGATCATAGTCTTTCAATAGTTCAAGCCACCTCCACTGCCTCAGATTTAAATCTTTCTGCTTAAAGATATATTGCAAACTTTTGTGATCAGTGTAGATGTCAACATGAACTCCATACAAAAAATGGCGCCATATCTTTAAAGCAAATACCACGGCTGCTAACTCAAGATCATGTGTGGGATAGTTTCTCTCATATGGCTGCAACTGTCGTGAGGCATATGCTATTACATTACCGTACTGCATCAATTCACACCCTAGGCCAACTCCGAAAGCATCACAATATACTGCATACCCTTCTGTACCTTCCGGAAGTACCAATACTGGTGTAGAAGTCAATTTATCTTTCAGCTCTTGGAAACTTTTCTCACAATCTTCATTCCACTGGAACTTGACTGCCTTGTATGTAAGCTTCGTTAAATGTGAAGCAATGGAAGATAACCCTTCAACAAACCTTCGATAATAACCTGCCAACCCAAGGAAGCTACGAATTTCTGTAGGCGTCATAGGCCTTGGACAATATTTCACCGCTTTAATCTTTTGCGTATCAACCTGAATTCCTTCATCTAACACAATGTGACCCAAGAATGCTACGGATTTCAACCAAAATTCACATTTAGAGAACTTTGCATACAACTTAGGCTCACAAAGAATTTGTAACACCTGCCGTAAGTCATTGGCATGGTCCTCTTGTGATCTCAAATAAACCAGGATGTCATCTATAAACACCGTCACGAACACGTCTAGGAATGTCTTAAACACCCTATTCATCAAATCCATGAAAACAGCTGGAGCATTTGTTAGTCCAAACGACATAACTAAAAAGTCATAGTGGTCATACCGTGTTCGGAAAGCTTTCTTGGGTATATCATTTTCTCTAACTTTGACTTGATGGTAACCCAATCTCAAGTCAATCTTTGAAAAACATTTGGCACCCTGTAACTGATCAAACAAATCGTCAATTCTGGGGAGGGGATATTTATTCTTGATCGTTACTTTATTCAATTGCCGATAGTCAATGCACATTCTTAATGTGCTATCTTTCTTCCGTACAAATAATACTGGTGCACCCCACGGGGACATACTAGGCCTGTTGAATCCCTTGTTCAGCAAGTCTTTTAATTGCTCCTTCAATTCACGCAATTCTGCTGGAGCCATTCTATACGGAGGAATAGAGATAGGCTGAGTACCTGGAATCACATCAATACCAAACTCTACTTCCCATTATGGGGGAAATCCTGGAAGATCCTCAGGAAATACATCAAGGAATTCATTGACCACTGGAACCGACTGAGGAGTTAGTGGTTCCACATCAGTATCTTTCACTCTTACTAAGTGACATATGTACCCCTTGGCTATCATTTTCCTAGCCTTAAGATAGGAAATAAATTTGCCTCTCGGTGCCCCTACATCACCCTTCCATTCAAGAACATTTGTTTGTAGAAAATGAAAATGTACTCTCTTAGCTCGACAATCCATCGTGGCATAATAAGAAGCCAACCAATCCATACCCATTATGACATCAAAAGCCACCATTTCTAGTTCAATAATATTAGCCAGTGTATCATAACCACATACAATTACCTCACAATTATGATATACTCTTTTTGCAACAACAGATTCACCAACTGGTGTAGATACTTCAATTGACTGAATTAATAATTCTGGTGTTCTTTCAAATTTTACAGCAATCAATGGAGTAACATATGACAATGTAGAACCCGGATCAATCAATGTATATACGTTATGTGAAAATATGGATAGTGTACCTGTGACTACATCGGGAGAAGCCTCCAAATTCTGCCTGTCCACCAAAGCATAGGTGCGATTCTGGGTTCCACTGGAACTAGCTGCTCCTCTAGCACCTGTACCACGACCCGCAGTATGTACACCTTGTCCTAGTGAAGGAACCGATGATGATGATGCAATGGTTGATCTCGTAGTTCGTGCTATACCACCGGTGCCCCTTTGTGGGCAGTCTCGCATTATGTGTCCCGGCATACTACAAAAATAACAAACATTCATTCCAACCCGGCATTCACCTAAATGAGACTTCCCACAGTGATGACACGGTTGGATATAAAATCCTGTCGTTTGTGAACCTCGAACCACACTGCTCTGCCCAAAATGACTACCTCTAAACCCCCAGAACTAGGATAAAGTACCTGCTGTAGGGGAAGAAAATGATGGTCTAGGCGGTCTAGGAAAAATTTGAGGCCTAGATTCTCCTTGGGACACCATAGACTGTCCTATAGGTTTAGCCCTCTTTGACGACCCTGGGTCAAATTCATGTACCCTTCTTCTTTGCCTCTGGTCCTCCATATTTTGTGCGAAAGCCTGTATTCTGTCTATATCCATATCTCTTTTCAAAGCAGTAATAGTGTAGTCCCTTACCAAATGTGGCTCCAATCTGTCCATATATCGATGGACTCTGTCTGTCATAGTGGCCACTACATTCGGAGCATATCGATCCAAAGAATTAAATTACAGACTGTATTCTCTGACACTCATATTCCCTTGATGGAGATTTAGAAATTGGTCTGTACGTGCCTCCCGAATCTCATATGGCAGGTAATGATCAAGGAATGCCGTTTTAAATTCTTCCCAATTAGCTGGAATTGCACCAATACCCCTCAATCGTTTCCAATTTTCATACCACAATATAGCTTCTCATTTCAATATATAGGCTGCAAGTTCAACTGTTTCTACACCAGTCACGTGCATAACATCTAGATCCCTTTGGATTTGATCCAAAAAGTCCTGTGGGTCTGCATTCAGATCTATCCCCGTGAATATGGGATGATCTAATTTCAGAAAATCCTACGTCCTTCGGCTAGCTGCCCTAGCCTCACTGTCGTTATTTGTCATTGGACCAACTTGTCCATGATTCTGTACGACAACTATACAAGTCAATATTTTCACCGCATTTCTTAAATCCTGCTCAGTAGCATTAACAGGTGGTTGAACAGGTTCTTCTCTCCTTCTCGGCTCTTCTGGAGCTAGAAAAGTAGAAGAAGCCCGCGATACAAACTCAGCGTCAGCCCCACCTTGACTAGCTTGGTCAGGTGATAATTTACTCATTCCTTCTCTGGAAAGAAAATCTACATGCTTACCTTTGCCCCTACCTCGTCTTGTAATCGGCATTATACTATAACGAAGAAAACCAATTCCAATGGTTAGATGCGATTCCACTTACAACATTGGCTCTATTGCACGATCTAGGAATGAAGAAAAAAAACAACTCCTAAATGTCTCGTAGCCTCCTACTTATAACTGTGGTGCACAACACATCCATTTGCAAGACTCTACTCAGACACGACTTTGTAGACACCCTTAGGACGACCTGCTCTGATACCACTTTTGTCATGCCTCGAATTCCAATGGGGCGGACTGGCACCCCAAAGCCGTTAAGGCCTGAGAGAAACACTATTCATTCATATACACTCATACGCATTTCACTCAATAAATATCACCATCACGTATAGATATAAAATGCCAATGGCGAAAGTCATGGAAAAACATGTGATAAATAGGAAACTTGGCCGTTAGGGCCATCAATTCAAAAGCATATGTTCCTTACATTTCCTTCATTTGTCCCACAACATCTACAAAGCCTCTACAGATACATGGACATAACCAACCTAAAGTCGGGACAAGTCCCCGCTTTATACAATATTTTGCAATACTAAAACAAATATACATAGTGACTCGAAAAGTCCCGAACCAACTGGAGCTCACCAATGATTGGCAAATGATCCGCAACGTAATGTGGAGGTCTACTAGCAAATGTGCCTGCAGCAAGTAAGGTAAGTCCCCCAAGGGACGTCAGTACGAAGAATGTACTGAGTATGTAAGGCTATAGGTAACTACATAAGATATAAGGACTTTACTGAAATCAAGTACAAGTGGGTGGGAGATATATATTAGCCACCAAAATATACATGTGTGGAGTCGTATACATTGCATTCATTTCTTTCATTTTCGTTCATATCATTGTCACAATTAGTCATAAATTATTGATCATGAAATATAATTCATATAATCTTTCGGCATCGAATCTAGCTAGGCTTATGCCCCTTTTAGTTGCCACCCGTTCGGGATCGCCTCTAGCTAGGCTTACGCCCCTTCGAGTTGCCACCCTTACTCAATAGTCATTCGGGATTGCCCCAAGCTAGGCTATTCACCCGAATAAGAGACATGTGAATAACAATAGATGACAACCTGAAATGATATACTTTAGAATATTTCAGAATGGAACAAGTTCAATGACAATGTAAACACTATGTGCTGCAGAAGGATACGGATAGAGTAACCTTACATACCTTATCTTCCCAATATGAATACACAGTCCTATATGTGAATACAATAATCCAGCTCCGTCCTTACATTTTACTCTACAACACAAGTACATAACGGAGCTCACGTTAACAACTAACTACCTTAGAAGCGCATAATGACAATGAGTTACATGATTACCCTATAACGTCATTTCATCCTTTACAATACCATTCATGGCATTGTCATACCAACAATACCACAACATTACATACATTGACCAAGACTTCATAAAACAATAGCATGTCACACCAAGTTTATCCTTTACACTTCCTTATTAACACTACATCACAATTACTCCATCAAGTCACCTCAATACGTTTCAAAACAACAATCCCACAAGTTATACACATATAAAAAAAACAAGTTAACGACATAACCACACCATACATGTTGATATTTCATCCATACCATTCACTTACATCAAAACCTCAAGTCTCCTTTCAAGTTCAAATCCCATAGATGACACATCTTTTATCAAAAAGCAAAAGTTCATCACTCAAAACTTTTAGACATACCATCATGATCTACACAATATCTCATGCATATAATATATTAAATCACAAGAATAAACACTTACCCAATCTTTAAAAATGATGATCTTGTCCAAAGAGATGGCTTAGGATTTTGAGAGCTAAAAGGAAAATCTTGGAAATGTCTAGAATGGCATGTGTGTTTATGTGAATAAAAATCTGATTTTTCCTTGTCTTATATAGCCCCTCAAGTCATCCTTAGCCAATTATTGGCATTAAATGCCATGTTTACTTGGTCAACATGGAAGAATGGGTCATTTGCCCTTTTGGGCCATGTCTTTTGGCTTCATTTTGGGCCTCAAATTGAGCCCATTAACACATGTTAACTTGGCCCACCAAATTTGATATGTAATACCCCAACAATCTCTTTTTTAAATCATTCCATAAATGTGAAAACGCCATTCAACTCACGAGATTCATGTTCGTTGTCTCAATCCCAAGAATACGCGATTTTTGCTACTCATGGCTTAATTTATGATAATTTGCTAAAATAATTTTGAAGAAGAATTAACACCAACTTGGGTGCCGAACTCGCTCAAGAGTAGTCCTACTACTATGGAATAATGATACCATAACCCCAGAGTCCCATTCATAGACTAATGGTCGGAGAAAAAATTTAGCAAAAAGCACCCCGGTACGCTACCTGGCGCGCCCCTATGCTGCCTATGCCAGAAAATTTTTTGGCAAAGGCGGCTTGGTACACTGCCTAGCGTGCCCCTGTGCTGTCTGTTCCAAAAAAAATTTTTGCCAAAAGAGGCCTGGCACGCCCCTGGGCTCGCCCCACACTTAAAATGTGATTTTCTTCCTTGCTTCGACTTTTCTTTATGGACATTAGCACAATATCAAATACTCCATCAAAGCAATACAAAATACGTACTTATTGCTCTCAAAACAAAGGTAAACATGGTTCAAATAAGGCATATAAACCCTAGAACACCAATAAAGTAGGGTCAGAAATGTACGAGGTGTTACACTGAAGCTGGTCGAATAAGTCATCAATCCTGGGAAAAGGATACTTATTCTTGACTGTGACTTTGTTCAACTAACGGTAGTCAATGCATATTCTGAGAGAACCATTTTTCTTGCACACAAAAAAACTGGAGCACCCTATGGAGATATGTTGGGTATGATGAAACC
Organism: Capsicum rhomboideum; assembly: GCA_031232105.1. Lineage (NCBI taxonomy): Eukaryota > Viridiplantae > Streptophyta > Magnoliopsida > Solanales > Solanaceae > Capsicum > Capsicum rhomboideum. Next base: position 73,117,204 of record CP124714.1, read on the forward strand.
CTTGTCTAGGAGGTCTTTCAACTACTTTTTCAATTCCTTAAGCTTGGCTGGAGACATTCAATAGGGTGGAATTGAAATAGGTTGGATATCAGGAAGGAGATCTACTTCGAAGTCAATTTCCTATTCGGGAGGAACTCCAGGCAGATCTTCAGGAAACACTTCTAGAAATTTATTAGCCACTGGAACTGACTTAAGAGTTGGGGTATTACACTTTGAATCCTTAACCCGAACAAGATGATAGATGCTCCCCTTTGGTAATTATTTTTCTAGCCTTCAGGTAAGAGACAAACCAACCTATAGGCACTGAGGTACTACCCTTCCACTATATGACTTGCTCATTTGGAAACTAAAACTGGACTACTCTATTTTTGTAATCAATTAAGGAAAAGTTAAAGTGGAGCCAATCCATGCCAAGAATAACATCGAAATCTGTCATGTCTAACTCTACAAGATCAACCGAGGTAACTTTCTGAGAAATTGTGATTGGGCAATTTCTATATTCTCGTCTAGCTACAACTAAATCACCGACTGGAGTAGTGACCGAGAAGGTTTCTGAGAGAATTTTGGGACTAACACCAAAGTCTACCTCTATCTAAGGAGTCACGAAGGAAAGTGTGGCTCCAAGATCTAATAATGCATAAACATGAATATTAAAGACCCTATAACATACTAGTGACTAGAGCAGGAGAACCCTCCTAATACTATCAAGTCTGAAGAGCATAAAATCTATTGTGATGCTACCTGCCAGCTGAACTAGATGAGGCACCCTGCTAAGTCGGGTGACCTGCTAGAGATAATGAAGAGTTAGACTGAGAGCATCCCCACCTCTCTGTGAATCCGCTGGACATTCCCTCAATCTGTGGCCTAGCTTGCCATACCCAAAACAAGCATCACTACCAGTCATACACTCACCCTTGTGGTTCTTACCACACTTTTTGTAAACTAGGTTAGTACGACCACTATTCACACTACCCTTGGTCTTAGATCCTGGTGATTTATCCCGATTATCTTACCTGAACTTGGGCACCAGAGCACTAGTAGAAGATGGGGTTGCAACTAATAATTTTTGGCAAAACTGAGAATGATTACCACTATCCGACCTCTGTTGGAAGAAATTAAAGCTACATGTTTTGGCCCTTTTACTCTCCCTTTCCTTCTCCTTGATTTTCTTTTGTTTAATCTATTAAGCATGAACCATCAGCCTGGATATGTCCATCTCCTTAACCAACATAGCAGTCCTACACTCTTTAACCCCATCCTTAGAAATACCAATCACAAACTTACTCATGCGGGCCATGGAGTCAGTAACCATTACCGGTGCATACTTTTCAAACAGAGTAAAATTTATAGAATACTTTTTCACACTCATGATACCCTGCTTCATATTAATGAACTCCTGAACTTTGGCTTCCCTTAACTCAAGTGGGAAAAACTTATCCAGAAAAGCAGCAACAAACTCATCCCACTCTATCAGTCCTACATCTGCACCTCTATCATCTTTCTATTATTTGTACCAAGTGTAAGCCACTCCTTGAAACTATTAAGTAGCCAAGTCAGTACTTTCGATTAGAGTGGAACCCATGATCTCAATAACTTTCTAAATATTATCCAGGAACTCCGGTGGATCCTCTTCAAACTTAGACCCAAAGAATACCAGAGGATTTATCTAAGTGATGTCTCAGACTTTGGCTGATGCTGTATTCACTACCTTGTTGGCTGGTACCACAACATCCTGGTTAGTCTGGGTGGTTAGAGACTAGGAAAACACTGTGAAAGCAGCCCTGAATTCGGCGTGAGAGACTTGCTCATTCAAAGGGTCTGCTGGAACTAGTGGAGCTTGCTTGTTCCCATTCCTATTACCATTTACATTTCTATTTGTCCTTCTGTAGGTTATTCTGCGAGGGATGTTCTGTAAACAAGTAGAGCACGAGTTATAAGAAAACTTTAATAGAGTCCACACTCTATCGCATGATATGAACATGGAAGAAGTGAAACTTTCCTAAAATGTTTCAGTGCCTCTCACTCATAAGTGTGGTGTGCTTCACACCTATGAACAAGACTCTGCTTAATGCGGATTTCAAACACCCTAGGACACTTTAAACGTGATGCTTTGATACCAATTTTGTCACAACACGAGACTACCCCCAATCATAACACGGTGCGTAGAGTCACAAGTGAACCCAAGCTAACCCATGACCTGGCATGACACTAAGAAAAATAACATAAACTCATAAATACTGAGTGAAAATTGGGCTAAAAGACATAACCATAATAAAATAAAATCAATACGAAATATCAAAACCCATAATGTCTATAAAACCAACATACTGAAAGTCTAGATGATTACCTCTATAAGATGAGTTACTGGGACAAGCCCCCATCTAACTCTAACTGTATGAAAACTTAAATAATGACAAAAGAAATATTGATAATTATTCCTCGAATGATGAGGACTCACCAAAGTACTGTTGTTGATGTAGTAGGAGATTGTACTATACGCGATCCGGATGCTGAACGTCAGAACCTATATTATAAGACAATATAACGCAAAGAAAAATATACGATCAGTACTTTGAATGTACTGAGTACGTGAGATAGGAAATAACTGACATAGGATGAACATAATGCATGTAACATTGTAAACTAATGCAAGTCCAAGTAATAAACATGTGCTGAATGATATGATGAATAACTGAATACGAGGTCATGCAACTATCTGAATCTGAACTGTGGACTGTGGGAGCTAATGTCAACCGACATACCCCAATATAAGCTAACTAGGTACAACCTGTAACCCCAGTTGGAAGGGTGCTCTATACTTTTCCAAGTGAACAAACACTAACTGACATGGATCCACTAAACTGATGTCCCAAAGGACTAAGGTGTCAAGCCTGGTTTGACGGGAGACCCTTTAGAACCTACGGTAGCATCATAGTTCTTAGACTTAGGGACTTTTACTAAAGTTCTTAGACTAACTGATGGGTGAGACTCTATCCCTGCATCTGCTCGGTGCTAAGTACTACTCCAATCTGAATGACACTGATAACTGAAATGCTCAATAATAGTAATATTTTGAAGACTGAAAAAATAGATGCATTATCTGAGAGAATTCAAAATATATAAATGGGAGGATATAATACTCATAAGTATATACATGAAATCCTAGGTCATCGGGTGTTCATAACCCACCATCTCTGAAGAATGCAACTATTATGACAATTTCATAAACTGATCGAATTAAGAAATTTAATAACTCAATTTTAAAAATCATAGATTTTATGATATAATTACTGTTCATAATTCTGAACATATAATGATACTTAAATTCATGTTAAAACATAGTTTTATAACTCAATGAGATCAAGGAATTGGAATATAAAGAAATTCACGACATTCAGGAATCCTAAGCTCTGAGGAAGGAATTAAACTGAGAAATTAAGTTAAATTTACTCAATGGGTGAAAGAAGACCCATTTATTAAATCCCACATACATTGAGGTGAAAACCCTGAAGAAATCTTTGAACTTAGAAGCTTGAAGAAGATGAACCCTAGTTGCCCTGAAGAAGATAAATCGCCTCTTTTCTCTATAATTGCTTAGTATCGAATGTTTTTTTGAGTAATGAGGGCTTAGGGTAATATTAACCTTAATAATTATCCTTGGGGTAACATAAATGATGTAGTTTTGATGTTAAAAGATTGGGAAAAGACTGATATGGCCTTTTAAATTCATAACTGAAAAAGCAGCAGAAGGTGACGTACATACCATTCCATGATCGTGGGATCCACCTACGATCGTGAGTGGTGATCGTGGTTGAGTGGCTGATTTGAGGTTCTCTGAACTTGATCAGATGATCCATGGTATGATTATGGGACCCACATACGATCGTACCTTAGTTCGTAGGTTGAAAGTCTAAGCCGAATGAACTTTAGGAGTTGAGATTGTGCCTAAAATCGTGGTTTCTAACCAAGATCGTGATTCCCTTATATGGTTTGAAGGTATAATTGTCACCTTTCAGGTTTTTGGGTTATTTCATGCAGACGACTAGAATGTACGGTAGTATAATCTAACCCACAATCGTGGTTACGATCATAGGTTCTCATTGCTGAACAGTGCTTAACTAATATGGCCATAACTCTTAGCTCTGACATTGGATTAAGGTGAAAATGGATGAGTTATAAAGTTAATTCAAATATCTATCATTTGGTGGGTCTTGAGCTTAAAATTACATCAAAATCTATGAGTTATGCTCATTTGAAGTTAACTATCGGGAGATTCTGCGCAAGAAAACCACTGGTAAGAAAGGTTTCAAATTAGCTATGAGCTAGGAGTTAAATGTGGCCTTAATACATTTATAAATCACTTATCATACTACCAAAACATGATGTTTGATTTTACATGTACTTGAATCATGGTTCTAATCTTAGCTTGGATTTTTGTGGTGTTACACTATGCGATTGGAGATCCCATGGAGTAGGTTTATATGGATAGTAACAAGTCTATATTGATGCTGCACACTAATTGAGAGTGCTTGAACAACTATTAAAATTGAGGGATGAGTTATTAACTCTTAATGAATCATAGTGCTTATAGATGGTGTATTTAAAGCAGTGTACACTTGATGAATTCATCTATATGAGAAGTGAAATGAGGTCGTTCCTATGAGATTTTTGGCCTTTATCTCTAGAGCTCTCATGAATACCAAGCATGCGCATGGCCTATTGGCTCAAAATTACGTTAAACAACAAAATTACGGTCAAAATATGACTGATAAAGTCTCTGGCTTACAATAAGAATTATTGGTTCATATAAATATTATATTTCACCGATAGTTTTATAAGTAAAATCTTATTGGTCTAAGTTTGATTCATAATCCAGAATACACCAAACCTACTGTATTTTGACCACGCAAATCCAGCAAGTTAAATTCTTTTTCCTATAAATTTTGTTGAAATAGTGTGGGGATTGTAGGAGAAATATTTATTTGTTTCAAAATAATTTATATTGAAGTGTATTTGAAAATCCAATTTTATTTCATGGAGAAGTAGCTAGTGAAAGATTTGACACTTGGTTGTCTTTTGATTATAACAAGTGTTGTGAGTGGTGGCATTTTGCATGTATCCTTGATGACAAGTGTCCTTACACTTGGCTTATTTTAATTGGTTTATCCCCTTTATAAATAACACCACTATTTACATGCAGTATCTACTTGTTCTTTCTCCACTCCTCACATTCTCTCTCCTCTTCCCATGTCTTCCAATTTATTTAAATAATTTTTGTATTGACTTTCTTTTTTAATCCTTTAATTTAACTTGCTGATATTTGTATTAATAATTTTGTTGATTCCTGTATCCCCTATTAAATTTGGGAAGGCTTGTTTAATCTTGAGAAAACATTTCACGTTGCTGAAATAGTTTCTTTGGACAGTGCCTAGACTCAAGTATAAATAATATCACTTAAAATAATATCGTAGTAATATTTATTTAATATTCAGTATCACTATATTGCTATTATTATTATATTATTATTATTATTCTACTAATAATATTCTTATTGGAGATTTTATCATTGTTCCCCAACATATACCACTGTAATGAGAGTAGAATAGGTATTATATTGTTCACACAATGGTTAGTTAACATACCACTGCATGTCATTGGTTCGTTCTAGAGACATAGTTAACTAAACTTCTAAGCAAACACATCAAAACAATGTGTATGTATAAATCCTATACTAACAGGAGTATCACAACAATAAGAATTTTTTTTCCAATACCCGCCCATGCGATCTCTATTCTAATACCTGACCATGCGATCTCTATTGCACTTGTTTTCTGTCGTCACTCGTGAACAATCCCAAACTCTTCTACGAAGTTGCTGCTTTGCGTAGGTAAATAATTACCCTAATTTCTACCCCCCTAAATCACTAAAAATGTGACCAACAGAAAAATAAGAGGATAGGCTTGGCCCACTCTTTTTATTTCTATCCTGTTATTATTATTATTATTATTATTATAATAATAAATACTATTAGTTAAATTACTAATTTAGCCTCACTAAATTTAACTTATTACATTCTCCCCCCTTAAAATGATGTTCGTCCTCGAACGAGCATAGAATCATACCTAAATTGTTAAATAAGTGAGAGTATCTAAATCGCATGTCAGCTTCAGACTCCTAAGTAGCCTCATCGGTTGGATGATAACGCCATAACACTTTGACTGAAGCTACCTTCTTAGACATCAATTGTCTTACTTTCTTGTCAAGAATAGATATCAGACCTTCCTCATAAGTCTAATTTTCATCAGGCTCCACATCCTCTGGCTAGATCTTATGACTATCATCACGAATATATCGTCGATGCATAGACACATGAAATACTGGATGAATTATAGACAACCTAGTTAGCTTAGAAAAATCATCTGAAAACACATCAAAATTTTTTTGAATAATAGGAACAATGCCAATAGCAACATTCTCCGCTCGTGTATCATGAACGGTCGCAATAAAATCCAAACACCCATGATTAATCATTCGGCGTGCCTTTACGTAAGATATTATCTTCCCTTAAGTCATAGGAGTCATTCTTTTCCACACTAAAGGTGGTTTTCTAGAAAAATCAAATTGTATAAGCTTAGAATAACAATAACCAAAACATAACATAATATCAACCACTCCATACCCATAATCACATCAAAGTCAAACATAGGCAACACAAGTAGATCAACTATAGCGTCCTTTCCCTAAACAAATATCACACAATCTCTATAAACTCTATGCACTAATAGGGTCCCCCTACTATGGTTATAAACATATATGTCACGATAAAAGTCTCAACCCTTCTCTCTAAGAATAAAGCAAAGATAGAGATACATACGAATGCATAGAACTAGGATCAATAGGAGAATATTCCTTATGAGAATTAACAGTATAATACTTGTGAATACTACATTAGATGCATTGATATCCTGTATAGCCATAGCAAAGAATCTCAATGTTCCACCAGCTATCTGAGAAACCTGTGCACCTTGTCAATTCTGTCCATAAACACCCTATTGAGCGGCTCTAGCCAGTTGAGTCTGAGCTTGTGAACCTAAAACATTCCTTCACACCTATGTAGTAGCTTGACCAGTACTCAAATATCACTTAGGACAAACTTTAGCAATATGTACCTATTCACGAGACGTATAACAAGCCCTATTTGTTCCAAAGAAATGACCAATGTGATTTCTACCACAGTTAGAACACCATGGACGTTGACTTGACTGATAGGAACTGTTACCCTTCCTCTGCATTTGTTGTTGACCCTGCCTAGATAAATAACTATTCCTCAAAGATTGCCCCACTGATTTTGACTATGTAGGCTTGGAATGCTCATGATATAAATCACCATTTTCCCCCAGATGGAGCACCACTAAACCTATCCACATAACGTGCCTTTTTGCTTTCTAGCTCAACTTTTTCTATCTCTAAATAAGACTAAGAATGGAGAGTAGTGTCCACTACATCAGCGTAGGATCCATTTTGTATATCCCATATCACAGGATTACGATAATGAGGCTCAAATCCATCCATGAACTACCTCACTTTCTCCCTCACATCTGCAACTAAAAATGAAAATATACTAGATAAGTTAGTGAACTTAGCCTCATACTGGGTAACTGTCATAGATCCCTATCACAGGTCATTAAACTGATGTCTCATATCATCTTGCTTGCTCAATGGAATGAGTCCATCCTTAAACATGTCTAAAAACTCCAACTAAGTGATTGGTGGTAGCCCTGCTTGTCTGCCTTTCAAAATGGAAGTCCATCTTACCTCTGTAGATCCTGAGAAAAGAAAAGTGGTAAATTCCACACCATGAGTCTCCTTCAACCCTAAAGTAGTCAGTATCTTCTCACAACAATCAATAAATTTTTGAGGCTTAATAGTAGCTAGTGTTAAATCAACTTCTTGTGGCTTAAGATCTATGAATTGCTTAAGATCCTTGGGTTTCCCTACAAATACAACCGAATGATCAACCGATTGAGGTACTTGAGTAGCCATAATATTCAGTTGAGCTTGTGTCTACATTTGTGGAGTAACTTGAAGGATTAGAATTCCACCCTGATTAGGAACCAATGCCTCTAACATATTCAACAATCTCATAACTACATCTGCAGGCAAAACAATAGTAGGTATAGTAGTTGGCGCTATTAATGGATCATCCTAGATAACCTATTCCTACACCTTCTCTGGTGCAACGTCTTGGAGCTGACCCCTACTCCCAACTCTAGGCTTAAGATTGGCATGTGTCCTAGTCTGAGCCCTACTCTGATGAGACCCAAGTTGACAACCACCACAGGTAGTACCATGTCCAACACACTACCAAAGTAACTTCACCAACCTCAAACTATCCAATAAGAGATCTACACCACCTACCATAAAATGCCTCAAATGGAGCCATCTGAATAATGGAGTGAAAACTGTTATTATAAGCAAACTTAATAAGAGGTAATTGATCATCCCATTACCTTTAAATTTGATCATGCAAGTATTAAACATATCCTTTAAGGTATGAATGGTCCGCTCTGCCTGACCATCTACCTGTGGGTGAAAATCTGTGCTAAGATAAACTTGGGTACCGAGACCATTCTAAAATGACTTCTAAAACTACGAAGTAAATTGAGTACCCCTATCTGAGATGATAGACAAGGGAACTCTATGCAACCTAACCAACTCTCGAATGTAAAGTCTAGCATAATTCTTAGCTGAATCTATATTATTAGCTGACAGGAAATGTGCTAACTTAGACATTTGGTCTACAACAACCCATATCTAATCATGCTATAGGCGAGTATGAGGTAACCCTATAATGAAGTCCATATTTATATTTTCCCACTTCCAAGTAGGAATACTAATATTCTGAGTCATACTGCCTAGTCTCTGGTGTTCAACCTTAACCTGTTGATAATTCAGACAGCCACAAACTCTATGATATTCCTCTTTATGCCATTCCACCAATAAACTTCCCATATATGATGGTATATCTTGATGGCACCTGGGTTTATAAAATACAAAGAACTGTGAGCTTGCATCAACATTTGCTATCCCAAATCATCAATATCTGGAACACACAAGTGACCCTGATGACAAAGCAAACTATTTCGCCACTGGGAGAAAACTTCCACTTTCTGATTATGGACTACTTCCTTCAACTTACACAAAATAGGATCACTATCCTGCCTCACTTTTCCCTCTATCACTAACAAAGACTTTAAACCATTCTGAAAAATTACACTATCTTTGACTGAATCAACAAAATGAACTCCAAATCAAGAAAGCCTGTGAAAATGACAAAATAATTCCTTCTTTTGATCCTCCACATGAGAAACACTACCCATATAAAGTCTGCTAAGAGAATCAACTACTATATTTGCCTTACTCAGATGGTAAGAAATACTCATGTCATAGTCCTTCAATAACACATACTGGAGGCTTTTTTGATCCATAAACACATCCATATGAACTCCATAAATATAGTGCCTCCAAATTTTCAAGGCAAAAACTATAGCTTCCAACTTACGATTATGACTCGGGTAATTCTTCTCTTGAACTTTGAGTTGTCTAGAAGCATAAGCTATGACCTGATTATGTTGTATTAACACACACCCAAGGTTAGTTTCGGAAGCATCACAATGTACAACAAACCCATCTGGACCCTCTGGTAGAGTCAAAAAGAGAGCAGAAGTGAGTCGATTTTTCAACTCCTAAAACTCTTCTCTCAAGCATTGAAACACTAAAACTTGACTTTCATTTGAGTCAATCTATACATAGGAGAAGCAATTAATGAAAACCTTCACCAAATTACCTAAAGTAATAGCCTAAACCCAAGAATCTCCTAAGGTTTAATGGAGAGATAGGTCTAGGCCAGTTTCTAACTACTTCGGTCTTTTGAGGATCAACCTAAATGCCCTCACCAGAAATAATATCACCAAAGAATCCTAATAATTTCAACCAAAATTCACACTTATTAAACTTGGAAAATAATTTGCAATCCTTAAGAGTCTGCAAAATAATCGTCAAATAATCTGCATGTGCATCCTTACTCTGAGAATAAACGAGGATGTCATCTATGAAGACAATAATAAACATGTCCAAATACTATTTAAACAGCCGGTTCATCAAGTCGATAAAAGTTGTAGGAGCATTCTTTAGTCCAAAAGACATAACAACAAATTCATAGGGACCATACTGAGTTTTGAAGGCTATGTTTAAAATATCACATTCTATGACTCTAAGTTGATGATAGTCGAATCTGAGGTCTATCTTCGAGAAGAAACTAGCACCTTGAAGTTGGTAGAACAAGTCATCAATCCTAGGAATGGTATACTTATTCTTGATTGTAGATTTGTTCAACTGACAGTAATTGATGAAAATTCTGAGGGAATCTTCTTTGTTATACACAAAGAGAACTAGAGTACTCCATAGAGAGATGCAGGGTCTGATGAAACCTTTGTCTAAAAGGTTCTTCGACTGATCTTTTAATTCCTTAAGCTCAGTTGGAGCCATTCTATAAAGAGGAATTGAGATAGACTGGGTATCTAGAAATAGGTCTATTCCAAAGTCAATTTCCCGCTCGGGATGGACTCCAGCTAGATCTTTAGAAATCACTTCTGGATACTCATTCATAACTGGAACTGATTGAAGGGTTGGGGTTTTAGACTTAGAATCCTTTACCTAAACTAAATGATAGTTACAACCCTAAGAGATTATATTTTTGGCCTTAAGGTAAGAGATAAGTTGACCTATTATCACTGAGGTACTACCCTTCTATTCAAAGACTGGTTTATTAGGAAACTAAAACTTAACGGCTCTTGCTTTGTAGTCGACTGAGGCATAACAAGAGTATAACCAATCCAGGCCAAGAATGACATCAAAATTAGACATATCTAACTTTACTAAATTGACTGTGGTGACATTTCAGAAAATTGAGGTTGGGTAATTTTTGTATACTCGCTTGGCTATAACTGAGTCACCAATAGGAGTAGAGACTGAGAAGGGTTCCAAAAGGGTTACGAGATTGATATCAAAATCTACTACAATATAAGGAGTTATAAAGAAAAGTGTGGCTCCTTGATCTAATAATACATACACATCTATATGAAAGTCTCATAACGTACAAGTGACTACGTTTGCCAAGCTCTCTTGATTCTGGTAGGAAGACAAAGTAGAGAAACGGTTCTGGCGCTGACCATCTCCCTACTAGTAGAAGCACCCTGCTGAGCTGGGTGACTTGAATGGGATGCTGAAGTAGTAGACTGATCCCTATTTACCCTATCTTCACATATAGCTAAGGGGTAATTTTTCAAATTATGGCCAGTCTTACCAGATGAAAAACAACCCTCTTTGTTAGCAAGGCACTCATCTGGATGATTCTTACTACACTTAGGACATGCTGGAAAAGTAAAGATACCTGTAATACTACCTTGAGACTTAGATCCTGATGCCCTATTCTTATGATCATAACGAGGCTAAGGGGATGGAGTGCTAGCTGAAGAAGGTGTTGGAGCTGAAGATCTCTACTAAAACTAAGAGCAATTACCATCGCCTGACCTCTATTAAGAGTAATCATAGTTACCTGCTCTTTCCCTCTTGGTGTCCCTCTCTTTCTTCTTTTATCGTCTCTTTCTCTATTTTTTAGGCATTAGTGATACATCTAAAAATGTCCATTTCTCCAATAAGAATAGCAATCCTGTACTTCTTTACCACCAACTATGAGAAACCAAGAATAAACTTGCTCATTCGATCCCTTAACTCAACAACCATATAGGGAGCATACTTAGAGAGTTGGGTAAACTTCAGATAATACTCATTTACGAATATGTTACCCTACTTCAGGTTGATGACCTCCCTAACCACAGTATCCCTAAATTAACAAGGAAAGAACCTGTCTAGAAAAGCAGTCACAAACTCATCCCAATCAACTAGGCCTTCATCCATTTTTTCCATTGCTTAAACCATAGTTGAGCCACCCCTGTCAACTTATAGTAGGACAAGTATGCACACTCAACTAGTATAACACCCCGTACATTCCTAACCCTACTTGATGATATTCAATAATATGTACTTGGGTGTTGAGAGCTAGAAGCATGTATTCGGTAATGTTAATGATAAGAAAATTAAAATTTGGCCTCGTACATGCGATTAGCCCTTCGTAGGAGGTGTTTTGTGATTTTTGTGGAGAATTTGTGGGGTTCAAAATGAGGCTAATAGGACCTCTAAACAAAGTATATTAAGGGTAAGAAGTAAGTTAAAGAATAGGACTTGAAGTATCTAACCAAACCCACGAAGAAAAGTCAAAAATGAATTTTTTTCAAAAAAATAAGGTTGGGGCATGCCACGCCGCTTTGGGAAAAATTTTTGTGCCCAGAGTCAGCAAGATAGTACGCCCAAGGGCGTGCCAGGCTGGTTTTGCCACTTTTTCAAAAGTTGGAAATTTTCTAAGTCCCAAGGGTACCCGGGGTCGTACCGAGCCAATTTTTGCCACGTTTCTTATACAACCATGAGTATATACATGAAATGAGTAAAGTATTATATTGGTATGATAAAATTACTTGCGAACAAATTTGGCATCAAAATGACGATTTTACCCTTATGGTCAAAATAAGTCATACATGGCTAGAATCACTAGTTTTTAGGATTGAGGCTACGAATATGGATTCCGTGAGTGGGAATATCATCGTAAAGTGTATGAGATGATTTAAACATGAGAAATTATTGATTTTATTGGGTTAAGTGAATTGGGCTTAATAAAAAGCCCAAAAATGAAAAGAAGACATGGGCCAAAAATGGGTCAAATGACCCATTCTTGCCTTGACCTTCTAGAACAAGAATTTAATGCTATAAGAGTGGCTAAGGATGGAATTAAAGGCTTATAAAAGGGACCAAAAATATGATTTTTATTCTTCACAAGTCTCATGCCTTTTTAGACCAAAAGATAAGATCTTTTGCTCTCAAACCCTAAGAACTCAAAGCCAACTTTTGGAGCAAGATCATCATTTTTCAAGCTTGGGTAAGTGATTATTGTTATGGATTAATATGTTATATGAATGAGAGAGTATGTAAATCATGTTGGTTATGCTTGGAAATGTTGAACATGGTACTTTGTGTTTTTATAAAAGATTTATGATCCATGAGATTCAAGCTTGAATTATGACTTGTGACTTTCATGAAAGAGCATGGTATGGATAAAATATGCACATGTATGGTGTGATTTTGTTATTAAACTTGTTATTTTTCTATAAGTGTAAATTGTGGGATTTTGGCCGATATGTGTTATGAGGTGTATTAATTTGATGGATTACTTGTGATATGGTGTGGATAAGAAAGTGTAAAGGAGAAGTGTTGTGGTGAAATGTATTGATTATCATGTATTGGTCAATGTTGGGAATATTGTGGGATTTTTGTATTAGTAATGTCATCAATGGTTTTTTCAATGGGAAATGGCATGTTTAAAGGCAAACATGTAACTCGTTGACGTTATATGCATTTGTAAGGTAGTTGGTTAGTTAATGTGAATTCTGTTATGTATTTTTTTTATAGAGTGACACATAAAGAAGGAGCGGGACTATTGTATGCATATCTAGGATTGTATATTCGTATTGAGAATACAAGGAATATAAGGTTAATCTGTCTGTATCTTTCTGCGGCAAATAGTAATCACATTCACATTATGCTTGTCCCATCCCAAAATGTGCTAAGGTATCCTATATGCAATTATCAATGGTCATTATCATATAGTTCCTACTCATTAATCAATTGTGAATCTCATGTCTCATATTCATTAATAATGTTCCAAAAGCCCAGCAAGGTTGTGTTCCAATGTTCCAATAGTGATTATACTCATGTCTCTTATTCATGGATTGTTGTCTAATGGTTCCAATGGTGTTAAGGTGCTAATAATGTTATATTTCTCACAATGTTTATTCTCATGTCTCTCATTCATTGGTTAATGATCCAAAGCTTCAAGGATAGTTATGACTATCATTGTATCAATCTCAAAGTAATGAACAAAGTAATGCATATGTGGTTAATGATCAAGTATGGGTGGTAGCTTTGGGGGAACAACGCCTAGCTCAAGCCAATCCCGAGATTGTGGGATCAGGGGGCAGTTCTAGAGGCATAAGCCTAGCTCGGACCAATTTCGACAGGGGGCAGCTCTAGGGGTAATAACCTAGCTCGAGCCGAACCTGATATGTTGGTATGGGTGGCAGTTCTAGTGGTAATAACCTAGCTTGAGCTGATCCTGATATATATTAATTCATGGGTGGTAGCTCAAGGGGCATAAGCCTAGCTCGAGCCAATCCCAACATAACGAGATGTTATGTTGAAACCCACTGTTCAGTCAGGGTCCGGGTATCACAGGTCACAGGCAAAGATGAATAATCATAGAATCAAAGAAGCAAAGAAAGTAATGAAAGCAATATTCATGGTTCCCAAAACACAGAATGATGACTCATCTACGTTGTGACTTATCCATATTGCTCATTCATTTGTATTTGGGTTTATTGATATTTTTACATATAATACAAGTTTCATATGGCCTTACATACTCAGTACATTCTTCGTACTGACCCCTCTTGGGGGATTTACCTTACTTGATGCAGGCGCAGGTACTAGTAGGCCTCCACAGTAGGTTGCCAGTTGTTTTGGATCATTGGTGAGCTCCAATTAGTTCGAGGCTTCTCCGAGTCACAGTTGTACATATGTTTTGGTGTCGTACATATTGTATAAAGCGGGGACTTTTCCCACTTTTAGTTCATTTTGGTCAATGCATTTGATAGAGGCTTTTGTAGACGTATGTGGGTGTATGAATATAAGGTGGTATATGACGTTTTTGACTTGATGGACTCAACGGCCAAGTTTCACATATATATATATATGTCCCATGTTCCATGTTTTTCGTTATTCGTCTTTCATGTTCTTACGTGATAATGGTGTTGCTTATGATATGCATATGAATGAATAGAAGCAAAGCTTGGTTCTCTCGGGCCATGTCGGCTACGGGTGCCAATCCGTTCCGATGGGTTTCGGGGCATGACAAAAGTGGTATCAGAGCAAGTCATTCTAAGGATGTCTACAAAGCCGTGTCTGAGTAGAGTCTTACTTATCGATGTGTTGTGCACCACATTTATAAGTAGTAGGCTACGGGACATTTAGGATATTGTTTCTATTCTTCACTTCTACATCGTGCGATAGAGCCAGTGTTGTAAGTTGAATTGTATTTGATCATGGACATTGTTTTTCTTTGGTATAGTCAAAATGCCAATGACGAGAAGAGGTAGAGGTAAAGGGAAGCAGGTAGATGTTCCTGCTAAAGAGGGAATGAGTAGATTGCCACCTGACCAAGCCAGTCAAGGTGGAGCAAATGCCAAAATTTCATCTTGGTCTTCGTCTACTTTTCCAGCTCCAGAAGAGCCGATTGGTAGAGAAGTACCCGCGGAACCACCAATGAATACCACAGATCAGGATCTTAGAAATGATGTTCATATGTTGACACAGTTAGTGGAAGCCGAAATTCAAGGACGAGCTGGTCCGATGACACATGATGATGATGCGGCTAGAGTGGTGAGTCGCAGAACACAGGATTTTCTGAAACTGGACCCTCCTATATTCACAGGGTCAGATCCAAAAGCAGATCCACAGGACTTCATGGATCAAATTCAGAGGGCCTTGGAAGTTATGCACATGACGGGGGTAGATACAATTGAACTTGTTGCGTACAGATTGAAAGGAGAGGCAATATTGTGGTACAAGGATTGGAAGAAATCCCGTGATATTGGTGCTAATCCACCTATGTGGGAAGAGTTTAAAGTGGCTTTCCTTGATCATTACTTGCCCTATGAGATCCGTGAGGCACGTGCGGATTAGTTTCTTAATCTCTGTCAAGGAAATTTGACCGTGAGAGAATATAGTTTGCAATTTAATTTCTTGGCTCGATATGCGCCAAATGTTGTGGCTACGATGACAGATAGAGTCCATCGATACGTGGACAGACTAGAGCCATATTTGGTAAGGTATTACACCATTGCTGCCTTGAAAAAGGACATGGACATAGCGAGAATTCAGGCCTTCGCCCAGAAAATAGAAGATCAAAGACAGAGATGAAGGGTACATGAATTTGATAGGGGACAGTCCAAAAGGGCTAGACCTATGGGATCATCTGCGATGTCTCACGGAGGATCTAGACCTCGTATGTTTCCTAGACCACCTAGACCATCATTCTCACATTCCACAGCATGTTCTCACTCTTAGTTTAGAGGGTTTAGAGGTGGTCTAGCTGGGCAGAGTAGTGGAGGTCACGGATCACAGGCAGCAAGTTTTCCTCATCAGCAGAGGAGTAAGGGTGGTGTAGCACGACCGGCAGGATCGGTCGTTGGGTCATCAGCATCGGTTCCTTCTTTGGGCCGAGATGTGCAGTCTGTTGTCCATGGTAGAGGTGCCAGAGGAGCAACTAGTACTAGTAGGATTTAGAATCGCACTTATGCTTTAGTGGATCGACAGAATTCATAAGCTTCCCCTGATGTTGTCACAGGTACATTATCCATATTCTCATATAATGTATATGTATTTATTGACCCAGGTTCTATATTTTCCTATGTTACTCCATTGGTTGCTGCGAAATTTGCAAAGGCACCAGAATTATTAATTAAGTCAATTGAAGTGTCTACATCGGTTGGTAAATATATTGTTGCAAAAAGAGTATATCGTAACTGTGTGGTAACTGTGTGTGGTCATGATACACTTGCCGATCTCATTGAATTAGACATGGTGGATTTTGATGTGATCATGGGTATGGATTGGTTGGCCTCTTGTTATGCTACGGTAGATTGCCGGGCCAAGAAGGTGCATTTTTGTTTTCAGAAAGAACATGTTCTTGAATGGCAGGGTAATGTAGGGGAACCACGAGGAAGATTTATTTCCTATCTAAAAGCCAGGAAAATGATTGCCAAGGGATACATATGTCACTCAGTACGAGTGAAATATAATGATGTGGAACCACTAGCTCCGCAGTCGGTTCCAGTGGTCAATGCACTTCTTGATGTGTTTCCAGAGGATCTTCCAGGCTTTCCCCAGAACGGGAAGTAGAGTTTGGCATTGATGTGATCCCAGGCACTCAGCCTATCTCTATCCCCCCATATAGAATGGCTCCAATAGAACTGCATGAATTGAAGGAGCAGTTGAAAGATTTGCTAGACAAGGGCTTCATTAGGCCTAGTATGTCCCCGTGGGGTGCGCAGGTATTATTTGTACGGAAGAAAGATGGCATGTTGAGAATGTGCATTGACTATAGGCAGTTGAATAAGGTAAAGATTAAGAACAAATATCCTCTCCCTCAAATTGATGATTTGTTTGATCAGTCATAGGGTGCCAAGTATTTTTCAAAGATCGACTTGAGGTCGGGTTACCATCAAGTCAGAGTTAGAAAGGAAGATATACCTAAGACAGCTTTTCGAACATGGTATGGCCATTATGAATTTTTAGTTATGTCGTTTGGACTAACAAATGCACCAGCTGTGTTCATGGATTTGATGAATAGGGTGTTTAAGACATTTCTGGATGTGTTCGTCACGGTATTTATAGATGACATCCTGGTTTATTCAAGATCACTAGAGGACCATGCGAATCACTTACGACAGGTGTTATAGATTCTTCGTGAGCGTAAGTTGTATGCAAAGTTCTCCAAATGTGAGTTTTGGTTAAAATCAATTGCATTCTTGGGTCACATTATGTCAGATGAAGGGATACAGGTTGATACACATAAGATTGAAGCAGTGAAAAGTTGGCCAAGACCTACAACACCTACAGAGATTCGTAGTTTTCTTGGACTGGCAGGTTATTACAGAAGATTTGTAGAAGGTTTTTCCTCTTTTGCTGCACCGTTAACGAAGCTTACACATAAGGCAGTGAAATTTCAGTGGAATGATGCGTGTGAGAAAAGCTTCCAAAATTTGAAAGATAAATTAACTTCCACACCAGTTTTAGTGCTTTTCGAAGGTACCAAAGGTTATGTAGTGTATTGTGATGCTTTCGGGGTTGGCCTCGGATGTGTATTGATGCAACACGATAATGTCATAGCATAAGCCTCACGACAGTTGCGGCCATATGAGAAAAATTATCCCACATATGATCTTGAATTGACAGCGGTAGTTTTTTCTTTAAAGATATGGCGTCATTATTTATATGGAGTTCATGTTGATATCTATACGGATCACAAAAGTTTACAATATCTCTTTAAGAAGAAGGAACTCAATTTGAGGCAACGAAGGTGGTTAGAGCTCTTAAAAGACTATGATATCAATATTCTTTATCATCTAGGCAAAGCAAATGTAGCAGCTGATGCATTGAGCCGCAAGGCAGTAGAAAGCACTAGTGGTCAGTTGACTGAAAAGCAAGAGATAATCAAAGATCTACATCAACTAGCCAGCATGGGAGTTCGACTTATTGAATCTCCAAGTGAAGGGGTTATTGTGCAAAATGCAGCGGAATCCTCCTTAATAGCCGAAGTGAAAGAGAAACAGTTTGCGGATTCTATTTTATTGCAGCTAAAGGAAAATGTACAATAGAATCTGACAAAGGCATTTGATCTTACACAAGAAGGGGTGCTCCAATGCCAAGGTAGATTATGTGTACCAGATGTAGATGAGTTGAGGAAATGAATTATGACAGAGGCGCATCATTCGCGCTATTGTATTCATCTGGGTGCTACTAAAATGTACCATGACTTGAAAGGAGTGTATTGGTGGGGAAATATAAAGAAGAACATTGCAGAATTTGTCGCTCTATGTCCGAACTATCAACAAGTGAAAGTAGAACATCAGAAACCAGGAAGTTACATGTAATGTACCAATCTTCCAGTCTAGAAATGGGATATGATTAATATGGATTTCATTACAGGATTGCATCGTACATTACGAAAATGTGATTCGATATGGGTCATAGTGGACAAGCTTACCAAATCAGCGCATTTTCTACCAGTCAAGACCACCTATACAGTGGAGGATTATGCAAAATTATATGTTAGAGAAATAGTGCGGTTGCATGGTATTCCACTTTCCATTATATCAGACAGAGGAGCACAGTTCACAGCACACTTTTGGAGATATTTTAAGAAGAGTTTGGGTACACAGGTGAATTTGAGTACGGCTTTCCATCCTCAAACTGATGGACAAGCAGAACATACTATTCAGACACTTGAAGATATGCTACGAGCATACACGTTAGATTTTCAGGGCAGTTGCGATGACCATTTTCCTCTTATTGAATTTTCTTATAACAATAGCTACCATTCAAGTATTAAAATGGCACCTTATGAAGCCTTGTACGGAAGGAAATATAGATCACCAATTGGATGGTTTGAAGTAGGTGAAACTGCTTTACTTGGGCCATATATTGTTCATCAGGCTATGGAGAAAGTTAAAGTAATTCAACAGCGATTACAGACGACCCAAAGTCACCACAAGTCATATGCTGATGTTAGAAGAAGGGGACTTGAATTCGCCATAGGTGATTGGGTATTTTTAAAGGTGTCACCGATGAAAGGGGTAATGCGGTTCGAAAAGAAAGGGAAATTGAGTCCACGTTACATAGGCCCATATGAAATCATTAGAAGATTTGGGCAAGTTCCTTATGAATTAGCACTACCCCAGGAACTTTCCTCAGTCCACCCAGTATTTCATGTTTCGATGCTTCAAAAATGCATAGGAGATCCATCTCGTATTGTTCCAATTGAAGATATTCAAGTTACAGAGGATCTTACTTATGAAGAGGTACCCATTGCTATTATAGATCGACAAGTGAAAAGATTAAGGAATAAAGACATAGCTTTCGTGAAAGTCCTTTAAAGAAATCAACAAGTAGAGGAGATCACATGGGAAGAGGAAGAAATGATGAAATCCAAGTATCCCCATCTATTTCAAATGGAACAAGAAGTTCGAAGAGCGGAAGTGGAGCGATAAAAAGTAAGTATCCATGAGCCTTAAGTGTTTATGTGTATATATGATAGTATAGAGATGCCTTTGTCGTAATTGAAACGATGCTATTAACATTCAAGGACGAATGTTTCTCGGGGTGGAGAATGTAAAACCCCGTACCTTCCTAACCCTACTTGGCGACATTCAATAATGTGTACTTAGGTGTTGAGAGCTAGAAGCATGTATTTGGTAATGTTAATGATAAGAAAATTGAAATTTGGCCTCGTACATGCGATTAGCCCTTCGTAGGAGGTGTTTTATGATTTTCGTGGAGCATTTGTGGGGTTCAAAATGAGGCTAAAAGGACCTCTAAACAAAGTATATTAAGGGTAAGAAGTAAGTTAAAGAATAGGACTTGAAGTATCTAACCAAACCCGCGAAGAAAAGTCGAAAAACAAAATTTTTTCAAAAAAATAAGGTTGGGGCGCGCCACACCACTTTGGGACAAATTTTTGTGCCCATAGGCAGCAAGCTGGCATGCCCAAGGGCGTGCCAGGCTGGTTTTGCCACTTTTTCAAAAGTTGGAAATTTTCTAAGTCCCAAGGGTACCCGGAGTCGTACCGAGCCGATTTTTGCCACGTTTCTTATACAACCATGAGTATATACATGAAATGATTAAAGTATTATATTGGTATGATAAAATTACTTGAGAACGAATTTGGCATCAAAATGATGATTTTACCCTTATGGTCAAAATGAGTCATACGTGGCTAGAATCACTTGTTTTTAGGATTGAGGCTACGAATATGGATTCCGTGAGTGGGAATAACGTCGTAACGCGTATGATATGATTTAAACATAAGAAATTATTGATTTTATTGGGTTAAGTGAATTGGGCTCAATAAAAAGCCCAAAAATGAAAAGAAGGCATGGGCCAAAAATGGATCAAATGACCCATTCTTCCCTTGACCTTCTAGACCAAGCATTTAATCCTATAAGAGTGGATAAGGATGGAATTAAAGTCTTATAAAAGGGAACAAAAATATGATTTTTATTCTTCACAAGTATCATGCCTTTTTAGACCAAAAGATAAGATATTTGCTCTCAAACCCTAAGAACTCAAAGCCAACTTTTGGAGCAAGCTCCTCATTTTTCAAGCTTGGGTAAGTGATTATTGTTATGGATTAATATATTATATGCATGAGAGATTATGTAAATCATGTTGGCTATGCTTGGAAGTATTGAACATGGTACTTTGTGTTTTAATAAAAGATTTGTGATCCATGAGATTCAAGCTTGAATTATGACTTGTGACTTTCATGAAAGAGCATGGTATGGATAAAATATGAACATGCATGGTGTGATTTTGTTATTAAACTTGTTATTTTTCTATAAGTGTAAATTGTGGGATTTTGGCCGATATGTGCTATGAGGTGTATTAAGGTAATTTGATGGATTACTTGTGATGTGTTGTGGATAAGAAAGTGTAAAGGAGAAGTGTTGTGGTGAAATGTATTGATTATCATGTATTGGTAAATGTTGGGAATATTGTGGGATTTTTGGAATAATAATTTCATCAATGGTTTTGTCAAGGGGAAATGGCATGTTTAAAGGCAAACATGTAACTCGTTGACTTCATATGTATTTGTAAGGTAGTTGGTGGTTAATGTGAATTCCGTTATGTATTTGTGTTGTAGAGTGACACATAAAGAAGGAGTGGGACTATTGTATGCACATCTAGGATTATATATTCTTATTGAGAATACAAGGCATGTAAGGTTAATATGTCCGTATCTTTCTGCGGCAAATTGTATTTACATTGACATTATACTTGTCCCATCCCGAAATGTGCTAAGGTATCCTATATGCAATTATCAATGGTCATTATCATATAGTTCCTACTCATTGATCAATTGTGAATCTCATGTCTCATATTCATTAACAATGTTCCAAAAGCCCAACAAGGTTGTGTTCTAATGTTCCAATAGTGATTATACTCATGTCTCTTATTCATGGATTGTTGTCCAATGGTTCCAATGGTGTTATGGTGCTAATAATGTTATGTTTATCACAATGTTTATTCTCATGTATCTCACTCATTGGTTAATGATCCAAATCTTCAAGGAAAGTTATGACTATCATTGTATCAATCTCAAAGTAATGAACAAAGTAATGCATATGTGGTTAATGATAAAGTATGGGTGGTAGCTTTGGTGGCACAATTCCTAGCTCAAGCCGATCCCGAGATTGTGGGATCAGGGGGTATTCCTAGAGGCATAAGCCTAGCTCGGACCAATTTCGACAGGGGGCAGCTCTAGGGGTAATAACCTAGCTCGAGCCGAACCTGATATGTTGGTATGGGTGGCATCTCTAGTGGTAATAACCTAGCTTGAGCTGATCCTGATATATATTAATTCATGGGTGGCAGCTCAAGGGGCATAAGCCTAGCTCGAGCCAATCCCAACATAACGAGATGTTATGTTAAAACCCACTGTTCAGTCAGGGTCCGGGTATCACAGGTCACAGGCAAAGATGAATAATCATAGAATCAAAGAAGAAAAGAAAGTAATGAAAGCAATATTCATGGTTCCCAAAACACAGAATGATGACTCATCTACGTTGTGACTTATCCATATTGCTCATTCATTTGTATTTGAGTTCATTGACATTTTTACATATCATACAAGATTCATATGACCTTACATACTCAGTACATGCTTCGTACTGACCCCTCTTTGGGGATTTACCTTACTTGATGCAGGCGCAGGTACTAGTAGGCCTCCACAGTAGGTTGCCAGTTGTTGCGGATCATTGGTGACCTCCAGTTAGTTTGGGGCTTCTCCGAGTCACAGTTGTACATATGTTTTGGTGTCGTACATGTTGTATAAAGTGGGGACTTGTCCCGACTTTTAGTTCATTTTGGTCAATACATTTGATAGAGGCTTTTGTAGACGTGTGTGGGTGTATGAATATAAGGTGGTAAATGACGTTTTTGACTTGATGGCCTCAACGGCCAAGTTTCACATATGTATATATATGTCCCATGTTCCATTTTTTCCGTTATTCATCTTTCATGTTCTTACGTGATGATGGTGTTGCTTATGATATGCATATGAATGAATAAAAGCAAAGCTTGGTTGTCTAGGGCCATGTCGGCTACGGGTGCCAATCTGTTCCAATGGGATTCGGGGCGTGACAACTAGTGTAATATCCATGATTTAAGTGATCTTCTGAACCTCATGTATAAAGTGATGTGGATGCTCACTTACCTTCGATCCATATACCTAGAGGGTTTATCCGAGTAAAGTCCCCTACTCTAATAGCTACTGCATTCCCATTTGGATTCACAGGTTCAACCACTTGCTGATTGACCTGGTTATTCATGGCTTAAGCATGTATCTAAAAAGCAACCCTGAATTTGATATGAGTGACTTTTCCATTTAGGGGATCTGCTGGTGCTAGTGAGGCTAACTGATTTCCATACCTTCTTTCGCTATCCCTTGTAGGAGGCATACTCTGAAATGTGTAGAGCACAAATTAGATAGATAAGTAGAGTTTATACTCTATTACACTATATGAACATGAAGGAAGTGAGATTTTCCTAAAACAATTTGCAGCCTCCCTATCAGAAGTATGGCATGCTTCACACCCAAGAAAGAGACTCTACTTAACACGACTTTCAGACACCCTAGGACACCTTAAACCTTATGTTCTAATACTGAGTTTGACACAAATCGAGTCTACACCCTAGATGTAAGACGCTGCTCAGAGTCACAAGTGACCTCAAGCTAACCCATGGCATGGTATGCTACTGGATAAACTGAATCAAATAATCAATTGTTGGAAGCTAAACTAATTTTAATAGAATATTTAAAATAAAACCAAGTCTGAACAAAATACTTATACTAAATTGAATACTAAACTATTTGACTCTATGTTTGAACTTTACTATCGATGAGCTATTGGGACAAGTCCCCAGCTAACTCTAAATACTGAAATTGAAAATAATGCTGAAAGAAAACAAAAATAAACTTTCATCCTCGAATGATAAAGCCTCACCACTAGTAGCTGCTAAAGTAGCATTGGGACGTACTAACCATGAGAAATTGGGCACCCGAACTTATATAATAAAATGATATAGAGCAAAAGCAAGTATGTGATCATTACATTGAATGTACTAAGCATGTGAGATATGCAAACTATAAAATAAACTGAATTATGCTGAAAATACTGATAAACTATACTGAATGCAAACTGAGTGCAAATAGGTGAATTGTTGTACAATGACCCAATAATGATATGAATAAATACTGACATGCAAAGATACTCTAAAAATCTATAAAATGATACAAGTAGAACTGAACTAAGGGTTATGTACAATTATATTGAATTTGTGTCTATCTCAGAGTCTATTAGCCAACATAAACCAAATGAGCTAACGTGGAGTCTGACATATACACCCAATCGAGAGGGCCTAATATATCTTGCCAGGGTATAAAGGCATAGTTGGCATGATCACCAAAATGATGCCCAAACTGAGAGGGTTAAATAATCCTATGATGGCACATAGTTCTAGGACTTTGGATAAAA
This sequence comes from Capsicum rhomboideum, assembly GCA_031232105.1. NCBI lineage: Eukaryota > Viridiplantae > Streptophyta > Magnoliopsida > Solanales > Solanaceae > Capsicum > Capsicum rhomboideum. The sequence goes on from CP124714.1 coordinate 73,141,746, forward strand.
CTGGGGCCTTAGTCTAACTAGGTGCTAAGTACTACTCCCAAACTGATATTATACTGGAAGCTCGTTTAAAAATCTATTGTTTTGATAACTGGGTCAAAAACTGTTCAATTTGAATGCATTTTGAAGGTCTGTGCACTGAAACTAATCATGCTTGTTCATAGTGAAACTTTGATAGTCTGAAACATGCTTTGGAAATATAACTAAAATCTGTGAAATTTAATTGAAATCATGCTAGTATTCAATTGTCATTGAATAATATCATGTTGTATGTAAAAATTACCTATTTTTGAAATCCCACATACCCGGAGTCTGAGATTTTGTGCTAAAACTTGAGAATTATGACTTAGAGAATGAACACTAGCTTTTTCTACCTTGAGATAGTTCAATGGCTCTTTTTGATATTTTCTAAGCGCTAGAATAGAATGGGGTAAGATAAATCAACTAAGTCCCTCTAACCCCCTCCTAAAAGACCTTAAAACGACATAGTATAGGTGTATAAAATAAGAAAAAATATGAAAATGCCCGTTTAAAAATGTAACTAAAATTTTTGGTTCAGTCGTCACGGATCTGGTTATGAGTCGTACCCTGAACCTATGAGTCAAACTTTGACTCGTGGTTCTTGGACTGGAGTTTTGGATTGGGGCACGATTTCCATATCACCACTAATGACGTATGCCTGTGAGTCGTGACTAGGAATCGTGGCCCCTGAAGGGAAATTGATGACTCTCTAGTTCCTCATCAGTACGAGTCACTGTAAGACTCGTACTGATAGACCATGACTCGTGGCTAGGAATCGTGACCACTGGGAGGAAAATTTCATCTTTCAAAACTTTTGGTGTGTTGTTCATGATGGGTGACCAAATGAGTCATAGTTTCTGATTAAGATTAGTGTTCTAAGTCAGTAACACTAGGACTTGGGCTGGCTGCTGAATGATTAACACGAGTCAGCCTATGACTCGTGGCCTCATTGTATGACTCGTATAGTCAGTCGTTCTATGCCAAAAAGCTGAATTTTCTATTACTTTTTGTTCTAAGTCTGAGATATGATCTTAGGGACTTTTGGGGTGTTATAGATAGAGTTAAAAAAATTCATTCATCAACTTCATAAATGTTGATGGGGTGTTCGTCAACTCAAATAATATAACCAAAAACTCATAATGGTTGTACCGACTCCTGAAAGTCATCTTAGGGATATCTAAAGTTCTAATACTCAACTGATGGTATCCTAACCTCAAGTAAATCTTTAAAAACACCAAAGCACCGTAAAGCTGATCAAACAAATCATCAATGCATGGAAAGAGATACTATTTCCTGATGGTCACCTCATTCAAATGTCAATAATTAATACATATACAAATAACATAAGAGCACCCCAAGGAGAAAACCTAGGTCTAATAAATCCTTTGCTTCATAAGTCCTGTAACTGATCCTTCAACTCCACAGGAGCCATCCTATAGGAGGAAAAGAAATGGGCTTGGTGCCCATCTATAAATCAATAGCAAAATTGATGTCTGTATTTGGAGGAACACCCTATAGGTACGAAAGAAACATATCTTAAAAATTTCTCTAACTGTCAAGACCCAATTTACATGATCGTGTAGGAACCTATTCTATTCTAACTAGATAGGAGAACCCTTTACCATCCAATCATTTATTATGTGGAATTTCTGAAAAACAATATTTTTATAATATGCAATTCAATTTAAATACGTGATCAATAATCACATAAAAATTTACAACTTTCAAACTTCACAAGTTACATCATTCCCCAAGAACCTAGTCTAGACATGTACAAAGCTTCTAATATAAAGTAAAGACAGTTAAATAAAAGACCCAACTTCCACCCAAGGATGAAATATGAAAAAATTGATGATGAGTACTCTCCACCTCAAATAAGAAATTTTAGTCAACCTGCAATGCACTTACATCCCAAAAAGTATTTAACAAGAATTGTATCAGTATACCATACGTACTGGTATGCATCACTAACCGACTAAGATTATTTCATGAAACACCATATAGTAATCAATGAAATCAACATGAACATCTTATACAGTCACTTCACATCAAGTTCAGACCCCTTATACAGCTTTCTCAACAAGTCCAAGATTACAATTATCTTTCTTGTTTCAATTTAGATCGTAGTAGGTATTTCTATATCCTTGGCTTCACTTTTAGTAAATTCAGCAATCATCACTTGACATCATTAACCAACAATAATTATTACTATCAAATCACACATCATTTATTATAGATTTCTCACTACTGCCAAAGCAACCCAACAATAGTCACAACAATAAATTTCTCTAACCTTCAAAAATTGGAAACCAACTAATGACTTAATCAACCAATTAAAGCATTTTCATGCAATTTAAGTTTATTCAGCTACACAAAAATCATGTAGTTCACAACCACAGGTGATAGCCATCGGTCATACTAATCAAATCAACAATCATAAGGACATGTAAGTCACCAATATGTAATCAATGTCTAAACATCAAGGACATATAAGTCACCAAATAGACATATAAGGTCATCACAGAACCATGTTATTATAAGCAATCATATGACATACAAGTCATCAAGTAGACATATTAAGTCATCACAGAATCATGTTATTATAAGCAATCATATGACATCCAAGTCATTAAGTATACACATCAAGTCATCACATAACAATGCTATTATAAGCAATCATATCACAAAACCTGGGTCTTTTCCCCACTAACTTCACAACTGTATAACCTCTATACCTCATCAGTCTCACACAACTATACCAGAACACACTATAACACTCAATTTGTACACACATACTAAAAGATCTTATTTCTGCCCAATAGTTATGACCTGTAAGTGACATACTAGGGTCCATGTACCATACCAGGGTAGTACCCAATTAATAATAAAAACACCATATCGGTATGGTACCCGATCCATAATAATAATATCATAAAAGTATGGTACTCGATCCATAATAATAATATCATAAAAGTATAATATGGTACCAAATCCATAATAAAACTACTATCCATAAGCTCACAACAGAACCGAGCCACTCATCAATAAGATAGTATATACCTATAACCATAGCTCATCTCAATCTATCACATTGTGATCTCACACTCTACTATCTCTCAGGATAGTACAATAGGTATACTTTAGTAATCCATAATCATTCCAACAAGTATCAACAATTAATAGATTATACATACAAGTATTGTCAAGCCAACAACAAATCAATCTCATGTTATATCCAAAGACAAATCAACTATTTTACAGATTATATATACAAGCTTTGTCAAGCCAACAACCAATCAATCACAGGTTATGTCCTATGACCAATCAACATGCCATCAATTTAGAAATACACAAGAGACTAAGTTATGTTTAACTCTACATAACATATATCATTAATACATTTATCAAATTTATAAGAGCCCCATCATTAAACACTTTACTGGACTGTCTAACAACATTTAACATATAATGTCAATCCTAGCTTATTCATCTTCCAATACAGATCACACTTGTAATTCTTAACAATAATTTCCCCTCAGGACATGTACGTTATGACTCTATTTTACACTCAATATTATGCTCACAAGATTAAATTATCTTAAGTACAAACACCATCCAACACACAACAATGAGTTTATTAATTCCATGATTCCTTTCAACCCATTATATTATAGAGCGGGTTCCTTAGTTCACTAGAAGATAAATTCTTCCCACAACTCACACCAGTCTATTAGAGTGGAGATCACTTCAAGTTAATAACAAATATTTACTGAAGCACACACTTCTTTATTCAGCTAATACCAACTATTATCATCCAAACACCATGTCCGAAAGCCTAATCATGCTTTTTTCCATCAATTCTACATAGTGTATACAAATCTCTAACCAAAGTCTACTGCTCATAAACCATAAACTACCTCAACCAAAGAACCAAAATCAAGCAATCTGGTTCACAAGAGCTTTTCCTTTCCTCCATGCCTCAAAATATTCAAAGTCTAAAATAAAAAATTATGAGAGTAATTAATCATTTACTCTTCAAATATACGTGTTGGAATTCAAACCCATCAATTCTACCCTTATTCATGGTCTATAACATTACCCAAGGGTCATTCAACCATCAACTAGTTCTACTATATTCACATTATCTCAATTAATAGAGTTTCTACTTCAATTACACCATTTTAAGTAGTTTTTATGTTAAAGGTACCATCTTTCGTGAACTCAAGGTTCCCAACAACTAAAATTCATATTTCGAAAATAACAAATTCATGCTAGTAAGTGTTAGTTTAAAACTTTAAAGTAATTCTAGATGATATTACACCTACTCATAAGTTTTCCACACTATTTCATGGACCTAGGGTTCTATCCCACAATTTCACCATTAATAATTATTCTAATAATTCTAAGGTGTTAGTGGATTACTAGACAAAGCAGTTAATGGAAGAACTTACCTCAACAAATAACTTTCACCCTAGCTGATGTGCTAGGGTTTTATTGCACTTTTGATGTTTAAAATGAGAAAAATACGCAAGGACTTAGGTGTGTATTTATGGATATGATGTGTTTGTTAAGTGTTTTATAAGAAAATAGAGTCCTAAGGTTAAACTGAGTATAAAGACTCAAAAATGATCAAAAGGGGTCTCATGGAAAGCATCCACGGGTCGTGGAACCATCCACGAACCATCAAACATGCTCGTGGATGAAGCTCTAAAAAAAAAAAATCAAAACTCTTATTTCCACAAATTTTGTCTCTGAGTCTACAAATCATGAACTTGATCAGTGGAAAATACCCTGCACTCCACGAATTGAGTCCATAAATCATAGACTTGGTCAATGAATGGTGGAATGGATCCGCAGAAGAGATGCTGAAAAAGTGCAAGAGGATTCTGATTTCAACGAGTTGGTTCACGAATGGTGGACTAGTTCACGAGTTGGTTCACGAATGGTGGAAACCTATAGACTTTATTCTCCTATATGGTTTTGGATAGGATTTCTTTTATATCTATAAATACTCCTATTAGATTTTATGTTATAGGTGACATTCTATTACTAATTTTGAGTCATATACTTGTCCTTGAGAGTTGTAAACATTGATTTTGAGGGTTTTATTCATAATTAAAATTCACGATTTTCATCTTATTCTTTGTAAGTGTATAGTTATGTTTTATTTCTGGAGTTATTATTATGTTCTTATGATCATGAGTAGCTAAACAACACAACTAGGGTTGTGGGAACTATGGCAAATTAACAAAGTAGGGTTTGAAGTATGATGTGATTCTTAATGGGTGTTTGGGCATGTATTGTCGTTCTCTTTGCTTTGATTGCTTTCTAACGGAGACCTACGTTGGAGCTCACCTAATATTTACTCACCATAAAAGAAGGGGTAATGGATGGCAAAAGGAAATAAATAACAGAGACTTGGAGCTGTCAATCTTCAATTAATAGCTTCAGTCGATAATCTGAGAAAGCTAATCTGGGATCCAAGATAGGGGTTAGTATTGCAAAACTCAATAGATGAGAAAATGTACTTGAGGATAGTCATCTAATAGGGGCGTAAAATCATTTAGGTAAACAAAACCTATCGATTATGCTTACCAAGAACTGGGAGAGATCACTAGTACAAAAAACTTATGGAGTTAAGAAGTTATGGGGAACACAGTCCTAGTGCCTCTCATCCATTGACTAAAAACTCTACAAAATTACCAATTGTTACTTGTTGAAATAACAATTACAACCCCCCATTAACTAAAAATTACTTATTAATTGTTTAGATAAACATTTTGATTAAGATTCTGGCCTATTGTCTGTGGGATCGAACCCAACCTAGTTGGGTTCTATAGTTGATATAATGACCGCTTTATAATTATTTTGGAGGTGTATTGGGGTGACATCAAATTTTGGCGTCGTTTCCAGGAAATATGGTTACAGATTAGATCAATTGTATTTGTCTAACTATTGGTCTTTGTTTCCGGATTTTACCTTTTTAATTGAGTTTAGGGCACACACCGGTGCATGCCAAACACTTGTAGTCAAGGAAATACCCTGATTCTACTAGATCCTGAAATTAAAAGGACTTTATGAGCTAGAAGAAAAATGGTTAACCAAGGAGTTCATTATGAAGGATTTCTAAACCAAGGAGTCCATAATCAAGCTATTCAAGAGACTACAGAAGAAACAAAAGCCCATATACTTTCTTAATAACAAGCAACACTTAGGGAGCATGCTAGACAAGAAGAAGCAGATCGTATGACTGCCACTGAGGAACACGCAAGGCAGGAAAGGAATAGGGGATATCAATGTCCCTAATACTATGTTCCTTAGTTTGATGATGTAGATGATGATGAGGGTTTAGAATAGGCAGGTCAAATAGGTGTTATTGTTCCACCCCCACTGCCATCGGGAACTTAGTTCAACATCACAAGTAGTATAATACAATTGTTGAACTTGAAAGGAGTATTTACAGGCTTTGCTACTGCTGATGCGAACTTCCATCTAATGAAATTTGTAGGGATTTGCAATTCCTACAACCTGCTTGGGGTGATTCAAGATGCTATCACACTATTATTGTTTCCCTTCTTCCTAACTGGGAAAACTACCCTATGGTTGGCTGAATTGCCAAGAGGATCGATCACTACTTGGCAGTAGTTGAAGACATAGTTTCTGGAGATATTCTTCCCATCTTCCAGAATATTGCAGTTGAAAGACGAGATTTACAACTTCAGGCAACTATATTTGTAGGTGTTATATAAGACATGGTTGAGGTTTAAGAAGAAGCTATAATAAGTCCTGAATCATAGAATACCTAGTCACAGTTTGCTTGAGATATTCTATACAGGTTTGAATGCTAATAACAAAGTTGTAGCAGACACTGTAACTGGAGGTGTGTTTATGAGTTTGACTTGGGAGCAAGCTTTAACAATTCTTGATAGAATCACTAAAACCAACTAGGGTTGGCATACTCAAGAGTTAGACATTTCAGCAGACACATATGTGATAGGAGTATCCACAGAACAATGAGTGATAGATGATTCGGTTGCTCAAGAGGTAGCACAGTTGATGACTGAGTTTTACTTGTTCAAAAAACACTCTGCAACACCAAAAGCAGAAAAGATGAATGCAGTCGGATGGCAATATAGAGCACCTAGACATGATGACTCTGATTCTGAGGAGGAGGCTAAATATCTTAATGATCAGGTGGAGGGTCTTCGAGCCAAAGGCCAAGGGTTTTATCAAGATAATTGGCACTCTGGTTAAGGAAATCAAGGTCGAAGCTATTATAAGGATAACAACTATGACCAGTCTGGGTATAGAGATAGAAGTAGAGGAATAGATGGTGATTGGAGGAGAAAGCAAGATTACAAGAATGAAAGAAGTGTCTTTACGTATCTCCTAGAAGTGGTGATGCTGATTCAACTAATTCTAGGATGGAGGAGTTGCTCTCTAAAGTGTTAAAAAAGGTAAAATCTACTGATGTGCATGAAGACATTTCTAATATGGGTGAGCTAGTAAACTCTCATTCTACTTCCATTAGGCAATTGAAGTAGCAGATAGGCCAAATATCAACTTCGCTAAATCCAAGAAAGGCTGGGACACTACCTGGTGACATGGTGACGAACCCAAAAAATAATGCTCATTGTATGACAATCACTATAAGAAGTTGAGAAGCAATTGTTGAGGCACCCAAATAGGTTTTTATCAAGGAAAATGATGAGGATGTTCGTACCACACTAGAAGAGAAAATATGCCAAGGGAGGAAAGGTAAAGAAAGTTAAGTAAATATATTCAATTCTCAAAAATTACCCGCCTTTCCCTTAGCATCTCAATAAAAAGGTGGATGAAAATAAAACTGCTAGTGGGAAGAGCCTGAAAGATGTTGAAAAGCCTAAGACTGATGAAAATGAGGCTAATGTTGAACAAGGGAAGGAAAAAAAAGCCCTAAAAATACTAACTCCCATTCCTAGGCCTATATGTCCATTCCCTTAGCGCTTGAAGAAGAAGGGGGAAGATGGAAAATTTTATAAGTTCATGTACATATTGAAGAAACTTTTGATAAACATCCCATTGGTGGAAGCAGTTGAACAAATGTTGGGATATGCAAAGTTCATAAAAGAGTTGTCACGAAGAAGAGAACTATCAGTTATGAGTCTATTGGTAATTTGCACCATTGTAGTGAAATTGTATCCCATTCTCTTATGTAAAAGAAAGATGATCTCGGTGCCTTTACAATTACTTGGAATAACTGGGTTGTTTAACTTTGCCAAAGCTTTGTGTTACCTGGGCGTAAGAATTAACTTGATGTCGCTGGCAGTTTTCAAATAATTGGGCTTGCGAACCCCCGAACTAACCAAGATACGGTTATTGATGGTGGATCATACAGTTAAAAAGCCTGTGGACATATTGTTTGATGTTTTGGTCAAGGTAGAAAACTTCATCTTCCCTGCTGTCTTTGTTATCTTGGATTGCGAGGTCAATTTTGAGATGCCCATAATTTTAGGGAGACTATTTTTATCCATTGGTAGAGAATTGGTTGATATGGAGTAGGGTGAGCTGAAATTCAAGCTGAATAATAAGAAAGTCACATTTAATGTTTACAAAACTATGAGTAGCCAAAGGACATGAGGGTGGTTTTGGTAATAAATAACTTAGATGAACCTAGAAGCCAACTAAATGGATACCTTGATAAAGTTTGAGTAATCAAGACACCTGAGTCATGCTGCGACATTAAATCAACCATTGCTTGGGAGGAAACCCAAGGTGTCTTGTTATTTTCACACTTGTTTTTTCTTCTTGTTATTTCTATCAACATTAGAGACACGAACCTATGGCACCACAACTATATTCCTAACTCCATTGCTTTACTTCTATTTAATGCATTAGAGATAATACATGCTTATTTGATGGGGGTCGAGGGTACTTGTAGGTCTGTATGTTTTCTTGGGGTTTTTTGTTGCCGTATTTCTTTTTCCTCAAGTGATTTCTAGTAGAACTGACATGTTTAGATTTTTATTTTTGTTTTTGGTGTGTTTATGTTGTTTTTATTGTGATTAATTAGGAGAAAAATAGGGGAGCATTAGTGCAGTCATGTTTTGAATGTTTTGATTTTGGTTTTTGATGTTTAATGTATACCCATCCTAAAAATTTGCTTTAGACTGTATGTTGTGTTTTTGTTAAACTGTGACCATTGTTAGATCTTGTTATGGAATTAGTATTATAAGCATAATAAACATAGCTTAGCAATACATGATCTAGATAGGTAGTAGTTGATAGTGTAACCCTATGCGATGTGCGTGTGAGGTGCTTACTTTGTTCAGTTTTGTGTGTGCGATCTAGAACTTTCCCAGTTAGTCTTGCCTAGGTTATAGGATAGTTGGTTTAGAAAGGATCATAGGCCCTTATTGAATAAGTTCACTTGAAACCTAGATGCCCGACCAAATGGAATTAATATCCCTTGATCCCAAGGTTGAGCCTTAATTGACCTACTTCTTTCATTAGCCTATTCACCTTCCCATGTCTACTTACAATGAACCTTTTTTGGCCTTGGTCCCTTCTTGGACATAGTGTACCTCAACTCAGGCAAATCACCTAAGTTGAGGGTGGCTATCATAGGGGTGTGTAGTGTAGTTTGGGTATGAGAAGAAGTTAGTAACAGAAAAGAAAAAGATTTAGGTGTGGTAAGAAAAAGAAAAAGAAGAAAAAAGTGACGAATAAAAGTTGCAAAAGAAAAATATAGAGAAAAAGAGAAAAAAAATAGAAAGCATAAAAGGAAAACCACACTTGAAATCTGAAGAAAAGCAAAGGAGAATATGGGAGAATACAATGAGTGAGGTTGGAAAGTGGAGTCAAAAATAGTGTAGTGTCCAGAAAAGTTAAGTCACTATATTCATATCTACCAAACTCATCCCCAAGCCTACTTTATAAGTCGATGAAAGTCCTATAATGATCCTAGTCCGACTCTCCGAAAACTAAGGTGCATAAAATAAGGGCAAGGTTATGGTATTTCACGGATACTGTTAGAACTTCTTTATGATAGTGGGTGTCTTGACTCAGTCCCTGTTTATATTTTCATCTTTATAATATGAGTGTACAGGACTTCTTTATTGTGAGGTATCACGGGTTGCATTGTTAGTTGCCATTGTTTGGGTAATGTCATCTGCATATGTGCTTGGTTGCTTGTTAATAATTTGATGCCACCTTTCGATCCCTTTGTGTCATGGTAATAGGCTATATGTATACACACAATGGGTTTTGATTTTTGTATAGGAGGTTCTTGAAAATTTTGTGCTAAAAGCAATGAATTGACTGTCGTAGGTCTCTTACTTTTCTCTTAGTTAAGCATCGTATGTGTTTGTTTTAGTTTGTTTACTCGAGTTAAGTTGAGTGTGTTGATATGTCGGGGTTATACGATACTCTCGATGCTTAAAATGAGGAAAATATATAAGGACTTAGGTGTGTATTTGTGGATATGATGTGTTTGTTAAGTGTTTTATAGGAAAATAGAGTTCGAAGGAAAAACTAAAGAAAAATACTCAAAAATAATAAAAAGGGGTCTCATGGAAAGAATCCACGAGTTGTGGAACCATCCACGAACCATCAAACATGCTCATGAACGAAGTTCTAAAGAAAAAAAAAATCAAAAATCTGATTTCCATGAATTAGTTCTACGAATCTTGAACTTGATCAGTGGAAAATACCCCTGCATTCCACGAATTGAGTCCAAGAATTGTGGACTTAGTATACGAATGGTGGAATGGATCCATGTAAGAGATACTGAAGAAATGCAAGAGGAGTATGATGTCCACGAGTTGGTTCATGAATGGTGGACTAGTTCACTGGTTGGTTCACGAATAGTGGAAACCTGCTAACTTTATTCTCCTATATTGTAACACCCCGTACCTTCCCAACCCTACTTGACGACATTGAATAATGTTTACTTGGGTGTCGAGAGCTATACGTATGTATTTGGTAATGTTAATGATGAGAAAATTTAAATTTGGCCTCGTACATGTGATTAGCCCTGCGTAGGAGGTGTTTTGCGATTTTAATGGAGCATTTGTGGGGTTCAAAATGAGGCTAAGAGACCTCCAAACAAAGGATATTAAGGGTAAGAAGTAAGTTAAAGAATAGGACTTGAAGTATCTAACCAAACCAGCGAAGAAAAGTCGAAAAACAAAATTTTCAAAAATTTTAAGGGTGGGGAGCGCCAGAGGGAGTACCACGCCACTCTAGTCTAAACTTTTTAGTCCATAGGCAGCAAGCTGGCGTGCCAGGCTGGTTTTGCCACTTTTTCAAAGTTGGAAATTTTCTCAAGTCCCAAGGGTGCCCCGGGACGTACCGAGCCGATTTTTGCCACGTTTCTTCTACAACCATGAGTATATACATGAAATGAGAGAAATATTATATTGGTATGATAAAATTACTCGTGAACTAATTTGGCATCGAAATGACGATTTTACCCTTTTGGTCAAAATAGGCTATACGTGGCTAGAATCGCTTACTTTTGGGATTGAGGCTACGAATATAAATCTTGTGATTGGGAATATCATTGAAACGCGTATATGATGGAATATACATTAATTTTAGTGGTCCAAGATAATATATGTGTTAATGGGCCAATTTGAGGCCCAAAGTGGAGCCAAAATGCGTGGTCCAATCGGTCAAAAAGACCCATTCTTCCGTTGACTAGTAAACACACATGTGAGACTAGATAAGCATGAATGCAAGGCCTATAAAAAGGGGGAAAAATCAGATTTTAATTCATTAGACATACACATCACTTTCTCTCATTTTCTAGAGTTTTCAAGATAACTCTTTTGGTGGCTCTTCAAACCCTAAGGCATTTTTGGACAAGATCACCATCTTCCAAGCTTGGGTTAGTGATTATTATTGTACTTTAACATATTATAAGCATGAGAAATTATGTATATCATGTTGGTTATGCTTGGAAGTGTTGGACATGGCATTTTTGGTTTTTGTTAAAAAGATGTGTTATCCATGGGATTGTAACTTGAATTATGACTTGTGGTTTTGATGAAAAAGCATGGTATGGGTAAAATATCAACATGTATGGTGTGATTGTGGTCTTAAACTTGTTATTTTTCTATAAGTGTATATTATGGGATTTTGGCCGATATGTGATATGAGGTGTATTAAGGTGACTTGATGGATTAATTGTGATATGGTGCTTATGAGAAAGTGTAAAGGAGAAACCTTGTGGTGAAATGCTATTGGTATGTGATGTTGTGGTCAATGTATAAAATGTTATGGTATTATGGGCATAAAAAGGACCATGAATGGTATTTTAAATGGTGAATATGGGACTCATGTAACTTATGGTTGTCTTATATACTTGAAATGCAGTTTGTGGTCAATGTATGGCATGAATGGGGTATTATTGGTATGACAATTCCGTAAATGGTATTGTAGAGAATGAAATGACATTTTAAAGATAAACATGTAACTCATTGTTGTCATATGCATTTATAAGGTATTTGGTGGTTAATGTTGGTTCTGTTAGATACTTGTGATGTAGAGTGAAACGTAAGGAAGGAGCGGGATTGTTGTGCTCATATATTGGATTGTATATTTACATTTGAAATATATGGTATGTAAGGTTACTTTGTCCGTATCTTTCTGCAGCGAATAGTATTCACATTGACGTTACACTTGTTCTATCCCGAAATGTGATAAGGTATCCTATATACGGTTATCAATGGTTATTATCACATAGTTCCTACTCATTGACCAATTGTGAACCTCATGTCTGATATTCATGGTTAATGTTCTGAAAGCCCAATAAGGGTATGTTCCAAAGTTCCAATAGTGGTTATACTCATGTCTCTTGTTCATTGATCAGTGTCCAAAGGTTCCAATAGTGCTATGTTTATTATAATTCTATGTTTCTCACAATGTTTATTCCCATGTCTCTCACTCATTGGTTAATGATCCAAAGCTTCAAGTAAAGTTGTCATAACATTGGAATTTCTAAAAGAACTATCCCAAAGAGCGTAAGATGGAAGGAGAATCTATTTATTCTTGAAAAGCATTTTCCAATCAAGTCATGTTCCAAAGTCTTATATTATTATGGTTATGTTAGTACCAATCTCTCCCAAGTGTAAAGGTACTAATCTCATAAGACCTCATAAGAGTAATAAGAGAGGTGATGTGAAAGTTAATATAATTATTCCTCATAAGTGAAGATGTCAACCTCATGAAGTAAAGGAGTAAAGTGAAATATGTATATAAGTGTGTGCTTCAATTAATGTCATGATCTTTAATGTGTCACTTTCATAACTATGTAAAGGAAAGGGTATTGTAAAGAAGTAATGCACATAGGGTTACTTTATGCTTTATTGAGTATGGATCACAATCTAAAGGGTATAAGTTCAAGATAGAATAATCCCAATATCATGCTATGTTAGTTATTATAGCCCACCAAAGGTGGAGGCCCGGTACTATATACATATATATTATAGCCCACCAAAGGTGGAGGCCCGAAACTATATACATATATATTATAGACTACCAAAGGTGGAGGCCTGGTACTATATACATATATATTATAGCCCACCAAAGGTGGAGGTCCAGCACTATATACATATATCTTATAGCCCACCAAAGGTGTAGTCCCGATAATATATACACATATATTATAGTCCACCAAAGGTGGAGGCCCGGTACTAGATACATATATATTATAGCCCACCAAAGGTGGAGGTCCGGTACTATATACTTATTTATTATAGCCCACCAAAGGTGGAGGCCCGGTATTATGTACTTACCTATAAGGTGATGATTGGTATTACATTATAACCCACCTAGAAGGTGATGATCGGTATTATATTAAGATCCACATAATGAACATAGTTGTAAAAGAAAGTAGAGTATATCCCTTGAATAAATTTAGAGCTAAAGGTAAAGGCTAGTACAAGACTGATGATGGTAAGACGGAATGATCAAGTAATGAAATAATAGAAGTAATGAACATGGTTCCACATCTTCAGAACGGAGGTATATCCATATTGATTATTCTCTTACGCTTAATTTCTTGGAAGTACTTATGTATTATTATAGTTTCATATGGCCTTATATACTCAGTACTTTCTTCGTATGGACCCCTCTTGGGGGACTTACCTTATATGCTGCAGGCACAGGTGTTAGTAGATCTCCGCAGTAGGCGACGAGATATCCGCAGATTGTTGCTGAGCTCCAGTTGATCCGGGGCTTTTCCGAGTCATTATGCATGTTGGTTTGAGATTGTATATGAGTATAGAGCGGGGTGTGTCCCGACTCTAGGTTTGTCATAGTCATGTATCTGTAGAGGCTTTGTAGACTTATGTGGGTATATGAATGTAAGATATGTACGTTCAGTTCGACATAATGGCTCCAACGGCCAAGTTTTGTATATATATTTATGGCATATGTTTCCATGTCTATGATTTCTGTATAGTTGCACAAAGTAGAATAAGCTTCATACGAGGTTATGGATACGAGTGTTCACAAGCAAAGATTGGTTCTCTCAGGCCATATTGGCTTTGGGTGCCATTCCGGCCTGAATGGGATTCGGGTCGTGACATATATGGTTTAGGATAGGATTTCTTTTGTATCTATAAATACTCCTATTAGGTTTTATGTTGTAGATGACATTCGATTACTTCTTTTGAGTCATATACTTGTTCTTGATAGTTGTAAACATTGATTTTGAGGGTTTGATTCATAATTGAGATTTGTGATTTTTATCTTATTCTTAGTAAATGTATAATTGTGTTTTCTTTCGAGAATTGTTATTGTGTTTTTATGATCATGAGTAGCTAAACAGGAACCATGACGGTTTAACAAAGTAGGGTTCAAAGTACGAAGTGATTCTCAAAGGGAGTTTGGGAGTGTATTGTTGTTATCTTCTCTTTGTTTGCTTTCTAATGAAGGCCTACATTGGAACTCATCTTATCTTTACTCACAACAAAATAAGGGTAACAGATGGGAAAAAGGAATAAACAACAAAGACTTGGATCTATCAACCATCAATTAATAACTTGAGCTGATAATTCGGGATCCAAGATTGGGGTTAGTATTACAAAACTCAGGAAACGACAAAACATACTTGAGGATAGTAATCTAGTAGTGGCGTAAAGCTATTTAGGTGAACATAACCTATTGATTCTACATGCCAAGCACTAGTAGAGATCACTAGTACAAAGAACCTACGGAGTTATGAAGTTATGGGGAATACAATCCTAGTGCCTCTCATCTATTGATTACAAACTCTACAAAATTAGCCATTGTTACTTATTCAAATCACAACTCCAACCCCCCATTTACTGTAAATTTCTTACTAATTGCTTAGATAAACACTTTGATTGAGATTTCGACCTATTCCTCGTGGGATCGACCCCAACCTAGTTGGTTTCTATATTTAGTATAACGACCGCTTTATACTTCTTTGGGAGGTGTAATTTGGGATACATCACTAGCCTTGGGAAAATTGCCTCTCTAGGGCTTTGGGATAAAGTTTTTGAGTTTATGAAATAAAACTAGGAATAACTAACTTAAATTGGGCATTATACCTCGTGACTGCTGCATCGATCCTAGTGGTCGCTACAGTGGTACCACTGTAGTGGTCATGTAGTTATTATGGCGATCCCATCCCTTTTTTCAAGCAATGTAATTGCAATCTTAGACTCAAATTCATATTGGTAAAATAAAATTAAATTCTTTTGCATATACCGTAGATATTTCAGTAACGACAGAACTGGTTGTTACATCAGATACTAATTGAACAATCATTCATCCTCGAACGGACTAGGGGGACATTGGGTAAGAGGCCAAAATTAGAAAGACATGACTTTCAGGGTTACTTATACTGCATCATTACCTGACCTACTTGCTCTTATTTATCAAACTAAACCATGTTTTATACTCGGTCTCTCTATCGAGACCTTTCGAAACAAAAATGTGCGGAATCAAATAATTACGTACAAATCAAATCATTTCTCTTATGATTTCCCAAATTGGGGAAGAATTTATTTATGAAAGCTCTTACCAGGAATCAAGAAACGAGACGATATGGGTCTTGGCTAATTTGTGGGGATTTCAATACAGTCGTTTACACCTAAGATAGAAAATAGGGAGCACTAGCGTCTTTAGCTAAATTACAGGATGCTGTGCTGTCAAATGAAATTCCATGTAGGGGGCATAGTACACAGAATCAAATAAACATAAATTGAATGTAAGAGTCGGTAGTCAAATCGACAGAGCAATTGATATGGATGAGCGGATTATTCACTATGGACATCTGAATGTAATATATTGGAATACCTTTATCCCTAACCATGATCCTAAAACTCGATGAGAAACCAAAAGCCCAACATCAAAAGCCCATTTAAGCTTTTCAATATTAGTACAACACACTCTAAACTGAAGCAAATTGTTGTGGAAGGCTGGAGAAGAAGTAATGTAACAAGAAGGATAAAGAATGTTTGGTTGAAAATGAAAGGTCATACATGTCAGTTTAGGCAGTGGATCTCCGAGGGGTTTAAGAGCATATTGGAGAATATCAATCAATATAGATCATCCTTGAAAGAAATCCAAGAAGAACTACATTTCTAATTTCTCGATACACTAGTTAATCAGGAAAAAGCTTATTTGCACCGCTTAAGAGATGATCCCTGAATAGAGGGAAGTTCTTTACCACAAAAATCAAGAGCTTTAACCCAGTGAAAATTGATAACAAATACATAAACCTCTGCAATAGAACAAATTTATAATTACACATTATTCCCCTGAACCCAAAGTGAGCAAATAGATGCAATGCATCTATTGTACTACACTCACCGAGGTGCATGATTAAGGTGGACCTCCAAAAAGCATATGACTCTTTGGAATGAGTATATTTAGAGCAAGTTATGGAAGGGTTGGGCTTCGCTGAACAATTTGTTAAATGGATAATGACTCATACTAAAATAGTGAAGTATTCCATTTTAATTAATGTCGAAACAATTAAACCCATCAAGAAATTACATGATTGATTTTGATTCATGGGTGTAGTTGGTGGCTCTTTGGGGAATGATGGACTTGTTATTAGGCCGATATATTTTATGACATAGCTTTTCAGATAATTACTAGCCTTGAATTATGTTTGAAAATTGAAGTCTCTGATGCAGGGAACTAGTAGATGGCTACTACCTCATGTCTGCTACAATGGTTCCTCACACAATATAGGGATGCCATTATAGAGAAATAGGGTCCTCTATAGTGTCCCTGACGAACAAGCTTACCTATACTAAGGTGGACAATCGACCGCCATAGCGATCTCGCTACAACAGGAATCCCACAACTGCAGTTAGGAAACTTTGTACTTTAGCACCATTTCACAACAAATATTTCATTCTTATGGCTTCATAAGCAATCTTGATGTGGGAACCACTAAAACCATCTACTACGAATTTACTTGTAGTCCCTGAATTTCCTATGGAGGTATAGATCACTGGGTCACTCCCTAATGTAACACAATGTCATCAAACACAACATCGTGATACAATTCTTTCCATGAATAAGTACAACATCACAAGCTTTAGTTTTAAACTACCAGTTTTGAGATTTTTAATACTCAACTCACTAGGGAAACTCTAGCAGGGTATTAGACCCTATCCACCCCTTTTCACTACTTCATTAATAGACATAATGCTTCGGTGTCATACCAACACACCACCATGCATTATAACCTCAACACACGCCAAATTTTACTATCATCTCAACACACAACACTTAATAATATATTTCCACACAATCATATTAGTCAACACGCAAAATAGTTCAATATTATATCAGCACATCACTATTTATCACAATCTTAGCACGTGTAAACCTTGCTATTGCCTCAACAGAGAATAATTACTCAAACGCTTTCACAATAAATCATACAACCAACCCAGAAATTATAACTTCTATCACCAGATACCAATTGAATTCGTCGAGATACCAATTGGAATCAACTAGATACCAATTGGACTCAACCCAAGTAGATGATAAACAGAGACGACACAATAGGATAGAAGAAAAGAAAACGACTCTTAGATTCCTCATAGCTTCCCAAGGATTTAATGTGGATGTCTACACACCAATCTGTAGGGCTCTACCTGACATTTCTTTTGTACTTACGAGACCGATAACTTAGTGTACTGATGCCAACTTTCACGATCCAATTTACGTGATTGTGCGGACACCTATTCTATTCTAACTAGATAGAACCTTTTACCACCCAATATTTTATTATGTGGAATTTGAAGAAAACAATATTTTTATAATATGCATTTTAATTTAAATACGTGATCACAATAATAATCTCCTAAAACTTTACAACTTTCAAACTTAACAAGTTACACCATTCCCCAAGTAGATATGTACAAGAGTTTCGAATACACAGTAAGGACAATAAAATAAAAGAACCAACTTCCTCTACAGGATGAAATAAGTAGAAGTTGATGATGAGTACTCACCACCACAAACAAGAAACTTTAGTTAACTTGCAAAACACCTACAACCCAAAAAAGATGTACCAAAAATAGTATCAGTACACCACACGTACTGGTAGGCATCATCAATCGACTAAGATTAGTTCACACAACACATTATAACAATCAACAAAATCAACACGACAATCTTATAGAATTAGTTCACATCAAGTTAACAACCCTTATACAGCTTTCTTAACAAATCCAAGATTACAATTATCTTTTTTATTTTAGTTTTGATCCTAGCATGTATTACTAAGCCCTTGGCTTCACTTTTAATAAATTCGGCAATCATGACTTGACAACTTTAACCAACAATGATTATTACTCTCTCACAATCTTCTATTACTTATTAGAGATTTCTCACCTCAGTCCAAGCAACCGAGCAATAAGCACAACTGTACATTTATCTAACCTCTAAAAATGGGAAACCAACGAATGATTTAATCAACCAATTAGAGATTCTTTACGTAATTCAAGTTTATTCAGCTTCACAAAAATCAAGTAGTTCACAACCATATGTGATAGCCATCAGTCATACCAATCGAATCAACAGTCATAAGGATATGTAAGTCACCAACAGACAATAAATGTATAAACATGAAGGACATATAATTCACCAAAAAGACATATATATCAAGTCATCACTAAATCATGCTATTATAAGCAATCATACGACATACAAGTCATCAAGTAGACATATCAATTCATCACAGAGCCATACTACTATAAGAAATCATAACATACAAGTCATCAAGTAGACATATCTATTCATCACAGAACCGTGCTATTATAAGCAATCATGTCACAAAACATAGATCTTATCCACACTGACTTCATAACTGTATAACCTCTATACCTCACCAGCCTCAGTCAATTATACCAGAACTCAGAATAGCTGATTAATCTATACACACATGCCAATAGGTTTTATTTTTTCTCAATTGTCATAACCTGTTGGGGACACACCAGGGTCCATGTATCATATCAGCAGGGCACCCTCTCAGTAATAGTAATACCATACTAGAATGGTACCCAATCCATAATAATAATATCGTACTGGTGTGGTACCCGATCTATAATAATAATACCATATTGGTATAGTACCCCATCTATAATAAAACTGCTCATCCGTAAACTCACAATAGACCCTAAGCCACTCATCAATAGGAAGGTATATATCTATAACCATATGTCTTCTCAATATATCACAATGTGTTCTCACACTCCGCTATCTGTCAGGATAGTACAACAAGTATACTTCAATAATTCAAAATCATTTAACTAAGTATCAACAATCAGCAGGTTGTGCATATAAGCATTGTCCAGCCAACAACCAATCAATCATAGTTTATGTCCAAAGATCGATCAACAATATTATAGATTGTGCATTTAAGCATTGTCAAGCCAACAACCAATCAATCACAGGTTATGTCCGAAGACTAATAAATATGCCATCAATTTAAAAATACACAAGAGACTAAGTTTAGTCTAACTCCATATAACATCCATCATTAATATATTTATCATATTTATGAGAGCCACATTATTAACCAATTTACCAGACTGTCAAACAATAATTAACAGACTATGTCAATCCTTGCTTGTTCATCTTTAAATATGGATCACACTTTTATATTCTTAACCATGTTTTCCGCTCGAGATATCTACATTATGACTCTATTTCACACTCAATGATCAACACACAAGAATAAATCATCTAAAGTAAAAACACCATCAAATACACAATAATGAGTTCACTAATTCCATATTCCCTTTCAACCCATAATATTATAGACCATGTTCCTTATAACATAAATTCTCCATCACAACTCATATTAATCGATTCGAGTTGTGATCCCATCAAGTTAATTACATATATTCACTGAAACACATACCTTCTTTATTATACTAATACCAATTACTATCCATCTGAACACCGTGCCTGAAGGCCTAATCATGCTTTCTCCCATCAATTCTACATAGTGTATATGAATCGCTAACCAAAATATACTATTCATAAACCATAACCTACGTCAACCGAAGAACCCAAATCAAGTAAGCTGGTGCACAGGAGCTTTTTCTTTCCTCCATGCCTCAGAATATTCATAGTCTAAAACAAACAATGATAAGAGTAATTAATCATTTACTCTTCAAGTATATGCTGGGAAATTCAAACCCATCAATTCTACCTTTATTCATGGTCTATACTACTACCCAATGGTCATTCAACCATCAACTAGTTCTACAATATTCACATTATCTTGGTTAATGGAGTTTTTACTTCAATTACCCAACTTTAAGCAGTTTTTATGTTAAAGGTCCTAACTGTCTTGAACTCAAGGTTTCCAACCTCCATAATTTATGTTTTAGAATAATAAATTCATTTTAGGAAGTGTTAGTTTACAATCTAAAAACAATTCTAGATGATATTACATCTACCCATTGGTTTTTTCCACTAATTCATGAACCTAGGATTCTAACCTACAATTCTACCATTAACAATCATTCTAATAATTCTATGGTGTTAGTGGATAACTAGATGAAGAATTTGATGAAAGAATTTACTTCAAATAAGAACTTTCACCCTGGCCTTGGGAATATTACCTCTCTAGGGCTCTAGGATGATGATTTTGAGTTTATAAAATAAAACTCAGAATAACTGACTTAAATTGGGATTTTGGTCTCGTGATCATTGCAACAATCATGTTGGTCACTACGTCAGTACTGCTATAGTGGTCATATGGTTGTTGTAGTAATCCCACGTTTTTATTTTAAAAAAATAAAGTTTTAAAAAACAAAATAATTACTATCTCAGAATCAAATTTATATCAATAAAATAAAATTTAAATCTCACACCTTTATTACAGATATTTTAGTAACCATGGAACAGTTCGTTACATTAACCACCCTCACTGACATACCAAATAATGGGTGGCAGTGCTAGTATAGGGAACATAAGCCAAGTATGATAGACACCCCTGCTCTACCAAAGGTATATCCCTAAGAAAAGAAATCACCCTTCTTAGGGTACGAACCTTGGGTACCCTTCCAGTCCAACCTTGATACACCTAGCATGACCAAAGTAATTGTCTTGGCATGATAATCCAAGATAGCATTATACGGAGAAAGCCAATCCATGCCTAAAATCACATCAAAATCTATTTTAAAATAATCAGATCTATTAAAGTATTATACCCTAAATAAACAACAACATAGGATCAGTACACTTAATCTAACAATAAGGAATCTCCTACTGGGGTAGCAACATGAATAGGAATAATAAGAGACACACACATCATATCAAGATCTAATGCACAATATGCAGACACTTAGGAAAAAGTAGAGACATGGATCAAATGACAGTAAAATAGGTTGATGGCATACTAGGATGAAACCTATAATAACTGGTAGCATACCTCTACCCTAGATGGGGGTTCTACATCCCTAATTATAGCCTTAGGAACATTTTTTCTATCTCCAACCCTAAGTCTAGGATAATCCCTCTTGAAATTCTCAGGACTACCACACTCATAAAAAGACCTTGGAACCGTATCTACTTAGAAGACCCTGAATAACCTGAATAGCCACCACGTCCTAAGAACCTCTATGAAGAACCATGAGAGGCTTGTACTGAACTAATGGAGTGTTATCAAAAATATCCACCCTTGTACGCCTACATAGCCACAAGAAATGGCATGCTATGTTGTGGACGAAAGCCTCTCCTAAATAAGCCCATACTTTTAGATTAGGTACTACTAAACTCACTTAAAGTATCCACTACAAAAAAAATAGCATTTAGCGATAGACGAAATCCATCGCTAAACCACCCAAATCCGTCGCTAAACCACCCAAATCCGTCGCTAACACTAGTTTGCGACGGAATAGCAACGAAAATACATCTGTCGCTAAAATGCTCATAGCTAAGCCTTTAGCGATGAATTTTATGTGTTCGTCGCTATGCTTAGCGACATAATGATTGCGTCACTACTTTTAGTGATGAACAATTTGGTAGTTATTTAATACAGTATCCGTCGCTAATTTGGTTGTTGATTTCATCATAGAGAAGTGTTAGCTACAGAATTTCCGTCGCAATATGTATAAATACTATTCATGATTTTATATTAATTAAATATTTAGCTACAAAAATGTCGCTATTTTTTTCTTAAATATTTTTATGTATTATTCAAAATTCATATTGAACAAACTAAACTAGAAGCGATGATATTCAATAAGCATTACAAATAAATTTTATATAAATAGCAATCTAAAGACTAAGAAGTTGATCCATGAATGCATAAATCCTAAAGCATCAACGTTCATAATCGTTCTTCAACTAATAGAATAGTGTTTGAAAGACAAAGCAAATGACTAATTTAATGCTAAAAAATA
Source organism: Capsicum rhomboideum (assembly GCA_031232105.1). Classification (NCBI taxonomy): domain Eukaryota; kingdom Viridiplantae; phylum Streptophyta; class Magnoliopsida; order Solanales; family Solanaceae; genus Capsicum; species Capsicum rhomboideum. The sequence goes on from CP124714.1 coordinate 73,164,662, forward strand.
ATGCTCATCGAAATTGGAAGTAGGACAAAGCCATAATAGTGTTTCTCTTGAGAACAAAGGCCATAAAATCTTCTTTATATCTTTCCTACCACTGTCTCGTAATACTCTAAATTGCAGTATTGGATTTCATCAGAGCTGATGTGTCATCAAACACCAAGAACAAAAGATCAAGCAATACTTGCATTCTGCATAGAGAGGAAACAATATTGTGCATAAAAATTATTTCAGTTCATTATAGTCAAAAAGCAACCTAGAAAAAGTATATAAGACCTACTCTTTGTTTCATATTTTCTAACTACATTTAGAATCTTCTTATATGACAATGATCCCCAACTAAACAATTCTGGAGAAACTAAAATAGCTAAAATCTAGTGTTAATAACTATAATATTATATTGCCCAAGAGCTAGAGTTTCCCACAATGTCATTTTTTGGGGCATAAAACAGCAAAAAAAATATAACAGCCACTGAACACATGAGCTGAATAAATCCATCCAAGTTTCTAGGAGAACTATATCATACAAGGAGAAAATGTCTCCCAAGTATTTCTCCACCATTTACACAAGGTAATCCATTTATAAACTTAAGAGGGAAAATAATTTTTTAGATTACAAATAACAAATTTCCTTATAAAAAAATGCTCCTAAGTATATAACTAAAGCCATCTTAAATAAAAAGAATAAAATCATTGAAACCCATTAAAGGGAAACAAAAGAATGAGAAATATAAAGATAAATAAATATAAACAGTCAAAAATCATTGTGTCCAGTTTCATAAATCAAAAGAATATTAGGGCTCATTTAGTAAGGGAACAAGTTATTCAGGGATAACTTATCTTGGGATTTGTTATCCCGAGATTGTTATTCCATCCTCAATGTGGGATAAAAACAACATAACAATTTCGAAATAGTTAATCCAAAAAGTAATTCTGGGATTAGTTATCTCTTATACCTCATCCAAACGAGCCATTAGTATGCTAATATATGAAAAGACTAAAGTTATAGCAAATAATAAAAAAGTAGAAAACAGTAGCTGACAAAAGCTAATGGCTAGCAACTAACAAAAGCTAACTATACAACATCAAACTAAAGAAGCAGCATGCTAACATCTACCAACAACTAGCAAAAATAAGCAGTAAACACTAATGTAACTGGCAAATGCAGCAGCTAAGGGCCTAACAACCAAGGCAACAGTCTAGCAGCCAATACAAAGGAGGTTCTTAAGAAACAATACAATACTTTAGCAGCTAAGGCAAAATACTAATTACTAAGCAACAATACAATACTAAAGTTGTTTCGTCAGTCAATATGCTAAGGTTTCTTGTTGTAGTTGCTGCTCTCTATTAATCTACTTATGGACCTAGAGTCATTTATGTTTTCTTATAAAATACACAGTTGCAATCTCTCTACTAGTTTAATAGTATGAAATTTTAAAGTTGAAGTATTTTTCTACAAGAGCTTCACAAAGTTAAAACTTAATAAAATAATCAATAGAGTGAAAGGAAAGAAACCAACACAGAAGAATAGAGCAATCTATGCATGTCCAAATGTGTCGTGGTGAATTTGGATACTATACCATGTCTCTTACAATGCTTTCCAACTGGTGAAAGTTATCCCCACCGGTTATGAAACTAGAACTAATACCCCCTCGTCCACCAGCCTCTCGTATCATGTTCCTATTTATTATTGAAATAAACAAGCCAGGTAGTTTAATGTGACAATCAAAATGCCTTCTAAAGGGAATACAATCAGAATACCTTCTAAATTATGCAACACTAGTTAACTTCAAATTCTTTTATAGTAGTAAAATAATTTCAACAAGAGTCTAAAAATTACAGCAAAAACAGTACAGAAAAATGATTAAAAGCAAATAAACTTCTAACATCAAGTTCAAAAATTTCAACAAAGACACATTCATACTGGACTTCAATAACCAGTTAGGTCAAGCTAATATTGGTAACCAGTTAGGTCAAGCTAGTAGCATGACATTTCTAAATGTAATAATATATGAATTTGCAATAAGAGGGATAAAAAACATTCCTTTACGAGAAATTTAAAGTCAGTAACAAACAGTTAGGTCAAGCTTACTAAGTAGATTATATTAAGAAATTCAAGCAAGTATTGGCAATTAGTCAGTGTTCTAAGCTCACTACAACCCTATTCCATAAGGGCTTTTAGGATAAGAACCCACTTGAAAATGTCTTTTCTCTGCATGAGAGATACATGGTGTGGATAGACACACTTTTTATCAAGTCAGGATGACATTTCTACTACTGAAGGTGATCAAAGTGATATAACAGAAACCAACGGCCATTTATCACATTTGGATGGCGAGGAACCAAGCGTTATGGAATCATAATGTTCCTAGACATCACATAGTCTGCAAACGAATAAAATTGGAGTGCCAGTATAGAATCAAGCATAGTTTAGATAGAAGATGGAATTGTAAAGAGAAAGATTGTATAGAAGGAATAATAGACAAGGATGTCTAGACGGAAAATAGGGATTAGGTGGAGCCTTGGATCAGTTTTTTTTTTCTTTTCCTCCCGGTGTTATTCTTTTGCTGCAACATTTGTAAGACTCTACTTTGGCTTTTTGGAATCCTCCCTTTTAAGTACAGAGACAAAAAAAGAAGTCATAACCACTAAATCAGATCCTTGTCTCAAAATAAATTTAATAAAAGCATTATTACATAGGATGTTTGGCTCTCAAACCTGGTTATGTCTTAACAGCTGAATTTCTGAGAAAGATTTCATTCAGAAGCATTATGCCTATCAATGTATGCAATAAAGAAACCTAAAGCCAATAAGTATTTACAAAAGTCTCTTTCTGGGTGTGTATGTTTCTAACTATGTGAAGCAATTAACTAGAGGACTAAGACCTAGCACACCACATCAACATTATATCTCCTATCCCCATTACATGATCAGTTGCAATTGATAAACTAGGCCAGTTGTCAACAAGCAGTGTACCATTTAGAGCATTCAGATATAAACTGGAACACACAATCATTGTGATATGAATAAAGGTAGGATTGTGTATCTAGCTGAATTGAGTTGTATCGTAAAATGTGACAGAGATAACAATAGTGCTATAAGATACAAAGTGTAGGAACATATTCAGATTAGTATGAATTCATCTGTATATAACATGGCTTCTTGGATTTTTGTCCAAGTTTAATTTGGGCTTCTTTGGTTCAGTTTTCTCTAGTCTACGAAATCAATTTTGATGGATTATACCTTGAATTCTCCAAAATAAAATTCTTTCATCTCTTCTGAGTAACCACATTACCCCTGCCTGATGATTTGCTTGCACGATTTGTGCTAGTTCGACCTCTACCTCAAGTCATATCTATAAAAAATACAATAGATCAGCCTCATAACAAAAACAGTCTATGATTCTAGCATTTCTGGAAAATGACAAGCATCATTAGGTAGAATCAAGTTCAGCAGTTCCAAAGAATTTTTTACTGTGCAAGTTCAACTATTAATGAAAAGAATACATGTGATTAATCTGGAGGAATTGTTGAAAAGTTTCTATAGCAGTAAACAATTTTGACAAGTTAATATAATGTCTACATTTGATAAAGACCTAATAAGAGCTAATCTTGTCATGCATATATTCAATCTTACTTCTAATTATCCTAAAACCTTTCCACAAAATACTTCTCCACTATTCTAACTTACTGTTGACACTCTAACTAGTTTTGAACAATGGATTATAGAGCCTCATTTGATATTCTATTGGCTGTTGGTTAGCACATCTATAGTTATGGTATCACACAAAAAGAAAAAGAAAAGGAAAAAAAGATCAAGAAATAAAATTATTTGGGAAGAGGGACAATCTTTTCCGAAATGAATGAACATTGTAAGCGTATTGCTAAAAGGCATGATAAGTGAACAAGGCATGACCATCATTATTCATAAAAGAAGTTATATAAGACCTTACTGTCCAGCGTAAAATCATGACTAACTTTTGTGAGATAAATAGACTCAAGAGCAGGCTTACATGCGTTAATCAACTTTTTTCCACCACGAATTACATCAACCAAGTAAATAGCATTCGGAAAAGCAACCTGTTAATTTAAATGAGGAAAGGTCAATCATACTTCTTAAAAAAAAAATAAGGAAACGTCAATCAAAAGATAAATATGGTCAAGCCCCATACAAATTTCTACCAAAAATACCTATAGACATGTAAACTAAGCATGGAATCACCTAACCAACCAAGACAATCAATTTACCCATCTCACTTCTAGCATATTCTAGACATTTTAAATTGCAAAATAACAATAACAAAATGTACAAAGTCCTAGTTTAACATTCATTTTTCCTACTTCAATTGCTTAATAATCATATGACCTCGTTGGGTTTTACAAAGGAATTGTTTACAAAGGCAATACACTGGATCAAGCATCCAAAGACTAACAATGCTCTAACTGTTGAGTTTGTAAGTTCCCCTTACCTCTTAGTGAATTAATAGAACTATATGGCATGCACAGGTGGGAAAAATAGATCATACACTCAGACTTTTCTATAATGCTTCATTCACGTCGTTTCGTATTTTTCAGGGGATTTTGTCCTTGTTCACTGCCAAATCCAAGGTTTTCAAGGAGAAAGAAATAGAAATTAAAAGAGAACAAAACTTTTACTAGGAGAAAAAATAAGAACATGAGCAAACCCAACAAAACTTTATGATACAAAAATGGGATTCCGACAAACAAAAACTCTATACAATAAATCTGGAATTTAAAAGATCAAAGAAATTAAAACCTTAGCAACACACACACAAAAATAAAAAGGGGGAAAAGCACAGAGCAACAAATCAAAGAGATGGTAATAAAAAAATGAAATTATTTAAGAAAAACAAAAGACAAAAAGAAGAGAAAAGGGGTAAATTTCTTATAGGGTTTCGATAAGTTTTGAAATTAGATCTGCAGAAAAGGGAAAAGCTTTGATAAACAAATCTATAAAAAATTGTAGTGATAATAACAAAAATGTTATGAATCTGTGTAGAATCTATGTAAAAGGAGAAAAAAAATCAACTTATCCAAATTGCATATTGAAAATTTTCTTACGGAATCATCACCGAGAAAACACAAAATTATTTTCTTACGGAATCATTACCAAAAGCAGACACCCAACAAAAAATCTTACAGAGAAAACCAAAAATCAAAGTTGAATTCCATTTCTGAAACTACATCGAACAAAAAAAGAAAATTTGCCGGAGAAAGCTTTAGAATACCTTTAGAAAAACCCCAAATGGAGAGAGAGTCTCGTCTGAGAGAGGGTCTCGTCGGAGAGGATCTTTGAAAAACCCTCTCAGTTGTTTAGTGAGAGCTTTGGAAAACCCTAGCCTTTCTTTGAATACCCAAACGTTCAAATGTGTATATGATATGTATTTTTATCGCAACTAAAATAATTAAAATTGTTTTGGCTAAAAAATAACGATGAATTTTTTGGTAGCAACCGTGTGCAAAAATATAATGAGCCTAGCAATGTATATTCTGTCGCTATTCCATTGCTAAGCTGCAATATTTATGGCGGGAAAATTTAGCGCCAGCCTAGCAATGTATATTCTGTCGCTATTCCATTGCTAAGCTGCAATATTTATGGCGGGAAAATTTAGCGCCAAATTTTTAGCTACAGATTTTTGATTCCGTCGCTAGTCCATAGCTATTTTTTTGTTAATTTACTTTTGTAGTTTTTAGCAACACAATTGCAATTTTGTAGCTAATCTGTTGCTATTTAGCAATGAAAATTTATTTGTTGCTAAAATACGTCGCTAAACGCTGATTTTTTTGTAGTGATCGAACCTCTTGTCCTTTAAGACTACAAACTTCTCACAGTGCATGAGCTCAAACTCCTTGGACGCCTCGACCACTCATAGAAAACAAAATCCAGATTGATGTCACGACATAACTAATCAGATCGTGCGGGAACCTACTCAAATCACCTAGATAGGAGAACCATTAGCACCCATTTCAAAATATATACGAAAGTCAATAAAAAATAATAAAATACGTTATTTATTACAACCAGTTCACCAAAACTTGATATACAAAATGAATACTTTTCCCAAGAACTTAGTCTAAACAGCTACACCTAAAATAAGACACAAAACTGTACACATGACCGAACATCCACCGTAGGAACAATGAAAGAAGTTGTTGGAGATCTCTACCACATTAAGCATGAAACATCTACTAATACTGTAACCAGAATATACCCTAAAAGAGGGTATAACAAGAGTAGTATCAGTACAAATAACATGTACTGGTAGGTATCATCGGTAGACCAGGGTTAGATCACGTAAACACAATACAAAAATCAAAAAATGAAAGCATGACAAATTACATAACAATTTGATTCATATTACTTTCATCCACTTATGTTACCTAAGAGTATTCCATTCTTATTCTTGCTGACTTAGTTGTATCCAATTCATTACCAGTAGTCAATATGTACCATTGACATTCCCCTTATACCATTCACACTTAATCTCACTGATCATGCATTATTCTTCATATCAAAGGTCATCTATTATAAATCTCACATGTTTAACCCCAATAGTTATTAATGGTTAATATGTTCCACTTACACCTCAACTAACCTCAATAACAAGTGAGAACAAATAACCGTAAACTTATAAACAAGTATAATCATGAACACTTAACAATTACTTCAGTTATGTTACCACTTAGCCTTTCAGAATAACACCAAGAATTCAGTCAAGTGTAAGTCAATATAGACAACATACCAAGTCAAGACCATGACTACCAATAATAGACCCAGTCAGCAAATCATGACTCATAATAATAACTTACCCCTTGTATCAAATACACTAGAAAGTAGACAATAATCCTTAGCCCGGACCACTCAAGGATCTAATATAATAAACAAGTCAGTAATTATAAGTCCTGATCCACTTAAGGAACCAAATGTAACATCAGATAACACATTAACCTGGTTCACTCAAGGAACCAAATATAATATCAAATAACACATAAATCCAATTCACTCAAGGACCCAAATATAATATTAGATAACACATAAACCCAGTTCACTCAAGGAACCAAATATAATATCAGATAACACATAAACTAGGTTCACTCAAGGAACCAAATATAATATCAGATAGTATATAAACCTGATTCACTCAAGGAATCATCACACTCATCAATACCTTATACACATATGCTAAGGATCTTATGGTCACCCATTAGCAATGATCTGCGGGGACAAGTTCTTGTCCATGTACCAAAAAACCCAGACATCTAGTGTCTGCCAACCTTATATCAACCAATCCCGTGTAGATGTCCAAATATCGGTATATCCCACAATAATAAATATAAAACCCATGAAGATGTCCAAATAAGGGTACATACCACAATAATAAATATAAATCTCATGAAGATGCCAAAATACCAGTGCATCCTACAATAATAAATATAAATCCCATGAAGATATCAAAATAACAGTACATCCTACAATAACAACAGATATCACTATAATCACAACCATAATGAGAATAAGTGATAATACTTGTACAGTCAACAAGCCTTTAATATAACCTCATATTATGTGATTAACACTTAGGATATCATTCAACAATTTACTTTCCAGTACATGTGTCGCAAAAAGTAGACAGACAGTCCAAACACTTGGTCAAACTCAAGTTAATCATTTCATGTAAATTACAATTATTCTTTAACACACGAAATTAGAAGTAAGCCCGAAGTCCATCTAACAACTTATAATTCAGGCCCTATCATTTCATATTCCTTAATTACAGCATGCCCAAGACCAATTCATGGCTTATTCAAGTTAGCATTATCAAGCCATACTCATCAAATTCAAGTATTCATCTTAGGAATGCACATTCAACCAAATGGAGTCCAAACTTTAGTCAAGAATCATAAATTCATTAACTAATCTAATCCTCCTTTATTTTTTGGCAAGACTTGTGATTCTGCTATTATCTAGCAACCCTTACTTTCAAGTCATCACTAGGTTTAAGACTCTACTCCATTAGCCAACTATTCAACCATTCAACTTTTTATACCATTTCCAAGGGATACTATTAACGGGTAATATTCATATCTAATAAGCATATGAGCAATGTCAAACCATATTCCAAACACATAATATAAAGTTAACCCCTTTTTTAGTATTTAGGCTAAACCTCTAGATTATAGGCTCACACAATCTCTTTATCACCATCTATATTCATATAATTCACGATATAATCCACCAGGGAGTCATGCAAACACAAAACACCCCTCAAGGATTCATACATTAACATATCAACACACAATGAGGTCTTTATTACCTTAATCCCATGTTTTATCCATCCAAACTCCGTGCTTGCAAGCCCAAGAATGATTTCTCCCGTCAAATCTATATTATGAATACAATTTCCAACCATAGTCTACTACTCATAAACTATAACCTACTAGGGCACCAAGCTGCTGCAACAAGAAAGCTATACCATGGATGATCTTCCTTTTTCTTCACATTTTCGAAGGCTAAATAATCTAATAAACAACAAGTATAAGAGTAATTGATCAATTATCAATTACCCTTAAAATAAATACTTTAGGAATTCAAACCCACTAATTCTACCCTATTTTATGGTGTATAATAATATCCACTAACTAGATCTATTATACTCAATCCATCTCCATTAATGGAGTTTTAAAGCTAAAGGTCCCATATTTATAGAATTTAAGGTCCCTAACTATCAAAGTTCATGTTTTTGAACCATAATTTCATACTAGAAAGAGTTAATTTAAAATCTATAATCAATTCTAGGTGAAAATACAAATACCCATAGGTTTTCCCCATAATTTCATGAACCTAGGGTTTTAAACCGCAAGAATTTCACGATAACTCTCCATTCTAATGATTCTAGAAGATGAACAGATTAATAGATGTTAAAAATGAGTAAAACTCTTACCTCAACAAAGAATTTCCACTCTAAACTTGTGTAAATCGCCCTTCTAAGGGTGGGGAATGAAATATTTGAGTTTATGGACTAAAACCCATTATAATAAGCTTATAAAATATTGTTGCCTTTATGTTAAACACTATACCCGGAGTTCTACTAACTCGAACTCCATTCTGAAAGTTTCTATGGGCTACTATGTCCCTCACATATCATGATATCACCTTAATTTCATCAAATACTGCATCTCGATACACCAATTATCTCTAAACCATACAATGTCGGATTTTCATTGGAGCCCACCCTAGCTTGAGATTTAATCAACTCTCATCCTAGGAAAAACTTTACCCTAGAACTTGCACCCTAACCAATGCTATAATGAACTCATCACCACCGAACACTTACATCATGTTTTTCCCTTGGTTCACCTACTTTATGATTCTTTTTTATAATTCACAAATTCATAGTCATTCAAGCAATACTAATCCACATAAGTATCAATCTCAAAGTTTCATCTATAAACAAGCCCTATTTATTATCCTTATTCTCCTCGTGGATAACCACTAGCTGATTATCCCAAAGTTTACACCGTTTTTATGGCCAGATACAAATTGAAACCTTCCCAGTTCCAATTTCCATTCTTGTGTCTTTCCAAACAGAGTCGAACAATATCCATTAACCTCATTAAGATACCAATTAGAATCGGGAAATACCAATTGAACTCAACTCATACATATAAGCATACAAACACAAAAGGATAGAAAGAGTGAAACAATATCCTAGAATGCCTCATAGCTCCCTGAAGAATAGATATATGGATGTCAACACACAAATCTGTAGGACTCTACTAGAAATTTTCTCTTGTACTGGGAGACTGGTATCATTGGCTTTGATACCAACTGTCACGACCCAACTAACTGGATCATGCGGGCACCTAATCCAATTCACCTAAATAAGAGAACCCTTAACACCCATTTCAAAATACATGCGGAAGTTGTTAAGAAACAGTAAAATACCATATTTATTAAAACTAGTTTACCAAAACTTAAAATAAAAAATGAACACATTTCCCAAGGACCTAAACAGGTAAAAGAGCTACTAAGAGAAAACACAAAACTATACACATAACGCAACTTCAACCGTAGGAGCAATGCTAGAAGCTGCTGGAGATCATTACCTCATCAAGCATGAAATAACTACTGATCCTACAACCAGACTATACCCTATAAAGGGGAATAGCAAGAGTAGTTTCAGTACAAACAACACATATTGGTAGTTATCATCGGCCGACTAGGATTAGATCAAGTGAACACAATACATAAATCACAAAAAGAAAGCATGACAACTTATATAACAATTTAATTCATATCACTTTCATCCACTTATGTTACCTAAGATTATTCCATTTTTATTCTTGCTGACTTAGTTGTATCCAATTCATTACTAGTAATCAATATGTTCTATGGACATTCCCCTTATACCATTCACACTTAATCTTACTGATCATGCATCACCATTCATATCAAATGTCATCCATCATAACTCTTACTTGCTTAACCCCAATAATTATTAAAAGTTAATTTGTTCCACTTACACCTCAATTAACCTCAATAATAAATGAGAACATATAACCATAACCTTGTATACAAGTATAATCACAAACACTTAACAATTACTTCAGTTATGTTACCACTTAGCCTTTCAGAATAACACCAAGAATTCAGTCAAGTGTAAGTCAATATAGACAACATACCAAGTCAAGACCATGACTACCAATAATAGACCCAATCAGCAAATCATGACTTACAATAATAACTTACCCATTGTACCAAATACACTATTAAGCAGACAATAATAGAATACATGCCATTATTTTATGTCCTTAGCCCGGACCACTCAAGGATCTAACATAATCAACAAGACAGTAATCATAAGTTCCGATCCACTTGGGGAACCAAATGTAATATCAAATAACACGTTAGCCTGGTTCACTCAAGGAACCAAATATAATATTAGATAACACATAAATCCAGTTCACACAAGGAACCAAATATAATATCAGATAATACATAAATAAAGTTCACTCAAGGAACTAAAAATAATATCAGATAACACATAAACCCGGTTCACTTCACTCAAGGAACCAAAAATAATATCATATAGCATATAAACCCAGTTTACTCAAGGAACCGTCACACTCAACAATTCCTTATATACATATGTTAAGGGTCTTATGGCCACACATTAGCTATGACTTGCAGCGGACAAGCTCTTGTTCATGTACCAAAAATCTCAAACATCTAGTGTCTGCAAAACTTATATAAACCAATCCCACGTAGTTGTCAAAATATCGGTAGTTCCCACAATAATAAATATAAATCCCATGAAGATGTCCAAATATCGGTACATTCCACAATATTAAATATAAAGCCCATGAAGATGTCCAAATACCGGTACATCCCACAAAAACATGTGTAATCCTGTGAAGATGTCCAAATACTGGTACATCCTACAATAACAACAAAAATCACAAAATACCCCTCAAGGATTCATACATCAACATATCAACACAGAATGAGGTCTTTATTACCTTAATCCCATGTTTTATCCATCCAAACTCTGTGCCTACAAGCCCAAGCTGCTGCAACAAGTAAATTATACCACAGATGATCTTATTTCTTCTTCACATTTCAGAAGGCTAAATCATCTAATAAACAACAAGTATACGAGTAATTAATTACTCTTCAAATAAATACTTTAGGAATTCAAACCCACTAATTCTACCCTCATTTATGGTGTATAATAATACCCAAGGGTCAATTAACCACTAACTAGATCTATCATACTCAATCCATCTCCATTAATGGAGTTTTAAAGCTAAGGTCCCATCTTTATAGAATTTAAGGTCCTCAACTATCGAAGTTCATGTTTTTGAACCATAATTTCATGCTAGAAAGAATTAATTTACAATCTAAAATAAATTCTATGTGAAAATACAAATACCCATAGGTTTTCCTCATAATTTCATGAACCAAGGGTTCTAAACCAAAAGAATTTCACAATAACTCTCTATTCTGATGGTTCTAGAAGATGAATGGATTAATCGACGTTAAAAAGGAGTAAAATCTTACCTCAACGAAGAATTTCAACTCTAACCTCGTGTAAATCGCCCTTCTAGGGATGGGGAATGAAATATTTGAGTTCATGGATTGAAACCCATTAAAATAAATTTATAAACTATTGTTGTCTCGCTATAGAGGGAAAAATAGCCAAAACAGAAAATTGTACTAAAGCGACCTGATAATGTTACGGCGGCCTCAGCTTTTTAGCACGAATAGTCTTTAGCAAAATAATAATAACTAATTACTTAGGAAGCATATTAACAAACGGTCGGTTGAATTGTAGAGAAGACTCAGAGATCTTTAATTTTGTGGGTATTGGGCCCCATAACATCTTATATTCTAGGAAGAGTGCTCATTTGAATTTGACACTAGTTTAAACTTAGCCTGAAACTAACACAGTAAGGACACTTCAAACTTAACTTTGTGCTAGGGGTATAGTATGACCTTCATTCATAACTAATGCACTCCTATACGAAGGAATTGATCCTAACACCTATGATAAATGAGATTTGTATGCCTTTACCAGAGATATTCTCAGTAATAATGGAATGGGTCAGTACATCAGATACCAATTTACCATCCGTTCTTCCATGAACTAGAAGACACTATAACGGCCTAATTCCCATTTTAGCGGCCTTGCTATAGCGGGATCTGCCTGCTATAGTGCCATTGACCATTATTGACTCCCATTATAGCAGGAAAATTACCATTATAGTGGCCCCGTAGTAGTGGCCTACCTCCCGCTATAGCGGGATAGGTAAGGTAGAAACTTGGGACTATTCCCAGGTTTGTCATTTTCACCATATAATACTAAGATTTCAACATCCCAAACTAACCCCTTTACGTTAAACGCTATACCCAGAGTTTTACTAACTCGAACTCCATTCTGAAAGATTCTATGGGCTACTATGTCCCTCACATATCATGATATCACCTTAATTTCATCAAACACTACCCCTCGAGAAACCAATTATCTCTAAACCACATAACGCCAAATTTTCTTTGGAGCCCACCATAGCCTGAGATTTTATCAACTCTCATCCTAGGGAAAACTGGGCACTTGCACCCTAACCAATTCTCTAATAAACTAATCACCACTAAACACTTACTTTATATTTTTCCCTCAGTTCACCTACTTTATGATTTTTTTTTTATAATTCACAAATTCACATTCATTCAAGAAATACTAATCTACATATTTATCAATCTCAAAGTTTCATCTACAAACAAGCTCTATTTATTATCCTTATTCTCCTCGTGGATAACCACTAGCTGATTATCCTGAAGTTTACACTGCCTTTCTGGCCAAATACCAATTGAAACCTTCCCAGTTCCAATTTCCATTCTTATGTCATTCCAAATAGAGTCGAATGATATCCATTAACCTCATTGAGATGCGAATTAGAATCGGGAGATACCAATTGAACTCAACTCATACATGCAAGCATACAAACACAAAAGGAGAGAAAGAGTGAAATAATATCATAGAATGCCTCATAGCTCCCTGAAGATTAGATGTGAAAGTCAACACACCAATCTGCCGGACTCTACTTAATATTTTCTCTTATACTAAGAGACTGGTAATCTATGCTCTGATACCAGCTGTCATGACACAACTAACTAGATAATGCGGGCACCTACTCCAATCCACCTAAATAGGAGAACTCTTACCACCCATTTCAAAATATATGCAGAAGTCATTATGAAATAGTAAAATACCATATTTATTAAAACTAGTATACCAAAAATTCAAAACTGTACACATGACCCAACTTCCACCAAAGGAACAATGACAGAAGCTGCAGAAGATCTCTACCGCATCAAGCATGAAACATCTATTGATCCTGTGACCAAACTATACCCTAAAAAAGGCTATAACAAGAGTAGTATCAGTACAAACAACACATACTGGTAGGTATCATCAGCCGACTAGGCTTAGATCAAGTGAACACAATACATAAATCATAAAAAGAAAGCATGACAACTTATATAACAATTTAATTCACATCACTTTCATCCACTTATGTTACCTAAGAGTATTCCATTCTTATTCTTGCTGACTTAGTTGCATCCAATTCATTATTGGTAGTCAATATATACGATTGACATTCCCCTTATACCATTCACACTTAATCTTACTGATCATGTATCACCCTTTATATCAAATGTCATCCATTATAACTCTCACTTGTTTAACTCCAATAGTTATTAAAAGTCAATCTGTTCCACTTACACCTGAATCAACCTCAATAATAAATGAGAACAAATAACCATAACCTTGTAAACAAGTACAACCATGAACACTTAATAATTACTTTAGTTATGTTACCATTTAATCTTTCACAATAACACCAAGAATTCAGTCAAGTGTAAGTCAATATAGACAATATACTAAGTCAAGACCATGACTACCAATAATAGACCCAGTCAAAATATGATGACTCACAACATTAACTTACCCCTTATATCAAATACACTAGTAAGTAGACAGTAATAGAATACATACCATTTTTTTATGTCCTTAGCCCATATCACTAAAGGATCCAACATAATCATCAAGTCAATAATCATAAGTCTAAGTCCACTCAAGGAATCAAATATAAGATAAGATAAAACATAAACTTGATTCACTCAAGGAACATAATATAATATCAAATAACACATAAATGTAATTCAATCAAGGAACCAAATATAATATCTGATAACATATTAGCTCGGTTCACTTATGGAACCAAATATAATATTAGATAACACATAAATTTGATTCAGTCAAGGAACCAAACATAATATCAGATAATAGATAAACCTGGTTCACTCAAGGAACCATCACACTCACCAATACCTTGTACACATATGCTAAGGGTCTTATGGTTACCCACTAGCCATGATCGGCAGGGACGAGCTCTTGTCCATGTACCAAAAATCTCAAATATCTAGTGTCTGCCAACCTTAAATCAACCAATCCCGTGAAGATGTACAAATATCTATGCATCCCAAAATAATATAAATCCCATGAAAATGTCCAAATACCGGTACATCCCAAAGTAATAAATATAAATCTTGTGAAAAAGTTCAAATACTGGTACGTCCCATAATAATAAATAAAATCTTCTAAAGATGTCCAAATACCATTACATCCCACTTTAGCAACATATATCATAACAATCACAACCACAATGAGACTAAGCAATCATACTTGTACAATCAGCAAGCCTTTAATATAAACTTATTATATTTAATCAATACTTAGGATATCATTCAACAATTAACTTTCTTATACATGCATTGTAACAAGTAGACAAGCACTCCAAACACTTGGTCAAACTCAAGTTAATCAATTCATGTAAACAAAAATTATTCTTCAACATATGGAATCACAAATATGCCCGAAGGCTAGCTAACAACTTATATTCAGTCCTTAGCAATTCATATTCCTCAATTACAGCATGCCAAAGACCAATCCATGGCTTATTCAAGTAAGCATTATTAAGCCATATCCATCAAATTCAAGTATTCATCATAGGAGTGCACATTCAACCAAATGGAGTCTAAACTCTAGTTCAATAATCACAAATGCATTAAATAATCTAATCATCCTTTATTTCTGCCGAGACGTGTGTTTCTACTATTATCTAGAAACCCTTAATTTTAAGTCATCACTAGGTTCAAGACTGTGCTCTATTAGCCAACCATTCAACTTTTATAAAATTTCCAAGGGATACTATCAACGAGTAATTATTCACATCTAATAAGCAATGTTAAAATATATTCAAAACACACATATTATCAAGTTCACTCTTTTTATGGTATTTAGGCCAAATTACTAGATTATAGGCTCACAAAATCTCCTTATAACCATCTATATTTACATAATTCATGTTACCATCCACCATCAAGTCATACAAACACAAAACAACCCTTAAAGATTCATACATTAACATATCAATCAACACACAATGATGTCTTTATTACCTAAATCCCATCTTTTATCCATCCAAACTCTGTGTTCTTAGGCCTAAGCATGATTTCTCTCGTCAACTCTATATTTTAAATATGATTTTTCTAACCACAGTCTACTTCTCATAAACCATAACCTACCTAGGCACCAAGTTGTTCCAACAACTAAGCTATACCACAAATGATCTATCCTTCTTCTTCATATTTCTGAAGGCTAAATCATCTAATAAACAATATGTATAGGAGTAATTAATCAATTACACTTCAAATAAATACGTTGGGAATTCAAACCCACTAACTCTACGCTCATTTATGGTGTATTATAATACCCAAGGGTTAATAAACCACTAACTAGCTCTATCATACTCAACCCATATCCATTAATAGAGTTATAAAGCTAAAGGTCCTATCTTTATAGAATTTAAGGTCCCCAAATATCAAATTCATGTTTTTGAACCATAATTTCATACTAGAAAGAGTTAATTTACAATCTAAAAATCAATTCTAGGTGAAAATACATATACCCATAGGTTTTCCCCCTAATTTCTTGAACCTAGGGTTCTAAATCACAAGAATTTCACCATAACTCCCCATTCTAATGATTCTAAAAGATGAACGGATTAATTGATGTTAAAAAGGAGTAAAAATCTTACCTCAACAAAGAATTTCCACCCTAACCTTGTGCAAATCGCCCTTCTAGGGCTGGAAAACAAAATATTTGAGTTTATGGACTGAAACCCATAAAAATAATCTTATAAACTGTTGTTGTTATGCTATAGCGGGTAAATTCCTACTATAGTAGCCCTGCTCTAGAAGCCTGATCCCACTACGGCGGCCTCAACTTCTTAGTATGGATAATCTTCGGTAAAATGGTCATAACATTTTACTTAGGAAACGGATTAATGAACGGTTGGTTGCATTGAAAAAAAGACTTAGAGGTATTTAATTTGATGGATATTGGGCCCCATAACTCCTTATATTCTAGGAGGAGTGCAGGTTTGAAGACTTTAGTTTAAACCTAGCCCAAAACTAAATCGGTAAGGACACTTCCAACTTAACTTTTTTCTAGGGGTATTGTTTGACCTTCATTCATAACTAATGCACTCCCATACCAAGGAATTGATCCTAACACCTATGATGAATGAAATTCATATACATTTACAGAGATATTCTTAGTAACAACCGAATGGGTTATTACAATTGAGTTGTAGGATACATTGATATATGAATCCTAAAGGTCAAACCCCTCACAAATATTTGAATCCGCTCAGTCTCATTCAATAAGATCACCATGGCATGGAGAGACAATGCATAATATTTAGTCATATACTCAATCACTAAATCCCAGCCCAGGTCAAGTGTTTTAACTGATGTCTACATTTATCTCTTAAGCTACGAGGAACAAATCAATCAATAAAAGCCTAAGCAAATAATTCCCAGGTCATAAGAGGAGATCTAGCAGGTCTAGAGTTAACATAGGAACTCCACCACTTCTTGGCTAAGCCATGCATATGTAGAGTGATATAATCAACCTCATGAGACAGTCCCAATCCCAGACTCTAATGTCTATCATGATAACTCACTAGAATCTCATATGCATACTCACTTTGCACACCCTAAAATTTAGGTAGATCTATTTTCTGGAAACTCCAAAGTCTCTCCTTCTTCTCATTGACATCAATAGTTTATCCACACTTATGGCTTCCACTCCTGACATGGACATAAGATCAGATCTAGGTTCTACAACTACTGGCTAACTCACTGGGCCCTAAAACACTAGGATAGTCGAATGATCTTGGGTTTGGGATCCCACTCTAGTCTATGATCCCTATGGAGTATATGTTAAGCCACTGCTTTGAGTCATGCTCTCGAACACAACTAACACATGAACTAATGTGTCCTATAGTACTAGAGTAGCTACAAACCTAGGTGGAGCTTTATCTGGCTGCATATCCTCAACCTGAATTGGGTCATCCTAAATCGTACACTCACACTCAGGAGACTCTACTCTAGCTAGGTCCTAAACAACTATCTGGGATCTCTCTCTACCCAAACATCTACCTCAGCCCCTACCACATCCCCTTCGACGTCCATGAGTATCAGAATGTGCAATAGACTTGGATACTGGAATGGGTTTTGTGTCCAATAAAACACCCAAGTGTACATAGTCGTCAAGTAATATAGTGGCTCTTGCGAGTCAGATGTCGAACCCATAGGGACTTGTGACTTAGCAATATACCTATTTCAATTATTACCGTAGTGTTAAACAAGTGTCTAATTAAATAAAAGAGTTGTTTATTTTGTAAATCTATAGCAAATAATTAAATTAATAGAGGAAATTAAGGTTGTAATCATTATATGAGAGATATTCTAGGGTATGACATTACTTCCCAATCATGTATAATATTTAATTTCTTCAGCTAGCTTGTTCATATGGCTGTTGATATATGGGGTTAATTATATAATTATGGTCTTGTGAGCCTCTAATTGTCTATCCAAATTAACCTTGCAACTATATCGTTGAGCGGAGATGTAACAACCCAATTTGGATGCATGCATATATCTTTCTATTTTGCAAGCAAGTACACAACAACATTTTAGGCTTTTGGCAACACTAAATCTAAACAACGCTTGTAAAGTGTTGCCTAAAATATTTTTGGTTACGCTTTTAAAGTGTAGCCTTAATTTTTAGCTATTGGCCACGTTAATATTGGCAATGCTTTTAAAGCGTGATCTTTAATGATATTGGCCACACTTTATAAGCATTGTTATATCATGATATAATTGGCAACACTTACTTACATATACGACTACACTTTTATAGCGTGTTATTTTTATAATTGTAAAAATGACACTTTATAAGTGTGGCCAAAAAATTTCATTAAAATATTATATTACCTCCAACATATTTAACACTCCCTCCCATTTTTAACTGGCCAACAAAAAATCAAAAAATATACAAAAGCTTGCAAATATCACAAATTTCTAAGCTCATAATAAACTGGTAAGCTCTCCTCCCAAATCCTTATCGTAAGCTCTCTGCCCAAATCCCTCATCAGCTCAGCTCTTTGCCCAAATCAGCTCTAATTTCACAAATATTTCTTCTAATTTCACTAGGTACCTATTTTTTCTTTCAATATAGCTCACAATTTTACCCTAATTTCTTTTTTATATGAACAATCTGTGATGTTTCAGTGATAGCCTAATTTCAATAATGTTTTGTTGGAAATTTGAGTGATGTTTTGTTGGAAACATCTTGTTTAAAAGGGTTTCTCATTGCCTAAATCTTAAAAGGATCTCTCGCCCTAAATTTTTGATTATATGGCAAAAGTGTTGGAGTTTTGTTTTTTGGGAAATGGAGAGGTGGTGCATAAGTTATCACTAGGGAGGTCAACAATGAAGAGTCTGACGAGAAATGGGTCATCCATTACGAGTTTGATTTGGAGAATAGCAGTAACCATATCGCTTTATCGGCTCTCCCGTAGGGTTTTGGTATTACTCATAAGTTTTAGCAATCTCTAAATTTTTTCCATTTTTACACCCTTTTGTGATAGTGTTATTTGTGTGTGTGAGAAATGAATTATTCTCTGTGTGTATTTCTTTGTATAATTTAAACATCAAGTTAAATTTCTACTGAATTTTAACATATTTGGATAGATTTATATATGAATTTTTTTTTCCACTCATTTCTACTTTCACTTGTTTTCAACTTTGTGGAACTGAAGCTATTAAATTAGAACTAATAGAGTTAATTTTTGTTCAACTTGTTTCTGTCTTGTAATTGAGTTTGTATTTTGCTTCTTATGAACATTGCTATAGGAGCTCTGTGGCTCTGTCTATCTGTGGTTTGATTTCTTCTTCTTTATAGATTTTTGGAAGTAAAAAATAAGATTTGTTTAAAATGACAGAAGAACAGACAGGAAATTAAATCGTGTCCATTGTTGTGAATTTTTCAATACATATATTCAATCGTATCTATAAACATGTTGGCTACCTAAGTGAACTAAAAATTATGTTATTCCTTCTGTCGAGTTATGTGATTACTAAGAATTTGGGTTGAGTTTGTAGTTTGAAGGTGAGTTTGCTTGATTATACCATGTTATTTCTGTGAATATTTGAAAGAATACAAGGTTGGTTCTCTTAGCTATAACTACAATTTCTCCTGTTTCTTGAACTTGTGACACAACTCGATTTTTCTAAGTTTGTGAGATGAACTTTCTGTGGTATTGTTATGAAATCTAAATCTGAAAGAGAATTTTGCAATTGAATTTTATCACTATTTTCTTCCTACATTTATTTGGTTAAGAGCTTGTACA